>CM060969.1:80094620-81503370 GCA_030765045.1 Tenodera sinensis | reverse complement strand
ATTAATTTATCCACTTCAGGAAAATTTGCACGTACTTCTTCCGCGACCTGGTGTAATGCGTGCGCTAAACATGTCACATGCACCATTTTTGGGTAGATTGTACTTAAAGAAGCAGCCACTGCTTCTTTAAGTGCACTCTACCCAAAAATGGTGCATGCGTGATCATGTAGGTTGCTGCGTCTGTTATAAAAATCAATACATTGGAATTTTGAATCCCACTAGGTCAAAGTATTCTCAATGCATGATCAAATACTAAGCTGATGGTTGAATAGTTCACTTTGTCCAGCTGCTCACAATGTAATAGAAATTGTTCTCCGGGACTGTGTGCGTCTAGAACTCCAACAATAACATTTGCTACATAACGGCCTACAGAGTCTGTTGTCTCGTCGATGGATACGAATATATTCTTTTCTCCAATCCTTGTCCTTATTTGTTGCAAAGTTTTGTTGTAGCAGCGATCCACGTAGGTTCTTCTCAATGTTCTGGGATCTAGAATTAATTTTCCTGTCTCCTCTTCTAAGAAAGCGCGCAGCTTAGGATGATTCAGCTTGTGAAGTGGAATATTGGCAGATAAAAATGCTTCACACAATTTCTCACAGAATGGCGAAAATGTTGAACGAGTTTCGCTCAGAAGCATCTGCTGTAAGCTTACACTGGATTTATTTTCAAGTCGTTGCAGGCCACGTTTATGCTTCTCCTGTGACATATGTTGTTCTACTGTAAACGTTTTTTCAGCATCTACTCTTACATCACAGATCTTGCACAATAATATATGACCGTCCGTGGAAAAATTATTTTCTCCATATTTTGAAACGAATGCCTTCAATTTAACACTATCACTTCCCTTCACTTTAGGCATTTTGTTATTATGGTACTGGTACAGGTGCTAGGAAAAACTGATCACCTCACTTAACAGCACAACAATGCCGGTTTACCTGAATATAGGAATTTCCTTGGGAGTGTGGGCAAGTCCATTAACCACGTTCCTTGAAAAATAGGGGCAGGAGGTAGCATAGCATTTACTTAAATCCAAGAAATTATACTGACAAGGAAAAATACTGAATTTTAATTTTAAAAAATGAATAAAATACAAATAATCTCCCAACCTTCCGGAAAAAGTGTTAAAAATGCTCAAAATGACCTAAAAATTGCCAAAAAATGACATATCCGTAAAAAAAGTAAGAAAATGCAAAAAAATGCTCTAACAAATTGCTTTTATTTAACTCATTAGTCAATGCCAAACATTTCCTTATATGCAAGCGATGTTTCAACCTTCTTAAGGAAAAGATGCAAAATCATTAATTGCCTTGCCCTAGTAATCACCAATTATTTTTAAAAAAAACTGGCATATATGCCTATTCGTCCGATAC
This sequence comes from Tenodera sinensis, assembly GCA_030765045.1. NCBI lineage: Eukaryota > Metazoa > Arthropoda > Insecta > Mantodea > Mantidae > Tenodera > Tenodera sinensis. The sequence goes on along the minus strand of CM060969.1, from coordinate 81,502,000 downwards.
ACAACCTCTATAAGGTGACAGCACCATCAAATAAAATGAAGTAATGACGTCATCAGCATCCTAGAAACGTCATATACGGTGTGCTGATTTCTTGTTGTCGTTTTTGTACCAAATCTTGGAGATAATGGTTATAAATAAACTGAAAATGATAATATGGGTGTAAACTTAAATGTGTACGAAAAAGAGAGAAACACTTATTCCTGATAAATTGATAATATTCTAATGGATGCTCAGGTACAGCGAGTTCATTGGCTCCTGGCGTATTTTTCTATATCATAAAATGTACAAGTCATTTTTCATTTGTTAATTAAACAAGCACTTTAATTCATTACTGTGTGGATTAAGTTACTAGGAACGATTAAATAAACTATATGCTAGTGGTTGCCAAAGGATATTAAAAGTTTGTGTTGGGATATTTTCATTTCATTAATTTCGTCATGTTTTGAAAATTCTATCCTTTTATGTAGCTATGGTGTTTACAGAACTATTATATAATTATTTAGCAGAACAATTTTTTGCATATGTAGCAATGTCAAAGATCATAGACATAAAGTGACTAAAAATAAATAGAGAAATCATAAATAGCCTTTAGTGAGGGATTTCAGAAAAAATGTTGAGAAGTCCTGACTTTGATATTTTTTACTTCTCCGTTGGATCAATACCTATTTTTATTTACTTACTTTTTGTATTTACGTAAATTATTATACGAAAAACTTTGTTCTGTTAAATGCATGTAACATAATTTATTAAACACAACACACAAAGCTTCAAAAGCATACCAATTTTTGAAAAAATCATCGTAAATAACTAAATTAAAATATTAAAAAACTCCAAAATATACAAGAGTCTGATTTAGTCTCTATTAGTTTGAGTGCTGGAATTATTTAAAGTAGACACGAATGGTTTTTGGAAACACTATTTATATCTTTGTCTTTCATTCTGTTCATTACTTTCCATATGTGTCTATCAAGGATTCACTTAAGAATTTAATAATGACGTTCCATTTCCTTGGGTATCATGAAATTAAAAGTTTAACAAAGACTCGACACAATAATGTGCATAAGGTGTGTAAATTTACCCTTTTAAAATAAAAGGAACTTTCCAGACCTCTAGTATTCCAGTTTATTCATAACAAGAAATACGACTTTTGATAAGTAGACGAACTTATTTCTTAATATGCATACTCACAAGTAGGATAATAATATCTACGACTTATAAAATACAGGTTAAATCGATGTATTCAGTCCTGCTCTCCCTGCAAAAGTTGTAATAAACAGGGACTAATCCGTACAATGAAAAAAATTAAGGTAGAAATTTAATAGATATGAGCACCTAAAAAGCCAGAAGCCAAGCCTCCGGCTCTTGCAAACACCATTTCTTTTATAACAAAGGGCTAGTCTTGGTACCATTGCGCATGCGCAGAAGTAACTACCAACCCAAGTGGAACAAGTATAATCCGCAAGGACAGGTTATTTTAATTCCATTCTTACACACACAGTGACCTACACCTTGGGCTAAACTTCCATACCACAGGACGTTGTTCTTCCCTTCGTACAGTGACAAATTGACAAAATCGTTACTTTTCTATCCTTTGTCTTCTAACATTTTATTAGACACAGTTTTCTTCTCGTTGTTACACAGTCTACAGCCTTTCGTGGTATCACAACTCACAACTTTTAACTCTCGTAATCTTGACTCAGTCCTTTCAGTGTCTTTCTTCACTTTCTCTCTCTCAGACACTGACTACAACGATACAATCACTCAGCTGTCGTTAAATCTTCTTTACGCGCACAGGTGACACACTGAGCGACTGGTGTCTGTAACTGTAACTTTGTTTCTGCTGCTGCCTCGCCTCCTTATATAAAGGGGGTGAGGTCACTCATACCTTTCTCAGTCTCCACAAACGCGCCGCCAATGACGCAGCTAGATCTCTCTCGAAGATACTGGAAAAATGCTCTTTTTGTTTAGCCGCTTCATTGTTGCTAGCCATGTACAGTAGCACGAGGCAGCCTGACCTTGAATGCCTCTGCCCGCTCGCCGGCCCGGCATGTGGTGTGAAAGAGCTCGTCCCGCCCGTCCTTTGTTGTATACCGAGCCCGACGTCACAATATGCACACTAACCTAGGCGTCGCAACCAAACCTCAGGCTAAATTTTCAAACCACAGACACTGTCTTCCCGTTCATATACACACTTATCTAGGCGTCATAGCTTAAACTTGGACTAAAGTTTGAAAACACAGGGCCCTATCGTTTTAATTTGTGCTTTCTACTCGAAGGTTGATTGCTCCTCAGTTTTTAAGTGCAGCAACAACGAGAGGTACAAAATTCCTCCTACTGGCGGAAGGGCAAACTAACTAGAGTGACTGCTTTAGTAAATTTTGTCGAAGGTATATTTTATAGAAAATATTTACAGTCTGTTTCTAAAATATTTTAAACACTAAAATATAAGCTTATTACTGACATAAATGTTAATAAGAATTAGAGTTAACACCAATGAACTTCATATTACATTCTTCTGTGGTTCAAAGCCTTATTAGGCTTGCAGTGATTGCCTTCGATCTCTTTCCACATCATCGAGCCATCTGATGGGTGGTCTCCCAACATTTCTGGTTGCAGATAATGGATCAGCTTGAGTGACCTTTTCACATGGCTAATTGTCCTCCATTATATACAGATGCCCCCGCCATCTCGCATATATTACATTAGCTTGAGTTAAAAGACTTAAGAAACGTATGTTTGGAAAATGTTTGTTCTTTGCACCTTTTAGAAATATATTGTTAATTATATTTTATATGATTTGGAAACTAAATTAATGACAGTCTCAGCTAATTATACTATTTAAAACTAAACTGATTTCCTTTTCACTCTAATAAAGCTACCACTTAATTAAATGAAAACAACTGAATTAGTTTATATGATTATTTAAAAATTCATAAGGTAAATGAACTAATTATTATACTAATTAAAATGCTAACGAGCCAACGCAATACCTTAAAACAACGCCCACATCCCTTTAATAGAGCCCTTGGGCTTTGCATGTTAAGTTCAGAAAACATGAACAGAAAAGGAAAATGATTCATAACGTTTACTACATATTATGTAAACGGCAGATAAAAATGTCGGTTGTGTTTATAGGCTTTGTTAGTTGTAAGCAGAAATCATTGATTGGAAAGTATTAAACAGGTACCAGTATAGATGCTTGACAGTGTCACAAATTCTAAGTTCACTTTATACAAAGAGTGGTGCAAAACTAGTCCTTCTTTGAAATCGAGCCTGTACTCCCTTGAAGGCGAGAAATTCACGCTAACCACCATGTCACAGGAAGAGATACCATTTGCAAGAATAAAATATTTTTGAGTTAATTTAGAGTATGATTTGAAAAATTCAGTATTGTTTTTTTCAACTTTAATCAATTAAGTTAAACAAGAATTTTGTCTGATTATTGCGGATTATGCTTTACTTAAAGCGTCATTTGTACAGGAATGATACGAGTAATCCATTAGCAACAATAGTAATTATTACTAATGTAGTGACACTGTTCTGTTTATGATTCCATAGTAGGCATCAGTGTCTGAAAGTAGTAACAGAAAAACTACTAATGGTGGGTGCTTAGTTACATACAACATGTGAAAATAACATTCAAAGTTGCTGTTATAGATCATAATAACGAATCCATACGAAGGGAAAGAAAAAATAATAAGTTCCAACTTTAAATATTGTGATTTCGGGCTCGGCTTACAACAAAGGACGGGCGGGGCCAAGGTACTTCACACCACATGCCGGGCTGGAGAGCGGGGAAAAACGTTCAAGGTCAGGCTGGCTCACGTGACTATGTGTACGTGACTGTCAACAATCGAAGTGAGAGAAACAAAGGGAGTTTCGAGAATGTTCACGAGACTGCTAGCTGCGTAATTTCCGGTGCGTACGTGCGCGCGCGCGTGTGTGTGTGACTTGAGAAAGTTCCACGTGACGTCATGCCCAGTATATAAGGAGGTCATACAAGAGCAGAGCAGTTAGTTTTAGAACTGAGTTACAGACATGAGTCGGTCAGTGAGGGTGAGACAGCTGTGCGTGTGTCGTCGTGTTGATACGCCACAAGAAGATTCAACTATGGTCACGAGTGATTGTAACGTCATAATTAGAGGAAGTGAAGAAATATACTAAAAGAACTGAGCAAGGTTATGAGGAGTAAAAGAAAGCCCGAAAGACTGTAGACTGTTAATGACGAGAAGAAAACTGTGTCTTTGTGATAAAATTTTAGAAGATAAAGTGATAGAAAGATAAACGGACTGATTTTCTATCATTTGTCACAATATGCTTCGCTAGAGAACGAAGTTGAAAAATGTAAAAGATGAAAATGGCTAACGACATAAACAAATTAGTACAGAATTATATTTCATATAAATTCTATATGTTTTTACTGTGGTAAAATGTTCTCTGCTTCTTATGCTTTCACAGTAATACGAAATTGTATGAAATTCAATCTTATATATTGGAACTTCACTAGTATTTCACAATAAATAGAAGAACAATAGAAAATACTCGTGTCTTAAAAAATTATACAAGGCAGTGGAACTTCAATACTAATGTATGGTCGTGAAATGCGGATTGCAGACACAAAAGAATGGACTAAAAGTAAATTCGGCAAAAATGAGGCACTTCAAAGCTATTAATGGTGTACAATAATGCATAAAATAAAAATAAATAAATTAGAGGGAAATTGGCCATTGGTCCTTGTAAGGGAATATAAATACCCAAATAATACTATACAGTTATCGAGCGAAGCAGGTTGATAAAGCAAGTAAGATGGCAATACTGACATGGCGTTCTTTGCCCGATTTTAAAACAGTTGCCTGGAGGAAGCTAACATGTCAATCAATGCAGTTGTTATAATTCTTAGGTGGACAAACAAACATTTGTGCGTGGGTTAAAAGAGCAGTGCATGTGTTGTAATGTAGTATTGGTTAAAAGAAAGAAGGAACACCTGTGTTAGCTGCTTCGTGAGGATATGTGATTTGAAATAAACCAGTTCAGTCCTATTTTCTTGTCGTAAATTGCCTTCACCCACACAAAAAATCCTGAGATAGATTAAAGCTAGGTAGCTGCCTGGGATTTATTCAGTTCTGCCGAGATAACATATGATAACATATTGCGTACAATTTAAGTGGATCTAAAAAGTTTAAAATTTCCTTACGTGAAAAGAACGATATAAAGTAAAACGTTTGTGAATTCTTATGTAATTACATATTCTGATCCTTCATACCTGTATGGACATACCTAACCAGAAAATGCATACAAATTCATAGATGGCCATTCTACATTTAAGATTCATTATAAATGTTTTCAAATAATCCAGTCTTACATAAAAGTAAATATTTTTCCGTGACTTTCCTTTAATTATTTATCACATTTGTCTTATATTTTTTCCATTTTTCTGTGCCTGCCTATTTGTTTCCTTGTTTTGGAAATGCTAACAATTAACCAAAATTTAAAGTTAAGTTTAATTATTATTTATATACATTTACGACTGTTTAAGCTTATGATCGATATAACAGTGGCCTTATTCAAGTATAGTCTTTGATATCTTGCAATGTTTGAAAATAATGTTCTTCATACTAGAAAGTTTTATGCGACAAAAGAATGTCATGTGCATCAGAAAATGTGGAGGAATATTTTATTGGACAGTTTATCAGGAAAAAAGACGTCTGCATTGCATCATTTAATGGCTACTAATGCCTGACCTTTCCTGTTGTACAAATACATTTTGTGGACGCACCCGCCACCCGCCGTTAAGTTTTGGTCAGTCACAATTTCATTTTTATTTGAGGTTACATATTTCACTATTTTACTATATTTTATTACATATTGTGACATTATGTTGTTCAACAATATGACAAGAGGGGGCCGGTGATCTTGGATACGGCGAGCAGCTGTGTGTGTAAGTATGTGACAGTAATAATGGCGGCAAAACACAAAAGAAAGGTCCGAGACTACAGGTCAACCAGCAAGTTTGGTATGTGATCAAACAGCGATAACACCATTAAACTTTAGAAGCTTCTTGCTAATTCTGCTGAGCCATTGCACACGTGCGCATGGAAAGAACTCGAAGGAGGTCACGTGACGCCGGCTCCAGACAGACTCAGCAGAGCAGCTTGGTGTCAGTTTAGAGTTAGAGTTTGTTTAGAGTTCAGTTGTTTAGGGTGTAAGTGGTCGTGCACAGTTAGTTTTACTTACGAGAGTAAGTCGGCCAGCCTGTCAGCGAGCACGTATGTGCCGTCGAGTGAATGCATCGTAATAGTAAAAATATACGAGACAGTGAAAGTGTAGAAAGAAATTGAAAGACTGAGAAAGATAATCAGAAGAACAATTGTGAATTGTAATAGCAGAGAAGACTATAAATTGTGTTAGCAACAAGGAAATTGTGCATTTATAATCAAATTTAGAGGACAATAAAGTGATAGGAAAGTAACCGGGTTCGAATTTTACAATTTTGTTACAATATTTATGTACATACTTCTGAATTTCATATTACATACAAATACTTAACTTATAAGCAAGTTATAGAGAAAATAAGTTTATAGAAAAGAGGCAAATATACCGAAATGTTAGAGAAAGAGTACGGAGTGATGGACAATGGGGACATACGTAATGGACCTGACAAATGACGGGTCATCGACTGGGGTGGCAGACTGGCTGTAACATTCCAGTAAACCATTACTATGTAAATCTGCAACGAATCATAAATTAAATGTATTTCAGGTATGTATGGCATCGAGCATGATACAGCGGTTAGACCGCCAATACTCAAACCGCGGCCAGCAAGTCGCACACGGCTTTTATGGCACTTGTCTGCGGCTATCGGAACACCGCCGCTGTTATCGCGCTATGGTCACTCTGGCTTTCTAACTCTATAGCAATTTACGGTAGGGGATAATTACTCGTTTGTGAATTAGCACAAAAATCAGCTGCTGTAATTTCCTGCAATAAAACAGAACAACTACTACCATCTGGCAATTTCTATCACAGATGTTGACGACTAGTGGCGTCTGTTGATGGTATGAACATAATCAGGGTTAACAAATTATTTTATGGAAATGTGTACTCTATTTATTAAACACAATGTGTTAAGTTTCACCAGTCTTTCATTAGCGTGTTTAGTGGTTGAGTTCTGCTTTCACAATTCATTAGGTGATACTTGAGATACGGCTTGTTGTATTTCTTGGAGACACAGTCCTCTTTGGGCTCGTGGTATGATTCATTTTGGCAGATCATCCCGTGAAACCCACGGGCGTCGAATAGGGTATATTCGAAGTTTGGGCCCTTCAGGTTTCTGTCTTCATTGCTTCAGTCTCCATTATTTATTTTGGTATCTCGTCAGCTTTTTGTTGTCTCTTCCCAATGCTTGTGTTTCCGGTAGTCCGAAGGTGAGTCTTATGTCCTACCTCAATAAAGAACGGTTCCTGCACTATTTTATAGGCAAAGTCGTTTCTCGCTAATTTTGAGATGGAGAGAGCGCTTTTCAGAAATCTCGCTTTGATGTTCTCTAGCTTCTTCAGGTTGTTCACCGCCATATTAATTGGTTGTCATATGTGGCGGCCGGTAAAACTTTGAGCTTGAAGAGTTTTATCGCAGTTGGCAGGGATAGAGTTTGGAGTTCAGTTGTGGCTTTCGTTGCGATCGTTGTTTTGGAAATATGGAACGTAATGTTAAAAAGTGCAGGACATTTGATAGAAATGTTGAACATTGTCGGTTTAAGCAGTATGGTAGTAATATGGGTTGCGGGTACTGATAAGAGTTCCGTGTTTTGCCTTATTGATAAGAGAGCAATAAACCTCCGTACGGGCTGCGCGGTATTTTATCTGTCGGCATCCTCGGCGTTCGTTGCCATCTACCGCTATCATAGAAAGGCACGGATGAAACCATACAACATTTTTAAAACTACTTTTAAAGGCTTTACTGACCAACTTTATGAAAGGAAATGCTGAAACTTGTCATTGTCGTCCGTACATACATTTTTGGCGCTTCTTTTTGGAAACTATCACTCGCCGTAGTTCACGTTGAGAAATGCTGACAATTTCCTGGCGGATATTTTGTTTTAATTCTTGCAAGGCGTGTGCGTATGTCTTGTACACTTTATTCTTCCCCAGAGATAGAAATCAGATTGTTGGAGCTCTGAGAAACCTTTCTCCCCTAACAGCGCACTATACGCCAAATGTTTCGTCATGAAGGCGTACGTCATAACTAGTGGATTTTGATCTATAAGGCAAATTTTTTTTTTCTAGTCAACAGTTGACGCCCGTACATACGTGAATACGGTTTGTCCCCTTTTTATAGAGAATGAACTGACAGAGAGTATGGTTTTGCCTTTTTCCAACAAGACTCTGCAACAGCTCATACGACCAATCTTTCGATGAGAACAATTGAAGGTATGTTTCAGGATAGAATTAATAGTAAAGATTTGTGGTCCCCCAACCTAATCCCCTGCGATTTGTATCTCTGGGGTAACTTCAAATATAAACTGTATAAGACAAACACACATACCCTGGAAGAATTAAAACAAAATATCCTAAAGAAGAGCCACAAATGTGTCCACAACGACGGTGATCAGATTCAGCATCTCCTTTCATAAAGTTGGTAGGTGAAGTCTTTAAAAGTAGTTTTAAAATGTTGCATGGCTTTATATAAACGGCAGAGGGCAATGAGCGCCGAGGGTGTTGAGAGGCCAAACACCGTGCAGCCTATTAGGAGAGTTTTGCTCTCCCAGCTTATTCATTTGTATCTTCTTAATACGCTGAAACATATAATTTTAAATGTGCACACAAACAGTCAGTCTTACTTCTCTGAAGAACTAATATTCCGCAATTAATATGAGTTTGGTTTGGTGAATACATTTTTACCCTCTAATCAACTTAGGCCATCAAAAGTTGTTCTGATTTGTCAGCTCCAAAAGCTACACACCTTTTCTCTTTCCCCACCCAACTAAAGTATCTCGAACATTCATGCTGTTGTTTTCACGGTTTTGTAAGATGCATGGTGAAGTACAACGTGAAATGCAAGTGTTGCATCTGCAGTGGTGAAACGTATGCTTACAAGTGGGCTGCACAATAAAAGCTTTAACATCTGAAATACCTGCAACATTTTGTGAAGTTTTGTTTCTTAGAACAAGCTTCCTTACTCTTCCATAACAAAAATGCAAATGGAAAAGTGAGAGTAAAGCATCTCTTTGTCTCTTCAGAACACCGCATTTTGCTTCGGAGTGCAAATGCTGTATTGCCAATCTTTCGTCGCATGTTACTAATGCATAACTGTGCTCCTTGACTGTAGCCATGTAGCGAGTTGCTGTTAAAGCTAATAACCAATTATTCATTTATATTTTTCCAGTTTCCAGTTCATTTTCTAACAGTCACTGTATACTTGTTTATGAAAATTTTGGGCCTAAGAAACTTTACAAAAATTCTCCCCGGACGCCGGACAAATCGTTAAAATGTAGGACGTCTGGTAACCCTAAACATAACGGTAAGAATAATAAACGACCTAAATATAACTTGTCAAGATCTTCAAGAAAGTTCGAATGAAATTGGTCTATAGTTAACACACAACAAGGAAATTAAATAAGAATAAATTGCGCAGGCTTTCACGGCGGGTGTCCCAAAATAGAAAATGATTATCCTGGTTTTGTGGACCGTCGTCTAGACCATGGCCCACAAACCCGGATAATTATTTTGTATTTTATTTCAAATAAGAATAAATAGATTCAGGATTTTACACATCGTGTACAATCATTAATAATAACAGAAGTGAAATTTCAGAAATAAACATCTTATGGTGCACTCACATGAATTTCTCTAGTCACTCTTCTGAATCTATTCTTAAAGTCGCTTATTTTTCTAGGTAATTCATGTTAATAGGGATAAATGTTTGTAGAAATAAGTTTTATTTCATATTTCCTTATAGGTATAATGGGAGTAGGAGTGGACTTAAGCGATAGTCAAATCTTTTAAGAACTGGTCGCTGTGTGACAGCTTAAAAATTCCACCCTCTTTGCACGGTATGAGTAACGATTTCCCACTTCAGTAAAGTGTTTTAAAAGGCAAACTAGTAATCAAGGAGTATCTCGGAAATGGTTAACTCCACAAAAGAGAAGATATATATGACATAACAGATGCTAGCCTCTGGTTTCCAAGGTCACGGGTTCAAACGCGGCGGAGAGCGATGGATTTTTTTTCAGGCGTAAAACTCCTTAGCATGGCTTCCTTCGGAAGGGAAGTACTGCCGATAGTCCCGAATCGTAGATTTGCGGCAGCTTAAAGAACTTCAAGCCTGATAAAGAGGTATCCGAACAAAATTAAGCGGTGTTTCGCATGGCACGGTCTGAGAACCATAATAAAGAGCGTCCTTACATAACACTCAATTTCAATTTCAATCTACATTTTTTATTTAGTAAGCCTTGACCTATCTTATACGATTCACCACCTATGCAAACGCTATCCAGAATGAAGAGGGCTTCTGAAGTTGTTTCCAGACAATTCAAGATACATTTTATTTGTCATGAAAAAGTTTTTAACATAATATGTTAATGAACTTCTTTAGAACCAGTTTTGAGAAAACAAAAGTGATTCATGCATTTGTCGTGTAAAGGGTAGCTTAGGGTGGGTTATTTTCATTAAAATCTTTGTGTCACATCTCTGGAAAATGCTGAAGTTAAATACGAAGCTTGATACTTAACTCACTTTTAGTTTTGTTTTATGATGTTTACACACACACACACACACACACACACACACACACACACACACACACACACACACACACACACACACAGGCACACGTAACAAATTTTATCTGAAAATGTTTCTTGAATTCAAAGGGACCTCAAAACTTGCAATTCCAGTACAATCTTGGTATCAAAATTTGGTTGGACTGATTACTGAGCGTAGTAGAGGAACTAAAAAAGACTGCAATAAAAACAGACTTCTAAAGTTATTCGAAACCTATCTCCAAATGGCTATCTGTTGATGCTTTACGTTTTTCTAATCATTTCTAATCATTTACATGCCGCCCTTAACATCGAAGGTCATATCGGTGGCTTTTGACCTCTTGGAACACTTGTTCAACAGCAATGGTGTTCACTCGGTTTAGGGTGGTTTTGATCTTTGAATTTATTATTACATTAAATTCACACTCCCATTCATGCTTCCAAGATTATAGGCAGGATGTGGTCTAGTTAATGAAAAATTATCACCCTTCCACCCGGAAATCGAACCCAGGGCCCCTTGTACAGCAAGCAGATACTCGACTGACTGAGCTACGGGGCCAGCTCGATGTTTTACTTCATTGAAGTATGAAGCAGCGATTGAAAGTTGAATTATGACCCATGATGTTTTACTGCTGATTTCGAACAGTACAACTACGATAGAAGTTCATATCAATTAAGAACGAACAGCAGATAACACACAATAACATAATCCATATATAATTGTGAAAATCATCATATTCAGTTTAAGCCGATGCCTATAATATGCGATTCAATACAAAGCAGTATAATATAGCAATAACTCAAAATAATCAAATTTGTATCGTGAAAACATTGACGTAAGGGACATAATAAATAAAATCACGTTAAAAATGTGTTACCGAATGTATGGGCTTCAGATTAATTAAAAGGGCTTGTGTTTATGGACTTCGTAATTTCATTTTTAATCTGCGTTTTTGGTGCTGACGTCAGCATTTGTGGCGATTTATTTTGCTGCGTTTATGGATTTAAATTGTTGCTGCATTTTGTTCAGTTTCACCTAGGGTAGGGGATGTCTGTTTTTCATATAGAAGAAGGGCTGTAATGTATTACGACTCACAAGTAGACTGCTTTGGTGGATATTGTAAATATTTTCTTTTCTTTGAGAAGCTTTAGCAATTATGAGACTAATTTTATACAGAGTTTGGTTAATATATATAACATTTTACGCTGGATGTATTAAAAATCTACTTTGAATCACTAACGCCAAGGAAACACCCAAGCTACCTTTAAATTCACAAGAGGCAAACCATTTGTTCTAAGAAACTTGACCACCTCTTTTAATGGATATACAATACCAATATACAGCCCAGGAATGTTGCTTTTAAAAATCTGTTAAATTTCTCTAACACAATTTTGTCCAAATCCAATCGTTCATTTTTATACAGTTTCTTGAAGTATAGAAAATTTATTTTCCAATAACTTCAGATTAATCAATATAAATCTTAGAAGAAATAGCTTCATATCCATGGATATTAAAAGTTCTAAGCATTAAAGCCTGAAACGAAGGAAACACATTTGAACTGTTACTATCCTATAGGCAGGGACAAAGACGATAACAAACCACTCCCATATTTCGTACAGTGTTTGAGGGTTTGCAAACAACTAGCTAACTATTAGGGACCCTTGAACACTGTTGTTTAAGTAGTGCCAATGGTCTGAGTGTTGATAACTTGAATGCAACTGCTTAAGAATTCCTTTGCCTGTTCATTAGCATTTCGTTATGGTACAGAAGAGATAGGAAACCGAATCACCAATCAGGTCCGACCCAAATGACCTAGTTGTCGAAGGGCCTTTAAATCACTCTCACTCACTCACTCACTCACTCACTCACTCACTCACTCACTCACTCACTCACTCACTCACTCACTCACTCACTCACTCACTCACTCACTCACTCACTCACTCACTCACTCACTCACTCACTCACTCACTCACTCACTCACTCACTCACTCACTCACTCACTCACTCACTCACTCACTCACTCACTCACTCACTCACTCACTCACTCACCCACTTACCCACTTACTCATTAAACTTACATACCAAATTTGGTTTTTAATCGACTTTTCGTTTTTGAGTTATGCTGTCCACGGACTGTCAGATATACATACGGACCTTTTTCTGATAAATGCTTTTTGGGGGGGGGGGGATTCAGGGGGTCTCAAAACATATATTACCGGTGAAATCTCGGCATTGAATTTTTTTGGTGAAATACAATACTTCATCTACTTTACTCTGCGTAGTAGAGAAAGTAAAAAAGGGAAGATATGACAAACAGGAATCGGACTAGTGATCATGATGCATGTGTGTAGAAAAATGGTTTTTTCTTGACTTTACATGTTTGAATATACTTACTTCATGCACATTAAGTTTTGTGCTGTGATCCTATAATTTTTCCAGCCTAAGCTGCACGCATGTCACTTAAACTTCAATCTTTGGCTCAAAAATTTTTTTTAGCTTTAAAGAAATTAATACACAATAAAAGATTCAAAAAATATTTTCAATGTCCATCAAAGTAAAGAAATTATTTACTTTAAAAGTAATTGTTTTTTCTTCCTGCTAGAGACTGATGTTTTTTTTTGGAAGGGGGAAATTAAAGTTTATAAAATAATAAAACTGTAGTGATGCTTTAGCTTTTGATGAGCATGGAATATTTCGAATATTAAGATATTTTCGCATTGTAAATAAATTGAATAATCAATTCCCTCTAAAGTATAAAACAGAACTTTGCTGGAACTTTCTGTGGTAGTTTACAACATAAAAACCCTTAAGCGTGGAAAGTATTGATTTCATACCAATAAAATACAGGAAATTCAAATTTAATTCCTAGGTCCCTTAAGTTGCAGTGCCTTTTAACATAAAACCGTGCTTAGTATTAGAGGTACTTAAAAAACTGAACAATTTTTCCGTCTTATAATGCATGAAATTATAGGCTTAGTAATATTCATAATTAAAATTTTCTTTTAGTCATAATTTTCACGATACCACATATGATACCACAGTTCGCAGCGTGGCGTTTTTTAGGCAGCTCGACTGAAACTGGATGAAAGTAACTGATAACAGTGGTTGTATTAATGCAACGCGTAACGAGTCAGCGATAAATTACGGAGGGTGGTGCAAAAAAGTTATCAAATGAACTTCGCAAAGGGACCAATTAAACAATTTTAGTTTATTTGAAACAAGAATTAATTTTAGAGGTACAGTTGGAAACTATCAAGCTAAATTTGCCAGCAATATTCTCCAAATCTTGATACCACTAATGTTCAACCAAGATGCGATAGATATACAGGTTATGCCATTAAAATACTTGACGTAGCAGAACGTGTTCCTTCAATATGGCCAGAGAACTTAAAGATATACACACATATTTTGACAAACTGCAAGTCCAGTTAGTGTCACTTTAGTTCTCTACTAGTACTGAATCGCAGAACCACAGTTCTCTTTTTTCGACAATTCGTGTAACCTTACAACTCATAGCTGTTCTGTTCCATATTAACCTTCATACATATGTCCTTCACATTTCTACTACAAACAGCTGCTTCCAACAATACACTCACGAAACAAGCAACTCCGACGCGACGATTAAATGTCTGAAACTGTCTTTGACGATACACACCTCAAGCTCTCAACCCTGACTGTACACAATATACACTTAAAAACTGGCGACAAAAACTGACATCTCTCGTTGTTCCGACTAGCTTATATAGGTCAGGGAATCACCAGCGAATTCTCTGGAAAATTCAACTTTCCTCGAAACGTCTCGTAAACGAGCGACACATGGACAGACTTTAGAAGGGTATGGAATCGCTTTGTTCTGCGGCGCTCATAGTCCTCTTAGTTCTGACTACTCCATTATTGTCGGGCCATGTATTTACAAGCAGTGGTGTGAGGCAGCTAACACTCAGTTTCCCTTTGGGGCGACTGCCGGCCGGCGTGTGCCTCGTATATACGTGTGTGTATGTTGTAAATGAAATAGAAATCCGGGATAAACATTGCATTAAAATGTATACACTTCGTTGTAATGTCCATTAGATAAAGAGTTAGTCATACTTTAAAGAGTGTGAATGCCTTTGAAAATCCATGTTCTTCGCAAGACCACGCGAAAAGGCGATTAGCGCCTCCTCAATTAAGAAACGTACCTATTTCAAAACTAAAAAAAATAGCAAAGAATATTCTAGGAAATAGTTGCGTTACAGGCTTTTAGTATAGTTCAGTTTGGAGAAAAACTGTTTGCAAATATATGTAGAGCTATACTCACTCTTACACACACTACAGTTGCAAATGCTTATTTCCGTATATACTGCATTTGAATCGATATAAGCATTTTCAGAAGGTACGTTATTGCTAATTTTCTTGTAGGAAAATATGGGAGTGCAATAGACTTTAAGCGATAGTCAAATGTTTTAAGAGTTAGTTGCTATGCGATGCTTTGAAATTCCGTTCTCTTTGCAAGGCTAGGAGATTAAAAAAAGAAGAACATATTTCTTTTAAGAAAAGAATAAGGGTTGAAAAATTCAAACAAATAATAAAGAATATATCGGAAATGGTTCACTCAAAAGAAAAAAAAAAGTAATTGACATAAATTGTGTGTCTTAACGAGATCCACATTTTTTATTTAGTAAGCCTCTGTCTGTCTGTCTGTCTGTCTGAGAGGTAGAACTGAAACTGAAAAATTCAATGCCACAACTGGGATCTGCCGCTTACCAGTCTGTCTGTCTCTTACGGTTCACCATTTAGGGAAAAATCATCCAGAATGAAGAACATTCCCAGAAAATTCAAGCTATGGCTTAGAAACTGTCATGGAATCGCCTGTTTGTGCCAATAACTGGATACTGACTGTGACACAGGCGTGATTCAACCTCAGACTGAAGTGGGGAGTTGCAGCTGTCTCCAAAGAGACAAGGTTGGACATCAAGGGACTATTGTAATACTGGAGGGAGAAGTACATATTCCTCTTGGAGTGTTTCCGGAGGTCATCAATTTCATTACGCCTCCGTCAAGTGTGCATTGCACGATCTCTATGGTTCTCAGCCATCTGTTTCTGAAGATGTTCAACTGGTCTTCACATCTGTGTAATAAGCAGCTTTCCTGCAGAATATGGAAACTGTTTTCTATTCATTAGCAAACCACAGTCTCTACATTCAGGTGTAGTATGCATCTTCAAACAGCATTGCAGAAAGCAGCAAGTTCAAAGGGTGGTGCGCTTGCTTGGATCCAATTAAAGCATAGTTCTGATAAGCGAAGTTCACGCCAGTTGTCGCAGAGAATAGAACAAAACTATTTTAGTTTTGTTACTGACAGAAGAGAAAACCTCTTTGCAAAGTTTCATCTGCTATTGACCGGAGAGGGAGAAATAGATGGGGCGGTTATAGACTTCCTCTCTCTACTAAAACCCTGCATTTACATATCAATGTGCAAGTAATGTGGCCAAATATACAATAAAATCTAAAGTCCTTTTGGGTGACGCCAAGGGCAGCCAATAGACATGACAAACTATACAACTCTACAACTTCTGAACGTGTTGAATTCATCAAGAGGTTGATTCCATCAAAGTACAATCTGCCGACGCGTCATTCTCTTTTTCTGCCCGTAAAAACATATTGTGAAATTTACCACAAATACACTTAGTATGTGCTATGCCAAAGAGACTATTTCTTACGCCTTCAATCGTTTGTAGTTCTCGGCAGAAAGATTCTACAACTTAACCAAATATGCATTTTTTCAATGCGGCTACACCAAAGACAATATATACCTATATATATCTATATATATATATATATATATCACATTTTTTTACCTCCGATAGTGTAGTCAAGTAAGTAAACTCTGTTATAGAGTGTTTGTGATGTTATTAATTATTTGTTCCAAATAAGTTCTAGGGATTATTAGTCCTACATAATGGAGACGATAATCTGACTCAGGAATTCAGATAACGTTCTGCTTTTCAAGTTTATCTAAATAAGTATGTTCTCCGAAAAAAGGAACAATTAAAAAAAAAACAAAACAAAAAAAAAAAAAACAAACAAACAAACAAACCGAGCTAAGATAAATATAATTTGCACGACAAAATATCGCGACCGCCCGTTGTAAGATCAGTCTTCTACAACGAATTCATTTAAAAACATTTTCGTAGGCTATAGGTGGTTTTAATTTTCATGTAGTCTTTTGCTTTCAACATGAAATGACTGTAAACAAACTAAACAATTCCATGCCCATAAACATTAATTCATTAAAACTTTTAAACTGAAAATAGTCCGAAATTTTATGAATGCTAGTATTAAAATGCTTTCATTCCCTTTTGAATAGTCTGTCTAGCGATGTCCATTAGAATAAATAATCACGATATGCACTATTTTATATTTAATTTTATTCATATATTTGTGCATGTCTGTTATCTTCCTAAGCCTTATTTCAACACTCCTTTCATCATAGAATTGATTAAAAGCGTTCGTTTTGTTTCTAAAGGAGGTCTTGGCTTGTTATGCATATTGATAATATCTAGATGTATAATGTGGTCACTCATAACCTGTATCATTAATAAATAAATGCAAAATAAAATGCAGTATTAATTAATTCACCACACAATTTTGAGTAAATAATATTGTTTATTCACCGCACCTAGGTACTGGTGTCTAGGGATGGGCAGAAAATAACACAACGGTTATATCGTAACGCTACAGTGGAGCATGCATTGGTCAATTGCAATTGAAGAACACTCCTTCGCCAAACTGAGAGTCCGGTCTATCTCTATTAATTAGTGAACATTTTTAAAACACTGTAACGAAATGACAAAAGTCTAATTCAGTTACTTTTTTCTAACTTTATTTTACTTCAAAGCTTTTGTACAAATACACAGTTATCTTTAACACAGTCTTCTGTCCTTCATGACATTACAGCCCACAACTGTATTCCTCTCATAACCTTGACTCATTCCTTTCTATTTTCTTCGCTTTCTCTAACTCTCCAACAGCTGACTTTGACGATACAATCACTCAACACTTATTAACTGCTTCACTCATCTTCCTTCATGGCGCAGGTTCTCTCACGGTGACTGTACACAAACAGCAGTCTTGTTCCACATTCACGGGCAAACTAAAGCTGTCTGACTCAAAACTGCAGCCTTGGCTCCTTATAAACGAGGATGACTTAAGACGGACCTTTCTCAAACTTCGCTTTTCTGGAACTTATACGAATATGTCGGCTGCCGGACGCCTGTCGAATAATCTCGAAAATTCTATATAGTGCCTCGCTCATTCTCACGTGTTCACAAACAGACGCGCGAGACAGCCTGACCTTGAGCCCCTTGATAAGCGCCGCGCCTGGTATTTGGTGCGAAGTAGCTTGACCCCGACCGTCCTTTGTTGTACGCCACGGTCGGCATCATAAAACAAAACACCTTAGGGATCTGTGTTTAGAGTATTAGATGAAATGTATGTAGCTGTACGAGTAAGTCACCCTAACATGCATTCAGCTTCGGCAGCTATCAAAAAGCTAAGAATTATCATTAAACTTAAAGTAGATTATTCTGCACATATAATAAGTACATTTAAAGAATAACATGATTGATTAAGCAAATATGTCCCTTATTATTTCTGGTACATTACTCGTACAGTAATTATGAAACCGTTGGCTATGCTACTTGCGCTCTAAAATTTATTTTATTCCTTGTTTGTACAGCACCAGTGGGAGATTTTAGAATATAAAACACATATTTTGCCTGTATCTAAATATAACATCCTTCAAATCGTTTATTTACTCCTTTAACTAGATCTTAATAATGTGAATGTGGATTTCCTAGGGCAGGAAAGGCACAAAACATAAATAAAGAGAAAATATCTTCTTTTATACGGGGACTAGAGCCAGAACCAAAAGCACAATGCCCCCGGTTCTACAGCACTAAAGTAATTTCATCCTGATTTTATTTTTGAACGCAGCTGGAATTCTGCCAGTTGTTGCGAATTTTATAATTCATTTACAGTGTTCCTGGATTCCAGCAGATTTCTTTCTAAAGAGCATACGAAATGAAAAGACTGATAAAAAAGAGTGGAATATAGGAAGGAAATGGACCGTGGACATGAAGTTGAGAGCTAAGAAAGAGGAAAAGAGGAAATAAAAGTAGGTATATAAAAACTTTCACTTGGAAATCCAAAATAACTTGTATGAGGACACGAAGAAAGAGGGGAGTGGGATCCTAACAGAGAGACGCTCATCTGTTTGATCTGCGGGTGCCATGGGACAAGATTCTTTTTTTCTTCTTTCTTTTTCATGAGAGCAGGATAAACTAGTACCTGTGTGGCTCTAAGATCAATACCATCTACCTAAGGCGAGGAATAAAATGACCGAAATGGAGAAGGATACGTAAAATATAAGAAAATGGTATTACTAACGGAGAGAACGGAAAAAAATAATAAAATAAAAGTCTTCTGAGAAATATTCTATCATAGAGTGGTTTTGCATCTCTTGCGGCGTTCTCTCTGGAGGAACGGATCTATACTTGTTCTATGTAATATCTTAGACATAAAGGATAGGTATGTAAGATGAATCAACTTCTCTTAGGTATTCGTATCTATGTAATCTGGATCCTTTATTGGAAGTAAAACGATTTGACAATCGTTCCCCGTGGTTTGACAATTTTATCCCTACAACTTTTATATTAGGGTATCCTTGCCCAATAGCCTTGTGTTAATTTGGAGACGTTTAGAAAAGTTTACTTAATGCGCTTAAACAAAGGGTTAATCGAAATTCTTGGGATACTTTAAAGAACACAAAATAAATAAAAACGCTGGGAAACACTAACGAAAGCACTGTTGAAGAAAAACAAGTAGAGAAAGTTGTGTGAATGTGCACCGTTATGATACCATGGATTACACATATATCTCGGCGCCTATGCTTCCCCGGTAATGCATTCCATCGTCGAAGATACTGGTTAAGCCTTTGTACGATAGATTGCGCGTAAACGACTTCATATGTCATGCTACTTTGACGTCATTGTGACGTACGCCTGCAGTTTCGCCAAGAGAGAGAACCTGACTACAAGAGCAGATTCCTTCTGTCTTTTACGGTGCGACCTAGGGCATGAACATCAAGAGGCAAGCGGCATGAGATAGCTGCTTGGTCAAAATTGAGCTTATTTTATAGCTAGCTATTACATGCATTTGTAAGTTCTCTTTTACTTTCGGCGTATTTTCGGTGAGTTAAAACCTTTCATTATAATTAAAACTTTGCTTTACCAAAATTCTTTCGACATCTCTAATGCGTTTAATTATTGTAAAGAATTGAAACTTGTTTTATATAGAAACATGGTCACTCAGGAAAGTGAAATATTGTTATTATTAGGAACCAGTGGAAAACAAATTATTACTTATTCTTTATAAAAGATTTGCATCGTTTGAACACCAGTTTTGAACAAAGTTTGTAAAACTAAATGACTGTCAAGATACAACTAATATTTGTAATTGGGCACAGTCTCTTATATTTAAAATAAATCAAGATTAAATGTTTTCCGGTGTAATGTTTTGACCTTATTACTTCCAGCTCCCTTAATACATACATAGTGTACCTGAAATTTTAGGAAACACTTGTATTCGATCCGACAGTTTGATGCGGATTCGTCGCTTCTCCTTTCCGCTATCCTACGCGGAATGCTGCTTTCGGATGTCTTCTGCTCCGGCTGCTCTGGCATGTGATTTTAACCTCAGGGTATGCGTGAGTGTTTGCGAATAAAACCAGAACTTCGTTGAAACACTTTTATTCTCACCAAAATAAGAAAGCGTGAGATTTGCCGATCGTTATTAAATTAGTTGAGTCGTTACCGTGTCTTGACTAAGACAGAAGATTGTTAATATTAACTATAATGTGTCCTCACACTTGAGGATCCGGAATACAAGTCCCGTAGCTGAGATGTTCGCTCGGCGGTATGGGCGGCACGTGTACTGCCCCGTCGGATTCTGGAGGGCCACTGTACTGCCCCGTCGGGTTCTGGAGGGCAACTGTAAACGACCCTTTCTCTCCGGGTTCTCGCAGGCAAGTCTCTGTGCGTCATGACGCTCTCTATACCTTTCACTTCCTAATTAGCCACAGGGATTCGAAGAAACGACCATCACTTGTTTTCCGGGTCACACCGGCGCTGAGCGATTTCCAGGAAAACTGGTCTTACCGGGTCTCGCTGGACTACTTGAAGCTCGCCCCTAATGACTTGTCTGTACCTTTTCGTGCCCTTTGACAATTTTAGTCACAACTAATCTCCCAGGTTCTGTAGCTTTATACATATATGTAACGATTTTAACATTTTCTGATTATTTAATTCCGCCATGTGATGCAGTATTATATCCTTAATTATGGCGTTCACAATTTCGGCTTCAAATGCCCCCCATAGACATTGTCATATTGTACAATAATATTGCAATGTTTATGTCTTGCCCGAAAACAATTTTCTTCAAAAATATTACGCGATCGATCGGCAAACCTTCAGCTGATTACATACAATTTCTTTTTTCTTTTCTTTCACAACTGGTTAACATCAATTCATTTTATAATTTTAACATGGTTATGTTTGTCCTGTAAACATTTGTCATACATACATATAAATTACCCTTCACATAAATTCAATTAAAACATTTGTACAAAGTTCACACTCAATAAATACACAATTATACCCTTTTTCAATATTATAATTGTTATTATATTATCGACTATTATTTACATATTTCCTTTATCTTATCTTCCACTTTTATATAAAATTTTGCAACAGTCTTTGCTGGTTTTTGTTTTGTTTTGTATAGTAACGTCCTTTCCACTTTCACTTCACCTTTTTGCTTTCACTTGGTTGTTTTTCTTACATCTATTTACAATTTTTTTCTTAAACTATCCGGTTTATACATTCATGCTCTAACCAGTCTCAGAAAATTCACACCGTTTACGTACTCTCAGGAATATTTAAAGGTTCCCGATAGGGTCTCAGTAGCTGTTTATGCCATCGGCCTATAGACTTGCTAGTTTTCTTATCCATTAGTTCGAAAGTATGTCCCCCTAATTTTGCAGTAATTATTGCATTACCTTTATACAAAATTGTAACCTATGATTTTGCCCCTAAGTGCGTTTCGCTCAATTTGTTTGCTTGGTTCACTTGTTCTCTTAAGAAATTTTCTACTTCGATACAGTCATTCACCCCATCATGCATCTTTATTTTCTTCTCCTTCGAGTTTAATCTGGGAACTTTATACTTATTCATTTTTAATATTATTACGTAGATCATTATATCCTCTACACGCGACGTTTTCTTTATCAATATCATTATATTCTTCTAACTTAACTTCTGCTAATTCCATTGCTCCAATATTTATTACTTCCACGACAAATGTTTTCTCCTGAATTTCTTCATCTACCTGATTCCTTGTAATTATACCCAAATTACTGTCCTCTAAAAAAATGGCACGACAATGGTATCTTTTTCCGTAACAATTTTCAAAAATCTATGTTTGAAGTTCACAATAGCGTTCCAAGCATATAGACTATCATACCCGATTATAAGATCCGTAACTAGCCTAGATACAACTGAAAATAACCTATTAATAATTCTTCCGCAAATCTCAACATTTAACAGGGCCTGAAACTCTACCTTTTCCCCTCTCTTTCACGTAGTTTGATGCCAATAAATACAAAAGTTGACACTTAATACTTGTTCACGATTATACCCTCTTTTCATAATCACTATTCAGTACAGTTATTATAATTACCTTATAATGCTATTATTATAATTTACATACTTTTTCTTGTCATAAACCTAATCATGTCCGTATACTCATGGTAGCTATTTCCAGAACAACACCTATTTCTATGGAATTATCCCCCTCTATCTCTGGAAAATCTAGTTGCCTGTACAAAATTAACTTAGGCGTTCCGTCCTCTATGAAAAGTTTCAAATTGACCCCTATAATTATGGTCGAAATGATTTCTCCTCCTATGCTCGTAATAGTTACCATTTTTAGGTACGGGACCATGATATCTTTCTCGGGTGACATCACTTCTAATGTTTCCTGACGGTGCCCCCTGCCCGAAAAATATTGTAGGACTTCTTTCTACACTCCTAACCTCTTCTCCCATTCCTATACTACTTTCTTGTTTAACCATTTTTATTTTCTCCTTAACCTGCTCTGACTCTCCCTATCCTCCAATCTCACGTTACCAATTTCACTCCTAACCTTGTCCTTAAAACTTTCTAAAACTTTTTCATGGTTTTCCATAATACTCTTACAGCTTTCATCTCTTCCCTTAACTCCTGATTATTTTCTAACTTTACTATCTCTTCCCTACTAGCTTTCATCACCCCCCTTAACTCTTTGTGATTATCCCCTATTTTCCCTATCTCGTTTTCTAACTTTCCTGTTAACCCTTCATTACTATTTTCTATCTTTTCTGTTAACCATTTGTTACTATTTTCTATCTCTTCTGTTAACCCTTCGTTACTATTTTCTATCTTTTCTGTTAACCCTTCGTTACTATTTTCTATCTTTTCTGTTAACCCTTCGTTACTATTTTCTATCTTTTCACCTAAAACCTGATAACTAGTTTTCATTTCTTCCATTAACTCGTTATGATTATTTTTCATTTCTGTTAAATCCCGACTAATATTCTGAAAATGAGTTTTAATTTCTTTCCTTAATTCTTCCTTAAAACTATGTAACAGCGCCACAAGTGACCTATATGTGTTATTGTCCATGGTAAAACTTTGAGTTGGACTTTCTTGGCTCACATTACTCTTCCCTAACTGTTCTGCCTGATTTTGCCCATTCCCATCCTCTACATTTTCTACATTATCTATATCATTATTTATATCACCCTCCTGAACATCCATAGTTAAATCAGCCTGCTCTATCATCTTCCCACTTCTCAAATACATCTACTACCAGAACATCAAAATAAAAGTTTTTTTTTTTGTTTTTTTTTCCCCTCGGTACCTTTTTATCTGCTACCTGCTACTGCTGCTTTGATGTGGATCTTCTTGTCCTCGTAGTCCTGGTTCCCTCTGGCGTTCTTCTGCTATTTTGCTGTTCAGCTCCACTGTCGTCCCGTTCCACTGCTGTTCGGCTCCACTGTCATCTGGTTCTACTGCTGTTCAGCCACACGTTGTTGCGCCATATGATGTGGAATCGTCGCTCCTCCTTTCCGCTATCCTACGCGGAATGCTGCTTTCGGATGTCTTCTGCTCCGGCTCCTCTGGCATGTGATTTTAACCTCAGAGTATGCGTGAGTGTTGGCGAATAAAACCAGAACTTCGTTGAAACACTTTTATTCTCACCAAAATAAGAAAGCGTGAGATTTGCCAATCATTATTAAATTAGTTGAGTCGTTACCATGTCTTTACTAAGACAGAAGATTGTTAATATTAACTATAATGTGTCCTCACACTTGAGGATCCGGAATACAAGTCCCGTAGCTAATATGCTCGCTCGACGGTCTGGGCGGCACGTGTACTGCCCCGTCGGATTCTGGAGGGCCACTGTACTGCCCCGTCGGGTTCTGGAGGGCAACTGTACTGCCCCGTCGGATTCTGGAGGGCCACTGTACTGCCCCGTCGGATTCTGGAGGGCCACTGTACTGCCCCGTCGGGTTCTGGAGGGCAACTGTACTGCCCCGTCGGATTCTGGAGGGCCACTGTACTGCCCCGTCGGATTCTGGAGGGCCACTGTACTGCCCCGTCGGATTCTGGAGGGCCACTGTACTGCCCCGTCGGGTTCTGGAGGACAACTGTAAACGACTCTTTCTCTCCGGGTTCTCGCAGGCAAGTCTCTGTGCGTCATGACGCTCTCTATACCTTTCACTTCCTAATTAGCCACAGGGTTTCAAAGAAACGACCATCCCTTGTTTTCCGGGTCACACCGGCGCTGAGCGATTTCCAGGAAAACTGGTCTTACCAGGTCTCGCTGGACTACCTGAAGCTCGCCCCTAATGACTTGTGTGTACCTTTTCGTACCTTTTGACAATTTTAGTCACAACTAATCTCCCAGATTCTGTAGCTTTATATATTTAACATTTTCTGATTATTTAATTCCGCCGTGTGATGCAGTATTATATCCGTAATTATGGCGTTCACAATTTCGGCTTCAAGTTCCTTCCCTAATTATTCTCTACAAACAGGTATTGTAGTCTATCCTTGACGCGGCATAAATGTAAGACACTGCATTTCTATTTCAATAATATAGCAAATTGTACATAAAATTCTGTGTAGAACAGGAGTAGAGAAAGAAAAAGAAAGTGAGTTGAGAACACTGTGTGAAGTAATGCGTTGCATTTCAATTTCAAAAACATAGAAAATGGTATGAGTTGTTTGTAGAAGAGGAAGTGCAGAAGGACGTATGCTCATACTTCATAAAAGAGAAAACTCGTGAATGTAATTCGTTGCGTTTCTGTTTCAATCATTGAAGACTTTACTAATTGTACATTGAAATATGGGTAGAGAACGACATGTGAATATGTTACATAAAGAAAAAGCGAGTAGAGCATAAAAGCGGCCTTGAAAGACATTTAAAGATGCCAATTTTCATGGTGACCGGTCAACTGGTGTTCAAGTTTGCAACTTCAAACGTTCCAACATCCATTGTATATGTATAGATTATATGATCTGTATGTTAAAGAGCGAGTAGAGATGACCATGTGAACGTGTCGCGTAAAAGAAATGTGAGTGCTTCATTTCCGAATTATAGCCTTCACAACACTGAAATTCACCGGAACATTTTTCTTTCCATAGTTCGTTGTCATTACAGAGGATGTTCAAAAAGTCCAGCTCCTGCTTGAATGCAGACCTCACTTTCATGTCTCATTGACCTGCGAGCACCATCCCAAACTCCAGGAGTATTGCGTATGTGCTCACAACATGCCACGATTCGATTCCAGAGGTATTGCCAATCAGGCACCGGGGATGATAATACACCAATAATTAATTTAAATGGCCCCCAAGGTAGAAATCGAGGGGGTTCAAATCAGTTGATCGTGGAGGCCAAGTAGTCGGTCTGGGTGGCTCAGTTGGTTAGACGCTGGCCTACTGTTCCCAAGGTCGCGGGTTCAAATCCGGCCCAGGCCGATGGTTTTTAAGTGTGCTTAAAAACGACAGCTCCATGTCAGTAGATTTACTGGCACCTGAAAGAACTCCTGCGGGACAAAATTCCGGCACACCGGTGACGCTAAGGTGATCCTGGCAATTGACAGCGTCGTTAAACAACAAAATAATTAATTTGTGAAGACCAAGCAATTGGGCCACCCCTACCCACCCACCCATCGATCAGGAAACCTTCGATCCAAGTACCGGTGAGCCTACGTCTGAAGTGCGCAGGAGCGCCATCATGCAAGAATTGAACTTGTTAACGAATGATCACTGAAGTGTCTTCATAAACATGAGGTATGGTGTTTTTCAGGAAGTTAGTGTAAGTCTGTTTTCTAGTACAACTAATCAATCACCAATGATACCGGCCCACATGTTGAGGGAGAACCGCACCTAGTGATGAGATGGAGCAGTTGCACGTGCCCATACATGTTTCTTTATATTCACTTTAGAAGCATTGTTTGATAGTATTTGAACCAATATTTACCAATATTAGTTAAAGTATTGCTTGCAAAATGCTAACTTTTTAAGTAAACGTTTTGGTTATAACGCGCATGAAAGCACACGCTACTTAAATTATATTCTTGATGAGATTAACCTTCTGAAATTTTAAATATCTGCCAAATAACATTTTACATTCCTAATTGACAGTATTAATGCATTAGATTCACACCTGATCAATTTTTAATCTCCCTATAGACGATTTTAATAGTAAAACTACACATGTTTCTCAAAACTAGCTTTTGATGCATACGCCTTTGGTATTCTAAGGCCTCTATAGATATTGCTCGTCCCCTCCTCAAACCAGGAGAGTTAAATATTCCATGTTCGCGATGGAGACGTACAAATGTGTTCCGATCTGGACAGTGTCGTTGTGGGTACCTCTCTTGGTACAAACGACGAGCCTTCACGTACATTAAGTGCATTTTTGCTAGCTCCTGATTAGAGCACATGATGCATAGTCGAACGCCCAAAAAAAAAAATCCACTCTGTTAATGTGTCCTTTCACGGCAACGACCTCCGGAAAGAAAAAACGTTCAGGTGAGTTTCAGAGTCATGAAGGCCTTAATTCGGAAATGAAGCGTTTCCGGACACATGTTGTAATGAACTATTTTGATTGTCTACATATGGGGAATAATACTAATTTGCATTATTGATTTTGCCATAAACACTTAAACTGAGTGGGAGGCAGTAATCTATGCCATTAACTCATTATCGGTTAAAAGAAGCACTGCAACAAAAAACTTTCCTTAACAAAACGTGTTTAAAATAACGTTATCTATCAGCTCACAAAGTTTGTCGGTCTGATTTTGGGACATTCTATATAATTTGCAGTATTATATGTTGCAATTTTATATATCTGTATAAGAGACGTGTACAGTTTAAGTATTTTAATTAGCTAGGGGATATACTATTAGCTTATGGGATGGTTCTAATAAAATAAATGTTATTCTCTGTTACAAAATAAAGCTATTATGAAAATATAATTATAGGTATCATTGCAATCCAATATTTTTAAGACGAAATTTTAAGAATTATGAATTTATATTTATTTGCTAACACATGTCCATAATGATGTAAACGATCATGTTTTTGGGATGTGGCCATAATACCAGGAATAACATAAACATTAATTTATCATAGTTTAGACCTTCTAAATACTGAATTCCTATCTGCATTTGGATCCGAAACGCTACAGTATGTTGTCTCATTTTGTTAAAAGTTACAACAAACATGTTTTTAAAATACAGTTTTCAAATAGTTAACTCATTATAGTTGAATGGGTTTTTAAACTTAAAAGGTAATGAAATAATTAAATTTATGTTTCTTTAAGAGAATTGTTTCGTGCCAATGTATTTTTATTTTCTCTACCACATAAAGAAGGTATTGTGTTGTACTCCAAAATTGATATCGAGATTTCTACTGAAAAGAAAAAAAGTCTTTTTAGAAAAATGTTCGTGTATGTGTGTGTGTGTGTGTATGTGTGTGTGTGTGTGTACGTGCGTGCGTGGCATTTTAAAAACGTCAGTTAAATACCAAATTTGTACTGAAATAAATAATCTTCGAAGAATGTAATATGATTAGCCACCAAATAACGATAAAAGAGGTAAATAAATAAAATAAAAAAATATACATTTCGTTCACTAGTCACTATTGTCGCTGTCAGTATATCCTTGTGTGATTATCACCTCCATAGGCGATACTATTTCCAGATCAGTGACCTAGCTCTGTATGGAGATTGGACTTTATTTATATGATTTGTGAATATTTGTAGCTTTCGTATACAATATTATATTGCCAAAATATCCCAATTAAATCCCATTCAAGTTTTCAGGTTATGTCTCCTTGCACCATACTACTTTCAACCAATAACAAAAGGAACCGCGCAGCTTAAAACCACACAGAAATTATTGCTAAGATTAACTTTTTTATTTATGCTTTCTCAGGCTTTTTTGTTTAATTTAATGTGTCCTTTAACTAGAAGAAAACCTTATCCGGTAATCCATCCTGACAAACTATCAAACTTGGGATTCCTCCTCTGTTTAATAAACTTTTTAGGGGTTATTTGGATTCTTTTTAGACAGAAAACTGTTACTTTTAAAGTCGGAATAGGTTTTTTATTACTTGATCTGATGATGAACTTAACCTTATTCTTAGTACAAATGCATGTTCGATAAAAAGCATTATGATGTTATTACAGATAAATTTATATGGAGCTCATAATGCTAAATGAATTTATGATGTTACTGCAAAAAGTTATTGACTCTTGGAGAAACAGCGACTTGAATTTCGTAAGGCTACGCAGAACATTGTCATTATGAAAACGTCTAAAGATCACTGAAAGATCACTGTCTCCTTTTCACGCTTTAGTTTTAAATGTGAAATAGTGTTGTAATAGCGAATAGAGCATATTAAAAGGTTAAAAGTATGTATAATCGGTTTCCAGACTGGCTCTAAGGGATGATGTCCTGCAGTCATTTTACTTTTATGTAGGGCAGGAGATTCCCTTTGATGATTGCATCCCAGCTGAAAGCCAGAATAGTACATGGGCATTGTATCAAATTTAGGAAGAGGAGATCCAGTTAGATCAATGAGTTGACTTTTGGGCAGTTGTTCTTTGGAGCTTGATGGTTTAGATAAATTACTTTTCTAAGAATGCCTGAAAGTAATTTTTTCACATGAAATAATTCATAAGCACTTGTCTGTGGTTACAACAATCCAAGATTATAAGAGACGTAAAACTATTTTAAGTTGCACCCCTACAACTCTGCCTATTATTGCTGAGGCATCCTTGCATGACGAATATGAGACATAGTTTGACATATTTTTTGACATAAAATTTTACACTTAACTCGATCAATAATAGTTGTTAATACAGATGCTTAAAATTAAATCATTATTTTTCTTTCAATTCTTTCACATAGAGCTTATGGCAAAACAAATTTTTCTTGAATACCATTATCTCCCCTCCGTTAGGTATTATATTATTTTCTGGGCAGTAAATAATTATTAGCCGTCCGTCGGGCGCAATATATCTGAGAGATACCTCTCCCGCTTTTTTAAACAGTATGACGCAACTGTTTATGCTAAATTAATGCAAGTCATTGTAGCTTCCTAAAACACACTGTAGCACTTCCTAGTTCATTATTGGCCAGCTGCTTGTTGTTTCGTTCGATTATCAAGCAGAAGTATCTGTGAGATACATTGCGCCCGCTCAGATACCTCATTGTTTCTGTGGTCTTTTTTTCTGCTGGTCACGTTTTTACGTCCCATATTGTCTAAAAAGCAAGAAGTGTTCAATCTCTGTAAACCTAACGACCTACAGAAAGCCCTAACAATACTCTGGGATGAAAATGAAGATAATAATGAAGATTTTGTTGATTATGAAAGTGACATAAATTGCGAAGCTGAAAATAAACGCAAAGTTTGGAAGACTTGCCTTGTAGACTCCAGAAAGAAGCGACTTTCAAGATATTGCTGCAAGAAATGTGAAATGTACTATTGTTTAGAGTATGCCGGACAGGTTTGCAAGAAGTGTGCTGAGAATTTGCAGTGAAAACTCGCAAGTATATTACAGACACACGCACATACAATTATTTAGTTCAAATAACTGATTAATTGTAATAACGTTTATAATTTCATAAAAACTGATGATGTTTATTAACTTTATGTTCAAATATAAGAATAATTACCCTTTCACATTTTGTACATTCGCAGTATTAGTTTATTTTATGTAACTTACATAACTCATGCTTTTGAAATGTAGTATGATGTATTGTAATACTTTGAAAATAAAATTTGGTATAGAAAAATAGCATAATTAAAACACAATAAAATACAAATATTTCACATTTAGGATGAATTTCAGACAGCACAGAGGCAGATATGTACGTGGTATCTCTCAGATATATTGCGCCCGAACACGTAACAATAGGTATTGCGCCTGACGGAGGGTTAGAATTTTATCCAAACAAAGAAACACAGATCCTGTAACAACGACGCGCTTTGGATGTTTCAGAACTTCTGGTACTCACCACGGAGAATTCTACAGTTGCCTGTATTGAGTACCAGTTTGTAAACCCCCCTCCCATCTAAGTCCCTGTGTATAACTATATGATTATAATATTATTAAACACCTTTTTTGCGAAAATGTGTACTGCCTAATCTTACAAACTCTTATTCCTTTATCTTCTTCAAGTACCTCAGGATAAACATTTGCAGAAATTATGCTGCTGCTGTTTCCTATTAGGTGTAAGGGGAATATGGGAATACAGTAGACGTTGAGCGATACTCAACTATGTTAAAGATTTGGAATTCCGTTCTCTTTGCACGGTCAAACAGGCAAAAGTATACAATGACGTTTCATTTGAGAGAAGTTTAAGTACTACAAAACTCATACAAATAACAAGGGATATCTCCGAAATGGTTCCCTCCAGAAAAAATTCATAGATATAACTTGTGTGTTTTAACGAGGTCTACATTTTTATATAGTAAGATTTGGTCTATTTCTTACGGTATACCAGTTATGTAAAAGCTATCAAGAGTAAATAGGACTACGTGGGCTATAACAGAAAATACAAAATATATATTTCATTTACCATAAAATATCTTAAAGATATGGCACTTTAATCAAAATCGGTAGAGCCATTTTCAAGAAGATCAAAATATTTGAAAAATGTACCATGTAAAGGATAGTTTAGGGTGAAGGAGTGTTCTTCAAAATCTTCGTGTCGCATGCTTGAAAAAAATTAAACTTCAATTCCAACTTTGGTTTTAACCAATTTTTCGTCTTTGGGTTATGCTGCTCACAGACAGACAGAAAGTAGACAGACAGACAGAGAAACGGGTGGACAGACGGATAGACAGACAGAGAGACGGGCAGACAGGCAGAGAGACAGACAGACAGACAGACACACACATACAAAAAAAAAAAAAAAAAAAAAAAACACACACACACCGTTTTCTAAAGCGGATTTTTTTTATTTAGGGGGGCCTCCAAACATATTTTCGGTGAAATCTCGACGTCGAATTTTTGGGTGGAATAGAATACTTCTCCTACTTACTATATGTAGTAGAGGAAGTAAAAAAGTGTATAAACGGAGTATGGGACACCATTCCTGAACAGATGAAAAAAGGAAACAAGCGCGAATATGTTTTTTCAGTTGTCTTTATTTTGTTTTGCTAAAGCACTCTGCACAGTAAGCATTTTGTTACTTTAAAACGTTCTACAGGAAAATTTGCTCTTGTCGCCCAAGGAGCTAAACAAATAAAGAAAGTAAATTACATTGTAATGGTATTTTGGCTTGGTGGTGCGCGCATTCCGGTGCGCAGGAGCGATACACGTCTGTAGGCTCCGCATCAAGGCACAGAAGGGCGCGAGGTGTGGGCGGGAAAGGTTCGCGCGCGCGGGATCTGTGTCGATCGCCTTGTGTCGCACTTCCACACGTGTGTTGCTGTGTGCTGTGGTTGTGTGCTAGTCTAGTGGGTGTGCCTAACACCAGCACCATGGTCTGCAACATCATACTACTACCCCTCATCCTAGCATCGTTACAAGGTATATGCCTAGTCATGTATCATGTATCCCATCCCTTCATTTTTATACTAACCTCCCTTTATGAACTACGATGCTAGTATGATTTTACGAATGAGTCAATTAGACCTGTACAAGATTTAAATAAATCTGGAGTAGGGATATACGCAGAGAATGTATTATCAAAGTATGCGAAGTCAGTCATAGCTTAATTTCGTGATTACTTCTATATATTTATCCACATGAGAGGTATACCAAATACCATACAACTGGGTACAAGGAAATAGTGGTATAGCTCAATGTTGGCGTCTTTGGATGCATCGTTGTGTTCGGTTATTTCGCAAAACATTCCTAAATGTGAAGGAATAATTGCCATTGATATTATCGTTAATTAAATTACTACTTTATTGAAATAAATCAACTACTTGTGGGTTGCCAAATTTGACAAGTAAAAAAACACGTAAATAATATTAATGGACATTACACAAAAGTTTGAGTTTCAGTTTAACAATTCATGGTTAGTAATATTATGCTTTTATGCTATTCAAACTTTTAAATACAGACCATGAAACAAAAACATCTTGCTTATACTTTTAAGGTCCAAATAAGTGGGAACTAAAAACGTTTACAAAGCCACAGTTTTTCTTATGTTGGCAGTTGGAAGTTTGAATTGTTTCCAAAGTTCACAAACAGAGCTGGAATTATGCCTCGGGTACTTATCATGAGACCAAAGATTGGTGTTATCCAGCTGGTATTTATTTCTATAAAAGTTATGGTAGGTGCGTATACTTTATGGATCACTTTCATGATGTTATATCCATCATGCGAAATACATCCACAAAAAGTTGTGGTTCCGAAACAATTCATAGCGTAAATAGAAAAGTAGCGGAAATAAGAGCACTGCAATATGGACTCCTGTTCAATGTAGTTATAATGTGTAGTGTGATTTAAATTAATTATATTTTAGGTTAGTTAATTTGAGATACGTTGTTACCGTTCGCATATTGTTTTGGTAGTTGGCAGTACTGCAGGAACAAGGTGGGGGTTCATTCAGTGCTGCCCCACTCAACATTGAGTATGGAAAACATGACACATTGTGCTTCTGATAAACTATATAATACAACATAGTGTCTGCTGAGGATGGTAAACTCACCATTTAATCTTTGTTGCCAGCCAGCGATAATTTTCTAAAAGTACGGATTTAATTCTCTTGCCATCCTAACATTTATTATTATTTCAGATTGCATAATATTCTTATTTAACTCGCAATGTAGTACACCTACTCCATAAGTATAAAGTTACTGCAAAGGAAAATGAGACTCCATTCCTTTAGTATTACAATTTTGGCTGTGGGGAGGGGCTTGAGCAACCCTAAATCCCTACGGATGCCCCTTATGTGAAGTAATCTAGGTGCTATTTCTTACCGTACATTTGGTGTCATTTCATACGCTGCATTAGTATTCTCTTTCCAGATACTTTAAGGATACTGGACGTGGCAACAGTCAGAAGTTCCTAGAATACTAGCAATATTAATTAATTTAGCTTACGGGTACCCATAGGTGAACTTTCGTCAAAGAGTTCATTTTTTTGTTCGTTTTTTGTGCCTAAAAAGTACCTTGAACCTTTAGCTTCAATTATGCATTACGCTTTCTACCCTCAAAGCCTTTCAAACGCCGTCACGTGACTATTAAAATGCCCATGCGCACACGGTCTTAAGCGATTTTAAATGTTAATACGTTCTTTTCTCAACATTAAACTTGTGTACACCTTTGCATACTAAAAATTTCCACGTTATGCAGCTTGTAACCTATATTATTCAATTTTTCAGTGAAGAATCACTGAGCATAACCAAAACAAATTGGCATATGATTTTTGTTACACTTTTAAATTACCCAAGATGTCATATGGTTAATTTGAATAATTAGCATAAATTGTGAAAAAAAGGGCACACACATTTTAAGATTTTTTTGTAAAACAGCTAGAAGAGTAACAAAAATTATATTTGCCAATTTCCTTCATAAGAATTCAAGTAATTTATTCATGTTTTTATGTTTTAAAAATAATAATTTTTGCATCGTGTGAAAGTTTTGATAGTTAAGAAATAAAAGCATGTCCATGTTTTTTCTTCAGAACCATTAAAGATATCTGCATGAAATTTAAACTATGACAATTATTATAGAAGAGCAGTGACAAAAGTTTGGAAAAAATCTCTTAAAACTGTAGGATTTAGAATTATCACCTATGGGTACCCTTGTATTAATATTTGTGAAAACTGATCGGCATATCAAAGTATTCTGTTTCTATGTTACAATGAAATACAAACAAAGAGGGATCCACAAAATTTTAAAAACACTTTAATGACTAAGTTTGGTTATCTTCTTAAGTTGTAATTGAATTATGGCATCAAAATTATATTGCATTATACCTACATAAAATGTCTATTAGTGACAGTTGCTATAGTAACCACGTGACTGTTAATAAACGACATAAATAAATGCAATTTTTATCTCTCATTTCGAACAGATCAGCGAAATCAGAAGTATCTGGATACTAATGGCGAATATTTTTAACAGCTGTAGAAGTCAAATATAATTTAAAGCTCACTTTTATGTCCTCACCATCTGACAGCAAAACTTCAAAGCAGATTATAGTGTTGAATTGCGTATATATTTTGGGTCCCTTTGTGAAAATTTAGGCCTAGGTCATTTTCAAAAAGGAACACAAAAACATGCATTTTGCATCTTATTAAAGCACGCCTTTCTCTATTTTGTACTGTGAGCACATTAGTTGATTTAAATAGATGGATTAATATTTTACTGTCTTCTTAAGAATCACATTTAAATAAGATGAAAAGAAAATTAAATGCTATGTTATATAAATTTATGAATTTGAAATTGTAGATGTAAGATAAAATTATTAATATAATTTTAAATATTGTTTAAAATTTTAAGATTGTATCTTACACTTGCTATATTCTATTTACTCCTGTATAATTGCTGTGACAGATGTGGAAGTGTTTGGAGAATCCATGACTAATGAAAACATAAAATAAATGGGTTGACGGTTTTTCACATTTCAGTATTGCAGTTAATGAAGCGTACGTTGAGACTTTCACTGAGAATTTAAAAATCTATCAAACAGGTCTTGATCCAGCTTCCAAGTCCGGAAGTGGCCTTAAATACACTATTATGCAGTACGTAGCTTAATTCAGGTAAACATTCGACATATTTAGACCTGCTATTTTAGCCAATACTTACGAAATGTTGATGTTAAAACCCTGTGGAAGTTTCGTATGATTTTAAGTTCAGAGGAGAACAATTTGCATAGACGTGCTGTTTATAAAGAAAAAACCTGATGTGTTGCACTCACATGACTTTCTCTACTCTTGTACTAACCATTCCTACAAGCTCTTAATCCTATATCTTCTTCGTGTTAGTTGAGATAAACATTTACAGAAATTATCTTATTGTTTATTTCCTTGTAAGTGCAAGGGGATAATGGGAATACAATAGGCTTAGAGCGATAGTCAAATCTTTTAAAGCTTTCAAATTCCGTTCTCTTTGCACGGAATGAAAAATGAATAGTGATGTTCCATTTGACAGAAGTAGTTCTCCAAAACTCACAGAAACAACTCATATCTCCGAAATGGTTCAATCAGCAACAAATTTATTGGTACATAAATTGTGTATTTTAGCAAGATCTGCATTTTTGTATAGTAAGATTTGGTCTATCTCTTACGGTTTACCAGTTATGCAAAGGTCATCCAGAGTAAACAGGACTACATGGGCTATACCCAGAAAATTCAATATATACATTTCATTTGTCATATTTGTGGAATTTTAATCAAAATCGTTAGAGCCATTTTCAAGAAAATAAAAAATTTACGAAAAATTTTCCACGTAAAGAATAGTTTAGGGTGGAACAATTTTCTTCAAAATCTTTGTGTGGCATCCTTGAAAGACGTTAACCTTAAAATACCAACTTTGGGTTTTAACCGACTTTTCGTTTTTGAGTTATGCTGTCCACAGGCTGACAAACAGATACACACACACACACACACACACACACACACACACACACAAACACACACACACACAAACACACACACACAAACACACACACACACCACACACACACCACACACACCACACACACCACACACACTGACCTTTTTCTAAAAATGCTTTTTTTTATTCAAGAGGCCTCAAAACATATTTCCGTTGAAATCTCTACATCGAATTTTTGGGTGGAATACAATACTTCCTCTACTTTAATATACGTAGTAGAGAAAGTAAAAATGAACTATTGAGTGAAAACGAAGGTTTAAATATTATTTTCGTTTGTTTAGGTAGCACCTTCTGGTTGAAGAGCTAATTGCGATAATTGGATGCAAGCTATAATTCGAATGCACAGTATGGATCAAAGTATATGTTTCAAATTGAATTGGAACTATTTTTGAGCCCCTAATGTGGCTCAATTAATTACTGACCACCCCAGTAGCATCCCATTAATTTTATGTGGATACCAACGCAGTTTGTAACATAGGGATGATAAAGGAAGCTTTCGTACATTTAGAAGATATCACAAACTAATGTGCTACACATAAGGAGATATATGCAAATAGTTTTACAGGGATTACAGGGATAACTTCCATTCTTGCTCTCACCTTCTTTCACAGATCTCTCCTAAAATATTCTAATTAACTAATTTTTAACTAACTACTCTCTGATTTTTCTGAACCATACATTAGTTCTTAAATCCGAATTTTATTCTTGATACCTCAGGCACTTTTCACAGAATAACTATATGGTAAGTCTTGGGTATAAATAAATACTTCAATGTTTTCTCAATCATTAACCCTCTCAGCTTTACCCTTCCTAACTCTGTCATAGAACGATCATTTGTTGTGGTATTAGGAAGGCCTAAAATTAATTTCTAAAGTGTACGCAAAATTGGCTTCATGTAACATCATCCCCTCCCTTATCCCCCAAATTTCCATTCCAGAAATTCATCGTTACTTATGCAAGGCGAAATATGGCCATTCAAACCATTAACATTAATTACTGGCATCACATACAAACATTTTCGTATTGCTGTTTTTGCCTTTCGATAGTGTAATAATAATAATAATAATAATAATAATAATAATAATAATAATAATAATAATAATAATAATAATAATAATAATAATAATAATAATAATAATAATAATAATAATAATAATAATAATAATAATACTAGATGCAATAATATTAACCGGGCTTGTCGGCCGTGGTCTATTGGGTTCCTTCTTCTTCCCAAACGTTTCGTCTGCGAATAATAATAATAGTCATAATAATAATAATAGTCATAATAGTAATAATAAACATAATAATGATGATAAACACCAATAAAAGTAATAAAAATAGGTATAATGTTGATAAATAATACGGAATAGTTGACAATAAAATAAGAATACAATAAAAAATTAATTATAGTTGATATTAATAATAATCATAACTATTATAACTACAAACAAAAATAATAACGATAACTTAAATAACAATACATTGTAATAAGAGTAGTAATAAACGAACAAATATCAATGAAACATTATTTGCCCTCATGTTTTTATGTATTTTGTTACGGCAATTTACGATCTATAATCCGTAATGTCAGACAATAGCAGCATGTACAGCTGTGAGTTTATTCCCTGGAAAATGTAGTCCTTGTAAGTATAGTGGAAAATATTCTAATACTGCTCTTGTCCATTATCACCGACTACACACGATAGTTCAAGCGTGTCTTCTCTTATAAGCAAAAGAAAGTTCGCTAGCGCCACTGACGCCCGCTTCATAGGAATTACGCCGTGAACTTCTGCAACTGTTTTAACGCACGAAGAGTTATCTGCATACGCCAAAGACGGCTTACGTGGGCCACCTAATAATATATATTTACAAAGCCAGAAGGGCCTTTTTTTCAAAATTAAAATAAATTGCATGTACATTTTTAAAAGTAACCTTAAGTAAGTACTTGAAATTTTGCAAATTACTTATTTAACAGTTCTTTCTAAGGATTTTTGTTTCTGATGCTTGATTTGTTTTATACATTTTTAAAAAAATAATGTTCCAAAAGTGATAGTTTTCTCCAATGTTTGCATTGCTATCAAGAAATGACTATGTGGAATTGACGCCTGTACTTATACGAGTGTGCAAAATTTCAATAAAACCTGTGTCGTAGTTTATGAGAAAACGGTACATATATTTTATAACAATGAAACATTCAGAAAATGAAGCACAAAGTTTAAGTTAATATGGAAATAAAATTTTTTCTAGTTCCTAACTTCAAAAACGTCCATACGAATACTAAAGGTCATTCTGGACCTCATCCCAAGTTCTCCCAGTTCTTTTCCTTTTCTGGGTAAATTGGGACATATTCAGTGACTTTATCCTGTTTTCATCAACGGATTGTAGTCTGTCTCATACACAGTCCTGGAGTGCATTCTAACTTCTCAATAAATGCAAATCTGCTTGCATTTCCATCATTAAATGTAATAGTGTAGCATCAAAATCAGCAATTTTCACAACTTTGAGTAATGCAGAGATTAATTTAGGACTTAGCTTCAATATAAACTGTAGAAACTCTCATTCGGATTTTGCAAGTTGCAATAAATATACCTGAGAGCAATTCTGGATGAGACAAAGCTCTGTATGTGGGTCTTATTGCATGAATAACAACCATTGGAAGACTGTGGATGCTTTCCAGTGATGAACATCTTTTACTTAAACTAACTTGGTTATATCACCTCCTCCTTGTGGTTCCGCCAACCTAAACTTCTTCACACGTTTCTGAACATCTGAAGTATCCAAGTAAGAAGAATATTGCCCATTACTCAGCACGCTCAACAGCTGTTTCACACATTACTTGAGCCTGACAGTCAAGAACAGGGGTTAATACAAGTTACAGGACATACCAGCGCATCATTTTTATGGCTCTATTTACAAATAAATAAGGACTACAACTCAAAAATTGTCAATATAGTAAGAAATATAACCTACATATCCGTGAATATAGCGCAATAATCTCAGCAGCCATCTTCATTTACTTTTCAAACTTGTACCTTTAATTTCAAATGGAGCACACCTAACTTTAATGGATAAAATACTAACGAGAATTCGTTCATTTATGTTTATGATATGTTGAATTCCTCATTTACTTGGATTAGACGCTAAAATTAGCGCTGGCAAAATTATTATCGTCATATGAAATACTCTCGTGGTATTACTACATATAATTCCTGTGGTTAAAGGGACGAGTCAGCTTGGGAATTTAATTAACTTTTAGTGAAACGACAGTAAAGAATAAAATTTTTCACTATTTTAATTGACATCTCCTCTTAAAAATACGCCTTCTACAAATTATGCCACTGTGTCGGTACATATGTTGCTACGAAATTAAGCAAGATCCGAACTTCTTTCAAGGGCAGCAATCAGTAGGTTGTCTTTACTATCCTAAGAACATTATTTTTCAATCCCTGGTATCATTTTTATTACTTTCTCTACTACATATAGTAAAAGGCCGGTTAAAAACCAAAGTTAGTATTTAAGTTTAACAAATTTTATGAATGTGACACGAACATTTTGAAGAAAATTCCTCCACTCTAAACTACCCTTTCCATAGAAAATTTTTAAAAAATTTTGATTTTGTTGAAAATGGCTCTAACGATTTTGATTAAAATGCCATATGTTTAGTATATTTTTATGACAAATGAAATGTATATTTTCAATTTTCTGGCTATAGCTCATGTAGTTCTGTTTACTCTGGATGACTTTTGCATAACTGGTAAACCGTAAGAGTTAGACCAAATCTTACCATACAATTTATGTCTAAATAAACTTATTAATAGAGTGAATCATTTCGGAAATATTCCCTGTTATTTGTGTGAGTTGTATAAAAATTAAAACTGTTGTGAAATGAAACATCGTTATTCATTTTTATATTAACTTTATATATTTCATGTTGTATTTACACTTGTGAAGTAAATTATTACATTGGTCACTGCATATATTGTTTTCGTACCAATATTTTAATTACCCTGTAAAACAAACACCTAGCTATTAAAAATTAATTTCGTCGATGCAAATTTAAAACTTTGGTTCAGTGATTTCTCTACCTAATCTTCGAGGCAACTTTCTGAGGTGTATTCACCACAATAGCGGCTTAACTTGCTGAGTTTTTCTTACCCATTTGGCAGATCACTGACAAAGTGCTTAATTACTGAACATTGCTAAAAGCATTGCAGGCTGAACTCTGTTTTTACACTGATGCAGCACTCGCAGCAAATAGAGTGGCGCGTAATTTAGCATTCTGGTAATCAGCTTTCTTGTCGTGCGCTTTCCAAATCAGATTTAGTTCGAGCAAGTACAGCATCATTCAAAATTAGAGGCAAATTTCAATCCCTAATGAAGGTTTTTTGATATCAGACGTTTCTTTATGCGTGTGACTTGGAGAAATCCACCTTCAACTACAATATCGAATCGCACTGCAGAAACTGCTTTTCTTTCTAGTTCTTGCTATAGTTTTATTGCCCGTTTCGTTGAGTGTACAAAATAGAGAAAGCCCAATCGATAGATGCATAAAAACTTCGTCGCTATATGGTGGCATAGAAATTCCGTAGCCTTTTGATGACATAGGAGAAATAGTTTAATAGCGTCGGACTTTTAAAATTACTAAAAGTACTGAAAGTACAGCGAGTCAGTGAGTGAGTGGGTAGGGTTTAAGGGCCCGTCGACAGATAGTTCATTAGGGTCCACTGAAAATACAAACCAGTAACAGCGGATACCTTATATGGCTGTTACCACAAAACTTATTTGTAGTAAACAGCTTCTTTTGAAAACACCTACACTGTTTGTGCAAAATCTTTTTGTCTTATAGTTTTCCCGTTAAACAAAATAATACCAAATTCCTTTCCAAAGAACATCGCTTCGCAGGTTGTTCCTCCAAAATTAAGGTATGTTTATCAAGTAAGTATAATTTCGTTTGTCATATATATGCCTTAAACATATAGTATTTTAATCAAAGTAGTTAGAGCCATTTTTGAGAAAATAACAATTGTTGATACATTTTCCATGTAAATGATAGTTTGGGTGGAATGTTTATTTTAAAAATATTTTATGAAAGCTTTTTTATAAAGATGTACATGTGCGTGTATGTTTAAAGCGTAATTCAGTACCTTAATACGCAATTATATTTTTTAAATCTTTCATTGTTTATTGTTTTAATATGAATTGGACTTCGATCGGTTAAATACAAAACTTGATATTTAAGTTCTAGATCTCCAAAGTATAGTGCTCAAATTTTGAAGAAGAGCCTGCTACTCCAAACTGCTTTTACACCGCAGATGTTTCAACATTCTGGATTTTCTAAAAATGACTAATGATTTTGACTAAAATAACACACTATAATCTATTTTCATGGACACATCATGCACATCTGGAACTTTTTATCAAGCCCTCTTTACACGGAAAAATGTTCTGGTAATTAATGCTTCGTAATATATGTATAGGCAAAATCTTACTACAGAAAGCTGCAGATCTCGTTTAATCACACAATTTATCCTAAAATATTTTTGTGGAGTGAATTGTTTCCGAGATATTCCTTGTTATTTGTTCGAATTTTCCAGTACTGATAATTTTCTGAAATAGTCATTATTCGTTTCATTCTGTCCTGTACCTGCATAAGAGAATGCAATTTCAAAATAAGAGAAAGAAAAAACTCGAACTACTTAAAAATATAGATTTCGTTAAACCACACCATTTATTTCCCTTATTAATAATTTTAGATTTCAAATGATTTATACTTCTCTCAAGTGTAAATCACAATTGTTTTCTTTTTTTCTTTCTTCCTTATTATGTTGATATAAAGAGAATAGAATTTCGAAGCTGTAACATAAGGGCCAATGTTATGCAATAAAACTGCTTCTGCAAATGTTTATCTCAACCAACATGAAGAAAGTAGAAGAATAAGTTTCTTGTAATAGTTCTTGAAAAATGTGTAGAGAATGTCATGTGAATATAACACATCAGTTTTCGAAGAAAAGATCCGCATGTAAAGAGTAAACAGAACTCAAAATCGAAGTATTGCTTAAATAGCAAACACGGGGTTTAACTTCAGCACCTTCCAAAGATGCCACATGAAGAGTTTTAAGTAAATATCTCACTTCAAACTCCTGTTTGTATTCTTCATAATTTTTTATTTTTTGAAACTTTACTGTTATTGATTTTGATTAAAACTTCATGTTTAAGATATTTGTAATTCCAAAGAAAATGTGCATTTTGAATTTTCTATAGATAATTTATTATGTCCTGTTCTTTCTGTATAACTTTATGTACCTTGTAAACGAAACATAAGAAATAAAGAAAAGCAGTAATGCTCAAAAAGTACATATATCCGGTTAAAACACAACATTTTTATCAACCAGGTATAATTTTTATGGCGATTTTTGAAGCTTCCGTTGTTATTAGTTTTAATCTTTCGGCTTGTCAGTTGTAGAACTCAACCTTCAGTTGTTTCTCGCGATGTCACGGAAAGAGCACAGAGTTTCAACAGCGACAATTTTATAAACATTTAAGTTTCTCTGTGCTGTTTGTTCCTATAATGCAATGTTTAATGGAACTAAATATGGAAATATTTATCACAATTAAACTGAAGTAAATAGAAGAATCAACTTTGCAAGAATAATTTGTAGAACATTGGTAAAAGTAAACGATAGTGGAGGAAGTAATATGAATGTCACACGTTAGATGTTTTAGTTTAAACTGTTACTTCCCTTTTATAAAATAACTACTTTGTCGCTCATTCAAAAGCTTGTCTTTCCTTCAAAGTAAATTTTATATGTTTTATTGTATATAAATAAACACAGTAATCCTGCTATACAGGTGAATAAGTGATTGCAGGAAAGAAAATATTAGAAGATATGTTTAAATTATTAAATAAAATGACCACTACATAAAGGTAGAGGACCTATTAAGCTCAATGCCTTGAATGATTACTATATTATGCAACGAGAGCATAATGACAGAAATCAAGATGCAAGTCGCAAGTATCATAATATTCATACTCAAATTTCTTACGACTATTATGATTCTGATTCAGGCTTCAAACATTTATAAAGTGTTCTTAATATCCTACGGTGTACGTTACTGTCACCAGTGTTCGATTTTTAGTCATGCATTTGTTATTCGATTGTACACACGAGGATCGATAACCGTGCTTTTAACTTTTATTATTATATTAGCCTTGACACAATGATACAGAGAGCGTATTTGCTATAACCTTTAAAAATTTAGATTTTGAAAGATGAGAAGATTAAAATTGAATTTATTAGAATGTTATTTACAATATTAACATTATTTTTTAAACTCCAACGAGCTGTTATTCGATTGTACATACATACGTATGTATCGCCATATTGAACCATATTAGCATTGTCTGTGGGATTATGTAACGGAAGGTCTAATTAAAAAAGAAATGAAAATTATAGCTTCAAAGAAAAGTAATTCACACAAGGAATATTTACTTTTTGAGTTAAATGAGCAACGCTTAATCAAGAATTGAACTATAATCAAGGACCATTTTTTATATGCAAAACGATCCTAAAACTTACATAGTGCTTACGTAATAACAATGAATAGAGTAATTAATGCGTTCTAAATTGTAAAATATCTTTCTTCTTGATTTTTCATAAACCTAAAGAGTGAACTTTTTTTTTTTTTTTTTTTTTTTTTTTTTTTTTTTTTAAATCAAATTACAACTAAGCAAAGGCTTATCTAGTAATATTTTCTTCTTAAATAGGTTCACATATAAAGGCGAGTCTTCCATTGAAGGCTCCCATAGTTTACACATAGTTCTTGCGGTCTCACATTAAGTCATCTGGCTTTTTTCTTTTCAGTCTTCGAACTTCACAGTTACTAAGAACTTTCAACATCTCTTTGTTTTCATGGTGCTGCACTTTTAAATGATGTTTCGTTGCAGTCTTTTTTATTTCTTGTATAACAGTGTCGATTTTGAGATCTCTATGTATGTCATCATTTCGTACATACCATGGTGCATTAACTATTGTTCTCAAAACTTTATTTTGAAAAGTCTGTATGTGTTTTATGTTGGTCGACTTAGCGCAGCCCCAAAGC
Organism: Tenodera sinensis; assembly: GCA_030765045.1. Taxonomy (NCBI): domain Eukaryota; kingdom Metazoa; phylum Arthropoda; class Insecta; order Mantodea; family Mantidae; genus Tenodera; species Tenodera sinensis. The sequence continues at coordinate 81,457,909 of CM060969.1, read as the reverse complement.
TGTATCCCATAGGTCCAGACTGGCTTTAACACCTGCTTGTAAATTAATAACTTATTGTATATGTCAAGTTCGGAATTTCTCCCAATGAGCCAATAAAGTTTCTTATATTTGATATTTAATTCTTTTCTTTTAGTTTCTATATGCTTTCTCCAATTTAATTTTGAGTCTAGTGTCATTCCTAGATACTTCACTGTTTGTGCTTGGGGAATAGTTTGGTTATTTATTTTTATTGGTAATATCTGAGTTTTCTTATTTGTAAAGTTAATATGTACAGATTTAGATTCATTTAATTTTATACGCCACTTCTTCGTCCACTCGTTAACCTTATTGACAGCTTTCTGTAATTTCTGTGTAGATTCCTCTACTGTATGTCCAACTGCCATAATTCCTGTATCATCAGCGAAGGTGGCCATGGTTGTATTATCTAGGTTTGGAATATCCCTAGTAAATATGAGGTATAGTACTGGCCCTAAGACGCTTCCTTGGGGTACTCCAGCAGCTATATTCTTTAATTCAGAGTATTCATTCCCATATTTAACTCGGAAATATCTCCCTTCAATGTATGATAACAATATTTGATAGAAGTGGTCAGGTAGATCTCGTTGGAGCTTAAAAATTAAACCTTTGTGCCAGACTTTATCAAACGCTTTGGCCACGTCCAGGAATACTCCAGAACATATTTTCTTTTCCTCTAACGTTCTTTCTATGACATCGACTATACGATGTACTTGATCAATTGTTGAATGTTTATTTCTAAATCCAAACTGGTGTTCTGGTATTAATTTACTTTCCTCTATTCTAGGTTTTAATTGCTTTAACAATAACTTTTCAAACAGTTTAGCTAATTGGGATAGGAGTGAAATCGGTCTGTATGATTCCTTTTCATTAGGATTTTTTCCAGGTTTAAGGATCATGAGTACTTCTGCTACCTTCCATTGACTTGGGATATGTTTAAGTCTTAATGCAGTATTTATCATATGTAATAGCTTGATAAGAGCTTTTTGTGGCAATTCTTTAAGAATGTGTCCGGTGATTAAATCATATCCTGGCGCTTTTTTTGTATTTATATTCTGGTGAATTTCACGTTTTAATTCTTTGAGCGTTACACGCCTAAGATCTTTGCCTTCCCTTTTCTTCCCATGTTTAATGTCCTCTTCAGAAGTTTGTCCAGATAAAGGTTGAAAAATCTCTTCTAGATAGTTGGCAAATAGATCTGCTTTATCCTTATCACTCCTTGCCCATGATCCATCTCCTTTTTTTATTGGTGGAATTTGATTGATAGGTCTTTTGATACTGCTTGTTGCTTTCCATAAAGAGTAATCAGTATCTTTGTCTGCTGTTAGTCCTTTCATATAGATAGTAAATGATTTGTTTTTGATACTACTGATCAAATTCTTTAACTTATTACAGATTTGATTTAATCGCTTTTTATCTTCTGGTGCCCGTGACCTCTGCCACTTTTTACGCAGTTTTCGTTTTTCACTAATTAACTCCCTCACTTCCATTGGATAGGAGATATCATTCACATTTTTCCTACTTTTTTCTGGAGTATGGTTCCATGCTGCTTGTTGAATATTAGTAACAAAGAGATCTATCTCTGCTTCCAGTTGTTGCGGAGTTTTTAAGGGAACATTAAGTTCAATAGTGCTCTGTAATTCTTTTTTGAACCCTTCCCAATTTGTTTTTTTATTAGTTAGTCTTGGGGGGTTATCCTTTGTTATGATATTATCACTTACTGTTAATATAATTGGGGAGTGATCCGAAAAGATATCATAATCCTCATTTACGTGCACATAATTGTTAGATATACCCTTCGTTATGAAAAAATCAATTAAATCTGGTGCTTTATTTACATCTGTCGGCCAATATGTAGGTTTTCCAGTTGAATGGAATTGGCACTTTGTTTTAATCGCTGCCCTAAATAGCTCCCTACCTTTGGTAGTGGTTATTCTTGATCCCCAGTGACAATGTTTGGCGTTGTAATCCCCTCCAATAATAAAGTTATTACCTAGAGTCTTAAAGAGATTAATATAATCCTTTTCTTTTAGGTTATACCTTGGGGGACAGTATATTGCAGAGACATTAAAAGGCTTGGTTTTAACTTGAATAGTGACAGTTATCACTTGCATTTCATCTATTTCTATTTTACTTTCTTCATAGTGTTTAATGCAGTTTTTAATTATTACTGCGGAGCCTCCTCTTGCTTTATCAGATGGATGGTCTGAGCGGTAGATATCATATCCCCTAATTCTAACATATGATAGTTTAGCCAAATGCGTTTCGGATATTAAACATATATCTATTTTCTTGCTTTTCAGGAACAGTTCCAAATCCTGAATACGCTGTTGTAATCCGTTTGCATTCCATGATAATATTCTGTATGTGTGCGCCATTTTATTTACTTCTGTTAAGACTAGTTTCAAGCTTTCTTAATCTATCATAGATCAGTTTGTTGGTATATTTCTGCTCGTCCAGTATTTCTAGGATGCGTATTATTGCTTTATCAACGGTTGGAATTTCAGCTTTACCATTACATGTTGCTGCTGCGTAGTTGTTCTGTTCTCTGTTAGGTTCATCCACTACTACTTCACTTTCTTCTAGGACCATACCTAAGTTACAATTCCCTCGAGTCCTATGAATCTGTCTTTGATTTTTCATGACTTCATTCCTCCTCTTTTGCAGCTCCTTAGCTACTTCACATCCACGATAGTTTGCCGGATGTTGTCCTCCACAATTAACACATCTTGGTGGTGCGTTTTTGCTTATTTTACAATCTTTAGTGTGGTGTTTTCCTGTACATTTCACACAACGTGGTTCTCTTTGGCAATACGCCTGGGTATGGTTAAAGCCTTGGCATTTCTTACATTGTGGTATCAAATTAGTATTCTTTCTCAAGGGTTCAATTTTGACAACCACATTCAAAATTGTCTTAATATTATATATCTCTGTAATATTCTCCTTATTATCAAAGGTAAGCATAAATAGTGGCAATCCTTGTCTAACTACTTCCTGCTCTCCATTCCTATTTGTGTACCTTTCTTTCTTAAGAATATTTACAGCATCTTTAATTTTAAAGCCTCTTTCCTTTAACTCTTCTATTATATCTTCCTTTGGGCATGAAGCATGCAATCCTCTTGCCATAACTCTAATTGGTCTATCATTTTTGTTTTCATAAGTTTGCCAATTGACTTTTTCTGTGTTTAATTTCTTGACCAAAGCCCTATAGCTATCAGAATTCATAGTATTGATCTTCCATACATTATTATTTAATGATGTAACTTTATATTCTTTTCCTAACACAGGTTTTAATAATGCCTGAAGTTTTAGATAATCTGCTATATCATATATGTTAATAGGAGGAGGCTGGTGTTCCTTATAGGGAACTTTTTTTTCCTCCTTCATGTTATTTGTTTTGCTTATAATGCTTCTGGTTTCTGACTTTTTATTTCTATCATTCTTTTCGGGTTTTCCTGTTTCTATTACTGGCGATGTTTCAGCTTTTCGTTTTTTATTTTTCCTCTGTAATATCCAATCTGTTTCTCTGACCAGATCTTCCTCATCTGTATTATAATCTATCACATTGCTAGGTCCTGCTTTCTCTATAAGTTCTTTCTCACTAGCTGTTTTCACTCTCGTTTGCTCTACTCTTATAGGATCCTTATTCACATCCAGAGAATTCTGCTTCTCTTTATCCATATTTTTTCTAAGTTCTTGATTTTCGAGTCTAAGGGCTTTTATTTCGTTTTTTAGTTCTTCATTTTGACGCTGGATCTCATTCAGTATCCTCTTTAGTTCCTCTTCTCCTGTATGTAAGTGCATTACTCGTTTTACTGTAGGTGATCGTTGGGTCAATGCACTCTTTCTAAACACATCTCCCTCAAGCAGTTGATGACTCCCCCCAGAATCCATGGAGTCTGCCTCCGAAGAGGATGGATTGTCCAGTTTACCTGAAGTACCACCTGGGGTAATAATTCCAAGATTCGTTTTATCCATTGCTTGGGTTGGTGTTGCGGAATGCTCTTGGCTTCCCCTCGTCTCTTGATAGTTAGTAGCTAATGCTCACATAACTACCCGTCTGACTCACTGGGTACTGAGCCCCCCCGCCACGACAATGCGACATTCCCCGGGGGGGAAAGAGTGAACTAAACGAATTTCAACTACGTGTTGATATGTAACAGCTAAATAATATTGCATTTGATGTTTCTTGGAAGAGACGTGAAACGTAGCACCTTTGTCAACCTTAATGTTTTAATCTATTGAATGTTTCACAAAAGACCATTTCCATTTGTTGTGTATGATAATAGTGCAATTTTCGTTGCACATGCTTCGGTTAGAGTTCAGAGAAAGCCTGTGTGTTTCTCTACGTGTGGTTTTGAAACCCCTTGTATAGAGGAACTTTATTTTCTTGTTTTTCTTAAAAACCCCAGAGGATTCCCTTGGGGACCTGCTTTCCTTATCACACAGGTGAGCATCTGTGTCTGTCGTTACAGATGTATTGGGTTTCGCTCGCGTCGGGTATTGTTTTGAAGTTCCTCCAGATCAAAAACCTCTGGCAGACGAAGAAAGCGTACAGTTTTGGACTGCATGTGACATATCCCCACGTCGTGTACCCTGGTCATCACGTAAATAAACGATTTCTCACAATCTCTTATGCGTACATGTAATATTTCTAGGGAAGAAAATATAAACAAATTTTATGAATAATATTTAATGAGGCAACAAAATTATAATTGTTAATATTATCCAGAATATATGCAATTATCAGCTGGTAGGTTTTCATTAATACTGTGACAAAACCACAAAATTCCAGTCAAATTATTATTTTTTTCTTTGTCACTTTATTTTCCTCCAAAACTGAATGCACAAGGACACAGTTCTCTTTTATTGACGTTAACACGGCCTACAGTCCTCCGTGATATTGTAACTCACAACATTTTTTTTTCGTAGTTTTGATTCCTCTGTCTTTCTTCGCTTTCATTGTCTCAACCGTTCAGTTTCACCATACAGTCACTGGACCTTGCATAAACTACTTTCTGGCTTTACTTGACGGATGCATCTCTCACGACGACTGTACACGCACACGCGCACGCGCACGCATACACTAGCTGCCTGCTGCGACCTCTCATGCCTATAACTGCTACTTCCTATTGCCCTCTCGTATCCTCACCTCCTTATATAGCGACTATGACGTAAAAAGGATCTTTTTCGAACTCGACCATTTCTGGAACCTCTGCAAATACGCCGGCCGCCGGACGCCTCGCGAATAATCTCGAAAACCCTTTGTCGTGCCACGCTCATTGTCACCTTCACAAACAGTGCCGCGAGGCAGCCTGACCTTGAGGGTCTTTCATGTACTACCGCCTGCCATGTGGTGTGGGGCAGCTTGACGCTGACTTTTCTTTTTATGTGCGCCGCGGTTGCGTCACAAAAAAAAAAAAAAAAAAAATGTTACAGGTTCATAGGTTCAGTAATGTTTTATTTTCTTGTTAAGCCACACATTTTACAAATATCCTTAAATTATTGGGTTACCATTGTTGTTTCATGTTCTACCTTACATGTATAGCAGGTAAAAATATCGACTATTCTTTGAAAATAATTACTCGTTCTGTTAAATGTAATGTACTAATATGATGAAAAATGTGCTTCATGCATGATGGATATCCTGCTCATTTTAATTCGATGTTGGTTAAAGCCGCCATAACATATTGATTAGTAGAACCAGAGTAATTCTTTGGTCTCCAGGTCTTCCATAATTAAGTACATCAGGCATTTGGTGCAGACATGAGGAAGAGGGGTGACAGGAATGGAATTGAGTATTTACCATACTTACAAATGCAGGGCACCCCTCATTTCTGGTTCTGTTTACAGAACACGCGTCTTTATAAACAAGGTAAGCTTCAAGGCGTGCAGTGGTGGAACCGAAAAGAAACGTGATGTATTGGCTTTGCGACTACGTGATTCTGATTACGTTACGTAAATTTTCTTTTGGAGCAGCAAATATAACGCTTTGTTTTTACGAACAAAAAAGTACGTATGTCCCCACTGACACAATTTGAGTGGAAGAGGTTAAAACTGCGATGTAGGGGAAATGACACATTGTGTCAGTTCTCTCCTTCTATGATTTAGTGTGTAGAAACTTGAAAACTCTTTGAGAGGGATCCTGATCTATTAAAATAAGCCCATAATAAGCAGTGAAGTAAATGAAAATAAGACAATGATAAACCAACAAGATGCAAAGATTTGATCCAAAAATCTACAAATCTTTTCTGATTGCTTTGTCATTTTTTACCATTTGCTCAGAACATAAAAATATAGCACAAATAAAAATTTTAATAGCTATGTCAAACTGTTAGGATATTAATGTAATTTTTCTATTGATAATGAATCACCTTTAGGTATGATAATATGAAATGTTTCTTGAAACTTACGGCTTATCATGTGCTCGCAATTTACTAATGTGATCTTATTGTTGGTATGCAATTGTAAGGAAACCTTACACACGTAATTCTTAATTTTGATTAGTTAAAACAATTGGATACCTGTTATTGAATTTTCAAAATGTTCATTGTGAGTTATGGAAAATAATTTCAAATTAACTACTTATTTAATGGTATTGTAAACCACCCTGAATCTCTATACCGAAATTTCACCAGAAATATAGGTTTTGAGACTCCCTAAATAAAAAAGATGTGTGTGTGTGTGTGTGTGTGTGTGTGTGTGTGTGTGTTTGTGAACAGTATAATTTGAAAACGAAAAGGCGGTTAAAAACTGGAGTAGTATTTAAGTCTAATATCTAACATCTTTCAAGTGTGCGACACGAAGATTTTGAAAAGGAATTCCTACACCCTAAACTACCCTTTACATGGAAAACGTTTCGAACATTTTTATTTTCTCAAAAATGGTTGTAACGATTTTGATGTTTAAGATATTTTTATGGCAAATAAAATGTATATTTTGAATTTTCTGTTTGTAGTCCATGCAGTCCTGTTTACCCTTGATGACTTTTGCATAACTGGTAAGCCGTGCGATATAGACCAAATCTTACCCTACAAAAATAAAGATCTCATTAAACCACATGTTAAGCCCAAAAGCATTTTTTGTGTAGATATTCCTTTTTATCTGTGTGAGTTTTGCAATGCTAAAACTTTTCTGAAATGGAAGGTCGTTATTCACTTTTTATTTCCTGTCCCTGCAGAGAGAATGGAATTTCAAAGCCTTCACATAGCAACCTGCTTAAAATTATTTGATTATCGCTCAAAACCTAGTATTCTCATATTCCCCTTATACCTACAAGCAAATTAACAGTAAGATAATTTCTACAAATGTCTATCTCGATTAACATGCAGAAGATAGAGGAATACGTATTTGTAAGAATAGTTAGCACAAGAGTAGAGAAAGTGATGTGAGTGCAACACATCAGATTATGGTTTTCTTCTGTGATGTTGGAAGGGGTGCCTAAAATATTTCACACCAATAAAGATGTATTCTGTAACTATCACAGCAGATATAAATACGCTGACAGATTTACGTGATTCGTCGGATGTAATATTAAACCTATATTTGCTTCTGTATATGTATGTTAGAAGGTAGTAGGTTGCGTTTGTTTAGCCGTGTTTACATGGACAGAATCGAAAGGTCGCATATACATTTCTGTGAATTTGAGAAAAAAAGAAACGCTTTGACTACGTTTGTTACACACGACTGCGGAACACAAAATAAATAACTGGATATAATTATGTTTTTATAACGTTGCGTTGGATTTGGAATAATGTAAACAAAAGAGAATTAAATGTCAGAGTTAGTCATGAACTTCAGTTGAACCTGTTTGATACACCTTTATTATTCTAAGCATGCAAACAAATTTAATAAGACTACCTCTGTGGTCAGCTCTCTCGCTTCTCAGCTCTGAGGTCGAGGGCTCACATCCCGGCTAGTGATTCAAATCAGAATCATTAGCTATCTCCAACAGTGTCTGCAAATGTGAATGTGGGAATGAATGTGAGTGTGTTTAAAGTGGAAGAAAGATAAAAGAAACACAAGTTTATGAAAGCCTACGGTTGTATTATCCGCAAATTAAATGTTGGAACGCACGCCCATTGCGATTCACACAAAGAGTGCATCGGCATGCCCTTTTCTGCCGTACTCTCGCAAAGACACCAGCCATTTCTCTGGTTTAAAAGTTTGTAGGTGTAATTTTGAAGAGTAAAATTGTGATTAACTGTAAACAATGAGATGTTTGTGTTTTGTTTATGTATTCTGCGTTTGTTTCTTGTATACAGATTGCGTGTCTTATTAAGACAATTGCAATAATAAGTTGCATGGTTAATTTTGCCGTAAATATAAACTGGGTGGAAGACAGTAATTATGACATTAACTCGTCTAGCGCTTAAACGAAGCACAGCAGCTTATAAACAATATAAAATAGATGAGATAAACTTATGTTCAGTTGTGACCTTACTAAACAGTAATGGTCATGTTGTTTAAATTGTTAAGCAAAAAACAGAAGTCCTATTTTTTATTAATATCTAACGCTATGGACCATAATACATTACATTCAATTATTTAATTGCAAAATTAACTTTGGTAGATTCAATGGTATAAACATGGCTTCACAACATTCAAAATGTGTCGTTTAAAAACATTAAAATACGTATAAGTATATTTATTAATGTTATCTTCTTGTGCTTGCAATTGTTGTAAATTCTTTACGAAACGCAGAACTGGCCATATTATTATATGCTGTATTTTCGTTTAAGAAGATTATCACTGTTTGGTCCCTGCTACCACAATTATGGGTTTTCCATTATCTTGAACCTGTAAAGAATCAATCTATAGTTAACTACAGTTAAGTTTAGTATAGTTCAAATGTTAATTTTATCTGTCACTGGTGGCAGGAATTTCTTATATTTAGCGTCCGTTTTTCCAATTAGTAGGATAATCAAACATTACCTATAAAATATATTAATTATGTTATTAAAGTATTTAATTGTAAAGAATTACGTCGTTGGAAAAACTGTTGCATCATATGGAGCTATTACTGTAAAAAGGTAATAATTTCAATGGAACTAATTTATAAATATATATGAAACTTAGAGTGCATATGTTCATTAAATATTAATTATAGTGTTAAAATTTCAAATTACTAAACCTGAAAATTTTGATTTATGAAATATCACATTTAAGTATCCAACAAGTAAGTGGTAAAGAGGGAATTTTCTCCAGTGTAATACTGTCCAATTAATTTCTAACGAGGCACTTTGAGAAGAAAGTATTTTTTCCATTCTACTAGTTGAACATAATAGTATTTACACAGTTCTACAACTGCTTAAGGTTTTTAGGCCAGTTTGCAGCTTGTTTTAATTTTTTGGTTAAGAAGAATTCCACTCTGTACATTAAGGGAGGACTGAAATGATATTTTAGCCTATTTGGTAAAAAAATTGATTTTGGGATTTTTATGACAAAAAATTAACCAAACCTTAAAGGAGGGGAACACACTTTTAAAGCGGTGAACCTCTGCCTTTTAAACGTGGGGTGCACACACTCTCCATTCATAGATGCTTGGAATAAATTGTTTTTAAACAAGGCGCTAAGTATTCTGCTGCCTATGCATTCGCCGTAGTCTAATTCAACAAGCTGTCCAATAAATTCCCTAGAGGGAAGTGTTTTGCTTGCCATTTGTTGATTTCTGAAGTTATTTACCATGCTTATATTTGACTTGACAGATTTCTGTTGTTTACAAACTGATGTGTGCATATTTTGATCTTACTTTTGAAATAATTTAGTGTGTCTATGAGGTTATTCGAGTGAAATTATTGATATGTATCAATGATATATATATATATATATATATATATATATATATATATATATATATATATAATCATATATAATATCGTGTGTAGTATTATTTATTTTTTATTTGTCGCGAAAATAAAGCTTAAGTTGTAGCAATAAACACTTTTCTTTTTATTCTATGAACTGGCCATGTGTTTGTAAACACTGTATATTAAGCATACTTTAAAATGACATTGAATTACTCTACTGTTTTAGTACGTCTAAAAGAAAGGGCAGCACGCCAAACTTATGCAAATCGATGAACAAAATCAGATGGAGAAGAAAGACTTTGCATAGAGGTTAATGAAGAAGTGTGTGATTAAACTTTTTTTAAAAAAAGAATGTTTTTGTTATTTTTTCTCCCACAAGAATCTACCTAGAGATCTAGCACTTTTTTCAATATAGTTCAAAATATGAGATTGGAATTTTGATATTGGTTATAATCCTTTTTTTAAAAAAGGTAATATAATAATGTGCTGTTTTATGACATTTTTGAGCTTTGCGAAATTAAACATTTTTAAGAAAAAATATTCATTATATGAAAATTTTAATCCTGTAATTCTTTACAAATGTAATAATAACGTAATTTTGAAAAGTCAACTCTGTAGTTCAACATCTGTTGCAGGAGATTTTAGTTATACCCAATAAAATTGATATAAACTCATTAATATATCAAGAATGTGGTCAGGTACTTAAATTACATTTAGTACACAGATTTCTTTAGTTTCTGGAAATGTGTGTGCAAAAAATTAAGCCTCTAGCGTCAATACTTTAGATACTCACCATTTTCAGTTCAATGAACCCTTAAGCTACCTACTGCATTGGTGAAGTGTGGTAACCAATGGAAACATTATCTGTACTACATGTAATAAGTAGGGAAAGTATTGCATTCCATCCAAATGTTAATTATTGATATTGAGATTCCATCAGAATCTGTATCTAAAAACGTATGTAGTTTTAGAAAAAGTGTGTATGTGTGTCTGTGAAAAGTATACCTAACTCAAAAAGGAAAAGTGATTGAAATACCAAACTTTGTAGAATCTTCAAAAGATGCTAAAGACACGAACATTTTCAACAAAATCACCTTACCACAGCCTATTCTTCCTATGGAATATTTTTAAAAAAATTGACTCTTAAAAAAGGCTGTAATGATTTTGATTAAAATACATGTTTAAAATATTTTTATAATAAATGAAACTAAATCTTGAATTTTCTGGGAATATTCTCATTTTGGGTGACTTTTGCGTAATTAGAATACCATAAGAGATGTACAAAAAGTGTAGATTTCATTAAGGCACTCAACTTAGACCATCCAAATTTTTTGTGGATTGAACAATTTCGGAATTATTCCTTCTTATTTGTCTGAATTTTGCGATATTATTTTTTTCCAATGGGAAGATGCTATTCGCTTTTTTATCTCTTGGCTGTACAAAGAGAGTGGAATTTGAAGGCCATTACATAGCGAGAAATTTTACAATACTTAACAGCCACTCAAAGTCTACTGTATTCTCATATTCCTCATGCACTTACAAGAAAATTAATAATAAGTTAATTTCTGCAACTGTTTATCTTAAAGCGGAATAAACGTGTGTAAGAATAGTTTGTACAAGAGTAGAGAAAGTAATTTGAGTGCAACACATCAGATTTTTTTTCTTTCATTTTTATTACTATTCGTATAACTTTTACATTTATGCTGCTTAGTTTTTCAATATCAAAAGTTATTAAAGCCACAAATGGCCCTTTAAGTGGTCCTTCCCTTTATGTAAATTAACGCATTTAAGTTTAAACACTATTTAAAAATATTTAATACCTAGTTCAGTTAAAATTATTTCAATAACTCGCAGAGGAAAAGGTGGAATAATTCAATAACGTAACACAAAAATTATTTCTTCTTAAATTAATCAAAAGTGAATGCCTATACAAACATTTCTTTATATACTTAAGTTAAATATTTGAGAGCGATATGATAAGCAGTTGGGTTCAAGGAAATTTTATATTATTATATTAAAAAAGGATTAATTATAAATAAAAAAATAATAGACTTACAAAGCAATAGGGGAAGGATGGGAAGATGTCTTTACGCCCGAATGCCTAACCTTGAAGCGGAAGAAGAAGAAAAGTAACTGTGATTTTGTCACAATGGTGTCAGGAGTGGGATTTGTCGCATTCTCAAATTGTTTAAGTATGTCATTCCAGTGAAACATAAATAAGTTTTAAGTTTTCAGCATTCTCTTAAATTACTCTGTAGCGAATAAACTATCAAGCTGCAGTGGGTCATTATTTATGGAAGTAGTCAACATCGTACTCAGTTATTCTTATAAACTTTAGAAGATGCGCCATTAATCTTAATTAAAACCCAAACAATGAATGTTAGCTTCATTATTAGGAGGGGAGAAGTGATCTCAAAGGCCTTGCTTGGCTCTTGGCTCTTGCTGCTATGTGGCGAGCCATACCGGAGTAGCCGCAGGCTCGTGAAACGTCTCGTAAAGAACGCCTATAATGCTAAGTATGTAGGTAGAGGGTAGGGTAACTCTCAGATTACTGAAATACAAGTCGAGGACATGGAACACTGCACCCGGGTCATCTTGTATACCCTATTTTCTTCTTCTTTATATTTTATTGGCTTTGTAAAGTACTGTTTGGCCTCTTCCGATGTCGTCATATATTTCTCTCTTTTAAACGTTTTCCCCTTTTCTCAGTTCACCATATTTCTTTCCTTTATGGCCACCCTTTTTATAGTTTCTCTAGTGGTTTAGTTAGTTACTCATCTCTCGTGTTTGTTCTTATTGGCGCCCCATTATATTTTCTTTTGCCTTTTTATTTTCTGAAAATTTACAAAATGCATCTTTTCTTTTTTTCCTTGTGTTATCTGTTTATTTGTTTCTACTTTAGTGGCTCCAGTTCTTCATTATGTTAATTTGTTGTTATTAAAACGAGTTCACTTTATGCTGCTTTAATAATTACCCCAAACTGTTTAAAAAGCATGTTACATTCAAAATCTTTCTCTTTCACTATCATTCATTACCTTCCGTGCTATTTATGTATAATAGTATAGGACGTGTGAATTCTAACAAAATATTCCATATGAGATGGAAACGCACTTTTTGAGGATACTTTTTAGGAGAAGGTCGGTGTGTGTGTGTGTGTGTGTGTGTGTGTGTGTGTGTGTGTGTGTGTATTTGTGCGTGTTTGTGCCTGCGTACATCATAACTCCAAAACGAAATGTCAAATACCAAACCTGGTATTTAAGTTAAGTACCTTCCATAGACTTGACAATAAAATGTCAAAGACAATCCTCCAACCCAAATTATCCTTAAACATTTCGAAAAATGATAAACTTCTGAAAAATGGTTATAACATTTTTGGTTAAAGTACTATATTAAAGATATTTACATGACTTAAGATGTAAGTAAATCTTGAATTTTCTGGAAATAGCTTGTGAAATCCTCTTCATTCGCAAGGAGGTTTATATAATTTGGCGCAACTAGTAAACGTTCAGCGATTAGCAGAAACGGTATTACTCAAAAAGGCAAATCTCTTCAATACACACAGTCTATATCAAATAAGATTTTCTGACGTAATTTATTTCAGAAATATCCGTTGCATTGTTTAGCAATTCTCCTTCTAGCGTTTATTGGGATGTCCCAGGGATCTTTTGCCTTAAGGGTGTGAAGCATAGCTCTTGGAATTTTGTAACATGAGCCTAATGAAGGTGGATCGTCCTGTTATTCAGTAGTTCAGGAAGCATGCATATTGAGCAAGCAAAATGCAACTAAGATACGGAAACGAGAAGTACAGGAAGAATCATTTCTATCTCAACAGATCTGTGCAAGATTAGATCAAAGAGTTCGCAAAATATTTTGACATATAGTTAACCTCAGTTTTATCAGTTTCAATGTTTTATACTTCTTCCTAACCTCAAAATATTCCACATAATGCAATTTTCTGTCAAACTGCATAAAATTTTAAACACAGTTTTTAAAATTAGGTGTACTGATTTATACTTGTATTTTTATTATTTGGACTGAAAAAGTATAATGTTTTATGACTTTTTAAAAAATTAGATTACTTTCAGTTCTTAAATATCGTGTTTTCCTTCATTAATATAATGAAGGCAAGGAATTTGCATGGATACAAGTCATTAACGGATTAAAATTACTGCAAACGTTTATGTCCTATACATTAAATTTTAACATTGCGATGTGTGGGGCATTTTAAAAGTAGCTTGCAATTAAGATACAAAAACTTAATTTTACATAACGCGTTGGAGCTAAAATACCGAAGCTTGGTATTTTTATATTCGAAATCATAACAAACAAAGCGTATACATTTGAAACATATCCAACAGAAGCTTTAGATGCTTCAATTTTCACAGGTGTGTGCCCTTAAACAATCATTCATCCAGTTTTGCTTAAAATTAGAAGTTAACCAGTCCAAAATTTGGTGCGTGAAACATTTTCAATAACGAAAAATACTGAAAAAAAGTTTTCAGTAAGGCGACATTCAAAATAATTTTCCAACTGTTGGAATGTACGCTACAGCATTCAGGAGTGTTTTAAATGTTGCATAGAGTGATAAATATTAGTAAAACTAAGAATCAAATGGAAGGAGTAAAAATAGAGTAACAAAACAACAAGAAATATATGTTGAATTTTTCCAGATTTTTGTCCAACTTCACCGGACATTGCTTACTCCTTTAAATTTACGTCAAAAACCTAATTAGGCGCAATGAAGCAGCTGGATTAGAAGTGATATGACTGAGAAAATATGTAAAGGATGATGCTAATTGTGGTTTGTAAAGAAATAAAGCTACTGCCAGAGATGGACTGTCGAGTGAAAGGAAGAATGAATCCACATTGGAGTGTATTGCTTTCGGGCATACGTTGCCGTCAAAATCCCATTTCATAACTCACTTGTTGAACAGTCTCTTTGATGCCATTCCCATCGCTGCAAAATAAAAACAATTCATTTTAGCGATTGTTGTTTTTTTCTTTTGCCGTTACTGATGGAGAAGCATTTTCGGGCTAGCGGCAATGGAGAGCCCACCAAGAGTCGATCATTTCATTACGCAAAACTGCGTAATTGGGAACGGGAATCCTTATTTTTTTAAAAAAAAAGCTCGACGAAAACATATACTGACATTAATTTTCCAGAGTAAAAAACAAAGAGCGAAGAGTAACAGCAGAAAAAAATATTGCTGCCATTAACTGACGGGAAGTCCCGCTAATTACTTTGTGGTCGTCATCGTTGTAGTTGTTTATACCGAAATGTTCAATTTGCTGCACTGACGGAAAGAAATGTACCTGCGATGTGAAATATACACCGTTGTTAATTATAACAAAGCGTAGCGGAAGCTGTCCGACGTTGTGACGAAGGGGCGGAGGTCTCTGCGATATTAATTCTGGGCGACATCCGATGTACTGCATTAATCATATTGTATCCATCCGTCTGTCCCTCCGGCCGTCCGTCCGATACGGTTGGCGAACATTTTCGTGAAATTTGATACTTCTGCCGCCCCCCGACTATAAATTTTGTCAACATACGGGAACTGAATCTGCGTGCACGGCTATGTCAACCTCCCAGGGCTGAAATATTCACGCAATGGAAGCGATCTCTGCACATGTGAGTTTCTGCATTGTGTCGCCTTTCAGAATATGCAAAAGGTATTAAAACTAAAGTAATCCTGATGCAAAATTTAGCTATTGGAAAGAGGGTACCCCGATCTCGTTTTGCATTTACAGCACCCAACAGCAATTTATTTGGGTGTCTCGTTACACTCTGGACTATCAATATTACAGAAGTCTTATAAATGCTGCAATTTTCCGGATTATCGCACCAAGGGGCAGCGTCAATGGATGTGAGAGATGTATTACATACCCTGGAATTTTCCTCAAACCAATTGCCAAATTGGTATTAGTTATAATTTTGTGGCATACAAGCGTTTTAATGTCATTAAAAATCAAGCTTTCCTAATCACTTTGGTTTGAATTCGCGCCACTCTGCAATAACTTGGGGTATGTTTCGAAACAAAGCTTAGGTCAACGGTATCTGTCGTCAGCTGTAGGAAACTGTGCTGTACGCTCGACCCACGGGATGTATTGTGTTACTGTATATATCATGTTAAGAATCGCGCTAACATTATTGCATTTATAGTCATGAATAGAGTAATTCGTGGTTTGTTTTTTCCTTGTATGTATGCTCTTCAATCGTGGACATTTGAGCATCCACGGATTCTAGGACGAAGGTCTTCTGATATTGGTCTCCACCGGTTTGAAAGGGGACACGCTACCTCCCCTCCCTTCCAGTTGAGGGAGGTGGCTATACCTATTCGTAATTAGCCAATCAGTTGACAACACCAGTATAGATATCCTCTATTGGTTCGATACAGAACTCAGCTAAAAGGCGTGATACTGTGACTGTATCAGAAAAAAGAAAGCATAAATATAAGTAATCCTACAAACGGTAAGGAATCAGTTGTCCGGGAGAAGGCAGTTCTGATTTCTTTCTGAGCTGTCTGTACCATAAAACTTCCTTCATCACTTGTCCACATATGACTTAGTGCTATGCAACTGTACCTCTGTTTCTGCGATGGGTAGATGGCAGCTTCGACACGGGTCTGCAGAATACTTAATACTGTGTAACTGTACCGTTGCTTCTGTAACGGGCGCATGACAACTTCAGCGCGTGTCTGCAGAGGCTTTAGTGCTAGGCAACTGCACTTCTGCTTCTTCACATCCCGAGTAAATTGCATTAGGGTGCCGTCCAGTTTACCTGTTTTCGTTGTCAACATTTAGATTATAGTACTTCTAGTTTAATTCAATTTTTTAGACTTAAGGGGGACGTTGGATCGTGGTATTAAATAAGCAATCCGGTATTTGTCCTGGCAGTTTACAGAAACCATGGAAAAAATTCTAGATATATTTGTAGATCCACGGGATTCCAACAAGGTACCTACAGAATGACCCATAGACCTGAGCTATTCCGCTAGGTGTAATATTTAAAGGCAGATCATCGGGAAAAATCCTAAATGTGCAGTTTTTGAGCTAATTCTCTCAACCTTTTTGGCATAGGCTGGACAAAAAAAAAAAAAAAAAAAAAAAAAATTCAAATTTGGAAATTCTAAACTAATTCATTATTGATACATTAATAATTTAGTAAAATTTTAGTTCTAATTTTGCAGTTTATTATAATACTCTATGCAGTTTATTGAAGTCTACAAATTTCTGAATAAAAATTCATATCTGTGCCAGTATAAAGAATATAATGTGGGATTTTTGTGAAACCTTCGTTAATTTAGCTGTAAAACTTTTTCAAATATTAGTGTCATGTTTTGCACCAAGTTTTGTTTAATAGTAGCCTATAACACAAAGGCTAAAAGTAGCCCTGTATTCTGCGATTACGGATATTTGGGAATATTGTTTAGACAGCGTCCAAGTTTGTAAAATGTCAATAATATTACATTGATTCCTGACAGTAAGACAAAAATATTCAGAACGAATTCAACTCACGTGTACAGTGAGATTCTTTGAGCAAGAGAAATTGCATTAAAACGAGATCAAGTTCTGTGTACAACCAGATGTCAGATGCTTTTATATATTGTTTTGCCTTTCACCAGGCAATGCAGTGGTTAAATTGTATTTAATATTGCTTTGTAGATTTTGTGTGTAATAATTTTGGTGTTATTTTTTATGCATCTTGTGTACTTTCATTTGGTTCTCCTATTTCATGTTCTACTAAATTCATATTAGCTACCATTTAATCTCTATATAGGTTACCTAGGTAAAGAATAACGCTTTAGATCAAAGAAAGCAGAGAGCCGCAATATAAGATACAGATTAACCTTACAACGAATTGTGATAAATGTAAGTATGACAATTTGTATTGTGAACGGATAATGCGTACGCCAAGATAAACTAATCATGTAAAAAGACACAATGAAAAGTAAAATCTAATCAAACCAAGTTTAATTACTATGCATGTGTAAATACACAGCTTAATTGCCATTTGATCGGAAGTGAAACCAAAGATGGTCATAATGGATTGATAGAAAAATTTTATGACGTTAATGTGATAATTGAAAACCCTTAATTCCTGTGCATGATGTTAAAATTTCTGCCTTTAGGTCATCCTGTATAACAAACATTTAGTTATTCAATCAACATGCATTATATGAAAGAAACCTTAAATCAGTTTATTTTTTCAGCAGTTCTCCACCAAAATTGTAAATTTTAGAAAAACTGGTTAAATTTTGAATCATGTAGAGTAATTTGAAAATATTGCAAGACGCTGAAAAACGTTTGGAGAAGGCAGAATATGAATCTAGAAAGTTGATACTAAAATTATGAGTTCCGAAAATAGTCAATTTAAAATAATTAATTAATAATAATGATAATAGTAGTAGTAATGATAATAATAGTAATGATAATATAATGATGATAATAACGATAATGATGATGATAATAATAATAATAATAATAATAATAATAATAATAATAATAATAATAATAATAATAATAATAGTAATAAATAATTAATAATAAATAATTATATCGATGATGATTATAAAGTACGGAAATAACAAAAGTAATAGTGTGGCCCCTAAAATAATGATATTGAGCTACATAGCAAATTAGTTATCTTAATTTCTGAAACGTATCGTGTTTGATTAAGTCTTTGATTAATAGTATGCAAGAAGAGCATAATGGCAGCCGTTAAGATGCTAGTATATTTTATGAAACGAGCGGTAAGGAATATATCCGAACGAGTGTCTTAATTTCCATTTCACTCAAGTTTCATAAGATTATTTATGTTCGATAATGAGTCAAGATTAAAACATTGATAAAATGCTTTTAATATTCTTCGCTACACCTAAGCTACCATGGCCAACTTGCCAGCACGACATTAAATTTCCCAGCTGATTCGTACTTTCCCGGTTAGACCACAAGGGAAGATAGATTGGTAGATTGCTTGGTAGATAGCAGTATCGTTATGAAGAGGTGGAGATAGTGAGGTCCATTACAGTGGCGTATAAACTCTATACTATGCCATGTTCGAACATAAAGTATGTTAAAATATTATCAACAGAACCTTACTGTTAATAAAACTGTAACCGACAGTTTTTTTCTGATAACTGTAGCTTATGGATAAATAATTTATGTGAAGATGTATAATTGGCTGTCCTCAACCAACTACTTGCAATGAATAAAGCGTTTTATGCATGTACATATGTTTGCCCGCACATATATTTTTCAACTAATTCTGTTTACGTATGCAGAGATCATGTATCTACTAAGGTTTCATCATATTGTTAAGCGATAAGTCTATGTAC
This sequence comes from Tenodera sinensis, assembly GCA_030765045.1. Taxonomy (NCBI): domain Eukaryota; kingdom Metazoa; phylum Arthropoda; class Insecta; order Mantodea; family Mantidae; genus Tenodera; species Tenodera sinensis. The sequence goes on along the minus strand of CM060969.1, from coordinate 81,438,747 downwards.
ATCCCTTGCGGGCACTACTCTCGGACAAACATGTGGTATCTACAGGGTGAAAGAGAAGTAATTACATTCCTTCTAATATGTGTTTCATACAAGCATGACAAACTTTCCTTGACTTCCCCTCCACCCAGTACTGTTCAGTCAGGCTGCAGCACCTATTATTAAAACGGCACCTTTGTTCCCTAGCGTCACTCTTCTGTTTCTTTTCTAAGCTATACCACGTGATATGCTTGACCACTCAACTGTTTCTACACGCGGTCGCCTGGCAACAAGTTCTGTACTGTTACTCCCCTGATACTTCTCACAGATTGCAATGAAGATTTTCCTGCATTTATCCCATCCGCAATGAAGTTGCAAACAAGAGCCCTAACTCTGTCTGCGAACAACAGCCAACAGCTTTAGGTGCTGTAAAGAAAGTTTATTCTCTTACAGAGCTTCCAGCATAAGTACAGCTAAACCTTTAAGAGTTGCAAAACAAAGTTAGCATTACGAAAAGTATAAACTTGACAGAGAAAGCGCACGCAGGATAAGAAAATTTAACCTTCTGGTAATCTCGGATCTTCTGAAATGTTAATCACACTTTCTCCTTAGCTGTCTTTTGGCTGGAAGTTCTATAGTTCTTATCTCATAAGGAAAACGGCGCATCTCGTGCATGCGCATGAATTCCGAAGGAAAATAGGTCTTTTCCAAAGCTCAACATTCGAGCGATTCCACTAAAGTATATGGGAGTTGTTCAGAAAGTACGAATTCTTTACACAAGATGTAAGACGGACAAAGAGCCCTCTCTCGGCGTGAAAACAAACGAAGCGGTGCAGACTGTTGATTAAATTTCCCTACCAGCGCTTTTGAAAAGGCACATTTCTATTCGTTCCTCAGCGTGTCTACCTTTATAAAACGGAGGAAATCATTTCAGTCCAGATTGCTTCCCTTCTTTTTTTAATGTAACAGTAAAATAAAATGCTTTCAGCTGATATGGTTTCTTATATAGATGTATACAACTTCCTCCTTTTTCTTTCTTAATTTTCCTCCTGGAGCGGAAAGGTGAATAAAAATACCTGCTGCATCTACAAAAATATTACTATATCCCGGTGGAAAAACAAAACTGCATTTGATGGAAAAGGGATTCCAAGCTAACAGTTCCAAAACCCCAGCCAGATGACTTTAGGCTAGCGTGCGAGGTTCACTTGGACAGGGTTGCTCAACACCCTTAAGTAGGACTGCCCCACAAGGGGAGTTCCTGCCTGCTACCCCAAGTGATACTGGAATACCACCCCAGAGGCAGAAGAGACCGAGGACCATGTAAACAATGGAGAGAACAATTTTAATAGTTTGGACCACAATTATCTTTGGTACTAGTATTGTTAATGTTATTTTAGGTACATTTTACTGTATGTTTTGTAAAATCAGCGATAAATACCTGAAGCCGCATCAGGCCAAAGACCTAATCCGTGAGGATGATGATAACGAGTTTTCCTATCATCACTTTTATGAGTACATTTCATTTCCTTTATCTTCACCGGCCAGCATCCTGGATACACTGAGATCCAAAGTTTGCTGACTCCTCGACGGCTACTGACCCAAGGCGTTGGCTTATAAGTCCTACACATAGGAGGAAGCTTTGTTGAAGAAGAAAGTAGCCTTATATACTGGCATTTCCTATTTAATTTATATCTGTTACATTGTAGGAACAATGCTTTAAATAAAATATCTTAATTAAGGAAATTGAAGCTATTAACAGTGAAGCAACAAGATTCTAAAGTAAAAACAAATTAGAAACTGTTTTTACTTTAAAATATCTTAAATGTATTTAATCAAATACATTTTAAATATTAAATATATTTTAAAATGCTACTATATCTACATTTTGGGACACTGACTCATCACCAATTCACAGAAAAAAGTGTAATTCCTATATTGTATGGCAGGGATGCCAATTTGTGATGCAAAACGCCAATCTATAAGTAGGAAACTTTTCCTCCTCCACCATCGTGTGTTGGGGTAGTTGGACTTTACAGCAGCACAATGCTAAGAGAATAGAAGCTCTTTAAGTGGTAGCCAAACCGAAGAAAAAATAGGTTTTGTCTTAAATCTCCTGCCGTATAGAGTAGAAGATTATATTTTAGCTCACCTTTTATGGGAAGGTTTATTCTACAAATTGCTACCACCTTAAAATGGCAATGATCAATAAGTGTGATATATACACTTTTTTCTCTTAGTGGTATTTTCTTATATAAATGATCCATTTTCTCAGGAACTATTTAATAAACAAAGTGATGATATAAAAAATAACACCCCATTTTGTTTCAGATCCACTTTGGTGTTAATAGTTCTGTTGATGTATTTAAGGAGTAAATTTTTTTATTAAAATAGTAATTTAGGAAAAAATCCTATATTTCTTAATAAATCATATTGTTGTATATAAGTGTATTAGTGAACTTCCATATTCCGTTTGATATCTTATATGCGAGGCCTGTGGCAACATATTAATCTTGTGTGAATTATTTATTGTATAATCATGATATTTCTACAGGCCTTCAACGTAATCCCCTGCCACATGTTGCACCCGTTGCCAGATATGGGGAAATCGCAGGATACCAGCAGCAGTGCCCTCTTTGTTAATGGCTGCAAGAGAGCACCTATAGCTTGAAGTATGGCCTCTCTGGTGCGGAAAGTATCCCCCGCAGTCGTTCTTTATCTTAAGTAACAGACGAAAGTCACGTGGACTCATGTCCGCTACACAGGGTGGGTGCTTTAGAACTTCCCACCTCCATCGTGCAAATAGCTTCAGCACAGCTACTGCGTTGTGGCAGCGGGCGTTGTCCTGCAGAACAATGAGTGGATCCCTATCTCAGAAGTTGCTTCGTTCCCTGTGCAGTGCCATGATGTTCCAGATGATGTCCACATGTAACAAATATTGAATCAATTCAACGACGATGTTTTCGACTCCATGTCGAAACCTTCTGGTTCCTGACGCACACTATCACGTCCATCACGTCCTGCAATCCAACGTGCCACAGTCCGACACGGAATAGCCTTATTCCCGCATGGTTCACGTAGCCCAGAATGACATTCCCTGGCATTTTTTTTTCCAGAAGCTACTTCGATTGTTATCCATGTACGTTGCTCGAACTTGGTAAACATCTCCTTTAGGGCGGTGTGTTTTGGCGACTCGTACATTCAATGGAGTCACTCCTATCACTGCAATACCTACACTAATCGTCACCCTAGTAATATAGCTCCACCAACCCTTTACATGTGTTGGCAACTGCAGCTCGAACAAAACCGTTTTGCCACTTATTTCTTTCCAGTCTTTGTGCTTTCTAAGATATGGGTCATAAAGTTTGCAGGACAGGGGTTTTATTCATTCCTTAAGTACGAAAATACGCCAAAGAAAATATTAAGTTTCACATCACGTAATTGAAAATGCGTTTCCCACAATTTATCGCTGAATGTTTCACAGAAGCGTAATTCTAGGAGAGATACAACTCTGGGGAATGGGTGTAAAGATTGGAGTCTCGACCATTGGGGGTTCTATTACATAGCAGTGGTTGTAGTTCGCATTTAGGCGAAACTAAAATATGGAGTGCAGCATAAACGCCAATAATGAACTTTTTAGCAAATCAACATATTGCGACAGGAAATATGGTATTAGTTGGCATAATGATGACATAACGAGGTTTTATGGAAATCGCTCTCTGATTGGGTAGATCTTGCGTTAGACCTAAATATAAACACGAAAGCTTGTAGGCACCTTGCAAACTTCTACGTTTACGTTATAGGTTTATGGATATGTTTATGTAAATATGAAAGCGTACATTCCTATAATATGAAGCAAACGTGTATTTACGCGTTACGTTTATATCTAAGATCCAAAATATAGTGACAATAATTAGGCGTAAGCATAGCGTAAACTTAAAAACTATATGGTATGTGTTGCATTGGAACCATCCACAATGAACCAGTTAAAGATAAAACTAAACATTGAATTAAACGTATGCTTTCAAGGTTTCACTTAGAAGGTTCAAGCCTTTAGATTGTGTGTCCATGTCAAAAACAAGAAACTAGCCAATTTTTTTTTAATTAACGTTCTCCAACATTGTGTCATATCGGACGAATGAATGAAATGAAACGGGTGAAATGATGCTCAAATGAGCCCGAGGTCCATGGAGCTTTAAGTTACCCGACATTCGTCTTCTCAGGATAGGGAAAACCTCGGAAAAAACCTTACCCGGATAACTTACCCTAAGCAATATTCGAACTCGCGACCTCTTGAACTTGAGCCAGACAGAAACAAGCCAATCAAGAGCGCTTCTGTAATCACATGATTATAATGCCATACCCAACATAAGGTTTTTCATTGCCATACTCTGACTCGCTAACTACATTTCTGTGCAAGATGGCGATTTATATCTGTCTCTTGAATATATTGTGACGCCGGCCACCCCTCAAAGGGACGCTCAAGGTCAAGCTGCCTCATACCATTGGTTGCAAAAAATACGCCCGCGCGCGCGGGTGTGTGTGTGTGTGTGTGTGTGTGTGTGTGTGTGTGTGTGTGTGTGTGTGTGTGTGTGTGTGTGTGTGTGTATCTCGGTCTGTGTGTCAGTATATGTGTCTGTCAGTCTGTGGACTGCATACCTCAAAAACAAAAAGTCGGTTAGAAACCAAAGTTGCTATTTAAGTTGAATGTGTTTCAAGGATGCGACACGAAGATTTTGAACAAAATAGCCCCCCCCCCCTAAACTACCCTTTACATGGACAATTTTTGATTTTCTTGAAAATGGCTCTAACGATTTTGATTAAAATGCCATATGTTTGAGATATTGATGACAAATGAAATGTATATCTTGAATTTTCTGGCTATAGCCCCTGTAGTCGTATTTACTCTGGGCGACTTTTGCATAACTGGTAAACCGTTAGAGATAGACCAAATCTTACTGTACAAAAAGTGTAGATCTTGCTAAAATACACAAATTATGTCTGAATAAATTTTCTTGTAGGGTAAACCATTTCGGAGATATTCTTTGTTACGTGAGTGAGTTTCGGAAAATTTAAAACTTTCGTGAAATGGATTGTCGATCGTCATTTTTTATATGTTAAGCGTGCAAAGAGAACGGAATCTCAGAGCTTTAAAATATTTGACCCTCGCTCAAAGCCTACTGTATTCTAATACTCCTATTACACCTACAAGATTAAAAATTATTTTGTTATTTAACGACGCTGTCAATTGCTAGGATCACATCAGCGTCGCCGGTGTGCCGGAATTTAGTCCCATAGGAGTTCTTTTACATGCCAGTAAATCTACTGACATGAAGCTGTTGTTTTTAAGCACACTTAAAAGCCATCGGCCTTGGCCGGGTTTGAACCCGCGACCTTGGGATCAGTAACACCTACTAGGAAATAACCAATAAGATAATTTGTACAAATGTTTATCTTAACTAACACGAGGAAGATATAGGAATAAGAATTTGTAAGAATGGTTAGTACAAGAGTGGAAGTCATGTGAGTGCAGCACATCAGATTTTTTAATAAAGAAATCTGAATCTGCTTATGTTTTAATTGTGTAATTTAAGTCCACACATTAGCACCCGTTATTTGCCCTGTTGCACCGTAGCCGACTGGTTAGACCATTCGCCTCTCACCAAAGCGGCCCGGGTTCGATCCACATGTAGGATTTGTGGTGGACAAGGCGGCGCAGGGGTGGCTTCCTCTGGGTTTTCCGGTTTCCCCAGCCATCTCATTCCACCGGTGAGGATTCCATCTTCATTTCACGTATCATCAGTATCACCGCATGCGGTGCCGCATATAGAAAGAGGGGCGTTAAACAATACCACAAAATTGCCCAAATTAAGAAATTACAAGAAAAAATTCGGTTGTTGTCATTGTTATTATCATCATCATCATCATCATCATCATTACAGGTACATACATAGAAATTTAAGTAGACTTCCTGTTAGACAAACGGTTCTAATCTAAGGGGGAGGGGAGGGTAAAGTTTCTTTTTTATAATATTGCGGGGTAGTCTCCCCTGCTTCTCGCTTCATGCAGCCTGAGAAGTTGCCTGGTTACGACGTGAAGGTAGCGTTAAGGTTTCCGAAGGAAATGAAGTGTAGAGGATGTGATACTCCCTTGGGGAGGGAATGAGATTGAAAAGGGCTTCATAAATCCCTTCTCACCGGTCAGCCTGTTCCTTCTTGTTACTAGAGCTGCTCATGTTGGAAACAACCGCCTTGCTCAAGGCGCAGTGATAGGCCTTCTCTTGTTTCTAATTTATTTCGCACGCTGCATCTTCCTTTCAAAATATAGAGTGGAAGGGGTGTAGCTGTATTGATTTTAACAAGCACCGTTAACGTATAGGTAACAAGTCTTAGGTACAAGAGCCATTCTGATTTTTCTGCTCGTTACTACGTATGCTACAATTCTATATTATTGGGAAACCCAATATACTGCGGGAGAAATGATCATTTGTTTAAATTTAGGGGCGAAAGGCACAGAACCAACGTAGGAAAACTCCTTTGTTAATAGAACAATTGAGGAATGGAATAAGTTGCCGTAGCAGCCTTTCAGGGCTCTCCTCTGACTATGAAGAAATTTAGGAAAAAATTAAACAGAGTAGATATTGGATAATTTATAATAAAGTTTGAGATTTTATAAACTAATTGTGAATACTAGTGGTCAATGCATTGGTTATACTGAGAGGATAGGTGATTAACGGATGTAAATTGAAAAGCAGCAAATGAAATAAAAAACTGTTTTAGTATAAAACCATAAACATGCTAATTATAATAATCTGTCTCGTATATGAAGCTGTTTTATTCATATTGACATTTTTTATTATTCACTGTATTACTATTGTTTATGCAATTATTTTTGTAATCTTAATTGTATATTTAATTCTGACACCGGGTAATACCTACCCATTGACAGTGAATAAATATATACGATATATAGAAGAAGATTCATTTCCCAAAACTTGAAAGAAATGTTTGTAACCCATTGCCATTATAACAGACAATAGAAATTGTGTTTTGTTTGAAGTTCACATAATAATTTAAAGACAAGATATGTCCATTATTATACTCTTTGGCTAGTTTTATTAAAATATATCAATATTTAGCAGAGTCATTTGTTTTATAATTATAAGTCCATATTTAATTCCACATTTTGGTAAAAATAACTGCATATATATTTACATATTTCATACAGTTTAGTCCATATAATTCCTTTCACTGGTAATCACTCACACTATTTGTAGTGCTGTCAGGTAGTTTTCAACAAAGCTAAAATATCTCCGTAGAAAATGTTCAGACAAAAACGTAAGACACAAACTGTTGGTTTAAATTAATGTAATGACTTCGCTTCCACCAGGTGTAGTTATACATATCTATGGAATCGGTTGTTATGGCGATGTTAGGGTAGGAATGGATAATAGCGTTACGATACTTAAAGGAAGCACATTCCAGCAACTGTGCGAACTACGACTACGATTTAAAAGTAGCTGTAGGCAAGGTATCATAGTTTGGAAGATCGGAAAAGCAATGAAAATATTATGTCCCCAACAAGCAAATTCAAGTGCTCAAAGTATATATTTGTCTCAGAAACGTCAAGACTAGAGAGTTAAAAACTTCAGAAGTAATTTCAAACAATATTTCGCACGAAGTTAAGGAATTTATAAACTACTCTCCTGCAATGGATGAGACAACAGACAGACCACACTGTTCAGTTGGCAACCTTCATGTGTGGTATGAACGAGAATCTTCCTCTATACGAATTGCTTCTGAATCTTGTAACCCTTAAGAAGCAAACAACAGAAGAAGAACTGCTCCGAGTGTTGAAGGAGTAGAAAAAAACTAGAGATTGGAAAATAATATCAGCGGCGATAGATTATGCTCCTGCAGTAACTGGGGAAAAGAACAATCTGGTAGGAAGGTGAAAGCAGGTTATTTCAAATGTTAAAAATGCCTGAAAGTGTACGTTTTCCCATCGTAGTATCTCTCAGGAGCTACTGTGTTATATTTCGGGTTCGATTCCCTACTGGCGTTGGGCAGTTTTCTTTAACCCTATTCTCCAAACATTTTGGGTGTATGAATGTGGGGGTGAATGTGAGCGTGTTTAATCTAAATATGGCAATAATCAACGGCAAGAAATTTGACAGTTCAGCAAGTAATAACACCATTAGTTGTTTCTCAAATCAGAACTCCCGATATGTCCAAAGAAGTTACATGCATCTGTGAACAGTTGTTTTTGAACACATTAAAATCGAGCAAAAGAACACGTTTAACTGAAATCAGCCTTCATGCACAATTAACGCCACCTACTTAAGCAGCCCTATATTTATACTGTAGTCACAGTGCTATAGCAAAACCTGAAATAAAATGTATTTGTAATACCCACCCTAAAATGATTTAGTTCCTTCGTTTTCTGTTACTCCTTTGTTATGAATACTGTTAAGCAGATTGCATGATGGTAGTGCCGATCACAAGCCACCACTGCTATCTCACTTTCTGCACTGTCTCACTGAAGACGGGGTGTATTCACTCTGTGAGTTGCTGGTAGTATCTGTATTGCGTAAAGAACTTGTGATGTTTTGCGACATCTGCTCTAGGTTTTAATGAATGCATTGCTGTATTTATACAAATAAAAATGTACATACATTAATCCCTATCAATCGCACAGTGCCACAGACGGTAAGTGCTGCTATAATTCACAGAATGATGAAGCAAGATAAAAATTGACAAAAAAATTTGATGTGTTGAACTCAAATGACTGTGTCTATTACAAACTCTTACTCTCCTATCTTCTTCGTGTTGGTTGAGATGAACATTTGTAGAAACTACCTTATTGCGCATTTCCCAAGTGCAATAGGAATATGGGAATGCAGTAGACTTTGAACGATATTAAAATCTTTTACAGCTTTCCAATTCCGTTCTCTTTGCACGGTTAACATATAAACAAACGAATAGCGATGTTTCATTTGACAGAAGTATAAGTTCTTCAAAACTTACACAAATAGATAAGAATATCTCCGAAATGGTCACTCTACAAAACAATTATTCAGACATAAATTGTATGCTTTAGCGAGATCTACATTTTTTTGTATAGTAAGATTTTGTCAATTTCTTACGGTTTACGAGTTATTCAAGAGTCATCCAGAGTAAACAAGGCTACATAGGCTATAGCCAGAAAATTCAAAATATATATTTCATTTATCATAAAAATATCCGAAACATATGGCATTTTAATCAAAATCGTTAAAGCCAACATTTCTGGAAAATGTTCCATATAAAGGTAGTTTAGGGTGTTACTATTTTCTTCAAAATCTCCGTGTTACATTCTTGAAAGACATTAAACTTAAGTACCAACTTTGGTTTTTAACCGACTTTTTGTTTATGAGTTATCTGTCCACAGACTGACAGACTGACGTACACATGGACCTTATATATTATTTTTTTTTAATTCAGGGAGTCTCATAACATATATTTCCGGTAAAATATCGACTTTGAACTGTTGGGTGGAATACAATACTTCTTGTACTTACCAATAGAGAGAGAGAGACAGGGAGACAGAGAGAGACAGAGAGAGAGAGAGGGGGGGTACATTATTACGTTGTTATATTAAACAACGGACACTTAGTAAAAATAGATGAACACAACACAATACCAGTAATAAAATTTATAACCCCGCCTGCGGCGCAGGACTTCTCAAACTTCTCAGATCTTATCCCCTCTCCCACATAATTTCTTCCTTGTCTAGCCTAAGCTATATCAGAGGCTTTGTTTCTCAGCCTGCTCTAGTCTAAACTAAATCGTACAAGTACGTATTTTTTCTCAGAATCATCTTGATTAAACTAAATCATGTTGTGCTTTCTAGTCGTCAGGAAGCTACAGTAAACATGTTTGGTTCACAGCCTAAATTTGTTTTGTTTCTTAGCCTCCTCTAGCCTAAACTATATCATTCGTTACGTTTCTCAACCTCATCTAGCTAAGTAAAATCATGTTTTGTTTTTGAGCCCCCTCTAGCTATACAGTTTCTTTCTCAGCCTCTTCTAGTCGAGTGTTCTCGTCCTAAACTATCTATGTTTTGTGCTCTGTTTCGTCTAACCTAAACCAAATATTCTTTGAACCTCCTCAAGCTTGAACTATTTAGTTTTACAGGCGTCCTCATCGCGCAATTCGAGATGATAAAGGATCATAGTAAATATGTTTCTGTTTCCTCCAAAGAGTCTGTGTGCATTTCGGTCACCCTGCTTGAGGACACTTTATAATCGTTTTACAACCCTCCCTCCTCAGTCCTTTCTACAGAGTTTGAACCTGTTAACATAAACTTTTGCAACTAATGAAACAGATAACCTGGGATTCAGAATTTTGGCAACTGAGACTCCTCGTAGATTCAACAGGCCACAGTCACTTCCTTAAGATCAGCATTACTATTGGTCTTCAGGTGGTTAGTTGCGAAGCAACTGCAGTTGCGTTCAGTAAACAGATTTTAACACCCCTACACTTTGCTAAGATATGTACTCATGAACCTGCTCCTCGCTAATGGGAAGCATTTGATGATAAAATTAACATTTTCATCACTAATTTGTATCATCCTCCTGCTGCAAGTCTCAACTACGCGAGCCCTTGTTCTAGATTTTAATACAGTTCATTGAAAAGTGTACAGATAGTGTAGATTGACAAGGAATGTCTTTTACATAAGTACCCGCTGCTTTAGGCACCTTCTATTTTAAAATACGGTGTGCGAGATAATGCCAGCTCTAGTGGCAATTCCGTGAAGTGTATTCAGGGCGAAGATTTCCACCTCTTGTTTTCTAAGGATATTAACATCTCCCTCCAATCCTTGGACAGGAAGCCATTCTTTTGTCTTTACGCTCGTGGCATTTTTCACCGCAAGGAAAGTTTTTCGTACCGACTCTTTATTAAGTATCTGCCATTCTTTTAGCTGGAGCAGCGCACGTCACTGACCAATTTTTCCCGTATAGAGGAACAGCCGCAAAACAAAATCCTGCTGGTGGTGCTGCAGAGGGCGCGTTCTATCTCTCGACCTCACATAAAAATGAAGAGCGGCAACCACACTAGCACACGCTTCACTCAGCTCAATTGTATGGGTCATAACTCCGAAAGGGACATTTATAAAACGCTTTTATTTCGCTGCTCTTTCGGTATTCGCTGTTATTCATCTCAAAAAACGTAACATCTTATTCTGTGTGGCTAGAAACACATACCAAAGAGAGGGAAGAAATAGAATTGCGGAACAATTCTTACGAATAAACATGTAGGTACCTTTGGCTCAGTGTATAAGGGATGTGAGGATTCTAACTAAAAATATTTTCCATATTAAAAAAAAAGAAAAATAATTTGATAGACTAATGTGTGTGAGAGAAAAAATAAAAAACAATTTAATAAAAATGCATACACAACGGGCAAGAAAATGTGCACCAGGTGAGGCAGGAGTTATTGCCCCTTAATTTTATGGTGCACTTGTTTTGTAGCCTAGCTAATGGAATAAAACAAAAACATAGAAAATTTGGTTTGTAGCCAATATTTGTCTGCAAATGGAAACTTACATTAGTTGAGATTAGCAGTAGAATAATATTTATGATACAAATATTAAAAGTGTAGTTCATTTTAGGAATAGAAACCTTTGTAAGGAAAGACCGAAAGCCGAGAATTTTTCACCATAGTTGTTGAGTACAGGCACTGCATATGCCCACCAGCCCATGGTGATATTAATGGAATACTGAATTGTACAAAATCATAAGCTACTTCTACACGTCTACGGTTCAGTCAAATAATACTTTCTTTTACACCGATGTAGGAAATAACTTTGACAGACGCATTGCACTATGTCCCGGTTTCTTATTTGCGTTCCCTAGCTGATGCTAAGCTGAAATGTTAAAACATGTGGAAAGATGGTGCTCTGAGGTTAACCACGCATTGAGGGGTCAATAACAGCTGATGATATGCTTGCATCAATCTCCCAGTTTAATCGTGGGCTTAACTCACCTGTTTGTTGCTTAATACGTGACGTTACCTAGCAACGGAGGATATTACTGCTCTGCCAATTGAACCCTGTCAGATATATTTATCAGCGATCCAGACTACACAGTATGCCTCAGGGCTTTCACGGTTTTGCTTATAATCTGAATACCAAAGTTCAGCTTGCGACATTTAGTAGATTCAAATATCCGAAATGTCTATGATTCATAACCGAATATTTTGTCTTAAATGTGTACATAGTATGTCAGAGTTTTCAAGACAAATATTGCCGTGCAGCTAGCGCCACATATAGTATGTGGGAAAGATAGGAGGTTGTAGAAAGAGAAGAAGACCCAGATTTGGAGTGATGTAGAAGTGATTTAAGACAGCTTGGAATAAAACGGTGGAGAAACTGTGTTAGATGGTAGCACATTGGAACCATTGCTTAAATATTTTTTGCTAAACTAGAATAGACTTTTCCGGAACCAGCCAAGTGATAATTATTTCCGTTTTGGCGCTTGAATCACTGTTGCTCTACTGGACGACGTGTAACTTGGCACTTGCTTATTAGAAAAAGAAAGAAATTCTCACCATCTCGTTCTAAGTCTTTTGCTTATCCTCATACCACCGCAGTAATTAGACAATACAGGAGGGCTTTAAAAGAGACTGACCATTTCATGAAGAGAAACTCAAATATTTTCCAGAGCAATGCTAGACAAGGATAGTAGAAAAATTGCCAAGTTAAAACTCGTCCACTATAATCGCAGTCCAGTTCAAGTATGACTTTATAAAACTTCATTTGCCAGCCAAAATGGTATTAACTCATAGATAAGCGTGTAGTTACTGTCTGAACTGGTACATAATGAGAAACTAACCACTACATCATACCGTACCATCTACTAGGCTTTACAACATAGATGCTGCATTGGTCATCATCACTCATCAGACACACGTGAGTGTTGTTTACAACTGACACAAAAGCATTTCACAATCAGAGCCTCTACTAGAGGCATGGGCACGAGAGGAGAGGTAGCGACTGAACTGCCTCACTCTCCCCACATTTTCTTGCCGAGTGACAAAACTCAGTCCCACCTCCACGTTATAAATACTTTCTGCACTGCTATTAACTATTTTGTTTATATTAAACATATTTGGCATACAATAATTATTACAGCCCCCAACTGTACTCTTACGCGGTCTTATGATTAACATATTAAATTGTTACTCTTTCACAATAAATAAAGTAGCAAATTTCAATTGCTATTTAGCTTTAAAATATTTTAAAATTATTTGATCAACATAAATTGTTTGGTTTCAAACTTAATATTGTGTTCAAACTTTGAAGCACGAAATATAATATCTTATGCTATAAAAAACTAATTAAAAACTAAATCACTAAAAAGTGTAATCATAACGTCCCCTTTATGTGTTTACAAATACGAGTATTCAGAAAGCAGCTTTTGAAGTGGTAAATAAATACGTGTAAAATCACCAGTTTGATTTATGCTTCCGATGAAAGTGATGTTTGATATTGTAATGTTTTATATATGCAAATTGAAATCCGCATAATATACAGCAAACTTTCCTGTTCTTGTAACTTGCAGCAAATTCTCTCTCCTTCTCTTCATGAAACAGCCATACTCGCCACTGAATAAGGCGAGTCGGAACCTGAACAGCAGAGGAGGTATAGCCGCAGGAGTGAAGCGAGACGCGGGAACGCGAGTGGCCCGGTGGCCATTCCCGCTCTAATATAACGGATTTAATGTTGACGTTCTGGCCTTGTCCCTGATTTTCAAAGTGCCTTTCTATTCTATAATTTTTTGCAAATTGTTTTTCTGAATCCGTGGCACTAACCAGTGCATGGAAATGGCACTCTATCAGAGTGCCAGTTTGTTGCAAGTATGAAGCTGTTATGCATATCTAGTTTTCTGAGTACCGGAAGTTTGGTTTTCATTTGGCCCTTGCTTGATAATGCTACAATGTATGGTTTCCAAATAACAGTTCTTCTGTTGCCTTTTCTGTTGCTTTCACCTATAGTATACATCGTTCAGCCTGAGGTTCAGCCTGAAGTATTTTGCTGCGTACCTGCCTTCAATAGGGTTTAACCGCAGATACGAAATATTGCATTCCGAGAGAGAGAGAGAGAGAGAGAGAGAGAGAGAGAGGGAGAGGGAGAGAGAGGGAGGGAGTCAAACAGTGAACAAGAACAAGTGAAAGATCATGGGAAAAAGCATTTACTTCAACAAAAAATTACACATTTGATGAATAAACCTGTCTTGAAATCATAATGAAAGGGTTTAAGGGTAAGGATTTTATTTAATAAATCTTTTATATAAGCATCATTAACCCCAAATAGCAAGCAAAGCAAAACAAAACGAAATCATTGATTGGTGATAACGTAGTCTTGTATGCTTACCGAGGAATAATAGTATGGGTTAGAGCTTCTCGAGATACCAGCCTTGTTGCTCGAGCTTTCAGCCATCCTAGCTCTATGAGTCTATAGCCTTCTTCAGGAACTGGCCGAAAGCTTGAGTAACTTAAAGTTCTAACCCACACTGTTATTCCTCGAGCAATTTTATAAGTACTACACTACCGGTAACCCGAGAAGGTCTAGTCAATAACCATCACCTTGAAAAGCCCGAATCTGTGGTGTAGCCACAGAGTTCCTACCTCACATTCAAGAGGTCCTGTATTCGAATCTTGGTTAGGGTAAGTTATCCGGACAAGGATTTCTGTGAGGTTTTCCCCTTTCCTGAGAAGACGAATATCGGATAACTTGCTGTATGGAGCTCGGGCTGATTTGAACACTATTTCACACATTCAAATTCATCGACGATTACATCTCAACGATCCTTGTGTGCCATATCCCATAGATTATTTTTATTTTAAACTTAAAAGCAAGACTTCATAGAAATATTTTTGTTCTTATCAGGAAGAATTATGCATTATTGATGGCATCAGTGGATGTTTTCCAGTGCTGAACAAAACATTCTTTTACATGCGATGAAAAAATGAAAATTGTGGTTGTATTGGAAAACATCCTAAGGGGATTATATTGAGAAATAAAACTAAACCTTTGAGAATATATGTTAGTTTCCCGCAAATGACCCTCCTTCGGTTGTCAAACAAAGCAGTAGTTTGATATTGTCTATTTTGGGGCAGGCTGGCCCATTGGCTGACGGTGATAGTTCCTGATGGTGGAGGTCATTATCTACACGTGTGTATAGGATACAGAGAGGTTATCGGAAGGTAACAAGTGTGCACTATCGATCCAGATGCAAATGTGTAAAGAAGCAAGGACTGCCTCTCTTTGAGTGACCAGCCACAGAGTCCATTTGCTGCCCTTCCCGCTCTTCTCTGTGGAGAGAAGGAAAAAGCACAAAAATGAATTTATTTCATCCAGCTTCCACTTGCCAACTCAAAAAGACTGCAGAATAGAAGCTTCATGCGGATGTCTTTTTGAGTTAATATCTAAACATATGACATCATATAAAAGGGAGAAGCTGAAAAGAGACAAGAAAAGAAGATGAACGTGCTGAAATGAAACCTCTAAGACTCTAGATTAAAAACGAAATGAAATACATATATCAGACCAACACTCTGGCATAGACTCCAAAGGCTGCTTTCCAAATTTGGTTTGCGAATGTTCTGCTGGGGTAGAGAGACCGACAACTATCATTTTTGTCTCCACATCTCCCAATATATCAGAAACATAGTAGCGAGTAACTGTTGTTACCACTAGAGACCTTCAAAAACTCTAAAAAAATCTTGCCTTAATATTGTAAAAACACGAGAAAATCACATTATTGTCTTCTAAAATTGTATCCTAAATACATAGTTTTCTTCACGTCGTTAACACAGTCTACAGTCTTTCGTATTATTAGAACTCGCAACTTTTACTTCTCGTAACCTTGCTCAGCCCTTTCATTGTCTTTCTTCACTTTCTCTGTCACTCATATACTAATGGCGGCTTTACAATCACTCGACGCTCGTTGGATCTTCTTTATTACGTATGCAATGTAACACACAAACACACATACCTACACACAGCTGTCTCGCGTCCGTAACTAACCTATGGTCTCCTTGTATAGTGGACATGGCATCAAACGGACCTTTCTCAACTTCTACACACACGCCGGCAATCACGTGGCCAGATATTTCTAGAAAGTTCTGGAGAATGTCTCTTTCGTGTAATTTTTGTTACAGCTGCGTCTATTTCTGATACATTTAGAACAGAGAGCATGGTTTCGCTTTCCTTGATATCTGATAACGACTTCAGTCACGTTAGTTAAGTAGTACACACTCAGGTAGATAAAAGAACTTACAGAAAATGGAGTCAGTGACTTTAAGAAATAAGAGTTTGACTTTTGTTATTTTCCAACCCATCTACTATTTACGTTGGTATTGTAATGTTAGATTTTCAGATATAAGTTTAGCACGACATACATATTTACCAAAAGCAAATGCGTAAATATGGTTAGTATAGGTGTATTCAAACAGCTCTACAGGTTAAAATATCCATGTCTGCGAAGATTTGCGCTTAAAGTTTCCCCAATGTTTGGGTCAACTTATATCTGTGAGCAATTTTTTCTCAGTTGATCACTGTAAAACATAAAGCTAGAGCACGAATTACAGATGAGAATTTATTCCACGAGCTAATAATTGCAATGCCTAACATTATTTCAAATTTTGAAAAACTAACCAAATGTATCAATGAATAAGGTTAAATACGATGTACAATTACTATAGAATGTTAATACATTTAGATTTTTGAACATGAAATTGTATGTTAAACATCGATGAATAGTAATCGAAAAATATAGTACATATTATATTTCATCATCATGATCATCGTCGTCGCCATCAACATCATCATCATTATCATCACCAGCACTATCCTCACCATCATTATCGTCAAGGATTAAGCCTCATATGGCTTGCTCCAGTCTCATTTCTTTTAATACTGCTGAGCCCATCGTATCTTGGTCTACCAACATTGGAAAAAATACATGTATTATTTTATTTAATCCTGTGACCCTATTTAAGGTTTGCCTAAAGATACAGAATACTACAAGCAACAATTAACGTCATACAAAAATATTCGATGGATAGCAAATGTAACAAAGACAATAATAAAAATCTGATGTGTTGCACTCACATGACTTTCTCTACTCTTCTACTAACCATTCTTACAAACCTTTATACCTTTATATCTTCTTCGTGTTACTTGAGATAAACATTTGTACAAATTATCGTATTGCTTATTTTCTTGTAGGTGAAAAGGGAATATTAGAATACAGTAGGCTTTGTGCGATAGTCAAATCTTTTACAGCTTTGAGATTCCGTTCTCTTTGCACGCTTCACATATAAAAAATGATCAGCGATGTTCCATTTCACGAAAGTTTTAAGTTTTCTGAAACTGACACAAATGACAAGAAATATCTCCAAAATGGTTCACTCTACCAAAAACTTTATTCAGACATAAATTGTGTGGTTTACGAGATCTACATATTTTGTATATTAAGAATTTGTCTATCTCTTACGGTTTATGAGTAATTCAAAAGTCATCCAGAGTAAACAGGACTACATAGGCTATAGCCAGAAAATTAAAAATATATAATTCATTTGTCATACAAATATCTTAAACATATGACATTTTAATCAAAATTGTTAGAGCCATTTTCAAGAAAGTAGTTTAGGGTGAGGCACAGACACACAGACTGATACGCACACACACACACACACACACAGACACGCACACACACACACACACACACACACACACACACACACACACACACACACACGGACCTTTTTTTTAAAAATGTTTTTTTTTTGGATTCAGGTAGTCTCAAAACATATTTCCGGTGAAATCTCGACATCGAATTTTTGGGTGGAATACAATACTTCCTTCTTCTTACCAGTAGAGAAAGTAAAAAATAGCAACAATCATACATAACAATCATAAAACCATCAGTCGATACAAAGTAACCAAACAATGTGTTTCCCATAATAAATTACTACGGCATACCAAAACTCATTATAAACTACGATTCAAAAGGAAACATTTATTAATGTAACTAGTGTATAATTTGATTGACTTTGACACGAGTAACCATTTAGCGCCTAAGCAAACCCGAATGATTTAATTAGCATTAAAATACGTAAAAATAACTAATAAATTTGCTAAATGTAAGATAATGTTTAAGAGATCAGAGATGAGTGACGTTAGATGTTTGCTTACCAGATGTTTCATTTGTTTCAACACTTACACAGGAAAATGGAATGTAATGATTGTATATCGCTTGGCATTTTGAACCAAGTCAAGAGTGCTGAGAGTTTATTAATTCCATAAAAATAAAATATGTTTACGAGAAAGAATATGAAACGTTTTGTGCACGAAAAACGCATCAGTTTGCAAGAGTGACGATTTTAGATTTTCTTACGGGCACATTGGAGAAAATTATGTTGTGGCGGCAGTGATGATGCCATTGCTGTCTCTTTTCCATGGTAATAACGTTAATCATTTTCTGGCTCTGGTACCATAAATAGGATAATTTTGCACGATTTACACAGTCATAATAAGCTGTTTTAATGCTAGGATTGTATAAAAGGGATGTAATTTTTCAGTTATAGTTGGAAAACTTAACTTTTGCATACTTATTGATATCAGTAAATACAAACCTGGATTGTTTTGGTTATACCTACATCATTAATAATAATAATAATAATAATAATAATAATAATAATAATAATAATAATAATAATAATAATAATAATAATAATAATAATAATAATAATAATAATAATAATAATAATAATAATAATAATAATAATAATAATAATAATAATAATAATAATAATAATAATAATAATAATAATAATAATAATAATAATAATAATAATAATAATAATAATAATAATAATAATAATAATAATAATAATAATAATAATAATAATAATAATAATAATAATAATAATAATAATAATAATAATAATAATAATAATAATAATAATAATAATAATAATAATAATAATAATAATAATAATAATAATAATAATAATAATAATGATGATGATGATTATAATCCGTAGCACAACAGCCCTTCACGGGCCCAGGTTACCACCCCACCGCTGCCCTTAGTTTTTCCCACTACGGGCGTCATGAGTGGGGTGCAGAACTGTAGAGTGGGTAGTGGCCAGCCCTCCTGGCCTTTTATGCGGTGTTCGCAACCTGGGATCGCTAATTCTTTGTCAAGTAGGTCCTCAATTGTCCCCTTAGAGGCCTAACGAGGCTCAGTGCACCCCGTGTCAGATCTTCCAGCAGCAGAAAATTACCACGCTGGTACCGGGGATGGAACCTGGGCTCTCCGCGCCAGAGGCAGGCACGCTGCCACTGCGCTACTCACTGGTCCTTCAAATTTCAATCCTTCAGGTGGTCCCTCTGAGTAGCAAGGCGCGTCTCTTGAAATACCCAGAGCTTCTTGGGTATGAGCAGACGGAGTTCTGGATTCCTGTTAAATCAGAACGATTAGAAGTCTGTGTCGATTTTCTTGGCTTAAGTGTGTAACAAGAGCAGACTGTGTGCACAGTATCCTGAAAGGTGTGATATTACTCCCAGACCAGCTATCTGGTCCAGCAACAAACCCTCTCAAGGTATACGATGTAACATAATTAAACTCTCTTTTACCGAGAAGAACATCACCAACACACACTCTGGTTGTTTGCGGTCTCTCCCCGAGGAGTGAAACTCAAACTGACGCCGTTAGTTACAAGGCACACATTTACTTGCCTGATTCCAAGTGCATGAAACTGCTGTGTCTTTCTGTACTTGAGGATTCTGCCATGACCCAAAGTAATAGTGATAGAAACTCTAAGAATAATTAAATAAAGTTAGCAGTTTCGCGGGCATTGCAATTTCATCACTAATTAATTCGAGAGGCAGAATTCTATTCTGGTTTTGTTTATTGTTAGGAAAATGAAGATTTTTCATAATTTTATGTAAGAAATACCGAGATGTCATCGAAAACAAACGTATTGAGGCTTTCAGAAAAATAGAGCTGAAGTGTTGCACTCATATCACCTTCTCTACTCTTCTACTAACTATTCTCCCAAACCCTTATTCCTCTATCTTCATGTTAGTCTAGATAAACATTTCAATTATATTATTGATAATTTTCTTGCAGTGGAAGGAGAATATGGAACACAGTAGGCTTTCAGGGATAGTCAAATCTAAAACTTTGAATCTCCATTACCTTTGCATGGCCAAATAGTTAAAAAAGTGAATAACGACCTTCCATTTGAGAAAAGTTTGAGTACTGAAAAACTCGCACAAATAACAAGAAATATCTCCAAAACTGATTCAGTCCACAAAAATGAATATAAACGTAACTTGTGTATTTTACGAGATCTACATTTGTGTACTGTAAAATTTGGTCTGTCTTATGGTTTACAATTATGCAAAGTCATCAAAAGCAAACAGCACTCCACGGGCTTAGACAGAAATTTCAAAATATACATTTCATTTGCCATAAAAATATCTCGAACATATGGCATTTTATTCAAAATCATTGGAGCCATTTTTAAGAAAATCAAAATGTTCTAAAGGTTTTCCGTTTAAAGGGTAATTTAGACTGTAGGAATTTTCTTCAAACTCTCCGTGTCATATCCGTAAAATATATTAAACTTAAATACCAACTTTGATTTGTAACCAACTTTCAGTTTTTGAGTTATGGTGTCACACACACACACACACACACACACACACACACACACACACACACACACACACACACACACACACACACACAGACACACAGACACACACACACACACACGAACTCTTTCTAAAAATGCTGTTGTAGAATTCGGGGGCCTCAAAACATATTTCCGGTGATATCGAAATTTTGGGTCGAATACAATACTTCCCCTGCTTACTACACGTAGTAGAGAAAGTAAAAAAGAGTTTCTACGTGTATCTGTGGACAATTATGTGCAAAACTTGTCAGTTAAGTTGAGCATTTTCCAAGGTTGCGATACGAAGATTTTTAGGAAAATCCCTCCACAGCAAAATACATTATAAATATTTCTGAAGTTTTAATTTTCTCAAAATCGTCACTAATGATTTTAAATTAAATACCATATGATACCGATATGTTCATGATAAAATGTAATCCGTTTTCTGTTATTAGTCATCCGGAATGACTTTTGCATACCTGGTAAAATGTGGATCTCCTTCAGGCACACAATGTATACAAGATATATCTTGTTGTTGGTCTGAATTTTCAAAAGCTTATATCGCACTTTTCTCAAATGGGAAGTGGTTTCCTTATTTTCTCATGATCATGCAAAGAGAAAGTAATTTCAAGGCCATTGCGTAGCAATCATTTTATAAGAAATCTGAATCTGATTATGGCTTTAGTCTTTCCTTCTTATCTCTTTAAAAAAGCATTTTATAAAAGGTTGGCAGCCAAGTTTGATATGTAACCAATTTTGGTTTCAGAACTAAGCTGTTCAGAAATTGAAACACACGCAGACGACAGTTTTATACAGAATAATATATATTATGAGGTTAAGCACGTGGCTCCAGAATACAGAAACCGAAGTACAACAAATATAATTTTAAAACAGCAACAAATAATTTTAACAATTAATCCAAAAACTAATGATAAAAATTAATAAGTCACATAGAACAATAATAAACAATATGATTATGTCAATGTTTGACATTTAAAATTTAGAGTATAAATTATTATTTAACATTAACACAAATGTTCTCAAGCTGGTAAATTTATAACACCATCCACGAGCCCCAAAGAAAACATCTCTCACCTCCCATGCATTTGAAGGTATATTATATCTCTCACTGAGGTGAGGGATGTATGTTGGTAAATTGTCTCCTTCTCATTGGTCACCGCTCTTGCCTGCTGAATGTTGTCTTTCATAGGATCCAGTACCATTCCCCTTTCTGCTTCTCTATCGATGGCCACAGTTGCTTCCATCTTCACATGTACATACAATGGACCTCCTCATAAACCTCCCACTTGGCCTTATGGAAGGCTGTGAATATTGATGAGCGAACTCGGTGATAAGTATTCCTCAGCAACTCTCCCTTTGTGAAGTATTCCAAGACATGACCGAGGGTTTCAACTTGTGCGCATCCATGATGTCGACAAACTGGTGTTCTCTGACTTGTACCAGGTACTGATCTTAGTACTGCACTGTTGCAACACGTCTTAATTGTATTTGTCCACTCCGAGCAAGATAATATTTTCCTATTACTTATCCAGGAAGTATTGATAATGTTATCTTTGTAAACCTCCACCCCCTTTACCTTATGGGGTAGTTTCACCATACCTCATATGACTGCGATCGCATCTCTTAACGGAGCTAACGTCCTGATTTCAGCGTAGTATCTTCATTGCAAGGAATATTTAGGTGTGAAAATGTATCTTTTTGCTCTTTATCTAGATTCCTATATTAGTGCAGAGGTTCATTTTTTATTAGCGAGAGTTTTCTTTTTATATTGAAATACTGAATGAAGGCTTCCCATTAGGCTCTTATCACTCCCAAATCACGAAGTGTTTACGGTGAATATAGCACTATAGGACTTGACATTGACTGCCCATTCCTGTCAACATGGAGACTGAACCTTCCATGGCCAAAGGGAATCTGGGAAAGGATGCTGATACTGAAACCAACATACTGCAACTTGTTCAGAGAATAACGTTTCAGAAACCATTAGAAGCATCACGAGGCAGTCCAATTATTTAACAGCTGCTCGAATTAATTTATCCAGATCTTCGAGGAGTGAGGTTGCTATGGTGTACTTTAAAGGGAATATATTAAGCCTGGCCATGCATACTAGTTAATGACGTTTAATTTCTGATGTACCTTAAGCAAGATTGATACTATTAGTGAATTTAAGTCTTGTTTTCTAAATTTTTAATTATTTTGTTTCTACCTAATTGTGTTTCATCAGAGAAATTCACGCCAAGGTACTTTATCGTTCCTCCTTCCTTTACATTTGTAAGAATAGTTGAATCAATTGCGATATTAGATTATTCATTAATTTTTCCGCCTTTGATGGTTATAACCTTACATTTTAATGGGTTCACATCAAACGCAATGTAGCTAAACCATTAGCAGCCATATTCAATAACTGCTGAGCAGATGTTTCATTTTCTTTTTTCAATCACTGCATTATCATCAGCAAAACCCATAGCAGAGATATTCTTAACCAAATTATTAAGTTTGAATCCATAGGGTTTCTCTCTCTGTTAAATATTTAATTTAAATTGCCATATTAAACGATATAGGAGAAAGAAGAACACCTTTATGTACATTTATTCTACTTGTTTTGTTAATTCCACATTCTATTGTATTGAGATCAATAACTAAATGCCTTAGATTCTTTGGCATACAAACATCTTTTAAATGATCACAACCTACATTATCATAGACCTTAAATATGTGCAAAAATACGATGCAACAGTCCTTTTTATTAGCTCTGCAGTTTTTTGAGCATCCATTAATGATTGATGTATTAGTATGAAATCCAGGTGTTGCAGTATAGTCACGTTGATGAGCGGATAATTCAAGAAATAATCTCAAATGTTTATCAATATCCCTTTCAATGACTGGTCTAATTAGAGAGAATACGCAATTGGTCTCCAGTTATTTATATCTTAACCATTTCTGGTTTTGTAAGTCAAAACTGTTCTTGCTTCTTTAAATATGGCTGGAAATTTCCCAAACTTTAGCATAGCATTTGCCAAAAGCCATTAATATAGTTCCTTTAATGCTCGAAATATAACCCTATCTGGACTTGGTAATGTGTTGGTTTTAATTTGATGGATATTATTAACCTCTGTTTCAGTTTCTGTTCTGTTTCTAGTCCTCTTCTGTGCAGGCCGGTGCAATTTTTGTTAAGGGGGTGGACTCATTTTCTTTCTCAAAAATGCTTTTAAAACTATGGTACTCTGAAGATATCGGAAGTTTGCATTGTGCGCAATTTTGATTCTTCATGATGTTCCGGACGACCTTTCTCTGGTTATAGTATAAATGTTGAGCGACTTCATAATCATATCTCTTCCTGTTATATTCTCTCCTACACTTTGATAACCTCTCAGGATTTTTGGTTACAGAATGTGAAGTGATGTGACCCATTTGTTTATTCTCCATCGCATTATAACATTTAACGGCAGGGTGCTTAGGGCCAGAAAGTAAAAATATTGCAACGAATAAATCGTTTAATAATTCCAGGCTTACTGATTCAAATGAGTCTAGGTCCGAACTAATTATGATATTAGTCAATTTGTCTTCAAGTTTTTAACAGCCTGCGCTTTTTCGGTTACCTTGACATTATTTTGATCAGCATATTTAATATTTTCAGTAATTTGCTCAGTATTGTCTTCCATCCTAATTGGTTGTTCATCTGCGCTATATGCGGGCGCTTTATTTTTTGGATTATCTTTTATATTTTGGATTCAGGGAGTCTCAAAACACGTATTTAAGTGCGAATTCTAGGTATAAAATATTTAGATAAATACAATACTTTGTCTACTTGCTATGAGTAATTCATTATTATTATTTTCCAAAGTAACAATAACAATATTAATAATAGTCTTAATCTTAACACATTTTACAATTCATACCACACTATTTTCGCCATAAAACGAACGCACTTGTAATTGCAATGCTATACAAGTTTATGATCTTCTCAGCGTTTTCGTGTCTAGTATATCGAATATTAAATTATGTATCATCCGCGTGGTTGGTCTGTATATTTTTTCACACATTTGAGTGTGTCTGTTCCTGTCAATACATTGGTGACATGATCGAATGATCCATTGCGACCGATTACTCACTTTGAATTTCACTAATGCAATCCATGTCAACATCGCAGTTAATCTGCTGGCTGTCAAATATTTAACCTTGTTTGCACAATTGTTACTCATCGTTGGATAAGCTAGTGGCCACCAAATGTATGTCGTAAAAGTGTTAAATTTAATCAGGTACCAACTGAAAGGCCGGAGCGTCAGGGGTGGGGGGAGGTGTTATATGGAAGCGGCACACGTATTAGTGGTAATTTTATTTTACAGTTTGTTTTGAAATTGCATTAAGGAGAAACCTGAAATCATGCAGCGGAGTAGATGAGTAGTAATATGATTTTTCCACCGCTTGCCTACGGTAGATTGAGGAAGTATTACAATTGGATTAGCAATTTGGTATCAATATTTCACCGGAAATACACGTCTTAATGTAAAAATTCTTTAATAAATATGTTTCTGTTGTATGTGTGACAAAGAGAGAATAAGAGAGAGGAAGTGTCTGAAAAATGGAAAGTCTTATCCACACTTCAAATTTAAGCTCAGTTACTTTCAAGGATGCCACATAAATTTTCATGAAATTTTACCTCCCAAATCAAAATCTTATATATTTAAATGAGCAATAATATATATTCCGCGCAACTTGGAAACGGCTCTAACGATTTCGATCATATTTTGTATTCAGATAGGGTTTTGCTTTTTAAATTCAGCTATATAGGTGTAATTGCAGAAAAAACGCGATTTTGCATAACAAAATAACATTTCTTATTCCCGCTTCTACTGCGCAATTCTTGTATATATATTCCCGGTATTTCAGAAACGACTCTTAAAGATTTGATTAAATATTTGTATACATGCATATTACCGTCACAGTGTTTTCTATACTCACTTTTAGGTAACATATTCACATCTCTTTCTCTACTCACTCTTCTATAAACATTTTTCCATAAAAAACGTGATTTTGCACCAAGAAACATTTTTATTCGCACTTTTAAAATAAGTCATACCATGTTCTATATGTTTGAAATATAAATGATATTACATTCTCACTTTTAGGTAACACATTCATATCTCTTTCTCTACTCACTCTTCTATAAATAAATATACAATTTTCTGTATGTTTAAAATAGAGATGCTGCATATTACATTCACAGTGTTACCTCTACTTACTTTTAGGTAACACATTCACATTTCTTTCTCTACTCACTCTTCTATAAACAATTTTCCATAAAAAATGTGATTTTGCACCAAAAACACTTTTATCCCCACTTGTAAAATAAGTTATACCATGTTCTGTATGTTTGAAATAGAAATGCTATTACATTTACACTGTTTTTTCCTCTCACTTTTAGGTAACACATTCACATCTCTTTCTCTACTCACTCATCTACAAATAAGTCATGCAAGTTTCTGTATGTTTTAAATAGAGATACTACATATTACATTCACAGTGGTTTTTCTACTTACTTTTACCTATCATACTTACATCTCTTTCTCTATTATATTCATACTGTTTTCTCTACTCACTTTTAGGTAAGACATTCATATCTCTCTCTATTCACTCTTCTACAAATAAGTCATACAATTTCGTGCATGTTTGAAATAGAAATGCTACATATTATATGCACACTTTTCTCTACTTGCTTTTGGGAAACACATTCATAATTGTTTCTCTACTCACTCTTCTAGAAACAAGTCATACAATTTTGTGTATGTTTGAAATAGAAATACTGCATATTACATCCACACTGTCTGCTATACTCACTTTTAGGTAACACATTCACATTTCTTTCTCCACTCACTCTTCTACAAACAATTCATGTCATCTATATAACTTGATTGTTTATATATATATCCAGCTGTTAAGCTGGAAAACCGCTTAACCGATCACTGCGAAATTCGGCACGTATATGTATTTTTTATGGGGAAAATTTGTATGGCAACAATTTTACTACGCAATATATTACTTTCAAGTGGCTTTCTACTCGCATGTTTTTACGTAGCACATTCATTTATCATCTGTTTGCCCTTCAACATACAATTAATATAATATTCTATGATTGAAATATAAATGCAATGTATTACATTCACACGACTTCCTCTACTAATTCTTCCTTTACGAGGCACCATCAGTCTTCTTTCGTTATTCGCCCTTCAACATATAATTCATACAATTTGATATGTTTGAAAAAGAAATACAATGTATTACATTCATACTATTTTCTCTACTCACGTGTTTTACGTAACAATTCACATATTATTCCTATCTTTTACCAACGCCTATACATATCGTATGTTGAAGAGTGAGTAAATTCCAAAACAGGTTGACCGATCGCCATGAAAAGTGACATCTCTAATTGTTTTCATGGCAAAGGTTTTTATGCAATCCATTTTACCACCCAGCATATTACGTTCACATGTTTTTCTCTGCTCCGTTTTCTTTTACCTAACATACTACTCCCTCTTCTACAAACAATCCATACATTTTTACATACACTTGAAATATAAGTGCAACGTATAACATTCACACGTTTTTCTACTCATTTTTGTTTTACTAAACGCAATCACATTTATTTCACTACTCCCGCTTCGGCGAACAATTACGAACAATTCATACAATTTTCTATATCATTGAAACAGAAATGCGTGGTACATTCATATGGCTTTTATCAACCAACTTTTCTTCCTATAGTATTTGTTATTGTTCAACAGTGCTTTTGTTTAGTGTTGCTTCGGTGTTTTAATAAAAAATAAAGGAATATTTAAAAAAAGGTAAAGTAATCACAATTAATGTCAGGAGTACGCCGAAAAGCACGATATGGAACAGTTGATGAAACAAATGTTAGCCAAGATGGACGTAATGGGAAATGAAATGAATTCCGTAGTGCGACAGAGGAAACAAATATGAAAACCGAATTGGAAAATGTAAACTACGGAATAGAAAATATATGAACAAAAATGGACAAAATGGAAACAAAAATGGAAGGCAAATTGAAAATGTAAACTCCAAAACAGAAAAGATGAAGACGGGAATGTCTAATATGAAGATAGATCTATCGGAGAATACTAACGAGTGACTGGCCAGGGTAAAGGAAACCATGGAAGAACTCGACGGAAAGATGAAGGACCTTGGCGAACGTGTTAACGCCCTGCAGTCAATCGCAGTGGCAAGGAATCGAACTCCATAATGGAACAAATGCTCGACGAAAACCTCAAAGTGGGTGGATATCTATGAGGGAGGTCTGCATTCAGCAGTAGATGTTTTACAGCTGAAATGATGGTGTTTATGAAATATTTGTATCTCGGAAATGATTATTCACAATTGCGACTAAAATTGTTATTTAGTTAACGTTTTGACTTTCAGTTTATTTAAATAAGTATCTTCTCCCACAAAAAACAGGATTTCACAAAAACAGAGGCGAAAAATGCCGAGCGAAGCTCGGTCGCCCAGGTACTTACTGTTTAAATGAAAAAAAAAAAAAAAAAAAAAAAAAAATTAAATTTTTATTTGTTGAAATATATTCCAACAAGTTTGATTCAAGTATGAGTCATTTTAAGATATGAATATGGAGAATAAAATGTAACAAATGACAATGTGACAAATCCCACTTCTGACACCAGTGTGACAAACAATAAGTCCAGTTGCTTATTGCTACTTTATTTCTCTACTAAAACTGAAGCACAAAACAGTTCTGCTTTATCGTTGACACAATCTACAATTTTCCGTGACCTTACAACTCAGCTGTTCTGCCTTACTAACCTTGACACCAAACGCTAATACTGCTCCACTGTACGCAAACAACTCCAACGATTTACTCACTAAGAACTCTTGCCTTCTTATTTATTTATTTATTTTTTGTGGTGGGGAAAAAGGCTACTTACGCCCTAACCGCATGCAAGCATGCAAGTATAAGACCCCTACCCGGGCTTCGAACCCGGGCAGCCTACTCACTAAAAAACCCCACCGGAAGTCTTGAGGTGAAAACCTCATTGCTGCAGTACCGCAAAGATGCACCTGCGCAATCTGTGGTGATAAATGAATGCTGCCTGCCGGTGGCAGTAACAGCGAGTGAAATTACTGAAGTGCCAGAGGACAAACATGACTTAAGCCCTGAGTGCCCCCTGGTAGCAAGTGATGGTGAATGTTATGAGTGATGAACTCTGTAGTGGATGGTGGATGACGTCGTTGATCATCCTTGGTGTCAGTTGAATTTGTTGGTGCACTTCATATGACGACATAGTGCGTCGCAGCCGCGGC
Organism: Tenodera sinensis; assembly: GCA_030765045.1. Lineage (NCBI taxonomy): Eukaryota > Metazoa > Arthropoda > Insecta > Mantodea > Mantidae > Tenodera > Tenodera sinensis. Next base: position 81,409,687 of record CM060969.1, on the reverse strand, counting down.
CGTTATGTTGTCGAAGAGGAGCTGGTGTAGGTGGAGTCTGCATTTGTTGTAGCTATTGGTGTGGTGTGGCTATGTCGGACTTCTGTGGAGGCTGAGTGACTGCGAATTCTGTTGATGGCGTCTGTAAGTGTGGAGATGGCCTCCTCCAGGGTGGCTAGGCGGGAGCTGATGTTGCGGATCTCTGAGTGGAGATTCTGTGCTGCATCCAGCCAGGCGCGGTCCCGGCAAAGGGCGGCCGGGGGAACTTCTTCTCTTGGTGCAGGTGTTGGTGTTGCTGATGGCGATGTGCTCTGCGCTGGTTATTGGTCTAATGGAGCTGGCTATGGAGCAGTGTGCGCCACTGGTGTGGGTCTCTGCTGGGCTCGGCGGGGATGGAGAGGGCACTGTGTCTGACCTGTGTAATGGCCAAAGCCATTACAGGTGTCGCAGTACCTACGGCGGCGTCGAAGGTCATGCCCTGTGCACTGTGCTGTAAGGGCCCGGGAGCCGCAGTAGTGGCACCTGGGGCCGGCTGTGCAAGTGTCGGCCGCGTGGCCGTACTGGCAACAGCGGCGACAGGGGACCAGACGACCGGTTCGGCTGGGCTCAACACGCAGGCGCTGGCCAAATAAGGACAGCCCCACGGTCAGGGCCGCTTCTCGGTCGCCCAGGTCCCGAAATTCCAGCCAAACCATCGATGTTGGGTCACGGTCAGTGATGATCTATGGGGCCCTGCTGACTGAGTTCCAGTGTTGCCCGGCGGCGGTCAGTAGGTAGCGGCACGGGAAGTCACGAGGTACCCCGCATACCACTGCACTGTGTCGCCAGGCCTGCGCTGTGGGTGGTGGCGGCGTCTGCGTCGGCTGGTGGTGCTGGGTTTGGCTAGGTGGTGGTGCAGGTTGGAGCAGCTGAAGGAATAGCGGCGGTGACGTTGGTTGTTGCTGAATTAGTGTCTGCGGTGGCGTTGATTCGTCATTCTGGATGTCGATCAGCTGCCCTAAGGGAATGGGCGGTGGCGCTGGTTGCCTGTGCGGTGGCGACGGCGGTGTCTGCGTTGAATGAGGTGTTGGCGGCGCGGTTATAAGCACCTCAGCGACTGCTCGGGTCGAGCAGCGAGCTGCGAGTGGCGACTGGTGTGGAGATGCTGATATTTGCTCCTGCTGAAGAGTGGCACTTCTACGCTCTGATGGTGAAGCAGCCTGGGTCACGGCAAGAGGCTTCGGTGCGACTTTGCTGGACTTCCGAGTCGCGCGCTTCTTGTATCCCATGGTAGTGTCTGCTCTGCGCTGACTCTGCATTCTTAATATTTGCCAGTTGCTTTTATAGCCAAGCCAAAGCGACTGCAAATTTCTTGACGTTTTCTCATAAACAGCACACAAATAGCTTTCAGAACTGCGTGCAATTGAGCTTTTATTCTGACCGCCCCATTGCCGTCGGGTCGCCTGTTTAAGCTCTTTTGATGTGTGGCCGTGGTACATGTGTGAGTGTGTATATATATATATGTTAAATTTTTTGTAAGTAGCCAGTGAAAACCTCTTCAGTTTTATGAAGTTTTGCAATCATTCAGTTTGATGTCCTTTAACCGAATGTCACATTGGACAGTGAATCAGTGAAAGTGCGTTCTTGGCGTTTCATGGTATTCGAAATATCCCGTTTACGGTTTTCCAAATGGGAGATCTCTGACGTAAAATGCTTGGAAATTAACTATCATTCTTCAGCGTTTTTCTTTTCCTTCACAAGGGCTTATTATAATTACCTACTTTGAAACTTATGCTATATTTGAACGTTGCATGCTGCTTAATTTGAACAAATTTTTGGACAAAGGTAGATTATATAAAGAAGTAGAAAACTACTGTATATTCTTACTATAATTTTACGGTATTTGTGTAAGTTTGTGAGATAAACAAAGTGAAATGAGATAGTCCATTTTTATTAATTTTATTTATGTATTTATTTTATTTTAGAGACGTTCCTCCCTAGAACAGGGGTTGTCAAGTAACTGTCGGACTGACCTTTTTTGACAATTTTGAAGAGCTTGAGGGAAATATCTTTGGGCCAGATCAATGATCGGGGTTCCACATAAGCTAGAACACCTGGCTCAATTCTCTCCAAGTTTTTTTTTTAGTGTGTAGAGTACGCCTGAAGTGAAAGAGTGTTTAGTATTCGGTCCAAATTAAAGATGCAGCGAATCATTCAGCGGTGTTGTGACATCGCATTTTGGTTAAACTAACAAATCAGTTGTGAAGACTTCTGACTGATTCTTGCGGCTTACAAAGAAGGAGCTATGTCAAGAGTCCATGCTTCTGAACGGCATAAAAATTTAAAAATCTGATGTGATGCACTCACATGACTTTCTCTGCTCTTGTACTAACGTTCTTACAAAGTCTTATTCCTAAATCTTCTTCGTGTTGCGATAAACATTTGCAGAAATTATGTTATTGCTTATCCTGTTGTAGGTACAAGGGAATATGGGAATACAGGCTGATAGCCAAATCTTTTAAAGGTTTCAAATTCTCTTTGCATGGTTAACATATAAAAATGAATAACGATGTTTCATTTGACAGAAGTACAAGTTCTCCAAAACTCACACAAATAACAAGGCATATCTCCGAAATGGTAACAAAAACGATTTACCACTTACGCAAAAATCATCCAGAATAAATAGGACTTCATCGACTACAGCCAGAAAATACAAGATATACATTTCATTTGTTATACAAATATCTCAAACATATGGCATTTTAATCAAAATCGTTAGAGCCATTTTCAAGAAAATCAAACTTTTCGAAAAATGTTCCATGTAAAGGGTAGTTTAGCGTGAAGTAATTGTCTTCAAAATCTTCGTGTTGCATCCGTAAAAGATATTAAAAATTTTCGTTTTTGAGTTATGCTGCCCACAGACTGACACACACACAGAGAGAGGGAGAGAGAGGGAGAGAGAGAGAGACATAGACACACACACACGCACCATTTTCTAAAAATGCTTCTGTTGGATTCAGAGGGCCTCAAAACATATATTTCCGGTGAAATCTCGACAATGAATTTTTGTGTGAAATGCAAAACTTCCTCTACTTTACTATGCGCGGTAGGGAAAGTAAAAATAGCAGAAAAGGTGTCGAAGGCGAACAATCTGGTAGATGTCTGCCTTCAATACGAACTAGTAACAGTGGGAAAGAGTTTGAACTCTGATCGCAGATTAATGTTCTTTTCACATAGGATCGTCGATCCTTGGGTTGGTCTGGGTGGCTCAGTTGGTTAGATGCTGGCCTACCGATACCAAGGCCATGGGTTCAAATCCATCCCAGATTGATGGTTTTTAAATGTGCTTAATGCTTCAGTAGACTTACTGGCATGTAAAATAACCCCTGAGAGATGAAATTCCGACACACTGGTGACGCTGATGTGATCTGGGCAATTGACAGCGTCGTTAAATAAAAAATAAAAGTCGATCTTTGGATACTCCATCATGACAATGCACCTAGTTAATTGTACGGGAGCTACTGCCCAAACACAAGATGGCAGCGCTACCCCAGCCACAGCAGTGTAAATATAACTTCACCGACTTCGTTTTGTTCTCTGGGATCAAAAGAAATATGAAGGGACATCATTTCAAAACAAGTGAGATGATCGAAATGGCTTCGACGAAGTACCTGAGTAGCCTTCCAGGGGCCGCACTGGAGGTGCAGCATTGATGTAGTAATATGATATTTTGAACAAAATTAACTCACTGTGAACATAGCTTCAATAGACTAGTTTTTATGACTTCAAAAATAAAAGAAATAAAGGCATAAACAAAAGATGCGAGGACGGAACAGGTGGAAACGCCTAATCCTTGAAGTGAAGAAGAAGACGGCTTCTGTCCTAATACTCATTGTCCAAACCCTATAATTATGTACTCCTCGGACATTGCCATTGTTGTTCCCATAAACCTATCTTCAAGCGTTATGCTGTGACACTGCATAGTTAGAACTTTTGGTTTATTTCATGGTTCCAGAGTAGAGTGACAAGCTTATGATAACAAACCGATAGTGGACCCACTCATCAGTAACAGCTACAGGACGGCGGAGATGAGGGGGGGGGGGGGGGGGGGAGGAAAATAGTTCAACTATTTCCATAAGGTTCTGGGATTGCTGGGGAAATTGGCTCTAGCTCTACTTATTTCTAGGTTTAGTAGATGAGTTATCAAATGCATGAAGTTATGCACGCTTTGTCTTAAAGCAGACGGACAGAACCGGTTCCCCACACTGTGCCGCCACATGCACTACGAACGCGCATAACTTGAATCCTCTTTAATATAGCTGACCTACTAAGCCTACTCATTTCTAAAATATTATAAACCTCTGGCAATTCGGTATCTATAAGACTTGATGGTATAAATTATATAATAACTACGAGAATGAATACTGAATGTGCTGTTCGTAAAATTACAAATGAATTTCAAAATGCTGAAAAATTGCATTTTATTAGTATGCCAGGTTTCACTAATAATGCATATATGTGTATGGCAGAGAGGTCACATTTACCTAAAGTTTAATGTTTTTGACCTTCAGCATTATTATGACGTCCACGGTAAACAAGGAAATATTTCTAGTTAAATCTGAGTGGATGCACCTTTCTCTAAAACTCTGTTTTCTCTGATTCATCTCTTGTCTTTGACTAGCAGACGACTGCGAAGACCTTATTGAATCTGCATCATCCCTCTCGAAGTTAGGATTACGGATATTCTAACGCCCTATAATAATAGTAACCCCTTGAGCAACAGCTATATCCCCCACCTGTGCCCAATGCGGGCGTCATGAGTGGGGTGCAGTGCTGGAGAACGGGACGTGGTCAGCGCCCCGAGTCCTCCCCACCGGTTATGCGGTCTTCGCAAGCTGGGTCTCTAGTTCTTTACCAAGTAGCTCCTGAATTGGCCCCTACGGGACCTAACGAGGCAGTTCTATAATAATAGTAAAAATAGTAATAATAACGGGTGATAATGATGATGATGATAATAATAATAATAATAATAATAATAATAATAATAATAATAATAATAATAATAATAATAATAATAATAATAACAATAACAATAACAATAACAATAACAATAACAATAACAATAACAATAACAATAACAACAACAATAATGAAGTGACTAGAGTTGTAAAACTACTGCAAGCTGCCATAGACTATCATGAGTAAGTGTAGACTACGGTAGTTTTTCTGGCAGAATTGGTCAGTTAGGAACCTACCCGCATGCCTATCGGACGTTACCTCAGGTTGAGGCGTTGTTTACGTTTTTGATCATGTTTTACTAGATTCCACTAGAAACCGGAAGTGTTGAATCTTGAACCTTCTCGAAAGAGAGAGGGCATATAAAGGACCGCTTAACATATGGATTAGGAGTATTTTCAAAATATTTGGAAGCTTCTCTAGTTAAACTGCAATTCAGACCGAAGATAGTGATCACGAGTAATGTAACTTTGAACCAAAAGTGAAAATTTTTAGTTAGATCTCAGTGATCAAAGTCATGGTCGAAGGTTTTGATGGTCATTATGTTTGAATTTCTCATTACATTTCTTGATTCTTTGTACTTTGTATTATATTTCTTTCCCTACCAAGCTACCAATACTAACGGTAATGATCGGTCTGCGTGGCTCAGTTGGTTAGACGCTGGTCTACTGGTCACGGGTTCAAACCCGGCTCAGATCGATGGTTTTTAAGTGTGCTTAAAAACGTCAGCTCCGTGTCAGTAGATTCACTAGCATGTAAAAGAGCTCATGTGGGGCGAAATTCCGGCACACCGGCGACGCTGATGTGATGCTGGCAATTGACAGTGTCGCTAAACAACAAAATAATAATTCTAACGGTAATCCTACCATTTATTACGTTATTTATGTACTGAACCAAAGTTACCGAACCGTAGTTTTGATAGAGGAAAACTCTATACCTGAGCTTCATTGTCTCTCCTCAGCTTGTCACTAACCGAAGCCCTCGGTTCACGACATCTATATAAGCTGGTAGTGGGTATGGTGGCGTTAATCTTTCACATCCGTTTCTGCCCTAGCAACGCGACCTAATCGAGAGAAGAACTCAACTCAAGCAGTGAGTGCATTGTTGCATGGGTGCGAGCAACCACTTGTTGGGAAGTGAAGCAACATGACCTTCGTGGTCACTATGACCGTCGTGGAAAAACCAGAGGCGGACACTTACGCCTGTGCTACTGTACGGAACTGCAAAAGAATTGAACAAATTAGTAATCAGATTTATATTACTGTCACGCCAGCCGGAAGCCGCTGTTCAAAAAGAATTTCGGTGTTAGCTACCTCACACTACCGCTTGTAAAGACGCGATCCGACGACAATGGAGCGGTCAGAATAAAATTGACTTTGAGCACCACAGAACAAAGCGATTATAAACAGTTCTAGAAGCTGTTCACGTATCGGGCTTGTTTATGAGAAATTTCAAGAAAAGGTGTATTTTTCAGAGAATTCGCCGGCAACTCACCTGGGCTATAAAAGTGAATTGGAACAGCGAGAGAAGCCAGTTTTCTACGCGAGTATTTAGGTGTTGAGCCAGACAGTTGTTTACTTGTCTTTATATGCAGAGTTAGGCCAGTTTTAGTGAGTGTAAGTATATCTGTGAGACAGAGAGAGCAGACAGACAGTGAAGTATGTGTCAAGGCTATGAGACGGAATACCTGTGAGTTGCAAGGTCACGAGGAATTGTAAATTGTGTTCACGATAAAACAAACAACATGTTTTTATGATCCAGTTTTAGAAGGGAAATGGAATGACAGCAAAAGTAATCGGATCGGTCATTTGTCACATTATTATCTACTTTATGATTTAGTTTTGAGAAATATTCAGATCTCACTGATTAGGTATGTTTATATTTGATAAACAAACACTTTCAATTGGTAATCTAGATTCTCCTCAAGATTCCCAAATGGTATATCAGACATTTCCATACACTTTCATTATATTTATATCTGTACAAACATTTAATCCTGCCTATATGATTTCTTAAGTGTATCTTCGAGCAATTTTGAACAACTGTATGCGGAGTTGTTCAACGAGTACAATATTATACAGGTGGTCCATATAACGTGTTAACGGAAAAAAAAAAAGAACCAAATGCCAAGAATTCCAAATCTTATAGAAGCAAGCGGCCTTCCAAATTGTGATATGGAAAATATTTAATGGGGTTTCTTATGGGGCCCACGGAAATGAAACCATGGCAACTTTTTGTATATCTGGTACCTCACAAAAAACTAAGCAATTTGTATTATAACATCGGTTTTCTAAAATGTATTGTTGAGCTTTTTCTTTGATAGATGGATTGTACGTTCTGGACCTATCGTATGGCGTTCTCGTTCAGCCGACTTATAGCTTGCGCGTTAGTTCTTGACGAATGACCTTCAGAGAAAAGTGAGCTACCCTACTCTCAATAAACAGATCGGCAAAGAGTTCATATTACGATAACGAACAGCTCTGCTTCCCTGTGTTACATTTCGAAGAAAACACAGAGTACAGTTTACTGCAAAGTTTGTGTACTACGAGTTCATGTCATTGCTAGCGTTTTAACGAGAGATAATGAAAATGACAACAATTCAGCCCAAGTAGAAGATGGGGAAATATTGGAAATAGAAGAAATATACATATATTAAGTGTCAACCGTTACAAAGATTGATAGATTAATGCATATGGATGACATCACTGCAAGTTTTATAATTTGCTTTGCCGTTATTGTGCTTCTTCAGCGCAGAAATATGAGAGCAACGTACACATATGTGAGTATCGTTTCTGCTGCTGTGTGAGTAAGTGACTCGCATCTAACCTCTCATTTAAAAAATTCACCAGTCAAGAACCGACGCGCGACTTGGACTGCTTTTTACGGGGATACATAAAACAGAAGTCATCTCTAAATCACCAACCACCAAAGAGAATATGAAATTTCGAATACCTACGTGAATCTTGTCGCGTGTATTGCTGAAAGGAAATATTTTTTCAAAAAATTTCCAAATGTTTAGATGTTAATGGAGGCAATTTTGGCCATTTAACAGAGTAATTTAATCACCTTGGTAATTGTTTACTTGTTTGTACTATTTTCTACTAATTTATAGGCACTTCAAAGAAAACATTCTAGTAAAAATATTGTTTTTTAGTAAAGCTTATTTAGCTTATTGTGGGAAAGTAAAATATAAAACAAGAAGTTATCATGGTTTCATTTAAAAGTCTGAGGTTGGACCCCATGATCCCATAAGGAGCCCCATGAAAATATTTTCCGTATCAAAATTTGGAAGGTCTCTTATTCCTATAAGACTTGGAATTCTTGGCATTTTATTTTTTCTGCTCGTTCAATAGATGTTCACCTGTAATACTTTATATGAGCTACCCCGTAAATCAGTTGTACGTTAACATCTCTAAACATCCCTAAGAGTTTATACCGACTTAGGAAAACATAATGCAACGTAATTTTGCAGAAAGCATTTAATTAGTTGTGCTTGAAGCAACGTATTTTTAGATTCAATTAGAGAAGTTACAGGTTCAAGTATTTGCATATAATTTTTTAGGATGATGTTGACAATATCTCTGAAAGAAGTGCCGCTATTAAATGCTGGTATAAACCAAGGCTCAGTGCGGCCACCCCGTATCAAATAAAACTAGAAGCAAAGTTCTTCTGTTTCTGGGTATCTCATACTCTCCAAATTGGTTTCCTGGTTTGGCAAGTTACTAAAGTTTCGCCGAGCGCACAGTTATCACCCACCCTTCCATCCTGCGTTCAGTAGGGCGATACTCTTACCCCTGCGCTAGGGCCCTTCACCCCTAATGGAACCAGCGATTAGGATGGAAGTGGATTTTAGTGCTCTTTGCGTCGTATCGGCTTTACCTCAGTTAACAACATGCACCGAAATTCGTAAACAGAATCGATTTCCATGAACGAGGCATTTATTTATGCGCTCTTCGTATGTACCTTGGGTATTTTGAAACCACAAAAGGGGTTATATAATTGATGACAGCAGGAAAAGTTTGATGAAAAATCCTGTTAACGTTTCCTTAACAGCCTACAGAATTGCTGTTGACATTAGCATAATGGAACAAGCATAGCTACTGCCTTTACGGCGTACTCGTGTGCAAAATTAGCATAAGTTCTACTTCAGCTTTCAGTTTAATAGCTTGTGAAAACGTTAGGTAATTATATTTTTTAATATTGTGATTAGTAGTTCAGGCAGTATTTCAGTAATTAATGTTCCAAAACTGTGACCTGCTTAGTAAACACTTTTACTTTGTCTACTACGTATAGTAAGTAGGGAAAGTATTGTATTTGACCCAAAATTTCGATGTGGAAATTTCACCGGAAATATTTGTTTTGAGATTGAGTCCAAAAAAAGGGTTTTAGGAAAAAGGTTCGTGTAAGTATAGAAAACGAAAAGTGACTCAAAAACCAAAGTTAGTATTTAAGTTTAACTTCCTTCAAGGATGTGATACGAAGATGTTGAAGAAACTTTCTCCCCCCTAAACTAAGATTTCGAACATTTTAATTTTCCCAAAAGTGACTCTTACGATTTTGATTAAAATGCCACATGTTTGATATATTTTTAATGTAAATGAAATGTATATCTTGAATTTTATGGCTACTGCCCATGTAGTCCTGTTTACTCTTAATAACTTTTGCACAACTGGTAAACCGTAAGAGATAGATCATATTTTACAGTAAAAACATTGTAGATCTCGTTAAAACACAGACATTATGTCCAAATCCACTTTTTGTGGGGCGGACCATTTCGGAGATATTTCTTGTTATTTATGTGAGTTTTCAAAACTTAAAATATTCTAAAATGACAGTTATTCACTTTTTCATCTCTTGACCATGCAAAGAGAAGGGAATGTCGAAACCTTCTTATAACGGTCAGATTTAAAAGATTTGACTATTGCTCAAAGTCTACTGTATTCCCATATTTTCGTTGCACTCAAAAGACAATTGGCAATAATGTAATTTCTCTTAATGTTTATCTCAACTAACACGAAGAACATAAGGGAATAAGGGAAGAATGGTTAGTACCAGAGTAGAGAAAGGCATGTGGGCGCAGGATATAGATTTTGTCATTAAAATATAACTCTCGAACTAGGGTTGCCAACATTCAGAAGTGCCAATGTAGGTAGGTAAGGGCTCTAACATATCTGAATAGATAGTTCTATCAAAAGTTTATTGCGTCACAGATTTATTACTGTAAATAAATTGCTTAATATTCTTCATCTTAACAACCAAAAATTCAACAGACGGTTCCAATAGTCCTATTAAATTTAAAATGCATGTGTAGATACAAGGGGATAAGAACATTCTATAAGCGAATCCTTTAACGGTTAGTTGCTATGTACTGACCTTGACATTCCATTCCATTTGCATGACCAGAAGATGAAAATAATCTTAAGGAAAACAATCTAATAAACATAGTGACAAATGCATTACGACCTAAGATATTTGAGGAAAGTAAGTGCCAATAGCAAATAATACATCGGAAATGTACTTTTTTTAAGATGTGTACTTTGGTGATATCTACATGTCTTGTGTGGTAATTTTTGTCTATCTCTTACGGCGTACCACTAATGCAAAGATCATTCACAATGAAGAGAGCTTCCCAGATAAATCTGATGTGTTGCACTAACATGACTTTCTCTACTTTTGTCCTAAGCATTCTTACAAAATATAACTAGGAGTTACCTCCAGGCTGTTATGCCGTGATCTGCTGGAGTTTGAGTACCCAGACGTTTCGTCCTCAGCTGGGGCGGACATCCACATCACACTACAACGTGAAGCTGTTGAAATATAAAAACATGCTTACAATTTCAATAAGAAAGAAGCTTTGAAACTTAACAGCAACTGGTGTCCTGTCGAAGGCAAGAAACGGCACAAAACAGGAGAAACTGAAGTGAACCAATCAGGAGGAACAACACCTTGGGTGAAGCCGACGGCCTCAGGCTCTGGTCGCACACGTTTTCCCCACTCTCGGTATCTTTGCTTTATGATCTTCGCGGTTATTGGCTTTAGCAATTTTAGCGCTGATTGGTCGTAGCAAAGACGGAACTCTTGTGTTTTTCGGCAAAGTGTTATTCCAAAAACGTTCAAAAGTTCGTACGAAAGTAAAGTTTTAAACTGGTGAAGTGAATGCGAACTTAAGTGAGATGATGTTTAGTAAATAAGTGTATGTGACTAATCCAAACGTATGTGTTATACAAGCGTATACAAGTATGAGTGACAATCTAGTGTGTATACTTCTCTTCTTTTTGTGTATATAATTGAATATCCCCTGTGTTTAACAGTTTGACAGTAACAGTGCCTAGAGGGTAAACAAACAATCTACGCCACCGCACATCACGACCAAGAACTAGTTCGCACCCCTAGCGCCGCAAGACGCAGAGTCCGAGGACGAGGAGGAGGACCTGTGCCCAGCAAAAAATCCCGTCCCTAGAAAGACCCAACCACGACAACAACATCGAGCCAGACCACCCCACAAGCAAACAGCAGCATCCCAACCCTCCACTTCCACCGCCACTCCCAACCAGAACACCACCCATACGATACCAAACACTGAAAACCAAAAACCTCCCAGAAGCATAGTCCCTGACAAAACCCAAACCGTGAAGGTTCTTCGCCTCCTACGGGACTCCCTGCCAGCTGGAGCTTACAAGCTGCAAAGAACGAGGGACTACCTCAAGCTGTTCCTCCGGCGTAAACAGGATGCTACATCGAGCATGCAGCTCCTAAAGGACACCGGAGTAAAAAATTACAGCTTTACGCTTCGGAGCGACCAGCCTATGCGTTGCATCTTCCTGCTGACTTGGAGAAAGACGACATCAAAGAGGATCTGGAGCAGAAGGGTTACACCGGCGTCCAGGTGCGTCAACTGATTTCCCGCGGCAGGCGTTTACCAATATTCCTTGTGAGTGTAGGCAGGACCACCGCTAATCAAAAAATACTACAGGAACGAGAGGTGTGCCATATAATGGTACCGTAGAGGTCCTCAAAACTAATAACATCACCCAATGTTTCAACTGCCAACAGCTAGGACACACATACAAACGTGCAATATGACCTCCCGGTGTGTCCTCTGCGGTGACCTCCACTGCCTACCTGACTGCACCAAAAAGGCAAAACATGACGTTCAACCCCACTGCGCAAACTGTGCCTGCCAGTCCTTTTAACAAAGCTGCAGCCCTTCCTGATCAAATTTAGAAGCCTCAGCAGCACTATGGAGAAAATTGAAACAATCATATGTATCCTCTCCACTCTCTTAGAATAAATGGCCCATGCAAGAGGAGGTATAACTTTTAACTCGCGCACTCCTGAGGAATCCCGACGGCATCTACAGGCAGCAACACTAACTTGAAAGCTATAACGGTGGAATAACCTGGACGTCGCATTTATCTATGAAACTAAATTAAAACAAGAGCACACTTTTAAGGTCCAAGGTAATCAAGTATTTCTGAACGACAGAATTGGCAGACAGGGGGAGGGACTGCTACTCAGAAACACAATTGCTCATGCTTCTGTCACGCTGCCTGCAATGGCAGCGTTAGAGTGCACGGTTCTTAAAACCCATGTTAACAACCAAACGGTGATGCTGGTAGCACTTTATCGGCCCCCCAACTCCCCAGATTTCACACAAGACCTCGAACAAATCCTCGCTTTAGAGGATCACGTTATAATTGCAGAAGATTTCAACACCCGGCACCCCTGGTGGTATTGTCGCCGAGCAAACGCGGCAGGAAATCTCCTGGTTGAACTTACAACAGAAAATGATGATATTGAGGTACATCTCCCCCCAGAACCCACTTTTTGGCACAGATCTGGGCACTTTGACCCTGAGATGTTGGACAACGTATTCACAAAAATGTGACGCTTTAAAATAACTTCACTGTTTATCACAGCCTGGACTCCGACCATCTTCCTGTGCATTTCGACATACCGGATACCATTACGGCCGGTGCCTCTGGCCCTCGGAAGAAGGCCGACACCGACTGGGATAACTTTACCATGGAAATACACAGAATGGCACAACCCAGGTTGTCATACTGTGGCAAGGCAGACATAGATGTCGCCATTGAAAACTTTATTGCCTCGCTACGCACGGCCAAGAGAAATGCTACCACATACACCACCAGACCACCTGGTTTTGCAGGTACCCCAAGCAACTCATTTCGTGGAGACAACGCTTGATAAAACTGTGGTGGTACACCCGTCAGCCTGAATAAAGTGGCTGCGCAACGTCATTCGGCAACAAATTAAAATCAGCAAAACTGAACAAAACGCTGAGTACCACCTATTCGGACTCTTTGTGGAAATTATTAAAGGCTTTTAAGGTCTCCACGAGCATCAACTCCGCAACTGAAGCGCTGCACACTCAAGGCGGCCTGCACCTCTCCGGAGAGGAGAAAGCCGAGGTCTTCGCTGTCTCCGAGACAGATTCACCGATAACCCATTGACCAAATGTGACCTAGAACGGGAGGTCCAGACATGGGTACAAACCTGCAACTGTTTTTTACCTTTTGTGTATATTTTTCTTGATGCTAGTATTTTTATTTTTGAGTGAAATTTATATCTGGCTATTGCCATGAATCTTTTAAGGGCGCTGATGACCTTGAAGTTGAGCGCCCTTAAACCAAACCAAACTTACAATTACGTAATTCTAATATACAGCACGTTCTTGAGCATGGTAATTCTCTTGTTCTTTCAATTCAGTAATGTGTTAAATTTGAAAATCTCGCTGGCTTTTAAAAATTCTGGACACGATATAAGAAAAATTATGACATATTTCGAACCAGTACCCCAAAAATTAGGGGTATCAGCATTAAAAACAAAAAGCAAAAACAAATTTTTTTTGTCAAAATACAGAGCAGTGTATAATGTAGGTATATCAAGACGTAGTTTAAAACCCCAAGACATTGAGAGAGACAGCAATACAACAGAAGCCACCGCCACAGCCACCGCCACCGCCACCTCCATCGCCATCGCCATCACCATCACCATCGCCATCACCACTATCACCGCCACCACCACCACCGTCACCACCATCATCACCACTACCACCATCACCACCACCACCACCCCCACCACCACCACCCCCACCACCACCGCCACCGCCATCACCACCACCACCACCACCATCATAATCACCATCACTGCCACCACCGCTGACACCACCGCTGCCACCACCGCCACCACCGCCATCACCACCACCCCACCATTTTTATTATTATTATTATTATTATTATTATTATTATTATTATTATTATTATTATTATTATTATTATTATTATTATTATTATTATTATTATTATTATTATTATTATTATTATTATTATTATTATTATTATTATTATTATTATTATTATTATTATTATTATTATTATTATTATTATTATTATTATTATTATTATTATTATTATTATTATTATTATTATTATTATTAGCTGGTATTCCCATAAGCATGTATTTTCTTCTCCTACGAAAATGTAATGCAATAATCTGTTTCTTTAGAGCAAATACTGGGCGATGCCGTGGCCGGATGGTTAGACCGTTCGCCTATCACCATGGCGGTCCGTGTTCAATACCAGGGACCTGCATGTGATATTCGGCGCCTGGAGGGGGGAGGTTTCTCTGGGTTCTGCGTTTTCCCCGCCACTAATTCCACCAACTACTCCTCACCTTTCCTTTCATCCGCTTAGCCTACATTTCATATCATCCTCTTCCTCAGTCTCGTACTTGGTGCTTGACTGACCAGCCGTTTCCCGGTGTTCACTCTGACCGGTCCATAGGTTCGCCTGCTACCGTACAGTCATCTGACCCTACACACAGGCTTGTCCTAGGGGATATAAGTGCTCCATACGGGGAGAGAAACCCGATAAAGAAAGAAGGGTGAATACTGACGCCTAAGGAAATACAATTATCACTAGGGCTAGGGAGTTTATGCTTTTGCATGTTTTTTCATAGGGGTTAAAAATGTATGCTTTTACATTATGTGCACGAATTATGGAATTTTCAGTTGTTTGGACATGATTTTCTGGTAAACATATAACTGCATATTTTCTTGATTTTTTATAAATGCATCTTATTTCAATATTATAGCCCCTATATTGCATATTTTAATGATTTTTATGGTTTTTGTTATTTTTTTCCATGTGTATAATACTTTTCATATTGGTAGTATTGCACATGTTGATGCAACTCGCGAGGTGAGTCATGTTGTCATGCAGTGAATCCCCTGTTTCCATCCCTTCATTATATGTTTGTGCGTAGAGAATAATCAGTGCGTTATCTGAGAGGTTTATATTAACAAAGATAAAGTGCAGGTCAATATTTTGAGCAGCACGATTATCACAACACTTCCCTGCTCTCCAATAGTTGTGCCATGGTCTTCAAATGTAACAGTGTTGTGAACTGGTTCCCACCAAATTAAATTAGGCGTGTAAAATGTTAAAAAGCTCTTCAAATGCCGAAAATAAAACCAACATCCAGTGCTAGATTAATTAAATTACAGAACGAGTTTTCGAGTGATTTAATATCTACAGATAATAGGGTACTGTATTGTGGAGCGTGTGAGAAAAATGCAGGGAGTGAGAAAAGATTTCAAATAGTTCAGCACATAAACACAGCAAAACATAAGGAGAATTTATTCAGAAAACTTGCAAACAAAGAACCTGTTCAAAAACAGCTAGTAGAGCGTTTAGGAAGTAGGTTTACTAAATTTTTCTATGACCTGTGCCAAGCATTTTTAGCTGCTGATATTCCCTTGTTCAAAATCAATAATCCGACATTTAAAAACTTTCTTGTCAAGTACACTCAACAACATGTGCCTAAAGAAAGTACACTGCGTATGACTTATGTAGGACATTGTTACAATAACGTATTGTCAATTATACAAAATGAATTAGCGGATCAGTTTGTGTGGTTGTCTGTTGATGAAACCCCTGATTCTGAGCGCCGTTCTATTGCTAATATAATCGTGGGTGCCTTTAATAGTGAACAAAAGACGACACCTTATCTTCTTAATGTGTGCGAATTGTCGGCCACTGACAATGTAAATGTAACCCAGTTTGTGATGGACTCTTTGAAATTATTATGGCTATGTGGAATCAAATACGACCGGTTACTTTTATTTGTTACTGATGCAGGTCCTTATATGGTAAAATCAGGACAAACCCTGAAAGGTATTTTTCCTAACTTAATTCATATAACTTGTTTAGCACACGCTCTTCATCGCATTTCTGAAACAATACGCGATTCTTTCCCATTGGTAGATAGATTTGTGTCCTGTACAAAGAGAATTTTTGTTAAATCTCCTAAAAGAGATAAGTTGTTTAGATCAACAGCACCTAATATCAGACTTCCTCCTGCACCAATGTTAACTCGATGGGGAACATGGGTCGGTGCAGTTTTATATTATGCTGAGCACATAGAAATAGTTGAAGAGGTTGTTAATTCATTGGACTCGAAAGATGCAAAATGTGCAAAATATTCTGTCAGGCACTGGGTTAAAAGAGGATCTTACATTCATATCTGCCATGTTTCTTTCTTACCAACAGCCATAACGGCATTGGAAGATGTAGGATCTCCTTTGCATGAATCACTTACTGTATTTGAAAAAACAATATGTGACGTAAGTTCGGTTCCTGGTAGCATAGGACAAAAAGTGAAAGAGAAAGTGAATTATAGAATTTCAAAAAATTCTGGTTATAAACAGATGTGCGATATTCGAGACATCCTTGAAAGAAAACCATCTACCACACCAAGAGACTTGACTCTCTCTGTGAGGCAGTTAACATCATTTAAATATGCCCCGATAACATCTTGTGACGTGGAGAGAAGTTTTTCACGTTACAAAAGTGTTTTGCGAGACAACAGACGATATTTTACAGTTGAAAATTTGTGCAAAGTGTTGGTTGTGAACTGCAATTTAGCAGTTAATACTAGCAGCGGGACCACTTCTGCTTCAACTTCTAAGGAATAAGGTAACTTCATTTATTATTTGTGCTAACTCGCCTTGTTTACTGCGAAGGGGCATTGTTTTAATTCAATAGTGCATATTTCTTCGCATATTTTCAAGTTTTTAAGAGCATATTTCAGTGTTTTTAGGGCAAGAACTTTCAAGCCCTAATTATCACAATAATTTAACCCTTATTTTGACTCGAAGACTAAGTACTTATACATGAATTCTAATTAAAACCACGATTAGAATAATATTTGCTCATATCTTACCTTGAAAACAATATTATATTTCACCTCGCATCTAAAGTTGGAAAACTTGCAGTGTAATATTTTCTATCACAGGAGGCAGAAATGTGTGGTTTACTGTTCGTTACTTCTGCTTTAATGTGTCCTACATTTTGTTTCTTGTTCCCAAAGTATAAGTTAACTTTGAACTACCCACTTTGGGCTGTTGTTGCGTCACAAGAGCGGTACAAAGAAAGTTGTCCTTTTCTCCCACATGTCACCTTGACCTCTGTGCCCTATATAGAGTATAATGTTTACTTTCTGCTCTGCTAATGCCTTTTAGGCCGTGCATTAAATCGCGCAAACGCACAGTGAGTGCTAATGTGGAGAAAACAGAACGAGAGGAAAATAAGGGGACCGTTTAATGTGCGGTACGTCATTCCATTACTGCGTTCTTTTGTTTACAACCACGTTCTGCTCTCGAGGGTTGCTGAGGAAACTAGAGCTGGGCTTAATTCTCCACTTGAGGGGGGCCCCTACATGAGGGTTGGGCCCCTATTCACTCCTTCTGCTTCCGCTACTACTGCTGCTACTACCGCTTTTCAATAAAGCCTGGTTTATACGATCCTAAAATATGATTCGGATAGTGAATCACGGAGGCTGTGAAAATTTATTGCCTTCAGGTGTTTTAAAAGATGGTCAACACGAATTAAAAATGAATGGAGAGGGGGGTTCATTCCTAAAGCCTCTTTGTTACAAGGTGAAGGGCTCAAGCTCAATGGACCTGAAAATGGAGAGTAAATCAGTTGCTAAAATGACCTGAAATAATGCTGCAATTCACTCCCCAGGTTAATGATAAATCCAAACTTTAAAATATGTAGAAAACAGAGTCCAATAGGTGAGAACCTCAAAAATAGGAACCAGTAGATTGCATTATGATACGAGGTTTAAGGGTATACCGAAGTAAAAAACGTGATTTTCCAAAGTATTGAAGTTAGAGACTTAATTTTTTGCACAGGCATTGCTAGTAACCAAAGAAATTTGGGTACCATATGTCATTCCAGCATCTGATCACATTCCTGATATATTAATTAATTTATGTCAATTTTATTGGGTATAATCAAAATCTATCTCCTCTAACAGATTTTGAAGAGGAGAGTTGATGTTTCAAAATTGTCTCTTATTACCTTTGTAACAAGGTAAAAGGAGGAGATTTTGATACAGTAAATAGTTTTTCTTAAAAAACTTTTTTAATACCGCAAAGTGCAAAAAGTCATAAAAACAGCGCATTATTATATTAACTATTTTTTTAATAGAAGGGTATAAGCAATATCAAAATTCCAAATGGATATTTTATTACCGACATTCTGAACTACAGGGTGGAAGTGAAATGATCCGTCAGGTTTTAACAGCGAATTTCTCATGTTGTGAATAACAAGAAAGTCTAATACCAAAATGTTGAAAAGTTTAGTTTTCTAGAAAAAATGGCTTTAAAACTGGCGTTCAAAATATGTTCCCCCCTCCCTAGAGGATTAAAACTACGCAGAAATATTCTTTAAGATATGGTGCATTTTTACAATAAAAATCCAAAAATCAATTTTTTTAACTAAATAGGCTAAAATATCACTTCGGTGTACCCTTAAATGTAGAGTTTTATTTTGAAAACTTTCCTGTTGGCACAATAAAAGCAGTTTTAACACGCGTGGCATATTTCTTAGAGCGCTCTCAAATTTCTCAATTATTAATAACAATATGTTGATTCCTGAAGCTAAAAGGAGTCACAGATTAACTCACGTGCATAACGATATTATTGAATAATCAGCTTTCATGTACAGCGAGATGTCAGATTCTTTCGTTGTTGACTCGCATGTTTTGCCTACACCAGGCAATGAAGTTACTGTATGCTATTTCATATTGATTTCAGGATTTTTTTGCGTAGTAGCTCTAGTGTTTTTCTCTCTGCGTCTTGTAAATCTTCATTAGTAGTTTGGATTATGAATTGCTTCATACTTTTTTTTTTCAACAGCGAACTCCCTATTCACGGTCATGCAAAGAGAATTGTTTTAAATTAATATATATTAAAATAAACAGTAGATGTAAAGAAAGCCATGTGAGTGCTAAGGATCAGATTTATGTGTTTTGTTTTACGAATATGCTCACAGAATCACAACGCCAGCTCAGTGGCTGTTGCATCAAGTATTTGCAAAGAGCCAATAGTTTCAGAACAATGGACTATAGAGAGTGAATGCTGCGAATTTCATATTAATGACAAGGTTTTCTCTGTGTAATTGCAGAAACTCAATTCATGCCATCTGAATTCAAACTTCTACAATAGACCTCTCTGACGACTATTTTTGCTAGATGCGGCCGGCAAAACTTGTAGATTTGATAAAACAGTCAACGTTTTTGTGGAATTAACTATTTCGATGATATTCGTTTTTATTGCTTTGTGCTTATTGTTTTTAAAGTGATGGGTTGTTGCTATTCATCTGTTTCTCTTGGTCATGCAAACACAAGCATATTGCAGTAGTATGACACAAGGTTATGGGGAATTTAGGACGGTAAACACATGAGCAGTGCGCTCACCCAGCGTAAACGTAAAGCGAATGTTCTACAAGTTTCACCTTCTCGAACATTCTGGAGCTCCAAGGAAATTACCTACGATAGCGCTCGCTTATAAGGCCGTTAAGTCAGCGAGTGGGTTAGTGGGTGCTTTTTTGATGCGACGAAAAGCGCAGTTCTCCGAGCGAGTTGTGATGACTGTGGTGACGTGCAATGAATGCTATAACTGCAAAGGTTTCGAGGCGTCTTGTGTTGTACTCCACAACAAGTGAACCATCCACAGCAGCTATGTGTGTGGAAGGGAGGGAGGGGGGCTACCATTACGACGTGAAGAAGGTGAAGTGACAATGACAACTGGAATTACGGCAGACACAAAATGTAGTGGTGGCTGATACTTGACCATTACTGTTCTGTCTTCTGCAAATGATGTTTATATCAGTGGCTTTATAGCGTGATTTCACAGCATGTTTAACTGTACTACTAAGGAAGACCTGGCAACCCCCTGATTGGATTTTGTGTTGACTAGCTCCTCCTGACACCCGCCATTAAATGTTGTATCAGCCATAGTTCCCATTTATGAAGTGACTGAAGTCTCAAGGAATGTGATCTAGGATGTTAAATGACCGTTTGAAAATTGGACGAAGTCCCAATATAATGATTTGTTTTTCGAAGTGTCGCTTCAGTTTCCTGTAACCCTCTTATGCTTATAAGGATACGAGTAATATAAACATTTCTACAAACGTTTGTGTCGATTAACAAGAAATAGGAGATCATACTATTATAACACTGGTGCGTATAAGGATTCCTGAATGTTAAACACTTAAATCGACTAGCACAACAGTTAATTTGAGACAAACGCTGGGACTTAATGAGTAATACAATGGACTCCGAGATACCCGGAGTTGTTGGAATACAAACATACTGTGAGAAATCCGACTTCTAACACCAGTCTAACAAGCGACAAATTCGGTTACTTTTTGTGTCACTTTATTTCCCTTCTAAAACTGAATTTCAAAACGGCTGTTCTCTATTTTATCGTTGACAAAATAAACAGTTTTTTTGTGATTTAGCAACTTACAGCTTTTCTGTCCGATCTTAACCTTGACGCAAATATTCCTCACAGCTGTGCTACTTTCTCTAACACACCACTGGCTCCGACGATAAAGTCACTAAAGACTGATTCACACAACAAACAACTCCTACGCGACGATTATATGTCTGAAATGGTCTCTGACGATACACTTGCTCAAAATCTCTCAACACTGACTGTACGCAACGCACACTTAAAGACTACTCCTCTGTCCGTGCTCTCTCGCTTTTTTGTAGTCCAGACGGAGTATCGGCGAGTTCTCTGGTACATACATCTTTTCTCAAGAAAGTTCTCGTAGACAAGCCCGGAACGTGAACAGCGTCTATAACCGTCTGGAAGTACCTCGTTCTGTCGCGGTCATAACTACTTTTGCAACACTTTTATTTCACTCTGGTACTATTGTCCAGCAAGAGATTAGCCATTTCCCAAAAAGCAAAAGAAGGTTTTTTTTTTTCAAAAACAATATTTTGTTTCAATATTGTAATTTGTTTATCTTTTTGTTAATCAGTCTAAAGTATTCAATGTAAATTTTAACATTTAGGTTGAAATGTTTGTGTTGTTCTAGTTACTTATTTTGTATTTATTTTTTCCACCTGATTATGTACTCAAACTTATTGTAAATTTTAAATGAATATTACAATTGGGGAAACCTGTAACGTTCACATTATAGATAAATAAATAAGCAAATGAATGAATGAACGAACGAACGAACGAACCAACCAACGAACGAATGAATAAATGAAGGAATAAATGAATGAATAAATGAACGAATGAATGAATAAATGAACGAATGAAGGAATAAATTAACGAATAGTGAATAAATGAAGTAATGAATAAATAAATGAACGAATAAATGAACGAATGAATGAATAAATGACCGAATGAATTAATAAATGAATGAATAAAAGAATCAATAAATAGAAGAATGAATAAATAAATTAAAAATGAATGAACAAATGAATGAATAAATGAACAAACAAATAAACAAATAAATAAATAAATGAACGGATGCTCTACTATTTTAAGAGTTGTTTTCGTGATGTTTAACCTATTAGGACATTATCTCAGTATTATCTGCATTTTCCATAGTCGATGTAGCCTGGATAATTGTTAGTCAACTGTATTTCATAGACTTTGCTTACAGCCCTTTATAAAAGAGAACATTTTCAACTTAAACAGCGGGAGACTTTTTGCCTTTATATTTCACAGTAAATCATCCGCGTGCGGCGGTTTGTGATCTTTTCGGCCACTAAATTAAAACGTCAGCTTTTCCATAACAAGCGTACTACGATAAAATGTATCTTACAATGTTCGTCCCCTTTAGGATTTAACTCCCGGGGGAAAAGTGTTTTCTTACCTCTTCTTTAACATCACAGCGGACAAGTTCAACAGGATTGAGGTTCCGGGGTGATAGGATCGAAGGCATAAAATGTCATGACCACTAGATTTTAACAGGTGGCCAACTACTGTCTGGGCTGCTTTCAGTAAGTCACTTCTTCCCATGTCTTCTTCACCGAAATGGAAACCTTTAACAAATTTACAGCACGAGTCTTTGTACTTGTGGAAAAGTAACGTCTGTAAACCAGAATAGTATATAAGTTAAAGTGTAGCACAAAGTGCATTCAAAAGTATAAAATTTTAATTACTCCTGACAATTTGTTGAAAGTTGGGAACAAAAATCAGTACGTTTTTCACAGTCCTGATGCGTTACACCCAAAAGAAAAAACTTGTTTTTCTATCTGCCTCCTGTTAATTCAGATTATATAGGTCACTGAAGCGATAGTCAGATCTTACGAGTAAAAAGACATCTGGTGTGTTGCACTCACATGACTTTCTCTACGCTTGTACTAACATTATTACGGACCTTGTTCCTCTATCTTCTTCATGTTAGTCGAGATGAAAATTTGTAGCAATTACCTTATTGTTAATTTTCTTATAAGTGCAAGGGGAATATGCAAAAACAGTAGGCTTTGAGCGATAGTAAAATCTTTTAGAGCTCTGAAGTTCGGTTCTCTTTGCACCGTTAAGAGGTAAAAAAGTGCATAAGGACCTTCTATTGGAGAAAAGTTTAAGTATTGGAAAACTCACACAAATAAGGCATAGTAAGATGCATCTGGACATAACGCGTGTGTTTTAACGAGATCTAAATATTTGAATAGTAAGATTTGGTCTGTCTCTTACGCTTTGCTACTGTGCAAAAGTCATCAAAAGTAAATAGGACTACATAGGCTATAGTCAGAAAATTAAAGGTATGTATTTTATTTGCCATAAAAATATCTTAAACATATGGCATTTTAATCAAAATCGTTAGTCATTTTTGAGAAAATCAACATTTTCCATGTAAAGGATAGTTTAGGGTGGAGGAATTTTCTTCAAAATCTTCGTATCGCATCCTTAAAAGATATTAAATTTAATGCCAATTTTGGTTTTTAACCGAGTTTTCGTTTATGAGTTATGCTGTCCACAGACTAACAAACACACGGGCCCGTTTTCTAAAATTGCCTTTTGGATTCAGGGGGCCTCAAAACATATTTTCGGTGAAATCTCGACATCGAAATGCTGAGTCGAATACAATACTTCCCTACCTACTACATGTGGTAGAGAAAGTAAAAAGAGGTTACAATGTGATACCTTTGAAATACAATTCAGTGCAAGACTACGAGGAATGGTAATTAAATATAAATTATTTGAAAATCAGACATGAATGTCTCGGAAATGATAATGGAACAATATTTTTATTTGCTATAAATTATTTTTGTATCTATAGTTTTGTAATATAAACGCTCTAATGCATAGTATTGCCATTTGACAATAAATATGCTTAGTCAAAGTTTTAAAATATTGCAATGCTGTTTTTTGTTATTTTTATGCTACATATATTGAAGGTATTGGTAGGTATGTATATGATAAATGTATCAATTTATTTCAATATTATTGTAGCTTATTTTTTATTTTGCAAAAATAGAAATCCACGCAATTGTAGTGTAACCTAAGTCTTTCATCACTCGCGCGTAACACCTCTGATTATTTTACGTAGGCCCTCCCCATCCTTTACTACAGTCACGTCTTATAGCAGTTGCTGCGATTAAACTCATGACGTTATACTTTGCATGGATGACCACTATCCGCTTCAGGAATTAGAAGAGTGGCATAAATGGCAAAATAATTCATGCAATAGAGGGTTATTTGTTTCTGTTTTACTGTTTTACAAAAGTAAACAAAATTTATTGTGAATTGCGCAGGTTTTCAAAGTTATTCCTAAAAGTTTCATATTTTAAACATATAGCATTTTAATAAGGGTCGTTAAAGTAATTTTTACAATTTTTTACTTAAATGTGATGGATGTTTAAGAAGCTATATTTGTATTGTATTAGTGCACTGTGTGTCAATAAAGTCAAGGACCACCTTTCGGCCATCACTGGAAGAATAGCAAAGAGGTCCAACAACCAAAAAAGAAAGGACCATAATGTGTATGAGGCTATAATTATGCTATTCTTTATGTTTCTGTGCTTTCTATTTCTTCAGCTTTGAGTAAATGTTTTACCAGACTCATGCGAATATTTTGTTATTGACTGAAGTTTTACGTTGGTCTAATTATTTCGGAACAAAGGATATTAAAAAGTGTTAATATGTTAAGAATGTAAACTCATTGTTACAACCACTAAAACAAGAAAAGAATACAAGCATTCTCTCCACTGAAATATACAGCCACTCAATAAAACGGATTATAAGAATTTACTTCATGACGAAAGAAGAACTAGAAATAACTGTCAGGACTAAATGTATTGTGACGTCGGCCTTGGTGGACAACGAGGACGGTGGAGGCTTGACTGCTCCATCCCACTGACGGTACGTGCATCACAGGCGCTCAAGATCAGGCTGCCTCGCGCGACTGTTGTAAACTCGTGACAACAATTAGAGCGGCAGAACCAAAAGAGGTTTTCCAGAGTATTCGAGAAATATCCGGTAGCCGACGTATTTATAGAAGTTTGAGCACGGTTACGGTATTCTAGCTATATAACGAGGCGAAGCAACGAGTGAGATACAGACAAGAGTCAACCAGTTTAGTTTTGTTTTAGTGTGCGTGTGCGTGTGCGTGTGCGTGTGTGTGTGTGTGTGTACGGAGAGAACAGACGCTTCATGGAGGAAGATAAACACTTAATGCGTGTTGAGTGATTGCATCGTCAGTCAGATGTTTGAGAAACAGAGAAAGTGAAGAAAAACAGAAGGGAGTGAGTGAAGTTTAGGAGAGGAAAACGACTTTGTGTTGTAATATCGCAATGACTTTAGATGTGTTAGCGTCAGTAAGAGAGGAATGTGTTGCTGTTCATTCAGTTTTGGAAGAAAATAGAGTGAGAAAAAATAATTGGATTGGATAGTGTCGTTTTTGTTACAATATTCTGTCGCAATTAATCAAATAACATGTATCCTATAGAATAGCTGCGGTATATTTCACCTACAGTTTTAAGCCATTGAGCCGTGCTGTTCAGACTTTTTACAGCCGCGAGGATAGTTGAGAATCAGGTCCATCAGTTACAGAAACAAATAGCACAGAAAGCTTTTATAAAAAAGGGAAATTATTAACGGGAATCTAAGAGTGAAGTCTCTCGGTGAACCTAGAGTAGCATCAGGTAGGTGAATTTTTTTCAGTATTAATTAATTAAATGGTATTCCAGACACAGGCCAATGTTAAATTGTTTTGCAATATATATTGCATAATTCTACAAAATGGGAAGTTAAAAAAGCATGCAACCTTCGAAACTAGGAACCGCCATGACGGCCTTGATCTTGACTACCGAGCAAGATGGCACCGCGGCAACGGGTGATACTGGCATTCGGAGGTCCCGGGACGATTCCCTGAGAGCCGGTTGCTCTTAACATGAGTTTTTCGTGGTTTTCTTTGGTCGGTAGGCGAATCCTTTACCATCACCTCCTATTCCCATCATTTACCCTCATATATTTCAAGGTTGTAGGACCAGTTGACGGCGGTTGGTATGTTGCGGTAGTTCGGTGCACTCTGGAAAGATTTTTCCCCGGCGTTTGGTGGGGCTGCTGGGACCCCCTTTCTAGAAGTTGTCTCGAATGCTACAGCAACCTGGATGGCTCGGGGCTTAGGCAGATCTGGTTGGTATAAGATTTCACATCATGTTGGAAATGTTAGGTATCCCGTGCGTGCTATAGCACATCGTCGTCCGAATCTGGTCGCCTTTCGCGTCCTCAGCCTACTCCTACTGATCTCAAAATGCGAGTGTTTACTTTCTTGAGATACTACGTAAACAATGTTCCATGGTAAATAATAAGAAAACTTCCGATGGCATAACCACCTTAAGCTTTAGGCACTATGTACAAACGTATATGCCTACTATTAAACTCCTTCGTTGCATTTTATTTTATAGCCCAGGATTAAAAAACATAAAATTAATAATAATAATAATAATAATAATAATAATAATAATAATAATAATAATAATAATAATAATAATAATAATAATAATAATAATAATAATAATAATAATAATAATAATAATAATAATAATAATAATAATAATAATAATAATAATAATAATAATAATAATAATAATAATAATAATAATGATAATAGAGAGAGAGGGGGGGAGCAGAGGGTGGTGAGGGAGAGGAAGCAAGGGAGAGGCAGAGTCGGTCTAGGTAGCTTGGTTGGTTAGACGCTGGCCTACTGATCCCAAGGTCGCGGGTTCAAACCCGGCCCAAACCGATTGTAGGTGTGCTTAAAAACGACAGCTACATGCCAGTAGAACGCCTGCGGGACAAAATTCCAGCACACAGGTGACCTTGATGTGACCCTGGAAATTGACAGCGTCGTTAAACAACAAAATATTTTTTTTTGAGGCAGACAATTTGCATGTAGAGGAAGTACCTCATAGGAATTCCCCCAAAACCAACAGTGACATTCTCTCAGTTGCAGGGAAGGCAACTAATCCATTTTAAAACAATCTCTGGACGCCTCGTATTGTTCAGGTGTGCGTGATTTTGTCTTGTATTATTTTAGAATATTATATACATTATTACTGTTGCTGTTTTTGTGTTCGCAGTATAGTAGCACATTAAATATATTACGATATTTAACATTCGGGAGTGATTTTATCCTAAAGTGTTATTACAGAACAAGATTTAACAAAGGTGAGTAGGTGCATCATGATTTGCATAGTAACGATGTTCAGTCATTGTTAACGGTTGGAAGCATGTTGTAATGTTTGACGTTAGAAATAATGCTTTTATTTGATAAACAACGGTTACCTTATTTCCTTTAAAGACTGTGATAAGTAACAAAAAATCTGATGTGTTGCACTCACATGACTTTCTCTACTCTTGCACTAACTATTCTTACAAACTATTATTCCTATATCTTCTTCTTGTTGAGATAAACATTTGTAGAAATTATCTTATTGCTTATTTTCTTGTAGGTGCTAGGGGAATGTTTCAATACAGTAGGCTTTGTGCGATAGTCAAATGTTTTAAAGCTTTGAGATTCTGTTGTCTTTGCACAGTTAACATATAAAAAAAATGAACAACGATGATCCATTTAACGAAAGTTGTTTTCCGAAACTCACACACATATCAAGGAGTATCTCCGAAATGATTCACCTTACAAGAAAATTTATTTGGACATAAGTTGTGTATTTTAGCAAGATCTACATTTTCTGTGCACTATGATTTAGTCTATCTCTAACGGTTTACTAGTTATGCAAAAATCGTCCAGAGTAAATACGACTACAGGGGCTATAGCCAGAAAATTCAAGATATACATTTCATTTGGCATAAAATATCTCAAACATATGCCATTTTAATCAAAATCGTTAGAGCCATTTTCAAGAAAATCAAAATTTAGGGTGAGGCCATTTTCTTCAAAATCTTCATGTCTTATCCTTGAAAGACATTAAACTTAAATACCAACTTTGGTTTTTAAACTACTTTTCGTTTTTGAGTTATGTTGTCCACAGACTAACAGACACACACACACACACACACACACACACACACACACACATGGACCTTTTTGTAAAAATGCTTTTTTTTTTGATTCAGGGGGTCTCAAAACATATATTTCCGGTGAAATCTCGACATCGAATTTTTGGGTGGAATACATTACTTCCCCTACTTACCAGTAGAGAAAGTAAAAGTAGCGAGGAAAGCATTCAACCAGTGATAAACAATTGAGTGTTGAGCATGCATTTTCCAAAGAGTAGGTATTTGTTAATATGTACCAAATAGTAAAAGCTGAAGAATAATTTTGTGTAAGTAAGGCAGCTCTTCGGGCAAGAATTGCGTCTTTTAGGGATAAATAGAAAATATGTATATATCTCAGGCATTCTATACAATGTATGCTTGAAAACCTCTGTGCATTCATTTAATAAATACAGTTATGTTTAATGTTAAATTTAAATTGTCTAGGCAACGTTAAGGTGCACTTATAGTCTCTCTGCTAATATAGTAGCATTGTAGTTAACACATTAGGAATAAATTGAATAACTTTCTGTATGTTATCATTCTGCAAAAGCTTGGAAGACCAAATTTACGTGCCATGCCGCATCCAGAACTAACAAACCACCTTATTTACGGCACTTCAAACAATGAACGAACGCAGGTGCTACATTAGTACTTTACTGAATAGCCCTTTCTGTACCAGTTCACAATGCTACGTGCTCTTCGCGGTGACATTTGAGTTTGACATCAGTGTGGTAAACCGCATTTCAGTACACAACACCCCCAGCTATCGGCCGGCAAAACTGTGCCCTTGATGACATCACTTGATGCAACCTACAGCCCATGTGATACAATAGAAATGCAGGTGGCAATTCAGACCACACTGGCTTCCAATATGCAGTGGGCCCGAATCTAAAGTGTTAGAAACAAAAATCTTAATAAAGTACTGTTTTAGATGAATTTGCGTAGTTGTAACTAGTTGTGACACCTGGTAATTCAATGTGTTGAAGATTTGTCTTTCTCCAATATTTCTATTCCTGAGAAGTGCATAATACTACCTAATTATATCGTAGGTTCTGTCGCAATAAAATTATAAACGTTGGTAGCACAGAAAACAATGCCTCTATTCAAAACATCTTCATAACATGTAATACAGTTAATACAAAGAGCACATAAGTTTTCCTTTGGAGGCCATACAACATTTTGAACGACGCGGCACGTATGGCATTTATGTTCCAAATAATTCTGCAGTGATCGCTTCAAATCTTGTTTCAAGGCCTCCATATTTCTTTATCGTGTTGGGAAAACTTTACTCTCGATGATGTCCCATAGCGAATTCATACGTATATGGCCAATTTTGGTGCACTATAAGCTCCAGAACCTTTTAAGCCACCGTTGGACGTGTTTAGCCTTGTGAGCTGGTGTAGAGGCTTGTTGAAAAACCCAGTGTTATATAATATCCTAGGACTCATATCATAGACCCTGCACCAGTTCATAAGGCTAACAAAGTGCAACGGTAGTTTAAGGACGACGTTCGCGAGTTTATAGTGCACCAAGATTGGCCATCGGGAAGTTCAAATCTGAACTCTCTGGATTAACAAACATGGGCATCGTCGAGAGCAAAGCACGGCACAGAATTCTGGAGGTCATAAGAGGTGATTTAAAGCAAAACTGCAGAATTTGAACATAAATGTCATACCGTGCTGCTATAGATGATTGGCCGTGTTGTTTGAAAGCCTCTATGACTTCCAAAACAGGACACTTTGAGTAACTTTTTTGTATTCATTATATTATAAATAATAAACGATATGGAAATGTTTTGGATAGTGTCATTCGTTGTCGTGCTATCCATAGTTAGCTGTGACAGAACTGATGATATGACTCCATTTATACGGGGTTCGAAGACCTGGCTGACACGCACTCTTCAGCACTTCCCATAACTGGTTGCCCGCTCGTCGTATAAACATAATCGCTTGTTTTAATTCGCTTAGTTTGCTCATTCACGTCTCGGAAGCTGGTCTGCAACTCGCTTCATATTTTTCTTCTGCAACTCCTCGTACTCCTAACAATCATCAAACTCGTTCCCTCTTCTTCTCCTCCTCCTTGCCGCCTTTAGGCAATAACCCAGTATCTGTAGACAAGATGCTGGGGTTTCTGCCACTATTGGTTTCGCCAAGCCAGTTTAACGTTTATTTTTTGCAACTTTTAGACTTTTAGATTGGATGTGCTATTTTCACTTTGTTACAACTTTGTGGCATTTTAAATATTTACTGTTTTAGCCTTCACTTTTTAGCGTTTGAACCTTCTAAGTTTGTGAGTTTTTCCAGTTTTTACCCTTTGACTTCGGGCCCAAATCACCTAGTTGTCGACGGACCCTTTAACCCCACTTACTCACTCCCTCACTTGCTCACTTATTCACTTACTCACTCACTCACTCTACATACTTAGGTTATGTTACCGCTATATTTTATAATTGCTGGAATTGGCTGCCTTCTGTGTTCTATTGTTTAAAGTTTTAAATTAGAACGACCAAGGCAATGACGAAAATGACCGATTAGGAGCGGAAGCGCCCGATTAATAGGAAATAGATTATTTACGAAAGGTAAAACTATCAAATGCAAGTATAAACTTCTTAGCATGCTATTTAGGCACACGAAATGAAGCATATGCTAATCCTTCGAGCGTTTACTTATTTTATGCATACGACTCATTATGTTCCTTCTGATTTCGTGCAGAGATTTCCACAAGAATAGAATATTTGATAGCGTTCTAGTCGCCTATGGACTCCTGTATAGCTGCAACAAATTGTGTACTGCAAACATCTCTGATTATTAATAGAGAAAATACAAAAATATACTTTTTTAGAATCTGTTGGACCGAACGGGATGTCTTAGACGGTAACGTCTGTGGTCCGCATTCGGGAGATCGCGGGTTCGATCCCCGTGGCCGCGCACTCTGACATAGGTTTTTCCGTGGTTTCACCATGTCACTTAGGCGAATGCTGCGGTGTATTATTTCATACCACGGTTTCCTTTCCATCATTTCCCTTCCTTCCATTTCTTTGGTATCTTTCAGGTGTACTTCCAGGCGTGTTGTGTTGGCAGTGCCAGGCAGATGGCGCGGATGATTGCGCATGGTAGGTGCTGCTCTCGGCACTAGGTGTGTTTGGCAGGCCTGGTCCTCCACTGGAGGGAACGCTCAGTGTGACACCGGAATTGCGGCGTTATGACTGCTTGGCGGGGCCTGGTGTCGAGATAAAGAGATCTCAGCACTTGTTAGGGACTTCAGCGCATCTCTGTGGCCTGTCTCGCTGCAACCCTGTGAGGCACAATAGACCTGTGTAGGTGGAAGTGAGCGAGGTGTCCCCTCTGAACAGCTGTAAAATAAATGATAGTTGATAGTGAAGGTCTTAAGCTTGTAGCTCATTTACTTTCTCTGATTTATATTTTAAGAACCATAACAATTACCAAGCGAGAAGGGTCCGCGATTACATTTGGAGCTTCATTCGGGATATCCCGCGTTCAATTCTGACTGCACACTCTGCTCTTGGGACTCCCATGGTTTTCCCTGATCGGTAGGCGAATCTGGTTGACTTGAAGACATCATGGATTATTAGAAAATATTAGAATCAAGCTACACTAGTTTAGCCCATAGTGAGTAGCATCACCCTATCTAGGCTGTTTCAGCAGCGGGACAGGTGTTCGAGCCTGGAATTGCTTTATTACTCGATTTAGTTGTTAGTGCTAGGTTATTGCAATTATGAATATGACTAGGCATTCACTCCAGGCTCTTTACCACTCACATCCAATTACATGGAATTTATACAAAGTAATTAAGTAATTATTCGTAAGTAATTACTCGTAAGTAATTACTCGTAATTGCCTCTTGGGAATACAATATATTCGTTACACTACCGTGCAGTTTTGTTTATATTAAGCTCTTTACAAAGTTCATATGCACCGGAGCAAACCCATGTTCTATTCCAGATCATACAGAGTAATTAGTTACATTGCTATCTATTAATATTGTTAAAGACTCATACGAGAACATTATTCCTCCACAATTTATGTCAAAAATATTTGTTTTTGCAGTAAACCATTTCCAAGTTATTCCTTATTATTGTTTTCATTTTTAAAACAGTTTCCATAGATACTTGCTTGGGAGGCTGTTTGCAGCGGTTTACTACTGGGCGACAGGTCGCCACTTCCCTACGCCATTCATTTCTTCTTAACTCCCTTAAGTTACTGATCTGCGATTTAGGGGCGGGAGTGGTAGCCACGACATATATGTATATGTAGATCTAAATGTGTGCCTGGCGTCCCCCTCCGCTGTATAACGCTAACCACAATGATTTCTATCCATTTCTATTGATTCCAATAAGAAACAAGAATAATATTAATTTAAATATAAATAGTGTTTTTAATAATTTTTGTTAAGCGAAACCTATTTTGTGGCCCTAAGAGTGAAAAGTCTGTCTGGGTGGCTCAGTTGGTTAGACCTGGCCTACCGTACCAAGGTCGCGGGTTCAAATCCGGCCCGGACCGATCGTTTTTAAGTGTGCTTAAAAATGACAGCTCCATGTCAATATATTTGCTGGAATGTAAAAGAACTCCTGCGGGACAAAATTCCGGTACACCGGTGGCGCTTATGTGATCCTGGCAATTTACAGCGCCACTAAACGACAAAATACTTTTTTTTATTTTAAGAGTGGAAAACGTCAGTTACTTTTAGCTTATGTCCTTGTTATCACCATTACATTATCTAGTTCAGATGGGACACGAAGTTTAAGCCATCTCCCTGTTTTGTTCTTCAGTTTGTAAGGAGTTTCTATTCTCTTTCCACTGTGTTGCCGTAAAGTCCGACCACCGGCAACTCACGGTGTTGGAACGGGTGGCGGTGAGAGAAGGAGAATGACGTCATTTCACGTCACAAATTGGCATGTCTGATCTGAATTATGGTGTTAGCTATACCCACCTTTTTTATGGTTATTAAATATGTGTTTTGAACATCTTATTGTAAACTCACAATACACACCTAAAATATATATTTTAGTGGCGGTCTTGTATTTTCCCTTTCTTCAATTCTCTCTTAATTATAATATAACTTTTGTAACAGAGGGAAACTTCACTTCAGTGATTGAATGTTTAAACTTTTCTTAACTTATTTAAAATGTCAATAAATTGTACTTCTATTCGAGAATAAAACCTAATAATTGGAAAGTGCATTGAGATAGAGTATGCCTTCCGTTTTATAGATGCAATCTATAGATTTGTTTTACGGGATATAGTAAAAGAACCAAAAAGAGTGAAGAAAACTGCACCTAGTTTAAATTTTTAAATCCGTTGTCTTGAATTACTGAAATATTGGACATTTTATTTCAGTGGATTTAGAACTATAGATGTTCAACTATCAAGAGGACGATTTTAAAATGCACCAACAACAAACTGGCGAATACTCATACATATAATCAGTTAAAAAAACTAAAACTCGTCCTTTTTGACCAACTTTATCTTATCTCATTCTAACAATAAAGTATTCTTATAGGAGAAAGAGCCTTTTCTTAACAGGTGGTATTTAGAGTTACGAATTATACATTATAATTACAATTTTTATATTTTTGCTCATAGTATTTCTTGTTTTACCAGAATATTTGTAGCTAAATTATGGCAGAACCAACACAAAGGTGGCAAGAGGTTTTACTGTTTTATATGGAATTATTTGGTATACGGTTAATTTAGAAGTCATCATGTAACTTTAATACAACAATGAATTCTACACAAATATAGCTAATACATACAGCTCCTGGAATTTTTCATAGGGTTCTCTGTAGCGTCCAAGAGGTCAGGAGTTCGAATCTCGCTTAGGTTGAGGTATCCGGGTAAGGTTTTTTTTCCTAGGTTTTCCCTTATCCTGAGAAGACGAATGTGGGTAACTCAAAGCTCCACGGACCTCAAGCTCATTTGAGCATCATTTCACCCATTTCATTTATTCACTGTCCGATATGACACTATGTTGGAGTACGTTAATTAAAAAAAAGTGTTACAATATTGATAATTTCAGTAGCATTAATTCTTACTTTCATCAATTTTCTTGCTACAATACGATACATTATATGTGAGATGAATAAAAGGTTTTAAATTACACCTTAAGTTTGTGCATTGTTGCTTACAGAAGTATGTTGTATTTTCTTTAAAATATTTTACTCAATTGCACTGCGTATCATGTTATATTCAGGTTGTTCTGTACCTCTTTAGGTAAATATTAGCCAGAGAACGACGTGTTTTTTTACTGTTAGTGTACTTACACTCTTTCTAATCTTGTATAAAGAAGGGAGAAAAAAAGAAAGCGGTTTGCAGCGCTTGTCTGATCGTGTAAGTCCCTGTTCTCTCATCTCAGGTGCATGGCAAAGGCTAGCACGTGACAAGAATTCCAACGCTGCCGATTCAATATGGTCACGGAAACGTTTAAGCCGAGCCCTAGCTGCCGGCGGTTACCAAAAATATGTAATCACCGCTCTTCTTTCGTCTTCTCTTCTCTCTTCTTCCTTTTTCTCTTCTTCAGTCCTCTCCTCTCTTCTCTTTTCTTCACACTTTCCTTTTATGCTTTGTTTTTATATTTTTACCATTTGTTTTTACTTTAGTGCTCATCTGTAGAACATCTGTTGTATTCCACCCAAACTTTTGATACCAAAATTTCAAACGTCATGCGAATGCATCGCGAATATTTTATGCTTCTGTTCCTGTTGCCCGTTTTAGTTTCTCTGTCACCTAGTTATACCTGTTTGTAAACAAAGAAATTGAAATTGAGAGTTATTTAGGATCTCTTTAACTGCTGTGGTTCTACATTGAGCGTGAAAGACCGTTTATTTTTACTCAGCAGCCTCTCTATCAGGCTTGAGGTTCTTTAACTTGATGTAAATTTCCGACATGGGATCACCGACTTCACTTCCCTTGCACAGGGAGCCATGAAAAAATTCATCGTCCAACGTCACATACTTTTCTCCAAAACCTTTTTGCTAGTTTACCTCTCCCTTAGCTTTTTTTTCTAGCTCTTTATTTGTTGACTACTGCATCTCTTTTCTCTTTCTTTCACCTTTTTACTTTTACTTTTCTTTCTCCCCCATTTTCTCCTCTCCAATCTCATTGTCCACAGAATTTGCTGCATGCTGTTCAGTGGAGAGTGCCGAGATATTTTTCTCAGGGTATGCGTGGGTTGCATGAGAATAAACGGTAGTTGTGTTGGATGATAAATTTAATGGACGCTAAAGATGAGCTGCTTGAAGCGAGTTATCGATAGTTAGAGGTTGAAGAATTCAACCGTTTCTGAATCGTATCACTCTAAATTGTAAGTATTCAATTATATCTGGTAACTTCTGAAATTATGGTTTAAAGATAACTTTCTATACTAATAATGCGAAGCCGTGAGTCGCAGAAGTCCAATGCAGAAGAAGCCCTGGTTGTGACCACTAAATCTGTATAGCCCGAGCTTGGTCTTTAAGCGCTGTACTTGCCAATAATTGATCACAATAAATACTTCTCTAAGACTGCAAACTAACTACATGAGTTAGTAACTGCAACTATCTGAACATAGGTAACTGATTTCATAGAACGCTACTAACCTTAGCTCACGGGTGCACAAGTGTGGCTCTTTGTGTCATGTCTGGGTGACGTAATTTCTCCCACTGCAGTCGTCCGCTACGTCAGTATGACGTGTTCTGAGCACAGAACAGTACTGACCACCGACAGCACACAACAGGGAACAGGATGTCAACAATGCGGCGACGTTTCTATGCTAACTGGAAAAATTACTA
This sequence comes from Tenodera sinensis, assembly GCA_030765045.1. Taxonomy (NCBI): domain Eukaryota; kingdom Metazoa; phylum Arthropoda; class Insecta; order Mantodea; family Mantidae; genus Tenodera; species Tenodera sinensis. The sequence goes on along the minus strand of CM060969.1, from coordinate 81,374,087 downwards.
TTTTGTTATTAAGAATATTCATAAAGTTAAATGCTTCATTTGGTCGAAACTATTATATACATATAACGAGTTCAGTGCACGAAGACGTTTTCAACGGCATATAGGGAAATACGGACCCCAGATGCTTTCCTATACGCATTTTAACTATTATTAATTGGTAGTATTGCTATTATTAATGTATATGTATAAAATGGGAAATTAAATTCATATATTCATAACCCCTTTCAATTATTGATCATTATTATCATCGTTTAGTCTTCAGGATGAATTAGAACACTTAGAAACCATAGTTACTGATCCAAATACAAAAGAATCTAAACCGATTTTTACAGTTATCAAGTGAAAGCTTGCCCAAAATACACTGCTTTGCAATGACAATTTTCTGCACAACATACTTGTGTAAACAATCTTTTTCCAAAATGAGTTGAATACAAAATAATGTAAAGTCTACACTAACTAGCAAACATGCAGGTGCGTTACTTTGGTTATGTACAAGGTCTTTATGCCCGGATATTGAGGTGTTAGTGAGATCAAAATGCGTGCAATCCTTATCACAGAGAAGTAAATAAAATGCACCTCGTATTAAATAAATAACATATAACAACCATTTTTTCACGGTTTAGTACACAAACGAACATTTACAGTGCAAAGGCAATTTACATAGTTCGCCACTGAACATGTAGGGGAGGCTTTGTTACGTCACAGCAGTGGATGGAGGACTGAAACCTTTCCCCTTAGTAGCGTGAGTTGCTCACCCGTGCCTTAGTCGTGTCATTTCTTAATTCAGAAATTGCCTTGCTAATAATTCTTTCTCATGACTAAATCTCATCTAGTGTTTCTACATCATGCATTAATTTTAACATATGGAATTTATTTAATGAAATGTATTATCGTACCATTTCTTTATAAAGTTGTTCTACTTTGTCTTCAACAATCCCGGTATCAACTCTCTTTTGGAGAAAGTAGTTAGTCTAAAAAATAATTTCCTTTTAATAAAATAGTTCAGGACTATAGCCACAAGATATATCACGAAGATTGCTTTAACAGTGGAGGTAAGTACTTATTTTATTATGCAGCTCCCCATAGTTTTTCTTCTCCTTATTTTTCCCTTCCTGTACGTCCTCTGGGCGCTTATGACTCAGCAGCTATGCACCCTATAGCCTTACTACTCTGCTCTCCGTCTTTCCCCTCTTCTTATATAACTATTTTGTTTGCCAATTTGATTTCTCCTGCTTCCAAAATCTCGCTAAATGTTCATTGTTTATGCCCTGTACTACTTATTTATTTCTTCTCTGCCACTATATCTCTTCTCTTGGCTTTCCTATTTCCTTTCTCTACTTCACATCTCCTTTAAAATATTCTTCTCTCCATGTTTTCTACGTCTCTTGCCTCCCTTACCCTTGGGACAAGTGTTCAGGTCATCATTTTGAAACCGAGGGAGTATTCTGTTGGATCGTTGCTCTGACTTGATGAAACTCGTGTTATATAAGCTGCTGTAATATATTTGCGCCCGGGATTTTGTTGGCGCTTCGTCTTTTGTCTGCCTGTACCGCCATCCCTATAGCAAGCTATTTGGGGCTCTTAGCGACAGACCCTTAAGGCGATTAGAGGAAATAAAGACGACACCCTATCGCTTTGCTTCCCTCTTCCAGAGCAGGGTTACAAATTTACCGAAACCCTCTGCTAGACTCGTTCGAAACCTTTGTAACCTTATCACTCAAAAGGATCCAACTTTATGATTTGAACTATAGCTGATTGGGATCTCTAAGTAGCGAAATAGATGGCTTATCTCACAGTGTAGTATAAAGACTCGCCTCCATGTTTAGAAGCATTTTCAGTGCTCAGGCAGTCGGGAGTTTAAATCAAAGGCTTGTAACACAAACGTACTGTTACAAGTAACAAATGTAGAACGTTGTGATAGAACTGTTTCATTTCGTTGATTGAAGTAGTTTACTTGGATAGGGGAGAAGGAAGTTTATTCCACAGCATGGCGAGCTTGACACATCTACCTTATTGAAAAGACTAGTGGTGACATTTTATATTTGTGAAATCAAAATATAATATATACTTATTATACCTATATAATTATATAGGTATAAGAAGTAGAGAAGGTGTTGTATTCCACTCAAGAATTCGATGTTGAGTTTTCACCCGAAATAAGTTTTGAGGCCCCCTGAATAAAACAAAGCATTTTTAGGAGGTCCGTGTGTGAGTGTGTGTGTGAGTGTGTGAGTGAGTGTGTGTGCGCGCGCGCGTGTGTGCGTGCGTGCGTGTGTGTGTATAGTCTGTCAGTCTCTGGACAACATAGCTCAAAAACGAAAACTGTCAAAAACCAAAGTTGGTATTTAAGTTTATGTATTTCAGTGAAGAAGATTTTGAAGAAAAGCTCTCCACCTTAGATTACCGTTTCCATAGAACATTTTTTAAAAATTTTGATTTTCTAGAAAATATCTCTAACGATTTTGATTTAAATGCCATATATTTAAGGTATTTTATGACAAATGAAATGTATATTCTGAATTTCTTGGCTACACCCCATGTAGTCCTGTTTACTCGGATCACATTTATATAACTGGTAAACCATAACAGATAGACCAAATCTTACTATACAAAAATGCAGATCTTGCTAAAACAATTTATGTAAATAATTTTTTGTAGAGTGAACCATTTCGGAAATTTCCTTATTGTTTGAGTGAGTTTTGGAAAACTGAAAACTTTCATTAAATGGAACATCGTTATTCATTTTTATATGTTAGCCGTGCAAAGAGAACGGAATTTGAAAGCTTTAAAAGATTTCACTATCGCTGAAGGCCTACTGTATTCTCATATTCCCCTTGCACTTACAGAAGGAGAATATAAGCAATAATTACTACAAATGTTTATCTTAACTAACACGAATAAGATACAGCAATAAGAGTTTGTAAGAATAGTACAAGAGTACAGAAAATCAAGTGAGTGCAACAGATTGGATCTGTTTTCAAGGACTGAACGGTCACGAAAACCAATTCTACAATGAAAATCACTTGAAACGTTGTGCAGATGTGTTGCGCAGTCTCTCTGATATGCCCATTATTTATGTCACGTAACACTTACCAGTTCTGCGCACTTAAACATGCCCAAAACAGTAGAGTATCTCGCCAAATGTGAAGTGCGTGTGTAATTCCATTCTTTATACGGACGGGTGCAATGCAGCCGAAATTCATCGAGGATGAGTAATGTATTCATTGTGTGAAACTTTCATGATTGACAGCAAAGTTCGGTAATGCTGCAGGAACTTTGAAGCAGGACGTGCAGATGTTTATGATCCGGTAAGAGAAGAAAGCGAATATCAACCGGTGATCTTGTTCACCGAGTGGATCAGGTGGTTCGAGATAGTCTTCGGTTCACAATTTCTGTGTTGATCGACTCGTTTCCCACAATTTCAAAGTCAGCTGTGTATACATCATGACTGAAGTGGCTGAAACCACTGGCGGCTACCTAGCATGATGAGGGGATTGGAAACTTGCTACCACACTATGAAAAACATCTACGTGGCCCGGCGAGTATGCACAGAAGTAGCGTGTGGGAATAGCTAAATGTTGCAAATAAAAACATATTTTTGATTTGATTTCGTAACCGATCGGACCTTTGAAACAAATCACCCTCCTATTTAGGAGGAAGTCGCGGTGACAGGCAAAATCGGCTCTTAGACATCACTGCTTTAAAGGCATACAGTTAATTGAAATCTAAGGCAGTCTATATTGGCACGTGGAAAGCATATAACAGCTATTATGTGGTGCTCGTATTCGGTGATGTCCATCGGATCACCACTGATCATTTGGTATTGTCGTGGTACTTGGATGAATGCCCTTTTACCACAAATTTCCTTTCCGTCATATTCTGTTTCCGAATTTCTTTTCGTTGCGACACTTCATTTGTTTCAGGATTGTAAGACAAGCGTTAGTGGTTGGTATGTTACGACAGGATGGTGGGATTTGCGCATAGAAAGTATTTTTCTCTGGCCATCAGCGGGACTGCTGGTGCTACCTTTCTTCCTGGGAGTGCATCATTTACATCCGGAAGCTTCAGGTTCTGGGTGACTAAGGCAGAGCTAGCCAGGCTAGGGTCCTATACTTGCTAGAATAACTCATTGTCCGGATCTGGTCGCCCTTTGGATCTCCCCTTCATCCCAACCTCCCAGGGGTTACGTTGGAAGTACAATGACAGCTGCAGCGAGTTCCCCCTCCGAAGGAGTGTCGCCTTGTCGTGGCGGAGGGGCTCAGTACCTGAACCAGACGGCCTACTAAGTGTCATTTTGACCACTGGTAGGCAAGAGGTGAGGGGAAGCTAAGAACATTCCAAACGGGTAGATGGGGCTCGTTAGTCTTGGTTGACGACTCATCTAGGAGAAGAGGACTCCGAAATCAAACTCCCCCAGGGGCTCCTACTATAGTAGGTACGGGTTTGGCGTACCCGGGGCCCCGAGCCATACTCTCGATTGGGTTCCTCCAAGAGGTGAGAGGGCACATGCCAAACGCCCAATCAACTTTGGTCCACTTTTGTGTTTGACCTCCCACCTATTACCTCCCTGTACACAGTCTGACGGATAACCTACGCGCGGGTTGGAGGATGGGGTGACGCAAGGGGTGACTGGGTAATCGCGTAAGTCCCAGCCCCTGGTTATCATGTAGGATCTGTGTGCGTATCCGCTGATAAAGGTCAGTCCCGGGGAGGGGCCATTGCATGAGCTGATGCACTCCTGAAGGCGATTGGGTCCCTCTGTCTATAGATTGGGAGGTGAGACCCTAGGGTGAGCAAGGTCCAGGCCAGGACTCTCACCTAAGCCGGGGTGGCGCCCAGGATGTGAGCATGCCATCGGAGACATTTGCAATGGTGGAGGATGACATCGCCATGAGTTCTCCAAAAACTCAAAATAAAAAAAATAAATTGTGTGTAAAGGAAGTAGCAGAGTCGAGTGGTCCTCGCTACTTAGTTATATCTCGAACTGAGGGAGATAAGAAGTTTTTGTCGGTGAGCCCATTTACTATACAAAAGGGTTTAGATAACATTGCTGGTCCAGTCAAGTCATGCACTAGATCTCGAAATGGCACGCTCCTGGTTGAAGCACATTCAGCTACCCAGGCAGCTAAGATATTGAAAGCGAATATGCTAGCAAGTTATCCAGTACGCGTCGAGATGCACAGAACCTTGAACTCCTCGCGCGGTGTGATAAACACCCGTGCATTGGAAGGATTATCCAATGAGGAGATTCAAGAGAATCTGACGGAGCAAGGCGTCATACACGTTTACCGGGTTCAGCGTAAAGAAGGTGGTGAGTTAAAGCCAACTAATACCCTGTTCCTGACCTTTGATCGGGTAGATCTCCCGCAAAGGATTAAGGCAGGGTATGAATCCATCGAAGTTAGGCCGTTCATCCCGAACCCACTCAGGTGTTTTAAGTGCCAGCGCTTTGGACATACAAGTGAGCTTTGTAAGGGACTAGCTACATGCCCTCAATGTGGAGATGAATCCCACGATGGTGCATGTACTACAGCTCCTACATGTGTGAACTGCAGAGGTGAACATCCATCTAGTTCCCGAGACTGCCCCCGCTTTGTAGAGGAAAGAGCGATCCAAGAGATACGGGTCAAAGAGAAGGTGCCCTTCTCAGAAGCCCGGAAAATCTTGCGTCTACGCCAACCCTCTGTTCCTAGATCTGGAACCTATAGCTCAGTTGCAGCTAAAGCGGTAGCGAGCAGAGAGATCGCAACCCAGACCAGCGATTTCAATGGGGCAACAATTTCTGAAAAAACACTTGTTGCCCGCAGCTCTATACCAAAGCCTTCAACATCAGCGCGCACATCTGTATCAACGTGTACAAAATCTGTTGGTGAAAAAAATTCAACTGTTCGATCACCAACGAAAATGCCAAACTCGACACAGAAGACTAGCAAACCTGTTATTTACAATGCCTCGCCGATAAAGTTTAAGAAGAACTACACAAAGAACGATTTCCTCAAGGAAGATAAGGCTCATCCCAGTACATCAAAGGGATATAAGAGTCCAAGGAGATCCCCTCGAAGATCCTCTTCTGGGGAATCTTCAGGGGTGGACTCAGACCGGCGTCTTTCATCTTCGCCGGTCCCCATTAGCAACCGGTTCGAGACACTCGAACCCAAGTTTGCTATGGGAAGACGCACGTCCTCGGCAGAGGACATGGATTTGGACCAATCTGCCCACACTGGGAGACCCCCAGTGGAAAAGAGGCGCGAAAAAGCGTCCGAAAAGAACGTCAGCCCAAGAGAGAAAAGGGCTAAATTAGTTCGACAACCGCCTGCTCCAAAGTAATGAAGAGTTACCTTGGAATTACCTATCCCATACACAATGCAATATGACTATCCTACAATGGAACGTACGTGGCATTCGAAGTCAAAGGCCAGAACTTGAGCTCTTGCTCAAAGAAAACGAACCTCTGGTCGCATGCTTGCAAGAGACTAAGCTGCGTCCTCGAGACGCTTTCCATCTAAGGCGATACACCCCAATACGGTGTGATGTTACACCAGAAGAGGGTGTACCGGCACATGGCGGCGCTATGATACTTGTCAGAGATGACGTATATATGCAAACTCTACCTTTGCACTCTGATATACAATCAGTTGCTGTATGGATTAAACTGCCAAACATACAGTTCACTATCTGTAATGTTTATTTGCCTCCCTCCCATGACTTCTCGCACATTGATTTAGAAGATCTAGTTTCCCAGTTGCCAACACCTTTTCTGTTGGTGGGAGACTTCAATGCGCACCACCCACTTTGGGGTTCAAGTCGCGCTTGTGCGAGAGGTACATTCATTTCCGATTTTTTGCACAGTCACAACCTAGCTCTCCTCAACACTGGAGAGCCTACATTCATTTCGGACTCTCATAACAGCTTCTCACACCTTGACCTTGCAGTTTGTTCACCTCAGTTGGCAGTCTCCTTACAATGGAATATCATCTCTGATTTACACTCTAGCGACCACTTCCCATGTCTTATTAGTCTCTTGACGCAACATACGTATTCCACACGTATGCCCAGATGGCGTTTGGACCATGCCAACTGGAACCTCTACACCCAGTTGGCTGTCTTTACGTACAACGAGCACGACTCAGTGCATAATTTGGCGCAGCATCTCACGGAGACTATTCTCTCTGCTGCTGAAAAGTCGATTCCGCGGTCGACTACACACCCCCGTCGATTTCCCGTCCCCTGGTGGACGGAAGAATGTCGGAATGCCATTCGTGCTCGAAGGCGTGCACTTAGGGTTTTCCAACGTCACCCTACTTTGGAAAACCTGATTGAATACAAGAAAATGCGCGCCAGGTCCAGACAAGTCATTAAGGATAGCAAAAAGTCATCATGGAGCAAATTTGTAGCTTCATTTAACCGACACACACCTTCCTCGGTTGTGTGGGATAGATTAAGGCGTGTTGCAGCTAAAACGACCCAAATACCAATAGCGGGACTAAAAACAGCCCCAGGAGCTGTTGTTGATTCATTTGAAGTGGCTAATACCTTTGGCAGTGCTTTTGCACAAGTGTCTAGCTCGGAAAACTACTCCCCTGAGTTCCTTCCATTTAAAACTCAGGTGGAATCTCAAGGCTTCACGTTTCGCTCTAGAAACGTAGAAGATTACAATCGCCTTTTCACCATGGCGGAGCTGGAGCATTCCCTGAAATCTTCGCGATGTTCAGCACCAGGACCGGACGGTATTCATGTACAAATGTTACAACAGCTCTCTCCTGAAGGTAAGGCATTCCTGCTCGAGGTCTATAATCGTGTTTGGGTTGACAGTATACTCCCAGAAAATTGGCGGGAGGCCACCGTTATTCCCATCTTGAAGGCTGGGAAGGACCGTCATCTTCCTTCCAGCTATCGTCCTATTTCCCTCACCAGTTGCGTTTGCAAGGTGATGGAACGCATGATCAATGGCCGATTGGTATGGTGGTTAGAAAGTCGCAACCTACTGACTAACATCCAGTGTGGTTTTCGACGACGCCGTTCAACTGTTGACCATCTTGTGTCAATATCGACACAGATAATGGACGGCTTTATGAAGAACTGTCAAACCGTTGGCATATTTTTCGATCTTGAGAAGGCTTATGATACGTGCTGGCGAGCAGGGATTCTACGTTCCCTGTATGCCTGGAACATACGTGGACGCCTACCACTTTTCATTCAGGAGTTTATGAAGGACCGCTTTTTCCGAGTAAGGGTCGGCTCGGTTTTTTCTAATTCTTTTGTTCAGGAGGAGGGAGTACCTCAGGGTTCGGTGCTAAGTGTCACGCTCTTTGCTATAGCAATTAACTCCATCTGGAAATGTGTTCCACCTGGAGTTTCGTCATGCCTATTCGTAGACGACTTCGCTGTCTATTGCACTTCTCAGCGCACGGCGTTCTTACAACGGCGTCTGCAGCAATGTTTGGACAACCTTAGAGAATGGAGCATGAAAAACGGCTTCCGTTTCTCAACTGAGAAGTCAATCTGCGTTAATTTCTGGCGTCGTAGGAGACGATTACCACCTTCGCTCCGATTTGGTCCAGATGAACTTCCCTTCGCAGAAGAGACGCGCTTCCTGGGTTTGATCTTGGACAGGAAGCTTAGTTGGTCGTCGCATATTGCACAGCTAAGAGCGAGATGTGACCGTTCCCTAAATATTATGCGAGTACTGAATGGCAAATCGTGGGGAGCGGATCGATCAATTTTGTTGCGAATATATCGCGCATTGGTCCGATCCAAGCTAGACTATGGGTGTATTGTTTATTCGTCAGCACGACCATCTGTGCTGAGAAGATTAGACGTGGTCCATAATAGGGGCATCCGCATTGCAACAGGAGCTTTTGCAACAAGCCCAGTGGTGAGCCTTTACGCCGAGTCCGCAGAAGCTCCTCTGCAATATCGGCGTGAGATTCTCTTGGCAAATTATGGTTGTGCGCTTAGATGTATGCCTAAGCACCCAACGTTCGCTTCTTTTTTCACCACCATGCTAAGAGAACGATATAGAAATAGCACCCTTAATCCAAAGCCTGCGGGGTTCCGTTTCCAAGAGCTCCTAGTGAAGCTTGGAGTGGAACTGCCTGTGATGTTCGCCAAGGGCGAGAGACTTTACCCCCCTTGGCTATCTGGTACGCCCCATGTAGATCTTGGGATGACCATACACCAGAAGTCCACGATGCCTATTTCAAGTATCCGCACGTGTTTCTTAGAATTTTTGTCAGGCTACTCTGACCGTAAATATATTTACACCGATGGATCAAAGAACACCAACGGTGTTGGATGTGCTTATGTTTATGGAACCGAACCATATACATTCGGTTTTCCAAATAGCACTTCCATTTTTACTGCGGAGCTTTATGCAATCTATCGAGCCGTTTTGTATGTTCGCCGTCGTAAATTAGGTGACTGCCTGATTTTGAGCGATTCCCTTAGTGCACTGCAGAGCCTTTGTCAGTTGTACAACCCCCACCCTATTGTACAACGTATCCAGGATGCCCTCCATGTTTTACACGCTTCTGGCGTTGACGTGGTGTGTGCATGGATTCCTGGTCACGTAGGTTTGCCTGGGAATGAAAAGGCAGATTTAGCAGCAAAGACGGCAACTACAGAACCCAGAATTATCATCTCACGTGTTACTTCGGAAGACTTTAGGCTTGAAGTGCGGAGAGCGGTGCTATCGTCCTGGCACGACGAGTGGTCAGCTCTCCGCGGTAATAAGCTTAGAGAAGTGAAAGAACTTCCGATAAACTGGGTAACTTCCTGTCGCACATCTCGTCGCGAGGAGGTTAGTTTGGCTCGATTAAGAATAGGGCACTGCAATTTTTCGCACGGTTACCTATTTAAAAGGGACCCTGCGCCTCTATGTCCGCTGTGTGACAACGTTTTGTCGGTTCGCCACGTGCTCCTAGAGTGTTACTCTCTAGCGCACCTTCGGGATTCTCTGCAGCTGCCTGCCAGACTTGCAGAGGTCCTAGCGGACGACAAAACAGCGGTTGATAGAGTTCTTAATTTTTTAGCGCAGTGCAATATAAATTTGAGGATTTAAATTTTTTAATTATCTTGTTCTGCTTTTGGACATATTTGTCACCTTGTTTCATATCTGGCTATTGCCACTGATTTCTACCTTGTATATTTTGTTGTTTCTAGTATTTTTATTTTTTGAGTGAAATTTATATCTGGCTATTGCCATGAGTCTGTTAAGGGCGCTGATGACCTAGAAGTTGAGCGCCCTTAAACCAAATCCAAATCCAAATCCAAAGCAGCGAGTTACGCAGTTTTCATAAGGTATATACACTGTGACAAAACGACAAAATCAATCCAGGTACTTCGCTATCGCTTTATTTTCATCCAAAACTTTTGCACAAAACATGGTTCACTTCTACTGACTTTAACACAGTCTGCAGTCTTTTGTGGTATTATAACTCACAACTTTTTTTTTCTCGTAGCCTGGACGCAGTCCTTTCACTGCCTCTCAAATACTAAACAGTCATACAGACACTTAGACGCGACATATCCTTCACGACGACAGCACCACACACACGGGTACACACACACACACACACACACACACACACACACACACACACACACACACACACACACACACACAAATCTGTCTCGCTCTCACTGACATAATGACCGATTCCTGTCTGTGGCCGTACCTCTTAACTCGTTGCTTCGTCTCCTTATATGGCAAGTATGGCGTGACATGGATCTCTCTCGAACTTCTACAAACACGCCGGCCGCCGGATACTTCTCGATGGTTCCAGCAATTCTTTGTTATGCGGCGCCCTCATTATTGTTAGTCAGGTATACACAAACTGTCGCGCCAGGCAGCCTGACCTTGAACGCCTTTGTTTGTTCACCTGCCTGATATGTGGTGGCGATTCCCGTTACTAGAGACAGCTTCGGCCAGCTACTCTTGTATCCTATACCTAAGATATAGAGCTCGATAACTACAAAGCGATTATAAATAAACGCAAAAAAGCAGGCACTTGTTAAAATTTATGTTCATGGTTACCTATTCTTAATCTTTCAGTACGAGAACTAAGAGAAAAATTTCTTTGAATCCGTAATAAAGGAAGGGACGACATTATTAAAGAACCTGTCGCCTTTCATGTCTCAACTGATACGTTTCATCTAGACTTTTATTGTTCGTCAAGTTTTCATCACTTCCTTTTGTGAGACGACAAGCAAGTGTTTGCCTATGTTGGGATTTTAACGTAATGAAGGAATTAGTGTCTAAGAAAGGCAATGAAGAGAGGCAACCTGTTTGATTGCTATGGAAACAGAGTTATATGGAGACAACAAAACACAATCAAGCTGCCACGGAGCTGTAAAAACAGCTGGTCTCTAGGGAAATTGTCAAAGTGAAGCAGATACACACACAGATACCGTCTTTCTAATGCAAGTTCTTTGGAAAGGGAGCGTAGTGTAGGCAGGACCTTTTTAAAGTTTCCGCAGCGCTTAATTTCTGCAAGAAAAATAAGAAACAGTCGAAGATTTAAACTTCGTTGACAAAAGCTAGCATTACTTAGTAGTAATTGTGCATTGAATATTTGTTTTTTAATTAATACGTTGAAGTAATTAACTAATTGCAACTTAGGATTGCTTTCCTATTTTCCCCGAGTTGTGATTATCTATTTTTGTTTAATTTTATTTAATGTTCCAATTATAAACCGCCTTTAACATCAAAGGTCCTATCGGTGGCATTTAACCTTTTGGAACAATTGCTCAACATTAATGGTGTTCATTCGTTTAGCGATGGATTTTTGAACGCTGGGTTTCTATTATTTTGGATTAACTTTACTACTAGGCTTCGAAACTTTATACAGCTATCGCGAAATGAGGCGATCGCAAGTTACTTGCCACATGTACAGAGCATGACGTCATTGCGCCAGTACAGTGACAGCACAAAACGCACTGACTACAGTGCACAGTGTCTCTTATTCCACATAGTAAAATGCCTATACCACGAAAATCGAAATATTGACGTATTGCTGAACTTGTACAAGAATTTCGGACTGAATATGTTACTGTAAATGGGGACAGTATTGAATATAGGTTGTGCAACAACTTTATGTACAACTTCTCTGTGCAGTGATCAAGTGACCCCTCTCACTTCCTATAGTTCAAATACCGCAAGCTTTCGCTCTCTGTGTGAAAATTAGTTTCCTACTTATTACATTAAATTCACACACACACACACACACACACACACACACACACACACACACACACATTCGCTCTGCCATTCATACTTACAGACTCTAGGGAGGATGAGGAATAATTCTAGTAGAAGAAAGATTCCCACCCTGCAGCCAGGAATCGAACCCGAGAACCCTTGCACAGCAGGCGGCTGCTCCACCGACTGAGCCAGCCTTCATGGCTATTTTAACAAAGTTCTTTTTACTTTCTCTAGTGTACTATTGTATCGTATTTCACTCAAGAATACGATACCTAAATTTTAGTGAAAATACACGTTTTGAGAACCCAGAATAAAACAAAATTAGAGTCTATGAAGTACCAAGCTTGGTGTTTAAGTTCTGCAACCTCCAAGGATTTCTACGAAGATTGTCATTGTTTGAACATTTTGGGAAAAACTTAACTTTCCAAAATGAAGTAATGATTTTTATTCAATGCCACATTTTTAGGATATTTACATTACAAATGAAATGTATATCTTGAATTGATTAAAATCTTGCAAAACAAATGTAGATTTTGTTAAAGCGCATAATTTATGTTAATATACAATACTTTTTACCATACAAGGGGAAAATCCAGTTACAAGTGGAGGCCCACATTCAATGGACAGCAGTGTGGCGGTTCCTGAACCCAGAATGGGAGCAGTTGTACCCACTAAAAAGCCTCCACATGTTAGTGCGTGCATTTCGGTGTAATATCGTGCTATTGTCTGGTTAGTATGCGAATTATACTAATCTGGCATGCGTTGCACGCGAGCGCGTCAAGCGCTATTTCTTGGTAGAGTCCATCAAATCTGGACAAGACCGAGGGGCATTCATGCATCACTTTGCGATGCGTTTCTAGTCTTGCACAGGTATTGGCTCACCAGTGGTTAGCTTCTGTGTGCTAGTAATTAGTGCTAACGTTGAGGATGATTATTTGCTTAAGTACTAAGAGAATGCGTATAGGTCTACTTCGGGAATGAGTCGGCGGTGAGCCGTATGCGTTTTAATTTCAACATGCAGTAAGTCAACTGGAACTGTGTAAGGCAGTTTTGCGACCATTCGTAATGTGTTGTAGCGTTTGTAGTATTTCAAAGTGTGTTTTGGCGGAACAACTTTTAACCGAAGCAACGCATGTAAATATTGGGCGAATTAACGTTTTATATAACGAGAATCCATGCCTATCTGGGGGTTCGCTTTTCCCCTTAGTTGAAATGTGTGTTATTTCCAGATGAGCCTCTGGTCCATCTCAAGCCCCAGCCAGGGGCCATTCAGTGTTTTCTCCGAATATGGCAGTATAATGTTGTTTGGCTAACGATTGAGTAGCAATATGGAAATTGTGGAATGAAAACAAGACTGTGTTGAAGGAAAGATATCACATGTCTAAAGGTAGGAAATTTGAGATCCATTTATTATTATAATCTTCAGGTACAGACAATTAATTTGTAGGAAATGGCTAAATAGAGAGTGAGAAAACGTTTTAAAGACCAGTTAGGACTCGAAGTGTGAGAAACTTTTTATTTAACGTAAGAAATATATGGAAGTGGTCAGTAAACATACCATTGAAAGGATGAGACTTCTTCAGTTTAAAAAATTGATATTGTAATCGTTATAGATTTGTGTATTGTCTGGTGAATGGCTAGGCCAATGCCAAAAAAACGTTGTCTGACATTAGGCTGGTACTTCTATTAACAAAACTAAATTAAATTATTACCAACATAGACAAGTGCATTCCATTTTGTGCAACATTCTTTGCACGTGAATATCTCAGAGTTTTCGGGTACTACTCGCGGCTGGAGGATGGGAATTTTTTCTTTAGCCATGTTTATTTCCCATCCTGCTGAAAGTGTGAATGTTTGTATGTGCGAGATCAATGTGATAACATAAAGTAAAACAATCCAAATTTTAACATCACTGTAAGTGAGTAAAGACCATTACTGATGAGCAATTGTTCAAGAGGTAAGAAGCCATCGATATGACCTTACCGACATATAAATAGAACATAAAAACTCGCACTGTCTGAATAGAACAGAAAGCCACCGGCACAGAACAAATATTTATGCAAGCGTACTTGAAGCTTTGTTTACAATCACATTCAGTTTCGTCCCCTTCACTATCCCGCGGCTACCAAGGAGGTTATTGAAGTTGTCCGACCACTCAGAGAATAAATGTTGATCCCATAACTGGGGACTAAACTCTACGTTTGTATAATGAGACTTTAACAGCAAGATAAATTCTCTTCAAATATTGCAGCAAGCAAGGATTAGGGGAAAAAAATATGTGTGCACTCACATGAGTTTCCGTTGTGCAAAATATTCTTAGAAACGCTTACTCTTCTATCTACTTCATGTTAATAGGAATATGCATTTGTAGAAATGGTCTTTTTACATATTTACTTTTAGGCACAGTGAGAATTGGAGGTTACAGTTAGTATTTAAGTACTAATCGCTATGTAATGGCTTTAACATTCGTTCTCTTTGTATGGCCAGGGCATATAAAGCTACTTCTCATGTGAGAACTTAAGAAATCGGAAAATTCAAACAAATAACAAGAAATAGTTCACTCCATACAAAGTACATTTGAGATCAATTGTGTGTTTTAATAAGATCAAAATTTTTTTGCAGTAAGATTTTGTTTATTTGTAATGGCTTACCAATCCATCAAAATTATCTAGAATGAAGAAGAATTCAGAGGCTATTCCAAAAACATAAAAGATATGCATTTCATTTTCATGAAAATAGCTTAAATATTGTGCTGATCGCACTTATTTTGTTTTATGGAGGCACCTCCTTTGTTTCGCAACTCTCGCTTTCCCCGCTGGGTTGCGCTAGTGTCTTCCTATGGGTTGCCTCTCGGTGAAAGGAGACGAGAGTCGGAGTGCTCCTTTCGCGCCGTGCGGGGTAAGTTGTTTGGCTTTAACTAGGGCTCAGGGTCCACGCGAAACATTTAGGTTTTCAGATAGGCTGAAGACTGCCCGACTCCTCGCTTGAGAGGGAATTGACTGGGGGTTATGCAAATTAGTTTGTTTTACCTGTATTTCTGTTGTGTTTCGACTTCCATTTCTGTATAAATTATTGATCCATAAAGGTTGTAGTTCTCGGAATTTTTAGTGCTCTCTTCTTTTCAGTTCCTCCCCCCCCCCCCTTTCTCACGATTGTACCTAAGCCCCTATGGTTCAAAAATGGTAGCAGAGCGTGGTTGTCTTATGGTCGAGTGGGGCAGTTAAATTGAGCATTGGGTTATTGTTTTGATTAACCATGTCGAGTGACTTTCAGCTGTTGCGTAAGAACGAAATACTATTTGAGTTGGGGATTCGTGGACGTGATGATTTGTCGTCGGCAGACGTTCCGGCCCTATTAGACGCACTTCGTGGCGTGAAGGATAACGATTATGTTGTGTTGCCGGACAAACATTTATTGGTAACTGAATCACCGTCATTATGTGAGGCCGCACGGCTGGAATTTGAAGAGTTGTTCTCCGAGTTGAGTAATATCTCGGGGTTTTCGAAAGCGCAGGTGAGGCGTTTGACAGCCAGGATCTTGCATTATGTGCAGCGGATTGAATATTTCCAAAAATATTGTCCTAAGGTTAAGTTCGGGGTTGACTTAGCCGAGCTGAAGGGGCAGTTTAGGAGATATTTAGATGTGCTTGCTCAGAAAGGGGATCGGGCCGAGTCGGCTACTGTCACACCAACTGTGACGTCTCAAATGTCGGCCTTTAAACCGCTAAAGTTACTTCATCCCTTACAACAGTTGGTTGAACCTTATCAAGTCTTTAAGGTTGTTGATGTTCTTACAGCTCTTGAATTTTTGAAGTTCCTGGTAAGAGCTAAGGATTGCGCTGAATTATGCGAAGTTCCCGGTTTGCAGCTGCTTGAAGTAGTGATGTCAAAAGGGGGTGACGCGGTGCGCAGTATAATTGGGCGTATTAAGGGATGTGTTGATCCAGTCTCTGAATTACATGACAGTGTATTGAAGTGTTTCATTCCTCGTCGGGAGCTACATACATTAATTCAAGGTCATTATTTGAAACCCCAGGGATCAGGAGAGCCTTTCTTCGAGTACATTAGCAGGGTTAAGTTGTTTGCGCGTATACTACGGTTGCCAGATAGCGAACGGCAGATCTGTGACGTCATTATTACGGGGTTGACCCCGGAGGTACGTTCTCTTTTGGTATTTAGCTCTTGTCCTGCTACGTTTAAAGATTTAGAGGGGCTATTGCCGATCTTGGCAGAGTATGAGGCGTCAAATGCGGCACGAAACCGCGAATCATTGCAAGTGCCTCTGCATGGTGTTCGATTTGAGCCGCGGCAGACTAACCGAGGAGATTTGGCTCGAGATAGTTTTCGCTCGCCAGGGTCTTGTTTTAGATGTGGTTCTCCTGAGCATTTGGTTAGACAATGCACGGTGGCCAGGAAGCGTGGTGGCGTTTTACTACCCGTGGGGGTAGATGGTCAAAGGCGCCAAGATTGACAACGAGCTCCTTGCGGAATTTCTGCCTGTTGTCGGATATTCCGTCGGATAATAGCCAAGCCCTTTAATTTGAAGCCGACAGTACAGGTGACTGTTGGGAAACGACAGTTAATCGCTCTCTTGGACTCGGGGAGTTCCTGCTCTTTGGTACACGAGGAGTTTTATTATACCTATCTTGGTAAATTCTCGGACAAACCGCGACAGTGTAGCGTTGGGTGCGTGTCTGTAAATGGTCATAAATTTCAGGTGAATGCCAAGGTTCTGTTGACCATACGTATTTCGCGTTTTACGTGGAAACACTATTTCTATCTTCTGCCGGACCTGCCATTTCAACTGATTTTAGGCTCGGACTTTATGACTAGAGTCGGCCTAAGGCTTGATTTTCGGGATGGGGAAATCACCTTTGCATTTGCCCCTTCCGAACGAGTTGCATTTCAGTGCGGTCAAGTCATCAACAAACCACCTTTGGAGGAGAGTGGCGGGCTACGTCACCATATATGCGACGTCAGCAATGCTTTCCCCCATTTGACAGAAGAGCAGGGCCGTTCGCTGGAACAACTCTGTGCGAACCATGGGTCATTGTTTGCTGACCGTTTAGGAGTAACAAATTTGGTGGAGTATGATATACAACTAACAGACGACACCCCTGTGAAGTTACCACCCTATCGTGTCACCCCACCTAAAATGGCTATTCTTCGTAAAAAGATCGACGAAATGTTACGAAAGGGAGTGATCAGGCCGTCCACGTCTACTTATAGTAGTCCAGTATTTCTGGTCCCTAAGGGCGAGGACGATTTCAGGGTAGTGGTGGACTACCGGCACTTGAACAAGAAGATAAAGATCGAGGCCCAACCAATGCCACATCTAAATTCGGCAGCGCATTATTTTGCGGGTGCCAAAGTATTTACTAGTTTGGATTTGAATAGCGCCTACTACCAAGTGCCCTTATCGGAGTCCTCTAAGCCACTAACGGCTTTTGCTGTCCCATGGAGGCTTTATGAATTTCAACGAGTACCCTTCGGACTTGCTACTGGAGCTCAGGTGTTGTCGCGGTTATTAGACGAAATATTTTCGGACATCAAGTTTAAATATGTGTATCACTATCTAGATGACGTGGTTGTCTACTCGCCCGACTTTGAAACCCATTGCCAACATTTAGCGGAGGTCTTTGACCGGCTCGAGCGCGCAGGCCTTACCTTGCGCAAAGAGAAGTGTAACTTTGCTGCGGGACAGATTTCTTTCTTAGGTCATATTGTATCTCCGGCTGGGATAACGATTGATCCGGAGCGGACCAAAGTTCTACGTAACTTTCCTCCCCCTAAAACCGTAAAGGCATTGGCCAGGTACGTGGGGATGGTGAACTTTTTCAGCAAGTTTATTCCGCATTTTGCAGCGCGGGCGGAACCACTGAACCGTCTTCGGCGGAAGGGAACGCCGTTTAAGTGGGGTGAGGAACAGCAGCAGGCCTTTGAAGACCTTAAACAGGCCATAATGAATCCCCCGGTGTTGGCTTTCCCTGATTTTTCACGTAGATTTATCCTTCAGACCGATGCAAGCAGGGGATCGGTGGCTGCTGTTTTACTCCAGGATTTTCCTATGGGGCGTAGGGTTATTGGGTATAGTTCACGTACCCTTACTCCAGCCGAGCGGAAGTATTCAGTTTACGAACTTGAAACTTTGGCTGTGGTATTTGGCTTAGAAAAATACCGCGAATATCTGGAGCATGTTGAGTTTACTCTTGAGTGCGATAACCAGGCGCTAACGTGGTCGTTGGCCTCACCGCGATCTACAGGCAGGTTAGCGCGTTGGGGCGTACGCATTTCAGCTTTTAAGTTTGTCCCGATACATATACGTAGTTCAGAAAATTGTGTGGCTGATGCCTTAACGAGAGTATTCGAAGAACCGAGAGAATGTAAATGCGGAAAGGAAAATGTTTTAGCCGTCTGTGAATTTCCAGAGTTGTTCGAGGGTTTGCACACACATCAGAGGAAAGATCCGGATCTGCAGGCCCTTATTGATCGGCTTGAGGCTGGCGAGGTTGTTACCCCTTATTGTTTGAAGGAGGGTGTTTTGATGACCCAGGCTACCTTCGACGGCAAGAACAAGGTTGTTTTGCCACGGGCCTTAATTTCCATGGTGTTTGAATATTTCCATTCATCTCCTGTAGGCGGGCATTTGGGAATAGCCAAGACCAAAGACAAGATTCGGGAATATTTTGTGTGGCCGGGCATGAATAAAGAAATTGCTTCCCGAGTTAGACAGTGTCAACTTTGTGCAATGGCGAAACCCGCGCAATGTACAGTATGGAAAGGTTTAGCATCGGAGGTGGCAAGTAGACCCCTGGAAAAATTATTTGTGGACTTTGTCGGTCCTTTTCCTCGTTCAGTCCAGGGGAATACGTATGCATTAGTCATAGTAGATTCGTTTAGTAAGTTTGTATGGATGTCGGCCTTACCGAAAGCGAATACACGAGGGGTAGTCAAGGTTCTCTCTTCAGTATTTGCGGCTTTTGGAGCCCCTCGTTATTTGGTAACAGACAACGCCACTCAATTTACTTCTTTCGCCTTTAGAAATTTCTGTTTTAGTTGGGGCATTAAAACCATAACTACCACCCCTTATTACCCCCGTCCTTCCCATGCCGAAAGATTTAACAGGAACCTCAAATCAGCATTAATAGCCTTTCATCATGATAATCATACTAAGTGGGACACTAATTTGTCTCGGTTGCAGTTGGCGTTTAATTCGGCTCGACACGAATCACATGGCGTTACCCCTCATCAGCTTATGTTAGCCTATATACCTAACTCTCCGCTGTCTAACCTTTGGCGGTTGGACGATTTGCTTCCCCAGAATATTACTCGCGAGGAAATATGTAGAGTATGGAAGGCCGCTTTTCGGAATTTGAAGAAGTCACTTGCCCAGGTAAAGAAGCGGTATGATGAAAATAAACGGCCTTCACCTTATGCCGTTGGCCAGAAAGTACTATGTAAGCTGTACACTCAATCTTCTAAGCAAAATGCTTATGCAGCGAAGTTGGCTCCTAGATACGTAGGGCCGTACGAGATTATAAGTATCTTCAAAAATGTTTCTGTGCGCTTAAGGGACCTCCGCACGGGCCAAGAAAGGAGAGCTCACGTCTCACAATTGAAACCCTTCCAGTAGTTTGGTATCTGTTTTCCGTATGTGTATGGGTTTCCTTTGTTTACTCCTGTATGTTTATGTTGTGAATAAAGTGTTTTGTTTTGAATGTGGGTGTTTGTTTATGTTGGAGCGTGCCATGTGTGCGCCGGGCTGTATACCTCTACGGCGCCCCTGTAGTTAGTTTCTGCCGGGCGTGTGGAGTCGGCATGGTGTAGATTTGTTTTCGTGTGTCTTTGTATGGAAGCGGTGTGAGGTGTTTGGTGTGGTATGTTTGGGGAGTATTTGTGGGATGTTTGCTGCGTGCTTGCGGTGTGTGTCTTGTGTAGTAATTATGTGTATTTCGTGTTTGTACTCTTGTGTTGTCTGGCCAGTAGGGATTTTGTTTTATGCGCATTTATTTATACAAGGCCTTGTTTATTTTGTTTAACTTGTATATATATATTGTTTATATATATATTGTTTATATATATATATATATATTGTTTAGCTTGTTTTAAATTGTCATTTGGAAGAAATTATATCAAGTTCGTTTAAATTGTTCTTATATTGTTATGTTCATTAAACAGTTTATGGTATGTTATCACGCTTGTTGATTATAAATTGATTCAATTTTTTTAATTTTCTGCTATTTATGTATTTGATGTCATCCACAGTTCTGTAAAAATACTGTCATTCATTCAGTTTGATCTACCCTGAGATGTTATTTTGGGGCAGCAGCCTATTTGAAGCCTGCGTTTTGTTCCCTTTCTGTTGGGTTTGTTCCGTGTTACAGCCTCGCCAGCTCCTGTTCGTAACCTGTCCAGAAAGCACCTAACCACCGCAGTTTGGCATTGTGTAATGTTAAGCCTGGCTGTTACCATCTATCTGGAGTGTTACGGCAGCAGTAAGGTCCGCAATGGAGATTTCTGGAGGCCAGGGAGGTGACGATGGAATATGAAGGGGCTTGTATGTGGCCCACGTTTTGGGTTTTGGACTTTCTCAACGCCTGATTGCAACGAGAGGACATCCACAGGCTCAAACCCAGAATTTGTTAATTTCTCTGGAACAACGAGGGATCGGTACGCCCAACGAGCTGTGCATCGTCTCTCCCGTCCTGGAAAAACAGAATTGTGCTCTCTGATGTGACAGTGGCCAGTGATTTGTAGTGACAGTGTTTGGTGCCAGTGCTTTCACAGTGACCTGTACAATGACCGGGCGGTGTAAGGTGTGTCCTTCCTAATATGATACTTCTCATACAATATCAGTCTGTTCCTTTCCAGAATGGCGAGTGCGTGTTGTCAGATGGGGGCGGGAGTATTGTGCTGATCGCACTTATTTTGTTTTATGGAGGCACCTCCTTTGTTTCGCAACTCTCGCTTTCCCCGCTGGGTTGCGCTAGTGTCTTCCTATGGGTTGCCTCTCGGTGAAAGGAGACGAGAGTCGGAGTGCTCCTTTCGCGCCGTGCGGGGTAAGTTGTTTGGCTTTAACTAGGGCTCAGGGTCCACGCGAAACATTTAGGTTTTCAGATAGGCTGAAGACTGCCCGACTCCTCGCTTGAGAGGGAATTGACTGGGGGTTATGCAAATTAGTTTGTTTTACCTGTATTTCTGTTGTGTTTCGACTTCCATTTCTGTATAAATTATTGATCCATAAAGGTTGTAGTTCTCGGAATTTTTAGTGCTCTCTTCTTTTCAGTTCCTCCCCCCCCCCCTTTCTCACGATTGTACCTAAGCCCCTATGGTTCAATATGTGGTTTTTAATTAAAAATTTTAAAGTAACTTTGGGGAAAATGTTACATATAAAGCGTAGGAGGGGGAATTTTCTTGTCAATCTGCATATGGTATATTTGGAAGATGCTGAATTTAAATACCAAAGGTGGTGTTTAACCGACTTTTCGTTTTTTTGTTATGGTGTTCACAGCCAGGTAGACAGACAAACAGACTGACTGACCTAAACACGCAAACGAACACAAATCTCTTTTTAAAGCTACTATTTTTTGACTTGGGGAGTTTCAAAACACGTAATTCTGGTGAAATCTCGGTATCAAATTTTTGGAGTGAAATACAGGATTTTCCCTTCTGAAGAGTACATTTTCAGTGTCTCCAATTAACCTTATCCGTACATTTTTTTCAATTAGCCTTGTACATTATCAGGCCACCGAACAAAGAAGAATATACCTAAGTTCTCATTTAACCCTGTCAGTTAGCCCCTTTATGATTTGGTATTTAAATGCAGAATATGCTCTATTATGAGAGTAAATTATTCCCTATATGCTTTTACAATAAACAGTCGCCTTAAATACTTCATACAGTAGTAGCAGCAATTGTTGCATTTATTATATACTTAATATTACATGAATTGCATAAACAGTCGTATGAGTTTGAAAATCGTACATAGTCATTAGAAAACACAATCGGTTGATAATTGCTACCCATATGTACAATGAAAAATATTCTGAATCTCACCCTCTCCCACTTCCACACTCAGTCACTCACTCAGTCACTCACACACACTCACACATGTAACTATACCTGTATAAGACACAAATATATACTCAAATTTGGAATACGTTTAAACGTGCTATTCCCGTCCTTTGTTTCATACCCAGCTCCAAGATATAGGCTTTCTTATCGCACCCAATTTTTGTTTCATTTTGTAGCTCCAATGATGCTCTGCATTCGGATAGATATAGGTTACACATTTACACATATAAGTTACACAATCCCTAATGCTAGACAATAACACCATGTGCAGGAGTGAGTTTATTCCCTGGAAAATAAAGATCCTGTAAGTAAAGTGGGACCTTACAGTTTGTTGATACTGTTATGGTATATTAGTGACTACACAGGCTAGCTCAACTGCCTCTCACCTCACGTCTTCGTCGAGAGGCAGAACACGCCACTTCCGTATCTGGCGCCGTGGAGTACGGCAACCGTTTTAACGCACGAGGTCGATGCCGGATGAAGTGGGTCACGTGGTATTGTGACAATTTACAATGTGATAAATCCCTCTCCTGATACCAGTGTGACAAACCCTAATTATTTTTTTCACTTTATTTTTCTTCTAAAGCCGAAACACAAAACAGTTCTCTTGTACCGTCGTTAACACAATCGTGATCTTACAGCTCACAACTGTTCCGTCTTCTCATAACCTTCACACACGTCTCCGTCTTTCAGTTCTCGCTGTCTCACAAACAGCTGGCTTTGATGATACAGCTCAACATTCTCTAAAATGCTTCACTTCAAGAGTAACTCCAACAGGACGTATCCTAAACTGTCTCTATCGACACATACAGTTCTCTCATGACGACGACTATACATACACAAGTACTGCTAACAACTGTCTCTTTCAACACTCACATCGCCGTCACATGCAGCTACTACCACCTCTCAAAACAAGAACTACTCGCTTCTCTCGTGTCTCAGTTCCTTTTATAGACGATAATAACGTAGCACGGATCTTTCTCGAAATTCGCATTCTTCACGAAGCTGTCACAAATAAGTCGGGAGTGGAGGTCTCCAGAACACCCTCGAAACTTTTTGTTCCGCGCTGCACTGTTGTCAGACACATACACACAAGCAGTGCTCTGAAGCAGCTGACCTTGAGCGCCTTTGAGGTGTTGCCGCTGCCACGTTACAATATTACATACAGTTGATCTATAAAATAATAAGGGATGCGACTCCTTACACTAGATCACTTACGTTGGTTGATAAATCGCATTGAGAAGAGAGCTACGCGCGGATATAGCAATATTCCTACTTACATTGAGAGGAGTAATAAACTTAACAGCACCAAGTACACAAAGTACTGGAATTATAAGAAAATAAAACTTGAAGTTCAGTAAGTTTTTTCTAAGTCCCTCTGCGTATCCTGAATATCAGTCTGCCTTTTTCTTTTTCTATTGTATTCCACCCAAAAGTTTGATGTCAAGATTTCGCCGGAAATATATATTTTGGGACTCCTTGAATCCAATAAGACGCATTTTTAGAAAAAGGTTCGTGTGTGTCTGTATGTTTGTCAGTCGGTGGACAGAATAACTCAAAAATGAAAAGTGGCTTCAAAACCAAAGTTGACATTTAAGTTTAATGTCTTTCAAGGATGAGACATAGAGTTTGTAAGAATGGTTAGTACAAGAGCAGAGAAAGTCATGTGAGTGTAACACATCAGATTTTTAGAAAAAGGTTCGTGTGTGTGTATAGGTGTGTGTGTGTGTGTGTGTGTGTGTGTGTGTGTGTGTGTGTGTGTGTGTGTGTGTGTGTGTGTGCGCGTCAATCTCTGGACAACATAGCTCAAAAACAAAACGTCGGTTAAAAAGAAAAGTTGGTATTTAAGTAAAATGTCCTTCAAGGGTGCGACATGAAGATTTTGAAGAAAATAGCATCATCCTAAACTACCCTTTACATGGAAAAGTTTTTAAAAATTGTTATTTTCTTGAAAAGGTCTCTAACGATTTTGATTAAAATGTTTACTCTGAATGACTTTTGAATAACTTTTAAACAATAAGGGATACACAAAGTCTTACTGTACAAAAAATGTAGATCTTCCTAAAATACACAATTTATGTAAAATAAATGTTTTTGTAAAGTGAACAATTTCGGAGGTATTCCTTGTTATTTGTGTCAGTTTCGGAAAACAAAACTTTCGTGAAATGGGACATCGTTGTTCGTTTGTTTATATCTTAAGCAAACAAAGAGAACGGGATCTCAAAGCTTTAAAATATTTGACTATGGCTCAATGTCTACTGTATTCTAATATTCCCCTTGTACCTATAATTTCTGTATTTGTATATCTCATCTAACACGAAGAAGATATAGGAATAAGAGTTTGTAAAAAGGGTTAGCACAAGAGTAGAGAAAGTCATGTGAGTGCAACACATAAGATTTGTTGTTTGCGTTTCGCTTCTAAGCTTTAACCTTTGTGCGATATTTGCTATGGTTATGAACAACTTGACTTTAATCACATTAGAATCTATAAGAGTATAAGAAAGTTGCAGTTTGCACATTCTGCCGTAATTCTCTTTTATCCATTCTAAGGGGTTTATGATAGATGCGCTTAAAATAACACAGTGCTTCTCTCGTGAAAACGAACCTAAATTACCGCTTCACATTTCAACTGGGATTAAAGTTCAGTAGCGTGATCTCCAGCTTCTGGCAGTATTTCATTAAGACGAAGAAGAGTTCATCACAATCCCAAATTAACATTCCAAATCTGATGCCATTTCCCGGTGAGCAAAGGGGAATTTGACTGCACAGAATGCTAATTTATTTATGTCCACTAATGTAGTCTATTATATTCCCCTCCGTTGTATGATATAATGCCATTACTTTGACATAAGGCGTTTAATATTTCAGACTCTATATCAATGGGTATGTAAGACAAAGGAAATATTTCATTTGAACTAAACATTCACCTATTTACTCACCATCTCATAATGTACGTCAGTCAGGCGTCAGCTACTCAGTCAGTCTGGGTACTCAAAAATGCAGTTAGCCACGTTTTAGGGATGCAAGGCGAAAGACTTTCCACCTTACACAAGGGGGAAAGAAGCCAAAACAAGAAAAGAAAAAATCTGATGTGTTGCACTTACATGATTTTTTCTACTCTTGTACTAACCATTCTTACAAATTCTTATTCCTGTATCTTCTTCGTGTTAGTTGAGATAAACATTTGTACAAATTATCTTATTGCTTATTTCCTTGTAGGTGCAAGGGGAATATTAGAATACAGTAGGCTTTGAGAAATAGTCAAATATTTTAAAGCTTTGAGATTCTGTACTCTTTGCACGGCTAAGATATAAAAATGAATAACGCTGTTACATTTCACGAAAGTTTAGGTATTCCAAAACTCACACAAATAAAAAGGCATATCTCCGAGGTGGTTCACTCTACAAAACATTTATTTGGACATAAATTGTGTGTTTTAGTAAGATCTACATACATTTTGTGTAGTAAGATTTAGTCTGTCTCTTATAGTTTACTAGTTATACAAAAGTCGTCCAGAATAAACAAGACTACATAGGCTATAGTCAGAAAATTCAAAATATACCGCCATTAAAAAATTGCTCAAACATATCGCATTTTAATCAAAATCGTTAGAACGATTTTCGAGGAAATAAAAATTTTCAAAAAATTTTCGATGTAAGATAGAATAATTTTCTTCAAAATATTGGTGTGACACCCTTGAAAGACATTAAACTTAAACTTGGTTTTTAACCGACCTTTCGTTTTTGAGTTATTTTTTCACACAGTCTCTCTCTCTCTTTGTCTCTCTCTCTTTGTCTCTCTCTCTCTTTGTCTCTCTCTCTCTTTGTCTCTCTCTCTCTCTCTCACACACACACACCGGATAATTTTTAAATGCTTTCATAAAAAATGAAAAAAAAAAAAGGCTAGAAATCGGGAATTACACTAATAGAGAAAAAATGTGTGTGTTTGTGTGAGAGAGAGAGAGCGGGGGGTGGGGTATAGTAATCTCAAAAAGCAAGTCTATTTCGATAGTTCTTTCTCCGTTGAAGAATCCTATCCTTCCATGTGATTAAAGGCTGTATAATGTTTCCAACTTCTGTAAAACAGCGATGTCCAGTGAGTGCAAAAGAAGGGCAGTTGAGTTTACTCGGTCTAATTTACCTAGACTTTGACTCTCTTTAGCCCCCAGCCGTGCATTGTGATGCAGTGGCGGTTTGGTTACGTTTACGTTGTTTTTGGTTTACGAAAGCACTTTCAAATCTTGGGCGATAAGCATCTATTCATTACTGACTTCTTTGGTACTGCTTACGTTTAATAAGTGTATCAATGTTTGGCGACAAAGTCGAGTGCATAACCTTAGAAGTTCCACCAAGTGATCATCGCGTAACCTATTGCGATACAGACTTTTAATTAGTTCAATTTAGAGGAACTGTTTTTGGAAATATATGTAGAGCTATACTCATTCTGAGGTGCAATATTCTTGCAAATGCCTACTTAATTTTAATTAACATAAGATTTTCTAAAACACAATTGTCGTTTGTATTAAAACATTGTATTTGAATTACAATAAAAACGCAATAAAATGGTTTCCTTTGGCTTTAAATGCCTTAATGATAATAATAAGTTATAATTATATGGAACATTCGTGGATGTTGGATTTCTATGGTCAAGAATCGCGGTACCAGGTTACAGTTATTCCGTCAGTGAAAGTTTCTCTTGCGAAATAACAAATATCGGCAACAGAAAAGTTGGTTCTGCGATTAATCAAGTCTCAGCAGAGAGCGAGCGGTGGTAAGACAATCCTATATATCACCTGAGCCTGTTCCCCCTTTTTATTGTGTGGGTATATCTTGCCTTTTTATGCTCTTTGTGTTGCAATGTTTCACAAAACAATCCGAATAAAAAGTTCCTGCCCCAAAGGTTCTTTCATCATAGCCACGTGACAGAAGTGCTATAAATCAGAGATGCCTGATGTATTGGTCTTCATCTCACGGGTTTGCAAAGAAATGATATAGGCAGCAACATATTCAAAGCCATCTAATATCACATTTAGTAGGTAAGTGGATATCAAGGCTTGTTGGTGTGGTTGAGGTGAACTCAATAGTCATTAAATTATAAGTAAAATGGCCCGAAACAAAATGTTTGGCGGATTCTGTATGATTTTCCGGGGCCTTCTGAGACGTATACTTCACCTTGCCTACCACACAAGGTGGTGGCTTGATAAAACAGCCATAAGGGGAAAAAGTGGGGAGGTTGATGTCTGTTTTTTCTGGTGTTATTAAAACCAATTTTGTTATTGTCTCAGAACCAATCATGCAGTATACTAGCAAAATGACCCGTGGACGCACAGTACCTATCTGGGGGGTTGGTCACACTTTTTCAGCAATTGCTGAATAGGTATATGGTTTACATTAATATGAATACATATTATTACAATAAAGTTATCTTTATGTCTAAAATCCTGTTACATTCATATGATCTGTAACTTGTTAGTAAAAGTAAATAGACCAATTATAGTTTGAATTAGAAGGAAAGTACGCTACTTTGTTTACTTTTGCTTCTATATAGCAACAAGTATTGGTATCACCGTGGGAACGGCCGTGGCGTTATACCATTCGCTTCTCACCAAAGCGGCCCGGGTTCGATCTCAGGCAACCTCATGTGAGATTTGTAGTGGACGAAGCGGCTCTTGGGCAAGTCTCCGGTTTCCCCCACCGTCTCATTCTTCCAGTGCTCCATCTTCATTCCATACATCAGTGTCTCCGCCTGCGGTGCCGTATGTAGTAAAAGCGGCCGTTAAACACTACACAAACAAATCACTGTGGAAATACAGTTCTGTATACTTTTTACTTTCTGTACTACTTAAAGTAGAGAAAATACGTATTCCACCCATATTTGATGTCGAGATTTCACCAGGAATACATGTTTCGAGGCCCCTTAATCGAAAAAAGCATTTTTAGAAAAACGTGGGTGTGTGGTTGTCAGTCTGTGGACAGCATAACTCTAAAACGAAAGGTGGGTTAAAAACCAAAGTTGGTATTTAGGTTTAAGTCTTTCAGGGTTGCGACACGCAGATTTTAAGGAAAACTCCATCCTAAACCACCCCTTATATGGAAAATTTTGATTTTCTTGATAATGGCTCTAAAGATTTTGATTAAAATGTCATATGTTTGAAATATTTTTATGGCAAATGAAATGTATATATCTTGAATTTTCTGGCTATAGCCTATGAGGTCCTGTTTACTCTGGATGACTTTTGCATAACATAATATACACAAGATGTAGATCTTGCTAAAACACACAAATTTATGTCCAAATAAACTTTTTTGTAGAGTGAACCATTTCAGGGATATTGCTTCTTATTTGTGAGAGTTTTGGAGAACTTATACGTCTGTCAATGGAAGATCGTTATTCATATTTTTACATGTTAACCGTGCAAAGAGAACGCAATTTGAAAGCTTCAAAAGATTTGACTATCGCTCAAAGCCTACTGCATTTCCATATTCCCCTTGCAACTCGTATAAGGAAATAAGCTGTAAAATAATTTCTGCAAATGTTTATCTAAACTGACACGAAGATAGGGGAATAACATACTATAAGAATGGTTAGTATAAGAGTAGAAAAAGTCATGTCAGTGCAGCACATAAGATTTTTTCCCACAAAGTGCTGCCTTGCTGTGTATTTAATGAATAACATTTAAGATTTAACTTGCACCCCTTAAAAATCTTCTCATACATACACATTATACATTTCGCTAACCTGGACACTTAAATTTTCCCCTTAGCATTTAATCCCTTCAA
Source organism: Tenodera sinensis (assembly GCA_030765045.1). Taxonomy (NCBI): domain Eukaryota; kingdom Metazoa; phylum Arthropoda; class Insecta; order Mantodea; family Mantidae; genus Tenodera; species Tenodera sinensis. The sequence goes on along the minus strand of CM060969.1, from coordinate 81,345,033 downwards.
AGAGGTGTCCAGCACTAGCCGATATGGTACCGCTACCAATCATAATAACATGTCTGCATGACAAACTGAATGCGTTCATTCTACCTATTTCTCTCTCAGCTAATAGATTCAGAGCGTTTCGTTTCTATGGCATTATGTAAACTTTGTTGTGATTATGGCGTAATTATTTACCAGAAGGAATAAACCTCAGGCATGCAATATTTGTATTTTGGAAGCAAGATGAAGCTTGTATAAAGAAAGAGAAGAAGGAAATTTTAAGCTGACAATTAGAAAAAGTACTAATTAAAACATTAACCTAGAAAGTAAAGGAAATAAGAACATCTTTAAATTTAACATATAAAAAGCTATATGAAAAGAAATAATAAGGAAACAAGAACAGTTTATTAGCTACCGCATGAAAATAATCGATGATTTCAAAACGAAGGATGCTAATTGTAAAAAATAAATTCTGAGTCACAAACAAGAATATTGGATTTTGAACAGATTCAAGAATGAACATAATTGAATTTCATAAAACACCTCTCAAACCGTCTCACAATGCGGCTGTAATGATTAATGAAATTGCGGTGTGGGTAGAAATCAAAGCTGAGGATATTGAAACATGTCATCGTTTGGCAACTCATTTTGAAGTACAGATTCTTTCACGAGGAGGTGCTTTAAGTAGAAGTGTACGTAAGAAGAGATAAAAGAAATGTCAGCTTTGAATAACCTTGTCAATGTATTATCAGAACGTATAGAAATAAAGTATTTACTGAAGAAGTGAAGTAAGAAAATCAAGGATCATTATATATATCTGTGTACTCGAAACGGTAAAATATTGATGGGAGCAGATGACCAATCTGCGGTAATTTAAATACATAAAGTGAATGAATTTGGTAAGCTTTAGTAATATGTTTTTAAATGGCTGTACCTAGTAATGGGCTTATTATTTACTATCAAATGTTTGAGGTCTACAACTAAAAGAACATTTTGTTGTATTTCAATGCATAATGGGATAACTATGATGTTATTTGTGTCAAGAAAATGTGGCTAACGGAATATTGAACTCAGAACTTTTTGATGAGAGATATATTGTGAATATAAAAGATAGAGCTAAAGCAAAGGTGGTAGTGAAATAATACTGGTGGTGGTGGTGTTGTTGTAGTGTTTAACGCCCGCTTTTACTACTACGGCACCGCAGGCGGTGACACTGATGATACATGGAATGAAGATGGAGCACCGGTGGAATGAGATGGCGGGGGAAACCGGAGCACCCGGAGAAAACCCGCCCTGACGCCGCTTCGTCCACCACGAATACCACATGCGGGTCCCTGGGATCGAACCCGGGCCGCCTAGGTGGTAGGCGAGCGCGCTAACCGCTGTGGTGGTGGCGGCGGCGGCGGCGGTGGTGGTGGTGTTGGGGGTGGTGGTGGTGGTAGTAGTAAACCTGTTTTCATATGTAACTTATCTTCCTATAGCCCTTCTCCATTCATCTCTATTGGTACACTGGTTATCTTCTGTATTCAAGTTCCTCAATATATATGAGATGTGATCATTCCAAGTTAATGCACCTTAGCAACAAATTATTTTCGAATAAATTTTCATATGAACTAATCTTGCTGTTTTGAAGTTCGGAGGACGTTTCCGATATATTTGGCAGTAAAAAACATAGGACATCATATTGATTGTCCCTTTATTTAAACATTTTCTTTCGCTTGTTTTATGGTAACAAAGTATTTAAGACTTCGCTTCACAGGTTTTTGTTGTAATGTATTTAATATTTACATTTCCTTTTTTGTTTTGCAGGTAAGAGAAGAAGTATTAGGTGAAAATCCAATGTAAGTGAAGAATATCCAGCTCATTTCATGTATCTTTCAGTACGCTTTAAACAGTTAAAATCAATTTAGTTATTCTTAGAATAAATAATGTTGCGCAGTGGTAAATTTCAGCGCAGTTTAATTAAATTTAAACCTGCTATGAATAGTGGTCATGTCATGTAAATTAGTCGGGGACAGAATATAATTCGCGGCAATCCACAGTGAACACAACCCATTTTAATTTCATGTTGCCCGGGGAAAATAGAGTTGGATGGTGTTATGTTGCTGGAAGGATGTGTCTCGCGAATTTACAAATCTACATTAATTATCAAACTCTCATGCAAGCGTCTGCTTTTAGTTAACGCAAAAAGTAATGTAAAATAGTTGTTTACTGGGAGCGGCTACATCCCTTGTGAAACCGGGTCCTTAGGGTCTGAGTTGGGGTTAGTTTGTGGTGAGTTAAAGCTTAACAAAGATGTGGGTTAACACCGCGGGCTCATTTGAACATTCAATCATCATTCATTGATGGTCAGACGCTCTACAGAAGAGAAAAGCCAACAGGCTAATACAAGAGGACTTCTGCTAGATGCCATGGAAGAAAAGTTAATGAAGGGAAACGAGTGGGTAGCAGAACAATTTGGATACTAAATAGCAATAGAGCAGACAAAATAGATATGGGGGTGGAGTTTCATATGGGCGTATAGACCTGCATATAATAAACAAATAGATATTGTTAATATAACTGAAATCAAAGGGTAGACACTCGCGGGTTCCAGTTAATGAGCTTGGTTTACAGTAAAACTAGATCATACAGTGAAGCAGAAACTAAACTAACTCCTAGATACACTTAAGACCCACCCTGTTCAAAGATCCAGACGCTAAGAGAATAAACAAGAAGCCAAATTCTAAAGTTTTGTCTAACATTTTCCCCTCAGCTGTGACACAGTCAGTAATGCAACCAATCTAATGCAAAGCTAAACCAAAATACATTAATGCAATATAAAAACAGAGATTGCCAAAAATGTATACACACTTCAAGCAAGGAAAAACTGTTAATATAAGAAAGCTGAATTTACACAAACTGAAAATGATAAGTACTAGTCATCTTAGACTGCTACAGTTGTTCAAAATGCTCACCATTGGGGACGATACAATTCTGACTACATCGAACTACTGATCAAGCAACTTTTACAAAAGTGTCATCAGCGATTGTAGCACATGTAATTTCAATTTATTTCCAAAGTTCTGCCAGTGTAGCTGGTTTTCAACATTCTTAATAGTTCCTCAGAAGTAGAAGTTCAACAGGATTAAGACTGGAGAACGGATTGGAAACATAATCAGACCTCTTCGTCCTATCCAGTGCTCTGGAAGATTGTTATCAAGGTACTATACACCTTAATGTTTCACCAATCTGTTGCAAGTACATTTCTTAATTTCCAAAGAGAGTACCAATGGTGGGTAAGATACATATGCATATCTGTTCAGATACACTTGATCACTTACTGTTCTTACAAAAGAGTAAGGTCTATTTAGACCCCTAGATGACAAGCATCAATTCCAAGTAAAATAACACCTTTTCAGGAAAAAAAAAAAAAAAAAAAAAACATGTGGATTGTTTGTACACCAGTTCTGTTCTATACACATGTATCCATTGTTCTGAACTTCAACAACGTTCTTAATTTTGCAATGCCACTTCAAAATTGCTTGCTGCTATTCAAACGATAATCCTGACCCTATTTTGTCGCATCAGCGTTAGCATAACATAATTGAGTCACATCTTTTATAGAAGAGCTTCATTGTTGATTTGCCTGTTGCATAGCATATGAGTCACATCTCTCACATCATTTACAGAACGTCATATTACACACTACTCCTCTTGTTCAGTCCAACTTTGAAATATGTTAAATAGGTATCTCGTGTCCAAGTGTGTATACATTTTTGACACCCTCTCTATATAGCTCAATCTTATGAAATGGATGTTGTATTTACCCACTGCAATGTAGTCACATAGCCCAACCCTTCTGCTTAAGGGTGAGTCGGGTGAAATTGCTATTTTGCACAGTGTTTAGTTTAGAGAATTAATATTCTGTGTACAGTTACCCTTGTTATTGGTGGGGTTGTAATCTTCGGAACCAATAGAGTGGAACGCATAGCTTTCAGGTTAAGTATTCCCGTGACGGAGTGTGGTTAAACTAGCACGCAGGAGTGAACTCGTTTATTTATAGTAAATTGTAATCAATGTTTATTTTCAGTCCTCAATATTATAAGACGGATTATCTTAAGGCTCTATTGGTGCAGCACAATGAGTTAGAAATGATTAAATTCCTTTTGAAATAAAAAAATATTAATTTTTTTTCCAAGTATATTTATTCTTATGAGTATAAGCCATGCCTGGAAACATTTATAGCTACTTTCCCAATCTTAAAATGCACCAACAGAGCCATAATGTAAATACTGAATGTATGAAGGGCCTCGAAAGTATAATTGAAAATATTAGATTCTTGGACCTAGTTAACACTTCCTTTAGTTGTGAAAATATCTCGTTTATCGAAAATGGAATTATGCTGTACTTTAACCATACCTTTCAGAAAATCGTAGAACATTTTCAGACTCCTGACTTGGAAACTAAAACTTTCTACAAATATAAGATTATGATTAAATGTAATATAATTAAGAGTACCTTCAATTTCTCGAAAATGTCTCTAACATTTGATTAAAATGCCATATGTTTAAGATATTTTATGGCAAATGAAATGTACATTTTCAATTTTCTGGGTGCAACCCACGTAGTATCGTTTACTCCTGATGAATTTTCCATAACCGGTAATTCGCAAGACATAGACCAAATCTTACTCTACGATGTGGTTAAAACACACAATTTATGTTGAAATGACTTTTTTGTGGAGTGAACCATTTGGGAAGTATTCCTTGTTGTTTGTGTGTGTTTTGCAATACTTATACTTTTCTCAAATGAAAGGTCGTTATTCACTTTTTATCTGTTCCCCTTGCAAAGAGAACAGAATCTCAAAGCCTTCATATAGCGACCAGCTTTAAAAGATTTGACTATCGCTCAAAGCCTACTGGATTCCCATATTCCCCTTGCACCTACAAGAAGATTGGATCATTTCTGCAGAACTTTATTTCGACCAACGTTAAGAAGATGGAGGAATAAGAGTTTCTAAGAATAGTACTATAGTAGAGAAAGTTCATGTGAGTGCAACACATCTGACTTTATACATAAATCATTTGGTACTTGTAGGGTTCATGCTCAATTAGTCATGAAAATCGCACAAGCCTCTCACAATTTATACCTTCATGCTTAAACACAAGGCTTATAATGCTTATAATGCTTATTGGAAAGTAGAGGTTAATCACGGCACTTAAGCGCACATTCACTTATTTATTGTGTTACTGCAAACTTTCAAGAGGAAAGAGTAAAACGAAGGATACAAACAGTGACCAAATCCAGAACCGCAAACTGTGATACAGACAGAATCCCTAACGTCTCCAGGTATTACATCCGGCGACACGTTTCACAGCGAATGCTAGGGTAGACGGTTATAAGTCTGTACCTTTATGTTCATAAGATATCGATTATCAGACAATGAGTACGTATTTTTGGACCCCTTTGTAGATTTACAGGAATAATGAAGCCATTCTTCAAGAAGCAGGCAGTTGGCTCCTGTGGCTCCAAAGGGCGCAGAATAGAGGACTCCGGTCCATCTTTTCTGTTCCCCTACCTTTCCCTGCGAGACTACTTCACGAAGCCTCATCGCTTCCATACGTGGAGGATGAAATTAGGCGCCGGGCAGCAAAATTCTACAAGTTACCAACTCATCAAAGAGTCCTGGTTAGGTCTCTTAGGGACTATGATCCCAGAATACGCCGCTTCAGGTCGTACCTGGTTCCCCGCATGGCTTGCGGGCATACCCCATAACCAAGGAGCAACACTCCATCACCAGCTAAAGCTGAGCTCCATATATAGTCCCAACAAAGAGCTGTTCGCCGCTCAAAATTATTCTCCAATCAAAATTCTAAACTAAAAAATAAAATAAAATAAAGAACTATTTTGAAACACTCCACCAGAAAGCAGACCTTTCTGTATTCTATTAGTCACCTGTCAAAGGGAAATTTAGCATCCTTCTAAACCAAAACAACCTAAAATTATTAAAAGACCACCCTTATATACCCTTCCAAATATTTCCTATCTGCGGTTAAACCTTAGGTACGCAGCAAAATTCACCAGAATGAACTTCAGCCTGCCATCAGCTCGTGGTCGTAGCCAATCACCTAGTTGAGTGAGTGATAAGAGTTGCAGTCGTGAGTAAGTCGTCGTGTATAGTTAGTTTTTAGTTACGAGAGTAAGTCGGCCAGCTTGTCATTGAGTACGTATGCGTCGTCGAATGATTGTATCGAAATAGTCAAGATTAAGACACAGAGGAACTGGAGAAAGACATTGAAAGACGAGAAACATTATCAGAAGAACAACTGTGGTAGCAGAAAGGACTATAAACTGTATGAACAACGAAAAGAAAATTGTGCATTTGTAGTAAATTTAGAGGACAATAAAGTGATGGAAAAGTAACAGGATTTAGAATTTTGTTGTTTTGTTACAATACATACTAACCGAAGAGTGCATATTTAATAGTAGGCATATTATGCAACGATAGCATAATTGTCATTATACTCAAGTGTCGTACGACTATTTAGATCGACCAAGTATCTATGTTTAAAACACTTATAAAATGTTCTTAATATTCTACGCTGCGTTCAATTACCATTAGTGTCCGACATTTTAATAATGTATTTGTTATTCTATTGTACATACAAGAATCGATAGTTGCGCCTTCAACTGCTAAATTATTGATTTTATTGTTATATTAGCCTTGGCACAATGATACACAGAGTATATATGCTATAACATTTAAAAAGTAGACTTTTAAAATATAAGACACATTGAATTTATTAGAATGTTATTTACAATGCTAATACTAATTATTAAACTCGAACGAATAATTATTCATAAAACATGTGAGAATCGTTAGTTCCATTTTCAGTTGCGTGGAAATGTGCGCAGACGTCAAAGTGTTGTTTGCTATTTGAGAATCTTTTGATTAGTGGTTAGCTTGTCGTTATGAATAGGTGCACCTTTGATTTGTGGATAATAGTGTCGCTATGAAGAGTTGGATATAATGAACTACATTGCAGTAGCGTATAAGCGTTATATTATGGTAAGATCGAGCATTAATAAATAATGTTTATAGTTTGCATTCTTTAACAGCATAGGAAACTGATAAATGCAATATATGGTATATGATGGGCTCTAATGACCTAGCTGTCGACGGGTCCTTAAACCTCACTCACTCACTCACTCACTCACTCACTCACTCACTCACTCACTCACTCACTCACTCACTCACTCACTCACTCACTCACTCACTCACTCACTCACTCACTCACTCACTCACTCACTCACTCACTCACTCACTCACTCACTCACTCACTCACTCACTCACTCACTCACTCACTCACTCACTCACTCACTCACTCACTCACTCACTCACTCACTCACTCACTCACTCACTCACTCACTCACTCACTCACTCACTCACTCACTCACTCACTATGGTATATGCATACTTGGTATTTCTATATTGTTTTGCCATGTCCAAATATGTTTTAAGTGGTAAATGATAAAAGGATTATGCGTACGTCAACGCTTATCACTTCCTACTGTTAATTCGTATATTATCGCCTATTTTGAATATGCTAAGAGTACCTATTGCAGCAAGATCTAGTGTGGATCTTTATACCATTGCTATACCAACATGCTTTGGTTTCTTTCCGCTGACAATATACAGATATCTTCTTCTTCTTCTTCTTCTTCTTCTTCTTCTTCTTCTTCTGCTTCTTCTTCTTCATCTGATTACACCCCCAAGGACTTACAAGCTAGTGCCTAGTGTCAGATGCCTGTCAGGGAACAGAGGAACCTATTGAGGGGACAGAGTAAAAATCTGGAAGCGGGTGGTGAGCCAAGCACCTGGTCTGATAGTGAGGAAGACGCTGATATGAAATGCAGGCGGAGTGGATGATTTGAAAGGTGATGATGGAGCAATGGTCTAACTGCTCGGCCACGGCGTCGCCAATTGTACAGATAATTTATAATTCTTGCAAGATGTTTATTGCTCGTCTTGTTGCATAATAGGTTTAGGGCCTCGGAGACGCTGCTAGCTTCAGTGCTTTGGAACTACGACCAGTCCGACACTGACACTTTACCTGCTCTGGGGTGAGAACCGCTTCTCACGCAACAGTAAGCGCTTTGGAAGCTTCGCTATCAGCGTTACACGTTTTTGCATATGCATTTAATTAATTTCCATTGGTTCACGGACATATTAGTGGGGATTTTGTTTTAGCGACACTATAAGCTTGGCGAATACACCCGACAACAAATGCTAATGCCGTAAACACCACACTAGCTTCGAAAAATAACGCAAATTGGTGTGTCATTCCCCATGGCAGCTAATTTAATTATTATACATAAACAAAAACCGCTAGCACTAAAACTTTAATATGTGCAGCATTACAAAACAAATCGCCCATTTATTGCAAAAGCGCACTTTATATTTGCCAGAGGGAATGATACTGGATGATCTGTCAAAAAAATAAAAGTGCGGTACATTAGCATTTAAATTGTAAAGGAGAAATGATGCGGTTTGTTTTCAAGTTACCTATTAACAGAAACTGTAATAGTTGGTGTGAACACGAATGTTTCCACATCATTACTTGCATACGAGTCACACGTTGAAAGATACATTGTGGTACGTAATTTTTTTGTGGTTTCGCATTAAATCTAATTTTAAAGTCCAGACCGTTTCAATGGAAAACTAACATTTTGCAAACAAAAGTCGAATGATGTTGCAACAGATACATTGCTGGCAACTATGATATTCAAATTCACAGCTAATGGTTCATAAAATCACTTTAATGCCACTTCTGCTTTGTGTACATGTCTAGTTGAATTATGAAAGAGCGTTATACATACAGATCTGTAATTGTTCAAGAGCTTTGAAAGGTACACAGTCCCTAACTAATCTCCAAATAGCAGGAATATTTACACAGAGACTTGTGTTTAATGCTTCCTTTGATCCATTCCAACTATCGTATAATACAATAATCAAAATTAATGGAAGGGGGCACCCATCTCGTGCTCTGCAATCTATGGAGTAGATCGCCAGTGAAGTGTAAGAATCAAGCAGGCTACACAGCACAGGGTAAGGGTCTGCACGGGCCGACATTCTTAAGTTCAGCACTGCCCAATCTGGCCTCAACCAAGCCCGAGCCCAAAGAGGTTATAGTGTACCACCCGGCCCGATTGGTAATTTCAAGTTTCAAGTTTTCTTTATTCATAATTTTGACCTGGTGCCAGTACAAGGGGCCCGGCTTACAGGCTATAAATTTACATTTATTTACAATTTTTTTTACAAGCTTATAGTTTTGGGTATCACCAAAAACCCATACGGTGGCCATCTTTAGGCCACCGAGAATAGTTTTCGTTAGTCTTTTGGTGTCTGTTCCAATTATTTTTTTTCCTTATATACATATATACATCTATATACACACATACACGCACGCATTCACCCACACAGTCACATTCACACGCTTACACACACACGTTCACTGGGCACACCAGAAATATGCGTCCCAACTAGCGCACTGCACTATTTACATTTTCCCGCTGTTTTCCTACGCGGGCAGGGTGTAGCTCCTGGGTGTTTTCCGAGGCGAGGGCCCCTGCCCTAACGTGTGTGTGGCCTAAGAGCAAGACTGCATGGACACGCATTAGTCGACGAACCGTGCCGCGTCTAGAACATTGATATTCTGTATGTTTGTGGTGCTTCGGCTCGCCTTTGCCAATGTTGGCGATCATCTAGTTTTCGTGGTTCCTAATGCGCGTCCATGTTGCCGTTGCTCTTTTTGCTATTGCCTCTGGGATGGACGGGACCTGAGTTTCGAGGTGAAGAGTTTGGTTAGTGGTAAGGATTGGAGCAGAGAGGATTTTTCTAACGGAGAGGTTTTGGAGGGTTTGAATTTGTTTGAGAGCGGTTTTAGAGGCATTTGCCCAGGCCACGCATGCGTACAGGACCACCGAGAGTATAAATGACTATATAAAATCAGCTTGGATTTAAGTTGTAGCTGTTTGCTGCGGAAGATGGGAGCGCATAACTTTATCCGCTGTCTGCCTTTGTTGGCCGTATTTTTTATGTGAACAAAATTATTTTGTAGTTATTGACATTATAGTAATAATAATAATAATAATAATAATAATAATAATAATAATAATAATAATAATAATAATAATAATAATAATAATAATAATAATAATAATAATAATAATAATAATAATAATAATAATAATAATAATAATAATAATAATAATAATAATAATAATAATAATAATAATAATAATAATAATAATAATAATAATAATAATAATAATAATAATAATAATAATAATAATAATAAATGGTGATTAATGATGATGATAATTGCTGCTAAGAACAGAATTGAGAGGAGATCTGGTCCTTACACATGACTACGTTGCTTAGATGAGATTAGTAAACATGTAACTCAAAGTGGCTACTTTCTTTCACAAGATCTGTTCTTTATTAGGCTTTGATAAATACAAAACGCTGGTTTCATACTATCCTAAAACAAATAAGTTTGTTCAGTTGGTTTCTACAATGCCTAATGTTGCTGCTATAGACCCTGAAACAAATGAGGGGGGGGGGGTGGGAAGCCGGACATTGTACAATTTTAGAATATGACAAAGGGAGGTGTTGATTTGGTGACCAACTGTCAGAAAAATATTTCAGGAAACACCAGCACTGACCTATGGTTGTGTTATGTAATTTGCTAAATATAACTACAATCAATGTTTTCTGCATTTACAAAGCCAAGGAGAAAAATGTCAAGGGGTTAAAGAAAGCAGATTTCATTTCCGATATTTTATGGGAGCTGATAAAGGCATAATTGAACGCAGGTCTAAAATCCTACAGATTGCTGCAAAGACTCAACGATGTGCTCAAGAATTGCTTGATATTGAGACCAGCTGTGGAAGACTGTGCACAGAAAAAGAAAAAAAAGAAAAAGATCCCAACACGTTGTTATGAATATGGAAGATCAAAAGATAAATCAACCAGGAAATGGTGGGTGTACAAAGTGTTGCAAATGGGTTTACTCTAACCAAAGGTGTGTACGTGAATTGACTCTAAATGGCTGTATTATATTTAAGAACGCCAGAAGAAATGAGTTGCAAGTTAGTGAAATATGTCTGGAATTCGAATAAAAATAGGCGATACTTGGGAAGGAATCCTCGGGTATATTTCTAAAGGAAGTGCTGTTAAAGTGAAGATCTTTTAAGATCGGTTTCAAACAGGATATGTGAGATGCACTTAATTTTATGAGTAAATATATATGTAGTATGACAAGTTTCTGATTTTTTATTATGTATGTGTTTTTTATAGATTGTTTTTGTATATACATAAAATATGGTTTATTATAGTTCACGGAACCATGTTTATTAACAAAATACTGAAAATTTATGTTTAAAGCTGAAGGAGTCTCTTCCGGCTGGTATCTCCCGTCACCAGTATGAAGGGAATCTTCTGCTCGTCGTCACTTTGAAGGGTCGGTATGATGAATTCTTTTCTCGTATAAAAGATCCGGCTAACTCTTTCGATGAACTGCGATGACTCTTTCTCTCCTATCTCAGTCGTGGTACGGGTATGAAGTATGTTCACAATTTACAGCTGATAATTTTCCTTGAGACGCGACCCCCGTGAAAATTATATGTTACGTCGATGTATTAACTTTTAGTCTTTCTAATGAGATAGTCTTCTTTGCTCTGGAGGCCACAATTGAAATAATATTAGTGTATTTATTATCACAATTTTATTCGTTAATATATATAACATTTACAATGAAGACAAAAGATAATCGCACTAGGCCAACTGCAAACGATATAATGCAAACAATCAAACAATGGGAAACAAAACACTCCAACACAACACCTACCATAACTAATAATACTGCATCAAATGCCCCTCATCACAGTATATGCAACTAATTCTATTTTGGGAAAATTGTTTTCAGCCATACAATGTTGCATGTACTGTGATGATCTCCCCACAACAATGTAATTGTACAACAATATAACAACTGTGTTGAAAAACATGTCATCGTTGAATACAAAAATATTTTCTCTTGACAATGTTTCGATTTTTGGCAACTTTCAGGGGTTCTATGCCCCTCCCCACTAAAATTTGTTTTATGATTTTTCTTATAATTGATTGTCACGTCACTTTGCCATATCTATTTCGGCATCTCGGTAGGGCTTAAGCATAGTCTTGTGGTACTTGCCTACCTTTTTGCCGTTACTACCCTCAAGTCCATATGTATGATCTCCAAATTTCTCCGATATCCTGAATGGTCCTTTATTGAATTTGGAATGGGCCGGCTTTTATGGGAGTAAGGGGTAGCGTTTTCCACTTTAAAGATGTGGGTGTACTTGTTGCACAGACCGGGTTTCGAACTGAATACTTCTCGGTTCTTGATTAAGCACGCTCTCAGTTGATTCTTTTGTTCTTCATTTATATTGTGCGCATTATTCACTTTTTCGTTCAGCGTAGCCATAAAAGATTCTTCTTCTTTCTTTTTATCATCTCTGACGACATCCAATCTGTATACTCCGCAATCATCTCGCAGATGGTGATTCTCTCCTCGAACTCCGCGAACATTATTATTAAACAAATCAATTTCGACGTATTTTTGTATATCATCGCAGTCGTCTTCTTCATTTGCACTTACTTTTTCGTCGTCGTACAATATAACATTCTCTACAAAAAATCTTCCATTATTAACATCGTCGAAATCCTCGTTCGCTTCAATATTTTCACCTTCTAACAGTCTCACTATTCGCGTGTTTTCACCATCTTTAACGCGTAGTTCATGCTCTTCGAAATCGATGATTGCTTGCCAGTGATAAAGTAAGTCGTTTCCAATAATAATTTCTCTTGCCAAACGCTGAATAACTAATGCGACAAAATCAAATTTCCAACCATTTACATGTGCTTTAACTAACATTTGATATTTCACCCGATCTCTCTTTTTACCGATCGCTGTACTACAATACACATTGTTTACGTGCAAGTACTCTATCTTGTTTGAGGATAATAATTCCTGGAATAATTCCTCTGAAATTACCGATGAGCTTGCCCCAGTATCTATTAACACAGTGAAGCTACGGTCCCATATATTTAACTCAATTTGAGGTGGATTGACTAACTCTTTATTGGACTTTACTGGGTTAATTTTGTTGTCGGTGATTAAATTTACGTGAATTTTGCCCTGTGCCTGCACCATCAAATCATTTTCCAAGGCATAAAATGATTTCGGAATTAATTTCCCTGATTCTCATTCGTTTGATTGTTACTTGTTGATATCGTGCCAGTATTTGTTTCTTGATTCTGTGTTCTAGGAAAGTCGCGATCATTCCTGCGTTTGACGCTTTCCTCCTCGAACCTAGGCACTTGGGTTACATTTTCCTGATAATTTGTACTATGATTTCTCGGATCGTAGCTTCCATTCCACCTACGATTGTAATTTCTGTAAAACCGGATGTGATTAATTTGACTGGTTCTTCCACGCCCTCTGGTATCGCCACCATAATCATGATTACGTCTCTCGTATCGCGAATTTTGTCTGTCTCGCGGTATAGGACCTCTGTAATTCGATCTTACATCAGGACGTCTATTTGTTCTGTAGTTTTCACCATTATTTTGGTGTGTTTCATCTCTCACACCATTTCCCTGGTTCTCATTCGATGTTGGAAAATTATTTCTAAGACGTTCTAATTGCGTTCCTTGATTCCTACCTTGGCCACCTACAGCGCGCTGTCCATTTTCATATCGCTGACTGGAGTTAGTCTCTTGGTAATTATTCTGTGCCTCGAACTCTGCCAATAATTCAGTTACGTCCGAAAAATCAACCGGTTTCGCCACGATCAGATTATTTCTTATGTGCGGTGGATAATGGCGAATAAGTGCTTCAATAACCTCCTGTTCACTCAACTGAGTGTTGGAGTAGTTTCGATTTGTTCGCCAGTTTCAAAAAATACTCCATCATTGAAATACCACGTTTACTGTCATAATGTCCGGTAGCCAGTTCGACTTTAATCTGGTTTTGACGTCCCGGTCCCCAAAATCTATTTATAAAAAGGTTTCGAAACATACTATATGTTTCGTGAGACGCCAAAGTTAGTCTTAACCATTCCAATGCGTTTTTCTTAAGACAGCGTTTAACCACCATCATTCGTATCTCGTTCGGAATTCGTTTGATCCTAAAATAATCCTCCAGTTCTTTTATGAAAATTTTTGGATTGTCACCGGCTTCTTCGTCAAATGACGGAGGGGTTAGGTCATGGAACAAGTGACTAGCATGACAATTATGGTTTTGACTAGGGGAGTGCATTGGCATAGCTAAATCATTCTCCTGAAAGTCCGCCATATTACTGTTATTGTCAAGTGCATCAGTATTGGTCATATTTTTGCATTCACTCACAAATTGATCATGATTGTCATTAACTCTATCAGCCTGTAGAGCAATCACAACTTGGGAAAGCCTTCCTGTAAATTCTTTTTCCTTTGTAACCGTTTCATTTATTCTATTTACATTTACATTGGCTTCCTCCTTTACTTTATTCAATTCTTCTCGCTGTGACTGCATCTCAGCGCTTATACCCTTTACAACATTTTCTAAACTATCAATTTTTACATCAATGTCATTTTGTTTTGACCTAATTCCATCTTGATACATTTTACAACTCTGTTCTACCACGACTATCTCTGTTCTCAATTCATCTCCTACCTTTGCAATTTTTGCATTCTGTTCTGCTAGTTTTTCATCAAATTCTTTACTTAATTCAGCTTTCATTTCTACCACTGTCTTCTCCTGTCCTAACTTAACTTCATTTATCAATTCTCCTAGCCTAGCTATTTCTACTGTGTTTGATTCCTGTCCTAATTTTATCACGCTTACTAACTCACCTAATTTAGCTATATCATTGTTACTTGATTCAATTCTTTCTGTACATTCCTTCTTACATAATTCAATTTCTTGTGACAATTTATTTATATTTCTGGCATTATCCTCCTTCAAATCTGCTACATTTCTAACATTATCCTCTCTTAATTTTGCTACATCTGCTTTTAGTTCTGTTACATTTCTAACACTATCCTCTCTTAGTTTTGCTACATCTGCTTTTATATCTGCTGTATTTTTGTTCATCGCTTCCAATATTTCTTTCAATCCTATTTCAGATTCCTTACATACTACATTCTTTCTACCTTCTACTGATAACTTATCACTCACTTCCCTCTCTACACTATCATTATCTTTCTCAACTTTTTCCATCTTCTGTACAATTTTCTTATTGCGTAGTATCATAAATTAGTACTAGTCTTACTTGAATTCTGGAGCACAAGAAAAAGGATACTCCGTCAAAATGTCTTCTTTTCACTCTTTGTCCAGGTACATATTTTTACTCTATAGTATTCGAGCCGTCGCGCGTCTGGGCGCCAGTATGAAGGAGTCTCTTCCGGCTGGTATCTCCCGTCACCAGTATGAAGGGAATCTTCTGCTCGTCGTCACTTTGAAGGGTCGGTATGATGAATTCTTTTCTCGTATAAAAGATCCGGCTAACTCTTTCGATGAACTGCGATGACTCTTTCTCTCCTATCTCAGTCGTGGTACGGGTATGAAGTATGTTCACAATTTACAGCTGATAATTTTCCTTGAGACGCGACCCCCGTGAAAATTATATGTTACGTCGATGTATTAACTTTTAGTCTTTCTAATGAGATAGTCTTCTTTGCTCTGGAGGCCACAATTGAAATAATATTAGTGTATTTATTATCACAATTTTATTCGTTAATATATATAACATTTACAATGAAGACAAAAGATAATCGCACTAGGCCAACTGCAAACGATATAATGCAAACAATCAAACAATGGGAAACAAAACACTCCAACACAACACCTACCATAACTAATAATACTGCATCAAAGCAAGGATACAAAATGGGTGATACCTGTCCCCCAAGCGAGTAAACACGTTACAGTTATTCACGTGAGCAACCAAGGGTAAAAAACTTCATGAGAAAATATACCAAACAGAAAAAAAACAGACAAAAAACTTCAAAAAATAGCAGAAATTGTCCCACTTTTCAAAAAAAGTTGAAGAGAGGACTAAGAATGTCAGAGGCATGGGCCTGTTGAACACAGTGTATAAAGTGTATGCAAACTTATTAATAACCGTCTCTAAAATAAGCAGAGGTATTATTACAGGAAGAAAAGGGGTTTTAGGAAGGGTTGTTCTTGCAGCGACAATGTGTTAGTCTAAAAATGATTGTAGAAAAACGACGAGAAGTCAATCTTGAAATGCACATAACTTTCATTTAAATAATAGAGGCTACGCACATACATAATTGAGGTAATTAAGAGTTTGTGGACAGGAACTAATGTAATTATATATACTGAAACATAAAAAACAAACGAAATTGCTACAAATGAAATGTATATTTTGAGTTTTCTACCTATAGCCCATATAGTCCCGCTTACTCTTGATGACTTTTGCATAACTGGTAAACCGTGGGAGATAGACCAAATCTTACTATATCAAAATGTAGATGTAGTTAAAACACACAATTTATGTCCGAATGCATTCTTTTTAAGGAGTGAACCGTTTCGGAAATATTCCTTATTATTTGTGTGAGTTTTGCAATAGTTTAAACGTTTCTGAAATGTAAGGCCGTTATTCACTTTCTATCCCTTGGCCGTGCAAAGAGAACAGAATTTCAAAGCGACCAGCTTAAAATTTGACTATCGTTCAAAACCTACCGTATTTCCATATTCCCGTTGACCTGCAAAAAATTAGCAACAGCGTAATTTCTGCAAATGTTTATCTCGACTAACACGAAGATATACATGAGGAATATTCGTACGAGCTTGTAAGAACAGGTAGTACAATGGTAGAGAGTCATGTGAGTGCAATACGTCAGATTATTTAGATTAGATTTGTTGTTACGCCCTTCCATGAGATGTTTACAGTTCCTGGTTACCTATGTCTTCCCCTTCCTTCTGCGCACTATCCACATACAGTCGGAACACACACACATTGCAAGCAAAAGGATGTTTGCCCTACTTCCAGCAATCAGCAGAGAAAGAAAAATGAATAACTGTTATATCTAATACAAAATACGAGGTAAATGAGAAATGAGTTTCTCTTATGCTAGAAAGAATTTTAGATACGAGGGCTGCAATGACCAAACCATGGGGTATTTTTTCTGAAGCTGGGAACAAAGTGCTTGACAGATGCGAAGTAATTTAGTCGTCACGGGGTGGGGAGCGAAAGTGCATATGAAACATGATTTTGCTAGTATCCGTTCTCGGCTCAGGTGTCCTTTACCCAGAGCACCATATACCGTTTTACTAATTAACATGGCGCCGATATCATAAGGTCCAGTTTATCGTGTACAACCTCCTTGCTCACGACCCTTAGTAACAAACACGGACCGATGATCGCACTTGCCTTGTATCTAAACTGCCGCAGGGAATAGCGCCTTTGTTTTTCGCAAAACAAATCTGCTAGAGATAAGGGTTCGATGGAGTTTGGTACAACAAGGCGGATTTGTTTGTTCTCCCCACAGATCGCCCCTCTGTCCGATCTGTATCAAGCTTATCCTTTTGTCCCACAGGACAGGTTTTTGTTGTCCGAATGACCACAAGTTTGTCTCACAAATAAGGAACGTAATCCCGCTAAAGTGATTCTAAACGGTTGTAAAGGAGAGCTTATGTTGTGTGTTGTAAATTGTCCAACACCTTCCTTCAGGTTAACGATAAACGTATCCACGCGTGCAGTAAAACTATAAACAACATTTCTTCTCGTAATTTCCAGTTATGTACAAATAACTCACGTTCCTATGCACAATACCAGCCTTGCAACCAAAAGTATAACTGACAGTAAATTTAATGGTGGGTGGCAGGAAGAGCTGGTCAATACAAAGTCCAATCGTAGGCTTGCTATACCTTGCGGTGTTGTATAATTAGGCACGCTGTAAAGCCGCCCACAAAATATATTAGTGCAACAGGAGAGAAAATAATCTGATCACGAAGTGCTCAGCTATCAGTCGCCATTAAATGTTGTGTTTGTCACAGCATTAATGTATATACTGTTTGCCTGTAGTGTGTGACAACATGACAAACTCCAGTACAGTTACTTTTCTATCACTGTGTTTCTCTTGTAAACTTTTACACCAAAACACTGTTCTCTTTTACTGACGTTAACACAGTATTTCGTGATATTGCAACTCACAACTATTTTCTTCTCGTGACCTCACTCAGTCCTTTTACTGTCTCCTTTCATTTTCTCTGTCTCTCATACATTAACTCAGACGTTAAAATCACTCAACACTCATTAAAACTTCTTAACTTCGACGCTTATTATCTTTAACAACTACAGTACCACATACCTGACATTGACACACTGACTAATTCAAAAAGGCCTACCTTCACGCGCTCCGCAAGCTTTTGTACCAGCGATGACGTAGGCAGAACTTCCTCGAACGTCTACAAACAAGCCGGCTGCAGGACACTCCTGGGATGCTCAGGAAAACCCTTTGTGTTGCCGCTTAATTATTTTACGTTTTTACTCGCGTGAGTTGTATGCTTGAACTTGAGTGCCTTTGTTCTGAGCCACAACAGTGGATTGGGGCAGCCAAGCCCCAACCGTCTTTTGTTTTAATGTTGCTGTCATGGGCCGGCGTCACAGTAATTAGAACAAGTAAAGTACTCCACTAAAAATACAGGCCACGAAACTGGTCCACGATTGTCAATCCATCGGTATCCAATGCGATCATTGAGGTGATTTCGCATATTTACATCAAAGTGTGCTGGAGCTCATACCGGCCATTTCCGCAGCTGTGTACTCCTGCATCTATGGAAGAAATGATTGAACATATTAGGACATCAGAATATTTCTAAGTTACACGTCGTATTGCAGCGCAGTTGTACCAAGTGGATATTTCCAATATGCAGCCCGAGTCCCGTTATCGTCTGCTCCATTTGTTATCGTCCGTCTGACACGCAGATAGGCTGTGTTTTGAATACCACCTGCATTTGTATTTGTTGCTTATAAAGAAAGGGAGCGTGTAGTAAACTGCCTATTTGTGTGTCCGGCAGACTATAATATATGGAACAGACTCTCAAAAATTCGGGCTGAATTTTGGAGATATCGACCTGTACAAATCGCACTGCAATAGGACTTGGGGCTTAAAAATATTCACCTAATGCGCTCAATCATTTTTGCCGTGGCTGTATGTATCGCAATGCTGTTAAAACGTTTCTATAATGGAAACTACGCATGTAACGCAGTGGGATGTAGCGCATTATGCTCAGATCGTTTATCTGCACTAACAGATGGCTAAAGGGTTGTATACCTTCCACATTAAGGTGCCAAAACGAATCCTAACAAAATGTCACAACCGTTGCTTCTCAAACTTCGACGGCCTCCAGCGTCCAAACCGTACATTTCCGTACAGAATTTTCTCCTAGAAAAATGATGAATTTTCCATTCCGCACAAATTATTAATCATTGTCGGTGTTTTCGGGGTAATTTGCATATATATGATTATGCTAGTTGTTCTTAATTGCCTATTGACAGTTACCTAAGTGTTCTAATTTTGTTATTGTTTATTCATGAGCAGAGCAGTTCACAAGTAATTGACACATACAGATGTGTTGAATGGTAAGTGGCTGCAAGATGGCAGGTCAATGATAGCCACACAATTGATTGTCAATAGACGTTTGATCCATACTTATACTGTTGAATACGTTTTTGATGGAGTGTTATTTGATGTATAGGGGATTAATTTACAAGTACTTTATTTATCAAATAATTAAGCCATAAATGATTGGAGAGTGCCTGACAATCACACATAGAGAAAGCTATAAGTGCTGTAGTAATGTCCTCATGTAATTTGCAGGTTTTTGATTATTCAGTAAGGGAATGGAAATTGAATTGTCTGATCAAGTTAGCGAGGAGGGCTCTTGTACAGTCATGTGTTTTAGTATCGCTGGTTGGCTAGAATGAAGAGCTATTTTATTTTAAAAATCTGGTGTGTTGCACTCACATGTCTTTCTCTACTCTTGTACTAAACACTCTTCCAAACTCTTCTTCTTCTTCTTCTGCTTCTTCGTGTTTGTGGAGATGAATATTTGCAGCAATTATCTTACTGTTTATCTTCTTGTAGACACAAGGAGAAAATGGGAATACAGTAACCTTTGAGCATAGTCAAATCTTTTAAAGCTTTCAAATTTCGTTCTCTTTGCACGTTTTACCTATAAACAATTGAATAACAATGTTCCATTTGACAGAAGTATGTTCTCCAAAACTCACACAAATAACAAGGCGCATCTCCGAAAGGTCCACTCTAAAAAAATTTATTTAGTCATAAATTGGTATTTTAGCAAAATCTACATATTTTGTGTAGTAAGGTTTGGTCTATCTCTTAAGGTTTACCGGTTATGCAAGTCATACAGAATAAATAGGACTAAAGGAGCTATTGCCAGAAAATTAAATTTTTACATCTCATTTGCCAAAAAAATATCTCAAACATATAGCATTTTAATGAAAATCATTTTCACGAAAATCAAAATTTCCGAAAAATTTTCCATGGAAAGGGTAGTTTAGGGTGAAGCAATTTTCTTCAAAAATAACAACTTTGGTTTTTAACCGACTTTTCGTTTTTGAGTTATGCTATCCACAGCCTGA
Source organism: Tenodera sinensis (assembly GCA_030765045.1). Classification (NCBI taxonomy): domain Eukaryota; kingdom Metazoa; phylum Arthropoda; class Insecta; order Mantodea; family Mantidae; genus Tenodera; species Tenodera sinensis. The sequence continues at coordinate 81,324,348 of CM060969.1, read as the reverse complement.
CAAACAGGCCTCAAAACATATTTCCGGCGAAATCTCTATATCGAATTTTTGGATGGAATACAATACTTCCTCTACTTTACCATGTGTAGTAGAGAAAGCAAAAATTGAATGTGAGTAGCCTTCTGCGGAAAGTTCCGTGGTTCGTGATATTTGCCCTCAGGATAAAATAATATAATCAATAAAAGTGGGTACCTTGTTTTAATAAGCCGACGAACAAAATATTTATCTAGTTCTTTATATCAACATTCCAATTCGATATATTGCTTTAACATGTGATTAAACTTTACAATATTGTGACAAAATCAGTCCAGTTACTTTCATTTCATTTTCTTCCAAAATGTTTGCACACTCCACAGTTCTCTTCTACCAACATTAACACGGTCTACAGCCTTTTGGATATTACAATTTCTGTTTTCTTCTCGTAGCCTTGACTCAGTCCTTTCAGTGTGTTTCTTCACCTTCTCTGTCTCTTATTCTCTGTTGTGTGCCGCACAACAAAATATTTATACAAAATATTATTGTATAAAGTATAGAAACACATTTCTTCCACCACTACCTGAGCTATTGATCCATTTGGAACATTTCATTGATTAGTGAAATAGTAACATTGTGTATTACAATATAATCTCACACACACACACACACACACACACACACACACACACACACACACACACACACACACACACACACACACACACACACACACACACACACACACACACACACACACACACACACACACACACACACACACACGCACGCACACACACATACACACACCGCTTAGATGTATTTAAGTCAATATTATTTACTTTTATTTCTTCTTATTTGTTTTTCTTTCATTGTATTTTTACATTCTATACTAGGTATTTAGTGTAAGTAGAGGAAGTATTGGGTCGTTTCCTTAGCGCGGTGGTAGCCCTGCTGCTTACTAAGAGGGAGGCCCGGATTCGATTCCCGGTACCGGCAGGGGGTTTTATCCCGCGAAAGAGCTGGTTCGGGATGAACTCAGGGTTGGTAACTTTCTGAGGAGCCAACTGAGGAGCTATTTGATTGAGAAGTAGCGACCCCTGGTTACAAGATAGCATAACCGGCCGGGAGGGACCGGAGCACTGACCACATTCCACCTCCAGTACTACACCCCACCATGACACCTGTGCTGCGCAGCGGTAAGCGGCAGTAGGCCTTGGACCAGTAAGGCCTGTTGCGCCTTGGGATTATTACTAGAGGACGTATTGTATTTCACTTAAAATTTAAATTTGGAGATTTCACCGGAAATACACGCTGTTAGTCCCTGAAAAAAGCCACTTTATAAAACCGTCTGTGCAACTTTGTGTACACCTTCGTGTGTATGTGTGTTTGTGTGTGCGTGCGCGCGCGTGCGTGCGTCTGTGAGCAGCATAACTCAAAAGTGAATACCAAATACTAAATACCAATTTTGGTATTTAAGTTCAGCAAACTTCCCAGGATGCGACACGAAGATTCTCAAGAGAAATCCTTCATCCTGGACTATCCTTCACGTGGAAAAAGTTTCGAAAAACTTTTGTTCTCAAAAATGACTAACGAGTTTCATTAGAATACGACATATTTAAGATATTTTCGTGATACATGAAGTGAACATGTTTACTTTTGTAGGACCCGCCTGGTAAGCGGAAGGTCTATGGTTCAAATCCCAGCTGTGGCATTGAATATTTAAGTTCCAGTTCTACCTCTCAAACATTGCCCACACACGGCTTGTGTGTTTAAAAACACCAACAGTAAGTTTGTTGGCCTAAATAAATAATAACCATCTGAAGGTTGTTATGTAATCCTGGGACATAAAGTACTTACAATAGTAAGTCACCATTGGGTAACTGTCTCTGATGTGAGACTGCCTTTGTAGTTTACCAGGAGAAATACCAACTGGTTTGAGAATTCAATGCCATTCTGGCAGACTGTCACAGTAGCTCAATGGTTAGAGCACCCGCCTGGTAAGCGGAAGGTCTGTGGTTCAAATCCCAGCCCAGTTCTACCTCTCAGACATCTAAAATTTTAAATTCTCAAATTGATATCACACTCAGCTAAAAACTTAAAAACGCTATCAACCGCTTTGTTGTCGTCCACTAACACCTCTGCAAGTCTGGCAGGCAGCTGCAGAGAATCCCGAAGGTGTGCTGGAGAGCACCACTCTAGCAGCACGTGACGGAGAGACAAACGATTTTGACAGCGGACATAGAAGGGTAGGGTCCCTTTTAAATAGGTAAGCATGCGAAAAATAACAGTGCCCTATTCTTAATAGAGCCAAGCTAATCTCCTCGCGGCGAGATATGCGACAGGAATATATCGTTCTCTTAGCGTGGTGGTGAAAAAAGAAGCGAAAGTTGGGTGCTTAGGGATACATCTAAGCTCACAACCATAATTTGCAAAGAGAATCTCACGCCGATATTGCAGAGGAGGTTCTGCGGACTCGGCGTAAAGGCTAATCACTGGGCTTGTTGGAAAAGCTCCTATTGCAATGCGGATGCCCCTATTGTCGACCGCGTTTAATCTTCTCAGCACAGATGGTCGTGCTGACGAATAAACAAAATACCCATAGTTTAGTTTGGATCGGATCAATGCGCGATATATTCACAACAAAACTGTCCGATCCGCTCCCCACGATTTGCCATTTAGTACTCGCATGATATTTAGGGAACGGTCACATCGTGCTCTTAGCTGTGCGACGACCAACTAAGCTTCCTGTCCAAGATCAAACCCAGGAAGCTCGTCTCATCTGTAAAGGGAAGTAAATCTGGACCGAAACGGAGCGAAGGTGGTAATAGTCTCCTACGACGCCAGAAATTAACGCAGATTGACTTCTCAGTTGAGAAACGGAAGCGGTTTTTGACGCTCCATTCTCTAAGGTTGTCCAAACATTGCTGCAGGCGCCGTTGTAAGAACGCCGTGCGCTGAGAAATGCAATAAACAGCGAAGTCGTCTACGAATAGGCAGGACGAAACTCCAGGTGGAACACATTTCCAGATGGAGTTAATTGCTATGGCAAAGAGCGTGACACTTACCACCGAACCCTGAGGTACTCCCTCCTCCTGAACAAAAGAAGTAGAAAAAAAGGAGCCGACCCTTACTCGGAAACAGCGGTCCTTCATAAACTCCTGAATGAGTGGTAGGCGTCCACGTATGTTCCAGATACACGGGGAACGTAGAATCCCTGCTCGCCAGCACGTATCAAGCCTTCTCTAGATCGAAAAATATGCCAACGGTTTGACAGCTCTTCATAAATTGTCCATTATCTGTGTCGATATTGACACGAGATGGTCTACAGTTGAACGGCGTCGTCGAAAACCACACTGGTTTTTAGTCAATAGGTTACTACTTTCTAACCACCATACCAATCGTCCATTGATCATGCGTTCCATCACCTTGCAAATGCAACTGGTGAAGGAAATAGGACGATAGCTGGAGGGAAGATGACGGTCCTTTCCAGCCTTCAAGATGGGAATAACGGTGGCCTCCCTCCAATTTTCTGGGAGTATACTGTCAACCCAAACACGATTATAGACCTCGAGCAGGAATGCATTACTTTCAGGATAGAGCTCTTGTAACATTTGTACATGAATACCGTCCGGTCCTGGTGCTGATAATCGCGAAGAAGTAAGAGAATGTTCTAGCTCTGCCAAGGTGAAAAGGCCATTGTAATCTTCTACGCTTCTAGATCGAAACGCGAAGCCTTGAGATTCCACCTGAGTTTTAATTGGAAGGAACTCAGGGGAGTAGTTTTCCGAGCTAGACACTTGAGAAAAAGAAGTGCTAAACGCGTTTGCGACTTCCAATGGATTAACAACAGCTCCTTTGGCTGTTTTCAGTCCCGCAATTGGAATATGGATCGATCTACCAGCAACAGCCTTAACCTATCCCACACAACCGAGGAGGGTATGTGTCGGTTAAATGAAGCTACAGATTTGCTCCAAAATGAATTTTTGTTATCCTTAATGACTTGTCTAGGCATGGCGCGCATTTTCATGTATTGGATTAGGCTATCCAAAGTAGGGTGGCGTTGGAAAACCCTAAGAGCACGCCTTCGAGCACGAATGGCACTCCGACATTCTTCCGTCCACCAGGGGACGGGAAATCGACGGGGGTGTGAGATCGAACGCGGGATTGATCGTTCAGCAGCAGAGTGTCAAACCGAGTCAAAATTATCTCCTCGTGATGAGATACGTCAGTTTATTGGAAGCTCTTTTACCTGTCTAAGCTTGTTTTTAACACCAGACGTATATCAGTACGTCACTATTGAGCTGCGCAAGGTTCATGATTTATGCATTCGTTTAGAGGATCTTTCAACAATGGCATGTGTATTTCCAGTGATGCATATTGTTACCTAAGATGAGAATCTATGGATAGTCGGCTCGTTCAACATTTTACTACAATAGGTTTTACAATTGGTATTAGTAATTTGAATTATTGTAGACAGACACATACACAAAATAAAACCGCATTAGCTCTTACATAATGGTATTATTACAACTAAAATGGACAAGAAAAGAATAAACAAATAAAATGATTCACAAGATTCATAAGGTTCAAAATCTTCACCATTTGCGCACCTGAGAGCTTCACAGCTTCGTGCCCTAGGAACGTCGTTGTTGCGTGTTTTCTTCGCAGCCAGATGAATAAATTTGCCTCAAAGGTTTGATGTCAGTAATCGATGATTTATATTGCTTTCTCTGCGGCGATGGTGTTTATTGCACGCCCTCCTTCGTGTGATAGCCTATATCTGCGAGGTCAGCACAAACGTTCTTGGGTTTGGCATCCTTCGGGCAGGAAATCTCTCCTGTTACAATCTAGTGGCAGCTGCAGCATTCTGAGCAGCTTCCACCATACACTAGCAACATATAAAGGTACTCACAATTTGAAAAGGCTGGCATCTCGTAAATCTTGGGCTATGCTATGATTATCCACACCTCGGGTTTTTTATCACTAAACCTGTGAGTTTGCGTGCGTAGCTACTCTAATACTGACTCTGCTTCTATTGGAGCTGACTAAACATAGTGTGCTTTGCATTCAGCGGCCGCAAAACCACATTGGACGAAGGAGGCATTACTTCCATGTAGTTAGAGTGGGTCATTAGCTACCAGGATGTGCTTGTTATTTCAACAAAGCCTTACACCACAGTTTCGTCATGTTTGTTTGGAATAAAGGTATGTGGAAAACAATAACTAGACCTCCGCCTCCTAGTTAAGGTATAGTGTTTTGTTTACGTCCAAGGACCGGTTCTCACACTGATCTCACCTGAAATAGTAACATTGTCTATTTCTCCAACCACATTACGTTTGCAAGATGGTGTTGGGGAAATTATTAATTACTTAAAAACCCTGTATGATGCCACATACTTACTGCCGAAACAAAGCAGAAATACCCTGTTATACCTATCCCAGAAGTAACAATCTGTTATCTTGAGACATTTTTGTGGAATAAGACATCTAATTAGGTAAAACAACTTTTTTTTCAGAAACGGCTCATCACAAAGCAAAATGCTCTTATACTTTTTGTTTGTAATACTTCTATGAAGAACATAGAAGTCCAATCCACTCTGTATACAATAACAGATTGTGAATTCTTATCGCAGTTTAGTTGGAGAAGATTATTTTGGAAAGCAAAATCACAGCTTTTAGTTTTCTCAGCAACATTTTTAAGTTATATTTTTCGAATAAATTGTCTAATAAAATAAGGTTGGCTAAATTTGAGGTAAAGGAGGACGCTGATGTTTGATCTTACCTACCTAATAACATTATAATATGAGGTTATAGCTGTTAAGGTCGACTGTTCTAGGTATGAAGGCCTTCAAGACGGAAATCAGAAACCGGAAGACCCCAATAGAAAGTGGAACATAATCCATGTAGTAACTAGGGCAACATATCGCCGCCGAAGTTGAGGAATGGTTTGGTGTAGAATACCTCTTCCTGATGTACCGCCTGTATAGATCATTTGGGCTAATAAGAACAAATGCCCACTAAGGCTTGCCAATGAATAGATTTTCGGAATATGTGGCAAGTTTCAGTATTGTGTTCTACCCAAAAATTTAGTGTGGAGATTTCAGGGAAATACACGTTTTGAGGCTCCCTGAATCCAAAAAAGTAATTGCTACAAACGGTGTATGTGGTCTGCGTTTGTGTGTGTATGTGATGTCATAACTTAAAATCGAAAAGTCAGTTGCACATCAAACATACATTTTAGTTAAGTATCTTCCAAGGATGCAACACGAAAATTTTTTAGAAAATTCCCAAACACCAGCCTATTCTTTGAGCTTGTCTACTCATTTTTGAACAAACTGTTCCTAAAAATGTATCTATTTCATATTTATCAAGATAAACTTTTTAAAATGTTTTCCTTATAAGAACAATGGGAGTAAGACAATACAGATGTGAAAGGAATAGTCAAATACGGCCAGGGCATAAAAATCGAATAATGACCTGTTGGTTGAAAAAAGTAGAAGTATTTTAACATTCAATGCAATAACAAAGGATGTATCAAAATGGTTATCTCCACAAACAAGTTAGAGATAAATTATATGCTTATCTGTTACGCTTTGTGAGTTACACAAAACTCATTGAAAATGCAGAGCATTTCAGGGACTATTCTCACAAAATTCAAGATATAGATTTCATAATAAAATAAGCGTATGGCATTCTAATCCAAATCGTTAAGAGATATTTTTGAGAAAATCACTATTTTCTAAAAATACTCCATGTGAAGAGTATTCTGGATCTAAAAATACTTGTGTTGCATTGTTGGAAGATGCAGAACTTAAATACCAAATTTGGTACTTACCTGATTTTTCGTTTTTGGGTTATGCTGTTCACACACACACACACACACACACACACACACACACACACACACACACACACACACACACACACACACACACACACACACAGACACAGAGGATACGTGCATGGATTTTTAGACGCAGGACACCACAAGACGTGTATTTGTAGTGAAATATCTAGGGTAGTCCTACAGTTTGTAAGAAAAAAATGATAGTGGATACAGAAGTTTATATAAATGAAACGCATGAAATGTTATGTTCTTAATTAAGTTTTATGCAACGAGGTACGTTAGGCGTGGGTAAATAACTGGAACACTGTAATGCATCTGTACAACGTCGCATAAGACAGCTAGTGAACAGGCTATAGTATCATTATCGCATTTTCAGCAACGTTTAACTTAACTCCTTTCCGCGTGGCCTTCGCTTGGGTTACCTTAAAGAACACGTGATCTTCCCATCGCTGAAGGGTATGGTGTGTGAATGGAGAGGAAAAAGAGGTTTCGCTGGACAGGTATAAAAAAGGAAGGCAAGAATAGCTTTATGCCCGAGGTAATCTGGGTTGGTTCCACTCTTCCCAAGAAAGAGATTACTGTCACATGTGTGAGATGGCCGTTACAACAGCGGCTGTGGCGCTGGATCGATGTCTCACGCCAGCTAAACTGCTCGATCCCATTTAGCTAATTAAATGAACCTTGGTGTAAGAGGCGGAAATGTTTATGTTTGCAACTTTATATCAAAACCAGGGATGTACAGTCTGTACTTAACAACTATTTAGTGGCTATTTATCCAGCATACAAACAGACTTGGGTATGTAAGCCAACGAATATTGTAAAATTCGTTAAAATATGACCCAAGCTAAACAGAATTGCCCTTTGGAGTTTTCATCTTTAACTATTGTCTGAACGAAATGTAAGATAATTCCGTGAGTATGATCCAATATGTCACAGCTGAGCGTTAATATTACCTTAAAATTGCGCGCTTATTGGGAACAAGTAATTAAAAGTGTAATTAAGATATATATATATATATATTGTAAACGTATAAGGTGACCGCCTCCGTAGCGCGGTTGGTAGCGCGCTTGCCTGTGGCGCGGAGGACCCGGGTTCGATCCCCGGTACCAGCATGGGGATTTTATCCCCTCTGGGAGGTCTGGCACGGGGTGCACTCAGCCTCGTTAGGTCCTGGGGGGACCAATTGAGGAGCTATTTGATAGAGAAGTAGCGGCCGGGAGGGCTCGGGGCGCTGACCACGTCCCACCCTCCAATACTGCACCTCACCAATGACGCTTGTAGTGGGCAGAGGTGGGGGATGCAGTGGCTGGGCGGTAGGCCTTGGCCCCTTGTGGGCTGTAGCGCCGGGGTTTAGTTAAATGTATAAGGTGCAGTGTAGAAGTCAGTATTCTACATTCCTTTTCATGAATTAAAGAAGCCACAATTTAATGCCTTTTTGTTGTAATAAATTGTGGGTGTTTTAAATTTAATTAACACAAAAACCGTTGAACCTATTGAAATACGCCAAAGGAAAAAGTTGTCGTTTATTCAATTTTCTATAAATATAGCCTTAAATCAAGAACCTTCAATCAATAGTAATTCAGCCAGGTGATGATACTTTTTTTGATAAAAATATTTTTTCTAGAAAATTATAAACTTTTCAACATTTAGGTATTAGACTTTCTTGTTATTCACAACATGAGAAATTCGCTGTTAAAGACTGAGTGATCATTTCACTTCCGCCCTGTATTTATAGGAACATTTGTTCTAGTTTTAACCAACCCCAGTTCCTATTGCAATATTGGACACTTTTTAAACACCTTTTATGTTTTAGTTGTTCCACTTATGGAACAATAGCGAAGAAGTTATGGCTGAGAACAGGTAGATAAAGTATTGCCTTCCATTCAAAAATTCGATATCGCAAGCCCATGGTAAATGCTTTTTTGAAGTCTACTGAAGCAAAAAAAAATATATATATATATGAGACAGAGAGAGAGCGGGGTGGGGGGGGGGAGGTAGAGAACAAGTTAGTTGAAAAACGAAGTCGAATGATTATCAAAATTTGTTTAGTTGAACATCTACCAAAATTCGAGATATAGACTTTCAATGGTAAGCCGACGAGCATTTTTTAGTTTAGGTAATGACATTCGTAAACTTGAATGAAGTTTATTATTGAGATTATTCCATAAAGTATAAAATACTATATAAGTAATTATTTTGTTAATTATGTTGTTTAAAATCAACTCAAGATATCAACTAACCAATTGTACTAAAAATGACAATGAGAAAATATTTAACCTCATAATCAAGGTAAGCTAACATTAGAGCAGAATAGAAAACAATTAATTACACAATTTTAGAACATTTAACTAATTGTGATGCGGCAGTGTAGGAGAACGAACCCTAGGCAGCTTGAACCGTGTGGTTTTAAACCATTTACTGTATTCAGATGAGGTAGCGGGAAGGGAAGAGGCTTGCACATTGTCACTTTGCGCAGCTGCTCAGGTTACAGTGCGACATCTGATGCCTGTAAACGTGGAGACCGCATCGCGGGACAAACCTTGGTATCGGCGTAGGGTTTCACATACAAGATTGCTTCCCTAGGGGAGATCGGAGTGTTGTGCCCCACTGCTTTGCGGCAAACGAGTTTGCTCATTTAGACCTCAGAGAGTTCGGTTGGGAAAAAAAAGAAGAGAAATCCAGTTTGAAACTGTTTAATTCTCGGATATTTACATTTAATTGCATGGGAGCACTCGATTGTCAATGAGCAGAAACAGTTTGAAAATCAGTGCTGCACAATCCACAGAAATTTATGGTTTACTATGGATGTGATTTAACTGTGAGGAAATCACTGTCTACGTGAACCATACATCTACTACTATTACAGCTACCACTAGAAATATGACCACCATTACCACCACAACCTCTATTACCACTCTATCACCACCAGTAGCAGTACCACTACAACTACCACTACCACTACCACTACCACCACTTCCATTAGCATTACCAGCACTATCACATATATTACTACCACTGCCATCACTGCCACTATATCTACCGCCGCTACTACCATGACCACCAGTCACATCTACCACCACTACCACATTTATTACGGCGGCGCCGTGGCCGAGCGGTTAGCGCGCTCGCCTACCATCTAGGCGGCCCGGGTTCGATCCCAGGGACCCGCATGTGGTATTCGTGGTGGACGAAGCGGCGTCAGGGCGGGTTTTCTCCGGGTGCTCCGGTTTCCCCCGCCATCTCATTCCACCGGTGCTCCATCTTCATTCAATGTATTATCAGTGTCACCGCCTGCGGTGCCGTAGTAGTAAAAGCGGGCGTTAAACACTACAACAACAACAACACATTTATTACCACTACCACCACCACTACCACTACCCCTACCACTACAACCAGCACCACTGCCATCACCACCTCCTCCAACACTACCGCTACAACTACGATTACAACTACCAAGTGGTAATCTTGCGTACGGGAGGTTCCGGGTTTGATTCTAGGCAACCGTTCATTATGAGCATCCGTTTTTCGCGGTTTCCCCGGTTGGAAGGTGAATGTTAGAGGGTTTCTCTTCACCACGACTGTTCTGTCCATAATTTCTGTACCCATCATATCTTTATGCTCATCGGTTTTAGGGTTAAAGGTGCAGGAGAACATGTTGCGGTATACTCTATGAAGAGATCTGCTTGGCATTAGTCGGATGTTGACCAAACCGCGGCTACCTTTAGGGGCCTCCGCGTGGGTTGGGGTTTATCTTCAGGTTTGAAGTGCGTCGAATGCATTTTGTCTGGAATCGTTTGTACATTTGGCATTTCAATGCTCTATTGCATTTGCCAAAATATACTCTGATAAATGAAATAAATGTTTCAGTTCCTGATGACAAATATGAAAGTTTCACACATTTTCGGACGCTGTGATAATTGGAAAAGTTGGCTAGTTTTGGTCTGTGAAAAATATTCTTCAGCACAAAGATTACACCTTTATAAATCTCAGCTGCCCTTTTCCATGGCTTGTGGTTGAGAATGAGCCTCGCTCAAAAGGTCCCGAGTTCTAACTTAATTATGGCGAATCACCATAAAGTATTTTTTTATCCCCAGAGTGTCAATTAACTTTTAAAATCTGAGAAATTGGGTTCAAAATTGGATCAATTGAGTTATAAATTCTGTTAGGTCCTTTTCGTTCCTTTTAAATTAAATAACTAGGGCACACTGAAGGATAGGCGAGATCCTTCAGTTGGATGCAATAACACAATTTAAAATATTTGTATTGTGTGCCTTACTTTTCTCCATCAGAAAATCATTTTTGAAATGTTAAACAATTCTTTAAAAAGACGTTACGAGTGTATGACTCTTGCATTCATAACATATAAGGGAAGTCTCTTCAAAATTTATTTGGGTCACTCTAACTGGAATTTGAGTTCAGATCCTCTCTATTATGAAGCAGACACGCATTAAAGTGTGCTTATAGATCTTCTTTTGACCTTTTCCAGTTTTGTTTAAAATTACGTATGTCTATAGTTGAGCTAATTATTATAACATGCCAATATGCTGAAAGTTTTCCAGCTTTCCCTGTAGGTATCAGGAACCCTAGGTTTTCAAATGAATTAACGTCTACTTGAATGTTTAAGTTGTTCCTTTAAATGTTTTGGCAATGAGATGGCTGGAATATTGGAGCAGTTATAAAGTGACCTCCGCGGACTGCGGAGAGGCGTGCAATGAGGATATCCTAAGCTTAGCTTAATAAAACAGGACGATGAGGAACTATGCCTGTTTGGAAGGAATATCTATGGAATCTAAATCAACTTACAGCAAGGAGTGGCAGTTGTGAATACTATTCACGCGAGTTAATCAAACGGATTATTACTACGGAGGTTTAGTACCTTGGAGATTTGGAGGTTAAACAGACCTGTCTCTAGTTCAAGCCCTAAGCAATTGAAAGAGGGAAATTCAGCGAATTGAATGCTGGAAGGCATAGTACTCCTTATTATAATACATTAGGTATTTTAGATAGGTGTGTATGTACACACACACACACACACACACACACACACACACACACACACACACACACACACACACACACACACGGTATTCCGATTACAGATATAACAAAAGAAATAGCTATAACTTTTGAATTAATGTGAATCTGGAGGTGAAACCACTTGCTACAAATAGTGAAAATTGAAAATTTATCATCATAATTATATCATAATCATAATCATATTATCATAAATCTCATCACTGCTGTGATTAGTGGCTCGGAAAATGCCCAATTGGTATTCAACCTCGACCTACGTATGTGTTATGAGACATCTGTGATATAATATTGTTGACAGCAGTTGTTGTTGTCGTAGGTCTGCCAAATCACATACTGGTGTCCTACAGACGTGACCCTTATCAATTCGTCACAAAGAAACGTCAGATCGCGGTGTCAGGTCTGGTGATCTGGAAGGCCATGTGATACACGGTGATCCTCTTCCAGCAAATCGTTTGTCAAAAAATGTCCGTACTGCACTGGCAAAGTGTGGTGGTGGTCCATCTTGCTGGAAAATTGTTTACATGCGGTCTGATGAACTATATAATATGTATTGTCCTATGCAGTGATCTGCCAATGCGTGGGCGGCGTGACTCTTCTAAAGTCACATCATAAATGAATTAAAACTTCCTAACGTATTATTTCAAACGGTACCACCAGCATAACCCATTTGTATGCATAGTTTTGCAATTATAAACGTTTGTTTTATTACTTTTATAAGCGACACACAGTCTAGAGTATACAATCTAGGGGGGAGGGGGTCCTTGGAAACACAACCTTTAGCATCTGTTGAGGCAATCACTTCCTAGGAGGAATGGCTGAAGTAAGGGAGACTACAGATCATAGGTCGACAGGATACATAGACGCTCAGAAGTCCTAACTCGATGATTCATGCCCTCACAACCAAGTAGACCTCTTACGCCCATGCAAATACTTTTTGTTTGGACCAAGCATTCGTGCCAACTTACCGTCACCGCCACACATGCGAAGTTTAGAAGCATTAGAAACATGAGAAGTGGAATGAAAGTAATGGGAGAAAGGAAATCGCAGTAGAAGAGAAACCATCACACATTCGCCTTACCGACCAGGAAAATTATTAAAAAATCATCAGAATAGGTGGTCGACTGAAAAATGAAACCGATACTTTCCGAATGTGAGCCTCAACGCTCCTGCCGTGCCAGGCAAAGATATACAAATAACAACACATGTTGAAAGAGGAATGGTAAAATTTAGAAGAAAAATTTAATTAGAAACACGTATGATTATTATAAGCATCGGAATTATATGCACTAATGTATTTATGCTGTGTGTGTATTTATGCTGCTAAAATCTTTAAAATATCCTCTTTAATATTGAAAATATACACTAATCACGCACTCAAATTATTGACTTTAAGCTTGTACTTTTTGGTCCTTACAATGTGTATTCGTACTTAGACATAGTTTCTGTCATTGTATTTTGGTTTGCGTAATGATATCCTCAGATGGAATTTCATGATCTTTATCAGTTAACACATTTGTATGTAGAGAATGATCTTTCCACGTCTGGACAAAATTTGAAAGCGTTTACTACCTCTGGAGAAATTTCCTCAGCCAGCACTACGTGTCATCTTGAAGATATCTATCCACAGATCACAAACTGTCTAAAATATTGCACAGTTTACTGTTTAATTTTCCTGCATACTATAAAGGAGTTCTTCTCTAGTTTATTCTAAACTCATTGAGGTACATTGATAGACCAATGTAAACACTAACCAAACTTTTTGATGGCTTCACCCATAGCTTTAATAAGGACGTCATTTCTTGTCACTAATATTAATTTAATAATTAATATTTCAAAAATGCATGTTTTATATGCTCAAAGGATGTAAAAATGGTCGAATGTGCAGCAACGTTAAAAATATGCAATTATATGCACTATAAAACTTTGTATAAAAGCACATACTGCAAAGTTAAATTCCATATCACAAGTAAAAACAAATTAAATATGCATTTGTATACAAATCCGCTGTCTAATGATTATACTAATATGTAACTGAGCATTGTTCCCCAGTTTCCCTTGCTCTTCAGGCACAGAGAGCTGTCGAGTTTCATTACTCGTATAGTGGCAAACTGCATTATGGAGGCAACACTGGGATGTTAGGAGCAAAATCGTAAAAGCACCCTATCCTGTGCAACTAGTACTGTCCTAATATGTAAACAGTCGTGAATTCTTAGGCAAGTATTTGTCTAAGATGACTTCTCTCGATCGACTCTCCTTGATTTGATTGCCAGAGTCAGAGTATCGAGTAAGCAAATTAAAACTGGTGGTTTGTAGCATCTATGCCTCGGCGACGTTAAAGAATGCAAAGATTTAAAACAGAATATTTCAAATATAGAGGCGTTAAATTATCATAAGGGAATTATTACCTAGCCATTCTTTTGTTTTGGCCATTCTTTTGTTTAGTCAGTGTCGTCAACTGCAGCCTGTAAATCGCTAAGAAACAATTTATTGCAAATTACAATCGATTAACAGTCAACATAGCATTCCATTTCAATTTGACAAACGTGTTTCAACAATTATTTTAATAATTAATGTATATGTCCAAAATAAAGGCTACTTGTTAATGTTAAAAACAAAGTGAGATTTATTTGAGATTATAACCGGATTTTATGTTACAACAAAAGAAGATCGAAATAATGTAATTCCTGGGTATCGTTTTCCTCGGTTGGGAGTACTGAACTACATTAATCGAAATGAATATATTTTAGATTATTCTTTATAGAATTTAACATTTTCTGGTCAAATCTTTTCCTCATAATATTTAAATTCATATTTTATTTATGAAATAGTGCAGATAAATATCACTCTACGATCTGACCTTCCAATATAAATTCTATTGCTCCGCTCGAGGATGTATCGGTCTTATATTGCTTGTGACAAAAATAAAATTTGGTTAATAACTATCGTTGAATTATGAAGCAGATCAAGATATAAATGAAAATGAGTAAATTTCAAGCAATAAATGACTAAATTAAAAGAACATCAAATGGTAAAACAAGGAGAATTACTTAATAAAATTCTAATGTATCGTGGCAATTGGTGTCTTGCTATACAGTAGAGAGGCATGGCCATTAAGAAGCAAAGATTTAAGTAAAATACACGCAGCAGAAATGCGTTTCATAAGACCTCTCAAAAGATTTACAAGAGAAGACCAACTTAGAAATGAAGATATTAGAAATGAATTAAACATTGATTCTGTTTTAACAAAATTAGTTGAATGTAGAAAAAATTGACTCCTACGCTTAGAAAGAATAACTCCAGAGAGAATACCTAAACAAATAATGGGGTATAAACGAAGCGGACGAAGGCCAATAGGACGACCTAGGAAACGCTGGATCAAGTGAGACCGGAACACGCAGTATCCTAATCCATGATTGTAGAAAAAGATAAATATTGTTAACATTTAGTTGCCGTACTGTGGCTTTGAAATAAAATTCTTTGCGCTGTTTTATGCACCGGTCTTTCAAAACTATCCCACTAGCTATTAACATCCAACACAATATCATATTTTGCTTAATGCCAATAATGTGACATTGGATCGTTCAACAATATACGGACGAGAGGAGAAGGGGTGACCCTGGATACGGCAAGCGGCTGTGTGTTTACGTGATCATAATAATGGCGGTAAGACACAAGGAAA
Source organism: Tenodera sinensis (assembly GCA_030765045.1). Classification (NCBI taxonomy): domain Eukaryota; kingdom Metazoa; phylum Arthropoda; class Insecta; order Mantodea; family Mantidae; genus Tenodera; species Tenodera sinensis. The sequence goes on along the minus strand of CM060969.1, from coordinate 81,308,813 downwards.
GGTCCGAGACTATAGGACAACTAGTAACTGTGTGTATGTAATCGAACAGTGCAATAACACCACAGTCTCCAGAAGCTTTCAGTTAATTCCAGTATCATCGATGCACCTGTGTATGGAGGGTTCTAGAAGGTCACGTGTCGCCGGCTCCGGTATATATAGGACAGACATAGAGTTAGAGTTGAGTTGAGTGAGTGATAGAGTGTCAGTTCGAGTTAGTTATAAGTCGTCGTGCACAGTTAGCTTTTAGTTATGTGAGTGAGTCGGCCGGCCAGTCAGCGAGTACATATGTGTCGTCGAGTGACTGTATCGTAGTAGTCAATAAATAAGGGACAGTGAAAGTGGAGAAAGGCATCAAAATATTGAGGAAGATGATTAAAACAATTATGAATTGTAATAGCAGAGAAGACTATAAATTGTGGTTGAAACGAGAGGGAAATCGTAAAATTTAGAGGAAAATAAAGCGTTAGAAAAGTAACAGGATTTCGAATTTTGCAGTTTGTTACAATAATATCACTGTGCTTTACAATACCTCTTATGAATAAGGCCATCCACCAAGTTATGATCGTTTGCATATTCCCGCAGCGTAGATTACTGTATAACCAGGGTCCCATAGTTTTTTCGAATTAATTTCAGTGTTGTGTGAATTTCAGACACAATAAGTTGTGGTGCTTTCTGCGATTGTTCAAAATTAACTGTATGATGCAAGGTCTCATCGAATATTTAGGTGTAAGATATTGGTGTTTTGAATACTCGAATTCTGAAACCTGCATACATTTATTAACAACTAAAGGAAGTGTATGGTGAAAGAAACAGTGCAAGCACTACCCGCACATCTGTCACTCATCACAGATGATTAGAATATTCAACTGAAGAACAAAATAACAAGACAGACGATGAGCTTAGATAAATTACAGATATATGTCTCAAACACCTATCGTCCTTTCCATGGCATCCAAACATTTTTACACAATGGACTGGTAGCAGCAGATTACAGCATGGGAATTCTAAAGTTCGTGGACAAATATGACAAGTTTGGGAGGTGGTTAGATGCTGAAATCAAGTGAACTACATTTTTGTGTGATATGCTAAACTTTTATGCAGCATTATTTTAGTAAAGATAACTCATGACTTCTTGGATACATTTTCTCATACCTCTTCACTCACGAGTTTATCGTAGTTTCAATCGTAATTTCATTGTGTTACCGAGTGAGATGACTCCACGGTGTGAGGCTCGCATGGGTTTGATTCCCATGGCCGACCTTCCTGATCCATGGGCTTTTTCGCGGTTTCCGCGGGTCGCCAGGCGAACGTTTGGAGGAATTCTCCTGCATTTCTTGTCCTTCCATTTCGTTTCATCCCGTTAGTTCTTTCGAGTCGCGCTGCGGTCCCCTTGAGTTGACCCCGGATGCCCTAAAGACTTCGAAGTGTCATCAAATTTGGGAAACCTTAGCGACCTCCGTCAATGCCCGTGCCGTTAGTCTGGATCTGACCACCCGTGTCTCCCTTCACCTCATCCTTCCTCCTGGGAGTGCCCTGTTGGGGACATAGGTACAACAAGCCAGGCTTCAGTGTCGAACCCCCTCCGTATCTCTCTTATTCCTATTCACCGTGTTTCATAGTAAAATTGAAAATTTTTGGTGAAAGTAACACCGTTGAGTACTAGTGGCATATTTATTTGTCCTTTCATTTTTCTTCTTCATCAACTATTTAATTTAGGTAGAGAAAATATTGTATTCCACCCAAAAATTCGTCATCCAGATATCATTGAAATATATGCTTTGAGATTCACGTAAACAAAAATTGGCATTTTTAAAAATCAGATCTGTGTTTAGGCAGGAAGAAACAACTTAAGCAATTTTATTTAACTTCAATTTCATAAAAAGATATCAAGATAGAAATTCCATTCAAAATTAATCTTTACATGGATAATGTTAATGTTCTTTTGATTACATATTGATTAGTTATTGATTTGGCATATTGATTAGACAAATAAATTGGTATCTTGGATTTTATGCAAATAATCGTGTAATATCCTTAATTCGGAATTAATTTTGAATAATATTGTTTAATTGGTAAACCATAAGAAATAGATAAAACCTTATATGTAAAAGGCGTGGATTTTGTCAACAAGCAATTAAGTATAACATAATGTGTAACACTAACCATTTCCGAGACATTCGTTGTTGTTGGTTAGAATTTTCCAGTACTTCACAACTTTCAGTACTTGATAAGCAGTATTTTGTTTTGTTTAAAGTTTTGAGCAGATTCGTTCTAAATAAACAATATTTTTAACCATCATTTACGTTAGGTATTGTCTATTTTACTTTCGTTCAGTTGTAATGTTTTTCCATATAATGAATTTAAAGCTTTTCAATACCTTTCTTGTACATAAAAATAGTAGATAGAATTGGAAGATAAGTTCAATGCATTAGTCTGGCAAGAACACACAATGAATGATATTGAGATAACATTAACACTCACATAGACATTTCCGATATTTCTATCTACTGATGAACAGTTGGGTAACAATGAAATATGAGTTCTATTGAACACAGTGTCCGATTTCGCTAATCACAAAGTTTGTATAAAGGATAAGTCAGTTAAGTGTTGTGTTTCGCTTCAGAAAGAAATCCTTATGAAACAGAAATAAGAAAAATTGACGAATCTGAAAACAAACTACATCCCTCTGTCTTTGTGTGTGTGTGTGGGGGGGGGGGGGGGGGGGGGAGGAGGTGTCATGGCTTCTATGCCACACCTAGAAGTACTAACATGGAATCATACTTCTCTTAATAAGTAAAATTATAAATTCGCAAACGAAGCAAAAACTAATGTAATATTGTCCATTACACTGTTCTCGATTACCAGCAAAAATATTTGTATATATAATTTGCTTTCTATATCTTCATTTCTGTTATGCTACCACTCCTTTCAAAAGTCCATTTCGTTTACTTAGCCTGCTTTTGGTTTTCTCTGTTATGATCCATGTTTCATGCCATTCAGTAATTTTAGTACTGATATTCCTTCATAAAGCCTTGTTTTTGAAACATATTTTTATAGTTCCATTAAAATAATTAGAGGCGTCTATTTTTAATATCTCTGTTAGGTACTTACATTAAGTAGAAATACTGTATTCCACTCAAAAATTCAACACAATATTTCACTGGAAATACACGTATTAAAAACACCTGAATCCAAAGAAAACGTTTGTATAAATACGTTGTGTGTGTTTGTGTATGTCTATGAACAGCAAAGCTCAAAAAGGAAATGTTGGTTAAACACTAAATGTGGTGTTTAAGCTTTTCATCTTCCAAGAAGATTTTTCAGAAAATCCTCCATTCAGAGATTCCCTTTGCGTGGAATATTTTTTTGATAATTTTATTTTCTCAAAAGTTGCTCTAACAAATGTTATTACAATACCATTTGTTTAAATATTTTAATGAAAAGGGCATGTATGGCTTGAATTTCCTGGGAATAGCCCTAGAGGACCTCTTCAAGAGATGGAAAAAAATGTAGATTTCCTTAAAGCACATTGTGTCAAACACACTTTGTGTGGAATTAAATTTTTCCAAAATATTCCTCATTATTGGTTTGAATTTTCCAATAATTAGACTTTTTTTTTTGTCAATATTTATTTAAGGTCGTTTTGACAGCACGGTCTTATCACGACCATACATAGTAATACATTGTGGATATTAACTTACAATTATACATACACATATTACATTATGTTGACATTTACAGTAAATTTGAAAGTTTTATGTTCTTCATAAACTGTAGAGTCTTGCTGATCATATTCGGTGTATTGACTGCATGATGAAGACTGGAAATGCCGGCTTGCTGTCTATATCTGCTGTATTGTGGGCAATCTATAAGGATATGGTGGATGGTTAGAGGAATATCACAGTTGGCACAATTTGGAGGTTGGTCCTTGGTGAGAAGATGACTGTGTTTAGTTTGGAGTGTCCAATTCTAAGCCGAGTGATGTTAACTTGATCTCTTCTTTTCAGTCTTTGGAGCTGCAGAAAAGGTTTTGTACAGCCTGAGCGAGCTTCATGGAGTTTACTGCTAACTGATGACCATGTCTGTATCCATTTTTGCATGTACATGTGTTTAGTACCGTTGATGATGTCTTGATGTGGAGAAGCGATCGAGGCATCACTGACGGGATGTTTAGCTGCCTCTTTTGCAGCTTCATCTGCAGTTTCATTGCCTGTTATGCCAACGTGAGAGGGAGTCCATACAAAGGATACCTTTTTATCGGTCTTATTTATATTGTGACACAAAAGTCGAATTTCATGGATTAGTGCATGGTTTGGCTCGGAGTTTTGTATGGCAAGTAGTACACTTAAGGAATCAGTGAATATGGTACAGTGACTTTTAACGGATGAATTGGTTATATATAGAAGCGCTTCCTTAATAGCAAATGCTTCACAGGAGAAAATGCTAAACAGGCGAGGTAAACTGTAGAGCATTGTTTGATCAGGATACACAATTGCACATCCTCTTCCCTCTTTAGATGCTGATCCATCAGTGAAAATTTTCGTGTTAGAGTTATGTTCATCCAGTAAAGAACTCCACGTTTGTTTAAGTATACAAGAAGGAGTTTGAAGCTTCAAATGAGATGAAAGACTGGTATCAATTGGTGGACTTTGTATCTGCCAGTAGGGTGTGGAGCAATTAATATAGCTGGGTTGGATCATAGAAATTGTTAAATCTATTTCTTTCAAGTATTGGAGAATTCTAATGTGAAACGGACTTCTGTGTCGTTCTGTTTGCATCTGACAAGCTTTGTGTAGTGGAAAAACATAGTTGTGCATTTTATGACATGGATGTGAGGCAATCTTTATGGCATATGTTACACTTAATAATTTTCTGCGAATATTTAGAGGCGGCTCATTTGGTTCCATTTGAAGGCTTAAGATTGGACTGGTGACAAATGCCCCTAATGCCAACCTTAGGGCTGTAGACTGAATGGAGTTCAGGGTTTTGATAGTTGAACGGTTTGCGGAGTTGTAAACAATAGCACCATAGTCTAGTTTGGATCTAATAAGAGCCTTGTAGGTTTTGAGAAGTGTGAATAAATCAGCACCCCAATTTCTTGCGGCAAGAGTTTTGATAATGTTGAGTCGATTTGTGCAAGCTTCTTTTAAGGCTTTAACATGGGGCTTCCATGAAAGTTTTTGATCGAAAATGACACCCAGAATTTTTGTGGTCGTAACTACGTTGAGTTTCTCTTCATTGATATATAGTTCAAGGTCCTGTTCAGGAACTTGTCTTTTTGTGAAGGTGATACATTTAGCTTTGGTGCTGGAGAATTTGAAACCAGTAGTAGACGACCATTCTTGGAGATCATCTAAGGCTGACTGAAGTAGTTTTTGAGTGGTGATTATGTTTTTACCTTGGCAAAAAATTATGAGGTCGTCAGCATAAAGGCACGGCTTAACTGGTGGGTGAATATATGTTGCAATATTGTTTATGGCTATAAGGAAAAGGGTCACGCTGATCACGGAGCCCTGAGGAACTCCATTTTTAATTTTAATTTCTTTGGAGTATATGCCGTTGGCTTTTACCCTGATGCTGCGATTATGAAGAAAATTGTAAATAAATGCTATCATTCTTCCTCTGATGTTGAAATCTAGCAGTGTCTTAATAATGTGCGGTTTATATGCCATGTCATATGCTTTTTCTACGTCTAAATGTATCATGGAAAGATGCTGTGATTTTGAGAATGCATTTAGGATTTCTGTTTCGAGTGTAATTAGGGTATCGGTGGTCGAATGGTGACGGCGAAAGCCGCTTTGAATTTTGGTGAAGAATTTCTCTTGTTCCAACGTGTATTTTAATCTTCGGGTAATGATTTTCTCCATTAGTTTGCACATTGTATTTATGAGAGCAATAGGTCTGAAGTTTTGTGGAAAGTAAAGGTCCTTGTTGGGTTTAGGTATCGGAACAACTGTTGCCAGGCGCCACTGATTAGGGAATGTTTTATTCGTCCAGATAAAGTTGTATATTTCATTAAGATATGTAAGTCCTTCTAGAGGAAGTTGCTTTAACAGTTCATATGATATGTTGTCAGGCCCGGAACTTTTTGATGTGCATAGCTGTAGTTCGTTCGTTAGTTCGTGGATATTTAATTCTTCGTTGTAGCAATCTTCATAGCCCTCAGATAGTGCAGCCAACCCTGATTCTGGTTTAGATGTTTTGTATTGACAAAACTTTTCGTTGTAGTTAGAGTCGCTTGATATACTTGCGAAGGTATCTGCGAAAATATTTGCGATGTCGGTAGAAGAACTAGAATTTTTATTTTCCTCAGCATTCCAGATACTAGTTATATGAGGAGATCTGTATACACCACTTATTTTTTTAATTCTGTCCCAAACAACAGAGGAGGGAGTATTGTGGTTTAAAGAAGATAGAAATGTTGACCAGCTTAGTTTTTTACTTTCCTTTATAACTTTGCGTGCTTTTGACCTAAGCTTCAGAAAATTAATTTTATTTTCCAAAGATGGGTGTCTCTTATATTTGTAAAATGCTCTATGCTTATTCTTAAGAGCAATTTTACAAGATTGATTCCACCATGGTACACATCTATTAATATTAGATGCTGTGGTTTGGGGGACGCTAGTTTCTGCAGATGCAACAATTAATGTGATTTCAGCAATAATAGTATCGATTTCACCGGAAGAACGATCAGCGGGTGGAGGATTTTGCCGGATGCCTTCTCTAATAAGATGTTGATACAGCGGCCAATTGGCTTTTTGAAATTTCCACTTAGTACTGAAGGTGTATGTGCTTTTGGAACTATTCAAAGAAATTGTTATTGGTGAATGGTCACTGCCCAATAAACATGAATAGACAGACCAATTAAGTAATTCATAAATTTCAGGTGAACAAATTGTTAAATCGATACTGCTTGATGTTCCATGAGCTAAGTCATAACGGGTTGGTTCTTTGGAATTGAGCATAATTAAGTCAAAATCGTGTAGTAATCGTTCTATTATCTTCCCTCTTCTGTCGGTATAACGGCTTCCCCATAAGTTGTTGTGGCTATTGAAATCTCCCAATAATATGAAGGGTTTTGGTAGTTGATGGATTAAGTCAATTAAAACATCACTGTGGAGTGCATAGCTGTTTGGAATGTAGACATTACAGATGCAGATAGACGAGGGCAGATTTACTACAATGGCTACTGCTTCCAAGTCTGTGATTAGTGGGATTTCTCTGGTAGTGAAGTTATGTTTTACGTACGTTGCCACACCTCCACTTGCATGAAGGGCGGTTGTACGATTTTCGTAGTATACTTTAAATTGTTTTAAATTGGAAACAAAAGTATTTTTAAAGTTTGTTTCTTGAAGGCAAATGACATCAGGCAGGTGGCGGTTTATTAGAAGTTGTAAGTATTCGATTTGTGGTTGAAATCGGTTAATATTCCACTGAATTATTGATGAGGCCATAGAGAAGAACAAAAAAAAAAAAAAAAAATTTACAAGAAGCTTTATGATCATTATTGTGTAAGATATGAAGATTCATCGCTTGAATATTCCGTTGTTCTATTTGCAGCCTTAAGTAGTTTTTTTACAATGCGCGTGCTTCTGTTTTTTATGCCACTATTAGGTAAGTGAGGGTGTAGTTTTTGAATCGCACGAGCTAAGCCTTCTAGGTCGTTTGTATAGTAAGCTGCAACTGAGGATACATCGGTAACTCCTATTGTGTTCTCAAAGAAACTTAGTAGTTGTAAATAATTGATTGGAAAGGAACTTGGTTCGGCTTCCATTACCTGTTTTACTGGTTGAAGTACTGCGTCTAATGACGTCTGTGTTTCCTTTTTAGGCCTCTTGGTTCGATTAGGTTTAGATGTAGAAATCTGTTTATTTGCACCAGATTGAATTGGAAGGTTTCGTTGCTCATCAGTCCTGGTAGTTTCATTGCTGGTTACTGAAATTGGTCTTTTAGATCTGTGAGGTTGGGTTTCCATGTGAACAGGAGTTTTGGAGCTCTCTATCTGTGCAGAGAGACTAGATTCTGTGTTTGTTTCGGAGAGGTTAGGAGTAACTTGAATTTCATCTGGTCTGTCCACAGGATTTGTATCTTGGGTGCATCGGGAGGTGTTTTCCCTTATTGGAGATGAAGGTATGGATATGTTCTCGTCATCTATAGATTTTGATTTTGGTAATTTCTTGTTAAGAGTGGGAAATTCAGAAGAATATAGATTTCCATCAGATGTGCTATGGGAGAGATCAGAAGGAGCACTTTCATGTATTTGGTTGGTTTTAGGGCAGAACTTTGCTAAATGTCCCTCACTTTTACAAAGAAAGCAGGAAGGAATGTCAGACGAAAGGTAAATAAAGTAATTGGTCCCATCATATTGAATTTGAAGAATTTCGGGAAGCTTGTCAAAGTCTTCATTGTGGACGAACATCTGTCTTCGAAAGCTTAATATGTGAGAAAATCCTGGGATTGATAAACCAGCTCTGATTGGCGATATTTTTGACATTACTCTTATGCCTAGTTTGCTTAATTCTTCTTCTATAGTGTAATTAGGGATAACTGGACATACGTTGGACAGAATTACTCTTTTGTTCTTTGTTAGTAGGGGTCTGATTTCTAATAAGACATTATTGATGAGAATTTTGGAGTGCTTTGTGGTAATTTCTTCTACATATTTTTCACTGGATAGGAAAACACATATTCTTCCGTTTGATATACGGGAAACATAGCGTATATTGCTTGGGTTAATAAGTTTCCCTAGCGCAAGCATGTAGTCTTTTATGGTAATGCCCTCATGAGATTCAATTACTATTGCCTGTTCTTTTGAAGGGGTTGACATAGTTATGTCGGAGTAGCTTGGTTTTGTAGCTGGCACAATTTCATTAGTGGGAGATTTCTTTACTTCATTGGGATTTCCGTGAGTTTGGTTATTAGGGGTATCATTATCAGTGTTCAGTGATGTCATCTTTACGTTGTTAGAACTATTAGTATAGGTATCGTTGTTACATTCAGTATTGGTTACATTCAGGGTAGGACAGTCGATGTTAGCTGCATTTTCTTTCGTTAGGTTGGTATGCCTACCTCTGTTAGAGGCGGCCATGCAAGCGATTCGCTTCTGTTTCTGTTATTTAGGAACACTAAAAAGCAACAGAGTTGATTTTACAACTAAAATAAAATGAAGTAGAGGTAAGCCCCACTTCTACCTTTACTCACAGTTGCTTCACATACCTTGCAGCATCATACTCAGTTGTCGTTTTCACAGACGAAGTTTTATTTTAGCTGATTACACAAAATTAAAGTGCAGAGTAATAACTTCACTCGTGGAGCTTTGCTGACCTACACTGTTCTCCAATAATTAGACTTGTGACAAATGAAAAGTCGTTCCTATTAGTTTTATTTTTTCTCACGGTCATGCAAAGAAAACGGAGCTTCATATAGCAGCCAGCTCTTAACATTTTTTACTATCGCTTGTTTTCTATTCCCGTATTGTAATTGTATCCTACAAGCAAATATGTAAGAAAATCAGTTATATTAATATTTATCTCGCTTAAAGAGAATAGTTCGTTGAAGAATGGGCTGGAAATTAAATATGAATGTAACACATGAGGTTTTCTAAAATTTATCAGATTGTTTTTTATATGAAAAAATTAATATTATGTTTTCCAACTAATTTTGTACGAATAAAGAGGCTTCAAGGGGCAAAGCAGCATACACATTCTATGTGCTTGAGCACGAGGCGGCGTGAGCTTCTCCTTCATTTGTGAGGCAAACACCTGGTGTAATATCGACCTTCTTACTGCTTGTGTAAGGGGTTCATCAGCGCTTCTCGGATTTCCGCTCCTTTTCCAATCACTTCACCAGGGTATTAAATCTGATGGATAGCCCCAAGGCGTCGACGGTTCGAATTCTCTGCAGGAGCTCTTCTTCCTGTCCATCTGCACCTACGCTCAATGTTCTTTTTTTAACTTTTTGTAATGCTTATCTAAAGTAAGTAGAGGAAGTACTGCATTCCACTCAAAATTTTTATTCCAAGATTTCATCTGAAATAAACACTTTGAGGTTCCCTCAATAAGTAAAAACTTAGGAAAAATTTCTGCGTATGAGTAAAACATGACTCAAATTATGAAATTAAAAATAATTATATAATTAAATTAAAGTCTAATTAAAGATAATTACGACATTATGTTTCAGTTCAGTATCTTCTAAAGCAGTGACATAGCATTTTAAAATAAGGCATTTTTTGCTTCCTAACAAGCGTCTGTAATTATTTTAATGGAGTACCAAAGGTATTTTTTATTTCAACTTCATTTAATGTCGCCTGAGAGCACAGTTCTTATAGCGACAACTTTTTTACTTATTTACATTGTTGCAGTATTTCAAATATATAGTCATTCAAACATTTTGCAAGCTTTACCCATGTTGATAATGAACTGACTAATTTACAATATTTTAGGGATTTAACTAATGATAGTAGATTGGTAGATTCATGTAATGCTGCCTGAAGATCTGCAGAAATTTTGTTGTTGATCTCGTTGATGGAGTAATGGCCACATTTATGTTATAATGTACTTCCCTGTAAGTCTTTTGTTGGAATATTCAGAAAATGGAGGATCATGTCGCGTAAATAGTCATGAGGCCAGTTCTTAATCTGGTGAGTTTATGTTTATATACATGTTTATGTATATCTTCATTGTTTATCTACATGGCAAACAAAATATACGAGTATCTTATAAATTTTCTGGGAAGTCCTCTTCATAAGGAAGGATACGAGTGTATTATATGGGCCATCAACCATTTCGGAGAAATTTGCTATTATTGGTTTGAACTTCACATTACAACATTTTTAAAACACTGTTACTATGCAATTGTTTTTCAAGCTGTAGGAAAGAGTAGGATTGTTAAGGACCAACATTAAACATTTAAAATATCTGAAAATCGTTCTCCTGCATCATCTTTGTGCTCACAATGAAAGGTGTATTTAAATTATTTCTGCTAACGGCGTCGATTAGACTAAGGAATTTAATTTTGAAAACATGAACGATAGGGGATAGAGAACGCAATAAGAGATTTTTTCATCGCTCTTTCTCTGACAGTGTATTTTGATAAATATTTCCTTGCACATTCCTTACTTATCTTATCCACATATGTTCCGATTAATGCAACATTTTCACTTTTCTAGGCGCTAATTATCATATTTTCCTCAGTGAATTTCGTTTTCGTCTTTTTGTGTAGCATCTGAAGTTTTAGATTTGATTTAGACTATCTTGAATTTTTTATTAGCCAAATATCAAATAATAAGCCCAATAAAAAGTTGAGAGCTAACAAAAAATAAATATTAAATAAGTCTTGCCAAAATGAAATCACATGCTGTCATATTCTCACTTCCCAATGACTAAGTAACTCCAACAATTTACATGTTCATTAAATACTTCAGTATATTTTCACCAAGTTCTATTTGCAATTGTTCCTGGTCTACACAGGAAATTTTAATACGCAATTTAGATATTTAGATATAACATTTGCTCAGTTCGACTTCCATTAGAACCATTACCTAAACAGGCCTTTATAGTTCTTCCTTATTTACTAAATATAAAAATCATATACCTCCAGCATCAAGTCAGTACACTCATTGCATATTATATTTAAGGCCGATCCTTCGGCAATACGAACTGGATATCAAAACAAACATGTTCTCTTGCATTTAAGTTTAGAATGTCTGCTGCCTGTGCATTAAATTAATAATATACTCGTAATATTATAAGAGGTATTCTGATAATCACATAAACGATTTTACAGATTTTTCCCCTGATACTTTTACCAATGCAGAACAATCCTAAGAAATAAATTTTTAAATAACTTCCCTGACTGAATCGCGCTTATCAATGCATATTTTGATGAGGGAAGTATATTTTGTCTCTCCTAAAATGTATCAGTCGCTGCAGTTTCTATATAAACGCGTTAATTATGGCGCACAAGCGTTTCTGTAACTCAAATGAACTTTTGTGCGATTTATTACAGATAGGCATGATTCATGTAATGTTTCTAGCTTTCAGTTATATTTGACATCTAAAATCACCACGTTTTACTGCAAAGTTTCTTTTTAATTTTATTGTGTTCATTATCTTTGTAGTCAATTGGAGGTGTAATAAAAACATTTTTGAAAACCTCAAGAAGGAATTCTCGGGTATTGTACAATAAACGTGCAAATAAACAGAAAGTTTGATTATTTGAAATACAATATTTTGGATTTTCTATATTTTTTTGGAAAAATAAAAATTACAAACAGTGCAAATACAGGTTGCATTTTTATCTCCTCTCCGAATTTTGTAGTATTTTTAACCGATTATATTACGAAAAACTTCTTAAATATGAAATATATGCACAGTTTACTAAAATTCTACCCACACAGCCACTACATGATACCTAAACAATTTCGAAAGCATAGTGTTCATATTACAGATACTATATCCGCATGAATGTGGGCATAAATGTTTATTCATTTGGCAATTTGAATAGCATGCTTATTTACCAGTAGAATCAGTAGAAACAAAAGAAAATTGTAGAAATGATAATAAAGCAGAGAATGTTGTTGTAGTGTTTAACGCCCGCTTTTACTACTACGGCACCGCAGGCGGTGACAGTGATGATACATGAAGATGGAGCACCGGTGGAATGAGATGGCGGGGGAAACCGGAGCACCCGGAGAAAACGCGCCCTGACGCCGCTTCGTCCACCACGAATACCACATGCGGGTCCCTGGGATCGAACCCGGGCCGCCTAGGTGGTAGGCGAGCGCGCTAACCGCTCGGCCACGGCGCCGCCTAAAGCAGAGAATGTAGGATTTTATAAATATGAATATGAATCAACCCAGCCCGAATTAAGCTTTTTATTTACTCTTGTAAGTCTTCCTTTATTTTTTACTTAGTTCCCTTATCTTCTTCACACTTTATACTGGTAGTCTTCAGAGAGGCAGTATTGAACACAGGACGGAAGGAGAGGCAACAAAGAAGACATTAAAAAGAATAGGGTAGCCCTAAGAAGCCGGAAAAGCGTTAAAAGAACGAGGGTTAGGTTCCCTTGAAGGGTAGGCAACTTCTCCGCCTCGTGCTTGTCGTGGGATAGTCTATACGTCAGGCGGTAGGTATGTAGTTTTAGCAAGTTGCACACAAAAGAGCCGCTCTTCCCCTGCCTGGGTTAGAGTTTATTCCCCTCCGCAATAACGCCAGCTGCAAACTATTCAAGATCCCGCTGAATAGCGGAATGCCATCTGAATGAGACTAGGTGTAGTTCGGCTACTGCCAACTCCTCTCGTGCAGGATGCCTAAGAAATTGGTAACCGCCTCCATTTTCCGCTTTGCGAAGTACGTTCCAGAGGCGGACAAAAACGTGCTAGAGGTACCAGAAAAATGTTTATACGTTCACAATACCCAGCACATTTCGTCTTATCTACGCTATTTCCGCTTACAGAATAGCGGTGACTTTATTGGATTTCGCAAAGGATAATGTGCAATTTTAGAATCGAGGAAGAGTTCTAGAAACAAGCCTGAACAGAGTTTTTAGTTTCTGAGATTCTGTTCTATTTTCACTTAGGGGAGATTAAAGCCCTATACCACCTACATTAAATCTCCTATATCCATGATCCATTATCTCAGAACTTATATATGTTAGGAAAATAGTTTTACAAGATGCATAAGCACGTCTTCTAATACTCCGATCTATTTTTATATAACACTTATTGGCGAAAAAATAAACCATGTTATTAACACCATATAGACCAATAAAATGATTTAAGGGTGACTCTTATATCACTATGTTCTCTAATATTTTCTGAGAAAGGGGGTTATTTGTATCAGAAAATCAGTCACAGAAAAATTGTTCAAGCTAAAATGAATAAAATACATTAGAATATAGAGTGTTTGCAAATAAAGAAACCACCATATCACGAGAGCGCAAACTATGACTTACTTAACAGTGTACCAATGTGTTTAGCAAAAATTCCCCTAAATGGAAATGTAGAATTTTTGTAGTGGATCGGACTACTGGCGAGTCTGATCCGCATGAACATAGACCTGAAACGCATATAAATACTCGGTTTGGTGAATATAGTCAATAGTTTGAAGTATCGACTGATGCGTAACAGTCGAATGATTTCATAGGTTTGATAAACAACCGAACTGTAATTATAGTAATGAGAATGCATTTCATTCGACAATAGTGCGGTCAGTTGTACGGATGTGTACGATTTATTCCCTCTTTAATTACTTTCTCCTCTACATATAATAACTGGGTGAAGTGTTGTATTCTACCCAAAATTGGCTCCGTGAAGACTTTAGTGGCAAGGTTCTGGGTTTGATTTCTTTTGACCGTCCCCTCTAACCTTGGGTTTTTCGTGGTTTTCCCTATCGTGGGCGTGGAGTAACTTGTCCTGTACATGATTTCCTTTCCAGAGTCCGTTTCGTCTTCATCTTTCGTGACGTTGCAGGACAGATGACGCAGATTCGTGCTCAAAGGAAACAGTACTTGCCGTGGACACTAGAGGTCTGCTTGGTCTACGGGTCTTTCGTCGCTCTCTCAAGGCAGCTCCAGAAGTCTTCGATCTGAAGTTCCTAGGGACATCAATGCGTCTTTGTTGCCTGTCTGTCTGTCTCTCGCCTTCTGTAGTTACTTAGTTCCATCTTTCTCCTGGGAAGTGGTGGCTGCAATAGATTGAAGTGTGCTAGGTGTCCCCCTTTGTATCATCCTTATACCTTTATGGTTTTCTCCTGTGAAGTGTTACAGAATTCAAAGCCCAAAATACAATATTCCATACCATTTTAAAAAGCATTGTGGTTTGAGTGTTAAAGGTTCATGTCAGATTTAAGAGGACGTTTTAATTTAAAAACCGCAAAAAGTACTAAACATGTAACTTTTTGGACTGGTTTTGTCATTTGGCCTACCCCTGCTGCATATCACAGTTTCCCTCAGCATTTTGTATTTTATATTTTTGGTATAGCTTATGTAAAGCTTCGTGACGCTCCATATGCGCAAGAGAGAAGAAATGAGAAGTGGTGAGAGTGGTGGAGGAGCAAGGGACTAGAAGTGTTAATATGCAACACATTATATTTATTATACTCACAGCAGGAGGAACACTTGACGACCTTCTCTTATTATGAAAGTGGGCTTGTCGGTGCTATTGCACATATTTACTCTTAAAAGAGAACCTGGCTTACACTATCGATAAACTTTTTCCCTGAAATATGTAGTGAAATTAAGTACGGTACGCCTTAAATGAAAAAAAAATAGCGGGGAGAAGACTTATTGAGCCGCAGACCGCGCGGCACACATCAAAGTACGGTCGGAGTCAAGCTGTCTCACACCACATACCAGGCGCGGCGTGTGTCAAAGGTGCTCAAGGTCAGGCTTCCTCGTGTGATTGTGAATATGTGACGGTGAGCACAGCACGTCAAAGGGTGTTTGAGACTACTCTCTAGGCGTCTGGCGGCCGGCGTCTTTGTAGAAGTTCCAGAAAAGGGGAAGTTCGAGAAAGGTCCGTGTTACGTCATCCTTGCTGTATAAGGAGGCGAGACGACGAGATGAGTGATCAGTAGTTACAGATATGAGTCATCAAACTCAGTTTTTAGTCTTAGTATGTCTATGTGTGCGTACGTGTGTGTGTTTGTGTCAGCTGCGTTTGTACCATCATCCTGAGACAACCGTCGCGTCCAAGATACCGAAACAGTTAATGAGTGTCGAGTGATCGTATGTTCAGAGTTAGTCTGTTTTGAGACTGAGAGAGAACTGGAAAACATATAATTGTATATTATATACGAGAAGAGAACAGTTGTGAGTTGTAATATCACAAAGGACAAGGTTAACGTTCCTTAAAGTAAACCATGTGAGCTAGAAGAAAATAAGTTAAAGTAAAATAACTGGACTTGTCAATTTTGTCACACTGGTGTCAAAGGTGGTATTTGTCACATTATGATAAAATTATAGTTGTTAATTTTATTCAAATAACCAAAACTTAAGGTCTCTTTACAGGAATCTCATTATTAAAATATTAAAGTGTAATTTTATATTGAGTATGTATAAGTTACTTCCCGCTTTAAAGAGTATTCATTCGGAAGCCATAGAAAAGCTCAATGGTACAAGATTAGTTCTGGTATACGCAACATCTGACTAACAGGAGTTTTTTTTACGAGTGGAAATATTTCTATTACGAGCGTAGCGAGTGATAAAAATTCCACAAATATAAACAAAAATCCATCGCTTCACAAGTTGCGTACGTGATTTTATTTACAGACCGTAACAAACATTCACAATGAACAGTTTTACGAAATCAACATGAAAATATATTGCGAGATTTATGTTTAGGGTTTACGCAGAGTATAAAAAATTGAATATATTCACAGCGTGTCTTAAAGAGGAAGATCCTAAGTTATGAATGTCATGTAACAGTGAAGTCCAACTCTCTTATGTAGTCGGACACGTTTAACCCGGGCGCCATCATAAACACTGTTAGGGTAACTACCCCTCTTTGGAGAGGAAAAAGGCAAAGCACTGGTTAGGGAAGTGATGAATGCAGCTTTTGGTATACAGAAACGTACTTCGTGGGTGTGTACTGGGAACATATTTGCCATACAATTTAGATTAATATTATAAATCATTGGAGTAAAAATTTGCTTATGAAGGTTACCAGAAAAACACATGACGGGCGTCGCGTGTTTTACAGCTGTTTTACAGCTTATAAATTATATTTAGTAAAAGGTTGGGTAATTTAGTTTATACTTCTGCTTCATTTGGTCGACATACACAAAAAGGTAAATTTGAAAAATAAAATACCGAACCTTTATTGAAGACATGTGTGAGTTTTAGGTACATTTTCTCTGAAACTTTTACAATATAAAATGATGAAAATTTTAAATTATAATTGACTCTGCGTGACACCAAAATCAATAAGTTAATTATTTGTTTACCAGAAAAATATTATTATGATTTCTAACCATAACAAGCTTACCTTCTTAGCGTTTTCCATTCTTTATACTTTATACTGTTTTATTATACATGTATAAAAGTATCAGAAAAGTTTATTAATATGTTTAATATAAGTGTATCAGGTTTCAGGTAACCTGATGAATAGTTTATGAAAAAATGATCCTTCAGTATGTGTAAATCTACTTCCGAGAAAAGAGAACTTGAAAATAATTTCAGTATTTTAAGATATATCTATCCAAAAGTAAAAAAATCTGATGTGTTGCACTCAGGTGAATTTCTCTACACTTGTATTAACCATTTTTACAGTTATACCTATATCTTCTTCGTGTTAGTTGAGATAAGCATTTGTAAAAATTATTATATTGCTTATTTCCTTGTAGGTGAAACGGGAATATGAGAATACAGTAGGCTTTGAGCGATAGTCAAATGTTTTAAAGCTTTTAGATTCCGTTCTCTTTGCACGCTTAACATATCAAAAAATGAACAACTATGTTCCATTTCACGAAAGTTTTAAGTTTTCCGAAACTCACACACATAACAAGGAATATCTCCGAAATGCTTCACCCTACAAGTTCATTTAGATTTAAATCGTGTGTTTTAGTGAGATCTACATTTGTTGTATATTAAGAATTTGTCTATCTCTAACGGTTTACCGGTTATGTAAAACTCGTCCAGCGTAAATACGACTACAGGGGCTATAACCAGAAAATTGAAGATACACATTTCATTTGTCATAAAAATATCTCAAACATATGACATTTTAATCAAAATCGTTGGAGCCATTTTCAAGAAAATAAAAATTCTCCATGTAAAGGATAGTTTAGCGTGGGGCTATTTTCTTCAAAATCTTCGTGTTACATTCTTGAAAGACATTAAACTTAAATACCAACTTTGGTTTTTAAACTACTTTTCGTTTTTGAGTTATGCTGTCCACAAACAGACAGACAGACAGACGGACAGACAGACAGACAGACAGACAGACAGACTGACACACACACACACACACACACACACACACACACACACACACACACACACACCTTTTTCTAAAAATACTTTTTTGTATTCAGGGGTCTCAAAACATATTTTCTGGTGAAATATCGACATCAAGTTTTTGGGTGGAATACAATACTTCCCCTACTTACCAGTAGAGAAAGTAGAAATCTAAAATTTTTATTTTGTATTGCTTTTCGCTTATAGATGCTCTTTAACTGTTATGGTTCTCAGTCTATAATAGGTGTGAAAGAGCCTTAATTGTGCTTAGTGGCCTCTTTATCAGGCTTGAATTTCTTTTACGTGTCGTAAATTTACAATAAGAGACCATCAGATTTAGTTCCCTTCCGAAGAAAGTCAGGCTAAGAATTTTTATGCTCAAAAAGTCCATCGTCCTCCGAAGGGTTTGAACCCATTACCTCGGGAACAAGAGGGTAGCATGTTACCCATAAACTGCTGAGGAAAATTTTTTATTTGGTATACAATATATTTGAAAACAAAGCGTCAGTATGAATCGGTTAACATAATAATTACATGTACAACGAAAAACAAAGAAAGTCACAACTCTGTGATTTACATTATGGAATAAAACCGTGAAAATAATGCTAAATAGCATAAAATAACATATAATTGCTTGATGTAAGTGAATCGCGGGTATGCGCTCCATGCTTAAAATCAGGTTTAAATGTCTTAAAATAGTTGCAACATTACGAATGTAAATATTTCCTTGAAGTACAAACCTCAGGAGAGTTTGTAATGACAAAAGATATCCATATTCTCTTTAAGCACTAAATTTAAAAACTCTGTACTTCTCGCACTTAAGCAGTTTAGTAGCAATACGTTTAGTTGTTTAAATATACATATTTATAGTGCTATTCCTAAGGTTGCGATATTTATCCTGAATATTTTTCCTGAGGAACCAGTTGTTCAAACACGTGGTGCAGATAATTTCATGTAATATTTATGCTATTTGATAATATAATATTGCATTAAGTAAAACCTTAAGATCTAGGAACACTAAAAATTCACTATTTCTGGCTATAGAGGCCAACCATAACGATATACAATTACTTTTCGGGTCACTTAAGCATGCTTGTTTACTTCATGCGTTAGTGATCAAAAGGTTCAGTTCAATCACTATCAACGTTGCAGTTGGGCTTCAGCACTATTGTAGAAAAATTGTTTTCAGTTTTGCAAACGTCACTGTTTTACTTTCTCTACTACGATTAGTAAAGTAGGGGAAGTATTGTATTCCACCCAAACATTCGATGTCGAGATATAACCGGAAATATACGTTTTGAGGCCCCTTGAATCCAAAAACAAATCATTTTTGGAAAAAGGTCCGTGTGTGTGTCAGTCTGTGTATCTATCTGTCTGTCTGTCTGTCAGTCTGTGGACAGCATAACCCAAAAACGAAATGTCGGTTAAAAACCAAAGGTGGTATTTAGGTTTAATGTCTTTCAAGGATGCAACACGAAGATTTTGAAGAAACTAGTCCCACCCTAAAATATCCTTTGCATAGACAAGTTTTCGACAATCTTATTTTCTTGAAAATGGCTCTAACGATTTGGATTAAAATTCCATATGTTTAAGATATTTGTATGACAAATGAAACGTATTTTGAATTTTCTGGCTGTAGCCTATGTAGTCCTGTTTACTCTGGATGACTTTCGAATAACTCTTTGCCCAAGAAATGGACATACTCTTAGTCTCAAAAAAATGTAGATCTTGCTAAAACACACAATTTAAGTCTAAATACATTTTTTGTAGCATGAACCATTTCGGAGATATTACTTGTTATTTGTGTCAGTTTCGGAAAACTGAAACTTTCATAAAATGAAACATAGCTGTTGATGTTGTTGTAGTGTTTAACGCCCGCTTTTACTACTACGGCACCGCAGGCGGTGACACTGATGACACATGGAATGAAGATGGAGCACCGGTGGATTGAGATGGCGGGGGAAACCGGAGCACCCGGAGAAAACCCGCCCTGACGCAGCTTCGTCCACCACGAATACCACATGCGGGTCCCTGGGCTCGAACCCGGGCCGCCTAGGTGGTAGGTGAGCGCGCTAACCGCTCGGCCACGGCGCCACCCATAGCTGTTGATGTTTTATGTTAAGCGTGCAAGGAGATCCCAAAGCTTTAAAACATTTGACTATCGCTCAAACCCTACTGTACTCTAATATTCCCAGACGACGATGACGATGATAATAATAATAATAATAATAATAATAATAATAATAATAATAATAATAATAATAATAATAATAATAATAATAATAATAATAATAATAATAATGATGATGATGATGATGATGATAATGATAATGATAGTGATAGTGATAGTGATAGTGATAATGATAATGATAATGATAATGATAATGATAATGATAATGATAATGATAATGATAATGATAATGATAATGATAATGATAATGATAATGATAATGATAATGATAATGATAATGATAATGATAATGATAATGATAGTGATAATGATAGTAATAATGATAGTAATAATGATAGTAATAATAATAGTAATAATAATAGTAATAATAATAGTAATAATAATAGTAATAATAATAGTAATAATAATAGTAATAATAATAGTAATAATAATATCAATATTAATAAGAATAATATTAATAATTAATAAGCATTTTACTTAAAACCTAGTTTGGTTTCTTGTCATTCCTCTTGTGACCTCTTTACGACTTAGTCCAGGCAATATTGTTTATATCTATAAAAGATCGAAGTTCCCTAAAGCCTTAAAGTGTCATGTAGATTTTTTTCCGGAAACAACTAAATTAAAAGCACCAGGTGCGTGACCAAAGACAGGAAACGTAAAAGAAGAAAGATGAATGTAACTCAACTTACATTCGCGAAATTGTCAGCGGAAAGAATGTGCGCCAGTGACCGGTTTCCGAGAAGTGTATTAGAAGTAACTATTTGGCAAAAAAGCAGAGAATTTTTTTTGAAACTTTAGTTAACTCACTGAATCAAATTGTTTTCACATCTTTTAAATTCTAGCGTGTTGTAGTGGATGTTCTCAAGAAATTAATTAATTCTTACTGTTTAACATTGTGCATTATATAGCTTTTACTCCGTGTGATTTGTTTTATTTTCTGTCCCCTCGTCACTGGTAACTGATGTAAATATTATAACATATTTATACGGTTGTTTATTTGATCTAATCAGCACGTATTTAAATTACTTTGTAGAGAATACTTTAAAAATGTTTGTCACTGAACAGTAATTTATGTAACACAGTGTTAATTCATATTTAATGCTTGTAGTCCAATTTTATTATTTTCTTTATAAAAACATAACTCTAAGTGGAAAGCATAAAACTGTTCAGATACTTCAGATGTTTTTGAATAGTAAAAGAATTGATGTAAGAAGTCTCTTAATTTGTATCTAATCTGTGGTATTTAACGTGCCCCTTAGTATCTTTAATTTGACAATGTGAATTGCATTTAATACATTAAACAGTTTTACAAATGTACTGAACACAATGTTTATAGTCTTTTTTGTTTTCTTATGGAAGAATAAACAAACTTGTAAATGATGAGTGTGTCAATGAAAAAAGCAAGGAACCAGATCGATATCAAAGTCGATATTGAATTGAACCTGAATGCGAATACGAAGGGGCAGGGAGTGGGTATGACTAATCGATAACTGAGATTAAACCTGATAGTGTTGTAGCTCAAACAGAAGCATTGTTGATGCCGTTTGGGAAAGAGACAATGTGCGTATGAACAAACAATAACGTAGTGAGCAGGTAATTAGCGTACATTCACGTAGAAGCTTTTGTTTTTACTGTCAGTAGTAAAAAGGTGATCTCTGTGGATAATTTTGCACAGAATGCAAAGACCATCTCTGTTTAGCCTGTCCCTCAAATATTTCTCGATTGCTTAGAGTTAGACGGATAAGGTTTCTCAGAAATTCTCCATTATTCTGAAACAATTCGAGTTGGGTAACTCACAGCTCTTAGAACTTGAGCTTATTTAAACATCATTGATCACTATTAATCAGGCCTGTTAATATTTTCAAATTTTTAGTGGTTTTTGTTTCGACCACATTTACTTCTCCACTTTTGCCTGAGTTGAAAAATGGCGAATATTCATTTTCCCCCGGAATTAGTAAGAACGTTCCAAAAAGATTTACGGGTACTTGAAACTAGTGTCAGTATGTTTCTTTCGTATGGTATCTTGGTTGCATTGCAATTTTGAAACTATTTATGTTTTGTGGCGTAATGATTTAGCAGGTTTATACGTTTGTTTTTGTATCTCAATTCCTTATTTTTCCCCTACTCATTGTGCCCGGTTCTAGCTCTGTCGAGTTTCTATAGGCGTTGGCGACGAAAAAGCTAGTTGCCTTGTAACTGACAGGATTTAATCCCCGTATACCTTCGACCTTTTTATCCTCTTTACTCTGTTTTTTATTTATTTTTAGTGCTCTTATAATACAGCTGCACCTGATAACTACATTTAATTTTCTCTTTTAGATTTCAAATATATTACATTGATTTTACCAAGCATCCTTATTTATTTGAAACAACAAAAAACAAAC
This sequence comes from Tenodera sinensis, assembly GCA_030765045.1. Taxonomy (NCBI): domain Eukaryota; kingdom Metazoa; phylum Arthropoda; class Insecta; order Mantodea; family Mantidae; genus Tenodera; species Tenodera sinensis. Next base: position 81,286,283 of record CM060969.1, on the reverse strand, counting down.
AAAAAAAAAAAAAAAAAAAAAAAAAAAAAAAAAAAAAAAAACAATCTGCTTCGAAAGCCTCTATATCCCACATTTTGTTATGGGGGCTTAGAAAGAACCGTCTCAACATCAAAGCACAAACTTTTGAATTTATGCCATTAGGTGAACAAAAATTAACATACCTACCTGAACACACAAAAAGAGTCATTTCTGGAACGGATACATGCCTTCATACGTACCTACATATACAGGCACACATGCTTGACAGACAGATAGTCAGACACACCTACTTTGTGCAAACTGCAAGTTATTTGGTACTCGTGAAGCTCACCCCCCCTCCCCCCGGGTGTACAGTAGAATCTGATTATCTGTCACTCGGTTAATAGCTCTGTTTGTTTAATGTTCTGACATGACAATTCCTGTACGCGACAAAAAGCAATAGGTGGCCCACTGCAACCGGCCCTTGGATAAGTACACAACCCTTAGTGCGTTAAAAGAGTAGCAGAAATAACAGGGGTACATCCAGTCAGTGGCGTGTGTAAACTTTGTTCTACTTGTAAGAGAGCAAGTGACTGAGGAAATGCCAAGGCTTCAACTGACGTGTGCTGAGCGTGATAATAGAAAGGAAAGCTCTTAGAATATTTTCCACTTCACTTATAAGAGTTAATTTATCAGAAATAAACTCATTCCTGTATATGCCACTATTGTCTAACATTACGGATTACAGATTATAAATTGCCGTAACAAAATCCATGCAAACATGAGGGCACGTAATGTATGATTGCCATTCCTTTGTTTCTTATTAAAGTTATTGTTCTATTTTATTCATATTATTTTTAGTTATTGTTATTATTTTTGTTTGACGCTATTGTTTTATATTGAATTATTATATAATTTATCTTATTAACATTACTATTAAATTTATTATTATTTTATCCTTACAGGTTTGCTTATCGTTATTATGTTTATCACTGTTGATATTAGTATTGTTATTATTGTTTTGATTATTATGCTTATTATTATTATTATTATTATTATTATTATTATTATTATTATTATTATTATTATTATTATTATCATTATCATCATCATCATCATCATCATCATCATCATCATCATCATCATCATCAAAGGCTACTGTTATGGTGACTTCATTCACAGATCAAGTGCAAAAAATGATGCCTCTAAATCATTACGCCGCGAAACATGCGTAGTTTCAAAACTGCACTCCAAGGAATATACAACAGAATCATATACACAATTCTTGTGTCAACCTAAAAAGATTGACATAGTTTCTGTAGACTTGAGATATTATAAGTAAAGTAAGAAATTGTGATAATGTGCTACTGAAGTCCGGGACGACGGCTCGAAGTTCGTTGCTTTTCTGTTTTTCGTTGTTACTGTTATTGCTGCTGTACCAAAGGATCTGTATTGACCAAGCTACTCTCATCTCTATCGAGTATTGAGAGTTCAATAAAGTAAGATGGAGATGAATAAGCAGAAATATTAAATGCTAATTAATTGTTATTGCACACAAGCCCTGCATAGGACAAGATTGGAAGCGTAGAACTACACTAAAAAATTCAACGCAATAGCTGGGACTGTGGTTGCATTTTACAGTTTGGTTCTTACTTTCCAGTAATAATGAAACTATTAGCCAGTTACACATTCTATACTTCTTACTTGTTAACTCCCAACTACCTTGTCAAGATCTATGTTGAACCTAATTTTGATTTCACACGTTTCTTACCCGCCCAGCCTGACGTGAGATAGACCTCTTGAAGATCCGAAACCAGAAGACCATATTTGGGAATTATCCAGCGTTTATATCTTGCTGGACGGACATCAGTGTTTTCGCTGTAATATATAAATATTTTCCCAATGGCTACTGTATTTGACGTTTGACGGAAATAAAATCATTCGCGTATTTTTCGCTGTCAAAATTTATCTGCCTAGGGCTTTGTGATTTAGGTATTTCTATCTCACATCACTGTTTGGCATTTGATGGAAATTAAATGACATGTATTTTTCTCTGTTAAAATTTAACTGCCTTGGGATTTTCGAATTATTTTTGTCTCTTTATAGAATTACCTATCTTACTCGCTCCACTTATGCTAACCACTGTGCTTTTCAGCCACTTATTTAGTGATGCCCAACTTTATGCAAAAGAGGGGAAAACGAAGTTGTCTCCACCTATTTTCGCCGAGCTATTATGCATCCATGGTGCTCAAGAACACACCTTTCTAATGCTTGATTACCTGAGTGAAGGGGAAATGCACCATGTACAAAACGAAGGAACTGAGATACAGTGGCAAAGTGACGTCATCAGCTCATAAGAGAAAACGTTGGGCACTCCTGCTAATTCTACAAGGTTTCACCAGCTACCCTGCTTCAGTACTATAGTGCAATATATTGTATTTGAATAACTAATAAACGTAATTAAAATTAAAGCCATAAAGAATATTACTAAATACGATTTTAAATAAGTAATATCTCATAGTTTTATTAAAACAAAATATAAATTTTGAACACCAATATATTCACTTGGGAATCGCCTTTCTCTGTAAGCCTGATTCCTGTGCAAATCTTACCCTATACAATATTCAGTTCTGCATCTATGCATACATAATATTTGTGTATTATATTAATTATTTGCATAGCTTCGATTATTTATTTCTGTTTCTTTTTTCCTGCTCTGCTGTTGTTTAATTGACCTCTCTTCTTCTATTACCCTTGTTTAGTTTAAAATCTTTCTTTTATATAATTTCTGTATAAGGGGAGAGCAAAAAGCTTACGAACCGAATGCGCGGTGTTTTGCCTGTCCATGAAACCAACAGAAAGTTTATGAAACGAATTGCTGAAACTGGCCACCATCGCTTACTGGGGCTCTGAGAAAGCTTTCTCCATTAGTGGCGCACCATACACCAATTTTTTCGCCATGAAGGGGTACTTCATGAACAATAATAGGTTCTGAGTTACATGACCAATTTTTTCCAGTCAACGGTATTGACGCCCGTAGATACAGGAACACAATTTTGACCCCTTTTAGAGGATTGGCATACAAGAAATGTGATTTTACCTTTTTCAATAAGACTCTGCAACAGATCATACGACCAATATTTTGAAGAGAACAGTTCAAAGTGTGTTTCAGAGCAGAATAATTATTAGTAGAGATTTGTGGTCCCCTCAGTCCCCCGGCCTAACCATTTGTGATTTCTATATTTGGTGTAACTAAAAACACAAAGTATATTAGACAAACGCACGCACCCTGGAAAAACAAAATATCTGCCAACATTTCTCAACGTGGATTACGGCGAGTGATGGATAGTTTCCTTAAGAGGTGCCAAAAATGTATGGACGACTGTGGCCAGTTTCTTCATCTGCTTTCATAAAATTGGTAAATAAAGCGTTTAAAAGTATTTTTAAAAAGTATCGTTTCATCCGCGCCTTTCTATGATAGCGGTAGACAGCAGCATGCGTTTTTACCCTACAAAATAAAAGAATGATAGACATATAAACTAGCATATTTTGGGTGCAGTATGATGCAAAGTTTTATTGACTTTTAACGATGAGTGGTGTAATTATATTTTCCACAGCATCAAACCTGAATATGCCCCCTCTGCCAGTTCGCTTATCTTTTCCCCCAATGTCAACATTGGCCACGGATATCGAAAATCGTTGATCGCACAAATCTTTCCAATAAATTTGTTGTTGACACAATGAGAGGGACGGGCGGAATTAGAGATGAAGGAAAGAAGGCAATTGAGAACCTGGAAGAGGAGACAAAAATAAAAATGATGACCGAAATGACGATGAGGGCAGAGTCCTATAATGCCGAGCCATCAGTTTTCGTGAGAGGAAAAAGAAACGCCCTCTTTGCGCCTGTTTGAGAACGGTTTGGATAAAGGGAAAAACCATTTTTGCTTTCAGCTAGAGGCGACGTGGTCCGAAAAATGCGCGGGAAAATGCGGGTCCACCTTCATCGCCCTCCCCTTCTGCCCCAGTGCGCCGTACATGACCCGTGGCAGATTCAAGTGTGCCATTGAACCACCGAAAGGAAAGTCCTTCGTCGATAAACTAGATCTCTAGATTATCTGCATTTAGGACGCCGGCGGTGCTTCTGCAGGCCAATTACAAGTTAAATTTGTCTTCAACACAAATACTCACTGAGTGAGTGTGGCCTTCCAACTTTGCAGTTTCTCTACGAGTTACGGGCCGCTCTCCCCCACGTGCTAATTTCGTATACCCAAATAACCGAGAATTGAGCTCTATCCGGTGAACATGCCGACGCTTCTCGTAAACCATCAGTTGTAATATGAGACATAGATAAAGTATGATACATTTATAACGTCCATTTGATTTGTTTGAAATTTATGCATTACACTAAGCGTACATTACTGAAAAAGAACATCTGATGTGTTGCACCCACATGACTTTCTCTATTCTTGTACTAACCACTCTTATTCCTGTTTCTTCTTCGTATTAGTCGAGATAAATACTTCCAGAAATAATCTTATTGCTTATTTCCTTGTAGGTGCAAGGGGAATATTAGAATACAGTAGACTTTGTGCGATAGTCAAATATTTTAAAGATTTGAGATCCCGTTCTCTTTGCACGCTTAACATATAAAAACATGAACAACGATGTTCCATTTCACGAAAGTTTTAAGTTTTCCGAAACTGATACAAATAGCAAGTAATATCTTCAAAATGGTTCACTCTACAAAAAAAATTTATTTAGACATAAATTGTGTGTTTTAGCGAGAACTACATATTTTGTAGAGTAAGATTTTGTCTATCTCTTACGGTTTACCAGTCGTCCAGAGTAAACAGGACTACATATGCTATAGCCAGAAAATTCAAAATATACATTTCATTTGTGTTAAAATATCTCAAGCAGTTGCAATTTTAATAAAAATCATTAGAGCCATTTTTTAAGAAAATCAACTTTTTTGAAAACGTTGCTATGGAAAGGGTAGTTTAAGATGGGGCTATTTTCTTCAAAATTATTGTGTCGTATCCTTGAAAGATATTAAATATATATATACCAACTTTGGTTTTCAACAGACTTTTTGTTTTTGAGTTATACTACCCACAGGCTCACAGACTGACACACACAGACAACACCAACACACACATAAAGGAAGAAAATTAATAACGACTATCCATTTGAGAAAAGTATAGCATTGAAAAATGCAAACAAAAAACAAGGAATGGTTATCTCCACAAAACTGTATTTGGTATAAACTATGTGTTTTAACGAGATATACACATTATGTAATAAGATTTTCTATCTATTTTACGGTTATTCAGTTAGGTAAAAGTTTTTCATAATGAAGAGGACTTGTGTGGCCATTCCCAGAAATTCAAAACACAGACTTCATTTGTCATGAAACTAACTTAAACTTATGGTAATTTTATCAAAATCGTTGCAACCATTCTTTAAAAAATGAAAAATTTCGAAAACGTTTCCATGTAAAGAGTGGTCTGGGATGAGGGATATATGTGTATATACATTTTAATACCTTCGTCTCCAATTCTTGTAAGATGCTGGACTTAAATACTAAATTTGTTTTGCTTTTTTAGTTATTTGTTCTCAAACACACAAACACACACTCATTTTATAATGGACCATTGTCTTACCTGGTTGCTTGTATACGAGTATTAATTTACGGTCCCAATAAACCCAGCTCCTGGTTGCATTATCCTTTCTTTTTTTCATTTGGCTGTTCTATTGTTCTAAGTCTGTATTTCGTTGCATTTTCAAATGAATCATATCACCCATTTCTCCTTGACTCAAATGGTTTCTTACAGACTTTATATTTTCTGAACTTTTACAGTCAGTATCTTTCTTAGTATTTCCTCATTCAAGATCTTCAGTTTTTTGTTATGATTGTTCTTCCATATTTGTTTAAGTATAATAGAGAGTGAAAATACGTATTCACATCACAGCATATGTTCTTGTATCCTCGCCATAACGTATGCCTTTCTATTTTGTGACTCACGCTTTTGCCCTTGTTTATCATATATCTCTAAGTACTTTTCCCTAATCTATGTTCTAATCTCTGGTAGCGAAGACCGCATCAGCTAGCAGGAACGGGGCACTGGCCACGTCCCACCCTCCAGTCTGCACTACACTCTTGACACTTGTAGTGAGCAGAGATGACAGGCCTTAGCCCGGAAAGGAAGTATTTTAGTGTAATTTTCGCACTTCAGGTTCAATTTCGCATTTTATGTAGAGAGATGTGAAAATCATTAGACTCATAGCACAGTTTGGGTTATTTACTCTAGAAGATGTTGAAGCATTAGTGCCATAAATGTTTACAGAATTTTCCAACACTCAGAATTAAATGAATCTCTGAAGGAATGAACAAGTAGAAAAAGCTACAGAATTAAGTATGTATTATGTGTGGCTGGAGGTAATTTTTCTTCAACCAAGTATTGGCAAATTTACTTCAGGTTTGTGAAAAAGATAACTTAGATGGACGTTTTCAGAAATGCTTCCTCTCGGAACTACCTGAGAAAGCGTAAGATACCTAAAATTAAATTCAATATATTTATTTTACTTATGCGTATATCGTTTGGTCTGTGTGGATATTTGAGGCCGGGGATTGGAAAAGTTAAGTTTTACCAAAAGGCATTATTAATGTAATGGTGTTATTGCAGGAAAGAAATATTCACAAAAATAACAAATAATCATTCATATGTGATGCAGATTTCATTTTAGAGATTTGTAAAATATATTCAAACTAAGAACTTGCGAATCTGTTCACGCCTCTATACTTTTAAACTACATTTAACAGTGATTTAGTCATGACGTACAAAAATACAATATGAACATTCTGCCATATAATACATTTTGGAAAACTCATTATCGCTGCTTATTATATAATATATTCCAAATAAATCTGTACTTACTTTCCTGGTTTCTGAACTTTCTCACTCAACTGTACCCTCGTCTGAAAATGAATCTCCAAATCTGCGAGCAGCATAACTGCACCGCTGAAAGAGAAGGGTGCGCATATCCAACACACCTTCATTCACCCTTGTACTGCTTCTAACGAACTCTTGAGGAAAAGCCACGGAGATTTGTTGCCTTTTTGTCAGCAGGCTGTCTTGATCGTGTTCTCATTTCCATTGTTTCGCCGGTGCAGATTACTTCTCATGCGTAATCGTTTCCTGCCGCTCTGGAAAAGGGGAGGACCTCCTTCCTGCAAAAATGATATCACGGACACTAGGAACGTTTGCACAGATTGGATTCGTAATCTATTTGGATTAAATACTTTATTGGCTAGTAAGCTGGTAGTACTGGAAATGCTTCATTGTTATTACAATTATAGACAATAAATTGAGGTTTTATTTATGGGTGCTATGGTTCTCAGCCTCCCATTCTATATTTGGCGTAAAAGACCACTTAATTTTGCTCAGAGACCTATTTAAAAGGATTGAGGTTGTTATATGTGCCGTAAATGTACACGACTCTACTTTACTTCCAAAGGACGCTATGCCAAAGAAACTATCGTCCTCCGGCAGTTTTAAATCCGCGACCTCGCGAACTAGCTATGGCTCATGAAAGAAAGCTACAGTTTATGCAACTCTGATTTCAGTTTCTGCTTTCTGTGGCATCTGAACATATAAATGGTATTTGAAATCTTTATGCTAATCATATTTCTAAAACAGGTTTTAGCTACCTTTGTGGTATGGCAGTTATATTACATTCCAAATCTAGAGATCCCGAATTCGATTCCCTCCTTCAGGCTATAAAACATCTTCTAATTTCATGTCATAAATTACTAAAGAGCACAAAAGTATCAACAAAGTCTACGTACTAGAATACGAATACATTGGCGTTATATAGGAATACACTTGCGTAGAAGGTTTTAATTTTATTTGAGGTTTGTGTAGCAAATAATTGTTGTGACTATAGGAAAATGAATGTAAAATAAGACAAATGTCACGTTTATTTCACCCCAAACTAATATATATTGTAATAAAATTGTTGTATGTGTTAATTGAATTCTGTAGCGTAAAAACCGTACAGCTTTTATGTTATTGTTTATAATTATGAGACTAAAAGGACGATACAAAGGTTTGAAGTGTCACCTGCTGTAATATAATTATGTAAAAATTACTCCACCATTCCAAATGAGAATTTTTCCAAGCCAAAGCAGTGGAAGTATCCTCGGCGTTTCACTCCTTTTGTGTGAACATCAAGGGACTTTTCAGGAATAGTTTGGGCTATGCAAAATTAAAATAATAACTAAAGGACCTTCTAGATCATACAATAATTTCATCATAATGAGGAAAATAATGAACATTTAGAAAGACGAAGTTTGTTAATTAATAAGGTTCTATTAAACTTAAAAACAGGAATGTCACTTTAATTAATTTTACTTTCATCCTGTAATACAGCAGTCCCTATACATGCATGTTTAGTCGATATGGGTGACTCAGTTGGTTAGGCGCTGGTCTAGTGATACCACGTTTGCGGGTTCAAATCCGACCCTGACCTATGGCTTTTAACTGTGCTTAAAAGTAACAACCTCCTGTCTGTTGATTTACTGGGTGTAAAAGAACATCTGCGGATCGAAATTCCGGCACGCTAGTGCCGCCGATATAAATCTGGTAACTGACAACGTCGTTAACAAACAACTATTTTGCGCTACATATTTCAATTGATTGATCGCCTCCGTAGCGTGTCTGTCATTGGCGCGGATGATCCGAGTTTCATCCGAGGTATCGGCACGGGGTGCAGTCAGCCTCGTGACTGAAATCAACACCCCGATTGCGAGTCACGATTGCTCGAGGCTAACTCGAGAAACGGACTGGGAAGGCGTGCGCAATTGCCTCCGCACCTCCATCCCACCCAACCCAAGAATCACAGACATCCCTACCCTCAAGGCGGCAGTCTCGTCCTTCACATCCATTGTGATACGAACTACCCAAAACCTAACAGTCCAAGCTCCAGCACCCCTACACCCGGACGTCCTTCCACTGGACATTATCCTCTTCATTCGACGCTCCTGGGCGGCACGAAGACTCTACCAGAGGCACCGCACACCCCACAACAGAGCCCTGTTACGGCGCTTGCGCCGACTGATAAGCACCCGCCTACGCAAGCACCGAGCGCAAGCGTGGGAGGACAAGATGGCCAGCCTGGGCACTGAGTCGGGGGACGTGTGGCGGATAGCCAAAAGCCTCCGAAACCGTCGAGGCCAATACACCTCCCCTCTCTAAGGCACCAGTATTCCTGGCCTATGAACCCAGTGGCAAAGCCAATGTCTTCGCCGACTACCTGGAACGTACCATGTGTACAAGAGGTAACCACCAGGACTACCACCACTCGGAACGCGTCCGCCGGGACGTACGTCGATTTCTTCGACGCCCCCCGGAGGACACGGACCGACTCCCGGTAATACGCCCCAGTGAACTCCAGGGCGCACTCCAGCGCCTCAAACCCAAAAAAGGCGTCGGGACCTGACGGGTTTACACCCCTCATGCTCCGTCACCTTCCCTTCAACGCCGTGCTCTTTCTAACCAGGGTGTTCAACATGTGCCTCGCCTTGGGTCACTTCCCACGAGAGTGGAGAGAGGCCCGGGTGATCTGCATCTTGAAGCCTGGGAAAGACCCGGTTCACCCATCCAGCTACCGATCCATAAGCCTCCCGTCCACCCTCTCGAAAGTTATCGAGAGGATGATGTTAAACCGCTTGTCACCCTTGCTGGGGGACATTCAAGCCATCCCCGAACATCAGTTCGGGTTCCGTCCTGGGCACTCTACGCCCCAGCAGCTGCTGTGGGTGGTGGAGGCCGCCGCCCTGGGTTTCCATGAACGTGCCTTCACTGCCGCGGTATCACTGGACTTGGAGAAAGCATTCTCGACGGCCTGGCACACAGGGCTCCTCTACAAGCTGATCCACCTGGGGTTACCCACACAGCTTGTACGTACCCTACACAGCTTCCTCCGTCACCGGACCTTTAAAATCACAGTCGCGGGGCGAACCTCCACACTTAGGCCAACAAGAGGTGGAGCCCCCGAAGGTTCTGTTCTGTCCCCTACTCTCTTTAGCGTTTTCATGGCAGACTTCCCCACAGAACCACAGGTCAGTATAGCTCAATACGCAGACGACGTATTGCTATACTGCACCAACAAACACATCCTCAGAGCCTTCAACCCCTTACAAAGACACCTCCGCCTCGTCCAAGAGTGGTGTTGGCGTTGGCGAATGTCCGTTAATCCGGACAAGAGTCACGCCATCCTCTTCACGAGGCGCCACACCCCCGCAGACTGCCCCACCTTCCACTTTAGAGGCCGAAGGATCGAGTGGACAAACTCCATCACCTACCTAGGAGTCAAACTGGACAGGGGTCTAACTTTCCACGGTCACATCAGTGACCTCTCGGCGAGGACCCAGGGGGCTATTGCCTTCCTGTACCCCATGCTGAGGTCCGAGATGCCAGTCCGCCTAAAGCTACACTTCTTCCGGGCTCTTATAGTTCCCCTCATGCTTTGCGCTTGTGAAGTGTGGGGCATGGCACCGGGTATATGGCTCCTATGGCTCCAAAGGGCACAGAACAAAGGACTCTGGTCCATCTTCTCTGTCCCCTTATCCTTATCCGTGAGACTACGAAGCTTCATCTCTTCCATACGTGGAGGATGAAATTAGGCGCCGGGCAGCAAAATTGTGCGCTAGTTTACCTAACCACCAAAGCGGCCTAGTTAGGTCTCTAGGGGACTACGACCCCTCAACAGGCCGCTTCAGGGCGTATAGAGTTCCCCGCATGGCTTTCGGGCACACCCCATAACCAAGGAGAACATCCACCAGCAGCTAAAGCTGAACTTCTAAGATCCCTACAGAGAGCTGTTCCTCTCCAAAATTTCTTCCCCAATCAAAATTCAAAATTTAGGAAACACCAATTTAAACCCGTTTAATACACGCCAGAATGCAGACGTTGTTGCATCCTGCAGGACAGTTGTCAAGGGGCTTTAAAGCTCCCTTCTAACCCTCACCAACTTAAACCTAAAACAAAGTCACCCTATAAACACCCATATCCTTAATCCCTACCTGCGGTTAAACCCCAACAGGGGTAGGCAAGCAGCAAAAGTCGTCGGGCTGAACCTCAGCCTGCCAGTAGTTCGTCGTCGTCGTCGCCTCGTTAGGTCCCGCAGAGGCAAATTGAAGAGCTACTTCATAAAGAAGTTACGACTCCAGGTCACAAATGCCGCATAACCGGCCAGGAGGGCTCGGGGCACTGACCACCTCCCACCCTCAAGTTTTATACCCCACTCATGACGCTTGTCGTGGACAGAGATGGGGGCCGCAGTGGCCGGGCGGTTGCGCCTAGGGTTGTTCATTAGAAACAGTGGGTTTTTAATAGAAGGTTCGGTTGAGTATGAGTAGTACGTTAATTTTTAGAGCTGCTTATACTTAGATATGTAATAAATTAATTAATTCCTTGTTTGATTTTATAACCGTTAACGTGCAACGTTGGTTAAATCTGCTAGGAACAGATAATCAACATGCAATTAAATTATGAAATATGCAGAACTGAACACATACACAAAAAGAAAAACAATAAGTACAATAAATAATATTGAACAGATCATTATACATCGTTTGCCATCGCAGCAGCTTCAAATGTTATATATCGTTTCAACGTTTAGGCAGTACCAGAGATACCAGTTCTCAGGTTGCCAGGGCAATTTAACAGTGCTGCGATTGCAGTATCATAAGGCACGTCAACTGCCGCCAAACTCCCTCAGGTTCCCCCAAGTGAGCAAGTGTCGCAACTAAAAAGCAAGTTTTGATGGAGACCATGTTCAGGTCATTTGCCAAAGTGACAAACCGAGTAGACTGGAGCTGTCAGTGATTGAAGGCTGGCTTCGTGGTTCTCTCTGTGGACCTCTACGTGACCGTCTACACACACCCTCTCTGTCGCTCTATCTCGGTCAACATCCCACAGCAAGCTGATCCTTAGCAAACATCACAATCCTACACTCGCTTGTGCTAAGAACCCTTTGGTCATCTTCTCTAGCACTTATGAAAATTATATTGTACCCTAATGCATTAGTAATCGCTGACTGTATCTCAAAAGCAATTACTAAACAGAATAAAAAGCAAATAAAGTTATAAATAAAACACTAGATAAATAAATAACAGCACTTAAAGAAATTGCAACAATAAAAACCTGATGTGTACAGTCACATGACTTTCTCTGCTCACACTTATACAAATTATTCTTGAAAGGGCTTATTCTTCTTTCTAAGTTAAAGTTAATCGTTATAAACATTTGTAGAACTGGTTTATTACGTATTTCCTTATAGTTACAAAGGAAATAGGAAAACAACTGATGAATATGTGATGGCTTTGAAATGCAACTATTTTTCATTTTCAGGACTAACAATAACAAAAGAAAAAAGGGGGAAAAAAAAAGGAAAGTACTATTACTATTCGACAAAAGTAAAAGCATCTCAAAATTTAAGCAAAACATACGGAATTTCTCCAAAAAGGTCATTTTTAAGAAAATAATTTTTTCCTTCAATAAAATTTTGCTTGTCTCTTACGATTTACCAGCTATGCAGGTCATCCAGGACGAAGAGGACTTCAGAAGATATTCCCAGAAAATTCAAGTTATACATTTAATTTGTCATCAAAATATCTATATGGTGTTTTAATAAAAACCATTAATCATTTTTGAGAAAATTAAAATATAAAGGTTACTCTGGGGCGTAAAATTTTCTTGAAAATCTTTGTGCCAACTTTGGTTTTTAATGTACTTTTCGGTTTTGAGTCATGCTGACAGATAGATACACATAGATCTTTTTCAAAAATATTTTCTGGATTTAAAGAACCCAAAATGCGGCGCCGTGGCAGAGTGGTTAGCGCAATCACCTACCACATAGGCGGCCCGGGTTCAATCCCAGGGACCCGCATGTGGTAGACGAAGCGGCGTCAGCGTGGATTTTCTCCTGGTGCTCCGGTTTCCCCCACCACTCATTCCACCAGTTGCTCCATTATCACCTTTCCAATCATCCATTTCGCCAACATTTCATATCATCCTCTTCCTCACTGTCATACCTGGTGCTTGGCTGACCACCCGCTTCCAGATCTTCTTTCTGTCCGGTCCATAGGTTCCTGTGCTACCAGACAGGCGTTGTTGTTGTTGTGGTGGTGGTGTTTAACGCCCGCTTTTACAACTACGGCACCGCAGGCGGTGACACTGATGATACATGAAGATGGAGCACCGGTGGAATGAGATGGCGGGGGAAACCGGAGTACCCGGAGAAAACCCGCCCTAACGCCGCTTCGTCCACCACGAATACCACATGCGGGTTCCTGGGATCGAACCCGGGCCGCCTAGGCGACAGGCGTCTAACCCTAGGCACTGGCTTGTAAGTTCTAGGGGGTGTAAGTCCTACATAAGGGGTGGGTAAACAGAGAAGAAGAAGAAGAAGAAGAAGAAGAAGAAGAAGAAGAAGAAGAAGAAGAAGAACCCCAAAACTTACATTTCTGGTGAAATATTGACATGCAATCTTTGGGTGTTACTCTGTTTACTATTTTGGTTCAGAAAGTAAAAAGAAGGAACTTTAAAAGATAAGTATTCAATTCCGTATTATTAAATATTCTTTACGTTTAGCTCGAAGCAAAATTAAATGTTCAGTTATAAGCAGCGTTGAGGTAGTGCAGAATAAAACGATTCAGAACGAGGTAAACTTTTAGGACAATTCGGAAAAAATCACAATACACAAAACATGAAAACCAATGAAAATAAAGTAATTACAGAGAGAGAGAGCATCTCTGTATTTTATAAAATGTAAAAATCAATAAAAATGAATCAGAATTTGTCATGTGAACCAATAAAAGCAACAGTCACCGATTGGGAATGAAATTAGATGAATTAGAAATTGGGCGTGAAATAGGAAAGTTGAATAGCGTGAAAGCCATGTTTCCAGCGCTCTTCCTATCGTCATTGTAGGTTTTAGCCTGGAGCTTAGGTGACGTAAGTCTGTACTTTATCCCGGAGAAGCTGACTAAGGAAAGTTTCACCATCACTGTTTGGGTGAAGGAAAGTGGTTTAAATAAGAGGAATAAAAGTTAAATACCAGTGTGCGGAATTAATTAGAGGAAACACTAATAATGTTGTTTAAGTCTGGGGTTTGGTGAACATGAAGTTTTGTGTAAGGAAGCAAGGAAACAATTACTCCTAACATAAGGGGCAGTTAAGGAGTACATTAACAGTTTTTATTTACCTTGGATCTACACACCCTGAGAGTAAAGCACGCGTTTCCGAGAAATTTTCTTAAGGAGGTAAATTCAGTAGCAGCCAAGTATATAATCTCTTTTTCCTCCATAAAGTCAAATAACTAAAGATCCCATAACTATCAAAACATTCCACTCTGAGATTTGGATTAAAATATGTGTTTTGATGTACCCAGGAAAAAAAAAATATCACGGAAAATATGCATAGAATTTGAACAATTCAATGCCATTGTCAGGATTTGAACCACGGATCTTCGACTTTATGCTGCTGCTCTGTTCAGTTGAGCTACCGCAATAATATGTTGGTACGACAGTGCATTCCTCGAGTGACTTACATTGGGTGCATTAAAGGTAATTAATTTTATTTCGCATCTAGCATCTAGCTACGTATATTAAAGTAATTATATAATAGTCATTAAATTCATTTTAGGAAATCAAAAATACCAACAAATTTTCCATGTAAACGATAGTTTGCAATGGGGAGAAATCTTCGTATCACATCTTTGGAATATACTCAACATAAATATTAAGTTTTGAGTTTATCTAAATTCTTCTTTTTGAGCTTGTTGTAAAAAAAAACTATTTTGCTAAGAGCATGAAGACGGAAATAAAAGGGAGACTAAATTATGTTCTATCCAAACCTGGTCTGAAATACGAAAGCAAATTATGGACATCTTTATAGTATCGTTTATCGAAAAATGTATTTTTTACTGTTCCAGATAGGTTTGATCTTCTGCTTTTCTCATGTAATCTCAGATACTCTCTCACAACGTAAAATATCTGCTGGTTAAAGGCATATTTTTGCATTTATGTAATTTCCATTAATCTGTACTTTGAACACACCTTCAGTTAGGTATGAGTATTTCTCCATTTGGTTTAGAACTTTTACATCAAGATGTAATGGAAAAGAACTAAGAAAATACTTTTATACTCATATACAAAGAGAACACAGAGAAAATTCGTACAATGAAGACCAATATAGAAGCAAACATGTGAGAAAACGACAAAAGTCCAATCAAGTTATTTTCTTCTTTACTTTCTTTTCTTCTAATTGAGTGCACAACACGGTTCTCTTTTACTGACGTTAACATAGTCTACAGTCCCTCGTGATACTAAAACTCACAGCTGTTTTCTTCTCCTAAACTTAACGCAGACTTTTTCCCATTTCTCTGTCCCACGAACAGTTCTCTCACACAACGGTACACTTAACAGCTAACTCGTTGAACACTCTTGAGTCACTTTTCTCTAAAAAAAAAACTGCTACTGTTTTACATCTAGCAATTTTTTATACCGGCGATGTCGCAGCCAGATTTTTCTGCAACTTACTGGAGCCGAAGATTCACGAACGATCGAGAAAACGACTGTTCTGCCGCTCTGATTGTTGTCATGTCTTTCCTCGCCGTGAGTGGTGTGGGGCAGCTTGACCTTGAGTCTTTGCTTCCTCACCGCCCTGATATGTGGTGTGCGGCAGCTTGACCCTGGCTGCCCGTTGATGTGCTCCGCGCGGTCGGAGTCACAGTATGATTGGTAACACAAAAGTTGAAATGCATTGCATACAACGAAAATATAAAAATAAATAAAAAATGTACCCAGGTCTTCGTAACCAAATGCAAAACTTATCTCTGGAAGTTGACGTAAGTATGAAGCGTGGTGAAAGAATGGATGGATGCTCATTTATGCAATATTCTCTTCATATAACCTATGAAATGTTTTTTAATATACGTAATAGGACATTGAAACAATGTCCTCTGTGTTCTACGTCAAGCACTTACCATAATCAGAGACATGAATTTTATGTGACCGTAGGCACTTGAAACCTTGAGGACGGGCTTGTAATCAGAAGATATTTCAAGGAGGATATTTCCAAACAGCGACTGTTTGAATACAAACTTTTCGTTGCTCTCATTTCAGGAACTTTGCAGGTAAACATGAGCTTTCGTATTTCTCTAGTATTTATAACATCCCTAAATCTATCATCTAATACCCATTTTAGTTTGCCACAATAGATGAAAACACATTGATTAAGTGAGAAGTGCATTATTATTTTTTCATGAGGTAGCTTTATTGTATAATTAAATACACTGCAGTTGTGCGTACAATTCAGTTAACAAATAAATAACATAAAATTTGCGATCAGGCTCATTTTCGTTTTAGTCTTCTGAGCGATGGACGAGATGTAGATTGCTGCCTGCTGGATCAGGGGATTTTGATGATTTTCCAATGTTCTTTAAAGTCGCATATCATTCATGCGGAGGAAGTCCTAAGCCGCCATGTAGAACTCTGTTCATGGTGATCCTGTCAGTCGTAGGCACCAGTTTTATATGATCTGAATTCCTTTAGTTTGAATGGCGGAAGTAGATCCCCAGATTGACCAACCATATTGGTAATTTCGAGGAATTAATGACGTGTATATAAGGCGCTTATATTGTAGTGCAAGTGGTAATGTTCCTTTGTGTATATATTTCAGTTGATGAATTCTGTTATGACATTTAGTCAATGTGTTGGTTATATGCGAATTACACGTGAGCTTAGAAGCAAGTGCCAGTCCAACATATTTGATTGTAGCGGATATCGGTATAGGGTTTAGCCTAAATTTATCGGTGGGTGGATAGTAAAATGCACTATGCACTCAGCTGATACCGGTATAACGTCTAATGCACGTTGAGGTATCAATAATAAATCCGTTTACCGGGAAAATAAAGAGTTTGAAAACAGAGCAACAAGTTACGCTCAAAGAGTGTTGCTTAAATTGTTTTTTGTTTCTCCCAGACCCAATTGTAATTTGATAGTAATTCCCAATATCTAATAACTTGCCACTGTAAGTGTAAGCTGTGGTAACCCTTCAAGTTGTTCAGTACCACATGACTTTACAGAGGAATGTCATCAAAATAGGTTCTACAGATTCTCACCAAAGTGGAGACCGTCCGGAATTCTATTTTCTCTTGAATGTAAAAGCTTTAATTTCTATTTGTTGAAATGTTATTGAGGAAAGTAGCTCTCTTATACCAAAAATATGCCCTTAGAGGTTGGTTTCTGCATTTTTGTAACTAAATTTAAAGATTACTACTGACTTTGCTTTCTTGCTTCCTTACTACCACTTCAGTCGAAATAATACCAATTCAGTGTTCACCTATGTGGCTCGAAAAATCACGAGAAACAGTCGAGGTGGTTGAAATAAGGTTTCAAATTTAATTTCTCGTGATTACAGAACCGCAACATTGTCTTTCTGTAGTGCATTCAGAAAGGGGTTTGCTGTGAAAGCAGTTTGAGATATTGAAGACTCTCTAGACATTTGTAAAATTAATTTGTGTTGTTGGAAACTGTAAGCATTTGAATGTATTTGTTCTACACGTTTAAGGTTTAGGGACAAAATATCGTACCTTATTACCCCTTGTATTTATTCGTGGTATTCGTTTCCCATTTAGCTGAGAAGACAATATGTTGCAGACAGAGGAAGTTGGAAACACGGTGGCGTGTAACAGCAGAGGGAGTCATATATAGCTATGCTTTATAGTTGTTATTCAGGCTTATCGAAGTACAAACCGCGCACCATGGGGCCGGGGAGGGGATATTTGTTTTAAACCCGAATAAACGTCGACGTAGTAATTCCAAACAATTTCAGTCCATCCATAAATACATCCCTGGTGATTTAATATTCAGAGCTGAAAAACAGAACTTGCTTTGCAGCAAACTAAGCCCAAACCACACGCCCAACTTATTAACGTAATATAGAGCCTGCTATTTGCAGTTAAGATTGCAGAGGTAGTCTTATACTCATTGAGTCACGATAAGTTGAACATTAAGGCATACTGCAACACTGCTCTAAATGCACCGTTCAATGGTCTATATACCTAATTATTTATTCCAATGACAATAATGATTATAGTATGGATGACGACGAAAGTGACTTTCTTCAAAAAGCGAAAAAAAAAATAAATAAATAAATAAAATAAAAAAAAATAAAACTGCCAAGGGCAAGAAATGCTTCTAGAGAAATGATTTGTGTGACTTAATATGCGTGAGGCATGACAAAAACTAAGTTACAAGAGTAACAGAAACCGAAAGTAAGCCGTTAATAATGACCACTGAGTAACGGGCTACTCATCATCGACTTGCAACAGTAAACGGAATAGAAATTAACAGTGACAAAAGTAACAGGTTTCTCAGTATTGACTGCAAGAGTAAATGGAATAGAAATTAACAGTGACAAAAGTAACAGGTTAGTCAGTATCGACTACAAGAGTAAATGGAATAGAAATTAAAAGTAACAAAAGTAAGGGTTACTCAATATGGAGTGCAAGAGTAAACGAAACAGAAATTAACAGTGACAAAAATATCTAGAACAGGAAGGAAATAATTGTGCGTAACTTTTACAAGTACAGCTGGCACACAAAGTAAATAGCTGCTCCAAAACTAATGGAGAATGGATGTAATACTTGTTCAGTTACTGTTACAACAGTAATGAAGACAGAAAGTAAAACACTTGTTTAATAACTGTTACGTAGGTAACGGAAACAAAAAGTATATATTTACTCAGTAAATGTTACAATAGTAATGGACACAATGACTAGTTATTAATTGACTGTTACAAAAGTAACGGAAACAAAAAGTGAAACCGTTGTTCAGTAGCTGTTATAAAAGTAATGGAGAAAGAAAGTAAATAGTTTCTCAGTAATAAAATTGTTACAAAAGTGTAAAATTTTCATTGTGTAACATGTCATTGTTTGAACTTCCTAAGAGTACGCCACCACTGAGTGTTACACTACCTATACTACTAATTTATAGTTCCACTAATTTCATGTGAATTATTACCTGCTCACTTTTATGCATCAAATGTATTCCTCTCAAAAAGAAAAGAAAGCTAACAGGTATTAACCTAAAAATGAATCATGTCAAGACGGGGATTTCAGGATGGATGAAGTAACTGGGAGTCATCCTGAATGACAGACTCAGCTGGAATTTATATCATGTCCATCAAATGCTTAATATGTAAGAATATTGATCTAAGCCACATATGTACCGATTGATCTATGTAAAACCACAAATTAGCTATGGAACCTTGGTACGGTAGCCAAAGACCTTACAAACAAAAATAAAATAAAAACCAAATAGTCTCCAAAGACTGACATGTTTATGCATATCCGGATCTTTTACAAGCACAGCTTCGTTTGTTATGGGAAACTTACTAGGTCTACCTAGACTATTACGAGTCTACGGGCAAATCCAGAAACATAAACCTAGGTAAATATGTCATTGTCTTTCAGGCGGAGGTATTTGCTACAGTCAAAAGTGCACACCATTGCTGGAATAACGGACTTGTAGGCGAAAATATCTTTAAAATTCCGACAGCTAGGCTGCACTTAAAGCTCTCAGTTCCCATCACTTTAAGTCTAAACTAGTGTGGGAATGTTATATCAACACACAACATATTAAATCTTTCCTCCCGTAACAATGTGGAGTTTCGGTGGGCACCAGGTAATATGGCCATTGCAGGAAGTAAAAGCTGACGTTCTAGCAAAGAAAGGAGCATATCTCCCCTCTACAAGGTCAGAACCTTCTGTGGAATAAGCATCTTAGAAACCAAAAACACAATACAAAATTGGGTTAGTAATGAAACCCGAAACAAATGGGAAATAATACTCACAAACAAACTTTACAGGCAGGTAATCAATAAGCCTGAGGATAAACTAATTAACTCATTCATTCGGCTAACCAAGCCACAACTTAGAAGATTTATACGGTATATACCTGGACATGGACCGTGCAGAAAGTATATATGGAGAATGGGACTATACCAAATGGAACCCATTTGTCGTTTGTGCTTAAAAGCCAATGAGGCAGCGAAACATCTCTTATTAAAATGCCAAGCTACAGAACGGAGAATATACCAGATTCTCGGAGCCATTGCGAAATTAGAGAAAGGTTCTAATCTAGTGAGACAAACACAACTATGATCCCTAGATTAGAAAACTGGAAGCGAACAAAAAGTCTCCTTAGGCTGATGTGCAAAGGGAAACCTATTTCCAAACCTTGTCATAGTAATTTCACTGAATGTAACACTCTTATATAAACATATTTAAATTTTCTTATGCTTCTTCTGCATCCCTTCTAATCCAACGTTGAACTCTAAAATGAATAAATGCATGAGAAGTAATTTCATAATAAATTGTTTCGCATATGTGGAGAATAATTAGGCATAACGTGATGTATGCGTGGATATATTACATAAATAGATAATTAAAGTTTTTTGATCGCGTAAATTATCTCAATTGTTAAGGTACAATAGTTTTGCACAATTGCAGTCATCCGTTGCTGCAATTCATTTTATTTATACTGCAAATCAATCTATTACACATCAATGGGTAGTTCATTATGATAGAGATGCAGTAGCAGTTTAATGGTTGCACACTAGGCGTTAACTTGTTACTTTTAAGCGTTCATGTAAAGCAATCACTGTGATTATAATAGTTGAAAATGACACTGTCAGACTCCCTGGCAACACTGGGCATTTTCATAGCCTTTATACAGATCCAACATGGAAGTGGGGTTATGAAGCTCTGTAGCAAAACATACCAACTTGAATCATGACATTGCAATATCCTAATGTGGGAGGTACAAAACTTAATAGCGGTTGATACCTAACCATTACTATTCTCTTTCCTGTCATGCGTGCAAATGATGTTTATATCACTGATTTTACAGCGTGATTTCACAGCGTGTTTAAATATACAACACCGCAAGGCGTGTCAAGCCTCTGGTTGGACGTTGTGTCGAGTCAACCACCATTAAATTTTGTGTTAGCCATATTTGACGTGCGTAGTAATAAAAGGTGCTGCCTTCTATACAGCAACGCATTGTAACAAAATACTAAAATAAGTCATTTAATACATTGAGAAGGGCCTTATGATATTTTTATTTATATGGTATATGTGTTCTATATTTGATCACACGGTTGCCGAGAAATGGTTTGCTCATTTGGAAGAGTTTTCACATCTCTTGCAGTGTACGTCTTACGTTAGTAACTCCTAACGTAACATAACAGTTTTTTTAGAAATGCTTTCGGCATCAAGTATTTGATTACAGACTACCGTGAGTCTTGAGTGTACAAAGTGTCAAATTGCTAATTTCTATAATTATTATGCACATACATATTTGATAATACTGTGCGTATGACTTTCCATTGTAATAACTTCAGTAAATTAGAAGTTATTAATTGTTTAATAATAATTATTTAACCATAAATAAGAAACGCCTTACAGGTGAACAATTAAGATTTAAATTAATTGCAATAATTATTAAAAACGTCTGAATACTACATAAAAAGCTGTAAAATATTTTTGTTACTGTTTCAGTCCATTGACTTTACAAAAACATCGTTTTGTATAATTTTGGGATGCCGATTGAATTTAATAATTATGTTCATAAATATCAATACCGTAGAAAACATCTTATGGCATTTTCTGTTAGCACTTAAAATTGTGAAGTAAGTCGTACAAATTCGCATCGTGTGCAATATTTTGAATCTCCAAAAATATAGAAAAAATCAGAAAGCTAGAAAATCAGCTTTGAAGTTACAAAAGAGCCACTTGACCACGTGCAGAGGGGCCTTTAAAAATAGTCATCTGACGCCACTCCTGCTAATCACTGATAATTAAGTACATAATATAAAACTAGAAGTTCAAAGGTAAAATCATAAACACAAAATAAAAAATAAACTTCAATGAACTTTGATCATTTTGCACATATGTGTACCATTAATCAAATGTAATTTACACGAGCACTCCATTTATTTTGATATTAATAATGCTCCTAAAAGTTTAACAAAGGAAAGGACATTATCAATGCTTTCTGTTCGTGAGAAAATAGTGTACATTGGGCTTCACTAGAATTTAAGTAAAACCACTGGTCTCAAACCAAGCACATATCCTGTTGAAAAGTTACATTCATGCTATCACTTAATTTGCTTAAATTAATTATTATGCATAGAATAATTTGTTGAGTAAACAGAAAACAAAGCAGATTGACTTCCAACACTCAATGGTGATCATTAAACATTATTAGTAATAACAATGACAAAAGACACATCATTTGGGACTTCACAATTCGTGTGAATAAAATCCTAGGAACTATTATTGAAACCGACAGCTTGTGATCGCTATGCAAATAAGCTTTAATTGCTTCTAATAAAAGACCTTGAATTCCATAATATCTGAGCTGGGTGTTTTTATTAGTCTATTAATTATATCAATGTTTAAATATTTTTAAAAATTAATGTGTGCCAATAATTTTAATTAAAAATGCGTTTATATGATAGTTTAAGTAGTGGTTTAATTACTAAAAAAACTAAAAGTTTGAATCTCAAAAAAAGGTAAACAAATAAATATAATGATATACTGAGTGAGAATATCGATAAACATTTCACGAAATATTATGCCAACGTTTTATAGTATCCAGTGAGGTAATCGGGAACTTTAGATACTCAATTTAGGAGATCCTGCATTCGATTTGCGTCCACCGCTCGATATGAACTTCGGTTTTTCGTGCTACATCAATGCCGGGGTGGTTTCTTATCTATCAGAATTTTTCTTTCATTACGTTTCCTTCTCATTTTTCAGGCATGTTTATAGATTTCGTGGCGTTTGTCGGTGTCGGAAAGATGAAGTGGATGCTTTCTCAAAGAAAAGAGCACTGCCTGTAGGCAATAGAGGGCTGCCTATTTGATGTGTCGTTCATTGCCATCTCTAGACAGCTCCAACAATGGGTAGGATCTTCGAGCCTGAAACTGTTATTGACTTCGCGCGTCTCTGTGGTTTCTCTGTTTGAAACCTGTAGCCTCGGGTGAATCCTTTATTTCATCCCAACTTCTGGGCGAGATTAGTCATAATTTTTTACTTGTGTGGGTTGGAACACGTGACGTTTCCTTTCCATTGTATAACCTTTACCTAAAATTTTAAATTACAATTTTTCATCCTGAAAAATCTTAGGCTTGAAATATGAATCGCTTTAGAATTACTGAACGAGAACATTTTGAGGCATTTTGAGGCATATTGTGGCTTTGTTCATGAATGAATGTATCATTTTTCATTACACTTTCATAGTTTAGATTTAGTTTTTTTGTCATGGGCTGTTATTTCTTATTACTTGTCTTTAAGGGGAGTCGAAATGCCCTATCACTCCAATGTTAATAAATTACCCATTATTTTTAAGGCATGTTTAATAATATTTTTACAGTTTATTAGTTAAACGAAAACGTATTTCTCCATCAGAAATTTTTAATACAATGCCTAGATTTTTTATTGAAATGTAAGGGATTTAAAATTAAAAAAACTCAAAGTAGTATGCCTGATACATAAAATCCTTTTCATTAGTATAAAGCTTATTTAGTTGCAAATATGTGATAAAAAGTTCAGCACATTGTATCCTAAAATTCAGAGATAATGAAGTATGTATAGAAAATTATTAGTTCTTCAGAAATTGCAAGATGAGAAAGCCTAAAAACTATATGGAGCTTTATTTTCAGTAATAATTTTAATCTATCTACGACTAGCGTACCTCTATGAAACGTATAGCAAAATGTGCGGAAGATCTGAAGTATTCATGTGAAAGTAAAACCTGAATTTGGAAAAAAGTCACAAGTAATATTTCCAAATAGTTTTACAGCTTGTAGCACTGAGTGACTGTGGCTGCACTAGTTGTCTGAAGCCGTCTACCCATTTATTCATGGTCTTCCTCAGTTTCTACTTTCATTGCATGGGTCTCGCTTGGTGATCGACTGGAATCATCTGTCGTGGTGAAGCGTGCCTCGCCCATTTCTATTTGATTCTTGAAGCACACTGCGACACATTCTTGCAGGACGTGGTTTTTTGGAACTGTTTGTTTGAACTCTGCCCCGTAGTGAAGTGTCCAGAGTTTGTCCTTCAATTTTTCTTTGACATATCTCGAGTAAGAACTTTTGTTTGTTCCAACTCTGGGATACATAGAGTAACATAGGAGTATGCACGTGTGTAGGGCTCACACTGCGGTTTAAATAAATCTCTGTTCACAATTGCCCGTTTGTTTCTCTCGGTAGCAATAGAGTCAGGAACGAGTGGTTTTGACTTGGCACGGTTCTGCACGTGAAAGTCTGATGTGAGGCATGGCGCCGTGAGAGTAAAGTACTCCACCACCTCCTAAATCATCCCCCAGCCACCATCGTCTATTTGTTGCGGCGCCACTAGTCCTTTTTACTGCCGTGCCGTGCCTGCCGTTCGATCTTGTTGCTATTGTTGTCTCCTCACTGCAGTTCCCAGCTGTGTATTTTATATAAAAAGTCAGGAAATTAATGCGTTTAAGGCCCTTGTTCTCAGAACTGCCACCGGAACAAAATAAACCCACAGTGCTGTTAAATTTTTTGCATCCATCTGCGAAAATGTTGTTTAAAAACAAAAACTTTTTCTGGACGTACGTGACGACGGGAGTGAAATGGCAGATTGTTCCTTTTTTAATATAAATTTTAAATCTCTGCGATGCAGCATTCGCGCCAAAGCTGAATATTTCCCATGGAGGTTGCAAGTTATAGAAACAGGAAAGTAGCCGGGTGTAACAAATACGAGACAATTGGTTTCAAGCTCACCCATCTGTTCGCAACAACAGAAAGTTTGTGGATGAGAATGGCAATTTCAATTGGTAATGTTGGCAACGGGGAGTTTAACATGCATATGCTCTCGACGCCTGGAGTTGCTAGACGTTAATTTAAAATATTAATAAACTTAAAACACCCTCTCCCAGCATACCAAACGCGTTGGCGAACGTCTTTTGTTATGCAGGTACTATATACAGTAGGAGACGGTGCGTAAGTGTGACCACAACACAGTTGACTTATTTTAGTAGTGACAGAATATGTAAAACAGAGAACGGAAGAGAGAAAAAAAGAAAAATATGTATGGCCTTAAATCAACAAAGAACCTTATGTTCCATTCATATGACTTATTATACTCAGTCTCCTAGAAAATTCATACAAAACCGTATACTTCTATCTACTTGAATAATATACATTTCGTTCTAGGTATAAGCAAAATACAAATATGTAAAGCATAGTCAACCCATTTAAAAGCGGTTCACTCTGTGATGGCTTTGGAATAGCAATTTGGACTTGAAGAAAGTATTTAAAAATTCAAGCCACTAAAGAAAATGGGCAGTGAACCTGTCCGCCAAAAGTCAGTTAAGACTTCATCTTAAAAAAAGGCATTTTTAGGAAAAGATCTAACGGGTGGATCATTAAGGATGCCAGTTGTTAACTGTTGAACGAAGTGTTTTATTCTAATGAAATATTACATACTTAAACATTAATAAAAGGGATACATGTTACCATTACGCATGAAAAATTACATATGGCATATGTTTCCTCTACAATCTGCTCCTCGATTTGGGGTATAAGATATCGAATCTCTATCTTAAGTTATGGTGTTGTTCGGGGATTATTATTATAAACTTGCAGTTTTAAATTCCTCCAAAGGAAAACCTCACAGAGCGTTAGTTCACATGGCCTTAATGGTCAGTTGTGATCGCCGTTGTGTGAGAGAACTCGGGCTCGAAATTCATTCAACAGGACCATTATATTGTAGCTTTACATAACTTCTCATTATTTATTTCACGAACGTGTACAATTAAGTGTGGCCACACATACACAAATGTAACACAATACATTTATTCAATGTGTATTGTATTTATCATCAACTTTTTCAGAAACTAGCCTGTAAAACTCTCAAAGTTACTAACAAGGGACACCTTTGACCTCGAACACTCATGAAAAAGGGCTTAGAATATCAATCAGTCATAAACAAAACAGTGGTCTGTGTCATTTCCATGCAAAACGTGCATTCTACTTCAAGTGACATTTTAATAGAGATAAGCAAAGTGCCAAGATATCAATACCATAGGAGGGAAATTACTTGTAGTTCAATGACGTCAGTGTATCGTTACATTTTCAATCAACAGTGCCAAAAACCTTCTGCTTAATATATTTATAATAGCGCAAAATACACATACTACACATATGACAGTGCTTATATTAGTCCTCAAAGTGCAGATGCGGAATAGTAGATGTCAATAGTAAACTTTATCAGCTAACAAACTGGTATGGTCTTCCACACTACACTCACGCATACCCTGAAACAAACATATTACTAGTACACGATAGAGGATAGAGAAAGTTACTATATGAATGTAATGCATCAACAACTTTTTCCTAGATTGAAGTAAAGAGGGGAAAGGAAATTAGGTATATTAAGTGTTTTAATTCTATTAAATCTTCGAACACTTTAATTTAAGCTTTTAACGTTGGGGACAGAGTGAAATGCAGTGCTTTCGTGTTATTTGCCGCTGTACGGGCAAACTCAAAGGCAGGTTGGTGTACCGTAGACTTGTGTTATCCGTACCCAAGCGTGCTTTAGTTTCTTCATAAAAGAATATTAAGGAGGATAAATAGTATTATGAACAAAGAAGTCCTTAATATTTTCATAAATTTCACAGCTTTAATGTAGTTGCAATCTCTTATAAGCGAGATTATAATGAAGTTTAAATCTCAAACTGTTTCTCCTCTGGGTTAGGTAGCATACGAAGGAGGGCACTTAGTGCACTCATACATAAACATATCTATTGGGCTGGTATCCCCCAGGAGATAGAGATGAAGTGAAGGAACCACAGGTAAAAGTCTACAGAGAGGCGCGAGTCCTTAATAGTTCCAGCTCGAAGAACTGTGCCACTACTGGAAATACTTGTTGATCTCCCGTCAACCTAGCAGTCTTTTATTGATCATTTATTCACTATTTAAATTAACAAGCATCCGGGCATCTATCCATCACTGTCAATTCTAGAAATACACCTG
Source organism: Tenodera sinensis (assembly GCA_030765045.1). Taxonomy (NCBI): domain Eukaryota; kingdom Metazoa; phylum Arthropoda; class Insecta; order Mantodea; family Mantidae; genus Tenodera; species Tenodera sinensis. The sequence goes on along the minus strand of CM060969.1, from coordinate 81,259,179 downwards.
AAAAATAGTAAAAAAAGAATAACAGGGAAATGACGGAAAGAAAACTGCAGTGGATGTTCTACCGACCAAGGAAAACACGAAAAATCCAAATGAAATCTGTATGGCAACGAGAATCGAACCCTGGACCTCCCGAATGCGAGCCTCATATATTACCCGGAGCCAACTCGTGCGGTTATCTTACCTAAATTGCGATTTTGCGGCCTTCTCTTTAGCATTTTGTTATCAAGACCTAAAAGTTCCGGAAAGCTTCATTCTATTCTTAAGTGGGGAAAAATTTATTTGACATTTTACCATACATGTCCTTACCAATCTTGACTTGCAGTAAAACTTTGATACGGTTATTAAGAACCTGAACAAACATCTACATGCGAATATTTTTAGCCTACAGCCTTTCAAAGGGACCTAACTACAAAATCTTACCCAGAGAATAAAGAAACATTTTCGAGAGTATATAATTTTTGCAACCTTTTTATTGTTATGTTAGTGTAGTCCTCAAAAAGCAGAAGTCAATAACATACTATTGCAAGAAAGACATGAACAATTGAAGTTCAAAATGTGAAGCATACGAGAAAATTAATGGTGAAGTAGATCATATACTGGGGTATATATCGGCATAGACTTAGAGAATCTTACGTAAAATGAGAAGGAATAACAATCCTTCACGAGCATTGCAGTTTGAATACACACATCAGTGACGAAACCATTTTTAAAACTGGCTAGTCGAAGCACAAAATTAATGGAAAAGTGGACAAAATATTACTGAACTGGAACCGATCTTATAAGATGACGTCAGAGGGACATTGTAGAAAGCCAAAGCCGGCAAGGCTAGCGCACCTGGTGGTGTTATGTAGAGCTGTGGAAATATGGGCTTCCTCAGTAGGACTCGTTAAATTCCAGCAAACTGGAATTTCTCTACTCTTGTACTAACCATTCTTACAAACTCTTATTCATACATATTCTTCGTGTTAGTTGATATAAACATTTTCACAAATTATCTTATTATTTATCTTATTGCAGGTACAAGGAGAATATAGCAATACTTTAGAGCGATAGTGAAATGTTTTAAAGCTTTCAAAATTACGTTTTCTTTGCACGGTAAACATATAAAAATGAATAACGACGTTCCATTTGACAGAATTATAAATTCTCCAAAACTCATACAAATAACAAGGTATAGCTCCCAAATAGTTCACTCTACAAAAAAGAAAATTTATACATAAATTGTATATTTTAGCGAGATCTACATTTTTTGTACAGTAAAATTTTCTCTATCTCTTGCGGTTTACGAGTTATTCGAAAGTCATACAGAGGACTGCGTAGGCTATAGACAGAAAATTCAAAATGTACATCTCATTTCTCATAAAAATATCTTAAACATGTGTCATTTTTATCAAAATGGTCAGAGCTATTTCCAAGAAAATTAAAATTTTCGAAAAATTTGACATGTAAAGGGCAGTTTAGGGCGGGGCTATTTTGTTCAACATCTTCGTGTCGCATTTTTGAAATATATTAAACAAATACCAACTTTGGTTTTTAACCGACTTTTCGTTTTTAAGTTGTGCTGTCCACAGACTGACACATACAGTGACCATTTTCTAAAAATGCTTTTTTTTTATTCAGGGGGCGTCGAAGCATGTTTCCGGTGAAATCTTGACTTGGAATTTTTGGGTGGAATACGATACTTTCTCTACTTACTAGTAAAGACAGTAAAAATTGAGTGCTAAAGGCAGAGAAACACATTTGATATTCATTGACCTTGGGAAAGTACACGATTGAATTCCGCATATTATCTGAGGGACGAAGTGAAAGACATTGGGGTTAGTTTGCCCTTAATATCATTAGTTCAGATGTATCAGAATGACGAAGCAGTTAAAATAGGAAAGAGGCTATCACGTGCTTTCGTAAGAAACAAACTTGAGATAAGGTTGCAAAATGTCTCCTACCTTGTTTAAAATGCATACCCCGCAGATACTGAAACAGTGCAGTAACTCATGTCAGGGATAAGAATTGTAGAGATTGTACGAGATACTCATTTCATGGTGTGCGTCATGACATGCTGTATGACGTTACTTGTCCAGCCGCTGAGTCTAGAATTAAATACGCCCAACATTTCCGCAAAGCCGCATGACCAGTGTGTCGGAGAAGTTGCCTGCCAAATAAGGCGTTCGGCGGAAAAATGAGAACCTTCCTTCTCATATAGTAGGTCTGTACGGTGTGTGTGATACCAAAAGCTCATTCACACTATCATTTGTTTGATCGATATAAAAAATCCGCGAAAGCTGATCATCGCCAGTGTAAGACAACATATCCTAATTATCTTTTATTTATGCCAACAAACTTACTGTTGGTGTTTTTAAACACACAAGCCGTGTGTGGGCAAAGTTTGAGAGGTAGAATCAGAACTGAAAACCCCGGCTGTGGCATTGAAGTTTTCAGTTCCGATTCTACCTTTCAACATATTCTAACTTTGTCACCGTTTTCCGAATGTAAATAAAAGTGTTACCTGTGCTCAGTGGGCGTTGATAGGATTATGCAAGAAAGGTTAACATGTTTTATTATTTATTTTATTTCACGCGTTTGTGTGTGACTTGCGTAGGCGCATTATTTGATTTAATTTTTATGATTGACATTGTTAGCGTGCTTGTTAAGCAATTTTTTCCCATTTGAGCTGACACTGCCTTAAAAAATTAACTTAAAATAAATAAGGTCATGGCACACTTTAAATTGCACAGTGCCATGAAAATGTGAAATTTGTGGCAAGGAGACAACCTGAAGGCTTTGAAACAGGTGAACTGAAAGTTAATATGAGAAAAACTGAATATCTAGTGATAGACGGAAATGGACGAAACATCAAACTATCACAAGGAATAATTAAATCATGGTGAGGGATCTGTAAAATTTGAAAGTTACACAGCTTTCTTCACGCGGTTTTGAAAGTTGTAAATATACCAAACTTCAGCACTGTCGTTATTTTCTAAACGTTATTTGTATTATTATTGTTGTTGCTATTATTATTATTATTATTATTATTATTATTATTATTATTATTATTATTATTATTATTATTATTATTATTATTATAATAAGATTATTATAAGAAATCGTAAAGTGAATCTTAAAACTAAGAATACTAATGTGTTCCTCAAGATATCCATAAAAGTGACAAACAGTTTTCAGTTATGTTCATTTATCTCAGAAAAAAATTATATTTTGACTAACGCTATTTCAAGCCGTTTGTAAATTTGACAATTTTTGGCTTGTGATTACACAAAACCATGAAGTATACAGAAAACTATATATGTTTGTTTCACGTAGGTATTTTCCGTATGTATGTGAAACGATTAAATAATAATAATAAGTGAAAGTTGCACTCTAAACAGCCTGTTTTCCTTTAAGAGTTCACCCAGCGAGTACGGCCTTTTTTCTCACTCTTGGTAGTGGTAGAGGTCACACTTTTTTACACGATTTGCACACATCTGATAGTTCACTTGGTGGAATTTCTGAGTTGTACACAGTATATGGTGGAATCTGTGAAACAGTTAAAGTCTGTTGGATAATAACTTTGGTCAGAATAAACTTTACAAGTTAGAAAGCACTGAGAAGCGCATCATTGACAAAAATTACAGTGAAAGTCAGCATGCACGTAATAATAATGTATTAACTCAGAACCGCCCTGTAGCATATTTAGCAGACCCGGGTCTTTTTACTCCGTTTACTCATTTGCTCCATATTTGGAAAAGAACCGTTGAAGTATGTATGCAAATGTTTCTAAATACACGAGCAGTTTTTGTGAAAAATAATACACTTGGTTACCACGTGCACTAATGTAAGTAATAACGTATAATTCTCACGCACTTAACAAATAAAGGGAAAAGAATATCTCTTAGAGTATTCTTTTAGTTTCTATACACACACTATAAGACTGAAAACTGTGAATTTCGAACACAAAACAGAAGCTTTGCCCAAATGTTACGTTGCTACCAACAAATTGGAAGATCGGAAGTTGACAATATAGCCAATGTAGAAATATCTCTTGAGGTAGGAGGTTGGCCACCATCATTATTTTCAGAAGGTGAGATCCGCGGGGAATTTAAACTGATGCGCTTTAAATGTCTTGAGTAAAACTTAGCTTTCAGAGTGTAGTGTCAGTAGGGTTTACCCCCTCTTGCACATGCGCACAGGGAATTTTAAATGACCGTAGTACAGAAATGAAAGCAGTTTTGGAAAATAATTTTTTTTCGTCATTTTTTCGTCATTTTTCTCGATCGGCATCAGTTCTTCAAGAGTATGACAATTTTAAAGCGGATGTAGATTGGAGAATAATATTGCGAAGTCTGGGTGGAATATCATGGAGAAGGGCAATAACAATGCACATAAAAAATCTGAAACTTTCTCTACTCTTGTACTAACTACACTTATACACACTATCCTCTCTCTACTTCATGTTACCTGAAATAAACATTTGCAGTAATTAACTTACCGTTAATTTTCTGGTAGGTACAAGGGGGGATGGGACTACAGTAAACTTTGAGCAATGCTCAAGTTCTTGTTTTTGAATTATGCTGTTCAGACCCCCTCCCCCGATACACACAGACACACACATACACAGAGAAGTGCACGATCTTTTTCTATATATGCTTTATTTTTTGATTCAGGGAGCCTCAAAAGTATATTTCCGGCAAAATATCTGCATAGAGTTTTTGAGTCGAGCAAAATACTTCCCTTATTTACTATAGCGAAAGTAACAAGAGAATTTTTCAAGTCATTGTAGAAACTATAGTGACAGGGTGCAGAAGGCTGGAGTTTACTGGAGGATCAAAAATGCAGTTTGAAAAAATGCATGGAAGAAGGAGGAGTGCCAGAGTGTCAAGGTTAGAGAAGAGAAGGACTGAAGATATAATAGGGATAATGGCTACGCAAGAACAAGTGATTGAGGGACGAGGACGACGAGGATTTCATTGTAGGGCATGTACGAACGATGAGTGAGAAAAGATGACCAAATATTCTGCTCCAATGGTCTCTAGTGGGCAGCGGGAAACGGAGCTGGCCTAGAATATCTTGGGAGGTTGAAATATCACGGATGATGGATGAGAAGGAATTGGTTTAAGGATACTGGAAATAAGGGGTAACCGCTGAAAAGTGGAGATGCCCTCAAAAGTAGTTATTTATGTAACTGATGTATTATCTGACTGATGTTGACACGAGTATATGTTTAACTGTGTCAAAATTATACATATGCAGCATACAACTTCTTTGCAATTTTAGCAGTTTAATAATTAATCAGTTTTACATTTTGAATGAAACCAAGAGTGCTGAGAATTTATGAATTCCAGAAAAATCAAAGGATGTTCATGATGTGTGTAAATTGTTGTTGGTTTTGGTTATAAAATAAATGTAATGAGGTGATTCTTGCGTTTGAATGTTGCTACACTTGCGAGAGTGACGATTTTAGGCTTTCTTACAGGCACGTTGGGGAAAATTACGTTGTAGTGGTGATGATGTCATTGCTGTCTTGTTGCTATGGTAATTACGTCATTAATTTTCTGGCACTGGTACCAGAAAGAGGGTAATATCGCACGACTTATGCCGCCATAATAAGCTATTTTAATGCTAGGATTACATAAAACTAAGTTTATACTAGTCAAAAGTACTAACATAAACTGATTGAGAGCACTCAATTACTACTCTCTGTTAAAAGATTGAAAGAATGCCGTTATATTGAGATATACTGACATTTCTGAACTTAATTTAATTTTTTTTAAACCTGGAACTTAAGTCTACGCGAAGCGGCCACACACCTTTGAAATAAATTACAGTGGACCAAGTGACCTCCGATATCGCAGGTTTTGCTGTGCGAGCAACAGTCAAAGGAAATAGGTCGAGGGAACACGAAGGGAGAATACTGGTCCCCAGCGACCTATCCATTTTCTGAGAATCGCTGATTTAGGAGGCTTCTACCGAAGGGACTAAAATAGGCATTAACCACATACAGCTAATTACATCTATATAGGTAAAATCAGCTCAGTGCGTATACTTAGTTGGATTATAATATTGTATAAGTGTTTCTGAATGAATTTTTAATTTATCTACTATTTACCTATAGTAAGAAGAGGCAGTATTGCGTTCCACTCCAACAAATCGACAACGAGATTTCACGAAAAAATTAGGTTGTATTCCAAGGATGCGAGTACGAAAATTTCAAGAAAATCTCCTCACATCAAAGTACCCTTTGGGTGGAGAATTTTCCTAAAATGACTAACGATTTGGAATAAAATTCATATATATATATGATAAATTAAGAAATTTAATTAAATTAAAAGTAAATCTTAAATATTCTGGGAATATACTGTTGAATAATTGTCATTCTGAATGATTATAGAATTGGTAAACCCCAAGAAAGAGACAATATCTTAGCGTAAAAGATACAGATCGTATTAAAGCAACAGTTTCTATAAATAATTTTGTGGCATTACCCATTTCCGAGATAGTTTTGTTATTGGTTTGAACTTTTCTCAAGAGGAAAATTGCTATTTGTTTCTCTCCTCTCTCCCTCTCTTTCCATTGATATGCAAAGAGAACGCAATTTCAATGCCATCACCTGTTCTTAAAATGTTTGAATATCTCTTATGTCTATATTCCCTTAATCTGCTTGTAGCTACATAGAAATATGCACTACGACAATTTCTTTAAATGTTTATCTCTATTAACGTGAAGTAGATAGAATATTAAGCTTTTGTACTAATATTTTCTTGAAGAATGGGTGAAGAAGGTAATATAAGTGTAACACAAGATTTATTTCGGGGTCACGCAAAGGCCGTAGAATTTCAAAGCCATCACCTAGCGATCGGCCTTTTAAAGACTATCGCTTGGGTTATGTATCCTTCCTAGAAATACGAAGAAATGTGTGCATATGTATTGAAAACGTATCGCATAACAAGAAGTAGGTAGAAAAATAGGATTTTATTATGAATGGTTTGTTGAAGAGTGAATATAGGAAGCCATATGAATACTAAAGATAATACACAGTTGATATCGCAATAGATCTATTAGAAGATACCTCGTAGATCAGCGTATGGCGGACAGCTAGTTCTCAAGGTCTCTCTCTATTTTATACAATCTTGCTTCGCTTGCATCTCTAAAGGAATCTGTGCAGGGCAGCTGTACCTCCACCTCTTAGATGGACCGATTGCAGATGCCATCCAGGCTATCCACTTTCATTATTTTGTGGATGGATGGCACTGCATTAATTATTACCACATATTTTTCATGATTACTATTGTTTTAGACCTAAGGTGGAACTTCGGGTCGTGGTATTAAATGGCGACTGAGGGAAACCACAAAGACCCCAGTCGGATTGGTCGGCCCTGGGATTTGAATCAGAGACCTCCCGAATGTGGACCACAGACGTTGCCGTCTGAACCATCCCGCTCGGTTAGACATATCCTAGTAAATATCATAAAAAACACAATTTCCAAAGTCAATAAAGTAACAAAACAAGAAACAATATATTATTTACGTTTAATAATTGTAGCTTTGCTACATATGATTGGGTGACATATTCATCTCACTGATTGTCATCCAATCGACCAACAGATTAGTTACAACAGAGACTTAAATTGCAGTTTTCTTTATGCAAAAAGAATTTTCGCCTGTTGTCAGAAAATGAGGTCCGGTTTACAATTCTCATAAGTTTACAATCCATTTTTTCAACTGTATTAGTAAAGCATACGTGTCCTTAGTTCGACGTCCAGAGACTGAACGTGTATAATAGTATAAAGCTACTAAAGTTAAACAATGTGGAAGTGAAAATCGTAAGCATACCTACAAGGAAAGGGCGGCGCCGTGGCCGAGTGGTTAGCGCGCTCGCCTACCACCTAGGCGGCCCGGGTTCAATCCCAGGGACCCGCATGTGGTATTCGTGGTGGACGAGCGGCGTCTGGGCGGGTTTTCTCCGGGTTCTCCGGTTTCCCCCGCCATCTCATTCCACCGGTCTTCCATCTTCTTTCCATGTATCATCAGTGTCACCGCCTGCGGTGTCGTATGTAGTAAAAGCGGGCGTTAAACACTACACGAACGAACCTACAAGAAAGTGTTTACATTGTGTAGTAGTGGCCTCTGCATATCTGAAGCGATTCTTTGATGGTCAGCAAAGCTATGGTTTTCAGCTTCTGGAGGTGAAAATGTAATATTTTCCAGATATCGGTGATATGGCGCGATACTGTACACTTGAATCTTTTCCAGGTGGTATTTTTTAACATAGTAAGGAATGTGAGCTCTTGACTAACTCTTCAGGTGATAAAATTAATAGACATACTCTGGTGAGCTAAATTGCTGCCGTTTTCCCCAACATATGGGGCTTTATGTATACTATTTTTTTAAGCTGACGGAGTGCAGAGTAAGACTGCAAAGTTGGATCGCATTTGATTTGAAAGACTGAACGTCTCGAGCACCGCTGATCTTTGGTTTTACATTTCAGTATTTTACCCCTGAACTACATTGATGCCATCTCGAAGGTTATAGCGGTGTAAGCTAATCATTGTAGTGCTGTGCTACTGAAGTCCGAAATGTAGGCGGGAAGTTCGTTGTTTTTCCTTCCTCTTGACGCAGATGTTAATGTTACTGCTACGCTAATTGTCTGTATTTGCTAAGCTACTCTAGACGGGTCAAGAGGTCTCAATAACGCTACGTACTTGTCCGCATCACTTCACTTCAAATTATTTCCCATTTGCTCTTCACCGCTACATCTCAGCTTACACGTTTCCCAACCGTACAGACCGATGAGAAGTGGACCTCTTCAAGATCAGAACTGGAAGAATGTTTCTCGGAATTCTCCACATTTTATACTTTAGTAGACAGACGTTAACTTTCCTGATGCAATACACAACCGCTTACTCCGTTGGCTATTGTGTTGGACGTGTTATGCAAATAACATTATTTATGTATCTTTGTCTTATCCAAAGTTTGATACTTGGGGAATTACGAGTTATATCTCTTTCAAATATCTATCTTATTGTAGCAAAGCGGCAAATTCCAATCTAGTTATTTTTTCTTGCTCTGTTTTCTTCCAAAACTTTTGCACATTAATAGGGTTCCCTTTTGCTGACATTAACATAGTCTTTCGCGATATTACAACTCACAATTGTTTTCTTCCGTAACCTTGACTCATTTATTTCTCTCTTTCTTCTGTTTCTCTGTCTCTGAAGCAGCCAAATTTGACGATACAAACACTTGACACTCATTAACTGCTTTTCTACCTTCTTTTCAACGCGATCGTACACACAGTTGAGACACACACACACACACACACACACACACACACACACACACTAAAACTCCCAATGACTCATGCCTGTAACTAACTCCTCTGCTCGTTCCTCGCCTCCTTATGTAGCTAGAATTACGTAAAACAGACCTTTCTTCACCACAAATGGGCCGCTGCCAGACACTTCTCGAATAATCTGGAAGATCTTTTGTGTTGCTGCTTGTTCACATGCAGTGGTGCTTGGCAGCCTGACCTTTAGCACCCTTGATACACGCACCGCCAGTGGGGTGGGGCAGTCCGGCCCGACCGTCCTTTGTTGTGCGCCGCGGTCGGCGTAACTTTATCTTTCTCCGTTGGTTTCCTGTACACATTTTACCCTTGATACTATTCAGTTAAAGCGGGAGATCCAATTTTGATTCCAGGTTCCGGCATGGGAATTTTGTTCCACTGGAAGACCTGATCCAGGGTCTTTAAACCTCGTTAGAGCTCTGAGAAATCAATTCAGGAACGACTTGATTGTAAAGTAGTGGCCCCTGGTTACGAAGATCGCATATATCGGCCGGGAAGGACCTGCTTCTGTAACTACGTCCCACCCTCCGGTGCTGCACCTCACTAATGACGCCTATGGTGGGCAGCGACCACGTCTTGGCCACGGGTTAGTTTGGTATTCAGCTAAGAATACATACGTAATATTCTTAAATTACATATGTTATTTACACACTTACCTATTTACTATTCCTTTCTGCTTTCTCATTCTATATTCTTTCTTAATTGTGTCATTAGTTCATACTTTGATATATTTCTTCCTATACTTACTTTTATTTCCTCTGATACTTCTCTTTTATATAATATATTAACATTTAATGTGTGGTTAGTTTTCCTCCTACAACACTCATTAAGCTTCCACAACTTGTTCCTGCATAAAGATAAATCTCTAAGCTAATCTAAATTAATCCCATGTTTCTATCTGATATGTAGCAGGTGTTTTAATTTCCGGGTTTCTATTTAACCACAGTAATAGCGTTCATTTGTGTCCGATTATTGTTCTGTCACACGTGAAGGTTAAGATAGGAAGGTTGAAACATCCACGTCAAAACTCACTCCATGCCTGAGCATACCATAAAGTTCTTTTATCTCAAGCATACGTGTTTCCTTAAAGTGCATTCCTGCACTACAAATATAATAGGTATAGGTTATACAATGCATGTGGACACCTTGCATATTACGACCTGTGTAGATATATTGTGGCTACCATCTCCAAAGAGGCAGCAATGATGTGAGGGAACAGCAGCAAACTACAGTTCGCAGGTAAACAGGTCACAGAGACGCGTGGAAGTTCCTAACGCCCCAAGCTAGAAGACCCGTGGCTAACAGGAGCTAAATAGAGAGGCGATTATAAAAATAAAACAAAACAAAAATCTGTATAATAATCCTGGCGTCTAATTACTTAAACTAGGGCCAATATGACATTTTCAAAATTTATTCATGGTACACAATTATACATACAACGTAATTTACAGATAAATTCATAAAACTAAACCAAATTATACTATATGTAGAGAGTGTCACAAATTTAAACCGACGAATCTTGGGATCTGATAGACGACACTATTTTAAACACTTTTTGTTAAGAAATGTTATTTGCTGCGGTGCTTCGTATAAGCACTAGATGAGTTAATGTCATAGATTACTGCCTCTCACCCAGTTTAAGTATTTACGGCAAAATCAACAATGCAAATCAGTATTGCATTTGTCTTAGTAAGGCACACAGTCTTAGTTCAAGAAACAAACACAGAACACATAAACAACACACAAACATCTTATTCTTTACAGTTATATTTACAGTTATTGTTTTCTTTTTTTTTTTTTTATAATCACAGCTTTACTATTCAAAATTAGACCGACAAACTTATAAACCCAGAGAAATGGCTGTTGTCTTTGCGAGAGTACGGCAGAATAGAGCACGCCGTTGCACTCTGTGTTAATCGCAATGGGCGCGCGTTCCAACATTTACTTTGAATAGTAAAGCTGTGATTAACTTATATTAATATCTTATATAGGGCCTGTATTACGATCTCCGGTTATTAGCCACGGTTTGTTACCTCTCAGTTATCGCTAACTGTTAGTTAGGCTCGGTGCCTCGTGTTACGAACTCAATTTAACTGTAGGTTTGTTACCCTGAAGATTATGATGTCCTGAGAGCAGTTGGTAACATTTTTCACTAGGCTTTTGCTGTGTTTGCAACGCTATCTCGTGGGTAAAGCACATCACAGATGTGTGGGATGGTTTGAAGATTTGTACACATTGCATAACCTAAAAATAGCTTCTGTTTTATTCACTATTCATTCAGAGCCTTGAAGTGCTTTGAAGAAGCGCAAAATCGTTGTGTCCACAATGAATATAATGCAACGTTTACTATTTAAAAGGTAATCGTTCTGCCCACAATGAATAACATGCAACGTTAGTTAAAGATAATGATCTTATTCCGCGTGTTTTTGAACTTGTGTACCTGCATGTCGTATAGTTTTCCGTGTATTTTCTGTTCGCAAAATGTGTAATTTGCCATGCTCCGTTTATTACATTTGCGTTAGTTAAAACGTGGTGCCGATGTAATGAAAATCGCACAAAACATCGTATTGTTTGTGTCAATCCACTACACTTACTGGGCTCTAGAATTACATTTCCCTAACCTAATGCCCATCAAGAAATACCTACAATTTATGTTGGTTTAATTTATTTCATTTTAAGAATTTCGGGAATATACAAATATGCTGGTATAATGTTATATACGTGCTGAAAACTGCCATTCTGTCGTAAATTCTATTCGATGCCTTATTGCCGCTAAAATTCCGGATGTCGAAGCTTTTGATAACCTGTATATTTGTTGAAACTCTTCCACGTTCACTCCTCGAAATTGTCTTTGCTCATTCTGAATCTCTTCGCTCTTGTATTAAATAAATAATGAGCCAGCAGTTCATCTTCAGAGTCGCTGTGGACATACAATTGTGATAGGAGGTACGCCATAGGAGGTACACGAGTAAACTCCAAGTTAATGCACTAACCTCTACTTGAGGTTGCGGTTAGTGTACCTCCAGAAATAACTCTCAGTTAGCCCTTAACCGAAGGTCGTAATTCTGACATCTGGGTGTAACTTCCAGTTAACTGTTAACCGAAACCTTAACCGGAGATCATAATACAGGCCCAAACCGTGATTAACTGTAAAAATGAGAAGATTGTGTTTTGTTTGTGTGTTTGTTTCTTGGAATAAGATTGATGCCTTACTAAGATAAATGCAATACTAATCTGCATTATTGATTTTGCCGTAAGTACTTAAACTGGGTGGGAGGCAGTCATCTATGACATTAACTCGTCTGGCGCTTAAACGAAGCACCACAACAAAAAACGTTCCTTAACAAAAATGTTTAAAATAATGTTAGATATCAGCTCCCAAAGTGTGTTGGTCTAATTTTGGGACATTCTGTATATAAGAATTTATAAAGCAGAAAGATATATAGATCATTAAATCATCATCATCATCATCATCACGGTATAAGCCTTGTGGCTCGTTCCGACTTCAAGGAAATTGATCAGACCATCTCATTCGTGGCCTGCCAACATTTCTTCTACCTACCGGTTTATACTTGTGCACTATTTGTGGTGTACGGTCTTTGGTCATTCTTTGCACATGATCTTGCCATTTTTGCCTGTATGCAACGATTGTTCCATTTAGACTTTGAATTTCCAATTCTCTTCTAATATCCTAGTTTCTTTTCTTGTCTATGAGTCTATAACCTGCCACCTGTCTCAGAAATTTCATCTCAGCAGCCTCCACTTTCTTCTGTTGTGAGACAGTCAAGACCCAGTTTTCACACCCATAAAGCAGGGTTGGGATCGCCATTATTTTATACAGTTTTAACAAAGTTTGACGATTAAGATTTTTAAGTTCTTTTTATTGTGCCACATATTGTTTGGAATTTGTTTATTTTGTTTTTTATATCTCTATTGCTGGTATATGACACAATATAGCCAAGATAATTAAAATCACGTTGTTGTTGGATGGGTTTATCATTTATGCAAATTGTTGCTCTTAGATGGTTTGTTCCTATAAAAGCCATTATAGCCATTATAGATCATTAAATAAAACAAATAAATAAATAATTAGGCAAAATAATATCTGCCCAATGCAAAAATAACACTATAATATTTCACATACACACACTCACTCATCATCACTCTAACAAAACTACAAACACTACTAAACAACATTTCATCCCACACAATAATAATACGACATAATTTATAGGTGAATTTATGAAAATAAAAATACATTTTTATATAATATATAACAATTTGTAGGATAAAAGTAAAAATATAATTAACTAATTTATCTTCTCAATACAATAACATTAAAACACATATGTAATAATCCATATATACGAGTATCACTCTCACAAAACTACAACTGCTACTAAACAACAAATAACAAATATGTCAAGTTAAATTATTAATTGCAAATTTTATACTCAATTACTAATTATAATTATTATTCTATTATTGTAAAAGAGGGCGATCAACGACCGTTGACCAAGCAGCCCTCCAGTGTTCACGGAGTTCTCTTTTCTTTGCTCAAGCATCCGCCCCATCTGTTCAGCACCACCATACATCACGAAACCTAGAAGCACGCCAAAAAGATGAGGAGGAATCAGAGTAAAAAGGAAATGATAGAATGAAAGCTGTGGTAGATTATACATTACTCCAGCTTCGCCTACTGACAATGTAAAATCACAAATCACCTAGAGTGAGCCGTCGACGAGAAACGAACCGGAGTTCCCGATCCTCACAAGCGACCGCGTACCCATCTCGCTCCGTTTTGTGTTGAAGAAAGCAAATATTTGTATGCGTTAAAAAGCTTCAAATAATTATTTCTTTTTGTTCATTTTCGTTCCTTGTCCTCCTTGCGTGTATTTTTCTTACGGGCACTAATTGTAAACTTGAACATAAGATGTTTTACTGAAGCACATAGCTTCGTTCCATCTACTTTATTTCCTGGCGAACTCTTTAAGAAAATGTTCATCGTGAAAGGTTCAGCCTTATAACGAAAGTAATCAAGGTAAGAGTACTTGCATTAAAATAATAACTTGCGGTCTTCTGAACTATGAATATGTCACAATTTCTTCGCACAGGGTGTTCTTCTTGGTTGCAATTATTAGTAATTTCTTTGAAAACACACTATGTATAAAGTTGCTCCTAGAAGGTGCTTCTGTATAAAACGATGGCTGACAAACTACTGAAAAAATACTGTTTTAAGGCAATGTATCAGTTTCGATTTTTACTTTTTGCATTTTTATTATGCTTAGGTATAGTTTGTAATTTAATGGCACACTGCTGTTTCCTTAATGCTTTAAAATTTCATACTCCGGACTCCAATATCAGCCATTTTTAAAGCTCTAGGAGCGCATTTAAATGCCCCAGTGCAGGTAGGCATTCCTTGCTAAACTTCGTAGCTACAGGGAATTTTGCTTAAGAGAGGTTGTGAATTGGCTGTGCTGAAATGAATTTGATATACCGGTTGAAATGTCACACGTGTTTTGCTTGAACAGAGAAGTGCTGTCAGTGTTCTGTAATTCTCTAGACTTGCCAGACATTTCAGTGTTCCAGTTATATATTTGCGATTGCTTAGGTATTTAATGTATTTTAAGTTATTTGTTAGTTTATAGTAAAGCAGTAATAAGCAGATATTTTATGAGTTTGCTGTATACATTAGCGAGAACGCATAGTGTAGAGCAGGGGTCGGCAAATCTGCACTGGGTGATAACAGGTAATAGGGCCAAATCAATACCTCACACTGCTTCATCCTCTTTTCTCAAAACAACGCGGGTTCAAAGATACACAAGCAGTAATATAAACCGCATCGATACGAGATGGCTGTTTCCATCAGAATGTTTTTATATATAAAGCTGTAGGATCCAAGGCTTATTTCATATTAGCTTTCCAAATGTGATTTATTATTACTAAAGATATTAATAACTTAGATATTGTTTGATACAGCACGTTGCAATTTTGTGTACCTATGTTCTCTTACGGTGTGAACAAAATTTTAAAGCAGTCAGAACAAAAATGTGGACTTTCTTTAATTTTCTTAGAGGCATTGTCTTACATGAACGCTCATTTCATCGGAATGAAAATGTTTTCCGCAATTTTCGTTGCGGTTTAATCCTCGAACTTGATATAAGGTTCACTATCTTCCAAGAATGCGACAAAAAGGTTTAAAAAAAAAAAAAGAAAAAAAAAGACTCACAAAAAACTCCTATTTATATGGAAAATCTATCGAAATGTTTGTTCTTCTCAAAAATGGCTCTAGTGATGTTGCCAAAATACAACACGTTTAAATTTTTTTCTTGAGAAATGAGTATATCTTGAGTTCCCTGGGAATAGCCTCAGAAATTCTCGTCATTCTGCATGACTTTAGTATAACTGGTAAATCAGAAGAGATAAACAAAGTCTTACTGCACAAAAATTATAGCTCTCATTTAAACACACAATTTATTCAAATACTTTTTTTTTTTTTTTTTTTTTTTTTTTTTTTTTTTTTTGGAGTTAACCATTTCTGAGATATTCCTTTTAACTGGTTTGAATGTTAAGCTACTTTTTCTCAAATGAGCAGTGATTGTTAATTGTTTTCTCCGCCTCGTCATCCAGGATTTAAATCCATTAAAAAGCAACCACTTCTTAAAAGGTTTGACTATCGTTTAAGCCTAATGTATTCTCCTACTCCCATTGTACCTATAACTAAATACTGTGCTGACGGTGGCGGCAACAGCAAGGACTCGGGACCGGACTACCTCACAGCACTGGCGGTGCTTTTAGACTGTGTTAACGTCAATAAAAAGAACTGTGACGTGCGTTCAGTTAAAAGAAAGAAAAACTAAGAAAGAAGTAGTCGGACTGGACTTTTGTCATTTTTGTCACAATATGTAGTAAAAGCGTTTCTGCAAATTTTTATCTCGATTAGAATGAAGTAGACAAAAATAAGCTTTTTAAAGAATAATTTGTTGTGTCTGAATTTAACTTTCTTTTCAATCTATGCTGGACTGTAAAACAGCTACATAGTCCAAGACAAGTTGAAGATATTTACATTTGTAGAACAACTTATGCAAGTAAAATTGCAAATATAATGAAAAGGCTAATTAGGAAATATTTTTGAACATATAAAGCAACAGAGAAAAGGAGTGTAGGGAGTCCAAGACGGTAATGGAGAGTAGAATTTGATTGATGAGGACGAATAGGTGCTTGAAAAAGGTGCTAACCTTAATTACGGTAAGTTTTGCGTGTGTAAATGTAATTGAATGTATAAAGTCTGCAGGTGTTAGGACATAAATATTACTCTTTTCGAAATAAGCATCTTCTTATTTTCTCTATTACTAAGTAGGGGAAGTATTTTATTCCATCCAAACATTCGATGCCAAGATTTCACCGGAAATATATGTTTTGAGGCCCCCTGAATCTAAAAAAAAAGCATTTTTAGAAAAAGGTCTTGTGTGGTTGTGACTGTCTGTCAGTCTGTGGACAGTGCAACTCAAAAACGAAAAGTTGGTTAAAAACCAAAGTTAGTAATTAAATTTAACATCTTTCAAGAATATGCCACGAAAATTTTGAAGAAAATTCCTCCACACTAAACCATCCTTTACATGGACAATTTTTCGAAAATTTTGATTGCCTCGAAAATGGCTCAAACGATTTTAATTAAAATGTCATATGTTTAAGATATTTTTATGACAAACGAAATGCATATTTTGAATTTTCTGACTATGGGCTATGTAGTCCTGTTTACTCTGGATGACTTTTGCTTAACTGGTAAACCGTAAGAGATAGACCAAATCTTAGTATACAAAACCTGTAGGTCACACTAGAACACGCAATTTATGTCTCAATAAATTTGTTTGTTGATTGAACAATTTCGGAGATATTCCTTGTTATTTGTGTCAGTTTTGGAGAACTAATACTTCTGTCAAGTGGAACATCTCTATTAATTTTTTATATGTTAACCGTGCAAAGAGAACGGAATTTGAAAGCTTTAAAACATTTTAGTATCGCTCAAAGCCTATAGTATACTCATATTGTCGGTGCACTGCAAGAAAATGAGCAATACAAAATTTCTGCAAATTTTGATCTCAAATAACATGAAGAAGATAAAGGAATAAGAATTTGTAAGAATGGTTGATACAAGAGTAGGGAAGGTCATGTGAGTGTAACACATAAGATTTTTCAGTATAAATTGCTAGACATTACTCGCACCACTGTAATTTATCATTAATCTCGGATGCTAGAGTGATATTAGCTGCTTGTGTTGACGCTTGCAGAGTTTATTTAGCCGAGAGTTGTCTAGCTGCGGGTATCACTATGTTTACTGTCATTGGGAAGAACAAGCACTAAGAATCCAGCGACCTCAAGCTGTTGCCATTGTGCGGGCTACACAATGCTCTACTTTACAAGCGGTTTGGCCTGTCACAGCCAGTTAGTGGCGGGGGAACTTGGGAACTTGCATCCTCTAACTGACGTCTAGGTTTCCTTCCATCTTTCTCTTAATTAAGAAAATGCGCTGTAAGCCTTGCTTAATAATACAAACATTTCCTTGCTTCCTTCCTGAGGTCTTGGTTGCAGAACATTTGAAGATGCTCTTTGACTTGTTGCCGAGTTTTGTTCCGACCTCATTTACCACATTGTTCCGAACTCAACTTTATCGGTTCGTAACAGGGACATTGAGAGATAGCTATAGGATGCCAACTCAAGAGTAGAGCTGTCATATTGCACCGGATTTCCCGCATTTGAGACTTCGGAAGTTTGTCCCTCCCTGTATTCATATGGGGCACTGTGAAGATGTAAAACAATCCCAAAGTTTATAATTTTATTTCAGTGCCAGCAGGCTGCCTAACGTTGCAGGGTAGGATATTAAGGATATTACGAATTTCAATACGAATTAGAAGTTTTCGTTGTATAATGCTACTCTTAACAGCTAACCTCAAATTGTTGAGAAAAAATCATGGCCTTCTCTGTTAATAGAGGTTGGCAGGTAAAGCCAACGATCGATAGCAGTAATGCCAACGGACGAAACCTAAGTAAACAAATGACAAACGAAAACCCCGAACAAATACATAATCTATCCAAACCAAGTGACAACATAAGGGTTCTTTCACCAAGTTTATCATACTTCGCAGTTGCTGCCTCAAACCCATATAAAGAACAAGGCTTAATTATTGAATCGTACGACAGCATAAGCATAAACGTCTACGTAGTGATCTCTCCTAACGACATCGGATATGTTTCGCGCATTTCAAACGGAATAATGTTTTTTTCCTCTCTAACAAGAAGTGTGTTGAAGATTCAACTAACAAACACTCAAAGATATATGTAAACAACGTATCACTGGAGATGCGACCCCTTCTTAAAAAAACCAAGGGATAATATTATCCAATGTTTGTCCAGTAATTCCTAACTACTTAATTAAAGACCAGCTAAAAATCTGGGTATCAAACCTATGTGCAAGACATCTCCTACCAGTGCAGGACTATCCCTTTCTGGATTCTCACTATTCTCATAAGTTTCCAAAGACAAATCTATATTTATCATGCAGTTATACTGAAAGTTCCAGATACTTTACAAATTGATTACAAATAACATACTGGGTTTATGTGTCCTCAGATTCACCTACATGCTTTTTATGTAAACAGAAAGGACAGATAACAAAACAATGCCCAAACCCAGTGGCAGAAACTCTCACCGTGCAAAACTATAACGTTAAATTCTACTACTCTTCGTTCTCTGAACTCATCAGTGAGAGAAGAAAACAACAAACTCTGCCCCTTGAAAATATCAATAACTGTCCCCTCTTCAACACTAGAAACTCTTTGTACTAATACTGTATCAGATAACGGCCATAAAATAACGCAAGACAAATCTAGTGTCACATATCCTGAGTTGGTACCTGAAAATTCCAAGGATTGCACGCATTGTGAACATAAATTATCCTTATCACACAGGACTTGAAACCACGAGGATACAACAGACCAATGCCGTCTACCATAGTGACACAAGGCCCATAAATGACGAGTAAACAACACTGTTCAAACCCTGAAAATAATCTCATGAGCATGTAATAACTAACCATTCTGTTAAAAACCCCAAAACAGACCATCAAGATGAGTGCCAAGCTGACATCTATAAAAACGATCCGGATGCCTTTCTCCTAAGCTACTTACAGGTTCTCAATTTATTTGAAAACACTGTGGGTGTGAATGGCATAACAGCAATTGCTGCTATCTATACCGATGACCTAAAAGGTTTAGCAGAGACACTCAGAACACTACAGCCATATTATACAAACAAAGCAATTAAAACCAGAAGTTCCCGTATCATTAAGGAACTACTAAATTTCACCAAGTAAAACAAAACAAATAACAAAGGACAGCTCTACACAAAATAACCTAGAAAGCTAATTTTTCCCTTGAATTGTCAAAGTACTTATCATTCACCACTCATAACATGAAGTCTAAACTAATTTAATGGAATATGAATGTGTTCCGACCGCAATTTAAATACTTACAACTTCTGATTAATAAATACCAACCTAAACTGTTATGTGTACCGGAAACTAATTTCCGAGATAATTCCGTCTATAAACTAAAACAGTTCAAAGTATATTACAAAAATAGAATCAATGCCAGTCATACTGCTGAAAGAGTAGCAATTTACGTGAAAAGTAATTTATATCATAGGGAAGTACCTTCAAATCCTGAATCACTAGCTGTGGCAGTTTCAGTAAATTTACATCAGCTGTTTGTTTTTTACAATATCTATCTTTCGAATAGTACCACACTTCAGACAGGCAGTCGGTTTTGGTGGCTCAGTTGGTCAGTCGCTAACAATTCCAAGGTCATAAGTTCAAATCCTGCCCAGACAGATGGTTTTTAAGTGTGCTTAAAAACGACAGCTCCATGGCAGTAGATTTACTGGCATGTAAAAGAACTCCTACGGACGAAATTCCGACAAACCAGCGACGCTGATTTGATCCTGGCCACTGCCACCGTCGTTAAACAACAAAATAACTTTTTAATGTAGTTTTTTCAGACGGACACTTTAAGAAATCTTGCACGCCAACTAGTTAAACCTTCTAAAAAAGAACCAAGTGCCAATCTGTCAACATTGTGAAATACAATAGGCTTTAACGTTATAACTATAATGTTATATTCTAACTAGATTGTTAAATGTACAAAAATTGTAAAGTCGCGTTATAACTCTAAGTTAAAGCGACTATAAAAAGCCCACAATAGAAAAATATCTGATTTGGTGCACTCACATGAGTTTCTCTACTCTTGTACTAACCATTCTTACAAACTCTTGTTCCTATATCTTCTTCGTGTTAGTTGAGATAAACATTTGCACAAATTATCTTATTGCTATTTCCTTGTAGGTTCAAGGGGAATATTAGAATACAGTAGGCTTTGTGCGATAGTAAAATCTTTTAAAGGTTTGAGATTCCGTTCTCTTTGAACACTTAACGTTTAAAAAAATTAACGATATTCCATTTCACGAAAGTTAGTTTTCCGAAACTCACACACATAACAAGGAATATCTTCAAAATGGTTCACCCTACAAGAAACTTTATTCGGACATAAATTGTGTATTTTAGCAAGATCTACATTTTTGTATAGTATGATTTAGTCTATGTCTAACGGCTTACCACTTATGGAAAATTCTTCTAGAATTAATACTTCAGGGGCTATAGCCAGAAAATTCAAAATATAAATTTCATTTGTCATACAACTGTCTTAAGTATATGGCATTTTAATCAATTCGTTAGAGCCATTTTCAAGAAAATAAACATTTTCGAAACATTTTCCATGTAAAGGATAGTTTAGGTTGGGGCTATTTTCTTCAACATTTTCGTGTCGTATCCTTAAAAGACGTTAAACTTAAATACCAACTTTGGTTTTTAACCGACTATCCGTTTTTGGGTTATGCTGTCCAAAGACTGACAGAAACACACAGACGCACATACACGGACCTTTTTCTAAAAGTGCTTTTTTAGATTCAAGGGATCTCAAAACATATATTTCCGGTTAAATCTCGACATCGAATTTTTGGGTGGAATACAGTATTTCCCCTACTTACCAGTGGAGAAAGTAGTAAGGGTGAGGTATAGAAATACCTTTCCGGTCCCACAAGAGCACTGCAGAGTATGCTCAGACATCAGGGCTAGAGCAGACACTGGCTGTGTTACGTACAGCCGCTCCAGGATGCATAGTACAGAGGAGTGAAGTAGTTGCGAACAGGAAACCTAATTCTGGATTGATTGAGCAATTTAAATCAGTCATTAAGTATGTCTCAATTGCAAGACTACGAGTAGTTATAAGTTAATGTACACAATGTTTAGGAGTTAGCATCCATTCCTCTACAAATGGAGAAAACATTACATGTAAGGTATGTTACAAATTTTGCTTTTGAGACACTGAAAAAGTATTATGGTCATACATTGCCAGAGGTTACGAAAATAATATTTATGTATAAATTTATGAAAGTATTGTAACTGTTTCAGTTTTCAGTATTTATTTTATGTATTTTACATCAACTCAACAACAAATTCACGCTCAAAAAGTCTTTTCTTGCATAAACTTTACTCCAAATGGACATCGACCGTGAAAGCTCAGTCACATGCATTTCATTATAACATCACTAATTCTGAAAGTTACTCTCTGCCTCCTTGGCAACGAGACGTCATCCAAGGAGCTTCTAATTGGAATGCTTCCCTCACGGATGCTCGAGGCATAAGTAACACGGTATAAATAATTCAATATGTCTCAAATAATGCAAGTTTTAATTGTGCTGTCCCTTGTACATATTTTAATGTGCAAATCTATGGCTTCTCTGTATCTTACTGTAACCGTGCATATAATTTCAAATTGGCTGCTCATCTAAGTTGTACGTTTACTTTTAACGCGTTTTTACGTCGTTTGATGGAATGTGCGTAAACGACAGCTTTGTTTACATTGTCGCTGCCCGGTATTTCGTGGGTTACGGTCCATGTGCATACATTTGAGAGACAGATACCTACTGAACTGCCTCGCCCTGCTAATAACGGATGGAAAATCCATTGATATTTAAAAAGAAAATCATAGCCGGGAAATGATCCCTATTGAAATTTACTTTTGCGTTGATGCAAGTAGATCACGTTAATCTGACGGTTTGAAGCTGTTTATATATAGATTTCCCAGAAATCTGTTTCGAGGTTACAAGAATCTCATGTTAGACCATTGTTGCGATCCGGCAGCCCTGTTTTACTGCTAGTAACTTTCGCCTGGCCAGCTGGGTGAATTTAGGAATTGGCCGCAGAAATCCTGTCTCTTGCTGTAGTACCTAATTATCCTGTCTGACAAATTTTACATTCTACCTTATGTGACCTATTCCTCTGATATTAACACTTGGAGTAATTCTGTTTGCCTGGTTTGCTTATCAAATTTTATCGATAATTTATTATCATTATAATTATTTCTTCATTTGTTAATTCCATTCTGAATGGTACTTTATTTACTGAACCCATAATTTCGGTATCAGAATAAACAGAAAATCTCTACATGATGATAATAAACTATCACAGCAAATTTGAACAAACTACATCGAAAGCATCTTGCGAAACATTGGCGTCATTATTTTGAAATATTATTAAGGATATTGCCAGTAACATTGCTATTTGGTAGATCGTCGATTTTGTATGCGGTAAAAGCTATCAAACTGATGTATTGGTAATAACAGATAGTCACGGTAAATAAAATTGGCTGTTACATTCTTATTTACTGCTCCAAAATATGTGGAACAGTCAAACGAAAATAAATTTAGACAAGAGAGCCAAGATATATGATTTTTCTTAAATCTCATTTGAAAGCAAATCGTGTGTAAGGCATGGCAAAAAGTAAGTTATTTGTGACACGTTTATGGTCAGTTTGCTACTGATTTTCGTCATTATTAATATGATAAAATAAAATATTTGTTTATATAACAAAGATAATTACATTCATCAGAATTGACCTATGCTGCACCCCATACAGATCCATTCCTTCTGGTGTCGGGTCCTCAATAGCATCTACTTCAGCAAGCAGCATTAGGGATTATTCTCTGCAGAATTTTGGGGATGAAAATCATTTGTCCGTCCCTTTGTATTGCACGCAATGCCTAAAATAAATTATTAATGGCTTTCATCAGTGCTGTCAAGCATGATAATTGGTGGTTCCTCCCATGTTCTATCAGGGTTTTGTGCTTTGACCTTCAATACCAATCAGAATTATCGACAGCTGTTAATGGTATTGACATGTCTGTCTCTCAAGAAGTGGCTATGGCCGGACTTGCGTGCGCAGACACTTAACAGGGACATATAGATTAAAATATACAACTTTACAATTCATGTTCACTTATATTACACTTATAAATAGTATATTAAATATCTTACTTGTCTTACTGCCGGTTTGCTTAACCAGTAGTATTCTTCCATTAGGTTGTTATGTACCTTTTTTAAATTTATTAATTAATTAATTTATTTATTTAAATTTATTATTTAATCTTCTTAGGATTAGGGTACACATCATCATCATCATCATCATCATCATCATCGTCGTCATCATCGTCATGTTCTCTCCATCGTTTAGTTGGTCGTCCCCGACTTCTATGACCTTGTGGCTTATAATTTAACATAATACAACGCAGCCTCTCTTCATTCATTCTGCTGACGTGCTCAAACTGTTTATTTCTGTAGTCTTCTATTTTTGTTACGATGCTGTCTATTTGTAGTTCTTTGCACACATCTTCAATCCCTTTCTGATGTAACAGTATATCCTGCAACATAACGAAGAAATTTCATTTCTGCTGCTTCCAATCTTCTTAGTATGGCTTTATTGAGAGTCCAACATTCCGAGCCATACATTGAAACAGGTATATCTAAAACTTTATAAAGCTTAAGCAGAGTTTCTCTACGAGTTTTCATTCCTAGTGTTCCTTTGATTGTACCACAAATGTGTTGAAACAGATCTAATTTTTGTTAACATGTTTTGTTTGACCATTTCCTAAGAAAATGCCTAAACAATTAAAATCAAGTACTTGTTATATTAAAAAAAATATTTAATACTATTTTGGCTTTGATTCGAGGAACCAAATGAGCAAATATATGTTTAGTGTTATAGATTCAACCAAATAATATAAATCTTAATCAGTTTGGTTTTTTTTTTTTTTTCGAGGAAAGACCTTTGTCGAGTTTTACTTAAATTGGCCAAAGATTATTGGATCATTTATGCGGTGTTTTATGGTCCATTTTATAATTTTTTCCATGGATTCTTCCCATGAAAAGACATTACTTGTTTTACTTGGTAATATTTGTAGATTATATTCAGCACTAATCTTTTGTAATTGAAAAATGACTCTTTGTACTCGTCAGTTGCTATTACTGCCTGATCTTTGGCAAAAAGGAGTGTATATCATTTTCTACTACCTAATCTAAAATAAGGAAAAACCTCGGTAAGAAAGAGCTCATCCGGATAACTCATCCTAAACGATATTCGAACTATCAAACTCTTGGACTTGAGGCAGACATGCTGCTACCACGCTACGGAGGCGGGCGTTGTTATGTGCCAATGTTAAATTACGGAAGATTCATAATTAGCAGGCTAGTCAAGAATTCCTCCCTCTACTGCAAAATATAGGTTTTATGCATTAATATATTTTATCTACTGCTATAATAATAATAATAATAATAATAATAATAATAATAATAATAATAATAATAATAATAATAATAATAATAATAATAATAATAATAATAATAATAATAATAATGATAATGATAATAATGATAATAATGATAATGATAATGATAATAATGATAATGATAATGATAATGATAATGATAATGATAATAATGATAATAATAATGATAATAATAATGATAATAATAATATTGATAATAATAATATTGATAATAATAATATTGATAATAATAATGATAATAATAATGATAATAATAATAATAGTAATAATAATAATAGTAATAATAATAATAATTAATAATAATAATTAATAATAATAATAATTAATAATAATAATTAATAATAATAATAATAATAATAATAATAATAATAATTAATAATAGTAATAAATAATAAATAAATATAATAAGTATAATTAATAAAGCAAAAAACATGATATTAAAACATAAAATACAGGTAAAATGCACTTTAGTGATCATCTGTATCTCATTTTCTTGATAGTAATAGGCATTAAAACAAAATCTTTCTCCCTAATTTATAGTTATTGTAATATTACAACTATTACAATTTGTGATACTTATTTACGTGTTGTTCATTACACAAACACCAATCCTTGAATTTCGTATAACCATATAAACTTTCCTTGGTTTTTCTGGAAGTGTATTAACATGTGCATCTTGGACTGCTTTTAAAATTGTTGGTAATGAACTGTATAAGTCACTTCTTCACCCACTTTTACTTTCTCTTCTACGTGTTGTAAGGGAGAGGAAGTAGGTATTGTATTCCACCCAGAAATTCGATGTCATGATTTCACCGGAAATATACGTTTTAAGACCCCCTGAATCAAAGAGAAAGCATTTTACTTTCTGTACTGGTATTTAAGTATTTAAGTTTAAGTCTTTCAAGCATGTGACACGAGGATTTTAAAGAACATACCCTTTACATGGAAAATTGTTCGAAAATTGTTATTTTCTTGAAAATGGCTCTAACTATTTTGATTAAAATGCCATGCTTGAGATATGTTTATAGCAAATGAAATGTACATCTTGAATTTTCTGGCTATAGCCGATGTAGTCCTATTTACTCTGGATGGCTTTTGGAAAATTGGTAAAGCGTAAGAGATAGACCAAGTCTTACTATACAAAAATGTTGTTGTTGTTAGCTAATGCTGGATTTCTGACAATGAAGTCATTAATCCTCTTGCTCTCCAATATGAAGAGAGCAATAGCAGTAATAGTAACCGCTTTTTAGAGAGCACCCTATTTTTATGTTTTGGCGGTCACATCGCTCTCTCACAACCCCCAGAATGTCTGGAGGACCACACCTGTCGTTGGTTTACGGGTCTCACCGACCTGACCTGGAGAATTATCAAAATAAATTCACCGACCATATCCTCTGATTACCAATCAGAGGACGTATTACATGCCATGACAGGTGAGCATGTTAGGGGTTAAGGTTTTATAGAGAAATTAAAGAAAGGGAGAGGTTGGAAAAATAAAAACTCCCTAGCCCTCAGGAACCCTAATAGCAAAAATGTAGATATTACTAAAATACACAATTTATGTCTATTTTTTGGTAGAATGAGCAATTTCGGAGATATGCCTTTTTTTGTTGTGAGTTTTGGGGAACTTAATATTTCTGTCAAATGCAACATCGTTATTCACCTTTATATGTTAACTGTGCAAAGAGAATGGAATTTGAAATCTTTAAAATATTTGACTATCGCTCAAAGCATATTCCCAACCCAATCGCTATATTACCATATTACGCTTCTACCTACAAGGAAATAAGCAATAAGATAATTTCTGCAAATTTTTATCTCAACTAACACGAAGAAGATATGGGAATAAGAGTTCGTAAGAATGGTTAGTACAAGACTGGAGAAAGTCATATGAGTGCAACACATCAGATATTTTCTCCCTGCAAGGGAATAGAATTTTAGTGATGCGTTCTAAAATTTGATTATCGCTTTAGCCTTCTGTATTCCCGTAACCTCCTTGTATTTTCAATAAATAAATTTGTAATAAAGTCATTTGTTCAAATGTTCATCCCAACTAATACAAAGTATACACAAATAGAAGCATTTGTGATAATTGTTTTCTAAAAAAATGTCACGAGATTATAACATCAGAGTTTTTTAAGCTTGTTTCTATTTTGCTTTCTTGTCTCCTGTAGGAAAAGCATTTCCTCTTACCATCTCCGCTGGAATTCATCCAGAAGACGACGACTTCGGAAGCTGCAGCGTTTACGACATTTGCCAAATAAAACGGGCAAAGGGAATGACTACGCCTTTTTTTATATTCTCGTGTTTTTTACGTGATACGTTACGCAATTTGACGGTTCGTCACTGAAATTGCCAAGAGATCTTCTCTTGTCTTTATTTTACACTGCGTCGTTTTCAGTTCTTATCTTTGCCTTTATGTTGTACACTTTTTTGGCCTCTTGACCTGCTTTACTATATCAAGCCTCAGAAAAGAAGTAGCAAAGCACTTGTCTTGGAGGGTGGCATTTCTCTTTCTTTTTGAGAAATCCTTCGGAATACCACAACAAAACTGCAATTCTATATGTGAAAATAAACTATGTCGTACTGAAAATCGCTTTCGAAGGCCTATCAAGTGTGGAATTCTTTTCCACCGTTCATCTATCACAAGATGACCCGGGTTCACTCCCAGCGACCAGCTGTGGTATTCGTGGTGGAGGATGCAGGGTATGTGTGGGTTATCCCTGGGTTCTCCGGTTTGCCCCGCCATTCATTCCACTTGCTCCATCATCACCTTTCCATTCATCCATTTCGCCTGCATTCCATATCCGGTTACTCTCATACCTGGTGTTTGGGTGACAACCTGCTTCCAGGTCTTCACTCTGTCCGGTCCATAAATTCATCGCTCCCCGACAGGTGTCTAACCCTAGGCACTGGCTTGTAAGTCCTAGGGGGTGTAAGTCCTACATAAGGGGAGGGTAATCAGATGAAGTTTAACATTCTTTAACCAAATAGGTCTCATTGGAGGATACATAAATGAAATAATGCTCAAATGAGTCTCGGATACACAGAACGTTGTTATTCTGTATTAATCTTAAATAAATGGAAAATTGAAAAATACGTTGGTTGCATAAACTCACTGTAATCGAGATTCGAACTCAGGTCCTTTGAATGTGAGACAGACATGCTCCCGAGCACCACAGAGGTGCCTACCTTTAAATACTTGAAATCAAGTATATCAGTAATTGATAGAAAGATAGAAATGGAATAGTCTCCAAACCCCCGTTAACATATGCGACATGGGTAATTAAAACCAAGGAAAAGTCAAGTTGGAGACATCTCATATGATATATTTAAGGCTATTATTGTGTGTTGCTAGAAAATATCGATTCAGGAATGTAGGTATAAAATAAGAACTAGAGGAAGAAAACACTACAAGATATGAGAGTAAATGGAACGATCACGTTAAGAGAATGGAATCTTCTAGATTACCTCGGCAAGCACTATTTTGCAAACTGTTAGGACAAAGAAACATTGGACGACCCCGAATGAGATGGAGAGAGCAGTTTTATTAGCCTTGGAACAAGTATAGGCCTAATCCATGTTAAGGAAAAAGAACAGAGGATATAATGTTTCATATACTTGAGAACTTTCACCTGTTCTATATTCTGTCCATCCAGAACAATTTTTGCTCTCCTAATTGATTTCCCTTCCATTGGTAATACTTTGTTTACTCAAAAACTATCTCCGCGTTCTCTTGTTTTAAAATGTGGGGTATCTCAATAAGGTGTGCCTATTATAAACGATTCCTTTGAATCAGATTAATAATAGTGATTTTTAATCGAACTTAAGTTCTTGAAGTTTCTTCATATATCATAGATAATATTAATTACTTGTCTACTCTAAGACGAATAAAACGATTCTATAACGTAGGATGTTTTTCTCTTGTAATAGCAAAGTGGAGTGGTACCTTATTATTTAATAGTAATCATCTTGGTGGCTGCGGCCGCGCCGTAGCCGAGTGGTTAGATCATTCGGTTCTCACTAAACCGGCCGGGGTTCGATCCCAGGCAACCGCAAGTGGGATTCATGGTGGATGAAGAGGTGCTGGGGCGGGATTCCTCCGGGTTCTTCGGTTTCCCCCACTCCATCTTCATTCCACGTATTAAGAGTGTGTCCACCAGCGGTGCCGTATGTAGTAAAAGCGGGCGTTAAACACTACAAAAAATCTTGTTGTTGGTTAAGAAAATCAGTGCCAAAGGAGAATAATTGAAACAGATATTCACTATAACATAGCCCCATGTTACTTTTGCTCATCATGCTCTCACACAACTATGCATTTTAGAGTGTTACAAATACCTGACATACATACGGATCGCCACAAGGATCACATACCAACATTATTCACAGCAGCTTCACTCAAAAAATAGGGAATTTATGGGATTTATGTTGCCACCTTGCCAAAAGAACCATTTTGTTCCATACGGCATAAAAGATATTGTTTAGCAACTACTAGTATCAATCTGTTTTTCTGTTATTGAGTTTTAAATCACTACAGCAGGCATATTTGTATTCAGTGTGTAATTGAATGCTTTAATCAAGTCACAAAGTATTGCTATCAAATTTGCCTTGCAATATGCGTAAGGATTTTGCAATTTCAAGTGGTATTTAGCCATGGAATTTTCCTCCTACTGGGTATGATATGGGATTAACTCGTCCATATAACATTTTGGCATCAGTTAACAACATACTGGATTGAAAATCAGCAGTTTTGAAGGGTTTTGCATTAAAATCTAATATGGTGCTCTTCGTACTGCTTGCACGTCACCTCGTGATGGCCTTGTAGATGCAGAAACAGAATGCTTGAGATCACATCTGCAACTTTGTTCTGGCCTGAGCTGTTGCGCCAGAAATTACACACAAGATCAAACATGCGCGCTACTGGATTCCAAAATAAAGACAGCAAACAAGGAAGCAGAAGATGCCAATGCGAAAGAACAAAATGTGAAACTGAGAGATAGGAGGTAAACGAAAAACCAAGGGAACAGGACATGAGAAGGGGAAGGTACGATGCATCAATCAGAACGGAAAGACGAAAAACAGGATGAAACAAGGAAAGGAGCAAAAAGAACGCCCATCCTCCAAAAATAAAGGGTTTTTGTGTTAGGACAATAGACAGTGATGAAAGTAGGCACTTTAATACAGAACAAAGGGATGTCTGCAAAGGACAACAGGGGGTCACCCCAACTGACAGGTTGCATGCTTTCAAAGATCTTGTCTAGAGAAATGAAGACGTTCTTGTTTGTTTCGTGATCTCAAACACATCACACGGTGCACCAACATACACTTGTCACCTTTACTCGTCGTTTTCAATTTCCTGAATCCCTTGGAGGTCTGATATTCCCTATCAGCTGTTTAATCTTCCGAGAAAACGCCGGGAAAGAACTTGGAAGGGGAAGGAATCGAACGTTTCCACTTGGTTTACGCAGAGTATCTACAGGACGATCAAAATAAACCTTTACTGTTTGAAATGGGGATAATTTCTGTCCAAAATTAAACTAACCTGATGTTTCTCTGGTCACTCTTGTGCAAACCCTTCTTAAAAACGCATAGAATTTGATGTACTTCATGTTCATCGAGATAAAAGTTTACAAAAACTATCCATATAGTGACAGAGAAATAAAGGAATGCAGTGGGAAAACTGGTCGCTACGTGATGGCTTTGCTATACCATAATGATGACCAGGGCATAAGAAAACAAATAACGACTTTCTTTTTGAGAGAAATATAAGTATTTCAAAATTTAAATCAGCGACAACTAATATTTCGAATGGTTTCGTGTATATGTAGCAGTTTACGAGTTATGGAGAAGTCAGGTAGAATGAATAGGAATTTATGAACAGGATATTCCCAGAAAACTAAACATATACATTTCATTTGTTATGAAAATATTTTCGACATATGGTATTGCAACAAATGACAAGTCCAGTTACCTTTTATGTAACTTTGTTTCCCTTAAAATTGGATCAAAGTTCACAACTGCTCAACTGTCCACAACACAACTTAAATTTTGGGAGATGAAATTATATTTATTGTCTAGATTGTGTAACAAATAACCAGCATCATCATTATCATCTTCACTCCAAGGATTAGGCAATGCTGCCTGTTCCGGTTTCAGAACATTTATCAGTTATGTTTAATTTCATTGTAAGTTGCTTTAGCAGGAATTACAAAAATTGATCACATTACCTACAACTAAGCTACCAAGATACCACGCAGTGCTGATATTTTCCGATGCCAGAGCACTTGCTCGATTAGGCTCCTTGTCTCAAACGACGACCCATTGTTAACATGTGCATCTATGCAAATGAACAAGAAGGAGAGTGTGAAAGGAACACCTGGCTTTATGATTTTAGGCGACCATAGCTCCCATGCTCGGTGGCGACTGTTTTTTGTTCTCTCCCTGAAGCCGCTTTTCTTGTTAGAGTGACGACGTTATCTCCTCAAGCCACCTCTACCCGGGGTCATGTTGGTCCGTTGGCGCTTAACCACACTCCCTGCGCTCTAGCGTTCTATGTTGCTCCTAGTGTGCCTAAGTAAATGTTTCATACTGCTGCTAAATCTCGCAGCATTTTTATTTTCTCCACCACGAACCTATTAGAAAGAGAAGGTATTGCATTCCACCCAAAAATGTGATATCGAAATTATTTCGACCCCAAAATGCGCCTTGAGGCCCTCTCAATTCAGGAAAACACATTTTTACTTTCTCTACAACGTATAGGATTGCATCGGAATTATATGTTTTGAGGCACCCTGAACCAAAAAGCATTTTTAGAAAAAGGTTTGTGTGTGTGTGTGTGTGTCTGTGTCTGTGTGTGCTGTGTGGTGTGGTGTGGTGTGGGTGTGGGTGTGGGGTGTGTGTGTGGGTGTGTGGGTGGGTGTGTGTGTGGGTGTGTGTGGGTGTGGGTGGGTGTGTGTGGGTGGGTGTGGGTGAGTGTGTGTAGGTGGGGGTGGGTCTGTCTGTGTATGTGTGTGCGTGTGCGTGCGCGTGTGCGTGCGCGTGTGTGCGTGTGTGTGCGTGTGTGTGTGTACAGCATAACTCAAAAATGAAGTCGGTTAAAAACAAAGTTAGTAGGTATTTAAGTTTCACATCTTTCAAGGATGCAACACTCAGATCTTAAAAAAATTCTTCACCCTAAAATACCCTTCATGTGGAAACTTTTTCGAAAATTTTTATTTTCTCAAAAATAGATCTAACGATTTTGATTAAAATACCACATAGGTAAGATATTGTTATGGCAAATAAAATATATATTTTGAATTTTCTAGCTATAGCCTATGTAGTCCTATTTACTGTTGATGACTTTTGCATAACCTTAAGACATAGACCAAATTTTGCTATGCAAAAATGTAGATCTCACTGAAACATAAAACATATGCCACATGCATTATTTTGTAGAGTGAAACATTTCGGAAATATTCCTTGTTGTTTGAATGAGATTTGCAATACTTAACCTTTTCTCAAATGGAAGGTCGTTATTCACCTTGTTATCTCTTGGACGTACAAAGAAAACGGAACTTTAAAACTTCAAAAGATATGACTATCGCTCAGAGCCTACTGTGTTCCCATATTGGCACTCGCTTTCAAGCTTTACATTTACTTCCTCCAGGGACCAAGAACGGCGAATCCAGCTGTTCAAATTGATCTCTACTTCATGTCGCCTGTGAGCGCTTGCAGGCCTCTAGAAAAATGCATTTATGCTCAACTCCATAGTTTTTAATGTCTTATTTTATAGATAACATGTCAGGAAATACGTGTGCATTTTGTTTTAGATTTTTAACCCGTCGATTTAAATTCTATTTTTGGTTTTAAAAAATATAGCATAAAAAAAGTCCAAAATTTGTGTGTAATAATGATTGGTCGAAAGTTGTTAAAAGTGCTGTATTTAACCTTTCCAGTGCGCCAAACCCAACTCTCAACTCTGTATGGCCTCAGAATAACACGGTGTGTGCAGAAATTGCTTAGTTTCTAACAGACATAACCAAGCAAATAATTTAAAAATACGGAAATAAAAAATACGTGTCTTCTTATTTGATGCCTATTATTAATAAAACAAATTGAACCTGCTTCGAAAAAGGCGTGTTTTACGGGAGTGCGATTTGGCATGGATTGACCCACGTGTGTCTGCGAACAGCAAAAAGGTATATATGTAAACCAAACTTGATATTAAACTCTCGCTTAGACGCACATCCTTGTAGACCACCGTTAGTTGCGCGGGGCCTACTAGGTCCCCGCTAAATTTTTGTGGTTATATCCTTGCATTAATTTCTTTTAAATTTAATTTTTCCTTCATTCTCGGGTTTAGCTTCATTTAGTTCAAATATGCATGGTTTTTATCAGCACTATTTTTCCACATAGGTCCAAGATAAATTGCGATATTCAGGCAAACAACTTTTAATTGAAGCTTGCTATCAATAATAATAATAATAATAATAATAATAATAATAATAATAATAATAATAATAATAATAATAATAATAATAATAATAATAATAATAATAATAATAATAATAATAGTAATAATAATAGTAATAATAATAGTAATAATAATAGTAATAATAATAATAATAATAATAATAATAATAATAATAATAATAATAATAATAGTAACAATAATATACATAATTAGTATTATAATTATAATTTGGTAAGCATATGAATTACCTTACAATTCATGTTGTTATCACATTCTATTTTTTAGTTTCGGAATCTAAAATCTCGTGTTCAATTTTTCTTCAGAATTGGAATTATCTGATCCCTACAAGTTGTCATCTACAGGTAGAGATCATCATCGCATGGTAGATGAAGCACTTCTTCCAAATCCTTTGGATTTTGTAGATCATATTTTTACTCTTATTTGTGAGGAGTGGCAAATACTTCTTGCAATAAGTAACATTGCACAAGCAACGACGAAAAACAAATGTAAGCAATATGTAACGGGAGTAGGCACGCAGGGTCTGGTTGACAAGTAATTCCGATTAGTCGTTCTTGGAGGCAAAGAAGTACACAGATAAGGTTGTTGCTGCACCAAACAATCGCGGAAAGTCTCTTCCAGTCTCTTTTTACCCTTACGTTTTTGCGAGACATACCCATGCATTCTTACTTTATTTATTCTTTTTTAGTCCCTGTTGTGCTTCTCCTGCTTACACTATCTTTCATGGACATGTCGTTAGTTATATAATTAGCTGCTACAATTAGTATGGCCAAATATTCCCTTGATGATACTAAAAACACACACCTACGCTGACCGATTGGAAAAGATGAAATTATGTCACTTCACTAGTAAACGACGCATATTTTGCCACCGGGTCAAATGGATGACAAACTTTGTCTGGTTGATAGAGTTGATAGTGTGTTCCAGTTGGTTCTGCAAAGGTAATGGCGTCTTTAGAAACAGGAGAGGGGAAATACAGGAATAGAGAGCTCTTGTATATTAAACTCATCTGATAGCTCGATCGTAATTGTACCAAGAACAAGAAAATAATTACGTTCATTTCATGTTTTATGGCTAGTATGGGTGGGTTTTCCTCGGGTTCTGCGGTTTCCCCCACCATATCATTCCACCGGTGCTCCATCTTCATTCCATGTATCATCACTGTCACCGCCTGCGGTGCCGTAGTAGTAAAAGCGGGCGTTAAACACTATAAAAAGCACACACATACTTAAAACTAAGAGCTAACAGATCCAAGCTGCAAAATTCTGTCCTAAAGTAACGTAATCTGCACGAGATATTTAATAGCACGCTTGTAATTATGGGAAAGTATTTCGTGCAGCAGAGTATCGGGGGGAATTATATACAGTTATCGTCTAGTGTGATTCATTCACTCACCTGCAACGCGAAACTGTTGCCAAACGCTCTACATGAAAACCGCTTTATAATAAACCTATGTAAGATAAAAACAGTGTTCGCAAACATTTGGTTTTGCAGTGGTATTTTTTTTTCTGTGTAAGTGTTACATGCTTTTTAGAGGCAGAAAGAGTTGCTTTTGAAGAAGTTCTTTCGAAAGTATTGCCAAAATTCCTCAAGGGATTTTTACGTGGAGCTTTTCGTGTTCACAAACACGTCTGCATATTATTAGAGCAGTGCATGCCTTCTGACAAATTATTTGTACTGCTACATAATCTATGAGCTTCTCATCAGTCTTCTAAAGGTGTAATTGGAAAACTACAGAAGAAAGCTTACTGCAGGAAAAATGTGCAGCTCTTTGAATTTAGTATTGATCGCTTCCTAAAATGTTAGGTTGACTTTGATTTGACTTAGGTTGAACTATGCAACACGTTTGAAAAGTGCGATACCCTTGTTTTCCTCTCCATAACAACAGTAAAAGGAAACCCTGCATTCACATTACTCACTTTCAAAAACAATCCTACCTAATTTATGTTAGTCATAAACTGCCATTGCACATTTTATTATAAACATAAGAACGCTAAAGAAATAGATACTGCCTGCGGTGCCGTAGTAGTAAAAGCGGGCGTTAAACACTACAACAACAATAGTCAGATCATTTAATCATCAGGCTTTGAAATTAAAAGGTCTTTGCATAACCACGAGGAAAAAAAAAAAAAAAACGTATAGCGGCTTTAAAACGGTTTAGTGTGTTGCATTCACAAGTCTAAAGTCTTTCTACATTTACTTTTCTACAAACAAATCTTAAAGGAGCTATTCTTCTCTCTGCTTTATGTTAATCGAAATAAACATTTTCAGAAATTGTTTCATGGTTCAAGAAAATACTGCAGGCTTAAGCGATTGTCAAATCCATCCTTATGAGATGGTTTTGAAATTTCGTTCTCTTCACCACTAGAAAAAGATCGTGTAGCGACTTACCGCAGACAAGTTAAGTATTTAAGAATCTACCCAATAGGTAGGTGTAACTTGGAATGGTTAACTCCACAAAAAATTGTTTGACGTAAGTTATATCTTTTGACTAGATATGCATTTTTGTAGCAAGATTCTATCAAGTCTAGAAAAGCAATTCGGGCTTGAGAGGGTATTTTCAGAACA
The DNA here is from genome assembly GCA_030765045.1 of Tenodera sinensis. Lineage (NCBI taxonomy): Eukaryota > Metazoa > Arthropoda > Insecta > Mantodea > Mantidae > Tenodera > Tenodera sinensis. Next base: position 81,223,072 of record CM060969.1, on the reverse strand, counting down.
TTAAAGATTACTTATGATTTGGTATATCTTAAACATCCTTAAACATATTGTGACTTTTTTTTGTGGGTGTGAAGTAAAGTAGACAGATGTAGTCGAGATAAAGAAACACTTTTATTTCCGTAAACAGTAACTTTGTACACTCGTTGCAACAGCACGAAAGTCTTTTCCCATTCTCCAAGAGCACGGCTCCGAACTCGTAACACAAAGAACTGTCCCTTCTCCGTCGGCACGCTTCACATACGTCTCTTCTTTCCGTCGGCACGACTACTCAACCTTCACATACGTCTGACTGACTCTTCTCACACTTTACCGCTATTTATATCTCCCAGGCACTATTCTGGAAGCTTCAGGAACGTTCACTTATTGCGGCGAGATACAAAGTAGAAGACTCCAGAAGAATCTATCCTTTTCTCTCTTTCGGCAAGCGCCCGAACAATGCGGCCATTCTCTGTCTCTTTCCTTCGGCTCCTTTGCGGTAGTGCCGACAATAATGCGATGGGTGACACTGCGGTTGTCGGCAATTAGATGCGGCGGGCGCGGTGACACTGCTCTCTCCTCAGAGTTGGTCGTCCCGACCAGCACTATCACTGCGGCATCTCCCTTGCGCCCCGGTGGACTAACCCATCGAACCTCTTCTCCAGGAGGCACGATCCTAGGTATCGCTGTTGGATAGTGTCCCTTTGTCCGGGTAGGACGATGTATGCCATCCTGCTTCGAAATTCTGCAACAGTAACGCCGGTCTTGGCGGTCCCTCGTCCAGTTGCCCTTCTTCCTGGTGTGTTGACGGGCCATCCTGCGCACTTGGAAACAGCTCATTGGGTACTGTGTCCGCCGACCTCTCTGGCGCACCTTCGCAGCCACCTTGCTTCCGATGGGTCCGGCAACAAACCCCACCACATCCGCGCGAGTCGCGTCCACCGCTGCACTCGTGTTCACTCGTGCTCGGCACGGCCTCTCCTGTATCCTGCCGTCCACGATGATGTCCACCATTCTTCCGTTCACGGCACTATGCGTCAGGTGCTTGGATGGCTCCGACGGTCCTCCCATGTCACACGCCAAGTCGGTTCTCGCGTGTTGCTCGCCTGCTTGTGCGCTTCCCTGCTGATCGTCCTCCACGTCATATCCTGGTTGGTTACGTACCCGACACACTCCTCCAGGGGATCCTCGACGACGTCCCTGAACTGCCCCTTTGTCTTCCCCGAGACGGACACTTTCGTTATCTGAAACGGGCGCAACTGTCGCCTCGGCCACTAGGTGCTCCCTCCCCGGGTCTGTGCTATTCCGTCTGCCCCTGGCATCCAGTACTTTGACGCTCTCGTCAACTCTTACTACCAGGGCGCCAAGACGTTCCCCGTCGTCCTCCACGACGTCCACATGCTGGCAGAGGTCTTCCACCTTTTCGCCGAGTTCTTCCACGCCTTCCGTCACGCCAATCAGTTCGCCGAGTTGTTCCACGTCTTCCGTCGTGCCAATCAGTTCGCCGAGTTGTTCCACGTCTTCCGTCACGCCAATCAGTTCGCCGAGTTGTTCCACGTCTTCCGTCACGCCAATCAGTTCGATGAGTTGTTCCACGTCTTCCGTCACGCCAATCAGTTCGCCGAGTTGTTTCACGTCTTCCCTCACATCATCTGGAACGGGCGCAACTGTCGCCTCGGCCATTAGGTGCTCCCTCCCCGGCTCCGCGCTATTCCGTCTGCCCCTGGCATCCAGTACTTTGACGCTCTCGTCAACTCTTACTACCAGGGCGCCAAGACGTTCCCCGTCGTCCTCCTCGACGTCCACGTGCTGGCAGAGGTCTACCACCTTTTCGCCGAGTTCTTCTACGTCTTCCGTCACGCCAGTCAGTTCACCGAGTTGTTCCATCTTCATCTCTTTCAGCTCGGCAGCGAGGTTGTCGTTTGACGTTTCCATTTTGGCAGCGAGGTTGTCGTTTGCCGTCTTCATTTCTTTCAGCTCGGCGAATAATTCTTTCATCATTGCCATCATCCTGGTTTCCGAATCTCCCTCCATCTTGGTTCTAACGTTGCAACTTCTAACGACGAAGTAACGAAACTAGAAGCAATTCGACGAATCCCACTTCTGACACCAGTGTGACTTTTGGTGTGTGTGGGTGTGAAGTAGTAGACAGATGTAGTCGAGATAAAGAAACACTTTTATTTCCGTAAACAGTAACTTTGTACACTCGTTGCAACAGTACGAAAGTCTTTTCCCATTCTCCAAGAGCACGGCTCCGAGCTCGTAACACAAAGAACTGTCCCTTCTCCGTCGGCACGCTTCACATACGTCTCTTCTTTCCGTCGGCACGACTACTCAACCTTCACATACGTCTGACTGACTCTTCTCACACTTTACCGCTATTTATATCTCCCAGGCACTATTCTGGAAGCTTCAGGAACGTTCACTTATTGCGGCGAGATACAAAGTAGAAGACTCCAGAAGAATCTATCCTTTTCTCTCTTTCGGCAAGCGCCCGAACAATGCGGCCATTCTCTGTCTCTTTCCTTCGGCTCCTTTGCGGTAGTGCCGACAATAATGCGATGGGTGACACTGCGGTTGTCGGCAATTAGATGCGGCGGGCGCGGTGACAATATGGTATAAGAATTTTGAGAAAATAAAAAATAACGGGGGGCTCAGGCGATAGTGTTTGTGGTCCTCATTTGGGAGGTCCCGGGCTCAAATCCCGTAGGTCAATCAATCTGACTGGGATTTTGTCGTGATTTCCCTTAGTCGCTAAGATAAATACCGGATTGCAGATTTAACACCACGACCCAAAGTTCCACCTTAAGTGTAAAATAATTGTAAAAATCTGATGTGTTGCATTCACATTCTCTACTCTTGTAATAACCATTCTTATAAACTCTTATTCCTATGTCTTCTTCGTGTTAGTTGAGATAAACATTTGTAGAAATTATCACAGTGCTTATTTCCTTGTAGGTGCAAGGGGAATATTAAAACACAGTAGGCTTTGAGTGACAGTCAGATCTTTTAAAGCTTTCAGATTCCGTTCTCCTTGCACGCTTAACGTATAAAAAATGAATAACGATGTTCCATTTCACGAATGTTTTTAAGTTTTTGGAAACTCACACAAATAACAAGGAATATCTTCGAAATGGTTCAATCTACAAAAAAAAACGTATTCAGACATAAATTGTGTTTTAGCATTTTTGTATAGTAAAATTTGGTCTATCTCTTACGGATTACCAGTTATGCAAAAGTCACCCAGAGGAAATAGGATTACAGGGGCTATAGCCAGAAAATTCAAAATATACATTAAATTTGTCATAAAAATATCTGAAAGATATGTCATTTTAATCAAAATCATTAGAGACATTTTTAATAAAATAAAATTGTCTAACAATTTTCCATATAAAGGGTAGTTTAGGGTGGTGCAATTTTCTTGAAAATCCTTGTGTGTTACATTTGAAAGACAACAAACTTAAATACCAAATTTGGCTTTTAATTGAGTTTTCTGTTTTGTTTATTTAAGGTCGTTTTATAACAACAAAGGTCACCAGCGACCACAGTAATATATACATAACAGAACAAATATTGTAGAAAAAATACACATAGCTGCAGCACAACAGAGATCATAAACAGAACGATTGAACTTTGACAGTAGCATAATACAGTAAATGTACATTAAATAAATAATTATGGTGGTATAAGTAATTGAGTTTAACAATATACAAACTAAAATTAAATATCATTTGTGATATCTCCAGTAACTTAATATTTGCTCTGCATCGTTCGGCCATTTTAAATCTAGGGCACAGATCACTACTGAGGTTTAAGGCACTTCTGTGATTCACTAAAGTAAGGTCTGTGAGTAAGGTGGTCAAGAGTAAGATGTACTGTAGATATTTCTTGAGCTCCGCATTTCCGGAGCTGACCTTTTGTTTTAGAGTTATGCTGTCCACAGTTTGACAGTCACACGCGCGGACCTTTCTCTAAAAATGCTCTTTTTGGATTCAGGGGACCTCAAAACATATATTTCCGATGAAATCTCGACATCAAATTTTTAGTGGAATATTTCTCTTCTTTAGTATACGTAGTAGAGAAAGTAAAAATGAAAATAGATGGTAATAGTGAGTGCTGTGCCATCTATCTCGGACAGTGGAAGTAGCTAGACACCCTAATACCACGTGTCCATCACAGAGGCGGAGGTACAGTTGTCCTGCACTGAGCTGTTGTGTACACGTGAGATGGTATGGTACGGGGACATGGCCTTGAAGGCTAACTGTCCGTGCACACCGTTCTACGAGTATCTCCTAATAGATCCGTTGCAATATGACCACGTAGTTAAAGTCACGTAAAATAACGGAAAAATAACGAAACATTTTCTATGTAAAGAAATGTTTGGAGTTCGGGCATTTTCCTAAAAATTTTCAATTTGCATCCTTAAAAGATGCTGATTTTAAATTTCAAGTGGTATTTAACCTACTTTTGTTTCTGAGTTATGCTGCACACGTGCACATACATGCGCGCACCATTTTATATAATTATTATAATAAAAACGACAATTTGAAAAATCTCCCTTCTGACAGCAGTATGACAAGAGATAAGAGTCCAGTCCAATGACCTTTTTTCACTTTATTTTCTTCCAAAACTGAATAGTCAACAACACAGTTCTCTTTTTCCGACACTAACACAGTCTTCTGTTCTTCGTGATATTACAGGTGTTTTTTTCTCGTAAGCTTAACTCAGTCCTTTCTGTCTTTCATTGTCTCTGTCTCTCAAACAAGCTGACTCTAGCGATACAATCACTAGCACTCATTAATTGCTTCGCTATCTTCCTTTCGACGCGACAGTTCTGTCTCAACGAAGTCCTACACACACAACTGACATACGTACGCACACACACTAGAAACTGGGTACTGGCCAGTCTTCTTGTCGACTCACCTCCTTATATATCAAGGATGACGTAATACGAAGCTTTCTCCGACTTCACCTTTTCTGGAACCGTTAAAAAGATACCGGGCACTACGAGAATAATCTCGAAAGTCCCTTTTGGTTCTGCCACTCTGATGGTTGCTAAGTGTTTGCTCGCATGAGTGGTGTGGGGTAGCTTGACCTTGAGCACATTCGCTACGAGTCGCGTCTGGTATGTGATGTGAGGCAGCTTGATCTTGACTTCCTTTGTTGTGCGCCGCGGCTGGCGTCACATTTTCTTTTCTTTTTATCTTTTTTCTTTTTTGTTTCAAAGTTTTATTTACCTCAAAGCATATAATTCCCTGAAATCTAAATATTGAATTTTTGTGTGGAATGTAGTGCTTCCTCTACTTGTTATAGGTTATAAGTAGAGAAAATGATACACCTCTGATAAATACACTGTTTATTGCTGAAATCCCTCTTGGATGTAAATGATAGGTATAATCACGTTTTATGTCAATGATACAAACATCAGAAATAATTGTAAATTGTTATTGCAAAGAGAAAAGTATTTTAATTTCACAGAATGTTCCGATTGCTTCCTCTTGTATCATATGAGTTCACGTATATTATTTAGGCTTGGGGCAAAGAACGATTACTAAGTCAGAGAAAAATGTAGTTTCTTTGAAGTATTTCCATAGAAATGTGAAGTCCAACGATGGAGATAAAGTCAAAATAAGATTTTCGGTAAATCCAACTTCGGAAGCTTTATCAAGCATCTCGAAGGCTTTATTTGCAGGATGATCTCTTGTATCAAACGGAAGTCACCCTTTGTGAAGGATAGAAACAACGACGCAGAGAAATCTTCCTTTTCATCACAATCTTTAACTGATCAAAGGGCCTATACAAACAACTGATATTGCCCAGAGTTCTAAACTTGCATCACATTTGTTTCTTTTCAGGGTATATTTCTTCAGAAACAGTATCGAAGAGCTGAGCCAGGAAAGTTATATGCGGGATGATGATTTGTTTAATACTAATAGCGTTAAATTTTCATTGTTATAAAGCCTTTTGTATGAAGTGGGTCAACTGTGGCCCTTGGTTTTTCAGTTTGTATGTAAATTTATAACATTGCTGAAAAATGTTGGTTTCCAAAAAAAGTTTTATACTTTATTTACAACGGTAGGTAGGGAAAGTATTGTATTCAGCCCAAAATTACGATGAAGAAATTTCACCGGAAACATGTTTTGAAGCCCCCTGAATCCAGAAAAGCATTTTTAGAAAAAAGAATACATATATGTGCACGTGTCTGTGTGTTTGTGAACAGCATAACTCAAAAACGAAACATTGGTTAAAACCCAAAGTTGGTATCTAAGTTTAATGTATTTCAAGGATGCGACATCCAGACTTTTAAGAAAATTCTACCATCTTAAAAAAAACCCTTTACATGGGACATTTTTAGAAAAATTTTGTTCTCAAATATGACTCTAACGATTTTGATTAAAATGCCACATGTTTAGATGTTAAAGTGTTTAAGATGTCAAATGAAATGTGTATTTTGAAATCTCTGACTACAGTCTATTTAGTCCTGTTTACTCTTGATTATTATTTCATAAGTGGTAAAGAAATCTTACTACACAAAAAATGTAGTACACAATTTATGTCAAATAATCTTTTTGTGAAGTGAACCACTACAGAGATATGCCTTGTTATTAGTCAGAATCTTGTAATACTTATGGACCGTTCTCAAATAGAAGGTAGTTATTAATTTTTTATCTCTTTGTTAGGCAAAGAGAATGGAGTTTTGAAGTCGCCATAAAGGGGCCGCTCTTAAAACATTTGACAATCGCTTAATGTATAACCCTTGCACCTACAAGAAAATTAGCAATATGATAATTTATACAAACGTTTATCTCGATTAACATGAGATAGATAGGGGAATAATTTTAGTTATAGTTTGTATAATCATTATTGCAGTTCTTAATTTGTGTGATAGTTTTCGATGGTGCGCTTCAGTCTGTATGCTATAATGCAGTTGGTGTTTCTGTCAGTGATTGTTTTAAAGGTTTAATGAGATTTATAAATCAGTTTAATCTTACACAAAAGCAGGAACTATGATGAACTCCTTATATAACTAAATTAGTTACTACCTCAACTGTGTACAAAGTAGATAAAGTATTGCATTTCACCGATTACGGATATTTCATTGGAAATATACATATTGAGGTACCATGAATACAACAAAATACTTTTTAAAATGTGTGTGCGCGTGTGGGCAACATAATTCGAAAACCAAAGTTGAGTTAAATACCAAACTTGTTATTTCATAAGCAATCTAATCCACTATCTACTACACCAAATGCATAATTGGAGCTGTTTATAGAGCTGGTTTTCCAATTTGTTCACTTTAATTGCTTTGCTACTACTGTCTAAACAATTCCATAAGAGCTAATTAAAGAATTAACTACGTGTTACGGAAGTATACTCATGAAATGTTTGAACATAGAACGGCCACAATTACCTCCAAGTAGAATCAATTCAGGAAGCGAGAGGAGGCGAATTACGAGTCTGGGAATTGTAAATGCTAGGTTCAGGCAAAACTAAATAGTGACTTAAGACTTAGCGAATGAAGCCACAGTTTTTCCACCCGTAAAATGGGTTAAGTACATCAAGAGAATGAGCGAAGAGAAATACCTACTCATATGCGAACACCACCAAGCTAGAGGACGCCAAGGTGTTGCACGCCCTGGGAAGCGTTAGGCTGGTATTTTGTGAAGACAGAACAGGCAATTGCCCGATGCTTGAAGCAATGACGAGGAAAATAAACATGATCATATATGTTCCGAATTATTGAGAATATACGTATACAGTACAATCCACCAGTTCAAGCGATCACCAACTTCACTCTAAATTTGCCATCTGATATTCTGTAAACACTAAAGAATATCATAAACACTTACTGATGGGCTATAACTGTGGAAGAGTTTTACGAGTACCTTTCAGCTTACTGAACATTTCGCCAGGGTGGTTTAATTAGAAATAATATAAATGAAGTGAATGTAAAGTGCAGTAAATTAACTCAACATAATGTATAGTCACCATAATAGCACTATAATGCAGAAGCTTAGTAATTCAGATTTTGCTCCTTCAGAAATTATTCTGCTAGGTGTATGAAGTACAATAGGAATAGGAAACAGGAGAGATACGGAGGAGGTTTGGCACTGAAGTCAGGCTTATTGTACCTATACCCTCAAGGTGGCACTCCCGGGAGGAAGGATGAGGTTAGAAGACACACCGGGTGGCCAGATCCAGAGTAGGGGCATAGACATTGGCAGAGATCCCTAAGGTTTCCCAGGATTTGCGCCACCTCGAAGTCTTTAGATCTTTCGGAGCCAACAAAGAGGATCTCGACACGGGGTCCAACGCCCCCAGGTTCCGCTCCATTTTTCGCCCAGATCCCACGGACAACGAAGGATGGAATGAATTTCTCTGCGCACAACATCCCTGCCAAGCTGCACCTAACGTCTTAGCTGTTACTCGCTATACTGAAAGAACCAACGGAATGAACGATGAATGGCATGATTAAAGGAACGAAATGGAAGGATAGGAAATTCGTGGGATTTAATTATCCTTCCCAGCACTTCCCTGGCGACCTAGGGAAAAAGCCTTGGGGTCAGGAAGGTCAGCCACGGGAATGGAACCCACGGCCTCCCGAATACGAACTTCCCATGTTATCGCGGAGTCATCTCGCTCGGCATGAAGTGTGATGTAAGTGAAAAGTACATCTTTGTTACTTATACCACTTACCCTCTGAGCAACCAACTTGTATATTTCTGAAGTTTCAGCTTACTACCCGAAGTACATCTTCTAAACTCGGCATCACATGGGACTCAGTCAAACGAAACCGGAGTGAAATTTTACTGTGGATAAGGAATGTTCTTCACATATTTCCCCACTGTTTCATTTAAATGACAGTCTCTACTCTCTGGTCATACCTATCCACGGCTTTGATTTATACTTTCGCTACCACGTATATTAAAGTAGAGGAATTATTGTATTCCACCTAAAAATTCGATGTCGAGATTTCACCGCAAATATATGTTTTGAGTCCCCCTTAATCCCAAAATGTATTTTTAGAAAAAGGTACGTCTCTCTCTCTCTCTCTCTCTCTCTCTCTCTCTCTCTCTGTGTGTGTGTGTGTGTGTGTGTGTGTGTGTGTGCGTGCGTGCGTGCGTGTGTGTGTGTGTGTGTGTGTCAGACTGTTGACAGTATAACTCAAAAACGAAAAGTTGGTTAAGGAACAAAGTTGGTATTTGTTTAATGTCTTTCAAGGATGCGACACGAAGATTTTGAAGAAAATAGCCCCACCCTAACCTAGCTACCGTTTACATGGAACATTTTTCGAAAATTTTGACTTTCTTGAAAATGGCCCTAACGATTTTAATTAAAATGCCATATGTTTGAGATATTTTTATGACAGATGAAATGTATATCTTGAAATTTCTGACCATAGCCCTAGTAGTCGTATTTACTCTGGATGACTTTGCATAACTGGTAAACCGTAAGAGATAGACTAATTCTTAATGTAAGAGTTAAAGCTTTCACGGCGCACGTTATTTATTATCGGACATATTCTAGGTTATTTGTGTGAGTTTTGGAGAACTTACACTTATGTCAAATAGAACGTCGTTATTCATTTTTATATGTTAGGCGTGCAAAGAGAACGGGATCTCAAAGCTTTAAAAAATTTGATTATCGCTCAAAGCCTGCTGTATTCCCATATTCTCCTTTTCTACAAGGAAATAAACAATAACATAATTTCTGCAAATGTTTATCTTAATTAACACGAAGAAGATATAGGAATAAGATTTGTAAGAATGGTTAGTATGAGTAGAGAAGGTCATGTGAAGCAATACGTCCGATTCTTTTATGTTCAAACGTTAACATTTTGTACTGGGTTGATAGCTCGTTTACACTCTATTCACTGTCGAATTCACTCTTACATATGCTATGGGAGAAAAACATTGCCCAGCCGCGTATTGTACAGAAAGGGATTTAGTAAAATGCAAGGATACCAAGATTATTTAACGAGGCTTTCGTAACTTACCCTTCTTTTCCTCTTTTTATCACTCTCCAATGACCTTAGTATTCATGCTACTGGCTGGACATTGCTGTAACCAATGACACGTCCACATGTAAGGGAAGTATTGATTATCTCTGATGGCTCACTAAATCGTTACTTATTAAGCTACAATTGTTGCTTGTTTCACACCATGTTGTACACTTCAGAAGCCACGCGTGGCAGATTATTGGTCTATGAAAAACTGGTAACGCATTTCGACAAATTTGAGAAACTGCGCAAATTCATAAAATGTAATTAATTTTCAAACCCACCCAAGAAAGGAGGTTTATTGCATTCGAAAGCAAGAACTATAATATAATATAATATAACGTAATGTTTAGAACTATTTCAATATGAATTTTAATTTCAGTATAAATATACGGATGATTTGCAGAAGAACTAAACACTTTTTTGTATTTTTCAATATAATATGACGTTAAATTTACTGTAAAGCTTTACAAGTTTTTATGACCTTAAGGACAAAGTTAAATCTTTTTGGTAACACAAAATCGTTAAACTCAATAAAGGCTGCTTATTTTAAGCAATGTTTACATTTCCCATAGTAAGAATTAAGCATTTGGAGATAAACCTTAAGAAAACTATAACGTGGTTTTTCTACGAGGCCAGATATATCTACCTTCCCCCACCTTTCCTTGTCAGCAGTCCATTGGTCAGTAGTTATGCCTCACCTCTGAGGAGACCCCGTAAGACAGGGGAAGACAACTTCGGGCCGTGTGACGTATTTAAACGAAGAGCCAGCTTGTACGTACGTGTGACGTCAGGCGAGAGCGGTGTATTGCTATGCTGCCTAGATCAGCGGCGCATGTGTTCAGTTCCCCGTGTTTCACACCAGTTTGAGACCAGGCTTCATGATGTAGAAACGTTGTCAACTACGTTTCAGATCTTTGCGACCCCGTATTCATTGGATGTTAACAATGTTTCTATCAGGTTGCAAATTGAATTGATAAATTTACAGAGCGACGATTTGCTGAAGGACAAATATAAACACAAGGAAGACTTGGCTGATTGTTATAAGAATGTTCCTCAAACCAGATTTCTGAGGTTATATGCCCTTGTTGCACGGATGTTATGTATGTTTGGTTCCACGTATGTGTGCGAACAATTCTTTTTGGTTATGAACGTTTCTAAGTCAAAATCCCGAAGCATACTGTCAGATCACAATCTAACATGCAGTCTTCGGTTACAAATGTGCCGTACATTACGCCCTAACATTGACAAACTAGTTAAAGAAAAGCGAAACGGCAAATGTCGGAAAATGTCCACCTAATTGTTCGGTATAGCTCTCCTCTTGCTCAGGCAAAATAGTTATATTTCTGTTCTAAGGGCGTTATAACATGACTGTTCACATGAACTAGAATTATATATATGGCATAAAGCCGAAATGTAATTATTTATAATCTGTGACTATTCCGTAATTGAAACAGTCAGCATTAAGATTACGATGTCCCGTATCCCATTTCCTGTTGCCCGCTGTGACGTCACACGTTCAACTGGCTTGCTCTGGGAGCATGTGTGCTCAGTGGGCTGACGTCACAGCAGCGTTACCTGTCTTCCCCTGCCGTAAGACGATAAGACACGAGAGATGCTCCGGAACAGTGCATTTTACTGATTCGCTTTCTGTACCTAAGTTGAGATGTCAGCATGCTGACTACACTGACGCAAAGGCAGCCGAGACTACAGTTAGAATGCGGATTAAAAACAACTATTTGCGCTTCCGAGACGATATTTAAGATGTGTGTGTTAGGACTCGCAGTTCGTTATTGACTACTTGGGTATCAGTTACCTGTTATCTTATTCGATTGGTTTGCAAGTGACTACTACTACGGTCAATAGTATATCGAGTATACTATAGCATAGTTCAATATTAGTGTTCAAGGAGGGAAGAGTTCGAAAGTTCATACTTAAAGATGACATACACGGTGAGAGCTCCGAGGTCACGCAAAAGTGTAATTAAATGGAAAACAATATGCATAATGTAATTCTAAATAAAGATATAAATAATTACACACCTATTTATTTTCTTATTTCCACATAAGCCAGGAACTGTAACACGACAAACAAAATAAGTGTTTGCTTTGTATTACGTTATTTATGCTTTCCGAGTTTTCGGTTGCTATTTTACAAACGAAGTTACTACTGGTATCCAGGAAAGCTGTCCTTGTAAACAATGGAACTATAAACATCCCAGTTGTGCATATTGTGGCACAGTTCCATTAATTTTTAATATAAAATTATGTTTATGTTGACAAAAGCTGCATCATTGGATCATTGCCCATATTGTGTAATACCCACTGGAAAAATGCAATTCGTGTTTCGAACTCACGAGAGTCGCATGTTTACCCAGTAACTGGGACAGATACTCACCAATAGGGTACCGTGGTAACGTTTAAGGCTTACACAAGGCAGGTCCGTGGTTCAGATCCTACCAGGGAAGTCTACAGGACCGTCTTACCTTCCTAAGGATATTTGCAGGATTTCCTCTGTCTTCATATCTGGCAAGTGCCGGAGAGGTATCCTAACATCTCCTTAACTGCCATTTTACTATATTTTATTTCATGCGTCACATGTGTCCACCTCATGTACAACTGTTTTGTACAGAATGTTCCGCCAGAGTGCACTGCTGAAGCATTATTTTGTGTAATCCTCTGAAATTATTCTGACTGTGAAAATAGAGGTAACCTAAGCTGACTTCACTTGTTTGAATAATCAACAACCATAAAGAAAAATGTCACTGAAGCGGTGTAAATCTCGCTGTCGGCTAGCTACCTCAGGTCCCTGTTTTTATTTGGTGTATCTCAGGGCATGTAGATACAGAGGAATTAATTGTTGAATACTTAAATGACAACACAATGTGTTAGGTTTTACTGCAGAACGATGCATTTTCAGCAATTTCTTCATTGCACAATTACTTAAATTCAAATAATAAAATATCGTTCTTTTTAATAGCTGTTTTATATTTTCACAAAACAAAATAGGTGCAACAATATTGGGTTAGCATAATAAAGCTCTCTTTGTCTATTTAAAGCCCTATCTAGTCCTCTTTGTTCAGAAATTCAAGATTCCAAACGTTCGTCTCGGAAAAAATATTTGTTGTTATTCTTGTCACCATGCGAACAAGTGAAGCACGATGTCTTGTTGCCTCTGTTACATTACCATTTAGCATAGATGTTTTAGAGGACTTATACAAACAGCGGTTTCAAAGTTAAACGATGGAAGACGTAAAATACATATAATGTGGTGTGAAAGAGTTTGAGATTTAAATGTGATGTTTATACATAAAACTGTTTTTCAAATGGAGTTGACTTTAATCAACTATTTGTTGTAAGTTAAACAGTGATATAAACTTTATAACATCGTTAGTTAGGTTTGGCCATTGCTCATTTACAATTCCGCCATTATTTAGTGAAGATTTCTTTGAAATGAATCATATGAAGACTAGCAATATCTGTGTGTAAACATTATTATTATTATTATTATTATTATTATTATTATTATTATTATTATTATTATTATTATTATTATTATTATTATTATTATTATTATTATTATTATTATTATTATTATTATTATTATTATTATTATTATTATTATTGTTATTGTTATTGTTGTTATTGTTATTGTTATTGTTATTGTTATTGTTATTATTAATATTATTATTAATATTATTAATATTATTATTATTAATATTATTATTAATATTATTATTAATATTATTATTAATATTATTATTAATATTATTATTAATATTATTATTAATATTATTAATAATATTATTATTATTATTATTATTATTATTATTATTATTATTATTATTATTATTATTATTATTATTATTATTATTATTATTATTATTATTATTATTATTATTATTATTATTATTATTATTATTATTATTAAAACCTCGTTACACTGCATAAATTTGTAATATTGTTTTTGTTTAATCATCACCATGTATAGTTTGTGTTAATATTAGACTAGCATTGCAACTAAGGGAAAAACGAGACCAACTTCACGTCGGGTAGAGTGAGTGAGTGATTAGGGTTTAAGGGCCCGTCGACAGCTCGGTCATTAGAGCCCCATCGTCGGGTAGATATTCTGACGTTTCTGTTTAGCGAAAGTTAGATATGAATTGATCCCTACTGAATGGAAGTGGGGTAACAATGAACTTCTTTATCTACTTCAGATAACGAAGGATTTGATGGTAGGTGGAGTGGGAAATACGATGAGTACTGCGGTGAGTACTTGCTATGTCAATCTGATTTTAAAATAGACTGTACATTTGGAAAAGAAACGCGTGGGTTAGGTGACTGATGCAGGATCAGACGCGATGGGTATTGTGTGCAGCATATGCTGGAAGTGTTTTGAGGAGAGAATGCTTCTATCCTGCATGAAAAGTTTCTGCTCGGAGTTGCTCATGAGAACAGAGGGGATATCGAAAGGACATTTTGCCAGATTGTACACATCCTGGAGACGTTAGGGACTCCGCTATCATTAGATCTGGCCGCATTTGGCGCTCTTTCTCCCTATCCCTTCCCCCAAGCCAAATCTGAGCCTCAGTCTAAAACTCTCCTCCTTCATTGTCGCTTACCTCAGTCTATTTCCTTGACAACATTCTGCAACATTGCATTGGACAGAAGGTGAAAGAAAAAGCAGCTTTTGAGATTACGACTTTAACCTAAAAGTACTACTACGGGTATTACGATTCAGTCATTCTACTAAGGGTGCTTGTGAGAGCTCTTTTCTCTCCAATTTTAAGTCACTATAAATTTTGTGTTTATTGTTTAGTACTTTACATAGAATTCAAGCACAGATATCTGCGATTCAATCTTAACACTGCAAGTACATAAAATAACAAAAGGTAAACAAGAATGAAATCCCGCCACCGCACTACAAAATACGCTCAAGTGAAGCTTCTTCACACCACTGGTTGTGAATACGTGACCGACATCAATTTTATTAGCGCAGCCGAAAAAAGCATTTACAGATAGTTCACGAACTTTCTGCTGCCGGTTTTTTTGTGAGAGGTTCAAGATCGGGTGAATTTCTAGAATAACCCATGCTACCTTATTCTTGTCTATGTAAGTAAGCGATACGGCGAGAGAAGCTAGTTTTTGCGATGTCGTAAGTGTTGAACGAACAGTTGTACAGTTAACGTTGAGAGAAATGTGAGTGTGAGTCATCAGAGACCGTTTTGGGGCATTTAATCATCGCGTCGGAATTATTTGAATCAGTTTTAGGGATTGTGACCGTCGAAGCCAGCTGTTTGTGAGACGGAGAGAGAAAAACTGAAAGACACTGAAGTATGTGTCAAGGTTATTATTAGACAGAACAGCTGTGAGTTGCAGGGTCAAGACGAATAGTAAATTGTGTTAACGATAAAGGAGAACTGTGTTTTGTGCTTCAGTTTTAGAAGACAAATAAGGTGATAAAAGTTAACTAGACTTTTTATTTTTTCACATTGGTAGCGGAATGGAATTTGTAATATTATCATTTGTTACTACAATTTTGACAGAGTTTTCAATTAACCTGTATTCTTAATAACACAGTAGTGTATTCAAGACAAAGGCTGAAGAAACATCTATTAGATATATGTTAGGAGTATGCGCACGCACGCATATGTGTATGTTTGTATACCTACGTGTGTTCCTCTAAACGGATTAGACTAAAGCTGAGGGAGCTCTGGAGACCGCTGTAATCCGGTGCACAAAGGCACGACTTCGAAACGCAGGAGCATGGCAAATGAATGATCTCATTTAAAGCGTGGAAAAACTCTCTGCTTTTCTTTGTTACATTGTGTCAGAACAAGCGAGCGATGTGTGCTAATTAGGAAGTTGGATGACCGCGTACAGACAACAATGGGACGCGTCAAATGCTAAGCTTGGAATCTTCTTGTTCTGCAGTGGACGAAGCTCTTGTTTTTGTAGCTTAGTTTGTGAGGCAAAACCAACCACAGCGGTCCGTCTCCATTGAAAAAGTAAGCGTTTTTGTTGAAAGCGTCACTGAATTAAATTACTCTGAAGGAAGCTGCCATGAATATTAACGAAAATTGCCCAAAAGCAGTGACTTCATTTTCAACCAGCATCGCAATTATGCAAAGAGACATTCAGTGAAATAGCAAGCGAGAACCGTTATGGTATATACTGAAACAGGTTATTGTTATGATAAATAATTATTTTTCTGTTGTTAGGTATGCATAATAAGAACAATTTATAAAAAATTTCCTTGTTTATTTACGTTTTTGTGAGTTTAAATGGTAAACATTCAGTAAGATTCTGCACTCCTATTCCGTTTCTCTTGCATTATTAAAGTGGAGGTGTTAAACTAGGAAGCAATCGGATCTAGTATATGGAGCGACGCTAGAAAACAGAACTGCCTCCCCAGCATTTGTTTACAAAAGTTAAATTCCAGTAAACTGGGTTTTAAGTATCGAAGGTTTGCTTTGAGGCAGTATAAAGTATGTTTCAGAAACCAATTTAAACTTTAACCGTTATAAAACTTATAATATTTGAGACAGGAAAAAAAAAAAAAAAAAAAAAAAAAATAATTCGCATAGTGGGCAAACAATGGGGTTTTAAAACACACTGGGAAGATGTTCGCCGTTCTCTTGTTCAACGCATCAACGTACAGATAGCACACAAATAAATCAGCACTGCCTTCTTGCGGACACCTCATTCTTTACCGTTTGTAGGATACCTAATTACATCATGCTTTCATTTTCTTTGCTGATACTGTCCGCTTGCCGGTGCCTTGTATTCGGTATGGAACCAACAGAGTATACCTATGCTGGTATTGTCAAGTCATGGTCTATTTAGGAATAGGTGTAGCCACTTTCCTCAGCTGGAAGGGAGGTAAGGTAACGCGTCCCCTTTCAAACTGCTGGAGACCGATACCACAAGACACGCCCTATAAATGCCTCTACAGACCATTAGAAATTTAATGTCTATTACAATTTGTGCTCTGTATAGACCATTCTTTGTGCAACTCCATGCACAGGATGTTGCAGATAATATATTGGGATATTAACAATTTCTAGCAAGATGTTATCCTTCAGTTAATGGATGTGTCAGAGAAACCAAAAGTTCAACCGATTAAGATCTGGAGATCTTGGCAGCCACTTTGTTGCAAAGTGTCTACTGATGGCATGATCACCAGAGATCTGGGTAATTAATTGTTTTTAAAGGGTGTAT
This sequence comes from Tenodera sinensis, assembly GCA_030765045.1. Lineage (NCBI taxonomy): Eukaryota > Metazoa > Arthropoda > Insecta > Mantodea > Mantidae > Tenodera > Tenodera sinensis. The sequence goes on along the minus strand of CM060969.1, from coordinate 81,205,873 downwards.
ATATGCGGCGAAGCGGATTTTTGCATGAAGATAATGTTTTCGATATCGTGATTCCTCAGTCTAGGGACGACGTATTATTTCGATTATTATTCGATTATTTCTATTTACTTTATTACATGCACGAAGTACTTCAGCAACAGTGATATTATTGATAAATTTGGCTTTCCAGATTTCTTCTTACCGCAACATAACCAGTTTCCTGGAGAAAAACTCCACTTTCACAATAATATTGAGTCGGTTGCACTCTTTTAGTGACGAAGCCATGATTTGTAATTTAAAATGCTTATGACAGTATGATTAATGTTTTATTCAACAAAACTGTACCCATGGTGACAGTAAACTCAAAAACAATAGAAAACCAATCCATATTGCTGCCCAGTATGTCAGTACAATTATTTTTATCCTATCTCAAGTATTATAATATTTATAGCGGTTTAAAGTTTCAAGTGGCTTTTGAAAGACCTTATACATCATTACAGCGAGGGTAAATATCCCATCGCTTACAATGTTCGCGCGCTCGCACTATACACACTCCGTGGTGACTGGCAGACGGCGTAGCACAGGAGTTCAGAACATGTAAACAAAAGGGCAGGGCTGTGTAAGAAGCCCTAGTCCATTTACATCAGTTCATATCGTCATCTATTCGTTCCTCAAAAACATTGTAGTGAACAATAATACACTTTTAAATTGTTCAAAAGTAAAACTTGTCATCTAAACAATGTTTATACAGCGAGAAACTTCTCTCAACGTCACATGATGTAACGGGAGCAAACGTAAGATATTTTGCATTGTGTTCGTCATACGTAGATGACATTTTGTCTAGCTGTTGTAAATCAATTTTTATATGAACCATTGTAGCGTAGCCAGGATCATTACATGATTTTACATGATCTATTTTGCACGTCTTAAAAAAACTCCGATTGAAGTGACAAATGGTCGTGTTCTTTATTCTTTGATGCTGCAACAAGTGCTTTATGTTTTTGGTATTACAATGTTGCTTCAACAATTTCCGTTTCTCCTTGGAATCTCTAATTTGTGAATAACATAACTTACAGTGTATCGTATCGCCATTCAATACGATATTATTTCTTCCAAATTCTTCCATTAACTTATTTAATTTACCATCACCTAAAGCTGAAGACATTATTCACCTCGTATGTAAGCACGGATCGCATAGAAAATAACACTCCCTATCTGTACGGTACAGCTGTCATGCTGAACCACAGCACGCTGTTCACCCCTCAGTCCGAGGTAGCAGCGATGACGCCAGGCAAGCAATTCGCCGTGCAGACAACCTGATTTCTTCTTCAGTGGATATATGTCCTCGCTCTATACATCATTACTTGGTGCTTGAATACGCTAAATATTCATAGATTTTAGAAACCACTTTGTATTACATGATTTCACAAAATGGCGTTATTATAGAGGGAGCAATAATTATCCTGACTGCAAAACATTACGTTCACCATCTAAGTCGATCACTACAGCTCTTCACCTCACACTGCACAGCACCACTATCAAATAACTGCCGTGAATCCAAAAAAAGCTGTTTTAGAAAAATATTTGTGGTGTGTGTGTGTGTGTGTGTGTGTGTGTGTGTGTGTGTGTGTGTGTGTGTGTGTGTGTGTGTGTGTGTGTGTGTGTCAGTCTTTGGGCACATAACTCAAAAACCAAAGTCGGTTAAAAGCCAAAGTTGCAAATTTAACATCTTTCAAGGCTGCGACACGAAGATTATGAAGAGAATTCCTCCACTCTAGATTAACTTTCACATGGAAAAATTTTCGAAAATTTTGATTGTCTCAAAAATGGCTCTAACGATTTTGATTAAGATAGTTTTATGACAAATGAAATCTATATTTTGAATTTTCTGGCTATAGTACATGTAGTCCTGTTCACTTTGGATGACTGGATGACTTTTGCATAACTGGTATACGTAAGGGATAAACCAAATCTTACTATATAAAAATGTAGATCATGCTAAAACCCAAGATGTCCTTTTTTCATTCAATTTTTTAGAGCGAACCAACTTGGAGGTATTTCTTGTTATTTGTGTGAGTTTTTGAAAACTTAGGCTTTCGTTAAATGAAAGATCATGATTCATTTTTTGTGTCTTAAAGGAATCTCAAACTTTTAAAAGATTTGATTACATCTCAAAGCCTACTGTATTCCCATATTCCCCTTGTACCTACAAGAAAATAAACGATAGGTAATATAATCTGTGAAAATGTTTATTTCAACTAACACGAATAAGATAGAGGAATAAGAGTTTGTAAGAATGGTTAGTACAAGAGCAGAGAAAGTCATGTGATGCAACATATCAGATTTTTTATTAATATACACTTTTTATCGCTAAATTAATGTAGATCCTTTTATTGGATGCCACCTGCATATACCTAAAAAGCGGAAAAGAAAAAAAACTGTTTTCTATAGCTTATAAGTTCATAGAAGACGATAAATGTATAGTAAAAGTATCTGCTGACTGACACTTTTAGTAAAAACTATAGCAAATTCAACAAGGTCGGTATTTTACAATTTATTTAAAACTACCACCATAATAACGTATCGTTGCTGTCGTTAGGGCCCCACTCAAGAAAACAATCCATCGCAACATCTTATTTTAGGTCTAAACAAGATAGCGTGGGTAGTCAGTGTTGGAAAGTTAACTGCCACTTTTATGGCGGTATACCTATAAGCTTTGCTTTCCAAACAGAGAAGGTAAGTATTATACAGATAGCATGCATGGAACATTTTTGAAACAATTCTATTTTCACAAAACTGTCGCATAAGGATTATTGGAGCATGCAGTCCTAAACTGAAAAATCTGATATGTTGCACTCACATGACCTTCTCTACTCTTGTACTAACCATTGTTATAAATCCTTATTCCTATATCTTCTTCGTGTTATTTGAGATAAACGTTTGTACAAATTATCTTATTGCTTAATTCCTTGTAGGCACAAGGGGAATATTAGAATGCAGTAGGCTTTGAGCGATAGTCAAATCTTTTAAAGCTTTGAAATTCTGTTCTCTTTGCACGCTTAACGTATAACAAAACCTGATGTGTTGCAGTCACATGACCTTCTCTACTCTTGTACTAACCATTCTTACAAAATCTTATTCCCATATCTTCTTAGTGTTAGTTAAGATAAACATTTGTACAAATTATCTTCTTGCTTATTTTCTTCTAGGTGGAAGGGAAATGTTAGAATACAGTAGGCTTTGTGCGATACTCAAATGTTTTAAAGCTTTGAGATTCTGTTCTCTTTGCACATTTAACATAAAAAATGAACAGCGATGATCCATTTAAGTTTTCCGAAACTCACACATAACGAGGAATATCTCCGAGATGATTCACCCTACAAGAAAATTTATTTGGACATAAATTGTGTATTTTAGCAAGATCTACATTTTTGTATAATATGATTTGTCTGTCTCTAACAGTTTACCAGTTATGCAAAAGTCGTCCAGAGTAAATACGACTACAGGTGCTATAGCCAGAAATTTCAAGATATTCACTTCATTTGTCATAAAAATCTCTCTAACATATGACATTTAATCAAAATTATTAGAGCCATTTTCAAGAAAATCAAAACATTTGAAAAATTTTCCATGTAAAGGGTAGTTTAGGAAGATACTATTTTCTTCAAAATATTCGTGTCGCATCCTTGAAAGACATTAAACTTAAATGCCAACTTTGGTTTTTAAACTACTTTTCGTTTTTGAGTTATGCTGTCCACAGACTGACACACAGACCCCCCCCCCCCCCCCCCACACACACACACACACAAGGACCTTTTTCTAAAAATGCCTTATTTGGATTCAGGGGTCTCTTAAGAGTATATTTCCGGTGAAATCTCGACATCGAATTTTTGGATGGAATAGAATACTTCCCCTAGTTACCAGTAGAGAAAGTAAAAAATGAGTAACTATCTTTCACTTGTCGAAACTCACACAAATAACAAGGAATATTTCCGAAGTGGTTCACTCTACAAAAAAATTAATTTGGTTTAAGAGGTAGAACTGGAACTTAAAAATTCAATGCCACAACTGCCAGTTTGTCACAATAGCTCAGTGGTTAGAGCGTCCGCCCGGCAAGCGGAAGGTCTGTGGTTCAAATCCCAGTTGTGGCATTGAATTTTTAAGTTCCAGTTCTACCTCTTAAACTTTGCCCACACACGGCTTGTGTGTTTAAAAACACCAACAGTAAGTTTGTTGGCATAAATAAATAATAATTTAATTTGGTTTGTTTGTCTTATCGAAATCTAAATTTTTGTATAGTAAGATTTGGTCTATCTCTTAAGGTTTACCAATTAGTAAAAGTCATCCAGAGTAAACAGAACTACATAGGCTTTAGTCAGAAAATCCAAAATATACATTTCACTTGCCATAATAATATCTCAAACATATGCCATTTTAATCCAAATCGTTATCCATTTTCGAGAAAATCAGAAGTTTGAAATATTTTTCATGTAAAGGGTAGTTTAGGGTGGAAGAATTTTCTTCGAAATCTTCGTGTCGTATCCTTAAAGTATATTAAACTTAAGTACCAACTTTGCCTTTTAACCAACTTTTCGTTTTTGAGTTATTCTGTTCACATACAGCCAATCACACAGAGAAACGTTCGCACATGGACCTTTTTCTAAATATACTTCTTTTTGGATTCAGGGAGCCTGAAAATATGTTTTTCGTGAAATCTCGACATTGAATTTTCTGGTGGAATAGAATATTTTCTCTGCTTACTATACGTAGCAGAGAAAGTCAAACGAGCTGTAAAGCATGTTGCTTAATAGGGATGTACTGGCATTACTACAATTCAGCACTCTTACCTGACATGTAAAAGAACTTCTCTTGGCTAAAACATGAGTGAACGTGGATTACAAATGGTTTCTTATATCGGCAGTAGAGGTAGAGATAGATTTAGTACTCGGGGAATTCCGCAAGGAGCCCAAGCTATCTATAGTATGTCGGACGCCTGAATTGAGCTTGTATAAAGGTGTGAGGGAACCCGGGCGAGCAGGAAACCGGCGTGAGGGTTCCTAACGGGTGCTGGCTATTCATGTCGACACCAGGGTTCACCATGCAGTCACCAGTCGCATGGGTTTCGACAGCAGTCCCCCTCCCCCTGTAGGCCTCATAACTACAAGACCAACCATTCGTGAGAACAGCAGTTACAGTGAGCAAGTCCATTGCCAATACTTTCGACCCGGAAAGATTGGATTGAAAGGAAGGTGAGATGAAATGAGGGACACAAAATTGGATGAATATAATTATCCTTTCCAACTGGTAACCCGGGAAAAGCCCTAAAAACCCATGGTTCAACCGTGGGAATCCAACCCAAGATTTCCCGCAAGCAAGCCTTCCACGTTACCGCTATCAGCACGTTCTCTTGCACTCGAAAATATGCAGATATCTTTAACGTGTTCCTGGTGTACGCATTCATATGTATTTGGTGTCTGTATATTACGTGATCATTATTTCCTCATTTTATATGCCTTTACACTAGACTACTTGAAATTCGTCGCGCCTGTCGTCGGAGAAAGAAAAGGAAGTTGTTGGTGATTTGTGCTCGCACATCGATCTCTCGAGCCTCTCTCCTCTACCTGTACAATCACAGCAAATTGAAATGTATTAACATCGGCGGAGGAACATTATTTCTGAGAGCGAGTTTTATTGGACATCCACCGCTTCCTTTCTCGCCTTGCCGTATATCTTGGAGACGCACGGAGTCCGAGAGGATTGTTTTACTCTCGAACCGGAACCGTTAGAGGGGGTCGGCCAGGAAATTTACATAGAAATAAAGTTAGCGATGAGAGAATTTCACGTAACGCTTCGAGATAATCGATTTAAGGGGCGCTAGGATTCGAGAGCTGAGCAACTTGTCAAAATGGACGCGGTAATTGCTTTTACACCGATAACTCTTCAGCAGGGATTGCAATAAATGAAGTATGGAAATAGGATACCTTTTTCTACTTTCGTTACCTTTTCGACTCAATCACTTCGGCAGATTGCTTGACGTCCCAGAGGCACTCGTAATTACTCAGTTCGTCGTTTCTCTAATGCGAGCACTTAAGGAAGATGCAGGTGTTGTAAAGTAAAACTGCTTTTCATACACATTGTGATCCAACTGCTTAGTTCTGTAAGACACTCAACAATGTAGGTTGTCTTTGCCGTAACGTAAATCGCTTCTTTTTTTAAGGGAAAGTATACTCAACCTTAGTGGCGAAACCAAAATCATAGATTAAGTGAATCAATCATTTAAAATAAAAATAACACTGGCCGACAATATCCATCTGTAGAGTTCACAAATAACTGCTCTTATTTTGGTGATAAAGTAACAAGTCACTTTTTTAATCTACATTTTCTGTTTGGAAAAAATTTTAATTTTGAAATAGGTACATCTATCAAGTGACAAAACACTATGTTCCTCAGGTGTTTAAACATTCGTAGTGTTGCTGAGAGTGTACGATTAAAGTTGTTTCTGTTGTAATTAGTACAGAAAATCTGGTAGTTTGAGCCTTTTAAGGTGTATAATTTATTACAATATCACAAATGTGAGTAGATTCACAAAATAACCTTTGTTTCATTTGTGGTGAAGTACCACACCTCTTGCAAAGATTGCCCAGTGGCAACTGTGGTTTGGCGAGAGCCTACAAACCACATAGATGAACGCTATTTCTGATTGACTGCACCTAAAGGGCATGGTTGTCAATGATAAAAAGGAAGAACAATTCAGACTCCAATTTTCCATCTGCTATTCGATGTATTCCACATTCAGGTACTTTACCACTACCTATGGAGTGGAGGATTCCTCCAAGGTATATTAGAAAGCTGCATTTCTGCACAACAACAACAACCCTCTTCCTTCTTTTCCTATTCGTTATGCAGCAACTTTGCAATCAAATATGCTGAACAAAAAACGAAAAATGGGAAGAGCCATCAGGGCCACTGGAATGAACAATGCTTGCAGGTTAATGTTCATCTCTGTATAGGAATGCTCTAGAACTCGTAAGAGGAAAGCTAAAACATAACAAGCCTATGACGTCGCCACATGATTCTCTTCGGACCAAAATCACCTGCCAGAAGTTGTTCCTGTAGAGCTCTTGGAATATAATGCTCGTTAAAAAGATCCAACTGGATTTTAAATCTTGTTGACATATTTAATTAAAGTGTACCTTTTTTCTCTTAATCTGCTCAAATAAAATTATTCCGCCTATTGTGAATCACATAAACTGCAGCTAATAACTTTTTTCTTTGAGATATTGATTTTTTAATCCAAAATTATTAATATTTCACTCATGAAATGTAGAAAACATTCAAGCATATATTGTTGTTGGTCCAATTTAACTATAAAAATTAAAAGAGAAAGCAGCATATAGGATGTCCCAAAATTAAGCCGAAAAACTTCGGAATCTGATAGATAATATTATTTTAAACACTTTTTGTTAAGGAAAGCTTTTTGCTGTGGTGCTTCGTTTAAGCGCTAGACGAGTTAATGTCATAGATTACTGCCTCCCACCCAGTTTAAGTATTTACGGCAAAATCAACAATGCAAATTAGTATTGGATTTATCATATTAATACACAGTATTAATCCAAGAAACAAACACAGACATCTTATTGTCTCATTGTTTACAGTTAATCATAGCTTTACTATTAAAACTTAGACCGACAAACTTTTAAACCAGAGAAATGACTGGTGTCTTTGCGGGAGTGCTGCAGAATAGGGCACGCCAATGCAAAAGAAGAAATTAATATGGTTAGATTACTTATTTTTCTGACGTAAATCGCGTTGAAACTGTTTGTTATAAAATGCTTTTACTTGTTTTGTTTTTTATTTATGTTCCACTAATTCACTGTGCAGCTATCGTCTGCTATCTCTGCTCAGATACTAGTAATGTGCTTGTGGATCTTAATGGGTAGTTGTGACAATATATTTAGCAAGCGCTGCAAGCTTATCAGATCACCTCAGAGACATACGATCCAAAATGGCGACCGTAGGTCAGAGTTCCTCTTGTTGTATGCTCCATCAAATTCTACAGCAAAATTCATAGCCACTGAGATAACAGCACAAAACTGTGACGAATCGGACCGGAAGTGACGTGAGGTTGTCCTGTGCAGCTGCTAGCGGCAAATGCGTTTCCTCTTCAGATTTGCTCTTTGACGAAAGTGTTGGGAAGTGTCAACAGTTCTTTGTGCTTTATCTTGCTGGAGATGAAATGCTGCCCGCTCCAGATGACGGCAGCACGTTTTACAGCGGAATAAAGTGAAAATTTCTTTTGGTACTTACGTCTTTACTAAGTGTTTCGTCAGAGAGCAGCGACGAGTAATGTTCTAAATGTTTTAAACTACATTTAACATACTCAGCTTTTAGCCTGTGAGACATTTCTCTCCGGCATCTTGTGAAAGCAGTGTTGAACAACGTAGCCGTTAATAAATAACAGAGTGCTGCGAAATTAAAGTTTTTGTTCAAGGCTTTTAATCCTGAAGGGTGAATTTTATTAATTGCTGGCCTCTGTTGAAGAATGTGAAGTCAGACTTTGGCTACCACGTTTGAGAAAACAATAATAATGCTATGAAGAATTGTCATATTTACACAAATTTAAGAAATTCTATATTAAGAATATATATTAATACACAGGTATACTAGTTATCTGTGAACTATTTACAAATGCATGCAGTAGACACATCGAACGGCACTCATTTGTTCATGGGCCTAATCAGAATTTACACTGTTTACAGATATATGCAATAACAAAATCAAACAGCACTTATTTGTTCACAGACCTGATCGCAATTGAAGCTGTTTACAAATGTTTGCAGTAAAGCAAACCAAACAGCACTCATTTGTTCATAGACGTAATCAAAATTTTAATTCAGCATACTCCGAGTTTTGCGGAGACATTGCACTCTTCAGCGCTTCAGTTTACTTTCCGCTAATTAAATATATACCAGGTGAGTCAGCCGCGCCTTATTTTTTTGGAAGGTAGGCCACCCATCTAACGGCATATGCGCCTTAGTCCAGTTTTGCGCTGACTAAAATGTATTGCTTGACGTTCTTAAAGAGAGGAATGCGAAAAATTAAGAGCAACAGTGGTTTAAGGGACAGAACGTACTCCTCGCTTACGTACACCTCAAAAACATACGACTCGTTTACTGAGAGCGAATTCCGGTTTGCAGCCGATTTTACAAAGTTTTTATTAGAGTATACATAGCAACGTAATTCAGTAAACGCCTCGGAAAAAATGGACCTATCACATGAGCACACTAACAACGTCAACTAAAAGAAAATGGTGGATTCTTGTACTTAGAGCAGGGGTTGGCTGCCAAAAATTAGGAAAAATTTAGAGACACGCCTCATCCATCATGGACCCGTACAGTCAAAACGGACATATTATTAAACAACAGTTTCTTTACATTTTTGCGTGAACTACACCTCGTGCATCTCAATCAATATGCATAACAGCTTTCGCCATTTAAGTAATAATATTAAAACGCCCAGTAAATGATTAAAACTGTCTTAAAAGGCTAAATCAAGCACGCAAACTTGCGAGGTGGCAATGGCATAGCGCCAGCCATACAAGTCCTACTATTGCACGCTTTCAGTCAAGTCCCGAAATAGCTGAATAGGATTGTGACGGTACTCTCCGCTAACCTCCAATGACACATGTTCGAGTCTCAGCATTGTAAATATTTTTTTTATGTTCATCAAAACTTGGAAACAGAATTCACAATAATCTACTTATAAAGTTCCTGAAGGTTTAGGACATAATTTAAATAGTTTTTGGTTGTATGCATTTTGTAATTGAACAGATATAATGACTTCTGCCCACTGGACTGGCATGATGTAGTGTGTTGCAAATGCCGACCCCTGCGTTCTCCACATGTGTGCTGTCGCACGATATTTTGTGCCAGTCTTTCATTATGTATTCGACAGACGAGTACGTAGATATGCTTTTGATCTACGGAGAAGCAAGAACAAATACATCAGTGGCTCAGCATCTATATCGGCAGAGATATCCGAACAGACAACAACCAACAGCAAACACCTTCCGGAATGTTGAAAGGCGTCTGCGTGTAACAGCACCACTTGCAAGAATGCCTCCTCATGGACACGCACCAGCCACATCGGGTGTTAATGCAGAAGCAGTTTTGAACGCCACGCAGAACACTCCGCATATTAGTACACTGGCAGTTGCTCAGGAGGTGAATATCAGCCAATCTTCTGTAGTGCGAATATTGAAGACTAATAAGTTCCATCCTTATTGTTTGCACCTACACCAAGCACTTCACGGGAGAGATTTCGAAGCTCGAGTAATCTTTTGTGAATGGTTGCTGGAGCGAGTAGCAAGTGATGTGGGATTCGCATCCAGGATATTGTTTTCTGACGAATCAAGATTCCACAACAATGGAACTGGAAATCGTCACAATATACGCAGTGGTGTAAATGTCTGGTGTGAAATCTTGGGAGACCACCTTGTTGGACCATTATTCTTCGAGGGGCATCTAACAGGAGCACGCTACCTGGAATTCCTCCGTAGCTCACCCCTTATTATTTGGGAATGTGCCACTGCAGGAGCGATTGACGATGTGGTTTCAACACGACGGCGCTCCTCTGTATCGGTCGAGGATCGTCTGCAATCATTTGAATGCTGCACATCCTGGTCATTGGAAAGGAAGACAAGGAGCAGTCTCCTGGCCTGCCAGATCACCTGATCTGACACCCTTTGCCTTCGTTCTCTGGGATTATTTAAAAGAACGCAATTATGCACAGGAGCTGGGCAATCTAGAAACCCTTCGTCAGCGTATTACAATGGCTTGTAGAAATGTTCAACCCGCCTTGCCACACCAAGTGAGGGGCTCCATTCAACAGCGTGCCCAGGCGTGCATTGCCCAAGAAGGTCACCAGTTTGAGCACTTGCTTCGTTAGAGGAGTCGTGTTCCAGGAATAGAAAAAGGGTCATTCCAGCGCCGCAAAACATATCACTACGAAACATTTTTAATAGCACAATAATTCATTGTCTGCAAAATTGTTTAACTTCCATGTTAAAGTCTGACGATGTAATTTCCTTGCTTTCTGTGTTCAAATGTGTATAAATGATCCTTATTTCAATTGCACCTACCTATAGGTGTGTTTAAACAACTACCTAATTGTATTTCACCAATAAATAAACATCAAACAATGCCATAAAACATAAATAAAACAATAAAAATGAATATACGAGTAATAACATTTTTTCAGAATAATAATTTGTAAATTGTGAGGATTGCACAGTAAAAAAAAAAAAAAATAGTACATTGAGGTGATTCGAACCACCTTCACAGCAGACAGATTACCTCGGAGTCTTGCAACAGTTCCAACTGAGCTACCTAGTACCCAACGTGTGAACTGAACATTCCGTTAAGATGTAATATTCGGTGGTTCCAGTGAACATTTACAGAAGTGCAAACGTCAGCTAATTACGAATATATTAAAAGGGATGTGATAACATCTATTTTAGCACTAATTTCATCGAGTGTTAAACATCCTTGTTAAATACGCGGGTAGAACCTAGTAATTGGGTCGATGTTTTCATGTTGGTGTATACAATTCGGATTGCATAAAACTCGAGAATAAGGGGCAGCTGACTCACCTGGTATATGATCATCAGATAATTCTTCATACCAATCATATTAGCCTTTCATTTATCCAAAAGTGTAAATTAACAAGCTCCAAAATATCTCCTTATATCCACGAAATTATGTCATACGATATCGAAATTCAACATATCTCTGGTAAAGATAATATATTTAGTGACACGCTAGGTAAATAAAAATATCCCAGAAACAATCCATAACCCTCATCATGAAATTAAAATATTAAATTTAAACATTACAGCAAATACCATGTTTATACGGCAGTTAAACGATTTAGCAAAATTACAAAGAGAAGATCCAGAAATTTCACAATATTTAATACGGTACCTGACATAAATTCAGAAAATTCAGGAACCATTGGTAAATTTGATGGAAAAATATATGAATTACACGGTCAATATATTAAGAAATGGAAAGCAATAATTTCCAAATGTATGGAAAAAGAAACTATTCTAACGTTTCACCATGCACTCGTACATTCTGGTTCTCCTAAAACATCAAATACTATTGAGAAAAATTTCAATAGTAGTTTTATATATATATAATTTGTCATATTTGATGTTTTACCAAAGTTGTGAAAATTTATCCTGTAAGAAATATAAAAAATATAACGTACTTAAACAAAATTCTAAGTGATTACATATCCAAATATGGAAAAATGGATGCGATATTATCTGATAATGCTACTATATGCACCAATAAACTTTTTGTCAGAACGTTACAAATGAATAACATAAAGCTATACCATTCTTCGGCATATTTTCCACAAGGAAATTTAACAGAAAGATGTTTAAGAGATATAACTTGATTCTTTAGGATATTGTGTCATAAAAATCACGTGGAGTGGGGAAAATACTACGAGAAAATATAATATATTATGAATCATACAAAGTATGCCATTACGTCATTTGCACCGATCGAACTAATGTTCGGTAAAAGGCCTAATACGATCATTAAAGAATTATCACATACCATGGTGAATTAAGTATGGAAGAAGAACACGATATAGCATTTAATCGAATCTTCCGAAATTCTCAAAATATGAAACATAAAGTAAAACGTCGGCAAAGAAAATGGGAACCGCAACTAACAGATGAAGTCGTAGTTAGGAAAACTAATATTTCCAAAGCAATAAAAAAAAAAAAAAAAAAAAAAAACTAGAAAGATGGACCTACTTTATGCCGGACCTTATCGGATAAATAAACAGGTGATCATACCTATGAATTAATAGACGAAAACGGAAAAATATGTGGCCGTTGCCATAAGTGTAACTTACGATTATTTAGGAATAAAGAAAAAACATAACCCCATATAAATGTTTGTGTTGATATATAAGTGTCTCATATACTCGTATATACTTCTGTTATGTTCTATTTATATTATATAACCTAAATATGTGGGGAATATTTATTTACTTGTTTCGAGGTTATAATAATATAATTTAACAGTTTAAGCCGAAATGCAGGTAAAGAAAGGGGCATTTGTGGCAGTAATTTTGGATTACACCTGGAATTCACCATTTTTGTTGCATTTTAATTTTATTATATATCATTTATGAGTTATTATTTAATAATTGGTGTTAAACTATGTTAACTTATGAGTAAGGTAATATAACTCTCCGTTATAAATGAATGATATTTGGTATGCTATGGACATACAGCATGGCAGTGTCCTGGTATTACAGCTTCTGTGGTTCAAACTACCGATGAACACAGACTGTTAGAAAATGTTCACTTAACAACACCTAGCAACAGATATCAAGCATACATAAAGAACACAAAAATAATTACGGAGTAACTTCAACAAAAATCGACAGCTTTTATAGCTTGCTTAATTAAAATAAAACCAAATATTTTAAAGAACAGTGATTAAAAATGTAATTGACGTGAATAAAAACAATTTGCAAGAGAAAACCACATCATTTTTGAACGACTTCCCTGCACCCGTAACGCGCCTGCAAGTTTCATCAGAAGGAACCTACCAAGCAGGCCGAGCAGCAAACGACCGCCGCAGGGCCCAAGAAAGTATTCAAATTAACAAGGATATAAGTTTCTAAAAATGACGTGGGCAATCTATACATAACAAATATTCTGAAATCAGCGATATATTATTACAAAGCACAGAGCAGCAGTAACAACAGTACAAAAGGATAGGCCTAAAGATGTGATGGATCATTCTAACATTGCATCTCAGCGAGTAGATAATGTAGAGAGCGTTAAAGTTATAAGAGTGTGTTTTCCAAGAGATTCGTAAACCACTTTATATCGGAATGTAAGCTACTTGAATTCTTCTATCGCTGTAGTTGCTGGTTTTATGAATTCCTCTCGAAGGCATTTAGTGAAAGGAACAAAGCACACAGCCATCCTAAGATAGTCCATTTTCATGTATCTCATTCTCGGAAGCAGGAAATGCGTATCTGTTCAATATTTCAGCACGAATTCGATTCAGTACGAATCAGTTGGAGAATTTAACGTCATACTGGCAAGTTGGCCATGGTATATTAGTGGTTAGAGCGCCGCTCGATAAGAGGAAGATCTATGGTTCAAATACCATTGGATTTTTCAGCCCTGATTCCACCTGTTAAACATGATACATTTTCACTCCACGAGTAGAATTTAAAAACTGGTGTGACGACTGTGGTGATCATGATGATGATGATGATGAGCGAGAATTTCGTTAGCATAAACCTCCCGAACCTTAATTGTAATATCAAAATGTTTTAGAAAGAGGTGTGAGTGTGTTGTGTGTGTGTGTGTGTGTGTGTGTGTGTGTGTGTGTGTGTGTGTGTGTGTGTGTGTGTGTGTGTGTGTGTATGTGAATAAGTACTAACACCTCAGAAACAAAATTTTGGATAAATACCACAGTAGGTATTTAAGTGACGAACCTTTGAAGGAGGAAAGACGAAAATGTTAAAGAAGATTTCCCCACGACAAATAGCCCTTACAAACAAATCGTTACTACCTTTCTCTGCATTACTTTCTTTATTTTTCGATTGACTCAAAATTAATCTAATGATTTCGATTAAGTTCCACATGTTGAAAATCAATAAATGTTTTGTTTGTTAACGACACTCTCAATCGCAGGATTATATTAGCGCCACCGGTGTGCTGGAACTGCTTCTTACAGTTCTTTTGCGTACCGACAAATCTACGTACATGGGGCTGTGGCTTTCAAGCGTATCTAAAAACCATTGGTCTGGGCGACCTTGGGATCATTAGGCCAGCACCTAATCAACTGAACCATCCATGGCTACCCATATGATTAAGACATATCCGTGGCAAATAAAATGCGTTCCTTAGTTTTCTGGAAATATTATGTGAAGTTCTCTTAATTTGAATCAGTTTTGTGTAACTGGACAACTCCACGAAACATGCAGATTTTGTTAAAATAAGCAATTTGTATAAATAAGTGGTTCGTGACATTGACTATTTCCAACATATTCGTTGTTATTGGTTTCAATTTTCTAGTACTGTATATTTTTTGAAGTGTTTGGTTAAATTCTTTTATTTTTGCGTGTCTTCATGCAAAGAGTACGGGATTTCAAAATGCGAACCCTTTTCAAATTTCAGCCTCATACATCCCTGTAGTTATAACTAATGAAACTATTTCAACAAGCGTTTATCTGGATCAACATGAAATAGACAGCAAAATAAGCTTTTGCAAGAATAGATGGTAAAAGTTATATAAAGTGAGCGATATCGGTTAGAAAAAGTCATGTGAGAGAGAGAGAGAGAGAGAGAGAGAGTGTGTGTGTGTGTGTGTGTGTGTGTGTGTGTTTAGGAATATATAACGGAGGGAGAAATCTAACAAGTCGCAATGTACAGAAAGATATTGTGGCTACCCCACTCTCCAAGGAGAAATGGATGAAGCGAGGGAACCAGAAGAACCTATAGGCAGATAGGCCACAGCGATGCGCAGAAGTCCCTGATAATTCCAGCTGCAAGACCCGACCTACTGCCGGAGCTGCCTAGAAAATTTTGGTAGAAGAAAAATCTCTCCCGAATTCGCCTATCGATCTGGGAAAACCATGAAAAAGTCAAGCTCGTAATAGGCTGTGGTCGACGGAATTAAAATCAAGAATACCAGCGGAGCTATCTTGGTAGCACATGAAGGAAACACGTTAGATTGTTCTGAAATGTGCTCGAACGTTCTATGGTTTGGCAATGCAGAGACCTACAAATTTCGTAGTAGGTATGTAAAGACCATAATACATTAAATCGGGGCCTCTCAGGGTTCATGCACAGGTGCAAAGTCCAAAATGTGAATACGCAAAGTTGATCTACATAGGTGCAAACATCCATTCACTCTTTCCTAATGCTTGTCTCCATCGCTTTACCGTTGCTCCTTTTTCACCTTCACCTCCGTTTCTTCCTTACTGCGTCATGTTTATGTGTGCTGCATAATGTTATGCTCGTTAGTTAATTTTTTATGAACAAATAAAGTCTTTTGTTTTAATGATCTAGAAATCGAGGGTGCAAACATCATTCTTGAACGACAATGCAACTACTTTGTTCCACTCTAGCGTCTCCAATGATTTTACCATATATTTTCCTTGCACTCTGCTATAGTGACTTTCAACACACGATTTTCTTACACATATAATTATTATACCATAGACGAGGTATTTGCTTCTGTCGTCAAGATTTTTAAAACAATAAATTCCCCACTCTATTTTAAATGGACTTTTGACATTCTTTGTTTTCTTTAGAGCAGACAGGCAGCTATTTCACTAATAAGCAAGCCATCAACACAAGCTCCTCGCTTCTTCGCCCTGCCTAAGTGAGTCACCACGATGCTTGGGCAAACATCCACTTCTTACACTGCACACTGTGCCATGTTAAGCTTTGAGAGGCCCTGCACTGATGCAATATTCACATTTTAAAAACGCGGATGACTGTGCGCCGTGCTCCTTGCATGGCCATGAGCAAAATAAACAGGGTCCTGAAAAGTAGAAATATTAGAAAATTCAAACCAATAACAAAGAATATCTCAAACAAGTAATGGAGAAGCATTATATTTGACAAAAACCGTGAGTTTTAACCACACCTATATTTTTTTGCGCACCAAGATATTGCCTGTCTCTTACAGTCTGTCAATTATACAAAAGTAATTCAGAATAAAGAGAGTTTCACTGGTTATTGCCAGAAAACTGAGCAAGCAGATTTCATTGATCATAAAATTACTTAAACATGTGGCATTTTAATCCAATTCGTTAGAACCGTTTTTGAAAAAATAAGAAACTTCGAAAATATTTCCAAGGGGTGGTTTGGGGAAGACGGATGCCATTGGAAATCTTAGTGTCGTATTCGTGGAAGATGCTGAACTTAATAAAGTTTTCGATTTTGGGTGATGCTGTTCTCACCCACACATACACACACATACACTCAGACAGACAAGGGAACTTCAAGACGATATTTCTGGTTGCTTATACCTTCAGATTTTAACCTCTTCAAAGGTGTGTCCTAGACTAGCCGATAAGGTATGGCTACCAATCATGATATGAGATATGTATGACAAACTGAATGCACTCCAACTCTCCTTCTCTTTTAGCCAAAACGATCGAGAGCATGAATATATATTTTGTTTCTACGCAATTTCTCAATATTTGTTGAGGTTATTAGTGTAACTACCAGGAGTGACACACCCTTGCACCATGGCTTAAAGCAACCAAAGAAATGGTCATGGCTCCGTATAACGATAACTAATGTAACATAGACACAAGATGCAGTAAGATTTCCTTTAGCGCTCTTTGTACGTGATAGAAAAGAAAAAAATTGAGGAAATATAGAGTAGCCCAATCTAATGAACTTTAGAAAATAAAAGCACTATGAAATGTTTCAGTGAAAGTCCGGATCTAACCATACCAGTTAAAGATAACTATAGAAATGAACGGAAAATAAGGGAAAAATGTTATGTGTTGTACTCACATGACTTTCTCTACTCTTGTACTAACCATTTTTACAAACTCTTAATCGTATATCTTCTTCTTGTTAGTTGAGATAAACATTTGCGGAAAGTATCTTATTGTTTATCTTTTTGTGGACACGAGGAGAAAATGGGAATACAGTAGGCTTTGAGCGATAGTCAAATCTTTTAAGGCTTTGAGATCCCGTGCTTCTTGCACGCTTAACAAATAAAAAAATGAACAGCGATGTTCCATTTCACAAAAGTTTTGTTTCCCGAAACTGACACAAATAACAAGGAATATCTCCGAAATGGTTCACTCTGCAAAAAAATGTGTTTAGGCATAAGTTATGTGTTTTAGCGAGATCTACACTTTTTGTAGAGTAAGATTTTGTGTATTTCTTACGGTTTACCAGTTATGAAAAAGTCATCCAGAGTAAACAGGACTTCATGGGCTATAGCCCATTTCGAAACATTTTCCATGTAAAGGGTAGCTTAGGGTGAAACAATTTTCTTCAAAATCTCTGTGTACTATCCTTGAAAGACATTAAACTTAATTACCAACTTTGGTTTTTAACTAATTTTTCGCTTTTGAGATATGCTGTCCGCAGACTGACAAGCGGACACACACATGCAGACACACATGCGCGCGCGCGAGCACACACACACACACACACGCACGCAGGCGTATGTTTTTCTGACGAATGCCTTTTTTGGATTCAGGGGATCTCAAAACATATATTTCCGGTGAAATCTTGACATCGAATTTTTTAGTGGAATACAATACTTCCTCTGTTACACGTAGTAGAGAAAGATGTTTGGCGTCTGACGAAATCGCATACATTAAACTGGAAATAGAATGTACGTCAGTTTTGTAATTACCTAGCGGCTTATCTGCACAACTTATGAAGTTCATTAAAACTGAAATTAGTTTACTGAAACAAACTCATAACAGATTCTTTTTCTTCCTGACATAAGGTTTCTTTATTTCGTATCTCAAAATCAATTCGTATTACAACACAGTTCATTAAGTTTTCCTTTCGTAATTAGCATTTTAATGAATATCTCCGGTTGCCAGTCTTTTTTGTTTCCCTCGGTATGGAAATAATTTCATTAAAGGTCTGGTTCCTCTGGAAAGCTTTCTGTAAGACGACATGGCGTCCTGCTGCATATTAAGTTGCTGAGCGAACATGGCCTTCCTTGTTGAGAAGATGAAGTGGTTAATTTCGTTCTCCTCCGCTAACGTCTCTGGCCGCCCACTAATGCTCTTAAAGCTAGACTACCTGTTGTGATATCGAGATACGAAAGTCTCACCTTACCTGGATTTGAATATAAACTGTTGGCTTCCTCAAGGGAGAGAGAAAGAGAGGGGGAGAGAGAATGAGAGAGTTTATAGCGATAACTTGAGAGAACTTTCTGGTCTTGATATAAGTACGAAGTAGGGTGAAAATTTCCAAGTTAGGCTTTGAATAATGCTTGCTCAAAGTTTAGTCAGTGGGGCTTAGGTCTCATTGAATGATTTATTCAACATTGTGGACAAAATATATAAATAAATGTGATGTGCACTAAATTTCTCTACCGATTACTCATTAACATATATGCTTTTTATATTGTAACAAAATCCCACTTCGGATATCAGTATAACAAATGACATAGTCCAGTTGCTGTTTCTTCTATTTATGTTCTCTTCTAAAAGTGAATCACAAAAATACAGTTCTGTTCGATCAATAACACAGTCTACAAGTCTACAGTTCTTCGTGACCTTGAACTCACAGTTGTTATATCTGATCCTAACCCTGACATGTAGTTCACTGGCTTTTAAACTACTTCCAAGGATCACACTCACTAAAGCTTCTTCTGACAACCAAAAAGTCCAACGCAACGATTCATGTCTGCAACTGTCCCAGAGAGACTGTTCTCTCAACACATACACACACACAAACCACTCAGATGTACGTACTGCTAACAGCTGCCTCGTTCAACACTCACTACTTCACAAAAATTCTACTCTCACCAAACCTACTCGCCTCACCTATACCAGGTGGAAGATAGGTCTCGGTATTTGGAACACATTTTGTATGTTACGTTTTTGTGTCTGACCATTTCGTACAGAGATATTTTAGCTTTTCTTCGAACAAGAGTGTCACTTTCACTAAATCAATACATAAACAAACACTCGTTAAACAAACAGGTGTCACTCGTGAGCGTAAAAAAGTACCATGCCGTCTCCTTTCGTTTTTACCGTGCGAGTGTAGGTCAATCAGAATGCCAGTTGCACTCGATGGCTCCCAAAACATCACACCACCCTGCGTCGTGTTTGCAAGCGAACGACTTGTTTACTTGTTTACATCCAGAAGCAGGTTGAGATCCCTGACCAACCTCAACGTAACTTTGCCGAGTTACTTCACCCCAAAAAAGCAGCTCGTAATATTCCTTTAATTATTTTCAGTGGTTAATTATTTCGAAACCCTGTGGGATATCCCATAATTACTACCAAAAGCACGTCAAAAATTTGTTACTTTACGCATCTTATAAGCAACGAACTATTATCCTCGTACATTCTTGCACAATTACGCATCCAATTTGGAACAAAAACTATTTTGTTTTAAATAGACCGATGAAAGAACAAAATGCCATTAGACCTTTTTGTTTGTTATGCTTCTGTGAAGCACCGATTAGAAGAAATTTAAGTTCCCTTCCATTCGATATACATGAGAATGACGTAGCACAGATTGTTCTCACACTTCTTTTAAAACAGAAATAAGGCGGCAGTCAAAAACCTTTCATCTAGTGGATTGTCTCCCTCTAGTTCGGAATCAATTAATTTTGGTAGCTCTCTGGTGGCACTCGTTTCAGATGTTTTTGCCAGTTTGTCATTTCATTAGATCAAATACGTTAAGTTCATCGCTTATTTATATAGGTACTTGTTTTGTACAGGATAGAGTAACTTGTCTTGGAATTATTGTATACACAAAATGCATACAAATCTTTACAACAATTTTAGGGAATAGATTTTAAAAAGCAGTTGCTACTATACAAGCAGAATAAAATAATAAATAGATACCACCTGGCTAGGCAGACAGCACACCAACAAATATTGGCGTAACCAGCAAGAGTTAGCGATTAAAACGCGATGACTTATGTGTTTTGAAATGGATCACTTTTGAAATCAGTATAAAGTGCCGCAGTGGTCTATAGCTACTTGTTGAACCTGCGGATAATGCCGCTTTGCTTTTTCCTATTGCGGCGACTATTCAATTTGCCAGACGATAAGCAACGGAACTGTGTGGTGGTGAATTGCTAAACAGTCCACAGTGAGTCGCAAAACAAGGGCTGCATGTTTGTTTTGCTGCTAACTTCATCAACATGACAACAGATGTGCCATATTGCTGGCTGGGCGGAGACTTCTTGCCAGCTCTTGCATAATCTACTTGCTACTCTGGCATTCCCTCAAATATCCTCCTTCTTTATGGCTCGTTGCTTTTCCAATTTCAATTTCCATTGATTGAGCTGCTTATTCATTTGTCGGTCAGCTATTGTTTTAGCTAAATATAATTTTATATATTTGACTGAAGTTTAGGCTTCACTCTTTATAATTGTGTTGTTCTCTCCTTGGTCATATCTGTTCAGTCCAGAAACCAAGAATGCATGAAAAGCTTTTCTGGCCTTCCAGGTGAATGTCTTCCATCAATACATTTTCTCCTTTTATGTGAACCATCCGATTATGTGACTCCGATTCCATTTATAACTTCTACTATCCACCCATTATTTATTGTCATTAATCAAATCACACCTTGTTACACCAGTTTTAATTTTCATAAACACTTGAAAGTTGAGATGAACTGCATATAATAGTCTTCGCAAGTCATCCATTGCAAGTCATCCATTTCCTGCTATCAGGACAGTTAATTGTCAGACTGACAACTTTACTTCACTAATCTTTATCTTATATCCATTTTTGCATTAGCATTTTTGATTATAGGTAGTATAAGGTAAACACGGAGTGGGACACCGCAACTAACTCATATTTATTGTGCCTGCCATCCCCCTAGAGGCAAGGATGAAGTGAGGGAACCACAGGGTGCTACAGGGTCGCAGCTAAAGCGCGTTTCACCCTTAGAAGACAGTACACGTTAAATGGAGCGCAGTGTTGCAACATGTACTAGTTGCGAATCTTTCTCCGCAAGCGACTCGAGGTGGCCGGAGTCCTGCACTTAGTCCTTCAATTGCTGCTTGACGGACACTTTTAACTTTGGTATCCCTCCATGCCTTTGTTACTGTATGACCTAAATTTACAAATGACTCGTCTGTATAAACAACTGATTTCCCCTGGTCCCTAAACCTTTTTACGTCTTTTAGATATTTATGTCGCCATCTGATGATATCGATATCGTCTCTTTCTATTAATATGCACTTGTTACCCCTTCTTTCATATTCCAACCCCAAATCATGTAAGAACCGACTAAGAGTGGCCCTTGAGAAATTTGGTACGGTCTCATCACTGTTGAATCGTGACAAAATTATATTCAGCATGGGTGGAATATTTGCAAACTGTAAAGAATGAACAATTCGCCGCACTCCACCTTGCACTATTCAATCATATTGCGTTAACCTACCGTTTTGTGTAGTCCCGCCCTTTTTGCTTTCTTTTTCGATGGCGTTCTTAGAGGTCCTTTCATTAGTCTTTTAATCATACACACTACTGCTTCTGAACACCCGATAGCCTTAGCTGTTTCTTTTACTGCCTTACACGCATTTTGCTTCAAAAATAATATAACACATTCATAATTATTTGGCGTTCCTTACTTCTTAATTTACCAACATATCGTCTCTTCCTAGCTTCCCCCTCCATAACTACAAATATTTACAAAAATATTAAACAAATAACGCAATAACAGCTCACAGTTACACACACGGCTTCTTTCGAACTAATGTTAGTGCTGCTCCTTATACTATCTTCTGTGTCAGGCCTGACGCTGAATAGATGAATACCTTTTGTTTGCCTTACTGGATAAAAGAAAGAGGTTACTGCCTTTTGGTTTATTTTAAAAACTTTCTCCAACCTTCCTCAACATTTGTTCTCGCTGGTTCCCTGATGTAAACTCAATAACAAAAAAGTTTCACACTGCGTAACTTTTGCAGTGCACAGATATAAAATTTTCCGAAAACATTTCATTTTAAAAATTATAACACTTAACTGGGTAAACATAGAGAATTCAAAGTGGGCAGGTAGTAGCACTATGGTATACTCTACCTAAGAAAAAATATAGATGCATTCTAGCAGTTAGTTTGTTAGTTAGTGCGTGATGAGTATAGAAACAGGAAATATCGTACTTCTATTGAAAAAAACGTTTTCTGAAGAAATTTGGGCCTATAGAAATGTATAATGACTCTAAAAAGGATATAACCTGACAGAGAAAAAAATTCTGCATTGGATAATGTGTTCAAATCTGAAATTTATAACAAATGAATATTTATACCATGCTATTAGGAACCTGGCAACACCGCGAGGGTAGAAAAGGACGCGGCTAATGGCAACTTGTATGCGCTAGATAGAGACAGAGATGTCCCATTTAACTCCATACTGTCTTCTAAGAGTGGAACGCTATATAGATAGGCCCCGCCGAGCAGTCACTACACACAGCGGGTCCGCTATCGCACCGGCGTCCCCCTCACCCGTCCGATGGGTCGCGCAGGCGTCCTCCGACAGAGGGTAGCGGCTACCCATTCATCACCTAGCGCCAAGAACAGCAGTTACCATGGGAAAGCATCCGCGTCATCTGTCTGGCACCGTCAACACCACTCGCCTTAAAGCACACCTGAAAGATAAGGGAATGAAGGGAAATGATGAAAAGAAAACAGTCATATGAAAGAAAACACCCCAGCATTCGCATAAGTTACGGGAAATCACGGAAAAAACCCATGTCAGAAAGCGTGGCCACGGGGATCGAACCCGTGATCTCCCGAATGCGGGCTACAGATATTACAGCCTCAGCCTTCCCGTTCAGTAACGTCTTTGATTATTTTATTCATTATTAAATTAAACAATAATGGGCATAAGCAGTCTCCAAGACATGCTTTTTAATGAATATATTTTTCAAAACGTTCCATTCACCTTTATCTATTAAAATGAGTACCAAAACTATCTTTAATAAGTATAAGCAACCCATTGGGTATATTCCTTTTTGTTTAATTTGTAGAACATATTTTAGGCGCAGTCTGTCAAAAGCCTTCTGGAAATCAAAAAACTTGGTACACTATAATCGAGCATCTTCTCAGTTACCTGTGTAATTATAGAAATAGTAGCAGTACCTAACTTACCAAGTCAAAATCTCTGTCGTTAATTTCGGAATTTTGGACATCTGTTATACTAGCATTTTCCAAGACTGATGCCTTTGCCAAAAGAGAGCTATGTTTATTGTACATTAAGGTTTCATCTGAGATGGGAAAAAATTTAATACCTCCTTCCGAAGTTCTGTTTGCAGCATACACTTTGATGCAGTGCCAAAGCACAATGTTATTGGGAAGTCGGCGCCGGACAGTCGAAACGGTAATTAGATCAGCCACGCGTTCGCCCAGTGTAAACATCAAAAACGTGATTGCCTATGGTGATCTGCAGGGAGTGATTTTACTGCAAGAGAATAGGTATGTCTAATGTGAACCGTCCAAAAGAAGTGCATATTTCAATGAGGCGCGAAGAAAATGAAATGTCAGGGGAAATTGAACTGGTTCACATTTGTGAACTGACACTGTAAGCTAACTGTAAATATCAGACACAGTTGAAGTAGATTGCTAAGTGAGAGTTTCAAAACTGCATGAAGTCACATGCAGTGTTGGAAAATTACTAGTTAAGATTAAACAGTTGCTTCGTAACCAAGATATAAGCATAACATCAACGCGCACTATATAAACATGATGACATTGATCGGTCTAGGTGGCTCAGATGGTTAGACGCTAGTCTACTCATCTCAAAGTCGCGGGTTCAAATCCGGCCAGACCGATGAGTTTTAGGTGTGCTTAAAAACGACAGTTCTATGTCAGTAGATTTACTGACATGTAAAAGAACTCCTGAGGAACGAAGTTCCGGCACACCGGCGACGCTGATGTGATCCTGGCAACAGAAAGCGTCGTTGAACATATATATATTTTAATTTAATGACTGCATTGGGAGGGGGTTCTCTGTATTGTATTGTGCACCTGTTGACTTCTGATCGGGTGCAAAGTTCAGAGTCAGCTAGAGTGTATGGTTTATGTGTAGTCAACCTCGCGTCCTTTGTACGAATTGTTTCATATTTAGTTATTAGACCTAAAAGTATAAATATTAATCTTATTATACAACTATTATTTGCTATTTGTTTTCCAAAAAGCAACATTAGTTTTTGAAATGTGAAATGCTATCACAACGACGCTCATAACGATCTGATCTTCTACTGCAGATGTTAGAAAAAGAAGCTGTAATTAAAACACTTTACGACCTGAGCCACATTTTAAGCACTTGTGAAATGAATTCCAAAGTTTCGAGAGTAATTTATCTCTACTCCTCGGAGGTCTGAAACTAAATGATGCATAATATCAACAAGACTTGCTGAGATGAAAGATGCTGTTGATCTGAGGGTGGAAGGAACTTGGGAAGGAGGGAGTGAAACCCGTTTAGGCAGATTGGACATTACAATATTTTTTTTTAAAATTTACTTTAAGTTGAATGCTTTTACATAAATTGACGCATCTAGCATATTTTCTTCTATACGCTACTAATTAAAAAGTCTACTGTCGCTTACGGTTTACCAACTATGCAAAAGTCATTCAGAATGCAGAAAACTTCAGGATCTATTCCCAAAAAAATTCAAGATATAAATTTAATTTAAATACTTTATTATCAAACTACCTTAAACCTATGGTATTTGATATAAATTGATAGAGCCTTTTTTGAGAATATAAAATATTTGAAAATTTCCCATGTAAACTGTCACTTTTGAGTTTTGCTGTTCACAGATATGCGTGCGTGCAGACGTACACAGACACACACGGAGCTATTACTGATTTTACTTTCTCTACTACGTACACTAAAGTAGAGGAAGTATTGTATTCCACCCAAAAATTCGATGTCGAAATTTCACCGGAAGTATGTTTTGAGGTCCCCTGAATCAAAAAAGCATTTTGTTGAAAAAAGTCTCTCTCTCTCTCTCTCTCTCTCTCTCTGTGTGTGTGTGTGTGTGTGTGTGTGTGTGTGTGTGTGTGTGTGTGTGTGTGTGTGTGTGTCATTCTGTCCGTCTGTGTGTTTGTCAGTCTCTGGACGGTGTAACTCAAAAACGAAAAGTCGGTATTTAAGTTTAATGTCTTTCAAGGATGTGGCACGAGGATTCGTCCACCCTAAACTACCCATTACATGGAATTTTTTTTTGAAAATTTTGGTTTTCTTGAAAATGTCTAATGATTTTGATCAAAACGCCATATATTTGAGATATTTTTATGGCAAATGAAATATATATCTTGAATTTTCTGGCTGTAGCTCATTCAGTTCCATTTACTCTGGATGCTCTGGATGACCTTTATATAACTGGTAAATAGTAAGAGACAGACCAAATCCTACTACACAAAGAATACAGATCTTGCTAAAACAAACAATTTATGTTAAAATAAATCTCTTTTATAGAGCGAACCATTTCGAAGATATTCCTTGTTATTTGTGTGAGTTTGGGAGAACTTACACTTGTGTGAAATAGAACATTGTTATTCAGATTTATATATTAACCGTGCAAAGAGAACGGAGTTTGAAAGCTTTAAAAGATTTGACTTGCTCAAAGTCTACTGTATTCCCATATTCTCCTTGTACATACAAGAAGATAAACAATAAGATCATTTCTGCAAATGTTTATCTCAACTAACACGAAGAAGATATAGGAATAAGAGTTTGTGAGAACAAGAGTAGAGAAAGTCATGTGAGTGCAACACGTTAGACTTTTTGTATTCAGAAGTCTAAAAACAATATAGCAATATCACGAAATGTAATTTTTGGTAGCAATACAATAAATCCTCTACTTATTTTAAATACATATTAGAAAAAGCAAACATCTGATGCGTTAATTCAATTGACTTTCCCTAGACTCTATCGTAAGTTTTTGCACGTACTAATTATTATTAGGAAAGCTTTTTTTCCCACTGACTTTATTTTAATCAAGATAAATGCTCAAATAGCTACATTACACATTTCTTATACGTAGATACAAAGGGAATACCTATAGTTAAATATTTTTAAATTGTATGCTATAGGCTGGGCTTAAAATACCATACTATTTCCATGGCATCACGAGAAGCAACTGACAAACCACAGAAGTTTAAAAATAGTTACTTAAGTATTGAGCAATTCTACCTGTTAATAAACAAAAAGCTTTTGATGACTGTACTGACAAGAAGGTGTTAAATTGTTTTTTTATTTTAAGTAATAGTGACTTTGGTTAACGCTTAGTATAGACCAGCTGTGCAAGATTATATAAATTTTTTTCCTTATGAAGACCATTTCACACTATATATAGTTATAGTTAGGAATAACTATAATTTGGGATATACTTCTTGGAAAACCCTTAGAGATGAAAGATGAGTTTCAAAAAGTATTTTTTAAAGCTGTGAACATATTGGGATTGGCATCTTGAGTGAACAAAGTAGTTAAAGTCTAACAATATTACATGTGTATAGAAAGCTTAAATATTCATTCTCGCAAGGAAAACTCATGTTAATTTTTCCTGTACAATGCTTAGCAGTAAACTCAAATTATAACCAAGGTTCCCTTACTTTGGCAGACCATAGCTAGTTAGCAGCAGTTTAATTTTCTAGCTAATGAAGCAGATTTAATCAATTATCCTATGCTTCATCAGTTTATTATGCACTAAACGAGTTTTGAATTGTAATGATAATAATTCGCCTAATTACCTTCGGGAGATGAATCCAGTTTGGACTTTCTGGCTGTCATAAGGTCGTTTATAAACTGCATTGTTGCGGGGTGCAAAAAAGGTTATGGTTGAAAAGGTAAAGCGAAAAAGAGGGCACCTCGCGAACTGCGAGTTCTATACAGATCTACTGCGGTTAACACCTCCCAGGAGGGGGAATTGAGTAAAGCGTAATTGAGTAAAGGGTCTTAGCTAGACGGAACACAGAGACGCGTGGAAGTAGCTAACAAGTGCTGAAACATCATCAGGCACTAGGAACCGCCGAGTAGTCACCTATACTCCGGGCCTGGTGTCTCGAAAGGACAGCGATCACGCAACACCACCCAGCTCCGAGAACATTTACAACGCAAACATCCGCGCCATCTGGCCGGTCCCGCCATACACAAGGAGTCTGAAAGTACATATGAAAGATAATGACATAGAAAGAAGGGAAATGGCGGAAAGGGAAATTGTGGTATGAGAGTAAGCACCCCAGCATTCACCTAAGCGACAAGGAGAAACCACGAAAGTGAGAGAACCCGGTCGATAGCAATCGAACCAGTAATCTCCCCAATGAGCCACATTGATTATCGCTGCGCCACCTTGCTCGATATGGTATTGGTAGCTCTGAACAATTTACGTTTCATTTAATTGAATATTAACAGAGTGTGCATAGTTCATATTCAACTAATAAAGAAAATTTGGATGCCTTTAATGAGAATAATGTATAAAAGAAGTGTGATATTTACACCTAATACCCTAATTGCGGGGCATTAAGGGTTCATTGACGAAAAGAAAGAAGGGGTTCGATGATGTGCGACTGCTCCATTGTAGCTGCACCACTACAGAGGACAACTTCAAGCGGTATTACACTGGAACGAAGAGTAAACCTATCAGCTCGTGTGACGTCAGGTGAGAGCCGTGTATAGGTCGCGCGTTACTTCTTGACGAATGAAAATTTTATATGAAAGGTTGAATGCGAGTCTCTACTCAGCTTTTGCGGGAACGAGAGAGAGGAGGTACAGTCTGCAGTGAGATGACGCGCATGCTTCTGAGCTGAAGTAGTACAACACTGCAAATCAATTTATGACACTTGCAGTAATATCAGCCACACGTATTATACACTATACCTCTATAACTGTTTCCACTTAACTTTCTTGCATTTATTCTATTCCCGACATCTCTCCCTCGTCTGAATTGCTATTTTCGTTGCATGCATACATACATCCGTACCGCACAAAACTTCTGCAGTCGACTGTATACACACACGTGACAGAGGAAAACAGAGGTGTCTGTTATCGTAGCATAAACATTTGCTGACCTGTTTATTAAGGGTAGGCTCACTCATCGGATTTCTGCTCAAGGTCATTCGTCAAGAGAACGCGCAACCTATAATACAATGTTTCCTACATAAACATCGCTGTGAGTACGGAGCTGAGGGGTTCAATCAGATGCAGCGCTCTCGATGACAATAACATGGCCAGTACAAGTAAAACTGAACTGCCAGTGTTTCTGTCCGGTCTTGCTATGAAATTAGCTAAGTCCAAATCCTTATCAAAACACATCCTAAGTACGGTCTTCAGTGACAATTTTCCCCGACACTTCGTTCTAACATTTATAAACTAGTTAATGAAGAACGAAACAGAAAGTGTCGGAAAAGGCCCACGTAATTTTGTTCTGTTTGGCCATCTTCTACTTTGCAGAGAAAATGACATTGTAAATTCCGTTGTATTTACTTTATATAATGACTGCCCTTTATGTAAACTAGAATTGTTATATATTTTCTCGTGGCATAGAGCCGATATATAATTGTTTATTACACGTGATCAATTGTGCAGTTAAAACATACAGCATTAATACTACAATATTCAAGATGTTATTAATACCACATGTTTCCTGCCTTTCCTTTATTTCCGCATCCCGTGTGCCTCAATTTTCCCCTGCTCTTGTAGCACAGAGTGCGGTGACGTCACACGCTGAACTGGTCTTCAAAAAAGAAGAAAGAAGTTAATCTGGATTAACAGAGAAAATATATTTTTTAATCTGTTATATTTTCGTAAATATTTTATTTATTATATTAATATATGTATAAAAACAAAAGTTAATGGTCAGACAAATGCATATACATGTGATACACTTGAATTTAAAATGGAAAATCACAAGTAGCGGAACTCTTATAGGTGTTGTAAGAGGACGGGGCAAAGAGGTCAGTTTAGGCAACATGAAGTGAACGAGTAGGCCAGGCTCATTGGCAGCAGTAATTATATTATTACTACCACTAACTACCATAATGAGTGTTGTTGAAGCAAGACAGCAGCCTGCTCAGTTGCAGCCCTATACAATTAAGCGGAGAGAACCACGCGATTGCTAGAAAAGTGTATAGGAATATCATACTGCATAAAACGTTTTAGCTATCGGAGTATAAATCATGGTTGATGCCGAAATTAGTACTTCATAAAATACATTCGTTTTAAAATAATAAAGGAAGTAATGAAGTAGGATCAATAATTTATGTATTTATTGAGAAAGTAATCCAGCAGAGAGAATACGCATACCCTGAGTTAGGAATCTCATCGCTCGAGTGAAGCCGGGTACAACAGCGAGCAGGATATTGTGGATTTAAGGTCCACTGGCGTCCAAAATACATCATCGTCCAGCAGAAACATGGTTTCAAAATTGATATCGTGAGGCCACGGTTTATTTATAATGTATACATGCTTACGTTCTTCCCAATAAGCATATTCTGTAGTCTCTACAGATATTTATATGAATTTATAAAAAAATTCCTATATTGCGGCATTGCATGCCTATGTATATTTGATTAAAATTTTACATATCGCTTTATTGAATAATTAATGCAATGAAATTAAACTTTATTGATATTAGCTTAGACACGTGCTGGAAGAAAAAGTCATAAAACAATATCGGAGACAGTTCGTGACTCGTATCCTGATGACCAGAGGGAAACAGAGCCAAATAAAACTTTTTTGTAATGTTAAATTGATAGCGACGAATAGTGGAGTAGGCAGCCGCCTCACGTTTTCGTTTTTTTGAATTTCAGAGCTTATTTGAGAAACATGGCTGTGATTTAATTTGTACCAGGGGCTCATCTGAGCTGCGTTAATTCCACAAGCAGGTTAAGCTTTTGTTATTCGCTACTGCCGTATTTACTTACGTGTTACAGCATAATACGTTCCTCCCAGCTTTTCTCTTCTTGGTGTTATCGTATCTTTTCACTCGCTTTGTCTGTTTGGTTAGTTGCCCTGTTTTCAGCTGTCTTAAGCGCTTTCTACCAACCCAAGCTACATCTTACAAAGTGGGCCTGGCATCTTTCACGTATAATTATTAATACCACGTTTGTGTCACCTACCAAGAAATATAATTTATATTAATACTTAAATGTCCAACATTGTCAAAATAACATACTTAGTATGTTGTATAATGTCATAAATTGAAATCTTTCCTTTGAATTTATACGTATTTCATTGTTATAGGTGCAATACCTTCAAACATATTTTAAAAGTGATACTGTATCTGCAATTTTATATTCCAAGTTCTGCACCTCTTTACATAAAAATAATCTGTTGTGTTGACCTCACATGATCTTCTCTATTTACTATTTTTACAAGCAGATACCCCTGTGTCTACTTGAAATCAATCCAGATAAACTATGCAGGAATTATTTTATTGCAAACTTCCTTATAAATATAATGGAAATTGGGGTATTCAGCAGGCTAAAACGATAACTAAATATTTAAGAGCTGTTTGATATGTGATGGCTTTGACATCACATCCCCTTTGCACACCAGAATAACGATTTTCCACTTGAGAAATATGTTTAATATTTCAGAAATGATAATTATTACAAAAAGTTATTTGACACGAGTCGTGCGCTTTAAGGAGGTATACATAATTTGTATAGTAAGATTTTGTCTGTCTTTTAGTTATCAGTTTATCCGTTATGCAATAGCAATTCTGAATGAGGATGCCTTCAGAGACTATTCCTAGAAAACTTATGATATATATTTCATTTGTCGTAAAATGTTTTGAAGATAATCATTAAAATAGTTTTTGAGAAAATAAAAAATTTGGCAACGTTTTCCATGTGTTTACACACACGCGCGCGCGCGCTAACACCTTTTTCGAAAAATACTTCTTAGGAAGTCTCAAAAGATATATTTCCGTTGACATCTATCAAAGTTTTAAGTGGAAGGCTTACTACGCTAACTATTGCAGCTTACTACATAAAACATACCTACTTCTACTTTTTGAGGCGTTCAAGTGGCATGCTTCTCTACTGACTTTAATTATGATGAATGAATATTAAATATGCACTACTGAATTCTTACATTACTGTGTCCCTTTCACTTAAATGGAATGCTTGTTTACTAAACTTTTGGGTGTTTATTATTCCTATTCAAGTCTTTATTATAAAATTTAATACAAATATAACATACTGTAACTTTTTGTTTGTTTGGGTGTGAAGTAAATACGACAGATGTAGTCGAGATAAAGAAACACTTTTATTTCCGTAAACAGTAACTTTGTACACTCGTTGCAACAACAAGAAAGTCTTTTTCGATTCTCCAACAGCACGGCTCCGAACTCGTAACACAAAGAACTGTTCCTTCTCCCTGGTGTGACTCCTCGACGCTTCGCATACGTCTCTTCTTTCCGTCGGCACGACTACTCAACCTTCACATACGTCTGACTGTTCTCCGTCGGCACTACTCAACGCTTCACGTACGTCTGACTGACTCTTCTCACACTTTACCGCTATTTATATCTCCCAGGCACTATTCTGGAAGCTTCCGGAACGTTCACTTATTTAGCGGTGAAACACAAAGCAGACAGTTCTAGAAGCCTCTATCACTTTCTCTCTTTCGGCAAGCGCCCCAACAATGCGGCCATTCTCCGTCTCTTTCCTTCGGCTCCTTTGCGGTAGTGCCGACAATAATGCGATGGGTGACACTGCGGTTGTCGGCAATTAGATACGGCGGGCGCGGTGACAATACTGATGGTAAAAGGCAAAAGAAAGGAAAAACGTTACCAAATACTCAAGTTTTTAACTTTGCAAGTGTTCTGCATCTAGGATTTGTTTTAACATTCATGTTAGACGCTTGAATGTCTAGAATATTCTTGCAAAATAATATCGGTATTTATCTAAAGTTGAATAAGCAGAAAATCCTTAACATTACACAAAGTGCGACATTTCCGAAGTATACCACGCGTTTAATAGCGTGTAGATTCGGTTTTTCCTTTCTCTCACTCATTCTCTCGGCTTTACTCATCCACGGAGTATTCTCTTTAAAGCTGCTAAGCACTTTGTCCACAGCTGGACTTAACGTAACCGAAGTAAACGAATTACCTTTTCTCCCCGCACCAACAAACTGTGTTTTACTGTCACCTTTCCCAGCTTTGGACACGTTAACTGAAACATCTGATGTGTTTCACTCACATGACTTTCTCTACTCTTGTACTAACCATTCTTAGAAACTCTTATTCCTGTATCTTCTTCGTGTTAGTTAAGATAAACATTCGTACAAATTATCTTATTGCTTATTGCAAGGGGAATATTAGAATGCAGTAGGCTTTGTGCAGTAGTCAAATATTTTAAAGCTTTGAGATTCCGTTCTCTTTGCACACATAACATATAACAAAATGAACAGTGATGACCCATTTCACGAAAGTTTTAAGTTCTCCGAAACTCACACACATAACAAGGAATATCTCCAAAATGCTTCACCCTACAAGAAAATTTATTCAGACGTAAATTGTGTATCTTAGCAATATCTACATTTTTGTTTGATTTGGTCCATCTGTAACGGTTTACCAGTTATGCAAACGTCATCCAGAGTAAATACGACTACAGGAGCTATAGCCAGAAAATTCAAGATATATAATTCATTTGTCATACAAATAGCTCAAACATATGACATTTTATTCAAAATCGTTAGAGCCATTTTCAAGAAATTAAAAATTTTCGGAAAATTTCCAATGTAAAAGGTAGTTTATGGTGGGGCGATTTTCTTCAAAATGTCGCATCTTTGAAAGACATTAAACTTAAATACCAACTTTAGTTTCTAACCTACTTTTCGTTTTTGAGTTATGCTGTCCACAGACTGACACGCACACACACACACACACACACACACACACACACACACACACACACACAAACTCGCGGACCTTTTTCTAAAAATGCTTTTTTTTTGGATTCAGGGGGTCTCAAAACATATTTCCGGTGAAATCTCGACATCAAATTTTTGGGTGGAATACAATACTTCCCCTACTTACCAGTAGAGAAAGTAAAAAGGGAGCGTAACATATTTTTACAAATGTATGAATATTTCAATCATTTTAGTTTTAATAAAGTAATAAATTATTGAATATAATGCCTGACAGCACTAACTTCGTTACATCAGCCACCATTAGTAAGGAATCTGTGTTATTTATGGACTCTTGATGTATATTCATTAATACATACATATTGCATTGAGAGACTGCTGCGCTTAATTTATCGCGTAAAACATAAATGTTATTCTTTATTTAAAAAAATGCTAAATTTGTGATGATACAAAACCTACATCACGAAAACGCTTTTTGAATTAAAATGTTACCTCTTCTAGGCATATTTATAGATAGCTTAGTTAGTCTGTATAAAATATCACTGTATGCTCACATTAAGAAGGGGAAGTAAACAAAAAAATGTATGCTCTCACATGACTTTCTCTATTTGCTCTTGTATAAGTATCTACTTCATGGTAATTGAGATAATGCAGTAATGGTTTTGTTACGTATTTCCTTATAGGCCCAATAGAAATAGAATACAGTGGTCCAATCTTTTCTGAGCTGGTCGTTGGGTGATGACTTTGAAATCTTATTCTCTTTGTATTACCAGGACAAAAGCAATTAAATAAACATATCTGAAGATTCGAAAACGCAAACCGATGACAAGGAATATCTCATAAATAGTTAACCACAAAAAATAATGTTTTTGTCATAAATCATGTGCTCTGGTCTGCGCTGCTCTGCTCTACTCTGTTCTCTCTTTCTCTGTTTATTCAGTTTTGTTTCTATGTAGCAACAAACACTGATATTACTGTGAGAATACGCTTCCGTTTACGTTTTTATTATGAAGTTCTGCCTTGCTATGTATTTAATGAATAGCATTCAAGCTTTCATTTGCATTCCCTGAAAATCTTCCTACACAAACACATTATACAGTTTGATAAGCTGAACGGTTCATCAAGTTTTGCCCTTAGATTTTAGCCCTTTCAAGACGTGTCCTACTCTAAGGGAAAAGGTATACGTGAGGTCTGTAAGACATACTGAATGCACTCACTACCTCTTTCTGTTTTAGGCAATACGGTCGAAAGTGCAAATATGTATTTCGTTTCTACGCCATTTTGTATCCTTTGTTTTGGTTACTGGTTAAGGTTATTGAGCAAAAGGAGCGCCATGACCTAAAGCAATCAGTGAAATGGACAAGGCTTCGTATAACGATAAATGATGTGACGTAGACGCGAAGTGCAGTGAAATTATCTTAGGAGTTTCTAGTACAAACCTTGAAACATAAATCTCTTCTGTGTCCATCGACAAAAGCAACTTAAATTTCCTCGTATGCAATTCCTCAACGCCAATTACAATTTTCCTTTGATCTCTGCAAAGCGTTTATTGATGTCAGTATTCCATCAAGTACTTTGACTCATTGAATGAAGCATGGTTTATGGGTTTATTTCATTTGGCAGCAAATGGCATGTTAAAGATGCTCCCCAAATATTGCATCCGGTAGACATTTTGCAATATGTGTAAGGTTTTAAGAGACGCACCTTACTTAAAAGTGCCTATTTTTTGGTGCTTAAAATCCCCTCTCTCCAATAAATACTACATACACGAAAACTCTGTTTCGGGTTTCCATTGTGGCAAGGTAGGCCTCATAAAAATTGCACCTCGTGATTCCAACTATAATTCTGTGAACGCAAAAGGGCAGGCTGGCAGGAAAAGACCATACGTAACAAAGGGATATTATCGAGCGTGGAGCGCTATTTGCGGTTTTTTACCAGGACCGCCTCTCGCACGAACGCGTTCTTCTAAAAAATGCATTGCTCTTGTTACAGCGCTGACAGGCTCAAACTTGTATTTATGTGTTTCCCTGGCCGGAAAATCTGCCTGCTCTGGTTTGGTTTTTTGCTCTCGTTGCATCGCGGTGGCCCTACAGTTTGATTCTCTCTCTCTTCTGAACAGGTGTATCTGACCACACGAATCGAACGCTAGCGCACATAGCCGAAGGGATCCGACGTGTTTAAAGTGGTCAGACTCTAAGCGTAGTAATTAAATATAGGTCATTTTCCCATACAGTACGTAGAGGAAGTGTGCATTCCACCCAAAAATTCGATACCGTGATGTCATCGAAAATAGATATTTACGGGCTCCCTGAGTCAAAAAAACGCATTTTTGAAAACTTTCCGTGTAGGGCTTCTCTGTCTGTTTATGACCACTACAACCCAACTTGGTTGAGGACCAAATTTGGTATTTAAGCTTCATGTATTGTTAGAATGCGACACAAATATTTTCAAGAAAATACTTCCAAAGCAACTAGACGTTACATGGAAACTTACTGTTAAAATATTGATTTTTTTTTCAAAAATGGCCCGGATAGTTGTGATTAAAATGCTATCTGACAAATGATATGTATGTCTTCAAATGTCTGGAAATATATATATATTTACCTTATTTTAAAAATGAGTGTTATCCTTGCAAAGGGTTTGAATTTTTATTCTGTTAAAATATTTTATGTTTGTTGAGTTGATTAGGATTGCGACTAAAGGTATTGTTTCATGATGGTATTAAATATATAATATGCAACAAGGTGATTTGTTTTTAAAGCACAACTGAGTTATATTTTTATTCTCGATACTTAATAATCATGACTGCATAATTTATTTTGTCTGTGCTTGTGAAACGTCATAAATACCTCTCGAGGTATTCGGACTCAAGGTTTCAGGTGGTATTACTTATGCTAACAAATAATTAGTTGAAATAAAGCATTTTTAAAATAGATGATATCATTCTGCCATTAAATACATGTAGGTGTAAAGATTCATTAAAGGGGATATACATAGCAATGCAAAGCAACACATTATAAGTACAGAATGTAGGTAATTTTTATTTTCTCGTACAAATGATTATACCGTATTATATCCAAGTACTAAACATGATAAAAATGACATGGTCATAGCATTACAATTGCATCGAAACGGGTAGTCGGGTCATTAACGGCCGCACCGTAGCCGAGTGGTTAGACCATTCGCTTCCCAACAAAGCAGCCCGGGTTTGATCCCAGGCGACCGCATGTGGGATTTGTGCTGGACGAAGCGGCACTGGGGCGGGTTTCCTCCGGGTTCTCCGGCTTCCCCCGCCATCTCATTCCACCGGTTCTCCATCTTGATTCCATGTATCATCAGTGCCTATGTAGTAAAAGGGGGCGTTAAACTCTACCTACACGCGCACGCACACACACACACACACACACACACACACACACACACACACACACACACACACACACGGGTCATTAAGACACAAACTCAAAGACGAGATATCTGTGGCTCAAATCCCACCAGGACGGTCCCCGTGAACGAAGTTTTTTCTAGAATATCAAGAAGTGCGGAAGCTGTAAACTTTTTTTGCAGCTGCAATCAATATAGCTTCAATTCTAATATGCTCGAGTGTCTACATACATCTATACTGACAGTTAATATAACTTTCTTTCTTATTTTACTTACACAGCGCTCCCCCAAAACCGGTTTTTCTGAGTCCTCATAACTAGCAAATGCCGGAGGGTTCCTAAACTTAGGTCTGGAACATTTTATTTCCAAATTTCCTTTCCCAGTTATTTAATTTCGCGTAGAGCAGTCTGTGGTGCCGTATGGTGTAAGAGTGAGATTAAACACTATTAAAAATACTTTGATAACTACAGAAATTAATATGAGCACCTCTCACGACTTTCATTTCATTTCATGTCTCATCTCCTGTGGTGCCGCATGAAGTAAGACTAGGATTAACTACTGTTAAAATATGCTATGATAATTACAAACAATGATATAAGCGCTCTCAGACTTTCTCTTCCTATGACGAATTTAAAACGACCTTTATGTATTATACTGCGTCTCTCTACCATCTATGTAACTTATTTACAATGTGTTTTTGCATAAGAATGATTTCAAGTTAATAAATAAGGCACATTCGGTTGTTAGGCATAACAATGGGAATAAAACAGAAGAATCCAAACTTTCAATCATATCTTCAGATGATACCTATGCTTGGCAAAGTGTCAATGTGCAAAATATTTGGAAATAATTGGCTAAGGATGTAAAATGTTTCTCGGATCTTTGGCATACAATGTGTATTTTAATGAGCTGTATAACTTCCTTGTGTTTTTACAATAGCAAAATGGTAGGAAAATAAAAATGTAGATCATTTACCTACTATCTACAATAGACCGAGGAAGTACTCTGTTCCATCAAAAGTTCGATTTGGAAACTTTAATACTTCAGCGTCATTCTGACAGCTTAAAATTTGCTGTGTGGTTGTTAGGTTTGCTGTTTATAAGTAACCCATGTACTATGGTCAACTGGATGACATAAAAGTGAAGTTGGCAGCTGAGTCATGCGAAACTAAAGGTTATCTAAGTATGTCAAGCAGAAACACGGTGAAATGTTAAAAATAACTACTAAAATATAGTTAATTATATATTCAACATTTTATTTCTAACCTAAGGACAGGCATAGGTCTTCTTAAAATACGTTTAGATCAACTCTCTCTTTGGAGAACCTCACGTAATGAGCGGCTACAACCCATTCCACTTCTCCAGCCGGAAAGATAGTCAGTATCCAATGACGGACACTAAGCCATGCCTTGAATTTTCTGAGAATGTTCTTAGCTGACTTCTTCATTCTAGATGATTTTTGTATAAATGGTAAACAATAAGAGACACAAAGGTTTGCTAAATAAAAATGTGAATCTCTTGAAAACACAAAATTTATGTCAAATACTTCATTTTTCTTTTGAGTGAACTATTACTTACACTTATACTTTTTCTTTTCTCTATGTATAGTAAAGTAGAGGAAGTATTTACCTATTCCACCCAAAAATTCACCGGAAACATATGTTTAGAGGCCCCCTGAGTAAACAAAAGCTTGTAAAATGGAGGTCCTAAACCAGGAAGCAGTCGTACCTGAGGTTTTTGGTAGCAGCAAGACCTAAGAAGGCTACAGCCAGGACATCAGCTGAATGTTACATATTATAACATTACGAACATAAAACAGAGTTGTACATTACATTAGGAGTAAGGAATGTATTATTGTTCCAAAATCAAGTATTCTTTCTTTTATCACCTAATTAACCAATTAAATTTATATTTATGTATAGTAATTATAAACAATAAACAAAAGCTAAAGCCTTTAGAATTCGTATAGCAAATAACTTCTGAAGATCAATATACTTCTTAACCCTCACACTGGCTGGAAAAATATAATTTAGCACTGTCTAGATAATTGCGACATCGGAATTATTAACTGATAGAATTAATAATTTTATATGGAACTGGTAGTAGGTAGTTAAATAATTGCTATTGTTAGTTACTGTATGTTAAAATCAATAGGAAATGCAAGAGGTATGAGTTAACGTCTTTTCCACACAAACTTTAGTTAGGAAATTTATGCTGACACAAAATTTGATGGCGGCTAGCAGGAGGAGCTGGTCAGCACAACATTAAATTTTGTACCTATCATAAGAGCTAAGGAAAAGGCAATTATTTAGAAGTGAGTGTAGCTAAGGAAATTAGATTTCCAGTGAAATCATGTCAACAGGAAATCCATTGGTTCGAAGTGTTCCTAGAGCTCATTTATGTTCAGCTAAGAGCACATCCAGCGAGGTGGCTCCGCGGTAGCGCCGGAGGCTCGCATTCGGGAGGTCCCGGGTTCGATTCCTGGTGGCCATGGCTTTTTCCGTGCTTTTTCCTTGGTTGGCAAGGCGAGGGCTGGGGTGGTGTCTTCTACAATGGCACTCCTCTCTCCCATTTCCTCTCATTTCGTCTGCCTCTTCCATGTTACAGGGCGTTTCCTGTGTGTCGATTGATGGCGGACAGATGGCGCAGAAGCTTGCGAATTAGTACTTCTCGGTTTCCCCAGGGATAGCCTTTCGAGGCTCCATCGAGTCGAGCTTTCCCGATTTTTGCTGGTGGGGAGCCTTTGAACCAGTGTACTTCGGCGGATCTCCTGCATTGATCGGTCCTGCAAATCCTATGTCTCCTGCGGTTGCTTCATCTTATCCATTCCTCCTGGGGATATGTTCACAAAAGACCCAATCGCGTGGTCGAGGTGCAGAAACACACGTTGACAAACTTCCGAAAATTAGAAATGGAACAGAATTCTTATAATTTAGCAAGTAAGAGATGTGTGAATGAAAGGCTTACAATTTGGCAACCTAATATGGGAACTTTGGTAGGGGTAGTGGGACTTAAGTTGATAAAAGAGCATGTACGTGTTTCTAAAATTCGCGTCTTTTCCTTAAGTTTTCAGCCTTTTAGAAGTTTTTTACTGCGATCGATTATCGGCTGACCCTAGCGCCTAAAGATTGCGCTCGTGTTACACATATTTGGCGGTCACCTCGAGAGACTTTCCACTTAAGAGTTTTAACAATTCATGGCAATTTACGCTTCTCATACGCGTCCTTTACGAAAATGGTTGTTTTACGCCGTAGATATCTCTATGTCATAAGTTAGTAGATATATAGTTATTGTGCTCGGATTGAGAAAAGGATAAATTCTACAGTTCTCATACAGTCGGCAACTGGATTCAAATAGCTCATTAAAATTTATCAGCCAAGTTAACTGGTATTGTTTATCCTCACATCCACGCTTACCCCAAGAAAAATATCCCATAGTTTACCGCCGGTAGCAGATTCCATAAACACCGAGATATGTGGCATGGCATTGATGACGCCAGTAGAGAAGCATCAAAATAAAATTCTTTGTTATTAGTGACCTTCTGTGTTAAATAAGTGAAGCGCTCTAATGCATAGGGCACCAAATGTTATTGTTTAAAACTGCAGTAGTTAATGGAATACAACAATTTTATGGAAAACATAAAAACAGGGTGTGCATAATGTAGCTATTGGATATACCTACCTATCTGTTAGTACGCAAAGAATAACAATGAACTAATGCATCGTAATTAAATATAGATAAAATAATCGATTTCGTTACACACTTTGTCAATTTGCAGTCATTCCCAAACTGGAAAGAGTATTAAACTTCGCAGTTTAGCAGCTGTTTTATACAGGGCGTATTGGCCATGCTATATTAGGAGCTTTATTTATTTATTTATTTTTCTTTTTTTGGAATATTATAGATTGTACGAGAAAAAAGCATTTATATACATAAAAATAAACATAATTTGTATCATATTAAATGCTGTTTAGGAATTTTACAAAACAGTAAGCTTCGTAAAGTTAAATCTAGTCCCCAGAAGCAAAATAGCACATTATTGTGTTTACATTTCAATGTACTAAATTGCAGATCTATAAACCTACATATGAAGAGAAATTTAATAATGCTTTTGAATCTACTCGGCCAATTTGGATTATTCCTTCTACATTTATACCCTTATGTTTGAACTATGGTTTAGCAAAGACATCATCATCATCAATCATCATCATCATCATCATCAGCATCATCATCATCAAGGTGTATGGCAGGATTGCAGTTTATCTCCTATACTGTTTTACATTTATATAGATGACCTGATCAGGGAGTGGATTTTGAAAATTAACGGAGGCATTCATATTGCACCAAATGTTACGCTTAAGACGATGCTATTAGCAGATGACCAGGTAATTTTAAGTAAAACTGAAGACGAGCTGCAAAGAGTAGTGTATATTTTACAGAATTTATGTGATAATTATAATTTTAAAATTTCAACAAATAAAACAAAAACAATGGCATTCCAAGGTAAATATACTGTTAGAACCAAAATTGTAATTTATGATATATCAGAGGAAGGATAGGAATTTTTAGGAGCATATGTGAGCTATAAATCTCAACATGATTTTAAAAATAAATTAACTATGTTCCACAAATATGTGGTGCAACAAATAGAAGCCTTAGGACAAAAACCAGGAAAGAAACCGAATTAAGTTTTATAAAATAAGCCCCCATTTCTTTATGGATCGGAAAATTCGACATTGGCAAAAGCTGACACAAACAAGATACACGCTGCCGAAATGAGATTTTTAAGAACAGTG
Source organism: Tenodera sinensis (assembly GCA_030765045.1). Taxonomy (NCBI): domain Eukaryota; kingdom Metazoa; phylum Arthropoda; class Insecta; order Mantodea; family Mantidae; genus Tenodera; species Tenodera sinensis. The sequence continues at coordinate 81,164,106 of CM060969.1, read as the reverse complement.
AAAGAATGCACACTTTTAGATAAAATTTCAAATGAAAAAATAAGGGAAGAACTAGAAATAAATAATTTAGCAGACAAAATTACCACTTACAGGAATAATGGAGAGAGCATGTTAATAGAATGCCTAGACAAAGGATCCCAAGGAAAGTGTTAAACTATGCCAGTAGGAGAAAGACATCCGGGAAGACCAAAAAAAGCGATGATCAGACATGTTTTGAAGCCTAATCCATCTCTTACTTATTCTTTGTCTCTTTCTACATACACACAACTTTTGTCCATAAAAAAAAAGAATATAAAAATGAAAATTCCTAACCAAATACCTAGATCATATTAAAAACTTTATAAATAGTATTAAAACGCAACTAACACTAACTTGAAAATTGTTAGTTTAATTACCTTTAAAGAGAATTTTGAGATCCTTTAACCTGATGGGTCATATCGGAGGATAAATGAAATGGAATGAAATTATGCTCAAATGAGTCCGGGTTACATAGAGCTTAAGTTTGCCCAACATTCCTCCTGTCAGGATAAGCAAAATGCTCGGGAAAAGCTTTATCCGAGTCACTCACTCTGCTGAGATTCGAACCTGGAACCTCTTAAATGTGAGGCGGGCTATTAGTAATTTTGTTAAAGCATATTAAAAAGCAGTGCATCCAAGGAAGAATCGTGACCACAAGTCATTTAATGTTTTGATTTTGTAAACAGTCCACGTTTGAAAATATGAATAGAATCATTGAATAGTTATAGTTTGATGTATCATAGTTATCGAGTCATTAAACTACACTTATCATTTACACAAGTACATTATCGCATCCATAGTTTTTAAATAAATGAACTAGCATGAGAAGTACTTTCCCTTTTCAGGTACAACAGTAGTCTGCATTCATGTTAACTGTCCAACCACCACGGTGTCTTATTTCCATGTCTTTTAAATCCTGGTGCAAACTTTCAACCGTTCCTCGCTGCAAAATACAAGACAGTGTAACTTAAAACTGATATCACAACCTACATTTCCCAATTTTTTCAATATGGTATTCAGAATGATCTTATATTTTTGACATGCCATGTTTGTCTCATTGTTCCTCAAAATTAGGGTCACACATTAATTTGCTGATCTAAAGTTCAGTAAAAATACCTGCTTTCAGCTTATTTAGGGCCATTCCTGATAACACACTGTATACGCACTCAAAACACACTCATTCATGATACCGAATTTTATGAAACTAATTAATGTTGATGTTTTCAAAAACCTGATGTGAAGGACTCTACCGTTCAACTCGACGCAAAAAATTTGTTTGGGAACATGCGTTCAGTCAAAAACATCACTTTTGTTGCAGAATAGTGTTATCAAAGTACTCAAAAATATATAAGCATGTCATACAGTATATTGCATCCAAAGAATGAAGTATTACTTAGGTAATAAAATATCCTTGTAGATCAATTAAAATGTAGTTCATTTGAAGGGAATGATAATCACAAAACCGTTAAAATGTGCGCTGAATGTACGTTAATTCGCAACACTGAATGGCAACAATCACGATTAAACCGAAGGAGGGCGGTCGGTCCATCTTGTTGGAACATGATTAATGTGCGGTCTCGTGCTGCAGCCTCAACCACAGTGTCAGCGTGCTCGAATATATCCCAGTTAGCGTCTTCCTCGGAGAACAACAGTCCACAAAATATGTCGTGCGAAATGGCGCAAACACATTGCTATGGTATAATGACGTCATGTTTATAAATAGGCTCAATTTGTAACCAGTAGAGTGCCACACTCAATGCTCATTGGAAACCCATATTCACTACTCTGGTACTCTGCTCAATAGTGTTTATCTCCAGTAATACAAGTCACAAAGTGATCAGAGAATTTATCCACAGGATTTCGAATTACAGAGTGGTATTTTTATTGTGTCCTTTTTATAGTCGCTTCAACTTAACATATCGCGACTTCACAATTTGTTGTAAACTTAATACTGGAATTAAACCAGAATATTATAACGTTTGACATGGAGTCAGTTGTACTTTACACTGCTGTCCGTCTGAAGTATGGCACTGTTTGGAAGATAGATATTGCTAATACAAACAGTTTTACTGATATTGCCAGTGCTTCTAGTTCAATATTTAAAGGTACTTTCCTGTGATATAAATCACTCTTCACGTAAATTGCTACTCCTCCGCTAGCATGACTGGCATGGATTCTATTTTTCTGATACTTTGAACTGCTTTAGTTTATAGATGGAATTATCTCGGAAAGTAGTTTCTGTTGACATAACAGTTCAGGTTGGCGTTTATTAAATAGAAGTTGTAACAATTCAAATTGCAGTCGGAACACATCGATAATCCATTGTATTAGTTCGGACTTCATGTTGTGAGTGCAGAAGAGTATGTACTTTACCGATTCAGAGGAAAAAATTAGTTTTCTGGATTATTTTGCATAGAGCTGTCCTTTGTTCTGTCTAGTAAAATTTTTTAATTTCTTAATGATTCGGGGAGTTCTTGTTATAATTGCTCTATCTGTATGGGTGTAGTGTTCGCAGTGCCTGTGCTAAGTCTTGCAAATCATCAGTGTAACTGAGAGCAGTTGTTGCTACTCGTATGTCATTCACACCCTCAGTGTTTTCAAATAAACTGAGAACCTGTAAGTAGTTGTAAGTAGATCAGAAGTAAGGCACCCGGATCGTTTTCTATTATTTTTATAGGTGTCAACTTGGCACTCAATTCAGTATTTTTATCGTCTATTCTTGGTTTCTTCACAGAATAGTTTGTTTTTACAACCTTTTCACGAGGGTTGTTCACTACCTTCGTCATTTATGCGCTTTGTGACACTACTGGCAGACGACAGGACGTGCAATCCATGGACTTTTCAGGTGACAACTCAGGATATGTGACACTAGGTTTGTGTCATTATCTGATGCACCATTAGCACAAAGAGTTTTTGGTGTTGAAGAGGGAACAGAATTGATATTTTCAGGGGGCAGTTTTCTTCTCCCATTGTTGAGTTCAGGGAACGAAGAGGGTTCGAATTAGAATTTTGCTCGGTATGAGTTTCTGTCACTGAATTTGGGCATTGTTTTGCTGGGCGTCCTTCCGATTACATAAAATGCACGTAGTTGAATCTGAGGACAAAACCATGTAGCTGAATTTGAGGACACGCCCAGTATGTTGTCCCTTCGTAATCAATTTGTAAAGCATCTGGAACTTTCTGTGTATCTTTATGAGAAATACCTGTAGATTTGTCTTCGGAAACTTGTGAGAACAGTGAGAATCCAGGAAGGGATAGTCCTGATCTGATATCCTGAACAAAGGTTTGATACCTAGATCTTTTAGTTGGTTAATGATGTAGTAAGGAATTAGTGGACAAACATTGGATAATGGTATCCTTTTGGCTTTTGTAAGAAGGGGTCCCATGTCCAGTGATAAATTGTTTACAGATATCTTAAGTGGCATTTTCTAACACAATTTAATTATTGTTATTGTAAAGTCATTAGCATTTTCATATTTGTTTGCAAGCTATGTGACATTATTTTCGTAAACAAGTTAGAACCATGTGGTCGCATTTCGCTATTTGTTTATCTATGATTGTAAGAATGTATTAGTCCTAGCTTTGTTTAAAGAAAAGAAAATATTTTTGGTTAGGACATTTCACATTATTTTCACAAAGTATTCTTTGTGTCCTTCTCCGTTTGATGATCTGAAATGTATGCTCAAGTCTTTCAGTACCTTGGCGCTGACGCGATGTAAATGATGATGCTATGAGTCCATAAAAAAATAGAATTTGTTAATAGAAAATATGACTTCGATACGAATGGACTATAATTCTACCCCACAAGTTGACGCATATCTTTATAAAGGAGCTACCAATGTACTTACACAACGGGGTATTTTCTAATTGATATTTCCAATTGGTGTAAAAGTGACAGCTGCCATCTGAAAAATCATACCAATAAACGTCTATATAAGTTCGAGCTTTAGATAATTTCTGATTAAATGAATGTTTCATGTCAAAACGAGGGTTATTTTACATGTCAATAAACCTACTGACATGGAGCTGTCGTTTTAGGGCACCTTAGCCGGAGCGGAACCCGCAACCTTGGGATCAGTAGGCTAACGTCTAACCAACTGTGCCACCCAGGCTTCGTGTAATGAACATATTTATTTATTTATTTTAACCACACACTAGAAAGAATCATTCAAATTAACAAGTGAACTTAGCGTTTATCTTGAGCAGGACACCAGAAAGTCATTCGGTCTGACTTGAAGTTTTTAGTACACATATGTGGAGTTGAATTATAAGTGAATTTCTTGAAATGCTCAGGCAATTTAGTCAACTGAATGCATTGACTTTATACACCTATCTGTCGCGCGTACCATATAAGGTTACTGCGTGCGATCCAATGTAAAAGGTAGCTTTTGTTCGACACTTTTTGGCTGCTACATACATCAAGAGTGCCAAGATTTAATCGTAAATTGGTTGATTGTACTATACACCCCGGCCATCTGCAACCGTAAAATTGACATGGGGACGTTAGACAGCGATGTATTGGTACAGAAAATCGAATATCTTCGGGTCAAATTTCATTTGTTCGCATCCTTTTGTTTCAATTGCTGTTCACATCGGTCCCCAGCCCTTGAGCCAACCCCAGGCACACTGTATGACATCACCGCAATATCAATATAAATTTATCGCAGTCATAACACAGAGGCAGCAGAGGCAACGACGGGGGTGAGGGAATCACATCGCAACTAGATGCAGAATACAAAGCCATCAATACGAGCTTCGGAAAGATGACGATCAAATCGCGAACGCTTCCAGAAAAAAATATCTATAAATCAGCACACGATAGCAAAACGAAATACCTTCCAACCCCATAGCAAAACCACCACCCCAGTACAGTGCCTGAGTTATAGCATGGTGTGAGGAAGACTTGCCTAAAATGGGCTTGAAATATCGTTCGTGAGAATGGTAGCACTGGTGTATATATTTTGGTAATGGTATTTATTGTCTAGTTTCCTCTGCGTGCCTGTGGATTTATAAAGTGCTATGAATAACACAAGGAATGGCTTGTAGTCGGTATCAATTTAAAGCTGTGGATGAGCGAAAAGAGGCGGTTCTTTTCTCATTGTCTGAATAAATTATCGATCCTGAGGTGCAGCATCTCAGAATGGGAACACTTTGTTAACGTCATTCCTACCCTTAGAGTGTCGCGGCGCTAGCTTAGTGGAAAGCGCCCTGATAAATCGCACAAACCTCTTGGAAGCGAAGGAATAAAGTTGCCCGCCATTCTTTCTGAGGTCGCGTACACCGATCGGGACTCAAATGGACCATGCCGGAGTAAGACTTCAGAAAGGTCCAACTTGATAGAATTCCTTCCCCAACTCTTGTTCTTTTCTGTTCTTCTTTGTTCTTCGCAGAATAAGAGGCGTAGAAAACATGAATGTCTAAAGTTTAGCAATATAGTACTTGCAGGAACTATACTCTTAGAAGTTAAAACGACATGTTGAAAATGACAGCAATAACAGTAACGGCAAAGTTCGCGTTTCGCAAATTGAAGGATACACTCAGATGAAATATCTAAATTGTACATTTATGAACATTAGTTTTTGAAATTTATACCACAAATAACACAACATGCATTGCAATATCTTCGTTAGTTTTCAAATTAAGAGATGAGGTGTTACTAGTGTGTATATATTTATATGTTTTGAGTAACGAATATTGAAGTCCAAAATGTGGGAATCACATTTCTATTCAGGTGTTAAGACTGATTCGCAGCTATCCAACAGCTGGAACCATAACGACAACGGCAACGGGAACCAAGACCGCACTCAATATTTTGGTTCACAACAGCCCGGCAACGAGAACAAGATACCCTAGAAAGTAGAGGTCAATTTTGCATATTGGGAATTCATTACTTCAATGATATTCTTTCTAGCTTGCGACTAGAGAGAGCTCTAACGCCTGTTTCATGCCACAGCCGTCTTGAATAATATCTACAGCGAAAAGTCTAATACGCACAATATGAATGGGGACCGGGAAAGCTTCCCCTCTGTTGTGAACACTCGCATTGAATACATGCGCTTCAACTTTCTCGTTGTAGTTATCGTTTTCATTACCAGTGGTTGAGAATCATCCTTTAAGTTTTGAGAATGAGTATAAATTTATGAGAAACAATTTTTCTTTTAATTTCAGTCTCTTAATTCGATAGTCTAATTAATATCCTACAACTATAACCGATAAAGAAAAAGCATTAGCATTTTATACTTATACTTTTTTGATGTCTGTACAACATTTGAAGAAAATTGAACAAAAATTGCATGATATAGAATGTCTGACCACGTAAAGGCCGAGAAAAAGCAGAAAGCGAGGAAAATGGCCCTGAAACCCTATAACGCTAACTGGCTTTATGTGCAGACGTACCTACATATATAACATCGTGTAAAACTATTTCTTTTCATCAGAAATACAAACCAAATACAAATTATGAAACTAGATGATATATACTTAACATATTGTTTTTCTTTTTTTTAAGGATTTCGAACATTTTTCATCTGCGTGTACATTTAAGATGAATGAAGACAACGAAGAGATCTAGAATTCTGATTAATAAGTCTCAAAGTTGAGGAAATATCTTCGTCCGAAGACAACGCCCTGTATATTATGTTCATTTTGAGTCACCGCTGCTTTACATTTCAGGCCTTACTGAAAGCTGTGATAGATCAATCATTTGAACAAATCAACACGGATTTATCCTACACTGTCCAATGATATAGTATAGATGTGGTGGTAGAGTATAGAATATTTAAATGCATGTTTGTAGTTAGAGAAAGGTAGCTAAAACATCTGATGTGTCACATTCACATAAGTTTCTGTATCATTTTTCAAGATTCTTCTTAAAAAGCTTGTTCTTCTGCTACCTCACATTAACCCTTTCAGTCCAGATGTGTATTATAAGAAACAGGCTTTTTTGCCTATTTGTAATACTTTTAACGGATTTTTTCTGCTATATTCTTGTTATATTGTTTGTCACCAATTAAATATATGCATTTGAGATGTTCTTAATTGTAGAAAATTATCTTTTTTACAATTTACATTTTAGTGCTTTTTTATCCATGCAACCGCAGTCAAATGATACCCCGTCATCATCCACGCGTGCTATCACACCGATTATTTTACGTGGACCCTCCCCGTCCTTTACCACAGGCACATTTGACTGCGGTTGCCGAGACTCGAACTCACGACCTCAGGCTTTGAGTGCATGGCCAGTGCACTACGTGTTGCCTTAACGATCATGGCTATTCAAGCCAGCAGGCTGAAAGTGTTACAGGCCGCCTAATCTAAACCGGTTTCGAATTAGAGGAAGAACGGCATAAGTAGCAAAACAATTCGGGACTGAAAGGGTTAATCAAGATAAACATTTTTAGAAAAGTTATAATTAGATATTTCTTTGTAGGTACAATGGAAATAGGAGAATACAATAAGCTTAAGCTAGTGATGGCTTTTAAATTCCGTTATCTTTCCCTGACCAGGAGAAAAAAGAATGAATAACGACCTTTCATTTGAGAAAACTATAAGTACTGACCAATAACAAGGAATACCTCGGAAGTGGTTATAAAAAATGTATTTGACGTAAATTGTGTGCGCCAGATCCACATATTTGTGTCGTAATATTTTGTCTATATCTTACAGTTTCCACTTATACAAAAGTCGTGAAGAATGAAGGCGCCTTATATAGTATAGCCAAAAAATTCAACATATTCATTTCATGTCTCATAAAATATCTTAAACATTTGGAATTTGAATAAAAATCCTATACCCTACTTTTAGAAATAACAATTTTCGAAGCATTTACCATGTAAAGGGTAATCTTAGATGGACAGATGTTCTTGAAAATTTTGTCTCATTCTTCATAAGCTCACCTTAAACAGCATAATTAACTGGTGGTGGTATATCCATAAGACTCTTTCTTATATTTATGGGTGCGGTATCATATCGATGTTAATTCTTGGCTAAGTTATTCTCCTTAAATCGTTTGTAATGAGTTTTATTTCCTTTAAGTAAAGCTTAACACTAGAATATATTACAATTTTTATATAGTTTTCTTTATCCGTTGTTGTTTTTATAATTAAGTTAGCTTATTGCCGTATTTTCAATGAAACTATCTTCAGCAATCGTTCCTGTCTTTGACAGGATTGAAGATTACAATATTTTCAACGGAATTCATTCCAATAAATTCACCAAATCGTTGTTATATTTTATATATTACTCGTGGAGAAAAATCGTTGCTGTTTATGTCAAGCGAAGTACGATTTTGAGGACTTAGAAAAGAAGCTGTTTCAATTTAACCAACTCAGGTACGCTGTTCACAGACTCATACAAGCGGACCTTTTTCTAAAAATAATATATTTTTTTATTTAGATTGCCTCAAAACTTCCATTCGGTGAAATCTCGACATCGAATTTTGTGGTGGAATGCAAAACCTCTTCCACAATGTACATGAGAGGGAAGGTAAAAATTACATTGCCAATACCAAGTTGAAGAGAGAGAAAGAGTCGTCTTACAACTCCACAATTTGAACATCAGCTTTTGAAGTCTGTACTAACAATGCATGCAAATGTGTACACGTTAGAGGCCACAAAGGAATTCAATCTCAAGTCATTAAATGTACACAAATCTTTAAAATGTGTCTCCCCTTCTTGCTACAGCCTGCCTTTAAAAGGCGTTTAACGAGAATCGTTCCCAAGAAACACATTCAGAATTGCAAGTTTTTCTTTCTGTTTTGGCTCCGTTTTGCAATAAAAAGCGGGAAAGCTCTTAATGTTTCTTGTCCCCAACTTAAACATGGTCCCCTAGGAGCATTCGTTATGTGGTGGCAACCAACAGCTGTTGGTAGCATTGCAGACTTCTCCCGTGTTATTACTGCATGTCCTAAGTAGTGGGGAGGGAAGAAGAGAGGAAAAGATTAAACTGCGCTGACTTTTCTCCCTTACCTCGCCTTCTTTATCTTGTTCTTCCCGATAAAAGACCCGAAATGGAAACCGTCCCAAGTGTTAATGGAGAAGGAAGGCTACATCTGTAAGGCGAGACAAGGTAGAGACCAAGGATTTAATAACGGACGTATATAGGACAGCGGTTGATCCCAGTAGTGGTGCCAACTTAGATATTTAAATCCCTGAAAAGGTGCAACGGAAACCCAACGAAGTATTTCTAGGAAGTTTTAATTTAAACCCGGGACGTCTCTCTCTTCTTTTCCATTTGTTTTATTAGAAACGTTGCTGGAATAGAATTGCTAAAAGCATTTCCCTTCAGGAAGGAGAATCTGTCTGTCTCTGACGAGGAATTAAAAGAAAATTGCTCTTGAATCCCAAATGAAACGTCGTGATGAAACTAATAAAGAATGCTAAGCTCTTTGTAGAGCAGTAAAAGCATATATTCGTGTTCTTATAACGTGGGCTGATCTATATGGCAGCTTATTTCAGTTATTTTATTTGTGGTAGAAACTATCCCTAATAACATAACCTTTTCCCTACCTTTCCGACTACAGACATAGCTAGAGAGATGCTTCGTTCCAAAATTTGATACTGAGATTTCACTGAAAATATCACTTTGAGACTCCCTGCACCCCAAAAAGGTCTTTTTGACAAAAGTTGTGGTCTCTGCGTCTGTGTGTCTGTGAAGATTATAACTCTGATTAAATACCAAACTTCAGCATTTTTTAAGAAGGTGGCGGAGTGACCGGGTGGTTAGACTGCTCGCCTATCACCAAGGGTTCGATCCTAGGGTACCGCCCTAAGAGACATCCTAAACTGCCTACTGCTACTTACAAAACTGGATACCCGGGTTCGATTCGTTTAGGTCGTCTCCTTAGCGGGTGGTAGCGCTGCTGCTTGCCAAGCGGGAGATCCGGGTTCGATTATCGGTACCGGCATGGTGATTCTCCCGCTGGAAGACATGGTCCGAGGTGCACTCAGTCTCATTAGGACCCTCTGGGACTAATTGAAAAACTACTTGTTTTAAAAATAGCTATTCTGGTTGCGTAGACCGTATAACCGGCGGAGGGGGGGGGGGGGTTGGGATACTGACCACCCTCCACAACTTCACCTCGTCTGTGATGGTCAGAGGTGGGGAACGTAGTGGCTGGGCGATAGGATTTGGCCCGGAAAGGGCGGTTGCACCTTGGGTTATTATATTAGATAAAGAATAAGCTTTTGCAAGAATTGTGTGTACAGGAGTACAAAAAAGTATGTGAATGCAACATATAATTTTTTTAATATCGTTTAACCACAGTCCTGGAACAGAAAGAGTGGAAGAGATCACCTGAATATTTGAGGAATGGACAGAATGAGTTTCTGCAAGTAATTCAAAACAGGCTAACAGCTCTCGGCCCTCCTTCTTTGAAATACATCAGTTTATAAAACGTTGTTCTGAATATTGGGATATTTCAGTATTTCAATCCATTGCTCACGAATAGATCAACTCTGTAGTTTTGGAAAGGTAAACGACTCGACACTTCAACATCGTAACGGGATTTAAATAATGATTTTTTTTTTTTCAATTTTCCGTACTGTTGAGAACGCCTTGTGGTTTAAGGAGGAAATTGCTAGTATTGTATGTTAGCCCTCTGGGAGGAAGGGATGGGTGGAGAGTGCTCTAAGGGCGTGAGGGAAGCCGGGCGAGCAGCGAGCTGATGTGCGGGTATCTAACATGTGCTGGAGACTCATCTCAACATTAGGTTTCACCAAGCAGCCATCAGCAGTGTTCGACAGTAGTCTCCTCCGGGAAACCTAGCAACTACAATACAATACTTCTTCTACTTACCATTAGAGAAAGTAAAAAGTAGCTGGTTGCATGTAAAAATGGTGCATTATTTAAACAAAGCCCAAGGCAACATATTCATGTATGGTCGTATAAGGGGCAAGGCTGTGTGTGTATTGGAAGTAGTTTCGGAACAGACACCAACCGTTGTCTTGTCTTTTCTGTTACGGTGGGGATTCCGGCACGTCAGCTAATGGCTAATTGTGCGTCAGACCCCGGGAGGAAGGTGGATATGAAAACACCCTAAGGCGGCGAGAACTCTTCACAGGCGGAACTACAACTAGGTGCAGACATACCTTCAGTCCGACGGAGTCCCAAACCGCCACAGAGAGCGCGCCACCAGGCAGGTGAAGCTGATCAATCTGTACTCCTCGCGGACGACGAGCCGGCCACAGCGCCTTCCCTCAGCCGAACACCGTATTTCCAGAGCGCAACGCATCCTACCGCCAACCCCTCTGCCTCTTACAACCTGAATCGACCGGATAGAGAGAGAATGAAATGAAAGGGAGTGACTCGGAGGATGTATTCTTCCCAGTATTTGCCTGAGTGATCCGGAAAAACCGAAAAATCCAAGGTCAGGAAGGTTGGCCGCGGGAATCGAACCCGGAACCTCCCGAATATGGGCCAGAAACGCTACCATCTGAGCCATCCCGCTCGGTACACCAAGCATTGCTCAGGGGATTATTTGCCTCTGTGCGTCATCCCGAGTCACCAATTCATCGAGAACAGCAGTTACAGTGTGCAAGTCCCCCTCACGCCAGAGCTAACTCCTCCATCGCCAACACTTTCTACCCTGAAAGACTGGATTGAAACGAAGGTGAAATGAAATTGAGGGACGGAAAATTCGGGGGATCCTTCCCAACATTCGGCTGGTGACACGGAAAACTCCCGAAAAAAACATTGAGTCAGAGAGGTCATCACGGGCGAACCTCACACTTTACTGCGCAGCCATCTAGCAGTGGAGATGGATGGAATTCGTAGATGAGCGAGATTATCAAGACTTGAAAGAAAGAGCAATGTGGAGATAAGACAGATTATGAAAATGGAAGAGTCAGTAATAGAAAGGATTAAATGTAAGATGTTGCAATGTTATGGATATGTCAAAATGGACAAAGAGAGATGGCCCAGGACATTGCTGGAGTGGTTGTCGCATGGTAGGAGGAAAAGGGGAGGACCAAGGGCTTCGTAGAAATTCATTGTTAACCAGATGATTAGAGAGAGAGAGAAAGAGAGAGAGAGAGAGAGAGAGAGAGAGAGAGAGAAAGAGAGAGAGAGAGAGCTATAACATGGGCGCTGTGTTGGCTGAGAAAGATGGAAATTGGGAATACAGGGTAACTACTGATAAGTGGAGAATCCCTCATAAGTAAAAAAAGTAAGTTCTTACCATCGTTGGTCTACACCTGCTGTATAGAGGAACAATAATAATTAATTACCTACAGTTTTGATTATGCTGGAAGCCAAAGTAACAAACTAATTGCAGGATTTTCAGTATGTTCAGGTTTTGTATTTTACATTAGTAGCATATGTAGAATCTGATGCGGGAAGTCTCGATAATAGCCAAAATCGTGAACAGGGTAGCTTAAGAGTACTGGCATCATAAATAAAAATTTCCTGCTTCCAATTTTCACACAAGAGATCTAAATCATTCAGAGTAGTACATTTTAAGTCATTTCTAGATCAAATCATGTTTTCTGCCTATTCTTTTATAACTATATTTAGCAACGTATTTTTGTTCTGCACAAATCTCTTAAACAGGATATATTGTGACTGTTTCATAATTTTGTGCTTTTGTATCACGGGCTGTGTATCCAGCTGGAACATTTTTTATTTACTTCCTATTGCTTTAAAATATAAAATGGTTGCAATTTTTGCCGATTTCGATTATACGTGTGATTCATTCACAAAGTGTCTTCGGGGTAAATCGATATATCCGTGCATATTTATAACACAACGCTCTGTAAAATACGATTGTGTTTCTCTGCTTACTTAAAGAATGCTTGCTTTTTATAGCTTAACAATAATATAAAAGTATATCTGGGACATTTCTGACTCTGTAAGGTACCAGTCTACGTTCCAGTAAATTAGAATGGCCAACTAAGTTTATAGTTAAAATTTCCCTTGTTTATAATGTCATGACCCTCATTGCCGGAGTTTGTCGTCTTTATTCTCGATTATTAAATGATTGGTTTAATAAATCAATCATAAGCTTTGAATACATCATTGGAGATGTGAAATTCTAATCGTGCAATGTTGGATGAGCCAATTTGTTTATAATGTCTAAAATATCTGCATGTTGATACTGAAATTATTGTCTTGTAAGTTTAAAAAACTAATGATAGTGAGGTACATACCTACAAGTAAATAATTGCAATGAACAATTTCCAAATGTTAAAATCAATGGATAATACAACAAATCGAAGTTGTATTTCTGTCAGTGAATAAGAGGTCATTAGGCAGAAAAGAGTTGGGTTGAGGCAAAGAAATTGAAGACCTGAGCGCAAGATCTCGATAATAACCAGAAGTTAACTTCTAAGAGAAACATCTAAAACTATATAAATCGTATAATTCATTAAAGCTTTCAATTTAATGTGAAAGTGCATGTAAATATTCACTGCTGTTTCAACTTTTAATCCTCTACTCCATTTAGAAATAGTAAAAGACCGATAAAATGTGTGATGGAATTATACATTTGTTGCACTCAGATGTTTTAAGGTATGTAAAAGCGCCAATGGAATTGGAAAATCAGTGCCATTAAATGTTTTAATTTTTTAGTTATGAAATACTGAGTTTTGAAAGTGCAGTGCATGACATACATAATACTCGCGCTATGCTGCCTCACTTTCAGAGCCACATTCTTCATCCTCTCCTTCATAACTGAGATCAGGATACCGTTTCATGTACCTACAGGAGGAATATACTTCTGTGCCAATTTCATCAATTCTCTGTGCTACATGTTATTCAAAGGCAATGGAGGTTGATACAACTTGATGGGATCAAATATTAGGGTACGTTTCGTCTTGAACAGACAGAATTTTGTATGAACAAGTGTTTTGATCAGCAGAAACAGACAGCTCTCTCCCTTCATAAAAAACTTATGGAACCTACTTATTCTGAATGATTCAGTAGCATTCCTTATTATCTTTTTAAGATGTGACACCAAGTGATGCTTAAAATCGAACACCAATACCATGTCCTGGTGTACTTTCATTACAGTAAATGTTTTGGAAGCAGATGAAACAATATCGTACCATTTCTGAGGGACAAACACATACTCTTTCTTGCGTTTTAGCTTCTCAATCTGTACAAAGGTTCGATCACAGGGTATGAATGAGGGTCCATGTTCTAGAAAATGGTGATATATTTTGACAAATCTGCCTGAAGCAGATGTGTGTACTTAAGTACTGAATCATCAAAACATTCTTGTTTTGCCCTGCACAGTTGCCAGTAAAAAGGTACAGAGGTTTAACTTCATGAGGAACGTAGTTCCCTACATAATGGTTCAAAACAGATGCAGTTTCATTGGACCCCCTCTTAGCAATAGTTTTGTCTTACATTAAACATTTTGGATTCTCCAGTTGTAAAAGAATAGAATCCCATATTATACGCCCACACTGTAAAATATTTCTCCTGTTGTCAATACAGGAACTGGAAGGTTTTGCTGAAAATCAAAGCATAATGCCTCGATGGATGCATCACTCTGGGCGAGCAAAGTAGTTCCCTTCAGATCATCGTAGAACGTCTGTGCTTTGACTAGATGAAAATTCCTTTCAGCATCTAATGTCTTCTTTGTCTAATTTCAATTTTAAGCTGTCACATATTTCACAAGTGTCTGATCGGGAAAAACCAGAAAAACTTTTCATGACTAGAAAAACTTCAGATTCAAATTTCTCCAGATACAGCATATGTATTTTATTTACACTCAATACTTCTTCCTGGTTCAGCATCTTGAGTAGTGAGTGGATCGTGCAGGAAAACTTTGAAAATGTTCCACAATCTGCTGTATGTCTTTCTGTATTTTCTTTGGTCTAGTATCATGCTTACCACGGTATTTGTTGGTGGAGGAATGGCCACACGTTTGTTCTGAGTTACACGTTCCAGTCGACCTTTCTTTACACCATGTAGACTGCAGAATCCTGCCTTGCATAGAATGAGTTCTGAATCAGCAATACAGACCTAAAAGGAAGTAACAAATAAATATAATACAGCAATAATAATAATAATAATAATAATAATAATAATAATAATAATAATAATAATAATAATAATAATAATAATAATAATAATAATAATAATAATAATAATAATAATATAATCATATTAATAAAACAAAATAAAAAATATTCAATTTCACTCATGCTATCGTGTTTTAAACTTACCTTGTATTTAAATGATGAAGCTCTATTTTTGACTTCTACATCTATTTCTTCATCCTTATCCTCACTCTCAGTTTCATTGTTTCTTGCATCAAGCTCCTTCTTCCTTCTCCACTTCATGCTGAGACCAGGGCGCCTTCAAAAATATATTGCATTGTTGTGTGTTCAATGCTCCTACAAAAATATGTCTAAAACTAATATTTATTTAAAGCTTACCTTTGAATATTATGTGAGGCTATTAAGCCCATGAGATATGCATCCTGAGCATTCTCATCACTTATTTCGTTGAAATTCCTAAGAATTTGTTCTTTAACATCTTTGGAGAACTTGGCTTTATGTTTTCCCTTACAAAAACAATCTGGAGCAACTATCTTTGCAGGCACAAGTTTCCCTGTTGTTGATATAATAAATAAACAAACAAACAAACACACACATACACACACACATACATACATATATTCTAGTCCTTCAAAATACTTCGTTTCCTAACATTTGTTTGCCAGTTATCTTCTTTTCTTGTCCTTTTTTACTCTTTACTGGTGAAGAATCAGTACAACTTGGTAGCGATATCTAAAAATGACAGTCATTTATAAAAGTATAAAGTGTTGGCTTCAAACTTCCACATTTATTTCAACATAATATTTAGGAATTTCTACATCCGGTAAAATAATTTACTTGCATCAGAACAGAATATAAACAATTTAAAGGTGTGTAATTAAAGATACACGAGGAAAACCTTGCTAATTTATAAGTATACAAACTTTTGAACTGATGGGATAAACAGGATTTTACATATGGATTGGTAAGGTACCTAACCTTTTCTTTAGGTTCGAAACTAAAAGTGCGCGAAGTCGTGTCTGAATAGGCCACAGAGAATTGATTTGGTTGTAAGTATTTAAAAATAGGGGTAACGGAAGCTTTTGAAAGCCGTTGGGCAGGCTATCGTTTTTCCCAGATTCAAATACCCAATTGTACCAAATTTCTTAAAAGTCCAGCAAAATAAGAGTTCATAAATCTACACAAATCAGAGCAGGCGAATGTTGGGAATGGTATTTATCTTAATCCCCGAGCTTCGTTTCCTTTCGTTTCATTCATTTCATTCTCTCTATCCGTCTTGAAAGGTCAGCAGGATCGCCAGTAGGATGCGTTACGATGGAGGTTGCGCTCTGGAAGAACGGTGTTCGACTGAGGAGAGGCGCTCCGGTCGACTAGTCGTTGCCAGCGACGTGAATGGTGACGTGCCTTACGGGGTGGCCTGGAACTCAGTTGGGCTAAAGAACTTCCTGCCTCTGTTAGGGCAGTAGTAGCTCTGCCTGCGATGCTCTCTGGCCGCCGATAGGGTACCTACTCTCATTCATTCTTCCTTACGCACAATATGCCATTGGCAGACGTACTGGAATCCCCTACGTAGCAAGACAGACATAAAACAGAGGGAAATTTGGTGATACGGTTGTATCCCTGCTGTATTTTAAAACATGTTAAACCTTATCTCTTTGACCTGAAAACAGTAAAAACCACCCATGTCCGAAATAACGTACGAAAAATTCCCTAGTATTCACATTCAACAGAATGAGGTATAAATTAGATGAAATGAATATAAAATCTCCTAAGCACACTTTGTTATAAAATGTTAGCAAGTATTTTAATACCCATGTTTATCGTGAAGAACAGGGGTTTTCAATAACGTATATTAGGCCTGGATGACCGCTTAATTTTTGTTCAAACGCTTCGTCAGACTTGAAGTTCTTTTACGTGCCGTAAATCTACGACATAGGACACCTGCTTCACTTTTCTTCGGAAAGTAGCCATGCTACGGATTTTGACACCCATTATGGCTTTTATGCGGCTTTTTTAATAACCTTTTGATGATGAGCGTGTTGCCAGACCATTTATTGATTTTAACAAAGATAGCAACATAGAAAACAAAAACTAAGATGTTAAACAAAGAACATCGAATGCACTCGAAAGTTTCTGGAATTCTCCATTAGGAACCACCACACACTCCCGCCCTACGCGGTTGTATATTTTCTTGAATTTAGTTTTAAAACTCCCAAAGTTAATTCAAATGAGTGATCTCTTAGATGGTATGCTGGAACAAATGAAGCACAATTTCTAGGTCAAGAACAAAGAGAGTTTTTTCCTTACCGAGAAATTGCTTCTACTATAACCTGAAATAACATTTCCGATAACCGGATTGTATGCCGATTGCATTTGGCTTACGATGGGATTGGTTTCCATAGTGAAGCAACCAGGCACCGCTGTGGTTGCTATGGAGGATATATCAAAGGAATTGACATTCCCCTTTCCCATCTGTCTCACAGAGTTAACCAACCACAAATGTACATTTGGATGATAGAGTTTTGTAAACTCCAAGTGGAGTTCATCAATGTTACCACCCCAATACTCCAACATAGGGCATCAGAGTTCTACTGACATCACGGCAAGGCTACATGTACGATTGACAGTTACAAGGAAATTGTTCATTTCAAACAGCGAGTCATTTTACATGAATGTGAAAGAACGCTTAATTTTGCTCCTTTATCAAGCTTGAGGTTCGTGTGTGTGCCATTAATATGCCAAGATCACCGGTTTACTTTCCTTCCGTACGAAGCAATTCTAAAAGTTCTTATGCTCTAAAATCATTACTTTCCGGGTTTGGAACCACTGGTCTCTCAACAACGCATCAACAATTGCATTCTTGAAATATTTGTTTACTGCAGCCCATGGATGTAACGTCTCTGAAAAGTTGGCAACGTGAACTTTTTCCAGCATTTAGAGTATGCCGCTTTGTTCTGCACCGTCTTTTCACAAACTTCTTTTTACCTTTGCAGTTTAAGTTCTACATTCACGTAGTGTTGCATTGCGGTTTGCAAAAGTTGATGTTTCCAGTATGTATTCTGAGCCTGATAGTCTATTCCATGTGTTACAGTCTGTCGGATACACACATAGGCGATTTGCTATACCGCTCCTTTCTTTGTCAGAATATCAATAAATCAGTCTGCATGTTGGAAATATCTACTTGTACAATCGGCGCTGCAACACGACGTGGGATTCACAAATATTCTGCTCTCCTAATGTGCTCAATCGTTTTTCACGGCTGTGCTCTTTTAGCTAAACAAAACTTAAGCTCTAGCGCAGCCCTGACAGGCCAAGGCTTGCCACCCAGCCACTGTCCGCCACTTCTGCCCCTTACAGGCATCATAAGTGGGGTGCAGTACTGAATGGTGGGAAGTGCTCAGTGCCTCGAACCCTCTCGGACGGTTCGCAAACTGGGGTCGCTACTTCTTTGTCAAGTAGCTCCTCAATTGGCCGCTGAGTGCACCCGTGCCAGATCCCCTGAAATCGAATCGAAACCGGGATCTCTGCGCCAGAGGCAGCTACGCTATCACTGCGCTGCGGCGACGGCCACCTTTTTAACTGTATATGTACATATTCCACTGAAAACACGCATTTTGAGGTCCTATTAACTTCGAGAGAGAGAGAGAGAGAGAGAGAGAGAGAGAGAGAGAGAAGGGGGGAGAGGGAGGGTGAGAGAGGTTCAAATGAACACCAAATTTAGTATTTTCGAAACATTTAAGATGAAAAATTTAAGGCAGTGATGCAATCCCAAACTACATTTGTGTTTGCACATCGATTATTCGATATTGTACATCTTAACATCTTCATTATTTTTTTGTGTAGTAAGAGTTTGTCCATTTCTTACAATTTACTAGTTGTGCAAAACCCGTCTAGAGTGAAGAGGACTTCAAGAGGCCCTTACCGGAATTCAAGATTTTTTGTTTGCTGTATGAATATACTTACATTATGATATTTTAATAAAAATGGTTAAACTATTTTTGAGAAAATAAAAAGCTTAAAAAATCGTCCAAGTAAAGGGTGATTTGCGTTGGGAGGATACTTCTGAAAATCGTGTCTTATTCTTGTGTTCTACTGACCTTAAATAGTTCGTTTGATAGCCATGGTACTTTTCGTTTTGAGTAATGCCGTTTTTTCATATACAAACACACCTCCATATAGGCCCTTTTTCTGAAAATGCTTTTCTTTGGGAGTGGATTTAAGCGGGAATAAAAACATGCATTTCCACTGAAATCTATGCATCGAATTTGTGGGTGGAAAACAAGTAGTAGAGAATGTGAAAATCTATAATGGGTTCTGCGAGTAACCAGTGAAGTTATTTTGATACTAAATGAAATTGGTATAATTTTATGTGACTAACAAACCTTAAGAAATAAGACTAACGCTTATAGCACGAAAATTATGAGTTCTTAGAACTTATGTCAAATAACCTTAGCACGATTTTCTATTTTCGAAATATCGTCACATTACCCATGTTCAACGCCATGTGACATACACAAATTATTCTGCCATTTTTTAAAATCTATTTGAGTTTGTTAGTAACAATGGTTTATGATAGCGAAATATACTATTCTTCAGTTTCATTCCAGCATCAAAGTTCATGTAGTCGAATGTTAGATTATTTCTAGGGCTTTTGAAAGATCACTATTTCTTTTATAAAAATGCTTGCTTTCATTTACTCTCCCGTACAAACTTGTCATTCTACTTAGTTTATCATAGGCTGTAGATGGATATTTATTTTCTCACTGAAATATTTGGTACATAACCTGTTGTATATAGTATGTTACAAAATATAGGTTATCTAAACTAAGTTAGTCTTATCTGTCTCTATTAGTATCCATTCTCAAAAGATGCTTGCCCATACTTAATGCTCCCAATATTCACCAACTGCAGCTTATTTGTGAATAATTGTTCACCACCATAACCTATTCTCAATTACACGTGGGTAGCTTACTACTCTGCTCTGATTACATGACACGATATTCCCATGAAAACCAAAATATATACAGTTATTTGTTGTGGAAATAAATATACCGTATTTTAATGAAAATCATTCTCATTTCTGAGAAAATAAAAAAAATATCGAAACCTTTTAAGTTGTACATTGAATTCGTTTTACTGTCAAGCCGTGTATTTATATTACACTGGGGTTTTTTATGTTGCAAAACTCCCACTTTGCTTGCTCATGGGTTAGTAAACACCTTTTGCAATGCTTGATATGTAAGTTAATCACACATATTTGGTAGTATAAGCTATATTTACAATTCATTTATCAATTCCCATGGCAACAAGGCTAACACTGTTAATTAATACTTACGACAGTAGGAAATGACATAACACCCAACAGGATAGTAACCTAAATTATTATTGATGAATCCTTAGCAAAATGTACAAGGGTATGAATTATTTGTTGATTGAAATATTAATTGCACAGATGGACATGTTAACTTTAAGAAGCGATTCAATTCTTTTTGTCTTCAGTAAATCTTGAGGTGGAACCTGTATTTTCACATGAAATATACAAATTATTAGGACTGTCTGAGACAACATAGATGTAGCTTTTCATTTGTTCACATTGAAAATTCATTTTTTCTTGATCTGCAATAAAATATGGAAAAGCAAGTTTGACCTGTTATTGGTTTTTATGGGTTTTTGAAGTATTGCAAAAATGTAATTGGCTAACCACGAATTATAAATTGCTTATCAGATCTCGACTGTTTGGGAAAACTCGGCCCTGCGGGTCTCGTATTCTCAAAATCCTTTCTTTACCTGATAAGTATCACTTAAGTTCTCAGTACGCGATATACTAATAATGGCTACTAGCTTTGTTCTAAGCTGTGAGGCACTGCTGGCGTCTTCGGAGGAAATTTCCATTCACATGCATAGGTGCTTGTTGTTAATTTTAAAAATGTATTTTTATATTACCCTTAAATTCGTCTATGGCATGCTGTTAAAGTTGCTGCTATTAACTTTGCGCTGTTAGTAATCTATGTTACATAACTCTTTGCACAAGGGTAAATCCTTTGGTAGGCATTTAAAAAAGATAAGCTAATGCAATTCACACCGCACAGATATCTAGAATGTTTTACTTTGGAGATACACAATGAACTATACCACGAAAAGGTGCAGCGACCAACTTCAGTCTTTGGAGTACAAAAAGAGGTTAAGAAACGACTGTTAACATTCATACACGTATATACGGTCCACTATAAATAAAATACATGGTAGTTTTGAATGTATAGATACAACAAGTGTGCGGTATTTAACTGAGATTTTGCTTTTGAGTTATACTGTTCATAGACAAAGATACACATAGACACACACATATACACATAGATTTTTCCTACTATTTTTTATTCAGGGATTCTCTTAACGTATAATTTGGGTGAAAAGTGGTTATAGAAGTTTTGGGTAGAAGGCAAAACTATCTCTACTTGGTATAAGTATGCAGTACAGAAATTAAAAATAAATCAGTTAGCTTTAAATGAGGTTAATTTGGGTCACTCATTATAAACAAACGAACATCAAGTAACTGCAAGTTTATTGCTACCTTAGGCAAATGCTTTAAGCTTTGAACCCTTCCGGAGGAACGTCCAATGCGACAAGATGACATCCATCATCTTCTAAGTTCGTACCACTGTAGATTAACAAGGCACACTTTGCAGATCTTGGAGTGCGATTTTGTGGATCGCAAATTGCCTCACGTAGCTCCGTGTATCTGTCAGCTAGACCCTAAACATCTTCCCCAAGTTGGGCAGAGAGTAGAGAGGGATGGTGCGGTTGAGCAAACCAAGAATAATCGGATTACTGGCATGAGGTCTAACAATGCAGCATCCTTTGGGACGGAGGTGTGTAGAGGAGCGTTTCCCAAACACTCGGGGATTATTCTTAGCTGCATTTCCATTGATGCCGCAAAGAAAACTTAAAACCGTCTATCAGTTTCCCAGAACGTTTCAGCATGAGTCAAAGAGTGTAGTTTCATACATATTCAGCGATTCGGATCTCCAAATATAGGTTGTTATGGGATTGTCACCTGAAATGCATTAGGAAAATTTGATGTATTGCACTCACATGACCTTCTCTACTCTTGTACTAACTATTTTTACAAACTATTATTCCTCTACCTTCTTCGTGTTAGTCGAGATACACAATTGCAGAAATTAGCTTATTACTAATTTTCTTATAGATGCAAGGGAATATAGGAATACAGTAGGGTTTGAGCGATAGTCACTATATGAAGGCTTTGAAATTCTGTTCTCTTTGCACGCCCAAGTGGTAAAAAAGTGAATGACGATCTTCCATTTGAGAAAAGCTTAAATAGTAATGCAAAACTAACACAAATAACTAGGAATGTCTGGGGAAAAATCCATTTCGACATGTTTTGTGTATTTTAACGTGATCTACATTTTTTGTAGAGTAAGATTTGGTGTATATCTTACAGGTTACCAAATATACAAAAGACATCAAGAGGTAATGGAATTACCAGGGCTATAGCTAGAAAATTCATAAAATATGCACTTAATTTGCCATTAAAATATCTTAAACATGTGACATTTTCATCAAGATTGTTAGAGCCATTTTTTAGAAAATCAAAATTTTCGAAACATTTTGCATGTATAGGGTAGTTTAGGGTGGAGGAATTTTCCTCCAAATCTTCGTCGAATCCTTGAAATATATTAAACTTAAATACCAATTTTGTTTTTAACCGACTATTCGTTTTCGAGTTACGCTGTTCACGACAGACAAGCACACACAAACACACAAGTGCGCGCGCGCCCTTTTTCTAAACTGCTTTTTTTTTATTCAGAGCGGCTCAAAACATATATTTCCGGTGAAATCTCGACATCGAGATTTTGGTTGAATACAGTACTTCCGCTACTTACTATACGTAGTAGAGAAAGTCAAGCTCTGATATGTTTAGTTACAGGGTTTTCTCTACTAATTCTCCTATAAGCTGTTCTTGCAATTGGGGCTACATATCTTGACCAATGAAAATCTAAATGACAGTTACGAAGCGAGTTGCGTACCAGATCAGCGGGTGACCGATTGACTGCATTCTGCAGGAGTACGTGGGGCTGTGTTAAATATCATTACACCGGTTATACGACTGCTGCACTACACCTTCATTTGTTCCTTCATCTTTGGGTCTTACATAATGAAGTGCAGGATATATTTAATTATTTCCGTATTCTAAGTAATAACTTGCAAGTTAACTTTGATTGAGTGAGTGAGTGAGTGAGTGAGTGAGTGAGTGAGTGAGTGAGTGAGTGAGTGAGTGAGTGAGTGAGTGAGTGAGTGAGTGAGTGAGTGAGTGAGTGGGGTTTAAGGGTCCGCTGATATCTAGGTCATATGGGCCCAAGCTCTTACACCAGCGATGACGTAACCAGATCTTTCTTGAAGCCTGCAAATAAGCCGGCTGCCCGACCTTCTCGAATGCCATGGAATACCCTTTGTGTGCCGCTTGATTGTTGTCAGTCACGTGAATAGTGTGGGAAAGGACTTTGAGAGCCTAGCTGCGCCCGGCGTCACAGTTTTAATTTTCGTATGACGCCACATGAAATTGAAAATGAGTAGTATGGAACCTAGTGGGAATAACTGCGTCACTTTCTACGGGTGTATATAAAATATTATTCTCACTTAGTTATCTGATTTAGACGTGACAACTTTGTCACTCCTGTGGGTGAGTCGCGCACAATTTCCCAAGGACCATTTGAATAAAACAATAAATGTAGCCTGGAAATTCTTGGTAGTACGAGAAAACAGAATAGGGATTTATTGGAGTAAACTTCTTGGAAATAAATTAGCTCAGAGGAGTAACCAGAGCTGCAAAGCTTTTATTTTGTATCAACGAAATGTAAGTAATATTGTGTGGAAGCTTACTTAAATCTGCAATTAGCGAGGCAGAACGCAGCAGATATTTCCAGGAACTCCGCACATCACAACACAGAGAAGAGACAAAATCGGAAATACTGTTATTATCTCGCAGCCAGCTCCAATACAATACCAATTTCCCCCTTATGAGAATGTTAAATGAATTAGAGGGAAGCGTGGTAATATGAACAACGATGAGTAACTCTCACCACTAACCAGACTTCAAAGAGTTGAAGCATCCCCTTTTACCCATTTGGACTGCAAGATATTAAAAATCTGTCATGTTTGGAATAAATCGTCAACGTTATCCTCTAATATGCATGTTCAACGAAAGGGGATTGAAACAGGCTGAGATGAATTGGAAAACCACCCTGAAAACATCCATTGTAAAATATTTTGTAGGTTTATTTGTCTGGTAGCGTAGGACATTTCATTTATGATTACGGTGAGACATTTCGGTACTTGCCTCTTCAAGACTGGCTTAGTCCACGAAATGCCGGGAAGCGACAATGTAAACAAAGGTACAAACTATATGCAGAGTAGCCATTAATTGGAGATTCAGATATGTAAAATGGATAATGCAACAGAAACTTGAATTATATGTGATAGACTGAATAAGCATTTTCGTAACCCGTTGCAATATATGATCATACAATTTTAAGTGTGCCGAAAGCAAAACTTGTAACACACCTTACACGTAATGTTTTCTCCATCCCTAAAGAGATTCTTTGAAACTCAGTTCGCATTGTACACATCAACCTATGACCATATTCCTGCATGCGAGACACACTTAAGGATGTGTTTCAATTGAGCAATCAATCCAGAGTTACGTTCTCTGTTTGCAACTACTTCACTACACGCTCTGTACTATGCATCCTGGAGCGGCTGTACATAACACAGTCAGTGCCTGACCTTGCCGTAATGTCCATGTGATCGTAACCTGCAGTGCTCTAGTGGGACTTGAATGGTTGTGAAAGGCTTCGTCCTAGTCATGACATAGTCATCAAACTAAATAGTTTGAGTGTATTTCCAGATTGCCCGGTGAACACACGCACATACACACACTTATACGCTTTATCTTTCCATGTTCGTGCATAAGATTAAATCTCTCGAACAGCACCGCGTCTCTGATTGAGGCAGAGACTGACGAGAGATGAATTGTTTAAGTGCACAATATCCGTCCAATTTCCATTCACTACCAAAGCTCGTTACAGGAGAAACAATTGCACAACTTTTATATTGTCAAGAATTTTGAACATGTTATAAAGCCATAAAATATCTCAAACATACGTCATTTTAATCAAAATCGTTAGAGCCGTTTTCGAGAAAATAAAAATTTTCGAAAAATGTTTCATGTAAAGAGAAGCTTAGGGTGGAGAAATTTCCTTCGCAATCTTTGTGTCACATCTTTAAAAGATGTTAAACTTAAATAACAACTTTGGTTTTTAACCAACTTTTCATTTTTGAGTTACGCTGCATACAGACTGACACACACATACACACTCAAGGGCCTTTTTCTAAAAAAAAAATTTCTTTTGTGTTCAGAGTCCTCAAAACATATTATGTTTCCGGTGAAATCTCTACATCGAATTTTTGGGTGGAATACAAATCTTCCGCTCCTTACTATATGTGATAGATAAAATAATGAACTTATGGAACATGTTTATTTTGTTTTTATTTTATTTCATTTTATGTTCCGTTTATATGCCGCCTGTAACATCGTAGGTTTTGGAACAATTCTTCAATAGAATGCTGTTCCCTCGCTTAACGGTACTTTGGGTTTCTAACACTTTAGATTAACTTGTTAATTTAAATTCATACACACTCTCATTCATACTTCCAGAATCTAGGGCTGGTTGGAAATGATCCTAGTTCAAGAAAAATTCCCACCCTCCAGCCAGGGATTGAACCCAGGACCCTTTCCACAGCAGGCAGGTGCTCTAGCCACTGAGCTACGGAACCAATATTATTTCATTTTTGTCTGTTCGCTGTTTCATAATACTAATATTACATTTCAGTGTCGTTTCGTTGTGTTTTCAAAGTTTGGAATATAATTCACATTTTATTAAATGCTTCTTTTCTAAATTAAGATCCAACAGACACTCTCAGTTGGTAAATGAAAGTGTTAAGTAAATATTCAAACTACACCAAAAATTATGTATGTAGAGGCGCGTAGAAGTCCCGTATTTATTTATATTGTCCATAATGTTAAAACACCCACGTAGTAATTGCCCAAGAGTGGGATGTGGAACAAAAACCATATATTTAATTCTGTAAGAAATCAGAAAGGTTGTATTTTGAGGATGTGAAGAATTGGAGTATTTGTGGATAAAAATAGATAAAGAAGATAAACAGGAAAATGAGATTACGAACAGAATCAATAAGGATAACATTATAACATTATTGCTGAATAGTATCCTGTGGAACAGACGCATAAGCAGGAAGACTAAATTACAAATATGTAACACAATAGTGAAAACTACTGTCATATATGGAGCTAAAACATGGACATTTAACAAAAATTTAGAAGCTAAACTTATGTCTTTAGACATGTATCTTCTAAGTAGGTCAGCGAGATGTGCAATATTGGAAAAAAAGTAAATAATGTTATAAGAGAAAAATGAATAATAAGAACTGAATATTAGACTATAAAAGAAGAGTTGACCCGGACATATTAAAGGAATAAACGAAGATAGATTACCGAGAAAGATTTTGGAATGGATTCCACCTGCAAGAAGAAGAAGAAAGACAAGATCTCGAAACTTATGAATACAGTAAATAAGAAATGGAATGAGAGCAAAGACTGGAAGAAATGGAATGGATGAGTGGAGAATGAAGATTTTTTTAGGCACAGAAAGATGTGTAAATATTGAAACTCTGTATATAAACAAAATAATGTGAAAATGACAGGTTTCCCCAATTACAATGTTTGCTTAAAAATTTACAATACCATTGATTACATAATTAAGTTGAAAAAGAAATACAGAATAAGCAATTACAACATCACAAAGTTCACTGTAAAATAAATCATAACTAAACATAAAGCATAGCATAAATACAACATAGTAAGTTGGTAACGTTGATTAACATACCAAATCTATCAATCTACTATTGGTAATAAATAATCACAGAATATAGCAAAACTGGTGATATTGATATGAAATATATCAATGTTTATTGGGTGGAACCCTCTGAAGAAAAAAATGTTACGAAATCTATTTGGTGGAATATTTGGAACATAAAACAGTTGTTTTTCAAACTTATGGCATATCGCCGTTGTTTAACTGTAAACAATATAACTGTTCTAGCGTTCGCAGCTCAATTGGCTAACATCTGTCTGTGGTAAAAGGGAGGCTGGACCCACGTAAAATAATTGGAGATTGGCAGATACATATGTAGGAAGGACTAAGGTGAAATATTCTTGAGATAAAGTTGTTTCGTGTTTAAACTAATACAAGCTATACTAATATGCATGGAGTCAATTAAATTACCAAAATCTACAGCAGCAAACGTTTATGGTAGGCCTATTCCATTTTGTAACAAATGAATGTGAATGAATATCCATTGTTATGAGTATAAGACAACAGTGAAGCTTGTTGGAACCAAAAATAGTGTGCCAAGCCTGGCTTCAATTCAATCAGACTTTCATCATTTTTACCCTCCCCCACTACAAAAATGGGTACAACACGACAATCAACGCTAGGGCTGGAAAGCACGAGATGTACTTAGATTATCGGTTTATGGAATCATATTTTGGTTACTGCAAGCTGATATTGCTGCTGAGGCTCGGGGGCTTAGAATACAAATTGCACATTACGCACCTGCTCTGAATCGATCAATTAGCTAGTTTTTCACAACAAATAATGTGGAAACTCTATCACGTTCCGATAGCGATCTGTTCACTAATGCTTACTGTAATGAGATACATATCGAGCTCTCGATTTCAATTGAAATTGTCAAGCCCGAATAAAGTGATACAAGGATGCTTGGTGGGATATAGACGAGTATTAAATGCTATGAATAAATCTGCCCTTATTGGAGATTTTAATCTAATGTGTATGAAATAAAAATGACAAATGGGACGCTTGGATTACAATAGCTCTCTACAACTAATAACTAATATTTGCATATTTTAGTATTACTCTGCAAAAGTACAAAAAACGGATGTCAAAACAATGCATAAAGCAGCAACAGAATTTTTTGACACCAGTAATTTAAGAACTTACCAGAAATTCATTATATGTGAACAGCACAATCTAAAAAGGAAAAGTTGTTTAAAAACCAAAGTTGGTATTTAAGTTTAACATTTTTCAAGGATACGACGCAAATTTTTTGAAGAAAATAAAATTCCTCCTCCATAATTAGCTTTACCTAGAAAAGTTTCCCAATATATTTATTTTCTTAAAAATGCCTCTAACGATTTTGATTAAAATGTTTAAGACATTTTTATGGCAAATGAAGTGTATATTTTTAATTTTCTAGCTGTGGCCTATGCAGTTCTGTTTGCTCTTGATGACTTTTGCATAACTGGTAAACCGTAAGAGATAGACCAAGTCTTACTTTACCAAAAAATGTGGATGTGGTTAAAACACATTCCTAACGTCCAAATGTATTTTTTATGGAGTGAATCTCTTTGGAGATATTACTTGTTATTTGTACGAGTTTTCCAGTACTGAAACTATTCTCTAACGGAACATTGTTATTCACTTGTTTATCTCTTGTCTGCACAAGGAGAACAGAATTTCAAAGGCGTTCATGTAGTGACAAGCTTTAAAACTTTTGGCTATCGCTGAAAGTCTGCTGTTTCCCCTCAGTCACCAAGGCAAATACCGGATTCGATATTTAGTACCTCGACCGAAAGTTCCGCCATAAGTTTAAAACAATAGTAAAGAAGGAAAACAAATGGTAATAGCGTTATTCACAGATAATGAAAGAAGAGACACTGGATGGCACCCTAATGCCATCTTCTGGTCACAGACAGAGGTACAATTGCCCTGAACTTACGCTTCTGTGCACCCGAGGCGAAGCAAGATGTGTGGTATAGGGATATTACCTAGAAGGCTAATTGTTCGCTTGACACCGAGCTTAGTATCACATAACAATTCCGTCGCTATATAGTCACAGAGCTAAAGTAACATAAAATAAATAGGAAAAAAATTAATAAAATATACTTGATAGCAGCAATTTTTAGTTAAGAATTACCAGAATAAAAATTTAACGGAACAAATATAAGACTATGCGTTTACTTATCTAAAATGTAGTCTAACATCAGTTCAATAGCATTCCTTACTTCACTACTTGGGAATTTCAGGGTTAAGTAATGGTATATGAGTAACATCAAAGCTAAATCATATACTGTATTTAAATGCTTTAAATTAATTTATACTTTATAAGTATTTAAATTAAAATAAAATAATAATGTTTAGTGAAATTGCGAAGCAAGTGACTGCTGACATTTATAAGCTAATACATTTACAGTTTACAGTGCTATATTAATTCATGATCGCAGGCTATGATTCTCCTAAGATAAGTATGTTTCTATACGGAAACAAGGAGTAGGTATAATTTGCTTCTGGCAATAGCTAAGAGAGTGTAAACTAAATGGTAGTCTTTACTATATGCCAAATTAATGTGATTGCTCTGAAAAGACATTAAACTGTTGTTTCTAGTTTCTGTTCTTCCTACGTGCATTATTATATCCATAAAAGTTTTTATATATCGAGATCTTGTGAAAAAAAATAGGAATTTTGAGATGCCTTTGTGAACAGCATAGAGTAGAAAACTTGGATAAATAAGGATACAGGAAAATTCTAAGAAATGACTTCATCCCAAGTAAAAGTTGTATAGATGTCTCCGTCCTTTTTATTTTCTATTGTAATATGGATATGTGTGCACGTGTTCAGCTAATTGAATAAAAAGACAAAAATATTTCTATTTGTTTTTCTGTAGATCATTTTTTGAATGAGTTCTATTTAAATCTTGCAGTGGGAAACCATAATATATGTAGAAGCACTGCTGCAAAATGTTGCTTCCAACGTTCCCCACATGGTCTATAACCTTCGGGGGAACCTGTTTCCACCCAGCAACGACTGAACCGATTTAGCAACAGTGATAATAGAGAGGAACAGTCTTCAAGTATTCTCCACTTCACTTACAAGACTATTTACCAGGGAATAAACATTCCTGCATATGCTCCTATTGTCTAACATTACGGATTACAGATTGCAAATTACCGCAACAAAATCCATGCGAACATGATTGATTCGCATTTCTTTGTTTCTTATTAATGTTATTGTTGCATTTTATGATTTTAGTTATTGTTATTATTGCTATTGTTGTCACCATATTGTTATTACCTTTATTATTTTCTCATTGGTTTATTATTGTTAATTATTAGTATTACTATTACTCATATAATAATAATAATAATAATAATAATAATAATAATAATAATAATAATAATAATAATAATAATAATAATAATAATAATAATAATAATAATAATAATAATAATGATAATAATGATAATGATAATAATGATAGTAATAATAATAATAATAATAATAATAATAATAATAATAATAATAATAATAATAATAATAATAATAATAATTTTGCTATTTTATAGTAATTATTTTATTAGGGTGTTTATTATTATTGTTAGTTATTGTTAATTTTTGTACTTATTACTATTCCCATCAAAATAACTATTATTTGTATCATAACTATTAGTTTTATTTAAATTAGTTTTAGTATTATCATTTTCATTATTACATTAATATTAATATTTTTATTATTGTTATGTTTTATTATTTCACATCTTTTTTATTATTATTATCAAAGGCTACTGTTATGGTGACTTCAGAAGTGGTGTTCAAAACGATGCCTTGTTGACTGATACAATGCTTCAACCGTCCCCTTGTATCTATATGGACGTTACTGGGAACTGCGGGTGTTACAGATGCATATGCTTTAACGATCCTTTGAGGGGATTTGGTTTAAACGCAATATTCTTGAATGTCTCCAAAACAAATAATCCAATGGGGTTAGATCAGGATATCTTGCTGGCCAATGTATTGGGCCACCTAGGCCCATCCAGTGTCTGGGATACAGCTAATTGAAATGGACCTTTACAGGTTCATAATGGTAAGGCGGTGCACCATCTCATTTGAAACAGTGCGCAGTGTTGTTTCGCCATGGTACAGGAACCTCGTCAAGAAAATCCTGAAGCTCACCTTGCAGGAATACCCGATACCGTGGTCCTCTAATTCTGACTGGGAGAAAGACTCCACCACCGCCGCCACCAGCACCACCACTACCAGCACCAGCACCAACACCACCACCACTACCAACACCAGCACCACCACCACCAGCACCACCGCCAATGCCAGCGCCGCCACCACCACCAGTACCACCAGCACCACCACCACTACCAGCGCCGCCACCACCAGTACCACCAGCACCACCACCACCACAACTACCACCACCAGCACCACCACCACTACCACCAGCACAACCACCACCACCTCCACCACCACCACCGGCAATAACTAAAAGTAATAACCAAATACAATATGATTAATAAGAAACAAAGAAATGCCAATCAAACATTAAGCGCCCTGATGTTTGCATGGATTTTGTTATGGCAATTTACAATCTGTAATCCGTAGTGTTAGGCAATGGGAGGATACACTTGAATGAGTTGAAAATATACTAAGACTGTTCTCCATTATCACGCTCTGCACACGCTAGTTGATGCCTGGGCATTTCCTCTGCCGCTCGCTCTCTAACAAGCAGAACAAAATTCACGCACGCCACTGACTGGATTTACCCCTGTGATTTCTGCAACTCTTTTAACGCACGAAGGGTTATATACTTACCCGAGGGTCGGCTGCAGTGGGCCACCTGGTATATTTAGGTGTATTGAACTGTGTGGTTCATTTGTAGTGAAAACGGACTCGCTCATTGTGTTTTCTTATCCAGCATGCAACAGGTAGCTTTTGAAAACACGCTTATTTCTGTGAAGTAACTTTGTAAGATTAGCTTTACTTTCTCCACTATGTAATTAAAGTACTATATTCCAACAAAAATTGGGGTACCGAGATTTCACCGAAAATACAAGTTTTGAGATTCTGAATCAGAAAAAAGAATGTTTAAAAGAAGTGTGTGCATGTCTATTTGGGTGTATCCGTGTGTTACTGAACAGCATAACTTAAGAATGAAAAATCAGTTAATACAAAATTAGCACTTATTTTCAGCATCTTCCAAGGATGCAACACAAATATTTTCTAGAAAATCCCCCACCCCAGACTACACTTTACATGAAACATATTAGAAAATTTTGATTTCTTCGAAAATTACTCTACCGATGTTTATGTAAATATGCTTAAGATATTTTCACGACAAATGAAATGTATATCTTGAATTTTCTTGGAATATCTTCACAAGTCCTCTTCGTTCAGAATTACTTTTCAATAACTGTTAAACTGTAATAGATAAACAAACTTTTACTGCACAAATATGTAGGTGTTAAAACACAGTTTATGTCAAGTGCATTGTTATTCGTTTAAGTTTTCGAACACTGGTACTTCTGTCAAATTGGAATACGTTGCTCTTGTTTACCTCTTGTTTATGCAAAGAGAATGGAATTTCAAAGCAAGCAACTCTTAAAGCCTATTGCATTGCCATATTCCTCTTACACCTGAAAGGAAATTTGCAATAATATAATTTGTGTTTATCTCGATTAATGTGAACTATAAAGAGGAATGAAGTTGCAAAAATAGTTTTAAGAGCAGAGAAAATCATGTGAATGCGACACATCAGATTTTTTGTGACTAGTATTCAGTTGGTAGTCATGCAAATAAATATGTTACCGTTTAGTTATTTGCTGGACATACTATACATTTGGTTTGTTCATGATGCACAATAACGCACTTCAAATATCCATCAAGACCGATAGCATGGAAACTGGTATCTAACGAAATTATATCCCTGGAAATGTGTTGTGCATGTAAGTTAATAAGCTAGAAATATTCATACATTGTCATGTCCAAATGACCGGGTCAATCGTGTGTGTAATTGTAGTATGCAATAATGCTATGGAAGGCGTGAAATTCCCTACAACAGTTATACATACCGATAGACATTTTTAGAGATTGCCTTAGTTTCCGAATATATGAGAGAGG
This sequence comes from Tenodera sinensis, assembly GCA_030765045.1. Taxonomy (NCBI): domain Eukaryota; kingdom Metazoa; phylum Arthropoda; class Insecta; order Mantodea; family Mantidae; genus Tenodera; species Tenodera sinensis. The sequence goes on along the minus strand of CM060969.1, from coordinate 81,131,012 downwards.
AAACAGGGGGTGTGCCTCCCACATCAATGGAAACAGAAGCCAGTATCTCCCACGACCGAGGGTCTTCGGTATTGAGGCAAATTTATTAATAAAAGCGCGCTAAAAGGAATTCTGCTGGGTTGTTTCCCTGTCACGAGATATGACGATTCGGAACACCCACATATTCCAGTATTTCACTAATAGATAAAGTATACAGAATCATTTGATGTTACAAATGACACATTGTTCCTTTTGGATTCTTGGAGTAAACAGACTGATAATGCCATTTTTATAGAGGTTAGACTCCAAACAAATTGATTACTTACTCTCCAAGCTATTGAAGTTCTAAGCTATAATTACGTATACAATTTTCCACCAATCAGAACTGTATATGAAAAAGTAGAATAAAATACCAAGTTAATTGCTTATTTTGCACTGCTAGATAGATGATATTGTTTTTTCAAATAAATGAATTCAACTTTACCGAACATAAATCATTTTCAGTTTACAGTTGCTTTGCCCCTCAGTATCATTTGTGAAAATTCAACATTATAACTGGAAACTAAATACTATCTACTTGCTTTATGATTTGTATCTTTTATTTCGTTTAGATTTTTGAGGCTGGGGGTTCAAAAAAGTATGTTTCAGGAAGAAAAATTATTAATGTAGTGGTGTTATTAAAGGAAACCAATATTCACATTGAGGTCTAGAAGACCGCATAACTGGACGGGAGGGCTCGGGGCGCTGACCACGTTCCACCCTCCAGTACTGCCCGTCACCAATGACGCCTGTAGTGGGCAGAGGTGGGGGACGCAGCGGCTGGGCGGTAGGCCTTGGCTCTTCGTTGGGCTGTCGCGCCGGGGTTTAGTCTTAATATTCACATTGAAAAATAGCTGACGATCATTCACATAAGGCACAGGCTAGATTTTATACATTTTTAATCATTTTCACACTCAGAACTTATCATTTTTACTATAATAGTATACTGTGTCTAATAATTTTCATTCCTCTGTAGTGATAAAGAAGTAATAAATATTTTAATCAGCCAGAACATTACAAGAAAAATCATTACTCCACCAACCAGAGTCGGTGACACAATACCTCTGCATGTTGTTCAACATTTGAGCAAACACTGTGATTCTCTGCAGTGTTTACGACTTTATCAGAAGATTATACTTGATGCTCATATATTGAAAGTGCTTGAATGAACTGGGTACACTAATATATATAAATCGCAACTATTCGTCCTACTCTTTTACCAGAAGTTAGACTGTAGGTAGTACTAGCTATTCAATAAATCTTAACATTTACGCTTGAAACCTAATACTGGTTCCTGGAGTCCAATATCTTGTTATCAAAGCAATTGATTTTAAAGTAATTTCAACCAGCAATATCTAAAATATTATTTTAACGCTTTTGAAAGATATTGTTACTTAGCTTAATTATAATTCTTATTACTTAGCCACCTTAAAATTCTATGTCTGCGAACAGGACAATGAAAATTCTGATGTGTTGCACTCACATGACTTTCTATGCGCCTTTACTATACATTCTTACAAACTCTTATTGCTATATCCTCTTCGTATTACTTGAGATAAACATTTGTACAAATTATCTTATTTCTTTTTCCTTGTAGTTGCAAGTAATAGTCAAATCTTTTAAATATTTCAAATTCCGTTCTCTTTGCACGGCTAAGATATGAAAATGGACAGCGATGTTACATTTGACGAAAGTTAGTTTTCCAAAACTCATACAAATAACAAGGAATATCTCAGAATGGTTCACTCTACAAGAAAAAAAGAAATATATATAGACATAAATTGTGTGTTTTAACAAGATCTACATTTTTTGTACACTAAGATTTGCTCTATCTCTTACGATTTACCAGTTATGCGAAAGTCATCCAGAGTAAACAGGACTACATGGGCTATAGCAAGAAAATTCAAAATATACATTTCATTTCTCATAAAAATATTTTAACATACGACACTTTAATCAGAATCGTTAGCCATTTTCTTCAAAATCTTCGTGTCGCATCCTTAAAATATTTTAAACTTAAATACTTACGTTCAATATCTTACAAGGATGCAACACGAAAGTTTTCAAGGAGTCCCCACCCCAAGTTATCCTTTACGCGGAAATGTTGGCGTTATTTTCAACTTTCCCAAAAACTGATGCTAACTACGATTATAATGTTATATTTAAAGTTTTAGAACGATAAATAAATAATTTTTGAATTTGCTGCAAATAGACTTGCATTCAGGATTAATATTGTATAAGTTATGTAACTTTTAAATTGTAAAATACACAAAAAAGTTGCTGCACAAATAATGCAGTATTTGTATTCTTTTTATTCTATTTCTGAGATATGCGTTGTAAGCGGATTACATTTTAATTGCTTTGAATTTGTTTCAGGTTTTAAGTCACTATTCCTTTTTTTTTTTTTTTATAAAGTTTGGGATTAGAAAGCCATCACAGCCGCTATCTAATTGCTTGACTATTACTTTAGGCTACTGTAATCATCTTGTAATTACAAGGAAATAAAAGTATTTTTGTACATTTGACCGTGATTATCAAGAAGTATATGGAAGAATAAGACTTTGTAAAAATAGTTTGTTGAGAAGTGGGCAGAGAAAGTCAATGTGAATATAACACGTGAGATTGTTAGTAATTTGATCATTACTTGCATTTCACCCAAAGTTAAGTCTATAATAAGCATGTAGAACTTTTAAACCTTTCTCTAATATTCTGGGGTGATTTCTCTTCTACTACGGCTTTTCTGTACCTCATATCCCATATGTCTATAATCCGTTTCAGGGTGAAGGAGTGGAGTGGAGTGTGGAGTTTAAGGGCCCGTCGACAGCTGGGTCATTTGGGCCTCAGGGTGAAGGACCAGACGACTATGTTCGGCGTGTTGTGCTTGGGCGGTGGAACTGGTATTTGTAGAGGTTTCTTGCTTGCATCGTTCGAACCGCACAGCTAGGTCCCACCTTCGCGTACTCTCGAGCAGCACACCTCCGTAGCTTGTCGGTGGGATTGATGTGCTATTTGAACAGGAAACATTAAGGAGCCCGTCCATGCTTGTGTATGGATGGATCTGTTCGCTCATCCCTTACTCCCAGGGGTTATGTTAGAAACACAAAAGGCCATATGGTTTATATGCGTTGTTCTGCTCCAATTGTGTTGAGGGGCTCCCTAATACACTCCACATGGAAATTGTGTTTCAAGGCTTCACCAGAGGCTTCAAAGAGGATTATACAAGGCATGGGCACAACAGGAGAGGTAGCGATTGAACTTAACTTACTCACTCCACATTCTCTTGCCGAGTGACAAAGGTTGTTTTGTTACAAGCGCAGTGGTGGCTTCATTCCACCTGCGCGGTGGTAATAATTACTACCCTGCATAGTAAAGTTCCATTGCTATTTAGCTTTAAAATATTTTTGAACTATTTTATTGACATATTATACTGTTTGGTTTTAAACTCAATACTATGTTTAAACTTTGAAACCCGAAATATTTCAGGTATTTATTTACATAATAAGGCGGGTCTAAGCAAAGGTAAAGGTGAGTTAGCTAGATTTAGGGTTTCGTCACAACTCAGCCATCCAGGTAGCAAAACGCTGACGTTTACCCTCACAGTGGCTATGTCCGGCATTCTTTTAGCAAGGTATGCCCTTTAATACCAGTAATTAAATGAAATATTGAGGCTGTTTTTGTCTCCTGGCATTTATGTTTTGAAATGAATGTAATTTGAAACTGCGTTTAAGGACTTGTTTACTCTCAGTAATGAATGAAAACCTTTACTTTGTGCGACAGTTGACGCTATGATAAATTCAAGGAATACAGAGAAAATGTAAACTAAGAGAAGCAGGCGAATTAATCCTCTAGGGCACGTGCTCTCATTTCACATTTTCGCCTTCTTCATAAAGTTCTTAAGCCTCTTTTCTACTAATATTCACTCACGATATCAAACGTATTTTACGTTCATCTTTATGGCACTCCCTACCTCTTTTTAAAAGCGCGAGTGGATGGAAGGAGAGGAATGAAAAAGTTAAACACAATACGCGGTCCCCTTCTTCCAATAAATTAAAAAGTTTCCCCGGGTAAAGTTCTTGCCTAGCGCTCTTCTTCTTCTTCTTCTAGAGACCAATAATAACTCACGAGGAGATATAGAACGCGCCCTACTCCTCAAAACAAAAAGACAATCGCGAAAGGAGAAAACAAACGCTGCGGGTTTCCGATATACAGGGCTGCCAACTTCGTGGAGAATGGAATGTAGACTCTCGTCTTTTCCATAAAAGAATATTTTATTTCTACCAACTTTGAGCGCGATGTCAAGAGGGGAGCAAGCACTGCGCCGAAAATGTTGGCTCCAAGTTTGAATCACCGCAGGCAACAGCTAAGCAACGACCATTCCTATAATAATTGAAGAATTTGAAGCACACGAGTACAATTTCAGATTAAACATTTATTGCAAACACTGAGTATCATACAAGAGATATTAAACTAAATTTAAGTATATTTTTATTTTCTTTATGTATTTTTCTAACATCTGGTGACATTAGGGTTTTCCACTTAAGCTTTAGGAATTCCAACTATTTCCGCGAAACACTTCAAAGACTTAAACTTGTGTTAATAGTAGATTAGCAGAATTTTAAGGTTGGCTTAAATTAACAATGCTTCCAATATATAAGTAATTGTTGCTTCTGCACTGATTTTAAGAGCACTGACCTGTGCATTTCCTAAAATCGTAAATATTATACTATATTGTAACGCCGGCTCCGACGCACACAATGGACGGTCGGCGCCAAACTACTTCACACCATATACCAGGTGTGGCGTGTATCAAAGGTGCTCATGGCCAAGCTTCTTCATACCACTCACGCGAGCAAACACGTGGCAGCAATCAAATCGGCAGAACCAAAAGGGATATTTTCCAGTTGATTCGAGAAGTGTCCAGTGGCCGGCTTCTTTGAAGAAGTTTGAGAAAGATCTGGCTACGTCATCGCCGGCATAAAATCTGTGGAGCACGTTAGGACAGGCAGTTTTTGAGTTTGTCAACCTGTCAGTGAGTGTATGACAGCACGTCGCGTCGAAGTGGAAAAGTTTTAACGAAAGAGTGATTATATCGTCGAGTTAGTGTTTGATAAGAAAGTGAAAAGAGACAATGAAAAGAGTGGGTCAAGACTACGAGAAGAAAACAGTTGTGAGCTGTGTGTGTAGTGTGTTAATGTCAGTAGCAGAGAACTGTGTTTTGTGCAAAATTTAGAAGAAAAATAAAGAAATTGGACTGGGCATTTTTCGTTTTGTTACAATATGCTTTGAGCTTTTAGCACATGTTGTATCTGTATAAAGAAGTGTTGTTATCTTCGAAAATATAGCTTACCTATAACTGCAATCTACTATATAGGGACATGGTGTCACAGCGGCCGCGAAGTCCTGCTGTATTCTTGCGGTAATAACGGGCTTTTTTGTTGAACAAAAGGCCGGGATATACTCGTACGTTAGCCATCGTGCATGGTGTTGCACCTTAGATATCCCTTTTGACTGTGTCCAGAAACTTCACTTTTGAGAATGTTCCGCCATTTTGTTTTAATGATTGTTTACATGAATTTATTTGCCGGGTCCCACATAACACCCCAGTTAGTCTATGAAAGTCGAGAAGCTGGCATGCATTGTATGCGAGCGCTTCAAATGTTACTTACCCTGAACTGCACGTGACAGTTGCTCTAAGCAATTCCATGTGGTTAGACGCCTAAAGGTTCTTGGAGTTGTTAGATTAGTTGAAATGTGTTATGTGTCTACATTAGTTGGTATACATTTTTTGAAATCATGAAAACCTCAAAAGAAGCACCGCTCCCCCTATCACTTGATAATAACCATTAGAAAACAAAAGGCAACCCTCATAAACAGAGCGAGAGACAATATAGCAGTCTTCTGGTTTCCTTATATTTTTAAACCGCAAACCTTGTGAAACTCATACCTCAAAGTAATACCGCCTTTGGCAGAGGAGTGGGTAGGATCCTAATGTTCTGAAAAATACAGTATATATTGCCGGAATCATTGAGTACCTATAAGCATGCGTTATCGTAGGCGTTTGTCCTTGGATGATAGGCACGTCATGATTGGAAAATTTACCATCTGAAGAATCCCTGGGCGTCAGGGTTATTCTAATTGCAATAATTCTTTGCTCGTCAGATGTAGTTCGGTTTCCACACCATTGTTGTGTCCAGATGCACGTGTGCGGCACATGGGATGACCTCCATCTCCATTCCACCTTGACTGGATACCACTTCGAATGTTAACTGAAAGACCTCCATTGCCTGTAACAGTAAGAGACAAAGTGGGTAGTTGAAGGCCCTGCTCTCTGTGTCGTGTTAGTCTTGCAGAAGATTGTCTAGAAATTGTCGTACATCACTACCATTGTCTCCTAATGTTTGAATCACTCGACTGTAATGTTTTGGAAATGTTGCATATGTATTGTAAGCTAGCTTCTTAAAGAATTGCTCAATAGCGTGCATTTTCATCTTTCATGGGGCCTGTATTAAGGTGCAATTCTGAAAATCTGTTCCACCGGGGTTAGGGCAGTAAATAGCCATTATTTCAGAACATTTTAACGCTTTTCTAAGCTCAACATGTACCAACTTACTTGTTGAATAAATTGTCTTCTTTTCTCGATTTTCAGGTATAACAACACCAGAAGATTATAAAGCGGCACCTGCAGTTAAGCTTTTGGTTTGATTTATCTCAACTTCCACTCAAACTACTTTTATAATACGTAATCTTGGAGACCGATACATTGTAAGTATCGGTAACTGTCCTTTTCTTTCTTACAATAATTATTTCTTATAAAATCAATTGAATACCTCAATAATGTGAAGGTGAGCTGGGTTTTGGAATGAAGGAGCTACTATCTTAAGGCGGGATGGTAAATTAGGAGGTTTAATCCATAGATTTTAGTGCCACTTTGTGTTAATTTAATGTTTAGCTGAACTTCAACTTAACTGCGACTGTCTCCTTTTTAAGCGTTATTTAATTATATATTGTAAGATGATGGTCCCTGCTGCAAATGTGGATATTCGGAGGTATTTGAGAAATTACTAATCGATGATGCAGTCATTCAGACAACTGAAAGACCTCGAAGACCCAGGATTTTAATAAATAGACTTCAACACTTTCAGATGTGGAATCCCCATGACTCGTTAAACAGATTCAGCTTTGCGAAACAGACAACCCTAACCTTATTGGATGCAGCATGCAACGAGACAGTATGAACTATAAAAATACATGTTTGCGTAAACAGAAAAGCTAGGCACCGCATAATGCACTATTAACCCAGGAAGTTATGTAAACATAAGGGATACAGTAAACATTGTCTCTCGCCTGCTCTATATTTATATTATGAAATGTTTAGTTTTCAGCAACATTTATTTATCTATCTCTCCCATCAAAACGTTTACATTTCTCTGCGCTAGGTTTTCCTTTATTTCAGTCATTTTCACTACAAAATAATGCATAAACGAACATTATCTCTTATTTTCTATGCTGGCAGGTCTATCCAGAGCATTTACCTGCAGTATACGAAGGTGCGTATTCGCATTATTTTTTCGGCCTTCTGGTATACCAACACCATTGCACGGAAATTCTGTAGTTAAACTTTTGATACGATTTAACTAAATCCCTCTCAAATTACGTTTACAATATTGGGCTGTAATAAAATATGTGTTTTGGATATCATGATAACATCTGACAGTTTTGACAATACTTTAAAAATTAAATTTCAATTCATTTCATTTTATTGTACCCCGATTAATCTCATACAAGTTATGGGATACGTCATTTTTAACAAAAGTTACAAAACCAATATGGATTATATGTTACATAATGTAATTAATAAAGCGTGACACAGATACTTTCCATTTCTTCATTGGTTAAAAAGAAGGGTAGTGAGCATAGAATAACGAATATTGGTCACTTGCCTAGATAAATAAACAATAGCACATCGACCGGCTGCCACAGAGATTGACTATCTCACATCACTGCGCGGCCAAATAAGATGAAAACAATGGGCGCGGCAGAACAAAGCGATTCCAGACAATTCTCGGAGGTGTTCACGTGCCAGGCTCGTTTACAAGTAGTATCTAGAAAAGGGGTATTTTCCAGAGAATTCGCCAAGCATGTAAACGCGAGAGAGTCCGGACAGAGTGCTGAGACAGCTGTTAGCAGTTAGTTTTAGGTGTGTGTACAGTCAGTGTTGAGAAAGTTTGAATATTGTCAAGGACAGTTGTAGACATCTAATCGTCGAGTCGGAGATGTTTGTTGTGTGAATCAGTTTTTAGGTAAACCTATTAAAGTATATCGTAGGAAGCAATTTGTGAGACACAGAGAGTAGAACTGTGAAGTACATCTAAAGGTTACGATCGGACAGAATAGCTATGAGTTGCAAGGTCCCGACGTATTGTAGAGTGTGTTAACGATAAAAAATAGGACTGTGTTTTAGTGTTCCTGTTTTAGAAGGAAAATAAAGTGACAAATGACTTGTTAGATGGCGTCGCCTTGACCGAGTGCTTATAACGTTTGCGGATTCGATCCTATGGACCCTCATGAGGTATGCTGTGGTGGATGAAGCGGCGCCTGGGTGGATGTTCTCCAGGTTCTCTGGTTTCCCCACCACTCATTCCAGCAACTGCTCCATCGTCACCTTTTCCTTCATTCAATTCATCATTTTTCTCACGTTCATATCTGGTGCTGGTCTGACTACTCGCTTCCAGGTCTTCACTGTGTCCGGTCCAAAGGTTCGTCTGCTCCCCGACAGGCATCTGACCCTAGACACTGGCTTGTAAGCCTAGGGAGTGTCTGTTCTCCATACGGGTAGGATAATCAGAAGAAGAAAATTTGTCAGTTTGTCAAGGGGGATTTGTCTCTCAACCATTTGTTACAATAATATTACAATTCATATGAGATTAAAGGCGTTGTAAATGTAGATAAGATTTAATTTATTTTAGTTACTACCACGTACCGCCCTCCAGTACTGCACCCCACCAATGACGCCTGTAGTGGGCCGAGGTGGGGGACGCAGCGGCTGGACGGTAAGGCTTGGCTCTTCATGGGCTGTTGTGCCGGAGCTTAGTAGTGTTTTACTACCTTTTAAAATTCGCCATTACTATAATGTAATTTTGTTCCAATATTTGCAAAAGTGAAATTTTTAACTTTTGTAGTTCAGATATTTCTCTCAGTAAGCTTACTAGTTTAGTTATGCTCTCTCTTTGTTGACATAGATTAGGCACAGCAGTTGTAGCATTGTCTGTTTTAAAAAGTAGCTGTTTCACTTGTTTTAACTGTTGTATGATATGAAACTAATAAAAACGGAAACTGCTGTGGCGAGCTAGCAAAGTGGCCGAGATATTGGCAGACTGCCATAGTGGATTGTGTTGAGGATTAGGGTGCTCTTAATGGAAAACGGAGCGGATATCTCCCACCACGCTGCCAATATCGCCGACGTCATCGTTACAACGGACGTTAACCTGAGGGTCTATTAGTGTCCGCCTCACGCGCGTTTCCGGATCGTGTTTGAAGGTAGTGCGTGTAATGCGAATTTACGCGTTCCATCACTCATGCCTCTCATTTTAATACCTCTGTTTAAGGTAGCAATGAGAGAAAACCCGCATGCTACGTGCCCCCATTAGAACGGCAAGGGTGTTAGTGGTAACGGAATGCTTCAATATAACCAATTTACTGAGGTTTCCGTAATATAGATGTCTAGCTACATTAATTAACGGACCGTAAAATTACTACTATATGTAAGTACATATTGCTTCAGATGTGATACACAATGATAAACAAACTAAATATGTTATTATACACACCTGAAGCTATTAATAGCGAGGCAATATAATCCACCAATATCACAAAGTATGTGGAGCAGCTTCTTTCTGCCATTTTCAAGGTAAAGTTTATCTTGTGTAATGAGTAAAACTCAGTTTTAATGAAGTGAAGTTGTTAGTCTCTACATACTTTGTGATATTGCTGGAAACAAACTAACATTTTGAGCAGATTGAAAAGAGTAGAGTACTGCAAAGCCATTTGAAAGGTCCAGGACAAGAATAAGCTAACTCCTGTTTTATAAATTTTACAGGACAACAATGTTTCTATTTAAATATTTCGTGATCTTACAATACTGCAACACTAACACTTGCTTTGCAAGATTGCAAAATCTCAATTAATAATCTGTAAATGTATAACAGTATTATTCCATACTTATTCAAACCTTTGATGTACACGTTAAGGAGTAATTCAAAGCAGTATAACTTTAGACACCATCTTGACCCACAAAACGTTTTCAAAACCTGCAGGTTTCATGAGAAATGGTTAGCAGCTCTGAAAATATAAAGTAGAATAAAATATAACTTTAATTTGTATTATATTATAGTAAAACTAGATAAGGTTTGGAGATCATCGTACAATGTTACTCATATAAGAAAACTCAGGCAAATCAAACTCTATACTCTGTTCATCAAGAGATTAGAGGAGATAAAAACAAAGCACCGGTTTGTATCACTCCGCGGCCACGTGCTTCCACAATGACGCAACACGGTTACCTACCGCTACGCGTAGGTATAATATGCATTTTACACTACTAAAAGGATATATTTACTTGATCCAAATAACATATAGCACGTGGAAATTAACTGCTACTTACGTCTTCTCTGTCCACAATAACACTTTTTCATTTCCTGCTCACAATCTCGAAACCAATCTCCAGAAGCAGCTTGTGGAAGGAAGTTCGTTTTAAATCTGGAAGATCGGGATCAGAGTTAACTGGCAACAGCACTTTGTTTAAGGTGGGGTTCATTGTTAACAAAGAACTGGTGAAATTTTCGACGGATTGCAGATCTCACACTCACAAATTCGTCGCAAACTGCATCCACCATTTATCTGGCATGTGGTCGCTTTTTACCGGTATCTTCACCAACTGACGATTTTTTGTTGTGTGTACTGTAAATACTTGCAACTGACACACTGGTAAACTCGGGTGTTAATTTCATCACGTCTTCGATAGCAAGTTCGGGATATTTTGCAGAACTTGTTAAATACGTTCAATATTGTCTTTTAACCACTTCAAAACGGTTTTCCGCGCTTATGTTTTACAACACTCACTTGTTCCGCCATGTTACTTTGATACTGAATAATGCGCGCGCAGAATGAATTAGGCTGGTTACAGATTCACTTAACTGCGTATTCTTACACTTTAACTATGCTTGGTACACTCAGTTCTTATTTTAACAAACATTAAGTGACATTTCAGACCTCAGTAACCGTATTTCTTCAAGGGACTATTTACACGGCGATAGCGTCAAGAGGGCACGCTGTGGTCAAAGCGCACGTGGCTTTGTTTAGGTCTCCTCTAGTCTCTAGATGAACCATTGGTCTCTTCAGCTGTATAAGCAGCAGTCTTCCATGCTTCATCATAAGTCGTCCTGAATTTGACAAGCCTTGGGCAAGTTCTGTTTATGATGAGTTCTCTAACTGGACGGGCAGCAAAGGTACACTCTTCTGCTTGTGGAAGGGCTTCAGGAATGTTGTCCGTTGGTGAACATTTTTCGATCTTGTTTCAACAACATTAAATGGCAGAGACTGACCGAGCTGATGTGAATACCTCTATCCAGTCTTTTGGGGCTTCTCTGTGAGCTTATAAGTTTATAAGTACCATGTTTTATCATGTTCCAAATAAATGTCCTTTTATTGAAGATGTTACCTTCATAGTGTCTGTCATATCTTCTCTCTACTGTAACCAGTTTAATGGACTAAGACGTTTATTTCCCTGTGTCATATGGACTGAGCCTTTCTTTTCCTGTACAGATTATCTTCAAAGCCCATTTACAGCATGAATTAGTTTGCTTTTTCCCACTTATTATAGTAATAAATATTGCCTCTGTTCCATATTTTCATTTACCAGTTAAAACTCAAAAAAAGAACAAACGAATTTAGCTCTTTCTTTTCCTGAACCCTTCATTTTTGTTAAAATTCTTGACTATGTTGTTGAATGAAAGAATTGGGCTCATTTATTGTTAATTTATTTGCCTGTCTTTGCTCGTCCCTAATACTCGCAAATGTGTCCATTCACATGACCTTCATTAATGTGCAAATATCCTTCCAAAATCTTATTCTTTTATGCACTTCATGTTAATTTAGATAAAAATTTTGTAGAAACGGTCTATTTGCGTATTCTCTTGGAGGTGGGGAATCAGTAGGCTTAAGCGATAGGCAAATATTTTAAGAGCTGGTCGCTACGTGACAGTTTTGACATTCCATTATCTTGGCATGGCCAGAACATATAAACAATAACGACTTTCTTTTGAGAAGAGTGTAAGTATTTGAAAATACAAAACAATAAGAAATGCGTTAGAATAGTTATCTCCACAACAAATGAATTGACTTAAATTGTGTGTTTTAACGAGATATACATTTTTGTACAGTAAGACTTTGTCTCTTACGGTTTACCAGTTATGCAAAAGTCATCCAGAATAAAGGGAACATAACAGTTATGCCCAGAAAATTCAATATATACACTTGCTTTGTGATGAAAGTATTTTGATCAAAATTGCTAGCGGTATTTATGGGAAAATGAAAGTTTTCGAAGTTTTTCCACGGAAACGGGTATTTGGGATGAGATCCCAAATCCTAAGATCCTAAACTGAAATACTAAGTTTGGTATTTGACCGACCTAAGTTATGCTGTTCATAAACACATGGACACACACACACACACAGGCGGCGCCGTGGCCGAGCGGTTAGCGCGCTCGCCTACCACCTAGGCGGCCCGGGTTCGATCCCAGGGACCCGCATGTGGTATTCGTGGTGGACGAAGCGGCGTCAGGGCGGGTTTTCTCCGGGTACTCCGGTTTCCCCCGCCATCTCATTCCACCGGTGCTCCATCTTCATTCCATGTGTCATCAGTGTCACCGCCTGCGGTGCCGTAGTAGTAAAAGCGGGCGTTAAACACTACAAACAAACACACACACACACACACACACACACACACACACACACACACACACACACACACACACACAAAACACACCAAAGACCTTTTTATAAAAATACCCCTTTGGATTCAGAGGACCTCGGAGGACCTATTTCTAGTAAAATCTCTATTTCGAATTTTTGGTTGGAATGCAATATCTTCTATACTTGCTATGTACTGGACAGAGAAGGTAAAAGATGAGTAGTGTTTTTTTTAAATGAGTAGGCAGTGTTGTATGGTAGTTCTCTAAGCTAACTACAATCGTCCATGATGTTGGCAGGCTGAGAGCAGCCCGAGGTGTGTCATACTTGTGCCTGCCCTTTCCAGGGCTTAACCACTTTTATGACGGGATGTGGGTTTTTGAAGGGTAGCGGGTGAAAATGAGGTTGGGAGTACAACCACACACCTATCACACAATACCTTTGCACATAGATTTTGGTGAATATTCACCAAAGCAAAAGGAAGTTTGCTTTGTCATTTCCCTACGGCATTTGTATTATGATATACAAGACGTATGTATTGAATATTGAAACCGCAGCCTAACGGTGCAGAGCGTTCTGTCTATGATGTGAAGAGACCAGTGATCTCTGGCATCACATCGGGACTTTTTCCCCACTGGTGCTCTCAGACTCATTAGGGGCTTGGGATCGATTCAGGGACTTTATGGAAAATTGACACCTTTGAAATCTGAAAGACCACAAATAAGCAGACCTGGTGGTTCACCCTAAGCTAAACACGTCCTAAGCCACTACTACTCTTCGGTCGCTTGGGTTGGCAGAGAATCCAGCGGTCTTGCGGTCGGGTTTATCCGCTTTGAGGTGCAGAGTGGAAATTACCATTTGACACTCTAAATGTGCAGAGCGCCTTTAGGAATTTGTCATCAGACAATTATTAACATCCGCCAATTAAAACAAACTCTTGCGTTTCCGTCAATATATTACGTAACGAACTTATATAAAGCAGTGTTTTCCACCAATATATGAGTCTAAGGACCCCAGATACACACCCGGTGCCGTATACTGCAATATGATATAAATCTGTTTGCCAGTTTATTGGAGGAAAGATGTGCAAATAATTATGATTTAGGACACCATCAAAAGAAGAACCTGCAGATGTAACTGGCAATTGTTTCAAACTCAGGGACAACTAGAGAGCTGGAAACAGAAGAGGTCTGCGGTTTGTACATAAACTTACCACGAAAATTTAAAAAATAATATTTACCACAGTACATTTTTTGCTTTCTTCACCACATACATTTCACCAAAAATACGATAACGAGGTTTTACTGGAAATACATACGTTTTCAGATCCCTGAATAAGAAATGTTTAATAAAGGATCCTTTCCATCTTCACTTTCCATATATGATCAATTATACTTTTCTCAATTGGAAGGTCTTTCACTTTTTATCTGTTTGGCCTTGCAAAGAGGACGGAATTTCAAACCCTTCATACAGCAGCCGACTGTAAAAGATTTGACTGTCACTCAATGCCTCTGTATTCCCATATTCCTTCCACCCGCAAGAAAATTAGCAATAAGAGAGCTGTAAATGTTTATGTCGACTAACATGACGAAGATAGAGGAATAAGAGTGTAAGAATGTTTAGCACAAGAGTAGAGAAAGTCACGTGAGTGCAAAATATCATACTTTTTTCTTGTGGTGAGAATAATGCAGGAGCTTAAATTGTTGGTTTTCTGTAGCGAAAAGCAAGTAAAGGCCTTCTGATGACAAGAAGTTAGTTAAATTATAACATTAGTATGTCATACTAAAATAATAAGAATATCTAACACATCTTTATCCCTCAAATAATATCGTTTGGTTCGACAAACAACAATATCTAAATTATTGTGCATGGTTTGCCATTATGATTGCATTGTTATGTACAGCAGTAGAAGCGCTCGGATGCCCCTGGAGATGGAGATGAGTATGACTCTCAAGTTAGTTAGATCCCCTAAGTGCGCTGCAAGCAGTAATGATTCATCCTCGTTTCATAGAGACAGCCCTTTACAGCTAAAGTGCAAGAACATGTCCATAAAAGTGTTAAATATATTTCGGCGAGCTTCCGAAAGCCGACAGGCCGTGACATTCCAATATACTGCGGCAATTTCGCTTTGACATCTGGACCGTGATGTATGAGGTATAACCGTATCAAGAGGGTTTTTTCCGGGTGGCAGAGAGTGGGCGCCATTAATCACAACTGCGGGACGTTTCCTGAGAGGTCCGTCGCTCTCTGCATTCTTCCAGTGCAGCCAACTTTCACAACCCTCGCTTCATTTCCCCATACCTTACTTCGTTTCCCTATGGCAGGAAGATCTAGGATGCTCTCTCTCTCTCTCTCTCTCTCTCTCTCTCTCTCTCTCTCTCTCTCTCTCTCTCTCTCTCTCTCTCTCGGTAAAAGGAAGCGAAAACAGCAAATGGAGAAGTGCGTTAGATAATTATAATATTATTAAAATAAAGTGGAAAGAATATAAACTGCCACACGTAATCCATTAAATTCTTCTTCTTCTCCTTCTTTCCTTCAAGGAGTGGTCCGTTCCGACTTCTTTTCCTTGATTTTTCTGTATATAGTCTATAGTCTATTACTTGCCTATTCTTTCTGGTCCCATTCTTCCTGTATACTCCCTCCACCTAGTTTTCCCTTCCTTTATTCTTGTATTCATGCTATATGTTTAATTTTTTTCCTTATTTCCGAATTCATTCTGTGTCTCTCAGAGTACATCCTGTTACTTTGCTTAGGAATGCTATTTTTGCAGCTTTCCTGGTTATTTTTTTTGCCAATGTTCTATTCATCGTACCACATATCGTTTGAAACTTATGTAGCTTTTTGGAGATGTCATTATCATATTCATAACTTATATCACATCCTAGTAAGTGAGAGTGAGATACTTGTTCTATTGGATTCTGTATCTAGTATACTTTTAGAGCATATTGGGTATTTTCCTTGAAAGGCCATAACTTTGGTTTTATTTTCTCATATTTTCAAGCTATATACTTTTCTTTAAGTTCAAAAAATGTAGACCAATTTCTAAATCATCTTCCGTTCTTTTGTGTAATTATCTGGTCATCGACAAACACTAAAGCGTTTAAAAACATATTTCAGGTGCCAATTTCATTCCTAAGTTAACTTCTTCCTTCCATTGTCTACGAATGACGTCTATGCCAAATAAAGTGGGTGACAGACTACACCCTTGTCTTACTCTATTTATTGCTATTGGTCCTTTTAAAGGCTTTTTGTCTGCATTAATTAAAATTGCATTAAGTATAGTTCTTTTATTACTTGTATCAGGTGTTTAGAATAGCTTCATAATACGACACTGCATGTACTATATACTCTGTCGAAGGCTTTTTCATAGTCTACCAATGTAATAGTGTCTCAAGGTTGCATTCTCGCCTCTGTTAATAATCTGCCGCATTATAGCGATGTTATCGCTACATGATCTTTCTTTCCTAAACCATTTTGTTCTTCCAATAGGAGGGAGTCAGCTATTTTGTGAGTCCATTGTTGTTTATTCATCCCCATAATTTGTAGCCGGTGTACAGTGAACTTATTCCTTTATACATATGCACACCTGAATCTATTAACAGTGAAGTAAATTGATCCACAAATAACACAAGTAATTAGAAACTCACACTTCACTATAATAAATTGAATTGCACTCAATATTTTCCACAACGTACGTTTCGACACCTTATGCAATAGCTACAGACAAGCCGTTACAAGTTCGCGATGACGTCACAGTGACGTCACGTATACAATACCCGCCATGACATCCTATGATGGCGTCATTCCTCCCTTCTCCCAATACGAATTTTGTAGCAACATCAGTAAAAGGTATTTCAAAATTCATAACCCCGTATATTATTCCTGCATAATTTTCACAATCATTTTTGGCTCCTTTTTTGTGGAGAGATACTAATTCTACCGTTCTCCAGGAGTCGGGTATCATCTTCTATCTCCACCTTTCATTAAATAAATGGATTAACCTCAATTCTAACATTAATTTTCCATATTTAATTAATTTTGTATTAATTTTATCATTTCCTGCTGCTTTTATATTTTTGAGACTCCATTTAAGCTTCATTAAATTATGACAGCCAACATTTTATTATATAGATCTGTAAATTGACTTGATTCTTTATATAACATTGAAATACAAATTAATTATTATATTCAGAATAAATACATGTCTATAAACATTGGTAATGTTATGTAACATGCATGTAAATAATAAATGTGTCCCGGGGCGATTTAAGTTGGTATTGAAACATATTGTTCCATATTAATCTAACTTTTTAGCTTGCCTCTTGTACACTTGTAGCACCGGAACATCTTACCAAAAGAAGAACGGAGGACAACACTTTCAGTGAGTTGCCTGTGTTGTTAGTAGTTGAGTACCGACACGAATGGCTGAGGTCGTTAAGCCAAAAATCGGGAACGGGAGGTCTGCGGTTCAAAGTTCGCCAGGTTTTTTCAGGGTTTTCTCAGTTCTCATTAATGTCAAATGTCGGCATAATATCTAAAATGATCTGGAACGTTCCGATCCCGAATTTCTTTTCCCAATTATTTTATGTCATATACAATGTGTGTCCACCGCCTGTGGTGCCCTATGTAGTAAGAGCAGCTTTAAGCACTACCTACCAATAAGCAACATTAGTTCAGTACTATTAAGTTAATAATAATCAAAATGGGATGTCGACAATAGGTCCTTTATTAAGGTAAACTATCTGACCGCAAACTTAATATCAGTATCATTATATGATTGACACTATTATTATTGTTGTATTGTTGTACTGAAAGATTAAGGAGGAAAGGAGATATTAAAATAGACAAATATTGTGGGAGATCGAAGAGTAATGTGCAATAATTTTTCTGCCTTGATATTGCAGCTGAAATGTTTACATTTCATACAGATGTAGTTTGAAGGTTTCACTAGAGAAGGTATTTTTTCATGTGAAGCTCTAGCGACGGAAGTGTGAGCTACGCAACAAAGGTGGCACGCATGTTACTGTCGTCCACGTGTGAAGAGCTTCAAGGCGTAGTTCGATTTTTATGGCCAAAGGGTTTAAACCGAGTGAAGATCACAGGGACATGCATGGCATGCATGGGAATGATTGTATGGATCGTAGTAACGTCTCCAGGTGGCGTGCATTCTTCCAAGAGGGTCGTGTGAACTTCAGTGATTCGTCATGCTCCACGCTGCTGCTGCTATTTGTCAAAAAATCACCAAATTTGGTTGGGAGGTGCTCCAACATCCACTACATCTTGCACCGTCCGATTTTAAGTTGTTTGGTCCCAAGGAAGAAATTCCTGTCGGCCAAGATTTTGCGGCAGATGCGGAGATGAAATCAGCAGTCCGCTGACCAAACGGACTTACACGAACAGGGTATATTGAAACAGGTACCACGATGAAAGAAATGTGTTAAGAAAGTTGGTGACTATGTGACAAAGTAGATAAAAATGTAAGTTCATTCGTAATTGTTAACTATTAAACTTATATTATAACACATTCTTGTGTGTTACTTTTAGACCCGCTTCGTACTTATCCTATAACAAAATGCATCTTCCAAATGTTTGCAGCGTCTTAAAGCCATGGTGTTTGCCGCTGAGCTGTATACTCAAGACTGCGCCGTTACTATATATAGATTAAACAAGTTCACGAGTAGTTTCAATTCAGTGATAATTACATCCACAACAGCATACGAAAAACAAAGATATACAATATACCTATCTCCATAAAAAGTTTCAAAATATCAAATCCCTAGACAGGGGAATAAAGTTTGCTGGAAATAATTTTTATAAACTTATCAGACACAAGACTGTGAAAAATAACAGTTAACGTATTACTAAGGACATTAAAGTATTCTTTTTGTTACATAGTGTTATACAGGTTATGCCACTTAATTCTGCGACCTCAAATACCTCCAATATGAAACAAACTATGAAATATCCAATTGGCCAGGAATGTACCTATGTCAGGGGCTCACACAATGAGAAGGTAGACACAATCCATAAAAGTAACCAAATAACACTTCCAATACAAATTTATGTTTTTTGAACATATGTTTATTCTAGCGCAATGAAAACTAGAGCTATAATTAGTAATAACACGACTAGTTTCAGTTTTCTAAACACATTTACTAGTGGCATATAGCCCACAGAAATTTCATTGTTGTTCATTACATCCAGCATGGAAAATGTACCCACAAATCACAATAGCGTCTTGTCCAGTGAAACTGTGTCACTTCAACAGATGTTCGACTGCCCTCCGTTTCCACTTTTGGAGATGGGTAGTAAGAAGTGTTGCACAGATTGTAATGTTTCTACATATATTGCCGCACACGCAGCAGTAACACAATGTTGCATATCATCTATTGTCATTTGGGGTTCTTGATACACTCTGTCTATACCCCGGTAAGTCGGAGGACCGAGCTGGCCATCTCGCAGGACCTCCCCTCACCCCCATCCTAGCACCTATTTGGAAATTTCACATCCACAACGTCTCTTGGTGCAGTGAGATGTGGAATGGATGAAACCTACGCCTATATAAAGTTATGTTCACACTGCTGCGGCTTATTCCAGAACCTCGTGCAATCTGCCGTACATCCACCTCAGGGTTGTGCGTTGCAACAGCCAGAACAGCAATTTCGTCTCCATTGCCAGTCGCTGTCTTAGTACGTTGTCACCTTGTGAGAGCCCAGTTTCTTGTTTCCAGGAGCTTCGTGCAGATGTTTGCAATGGTACAACTTGAAGGACACCATAAATTTGGGTAGTATTCAGCCTATAATGTCATAGTTGTGGTTACAGTTGTGTGACATTCGCCGTAAATTAAAATATGTAGTTTTTCTTCATTGTTGAAGGTTGGCGTATCGACTAGATGGTTGTAAATGTAACAAGTCTCACAAAGACGGGGTTTAATGTGTCAATATGGAAAGCAATATCAAAAACGTGAATTACGTAACAGTATGACAGCAGTGCAGCAGACTAGATCAGGAGATGTAGCTTTAGTTTTCATTTCATTAGAATAAACATACATGTTCCGTTTAAAATACGTAACTTTGTGTTGGAAGTGAGACCTTGACATAGGTACACTCCTGGCCAATTGGATTTATCATATCTTGTTTCTTTATGGAGACATTTGAAGTCGCAGAGTTAGGTGGGACACCCTGTATATCCACTCAAGTCCTCGCATGCGGTGAAAGCAATGTGTAATTCAGTATTCTGTTCTCAATACTACGGAAACCATCTCCAAAGTTTCATGACTAACAGAAGGACGGGTTGATTGCATCTCTCGCAGGTCATATGAGGAAGTGACTGGTATAATTTACTTTTAATGTTATGAAGTTATGTCAGAGCCGGTCAATACTTCAACTGAAGTTGTTAAAACTAATAAGCACTTTGTTTACCACATTTACGATCTGTTAAGCTCCTGACTTCAGTATGTAATAAATATTGCACACTCACTTCCATTTATACGTCTGCGTAACTTTGAGAGGCATTCTACTGACCTTCAAGGTAATGGATAGCAAGAAGGAAGTTTGTGTGTCTGTTTACCTTTTCGCGCATGCAGCAATGTCGTGCAGAGGTCTAGGGCAACGTCTTTAAATGGCAAATTGGCCCCCCATTTACCCACAATTCCTTCTTGATGCACTTCCGCAATATTTGCTTAGGTATATAGTGCCAGCATATACGTCTATAGGTGTCCCAAAATGAGAAACTTTGGATAGTATTTGTTTATTCTTTTTTTTAATTAACGTCCTCCAACATTGTGTCATATCGGACGAAACTTTGGAAAGTGATAGATATTACTTTAAACACCTTTGTTAAGCAAAGGTTTTTGCTTCGCTTAAGCTCTAGACGAGTAAATGTCATAGGTTACAGCCCTCCATCCAGTTTAAGTATTGACGGTAAAATTAGTATTGCATTTATCTTAGTAAGGTGCACAATCTTAATCCAAGAAAAATACACAGAACATATAAACAAAACACAAATATCTCACTGTTTACAGTTAATCACAGCTTTACTTTTCAAAATTAGACCGACAAGCTTTTAAATCAGAGAAATGGCTGGTGTCTTTGTGAGAGTACGGCAGAATAGGGCACGTCGATGCACTCTTTGTGTTAATCGCAATGGGCGTGCGTTCCAACATTTACTTTAAATAGTAAAGCTGTGTAAACAATGAGGTGTTTGTGTTTTGTTTATGTGTTCTGTGTTTGTTTCTTCCATTAAGATTGTGTGCCTTACTCAGATAAGTGCAGTACGAATTTGCATTGTTGATTTTGCCCTAAATACTTAAACTGGGTGGGAAGCAGTAATCTATGACGTTAACTCGTCTAGTGCTTAAACGAAGCACGCAGAACAAATCTTTCCTTAACAAAAACTATTTAAAATAATGTTATCTATCAGCTCCCAAAGTTTGTCGATCTAATTTTGGGACACATTAATATTGAATTAACTAACTTTTTCAATTTTACATCTGTTTACCTAAAAATTGGAATACTTGGTATGAATAAATAAATAACTGCAAAAGCTTAATGTTCTAGCTCAAAACGTTTCTCAAATAATAGAATTAAATACTTTTAAGTGGCGAAAAAAAAAATCATTATTCTGAAAATGCCTTCATTCTTTTCAAGAAGTATAGTAGTGGTATTTTCTGATACTTAACTGAACTGAAAATAAATTAAAGTACCTGATTGAAGTTTATATTATTACTTGGAGACAAATACATTTTTGCTTTGTAAAGTGTATGCATATTATAATATTTACATAACACGTTTCAGATTGTGCACGCAAATTTGCATATAAATTAGAGCAAAACTAAAATGCAATGAATAAACTTATACAAAATCCAAAAGGGGGCAAAAAAGGCACTCCTGTGGTTCACCCCAGTGTGAGTAAACAGAAGCACACGAGTGACTCAACATGTCGCTAAACTTTTAAATATGGTAGATCGGCGGCTATAAAATATTTATGTGGTAAATAAGACAACCGAAAATGTTATTTTCAGCTAAATATTTAGTCCTATAGTTCCTAACATACACCACTACTTAGTCGAACAACAAAGCCAAAACGTTACACACATACACACACGTTGTTGTTGTTGTGTTTAACGCCCACTTTTACTACTACGGCACCGCAGGCGGTGACACTGATGACACATGGAATGAAGATGGAGCACCGGTGGAATGAGATGACGGGGGAAACCGGAGCACCCGGAGAAAACCCGCCCTGACGCCGCTTCGTCCATCACGAATACCACATGCGGGTCCCTGGGATCGAACCCGGGCCGCCTACGTGGTAGGTGAGCGCGCTAACCGCTCGGCCACATACGCACGCACGCACGCGCGCACACATACACACACACACTTCTTCCTGCTATGTTGTTTACATAAGTATAAATACTAAAATAGTTATTTTCCTTTTTTTAGGTAAGTGGACTTCAAGATAGCAACATGAGGAAATGTATATCAACGTTGGCGTTATTGGGTCCTGGATATGTCATTTACAACTGCTAAAGCTTCTGAGAACATCACTTGGGCAAGCCTTAGACTGGGCATCAGGCATCGTTTTGCCCTTGAAGGTTTTAACATTTTCTCCAATAAAGGTAGCTGTATGTAATTTACAATAATACTGTTGTAAATTATCATTGACTTCCTGCAGAATAATTATGTTTTAGAGGAATATTATTTACAAATAAGGAAATGGCCATAGGAAGGGAACTGAAAATAAGAATTCATTTTTTCATTCGGCACTTAAACATATTCGTGCACTTTATCACGATGTAGCATATATTGTAACGATAGTCAAACACAAGTAGGTGAAATATGCATCTTTAGAATGTCCATCGTTAAAATTTAAAACATTCATAACTTCATTAAAAATGTTAATTAAAAACGTCAAATTGCATACACATTTTAAAATACATATAAATTCTTTCGCTATTTTTCTTTATTTTGTGAAACATTTTTCCACAAGATTCTGTTCTGTTTTCAAAGACTTAATAATTTGTAATTAAACTCTTGGCAGTATGTGAATAAATTTTAGTCATGATTTTTAATTACTGTTCTCTCAGTTCGGGGAAAATAAATGTTAAATAATAGGACATCCCACTTTTGTTTAATATGTTCAAAATTTGAATATTATTGTTTAATAGCACCACAAATAAGCGTGCTAACAAACTTCCAGGTTACTTTTATCCTTTTAATAACAGGGGGTTGGAAAATGTCATTGTTTTAAGTTGAAAAGTACATCGTGTGTGAGGATGAGGATGTGTCGACAAATGGAACACTGAGAAAAGAGGGTTTAAAACTTGTAAAGCTTAAGTAACACTGTTTCTGACGTTATGCTATTTAAAAGGCATTTAGTTCATACACAGTTCGCCTCGTTAGGCTCCTCTGCAACTATTTTAGTGTTTTAAGGTTCTTGAAGACTCTCTTGCGTGGTTCTTTCAGCTTTGGTTGGTAGATACAGCTTATTGTTTTTTTTTTTTTCCTACAACTTTATAGGAATCTAGGTTTACATTTGCGCATTTAAATCACTACACAACATGCTTTAAAAGCAAATGCAAATATAAAAATTACTTAGAATAAATGTAAAAGGTTTTTAGTATGTAATAATACTAAAATGCATACTTTTGAATTTCATCAGCTTTTGGAATACTTTTTCGGAGGGGTACTCTTAATTATTGTCAGGCTAACCCCTAGCCAAATACACCACGAATTACTTGCTCTACAACAATTTCTGAAACAAAGATTTAAAGGACAATTTTTCTGCCAAAAAGTTATTTCATTAAAACTGATGAAACAGGTTATTATCAGGTTTCACCTTATGGACTAATTACAGTTTGTAGGGTTGAAGCTTCAGTCGATGCAGGGTGTCCTGCGTAGTAGTGTCCCGTGCACAATTCCCCCACTGATAGATGGTCTCCCCGAATAGCCTTTCCTTTGATGACTGCAGTCACGATCCACAAGATCACGGTACCACTTCAAAATTGACGTATACGTAGAAGCTTGATGTTGAAGCCTTCACCTAAAAGCACGCTGAACCTGCACCAGACTGCACGCTATGATATTCCAAAACACACG
This sequence comes from Tenodera sinensis, assembly GCA_030765045.1. Taxonomy (NCBI): domain Eukaryota; kingdom Metazoa; phylum Arthropoda; class Insecta; order Mantodea; family Mantidae; genus Tenodera; species Tenodera sinensis. The sequence goes on along the minus strand of CM060969.1, from coordinate 81,106,930 downwards.
TTCTTGTGGGTTTGCTATAAGTCCTTAAAACTTGCTTAATAACAACACGAAATTCACATACAACCTGCCTTCTAAATATCCAACAATGAACCCATAATCACAGACGTGAATGCATTTAGTTTAGTTTCTATATGTGATTCCCGCGATTCCTGCGATCTCGTCCATTGCTGTGCATTCTTGACACGCGCGAAGATGCAATTCTTTCGAATGTCACCAATTTTATTTAAGCGCATTCCGAAAATCACGGAATATCACTTTAAATTACGACAGTGTGTTTACGGACACACTGTATTTGAACTTGCCTAAGGTTCTTTTGTCTTGCCGTTTATCTCATATCCGTGGCATAATATTGAATCATTAGTTCTTCTTCTTCTTTGCTCAACGCTTTCCTCACAATAGTACATCTTTTACAACCCTTTTACCGTCTTCCTGTTGCCCGAAGCCATTGTTCTCTCTACTCTTCCTCCTCTAACACTCTGGTTTCCTTTAGCTGCTGTTATTTCACTATTCCAGTAATTCTAGGCGAGCTATTTTACTTCTTTCTGATGCAGTCTACTCAAATTCTTCCTTCTATTTTCCTTCCATTCCATTTCATTGTTTATTTTGGATATTATACAGTATGGTTGAATGTATACTCACAATCCCTTCATTCCTTATTCGATCTAAGCGATAAATCCTAACAGAGCGTCTGAGACAACCCATTTCCAAAGCTATCAAGCACCTTTTCTCCTCTACTGATAATGACCATACTTCTGATGCGTAGAGTACCAACATCACTTTTTAGAAATATATATATATTTGTTTCGATGTTTCGAATTTGAATTTAGTGTCGATGTTAGTTTTTCCGTGAGCCATTTTTTCATTTCATCATTCAGGTTTTCTTATGAGCTCGGATTTACGAAAATGGGTATCATTGTTACAATAAAAGATAAGCAAATAAAAGTAGTTAAGATAATTAGTGAATTTAACGTTCTTCCTCCAAACCCCAAGTATGAGGATTGAAATTCTGGGACTGCTTCTATTACTTCTCTTTCTATCCCAATATTTCAAATGACATTCAAGATATCTTCGATTATTGGAGGTCGTGGGTTCGATTCCATGACCGACTTTTTTAACTCATGGGTTTTGACAGAGTTTCCCTTGTTACTAGACGAATCCTAGGAAGGACAATTACATCTCCTGAATTTCCTGTCCCTACATTTCACTTCATTAATTATTTAATTTGTTCTTCACCCCGGCGTTGATTCTTTCAGGTTCGCAAGTGTCAGAGAAGTCGCTAGGTGGTAGGGATAATATGCAATTTGTAAAGAAACTCTCTCCGTCCCTCGTTGCCATTGTGCTTCGCTAGTCTGGATCCGGCCACCCGGTATCTCCTATCACCTCATCCTTCCTCCCGGCGGTGCTCCCTTGGGGTCATAGGTGCAATAAGCACAGCTTCACTGCCGAACCCCATCCGTATTTCTCATACGAATGCTGTTAACTAAAAATACGTCCAATTCATCCATCCATTATCAATTCGTGGCCATATACAAATGGAACATTTACGCAGCGATTCTGCGACACGTAGATTGTTCAAAGTTTCTATCACGTATTACATTATGCACGAGTGACCATTGCAGAATTAACTACTGCTTTTATTTTTCCCCATTCTTCATGCTGAATTAAAAAAGTAAAATAATGCAGACAGTATTCATACATATTTTATTTTCATGGCATGGAATTTCCCCTAAAGGTTAATTTCAGACAAGTCGCAATTCATTCTCACTCTGTGTCCACAATGAAATTGATAGATACTGTGACGCAGGCCAAAGGCATCAGCAAAGACGGAGCGTGCAACAAAGGCGCTCAAGGTCAGCCTGCCTTGCGCGACTGTGGACACGTGACAGCAATCAGAACGGTAGAAAAAAGGGGTAGCCGGCAGATCTGTAGAAGTTCAAGAAAGGTCCATGTTACGTCATCCTTGCTATATAAGGAGTGTAGCAGTTTTTTGTATAGCGCTTATCAAAGTTACAAAATCCATTAATAGCAAAGGGTTAAGAATATGTACCACAGGTGAAGGGATGCCAAAAAGGCACTACCAAGGGTCATTAGCGAACGTCCCAAACATTAAGGTAAACGAGATACAATTAGTTTGGCAAGGTCTTCAACATAAAGAAAAGGAGCCTGCTATTGTATTTTTACAAAGTATCGGAAACCCGAGGGGTTTCGCCAGAGGGCAAAGTCTTGACTTAATGCAGTGAGGGCCATTATGGATGTTTGGGAAGCTAAAAGGATATAATGACTGAGGACAGTAGGAGAGAGACATCGTTAGGTGATATACATGGAAGCAACACGGTGAAAGTTCGTTCCAACGGTTCCGTCAGACTGAATATTTAATTCTATTTAAAATTGTTCAGCAAAGCTTAAACGAGTAAAAATAAAACAAATAAAGTGTTCTACAAAACCACAATATCTCTCTGTAACTACCACGGATACCCGAGATTAAGACTCATGTGTGAGCAGCCGTAGGCAACCCTAATAAGAAGCAGTCAAATCGAGTGATAAAAGGCTTCAAATTGGCGCTCCAACGTGTGGCGAGAACTTCAGAGAATTTCAGGAATGCTGAGCGTGAACTTCAGAGAATTTCAGGAATGCTGAGGGTGAACTTCAGAGAATTGCAGGAATGCTGCGTGAACTTCAGAGAACTTCAGGAATGCTGAGCGTGAACTTCAGAGAATTTCAGGAATGCTGAGCGTGAACTTCAGAGAATTGCAGGAATGCTGCGTGAACTTCAGAGAACTTCAGGAATGCTGAGCGTGAACTTCAGAGAATTTCAGGAATGCTGAGCGTGAACTTCAGAGAATTTCAGGAAAGCTGAGCATGAACTTCAGAGTACTTCAGGGAAGCTGAATAAGGTATGCGGAGAATTTCAGGGAGCTGAACAACAAAGGCCGTGAACTCCAGGGAAGGTGACCCAGGACACAGCAGGAACGAGAGGATCCACATCGAATAGCAGTGCAGCAAGCTGATTAAGGTACTGAGTGAGAATTTTATCTACGTGTTGTAGTATGTAGTCAACGTATTTAAGGAACGGGAAAATGATCGAGCAATTAGATATAAATATGGAAGTGCAGGAGGGTGATGAGAGAGTGGGAGAAGGTGTATATAGTAATGTAGATAATGCAAGGGACAGAGTAGCTGATACGAATATACAAAATCAGGGAGAAGAAACAGGGGGAAGCATGGAGACTAATGAAATATTAAAGTCACTTATGTCAATGATGACGGGGTTAACAGAAAGTCAGAAAGAGATTAAGGAAAAGGTAGAAAAAAGTCAGAAAGATTTAACGGGTTTAACAGAAAGTCAGAAAGAGATTAAGGAAAAGGTAGAAAAAAGTCAGAAAGATTTAACGGGGTTAACAGAAAAGGTAGATCAAAGTCAGAAAGATTTAACGGGGTTAACAGAAAAGGTAGATCAAAGTCAGAAAGATTTAACGGGTTTAACAGAAAGTCAGAAAGAGATTAAGGAAAAGGTAGAAAATACGAGGGAGAACTTAACAGCTGACTTAGTCAAAATAGGAAATAAGATTGAGAAACAACAGAAGGTTTTAGAAAATTTCAAGGAGGAAGTTAGAAATGAAATAGAAAATGTAAGAAGCGAGGTTAGAAATAATCAGGAAGAGGTTAAAATTGAAATTGAAAATGTACGAATTGAAATGAGGGAAAGTCAGGAACAGGTTAGGGAAGAGATTAAAACAGTTAATAAAAATGTAGAGAAAGAAAATAGAAAATTGAGGGAGGAAATAACTACTGAATTAGCTAAGGAAAGGGAAATTAATAGCAAGGAATTAGAAATCTGTAGGAAAAGATTAGAGCAATCAGAGAGGGAAACTAGGAGATTAGCTGTGAGTGTAGATGAGGTAAATGACAAACTGAAAGAAAGATTAAATAACATATGTATGTCTGACAATGTTAGTGACTCTGTGAGTAGTAATACTATTACGGTAGCAGCACGGGACGAAGCGATGCATAATGCGTCAGCGGACATTCCGATGTTAAATTTAAATGCTGGTACCTCAGGTAATAGTAATACCAATGTTAATGTTAATGCACGCAATAGTCCACATTTGCAATGGCCCAACCATGTTTTGAATGAAATTTCACCACCAACCTTTGAAAACGAAGAATTTGATGACCCCAAGGCTTTTATAAATAGCATGCAAGAGTATTTTCTTGTAAAAGGTATTCCCGAGGAATATAAGATGACGGTTGTCAGAAAATGTTTTAAAGGCAACGCTTCAAACTGGTTAGAGTTATCAGTAGGATTAAGTAATGATTATCGGACATTTAAGGAAATTTTCTTAAATAGATATTGGGGAGCTAGCAGGCAGGCAAATATAAGACTGGAACTGAGTAATGGGAAATATAACCCGCATAAAGATCAATGCATGGTTAATTATTTTATGGCTATAGCTAGAAAATGTAAGATGCTTGACCCTCCGATGGGAGAAATAGAATTAATTAATTTAATAACCACACATTTTCCGGAAACAATCCAACACTATCTGCTTATTGCGAAGCCGTTAACAATAGCAGCAATGATTGACTTATTAATCGCACTAGAAAGAAATAAGAGCCAAAATGAGGCGAGTAATGAGAGACATTTTGGAAATATCCGATCTCCAACAAAAATTTTCGGGCAGGGGGCAGGTTCAGGTGATGTCAGGAATTTTGATGCTCGGCAACGGTATCATGGCCCAGTCCCTAAAAACAATAATTACCACCGGAAAAATAATTTTGAGCCTCAGGATAGGAGACATAATTTCGAGCCTCAGGATAGGAGACATAATTTTGAGCCTCAGGATAGAAGAAATAATTTTGAGCCTCAGGATAATAGAAGAAGGGTTGAGAATTATCCACGGGAAAGAAACCCTCAAATTAATTACGTCCAGGCAAATAGATATTACGGAGATAGAAGGGGGAGGTACACTAGGAATCGATTTCCTTCGGGACATAATTATCACCATGATAATAATTGGTACAGACCGAATTCCCCTAGGCAAGAAGAAAGAAATGGGAATAGCAGAATTTCTCCAAATCCGGAAGAAAGGGTGGACGCTATAAACGCGGTAAAAAGATTTGAAGAAACAAATTTTCACCAGGATTCAAACCCGGGACCTTCATATAATGGGAATGGGACAGGAGCCATTAGTAAGCTTTCGGAAAACTCCAAACCCAGTCAACTTCGCCTTCAGTGAAGATTGGGAATGATGAATGTTCTTATTATGGGAAGTACTTCGAAAATAAGGGACAGAGAAGGCAATGTTTGATCGAAAAACATAAAGAAAATACAGAGAATGAAATTTTAATTGATCCACCAAGAATAAATATTGGTATTAACGGGAAATTATTTCAGGCTATTATTGATACAGGTGCTAATACTACTGTGTGTTCCCAAAATTTTTTTGAAAATTTAGTGAATAGTGGTGTAAAATTATTATCTTTGCCAGTTTATGGGATATATTGCTCTGTAGCAGTAGGTAAAAGGAAAGAAAGGGTAAAATTTCAAGTGATGGTAAAGGTTGAGATCGCACAGAAATGCATTGAAATATTATTTTTGGTTGTACCCAGGCTTGTTTTTGACGTAATAATCGGTTGCGATAGTCTTTATGCTTGGAATTCCATCGTAGATTTTGAAAATAAAAGTTTTAAGTTTGAAACAGGACCTGACACCATAATTGTACCATTTTTAGACCATACTTCGAGGATCAGGTAGAGGAAGAAATGGAGGGGGAAACATTCTTTGTCGAGGTAATAAATGTTGGAGCGATGGAATTAGCAGAATTAAAAGTTGGGAACTACGATGAAATAGAGGAACAAAATATTGTAAGTAGAGGTAATTATTTCTGTGATTTTGACGAAGAAAAGAAACCCCGAGAAAACCAAAAATTTAACTTGAAGAATAGTAGTATAAATGAGTACGACGAAAGAAAGGACTGTGTCAAGATAGAAAATTTAATAGGATCTAAGGTGAACCAAGCTGAGAGACTAAATGAGGAACAGAAAAGAAAATTACGGGAACTTTTAATAGAAAACAGGGGGGTATTCTCGGAAAAGCCTGGAAGATGTAACTGTTACACACATTCGTTTGAAGTAGCGAATAAAATTTTCAGAGAAACTCTAAGTAGCCACCAGATAAAACTATATCATTGTTCTTATTACTTTCCTTCAGGGAATCCGACAGAGCGGATATTAAGAGAAATAGGGACTTATTTTCGAGTGCTTACTCATAATAATCATCGAAACTGGGTAAAGTATTGTCCTATCATAGAGAAAATTATTAATAATACTGTAAATACTACAACTGGTTTTGCACCGATACAGATAATGCAGGGAATTGACCCTGAACCCATTTTTAAAAATACTCCAAGAACGATTGAGGGAAGTCAGCCATTATCGGAGGAACAAAGGGCTAAGATCGTTTTTGACAGATTGCAAGAAAAAGCGGAAAAGAGGAAATCAAAAATCAAGAAACGTACAAATAAATGGAATCCTCAGGTAGGAGATCTAGTCCTCGCCAGGGATTATAAATTATCCAATGCGTTAAGGGGGAGAAGTCATAGATTAGAACTATTATATAAAGGTCCGGTAATGATTACTGAGAAATTCGGAGAGCATACTTATGAATTAGTGGACTTAAAAACAAACAAATCGATTGGGAGATGGCATAAGCAGCTAATAAGGCCGTATAGAAATTCCTCAAATAGTATCGAAAAGTAAGAAAAGAAATGGTGAGAAGTTCGTTGAAAGAATGGTTGGATCATGGAAATGAGGGCCTAATTGTTTCTATGTAAACTTGTAAATAACTGTAAGAATAACGTAATTAATATTAAGCAAAGTGAATATATCGAAAACAAATAGTGAAGTGGATAATGTGCGTGTGAAAAAAAATAAATAAAAGCAAATTAAAAGTGAAACAAGCAGAACAATCAATAACCATAAAAGACTTTTGATAAAAATAATTATATAGAATCAGAAGAGCAATGAAAGAAGAAACATGTAATATAATATTAAATCACTATGTAGTATTAAAAATATAACCCTATATGTGTTGAGTGCTGATTTGTGTAATGTAAATATGTGAAGGGTATTCTATGTACAAGCTATGTCTTTAAGAATTTGAGTGTAAACCCTTTTAAGCATTTGTATGTAATTGACGAAAGATTTGCTGAACAATCGCGAAATTTTAACAAGAAAATGATTTTCGGGCAAGACATATACCTTATCATATTCTTACATAATATGATAATGTATATGGGGGGCATTTGTAGCAGTTTTTTGTATAGCGCTTATGATATACGAAATATATCAAAGTTACAAAATCCATTAATAGCAAAGGGTTAAGAATATGTACCACAGGTGAAGGGATGCCAAAAAGGCACTACCAAGGGTCATTAGCGAACGTCCCAAACATTAAGGTAAACGAGATACAATTAGTTTGGTAAGGTCTTCAACATAAAGAAAAGGAGCCTGCTATTGTATTTTTACAAAGTATCGGAAACCCGAGGGGTTTCGCCAGAGGGCAAAGTCTTGACTTAATGCAGTGAGGGCCATTATGGATGTTTGGGAAGCTAAAAGGATATAATGACTGAGGACAGTAGGAGAGAGACATCGTTAGGTGATATACATGGAAGCAACACGGTGAAAGTTCGTTCCAACGGTTCCGTCAGACTGAATATTTAATTCTATTTAAAATTGTTCAGCAAAGCTTAAACGAGTAAAAATAAAACAAATAAAGTGTTCTACAAAACCACAATATCTCTCTGTAACTACCACGGATACCCGAGATTAAGACTCATGTGTGAGCAGCCGTAGGCAACCCTAATAAGAAGCAGTCAAATCGAGTGATAAAAGGCTTCAGGAGGTGAGGCAACGAATAGAGTAGGCCAGTTACAGACAGGAGTCAGTAAGCTTTTAGTTCGTATGTGTGAGTCTGGTACGTGTGTACGGTCACATCGAAAGGAAGACAGCGATGCAGTTAATGAGTGTCGAGTGATTGCATCCCCAAATTCTGCTTTTTGGGAAACAGAGAAAGTGAAGAAAGGCAGAAAGAAGTGGGTGACTGTTACGAGAAGAAAACAATTGTGATTTGTAATATTTCGAAAGGCTGCAGATTGTGTTAACAACGAGAAGAGAACTGTGTTTCTGTGCAAATGTATTAGAAAACAATAACGTGAAAAACTTAACTGGACTGGATTTTGTCATTCACACGGTATCCGAAGTGGAATTCGTGGAATTATCTTCTTAGAATTCTCTTGATATTCTTCTATTTTTAAATTGCACCCACATAGTCGGTTTTGAACTGTGTTGTATTAAGGCAATTTAACAGTTTCTTGCACAATACACTTAGGTATAAGAAGCATTTTTCTTTTCTAAAACAACTGTGCACCTCCCACCAACAAAATTGGATCCATAGGCCGATCTGAACCATAAAAGTGAACATAAAAACGCAGTTGGAGTCAAAGCATTGTAAGTGACGAAATGGCCGAGATGGATAGACGAACATCACATCCCTTCGGTTGACATCATAGTGGCATTAAGAAGATAAATGTAAGTTCTAACCTACGGGGAAAGAGTGTTAAAGGGGTAAGCAGAAGTGAATGGGAGGAAATAAGTAAGGAGTAATGAGGTGCAAGAAGCAAATTGGGCGATAAATTATTATTACTTCCTCTACTAAGTATAGTATGTTCGGGAAGTATTGTATTCCATTAAAAAATGGTGGTGAAATTTCATCGGAAATATATGTTTTGACCCCCAGAGAGCAACAAAGGATTGTTAGGAAAAATTCCATACCTGTGTGTGTGTGCGTGCGGGCGCGCGCGCGCGCGCGCGCGTGTGTGTGTGTGTGTGTGTGTGTGTGTGTGTGTGTGAATAGCATAACCAAACATGAAAAACCGATTCCATGCCAAACTTGGTATTTAAGTCCATGTTCCAAAGGATGCAACACTAAGCTTTTCAAAAAAAATCCTCTCTCCAACCCTTTGTTTATATGAATACTTATCGAAAATGTTGATATTCTCAAATATGACTCTAACCGTATTTCCAATGAAATACAATATTTTTAACATGTTAGAATGTTAGAGATACACAAAATCTTATTACGGAAAAAGCATAAATGTCCTTGTTAGTAGTCTGAATGATCAAACATTTTTTTCATGTAATTTCAAAGCCCTTACATAGTAACTGGCTCTTAAACCTGCCTCTCATGGCGACGAAAGCACGTGCATCTAAGTCAGAGGTTTCATCGCTTGTATCGTCTGATCTTGCATTATATAGCACTTGTTTACCATGTATCGCCATTTAAAGGTGCACATTAGCCAATCGGTGAAAGCGGGGACGAAAGAAGCATGGATAAGAATATATAATACAGGATTTCGATATAACCTGATTAAGCCGAGCGGATACGCATGCGCTATGCAGAAATGCAGTCTGGTTGTACCGATGATGATGTGTTCGTCATCAGTGGTCACGTGGTCCACTTCACTCTGCTTGATCGGTTAATAGGTGAGAGTAATACGTCAATGACAAAGGCGAATTGCTTGTCTATAATGCCGTCTGCACGCAAACCATTGCAGTTGTGTGGACTGCTAAAGGTAGGTGCTGAAAGTAATATTTCACGTGTACCTTATAGTTAGTAATATATACATTATAATAAGTTTAATCCAGCCCTCAAAGAATCTAATCATCTGATAATTTTTGCTTCATTCCACTGAATAAAACACTAAGATAAATTACACGCATATGTCAAGCTGTTGATATGGACACTAAGCTTGCGATACGGTTCAAATAGAACGTTTTGTGTTGAACGGAGTCTATCTCTGATGATCGCTTTGTCTCAATCTCTTTAAGCCCTTTCTCACTTCAGATTTTGTTTACGTAATCCTCTCGCAATCTACAGCTTTGCAATGCTCTTGGAGAGAAGTCTGTTACTTGAATCCTATTTTCGTCAGCAGCAACCCTTTCCGCTCCAAAAGATTGCCCCAACCTTTAGAAAACACTGGTTTAAATCTGTACTTAGCGGGCAGGGTTAAGGGAATGACTTGCAAATTTACAAAGCACATTTAAATAGTAGTAATGCAAATTATGACACCTATTTAGAGCAAAGAAACATACCCTGGGAATTACATACTTAGCCTAGACCAGTTTCGTATATGGCTTCAGTAAGGAGATCTTTCTGACCTTTTAAAGTTACCAATCACGATTCCTAATCTAAATTTAAATTCTATGCAATAAGATAAACTTGAATCTTTTAAGAGATAAATGGTTATTTATAATGACAATTAATCAAAGAATTAACTATTTAACAATCCAAGATTTTGAAATAGAATATTGAATATCATCCACCAATAGGAACGGACTTAAATTATCTTTGCATTTACATACATGACGATTTATGCAGTAATCCCTGTAATCCATTCAACCACTGTTCCAGAATGTTCTTTGTTTTCATCAACAATACCTTCATGGCTGGTCCTGTAGCTTAATCGCTAGAGCACATACCTGCTGTGCAAAGAGTTCTGTGTTTGCTTCCCGCCTGACAGAGTAGGAATTTTTCTTCTCTTAGGATTATTCCCCATCCTCCAGAGCGTGAATGGGAGTGTGAATGTGTGCATGTGTGTGAATTTAATGTAATAAATTAAAACAAAAACCAAATTAATACACCTTACTTTTGAGCAATTGTTCCAAGAGGTTAAAAGCCGCCGGTAGGACCTTCGATGTTAAAGGCGGCATAGAAATGAAACAAAAAAAGTCATGTTTAATTGTAATGGAAAATACTCCATAGAAACGTATGAAAATAAAGGTCCCATAACAAACATTTAAAGTGAATATTACACTTTAATAAGTACCTAAACTTAAATAACAATTAAACTAATGTCGCACCTAGCTATTAGTACGACACATTCCTTGAAATTTGGATAGATTATTATCTATATCAATTTCTTTTTTGTTATTAATTTCGTAGTCTAAGAAGTTGAAATGAGATGTTATTCTTATATTTTCCATGTAAGTGTCTTGGAGCGTAGTGGATATCTTCCTTGAAATGCCACAAGCTTTTGCTTTTATATCCTAAAATTATAATCCTTTCAGAATTTGTCCATTTGATGCGTTGTATGTTACAGGTTGCTTTCAGCAAATGGTAGTCTTAGACAAAGCTATGAAAATGGCATCAAAAAGTAATATATCGGTTAATCAATTCTTGAGAAATAGGGTATTAAGCTATCAAATAAGAAAATTAAGTTCACTGACTTAAGTGGAAAATACCTGAAGTTCCAACTTTATAATAAATGATAGTAAAATGACAATATGTGTAATTGAACAATTCCATATTTTTTCTGCATGTAAGCTACGAAAGACGAATTGATATAAATAAGATTAATAAATTGTATGATTAAATATAGAAAACACCATATAAACAAGACAAGAGACAAAATTATATAAGGTATTGACCATGCTAGTTTTAACTTATGGAAGTGAATCATGGATGGCAACAAAAAGAAAATCAAAACAAGTGCACAGGCTGCAGAAGTAAACTTCATCAGAAAGTACAAGGTTCTACACAATTGGAAGAAATTTTTAATAAAGAAACAACAGCATTAAAATATTTCGCATAAGAGAAAATAAACAATAATTCAACGTATCAAGTGAATGAAAAATGAAAGTACGATATAATCAATAATATCAATAAATAAGACAAATAAGATGACCTCGAAAGAATGGGCTGAATTTGTAGCAGTCTGCATGCCTAATCTGAAGATGAAGTTGGTTCGGAAACAATTGGTAAGGTATGCTATTAGTGTTTGTTCTTATTTTGCAAGCCGATGTGAAATATATTTGCACCAAGTGCGACATTGATTTATAACTTTACCTTCATGGAGATAACCTTCCTCTCTCGTGGCACAACTGCCTTTGTGATGGGCAGATGGTGTTAGGATACCACCGAATTCATTTGAATATATATACATCTACAGTTAGCCTTCAAGGTCTCCTGCCTATGTCATACCAGGACCTCCTAGTTACCGGACCTGACACTGGGATTCAAGATGGCGGCCTATGTGGTGGGAAATATGTACTTATAAACAACTCGTCTACAGGCTACGATTTCAACGCAGCAAAATAAAAATGTGATGTAATAACACGCCTATTTTGTGAATATGGACTGTGTTAAATACAAAAACACTGTCTTACACATAACCTCAAGTAAACAAAAAAGAATGACATTTAATATTACACAACAACCCATGGGCAATGAAATATATAACCTTAAATAACATTCATGCAATCTACAGTTTTACATGCCATTATGTAACTGCATTACACACTCAAATTACAAAGAAGATAGACAAAACTGCAAGCAGCATGTTACTTAAATAAAACGGAAATGTTGACATTGAGTTGACTCAGAATTATTAATCATTGTTTACACTGCTTTTCACACTTGCACCACGTACATAATGTTATACACATACACAAAACATATACGGGAATGCTTGATATACAAATGCTGCTATTTAGAATAATTAGCTACCTACTGAACTCAAAAGCTTTAGGCTGGAATTTTACTTTTACTGAAAACTTATGATTACTCAGTTTGCCACAACATATTACTCAGCACTTCATGACACTTCATTTTATAGGGGGAATCCACAAATGCAAATGAAATATTAAAAATAATAACTGTAAAACAGCACTGTAAATGAAGTATGTGAAATACGTAACCTTAAATCAGCATTGTAAAGTAACTTTGCTATAGTCTACAGTTTTACATGCAGCAACATAACACATTTCTTCTAAACTACAGCTATACATTTAAACTACAAAGACAAAATATAATGTATAAATACAAGCAGCATACTATGTACTTACATGAAACAAACTATTGGTGTTGCAGCTGTCACAAATTGAGTTCACTCGAAATTACTGTCTTTCACTATTCACACTACTCACCATGTTATATATATACACCGGCATGTTATATATAACTGAAAGTTTCTCATTTTTAATTTTCATCCGGGAACACAACAGTTACGGGGCATTGTGATGTTTGAGGTTAGATTAGGTACTATATCAACAATAACATACACTACTGGAACAGTTTTTCTTCAATAACCTCTCACCACTGTAATTGTGACACAAATTGTGCTTGCAAACAGATAAATTAACCACACTATACGGCTAATGTAGCTATAGTCTTAGATGGAACACAAACATAAGCACGTGGAGAGCACACGACACAGTCAACACGTTATTAGATTTATTCCCGTTCCCTATACTGTCCAAATAAAAGTTTTTAAACACTCGCTTTGCTAATATGAAGACAAACTTAGATAGGAATTATAACAAACAATAACTCAAAGGCATAGAGAACAATACAAAGGATAGCGTGTGGAAACACCTCAGAAATCACCACCAACAGCCGGCGCCATTTTTGTACAACTGGGATGCCAGTGTCAGGTCGGTTATTCAGAGGGTCCTGGTCATACCATCTTGCTTCTTTACGCCCGCCTCGGTAGCGTGATGGTTAGAGTGTCTGCCTCATGTTCAAGAGGTCGCGAGTTCGAATCTCAATTAGGGTAAGTTATCCGGGTAAGGTTTTTTTTCCGAGGTTTTCCCTACCCTGAGAAGACGAATGTTGGATAACTTAACTTAAAGCTCCACGGACCTCGGGCTCATTTGAGCATCATTTCAACCATTTCATTTCATTTCATTCATTCGTCCGATATGACACAATGTTGGAGGACGTTAATTAAAAAAAAAAATTGCTTCTTCGCGTGTCCACAGCGCAGAGCAACTGCACCTCACCTCTGTAACGGAAGATTGGATGCCATCCAGTCTACATCTATTTACATTATCTATTGACAGATGATATAGCATTCATTATTACTATGTATTTTTCAGTTATACTATTGATTTAGACTTAAGACGAAACTTTGAGTCGTGGTATTAAATATCCAATTCGGTATTTACCTTGCAACTGAGGAAAACCACGAGAAAAATCCAGTCAGATAGGTTGGCTCACGGGATTTTAACCCCGGACCTCCAAATGCGAGCCTCACACGCTCTCACGGGGTCTTCTGGCTCAGCATTTTAGATTTTATTACTTGGATTTTTCGAATGTTTAGCAATAAATTTCTCTTCTCAATTTGTGCATAATAAAATAATATTATAGTACCTTTTGAAATATGTTTGTAACATTTTGAAATAAACTTTCTGGAGGGTTTCTAAACAAATATCTATCACATGATGATTTAGTGATACTAGGTGTTCTGATTGTAATGTTGTTGTGTGAGCAACTTAGAGAGAGTCGAAGGATTCCTAGACTTTCAACTGTTTTATTATAATCTGCGTTCCTTAAACCCTTAAAAGCAAGTACAAAGAAAAAAGTTAATGTTGCTGAAAGGTGTGTGAAATTGCAAGCTCTGTGAAATATGATTAGGGCGTTTCAGCTGAATGCAAGCGCCGACTAACTTTAGTACCTACTGTAACTTACGGGCTCGTATTACAGATTCTGTGGAGATGAACATGGGAACCACATATGCAGGTATAAGGAGAGAGGGGTAGAGTACGTGAGGAGTATTCCTTGCATGTTAATTGCTTCAGAGAGGTGGAAATGGAATGGTAGAAAATTATAGGATTATGGCTATTAGTTGGCATAGTCCTCCTTGCTGGGGTAACAACTTCTCTAGCGCTGCTGCTTGGCGGAGTAGTATAGCAACTCAGGGGCTCAAAAAGTCTGCTATGTGCATGATGCATACTCGCAAATCAACTTCTCTTGAAGGACCATATTCAGATGTGGTGTGATTAGAGAATTCAAGTTCAACAGCAGAATTCAAGTTAACGGTTTTAACAGCTTATGTGTCTCCATATTCATAAGACGTGACTTGTGTAATTCCGACGTAGGTATAAGGCTAAAGTGACCGAGCAAGTTGGATCTGCGGTAAGGTGTAAGGCGTACATTCGGTACGTCCCCGGATCAAATCCAATGGGCCGACCAACATGACTGGGTTTTCGCGTGGTTTTCCGAAGTCGCCAAGGTAAATACGGATTGGATATTTAATACCACGACCCGAAGTTCCACCTTAAGCGGAGTCAAAATACTCTATCTCTACAATGTTAATAGATGAACCATTATCTAGAATACTGTATAGGATTATTAGCTGAATTCTTAAGACATGTGCAGTGGTACTTTTACAATTAACTGATGAAACAAAATTATATTTTCTGCATCAGAAATAAGTTTATGATTTTCTAATACAGTTCCTACAATGCCTACATTTTATTGAAATATAAGGAGTTTAAAATTATTTCACAATAATTCACAAAACAAATTAACAAATCCTATCTAAAACATTTTTCTATTCTTGTCTATTAATCATAGGCCCTCTGCAATTTCCCACTCTCTCTCTTTGCTTCATCAATGCCTTGGATCCATGTGATTGGGGGTCTTACCTTCCTCGTCCTTCCTGGTGGAATCCATTCCATGATCTTTTTAGCAGTCTCTTACCTTCCATTCTTCTGGTGTGTTCATACCATTTTAGTTGTTCCTTTGTAATAACATTTAAAATTGAATTTTGAACCTTCAACCTTACCTTATTATAAGGCTCATTCATTTGCAAATGTGTAATAAAAAGTTTAGCACATATATGATAACTTTCAGAGATAATTGGACACATGTGTAAGAAATTATTAGTTCTTCAGAAATTTTTGTTAAACAAAATGAGAAGATCTGAAATATTTATGTGGAAGTAAAGCCTGAATTGGAAAGAAAACATTACAAAATTTACCATTAATTTACCTTAAGTCTAAAACAATATTAAAAATGAAATATAGATGGCAATGGTGAATGCTGCCCCATCTATGTGCGTATTTATGTAAGCATAAAATACAATGGATGGCATCCTAATGCTATCTGCTGTCACAGAGGTGTATATACAGTTGCCCTGCACTGCTCCCTCTGTGCACTCGTGACGAAGCATAGATAAGACCTTGAAGGCTAGCTGTCCACTGCACACCGTTCTACGAGTATCTAGCAATAGATATTTGTGGTGGCATGACTACGTAGTTAAAGTGTACGCTTATATTCCCTCTCCTAATGAAAGGGATGTTATTTTCGTTTTTAGTCCTCTGTGCTACATTGCCGTGTTTAACGCAAGTAGGTTACACAGCGGATGAAATAAACATGAATTCATTAATGACGACTTAGGTTTTGTAATTAGTGATTTTCGAAAAGTATAGGAATAAAAATGCTGTCCCGTGTATTATTTTCACTAGTTAGCATAAAATGAGTATACAATATTTATGGAAAAGAGGTTACATTGTTTCTTGCTGAGAAATTTTCCGAGAAAGATGAGAAGCATAAGTGTATGAAAATGAAACATGCATTTATATGGCATTTACTATTGTTTCTACGCACTTATAATAAGAACAGAAAAATATTGCGTTGCACTAAAAATTCCAAATAAATATGTCAAGGGAAATAATTCTTTGAGGCCTCCTGGACGAACAAGTAAATCCATTTTTAGATAACCGGCCCGTATGTATGTGTCTGTGCATCTGTGTATAGCATCATTCAAAAACAAAAGTTGGTTAAACACAACCTTCATATTCAATTTAGTATCTTCCAAAGGTGTGATACAAGGACTTTCAAGAAAATGTATTCAGCTCAGACGGCCCTTCACATGAAATATCTAAAGATTCGCTTGTTTTCTCTAAAATGTGTGTAGTGATTTTGGTTGGAATACCATATGTTGAGGATGATTATATGGCAAACATAATGCATGTCTTGGATTTTCTGGGAATAGTCTTTATAGTTTGCTTTATTCGTAAGGTATTTGGTACAATTGTCTTGTATATTCAAGGTAAATTTGGAAATACAGTAGGCTTTAAGCACTAGACAAATGTTTTAAGAAGCTGTCGCTAGTGATGACTGAAATTTCGTTTTGTTTGGATGGTCCAGATTAAGAAAAAGTACATAACGACACGAGGAACTGAAACGTAGTAAAGTAAACGTGTACATATCATACTATACCTAAATTCTGCACCACTCCATGTATATATATATTTTTTTTAAACTTACACTCACTTTATTTCGCGCTGTAGGCATATGGAGACGGGCTAAGCCAGATACAATCTTCTTGATTCTCCGTGTTAAGCCAACTTATCCCGCCCCTTCTCGTTTGCTGTTTGCAACACACAAGTATTTTTCTATCCGCCTGGTGGATTGCTATTTTACTCACATGGTGTATTCTAAAAGAGCTGGTCGGATTTTAGGGAAGAATGACCTCTTTCGTATTAATGTATAGGGTGCAAAGGTGCTACAATGTATTTCGTGTAAGCACTATAAAAGCTGTGAGTTCTGGGTATTGTTTGTTCATTATTCCCGCAAATGTACAAGCATATTATATTGATGTCTTCAATTTGATAAGAGATATTCGATATTATAGCTGAAAGTCTTTATTGTATGAATAGTTGCATTTTACACGTAGCACTTCAAAACTGAAATCGGAATGCGCCACCACTCGATAGAGGGGTAGCTGCGTTACGTCACAGTATCCCTCCGTGACCCTCCCTCCTAAATGTGCCATGAGGCTCGTCCCTACCCGGAGTATTCAGTGACAGAAAAAAAAACAAAAAAAAAAAAAAAAAAAAACAAGTACAACCATTCAAACAATATCTCTCTAAATCTGAGGTTTAAATACCTGAAAATCAGCTGACCTAAGAGCAATGACTAGGAATTCAAGCTGCACAATGAAAGATGTATCACGAAAGAAGAATATTTCTATAAAGTAAGAAGCTGAACAACCACTAGCATCATCCTAAAAGAGGATTTTGTCTGTGTCGCTATTTGAATTCCATCTATGACACAAAGTCAAAAGGCGGTACAGAAAAGAGAGCATCGACGTCGTCATTCATGTCTGCTTTAAGGCTCAGTGGGCCTTGTAACTTTAGATTCCCCTGCATGTAAACAACCTTGTTTGTTCCGATGTATCCGGATTTGATTGTTTGAACTAGCGATACACAGATTCACTGAACATTCCAGGCAAAGAACTGTGAATCCTCGACTGCCGGGGCTGCAGTATTTGCGGCTTTATTCTTCAGTAGTTCCTAATATTCCTCACGAAATAGTCTGTAGTCATGTTCAACAAGTAAATAAAAGATTTCAAATGTGTTCTACAAATAAACACTAAGCTACAACACTTAGTGTTGTCAAATATATTACAAAGTTTCATGATTTCTTAGCTTAGATATCAGTTGATGCACTCACTCTTGAACACAAATCCTTAACTACTTATCTATGGATTGTGAGTACAAATCTATAAAATATTAACTTTCAGGTTCTAAACAAAAAATCTGATGTACACACATGACTTTCTCTACTCTTGTACTAACCATTCCCCTTATCGTCTTTGTGTTAGTTGAGATAAACCTTTATAAAAATTATCGTATTGCTTATTTTCTTGTAGGTGCAAAGGGAATATGAGAATACAGTAGGCTTTGAGCGATAATCAAATCTTTTAAAGCTTTCAAATTCCGTTCTCTTTGCGGAATTAACATATAACAAAATAAATAACGATATTCCAGTTGACAGTAGTATAATTTCTCCAAAACTCACACCAATAACACAGCATATCTCCAAAGGTTCATTGTACATAAAAAATTATTTGCACATGAATTGTGTGAAATTTTTATAGTAAGATTTGGTCAACTTATTACGGTTTACCAGTAATGCAAAAGTCATCCAGAGTAAATAGAACTTCGTGGGCTTTAGCCAGAAAGTTCAAGATATACATTTCATTTGTCATAAAAATATCTCAAACATATGACATTTTAATCAAAATCGTTAGAGACATTTTCAAGAGAATCAAAATTTTCGAAAAATTTTCCATGTGATGGGTAGTTTAGAGTGGAGCAATTTTCTCCAAAATCTTCGTGTCACATCCTTGAAAGACATTAAACTTAAATACCAACTTTGGTTTTTAACTCACTTTTAGTTTTTGAGTTATGCTGTCCAAAGACTGACACACAGACACTCACGGACCTTTTTCTAAAAATGCTCTCTTTTTTTTTATTCAGGGGCCTCAAAACTTGTCATAAGTAGATAGCGGAGAAAGTGTAAATCGGCTATTCAATGCATTCCTTGTATTGCTGGGCGCGGATCGCACACATGTTTATTCCATGCACAGAAGGGTTGTCCGCTCTAGAAGACATGAGTAATACTAGCATGCACTATAACAATTACTGCTAACTTGTTATAAACTTGTAACGATTTTTGATTTATGCTGATGTTAATGTGAGACGAACGTAGATGTCCTATTTAGCTTTTATTAATCTTTGTTTTAGCATCAGTCTAAGAGCTATAAGATTCTATTACTGTATTACAGGGGTAGTACAGATCTATTTCATCGATGGAAACAGCCAATATTGTTTTAATTAAAGTTTTAAACAGTTTATTTACACTTAAAAATCACCATGTTTCTCATTAAACATTTTTATAATTTTCTAGCTAAATATGGCAACTTCTTCGCTAGCAAACAAAATGGCTAGGCATAGCCAATGATTGGGAAATTCCAATGTTCTTTTCTAATATCGCCGCACTCGATTGATCTCAATTAATTATTGACGATCGGGTTCTTTTTTATGAATATCGCAAAATTTCAATATTAATTATTCACGTTTCGATACATGATTATTATTTCTCGCCATTATAATGTCGATCAAAATCACTTCTTCCTGCTTCGTTGTACCACACATGAACAGAAGAAGTCAGCCTACGCTGCCTGTAATTTAACATGGTTATTTAAGAGGGCTATCTTTTGCCTCTATATTTACTATTTGAATAGTTTCACAGGACTTACACTTCAAAGTGGTGTCCAGATTTACCTCACTTAGTAATATGTAAGTTGAATAATGGTTTTGCAACAAATTTTATTTATTATGAGTTCGACACAGTTATTTTTACAGCGTTCGAATGATGCTGTTGATCAATGTTTTTCTCTGTTAAAACGCTTTTTGGCTTCTTAGATTTAGCATTAGTGATCCCGTTGTCCTAAACGTGCTAACCAGACATCTAACAGTTTCTCTGTCTGGAAATGGAATACTAGGACATTTCCTGAAATTGTCTACACACTTACATGATTCGGTTTACACATAACATTATTGTACAAGCATGAATTTTTGTGGGCATTTCACTTGACTAGTAAGACAATCTTATGTAATTCTAACATAACGCAGGTCTCTTGAATAAACTCGCACTTTTGAGGTGCACAATGGACACATTTTGGTAGTCTTTACTACTCGAACTGACGGCAGGAGCTGACACAATACGCACAGGTGACAAACAGGCTGTCATTCACTGTTGGTGCGCTGACGAGAAAAACGAAGGTCACTGTTATGAAAGTGAACTCTCATATATGCGAGCTATACCCGGCTATAGATGGAACGCATGCTACCGTAACAAAATAACAAAATCAGCCCAATTGCTGTTCTATAGCTTTATTATCTTCTAAAATTGTATCAGAAATACAGTTTTCTTCTCATCGTTAACACAAGCCTACAGTCTTACGTGCTATCACAACTTATAACTATCTACTTCTTTCAGTGTCCAGAGACTTTTGCTGTCTTCTTTACGACGTACCAACTTATGTCTGTAACTGTTATTAACTGTTCCGCTGTTTCCTCGCATCCTTATATATATATATGGGATGACGTCACATGGACTTTTCTCGACTTCCAAAAACGCGCTGGCGTTATGTAGTCAGACGTTTCTTGAAGACACTAGAAACCTTTTGTATTGCCGCTTCACTGTTGTAAGTCACGTGCTCACTCGGGTGATTGGTGATTGCCCTTTGTTTTCTCGACAGCCTGGTATGTGGTGTGAGGTGGCTTAGCCTCGACAGTTCTTTGTTTTGTGGTGCGCCCGGCGTCACATTACTTTCCAATGATATGAAATAAAATTGCGAAACAAAACAAGTTTTACAACACACCAAGCTTCATGGTAGTGGATTTCTTTAAAACACTCAGTAAAGAACTGTTTATGAATGGATTTGCAGCGATTGGTACACAAGACAATGGAGAAAATGCCTCATACCTTCCAGTAGCAATCCTGGATATGCAACTTGAGTTCCTTAATAATAAAGAAATAAAGTTCTGTTTTGTAACTCAGTTTGCTTATCAAATGTACAAAGCAACAGGAATTCCAGACATTAGTGCATTACACACCCTCTGTTTGGTTTGTAGCGGAACAAAGAATGCCTCAAATGGGTCATTACACGACCACAGGAAGCAATTAAACGAAGCAGATGGGGAAGTGAGAGAAGCATTACCTTCCCAGCCTCTAATTACACAGATGGCACCTGAGCAATCTCGCATGGCTTCACAACATCCGCCGCACTGGCTGCCAGGTATTCCTCAGGTAGTCCATAACTGTGTAGCGGCTGACTTGTTTACGGCTTTAAATACCATCCTCAGCCATTTCTGTACACCGCTTGGATGGTTACATTCTCAGCACACAAGAGCTCTCTTTCAATAATATACAGTGTGTACTATCACCTACACTTTTTAATATTTATATGGACGACATCTTAAATAGATGGAAACAACGTACACAAATAGTGATTAAGGTAATGGATATTGATTTGTAGGTTTTAGCCTATGCAGATGGTTTAGTTATTGTTAAAAACTCTGAAAACAGTGTCCAGAAAACAACTATGATGCTCCAACACTGAATATAACTTCAATATTTTTGTTCCTAAACCGAAAGTCATAGTATTCCAAGATAAATACTCATTATGAGTTTAAATAGTTCTAAGATAGATAACATTTTGGAACAAATTCGTTATTTTAGTTTTCTAGGTTGTGAAATTTCTTTTGATTATGGCAGATATACAAAATAAAATAAATAATTATCAGTTAGTATACGGCACCATAAGAAGGGTGATAAAAACAACAGGGGTATATACCCAATTAAAATGATATAAGACAATGGCAGCAGCCATATGGTAGTGAATCCTGGATAATAAGACAAAAAAGGGATTTTAGTCACATTCATGCAACTGAACTAAAATGTTAAACATCATTTTTAGGACATACAAGAAAAGATAAAATACGGAATCAGCATATAAGGAAAAAGTTACACATGTTTAAAATACCTAATAAAAACAGAGGAAATTGGGAAGTACACCTAAAAACAATGAACTGTTCAAGAATATCAAAAAAGGCTTTAAATTATAAGCATATTAGTCTAAGAGACCCAGATAGACCAGGCAAACATGGATTGAAGCCGGAACAGCCCGAATGACCTAATCTTTGATAGGAGAAGAAGAAAAAGAACAGAGGGGTTATCGCAGAGGGAAATAAAAAACATTTATTCAGTGGCACGAAAATCCCTACCTTCTGTTCCGTTTGCCGATAGCATCCTTGGGGAAATTCGTCTTCGATTTTAACATGACTGCTTTGGATGAACGTTGTCGAGATACGGTGAACTGATGAGATGTTCTGCCTCGAGATTTAGCTGATCTCTCTATGTCAATTTCGGATGACATGCATATAGCCTTTAAGATTAAAATAGCATTGTGTTTACTTCCACTATAGCATGCAAAACACATAAATGCATTCAATTTTGAACATAAAATATAAGAGTGTCTCATTCTTATGACTTTTTCACGTTTATTTTATATTGCTTCCATAAACTACTCATAACAACAAAGGACGGGCGTAAGGTCCTACCTTCCCACATCACTCATCGAGCGAGCACGTGACTAAGAACAATCGAGCGGCAGAACCAAAATGGTTCTCCCGAGCCTTCGAGAAAGATCTGGCTACGTCATCGCAGGCGTGTTTGAAGAAGTTCACGAAAGGTCCGTGTGACGTCATCTCCGCTATATAAGGAGGCGAGGAAACAACAGGGAGAGCTTTCACAGTTACAGACATGAGTCGGTCAGAGTGTCAGTGAATGCGAGATAGCTGTATGTGCGTAGTGAAGAAGATTTAACGAGCGTCGAGTGATCGTATTGTCGGAGTTAGTATATGAGAGACAGTGAAAGGAGAGTCAAGGTTACGAGAAGTAACACAATTGACACTAAGAGTATTTTACGTTTATTGAACCTGTATACTGATTGATAACGTATCTCATGTTTTGTTAGAATATAAAGCATAGTTTTTGTTGCCCAGCAATACTAACTAAATCATCACTGATTATTACAGAAGTAGACAAAAGCTTATAGTTTATCCATGTTATTTAAATGCTTTATTCTAATTACTAACCTTTAAAAGAAAATTGAAGCAGGCATACATCAGTGCCCATTGGCACAGCCTGCAAGATTAAATGCCACTCATCTAGTTTCCTGCTTGCGCACACAGTTTATATCAGACGTATTTCCTGATGAATTCAGTGTTCTGAGGTTCCCCTCTTCGAGTTATTTCATCTATTTTAGCATTTTAGCATTTAGCCATTTTTGACCCTTAAACTTAGCGAATCTGTTGCGTCAAATTACGTAAGCTGTTGCGCATTTGCAAGACAGTGCAGCTAGGTTCTCTAACCTGATCACAACATACGAAAAACAGAGGAGGTGATAATTAAAATTCAGAGCAGGTGATAATGAAATTTGACAAATTGTTCACGAATGAAGGTATTGGTTGAAATTCGAAATTGTTATGTACACGGTTGATTTCAACGAATCACGTATAAGTGAACTGGTCTATGTTAGCTAACCAGTCCATATCATTAAAAAAAAAAAAAAAAGAAAAAAAAAAAAAGAAAACTTCTACATATAAAGGGTAGTTTGAGATTCTCTTGAAAAACTTTGCGTCACATGTTTGGAAGATACTGAACTCTTATGGCCTTTATTGCCTGAAGCGTATCGGAAAGAATGTGTAACTGCCCAGTTGTTTATGCGAGCTTCTCTCATAAACATGGCTAGACGGTGTGCGTACACTCTGTTCAGATGCAATCATATCTCCAGGACAGCAACGTCTAATATATTGGCAGGTGTGAGAGATCATCTATTTGTGTTTTATCATTAACTATACTCCAAGTTACTGATATTTCGCTCTTCTAATAAACAAGATAAGAAGCAATCGTAGCGCTCGACCACCAAGGTCAATGCACTTCAACGCTTTGTCAGGTAATAAGTACAAAAGTGAACTTGATCATAAATCACTGCGCAATTACCAGCCATTCACCACGTCTAAAATACCGCTACACTTTCTCTACCCAGTTTAAGTGCATAGTAGAGAAAGTGAACTAGAAAAATGTAATGTGTAGCAAACCGCTATCACGCTATCACTAGCAAATTCCATTTCTGGATACGGATTTGTTGTCTACACAGAAAATTGAGATTTCAAAAGACAAACTGGCTTCCATCAGCACTGCTTTTCAAGCAGAACTTTCCACCATTCAATAAGCTGTCAATTGGAATATACATCAAAGCACAAATTTGTGCATGCATTTACATTACTAAGTTGTCTTACTCTCGATCAAAGATAAACATAGTTTACATCCAATAGCCACAGGAATTAGGTCAAAACTCGTAGTGTATAATAAACATTGAATGGATAGGAGGACATGTTGGTAATGTCCGGAATGAAAGAGCAGATATTCCAGCAAACGAAGCAGCTTCTATTAATGGCAGTTACGTCTACAAAAAATGTTCAATATTAAGAATAATGTCGGGGTACCAAATGTAATCACATGGAATTCACATTAAATGATTTTGTTATTTAGCGACGCTGACAATTACCAAGTTCACATCAGCGTCGCGGTGTGCCGGAATTTTGTCCCACAGGAATTCTTGAAAATGATCGGTCTGGGCCGGATTTGAACCCACGACCTTGACCAGCGTCTAACCAGACTGACATGGAATTCACAGTGGATAAATAGGAACAATGGCTCAACACAAGAAATATGTATACACAGTCGTCTAAATGTATTCTTCTCTGATCTTCTTCTTTTTCGCCCACGCATTAGACAGTTCTTTCCGTAGCAATCTACATATCTCGTCCGTGCCACCTTTTATTTGGCCTTCCAACAATTCTCTTCCCTATTGGTTTCTAATTATTAAAATGGCACGGCAATCGCTCTCTATTCATTCTTTTTATACAGCCTATTCACTTAGTTTTATATTCTTTGTGTCATTCAGATTGTGTGTGTGTGTGTGTGTGTGTGTGTGTGTGTGTGTGTGTGTGTGTGTATTATATATATATATATATATTCTTTTTCTTATATCTTCATTTCTTTTATGGTCTGTTCTCTCTATTCTCTTATATCCTGCCACTGCTCTTAAAAACTTCATTTTGTTTAGCTCAAGTCTCCTTTTTTTTCTGTCATAATGCATGCTTCACTCCCATAAAGTAATTTCAGTACTGACGTTACTTAAATTTTAAAATAGTATCCTTTCTTGCTTTGTTTTTCTGATATCTTTTTATAGTGCTATTAAAATAGTTTAAAACTTCAACTTTTTACATACATCGATTTGCTTTCATCCTAAATACCTAGATTCAACCACCTGTTCTACAGTCTTATGTTCTATAATAATGTTTGATCTTGTGCCTTCTTTTCTTTTGAGCGCCGTCACTTTTTTTTAATTACGTTGGTTGTCAGGTTATAGCTCTTTTGCTATTTTATTCAGAGAATGAGTCGACTGTGAAGATTTTCTTCTTAATTAGATATAATAATCTGGGCATCTGCGAATATTAAAGTTAGTGCATAGTCTCTTTTTATTAAAATTATATCCATAAAGATGTATAATGTTAATTGTCTAGCAACTTCATCAGTATATGGGTTAAAACGCAGTGGAGACATACTGCATCCTTATCTTACTCCAATGTTAGTTTTTCCCTAATTTTATGCAAATATAATTTGTTTCTGGTTACGGCAAATTTGTTACATACTTCCGACGATTTCATATTATCATAAAAGGATTACAATTGCCCTGGTAGAAATGAAGAAATAATAAAACTTTACTGTTTAATTGTCTTCAGTACATGCGCAGAAGATACTGTTTGAAATGTCATTTGAACCATTGTAATACTGAATTTTTAAAACCATTGCATTACTTTTTAGTAGATGTTACAAGTATTTGGTGCAATTTAGTCACCACATACATCGGAGGTTATAAAACGTAAATAACGATACTATTATAATTATCTTTAAATTATAAAATTAAAACTCTAATATAACAGTTCAAAATAGATTTTAATTTGTGGAATAAATAAAAAGATATATTTTCTCTGACCACTATTAGCATGTGGTTGAGAAAATAATGAATTTCTTTCACATCAGCTCGCGTAGGCACTAAACCGGGAGGTTGAATCACATCGGGTTATTAACCCTAATAGTGGTTAACTGTAAAACTCCAAAATCAAGGAGAAAGAAAGTTTAAAACTAAGCGCCGAAGTACCTCCTTCAACTTTCCGAATTATTAACCTAACCCCACTATTTAGAAGTATGAATATGCTCCGTTTTATTTTCTGTGCATGACTTCAGTTATCAACGGAATACCAGACCCATATGAACACAGAAACGTACGGTGCTTATGTACGTATCAGATTCAACAGTTTGGTTACGGCGCGCCAGAAAGCGTCGGAACACATCTACTCGCAGGAGCTGACCTGCAGTACGCAGTACAGCCCGACATTGGGGGCAAGCGGTTGTCAACTGCTGAATGAAAACGTTGGAATGAAGTGACAGGAAGCACACAAGGTGTGTTGAGGGAGTATGGCAGGAATGGGATCTTCGTCTGGACGTCTTCTCTAAGGTTAATCACCTAAGGTTAATACCCCAACTTGAAACTCTTCCCTTTCAAGTGGCGGTATGATGGCTTATTTATGTCAAATATCGGTGAGAATACAACCATATAAAGTCATTCAATGATTTGTAGCTACCTCGCATATTCACATTTAAATATTCGGAAGCTAGTTTTAAACAATAACTGCCGATTATTAGAACCTGTTCAACTTTAGAAAATCACTTAAATCGGTGAACAAACTAAATTTATCACAAACACTTTGGAGGTATAACTATATTGTAAATTCGAAAAATGGAGCTTTGAAAGAATAAGACCGTATAATAATCCTGAGGCGCAACAGTCCTTTCCGGGTCTACGTCTATTACCCGGACGCTGCGTCCCCCACCTCTGCCCCATGAATGGGGTGCAGTACTGCCGGTGGGACGTGGTAAGCACCCCAGTCCCTCCCGGACGGTTACGCAGTCTTCGCAACCATGGGCCGCTACTTTTCAATCAAGTAGCTCTTCAAGTGACCAATCAGGAACCTAATGACGCGGACTGCACCCCGGATCAGGTCTCCCAGTGAGAGAAAATCCCCACGCCAGTACGGGGAATCGAACTAGGACTGCCGCTTTAAGATCTCTATCATAATCTAAATTAATATTACAAAGAGTGAAATGAGAGAGAGAGAGAGAGAGAGAGTGAGTGAGTGAGTGTGTGTGTGTGTTCAGGATAATTCCAAATACCACTCAAGGTGTATTAAGGGTTTTTGTGTTATTCCAGAACTGTGTTCTTTCATATATTCAATAATTATGGGGCTAAAGAGACGGTACAAAGTTTTACATTTCCCCTATTGTACTTATCTAACAAATTACTCCGGAATTTCAACTAATAAATGTTCCACCGCCAAACGGGTATTTATATACTATGCAGTATTTCAGCATTTGGAAAACTGTCGTGTGGACATAAAGTAATTCAAACTTTTCTGCAATGTTTCACATTCCTTCTGCTAAATATTGAGATCTTGTATCCTTTATTAACCGGAACTGTACAAAATTACAGCTACAAAGGGTAAAGGCGACGATTTACCGCAAAAATCCTCTACATCCCCTGTGCCATTCTTTTTTGACAAAGAAAGGAAGGAGGCAAATAAAGTTAATTAATTCGTCATTTAAACTTAAAGCCAACCGTACAATGTTGTGAACCAGCTAGTCATAAATTAAATTTCAAATTCATTAGCAACTCATTACAAAAGTTTTTGAAATATTACAAGCAAAATTACATTTTCCTAAAATGGAAATAACATGTAATTTGTTTACAACAAACTAACAGGTTATTGGCTATAAGCTGTCTTTTCACAAAAGGTTGCTGCACAATTGCCTGAGATTGGTAAAATAATGTAAATCAGAAGGAGAATGCAACGCAATAGTGAATATGCCATGCACAATCAATTGAGAAAGAAAATTGGCAATGTAACCTCTATTCGATAATTTGGAGTTACTGATTTCTATGGTTATTTCACAATAACCTGTGTTACAAACACACACAGAGACAGTTCTACTGTTTTGTCTTAGGAAGCCTTAAACGTGTAACCCTTGGCATCCAATTTTTATTTACTGTAAGTACGTATTAGAATTAAAAATGAATAGGCAATCAGTTATTGATAATGAAGGGGCAGATTGGCATGGCCGGTTTTTGTAAGGTTGCCTTACCTTGTACAATCGATAGTTTATGTTGAAGGAGAGAGGGTGAATCCAGATATAAACAACGGGCGCGTACCAGCAGTGCTCATATTGGTTGAATCAAAAGAATTCATACACTATGACGACTGTTTATGTTTTTATTTCGTTATAGAACACTAACTTTTACGTACATGTAATGTCTGTTAATTGCAATAGACAGTAATGCACATATATATAGGTTATCGAATATGAACATTCTCCGTGTCTCACTTAGAAAAATAAATTATATCCTGAGAGACTTGTTTCGGCATCGCAAGGGGTGATAAATGTGTTCGAATAATACGCTATATTACTGTTTGATATAATATTTCTTACACTTTTTTGATCAGGAGTCGGTTACTTTTTGCAGCAAGACATCTCACACAGCACAAATTGAAAAAGGCGTTTTCTTCTAATGCATTCTGGAGTTTATCGTTTACGACTATTTCGACTATGCTTACAGCCTTTGGAACCTATAACTCACATGTTTCCATGGAGATTATGGCAATGGATAAGCAAGAAAAGTTATTCTTTACGAAACTTGGAATGATCAAATGAAGGGATTTTGTAATTTGAATTGTATATGACACTTTGGAACCTAAAATATTGTTCATTTCCACGGTATATTTTGGCATATTTGTTCACCCACAATCTCTACCCGGGGAACACGTACCAAGACTATCTACTTCCAGCGTCAGTAACATGAAATCACTGACAAGGTCACTTTAATCCACCCTATACTCAAAAACATTGTTTTTCCCGAAATGTTTCCAAACCAAGTAAGATAGTTTCAATTAAATACAGTGCGTGGCAACTATATTCTAGTGGTCACATGAGAAATCATGTTTTCTTGGCAACCAACAAATTCAAGCGAAGCAAAATCAGAAAAATTCCATATTTCGGAACGTGTTACAGCTCATCAGTTGGCACTAATGTCCGATCCCAGGAGACCGCATGAAGGATTTGTGGTGGACGAAGCGGGTCTGGGTAGGTTTTCTCCGGGTCCTCCGCTTTTCCAGCTATGTATTCCACCAATTGCTCCATAATCAGCTGTCCTCTTATCCATTGCATATCAACCACTTCTTCACCATCATTCCAGTATTGTTTTTAATTATTTTGTTGCTTAACGACGCTGTCAATTATCAGAATCACATCAGCGTCGCCGGTGTGCAGGATTTTCGTCTCGCAATAGTTATTTTACATTCCAGTAAATCTACTTAGCTGTCGTTTTTAAGCGCACTTCAAAACCATCGGTCTGAGTCGGATTTGATTCCGCGACCTTGGGATCAGTAGGCCAGTGTCTAACCAACTGAGCCACCCAGACCGATTATTATTATTATTATTATTATTATTATTATTATTATTATTATTATTATTATCATCATCATCATCATCATCATCATCATCATCATCATCATCATCATCATCATCATCATCATCATCATCATCATCATCATCATCATCATCATCATCATCATTATTATTATTATTATTATTATTATTATTATTATTATTATTATTATATTTATTATTATATTTATTATTATATATTTATTATTATTATGACCGCCTCCGTAGCGCAGTGGTAGCGCGCCTGCCTGTGGCGCGGAGGACCCGGGTTCGATCCCCGGTACCGGCATGGGATTTTTCCCCCGCTGGGAGGTCTGGTACGGGGTGCACTCAGCCTCGTTAGGTCCCTGGGGGGCCAATTGAGGAGCTATCCTGATAGAAAGGTAGCGTCCCTAAAAGGTCAAAGTAGTCGCCTTACGGTCGGGGGAGTCGGCGTGCTGGCCCCCGCCACCCCCAACCTGCACTCCTCCGTGGCCTTGGCTGCGGCTGGAGGACGCAGCGGCCGGGCGATGAGGGTAACCTCTGAATAAGGGGAAGACACCCTAGGGAAATTATTATTATTATTATTATTATTATTATTATTATTATTATTATTATTATTATTATTATTATTATTATTATTATTATTATTATTATTATTATTATTATTATTATTATTATTATTATTATTATTATTATTATTATTATTATTATTATTATTATTATTATTATTATTATTATTATTATTATTATTTATTACAGTACGTTTCAAATTTCAAGCTGTTATCTTAACATCAAAATTTATCTCTGCATATTAGTGTGGTAGAAATTCTAGTGTATACTGTATACATTTTTTATCGAGCTTTGATCTATTTAGTAAGATATTGCTAATAAAACCCATCCATATTTAAGCCTAATGAAACTAAACATGGCAATGAAGGAAAAATAAAATTTAAGAAAATAAATACAGGCACATAAGCACTAGACTGACTTAAGAAACGAAACAATTAGAGAAGGGCTGAATATTTATAAGTTGAACGCCAAAGTCGAAGAACATAAATACAAATGAAAAGAGCACATGAATCCCACGAATGAGGAAAGGATATCTCTTTTAATAAAAATGAATATTTTGTTTTTTAACGACCCTGTCAAGTGCCAGGACCACATCAGCGTCGCCGGTGTGCTGGAATTTCGTCCCGCAGGAGTTCTTTTTCATGCCAGTAAATCTACTGACATCACACTTAAAAACCACTATTCTGGACCGGGTTTGAATCCGCGACCTAGGGATCAGTAGGCCAGAGATATAAACCAGTAGGGAAAAGAGACTTTGGATGACCCAGAGAAAGAGGAAATAAAGAAAAAATGCGTAGATGGAACAGGTGGAAACGCCTAATCCTTGAAGTGTAGAAGAAGAATAAGCACAAAAACATAGCGTGGGCCTACTAGGCCCCGCGCGAGTAACGGTGTTCTCCCAGGGCGCGCGCCTAACGGAGGATTAAAAGATTTGACTACCAAATAAACCTACTGTATTCTCCTGTTCCCATTGTACCGATAAGTAAAAAGAGTGGCCTTTTTATGAACATTTTGTATAATACAACAGAGAGTAGAGAAAGCCTTATGGGTACTCACACCAGATTTTTTTTATGTCCTGTCGAGTACCAAGATACACAAGTTTTTATTTCTGCAAGCAGCTCGAGGTTTTGTGATTTATCGATTGGCTAATGTGTTCGATGCTGAAGGCATGTCGTAAACTATTGGGAAGATTTAGGAACCAGCACAGAGTCGAAACTGGACTGCCCAAAAGCGATGCGGAATCGAGGTTAGAAGAGATGTACGGCCAGCATCCATCCGCTATCCCCTTGGGCGATAGAGAGAGCAAAGTCGGCACCGAATTCTCTCAGACGTGTAATTTTCAGAGCAGATGGAGCTGATATTTGCTGGGAAGGGCGGGGCAAGGGCGGTGCCGGCCACTTTGCGCTTCCCTTTACATTAAGTGCTGCCCATGAATCCCCTTTCTTTGCCGCATCGCAGTATTAGCAACCAAGCGGGCAATTCTTTTTCCTTCGTCTCCTTTGCGGGCACACATTGTTCTCAAAAGTGGTTGCTTTCTTGTGGTTGTTTGCCCTCTATCTGCCGGGGTATTATCTGGAGCGTAAGCACTTCTGCGTCCAAGTATTGGTTCGCATCGTCGTCCGGAATTCCTAGCCAGGATCGCTCTAAGGACAGACAAAAACTTTCGCCCTAGTGTTTACCTCTTCAGCCGTTGTCAAGACAAAATGCCTCAGCGAAGTAACCTTTCAGGAGGACAAGATGGGGCTACTTTTGGAGACAAAATATAAAGGGTATACTGTGAACTCATTGACTCATATTGGACCATAAGAATAGAGAAAAAGGCTAATGTGTGTACTCACATGACTTTCCCTACTTATTCTTGTACAAAGTATTCTTAAAAACGCTCACATTTCATACCATTGAGTGTTTCTATTACACTGTTCCTTATAGGTGCAGAAAGCGAATTTAGCTAAATAGCACTGGTTGGGAGCATCTCTGAGTTTCTTATCGTCTTATGGGGTATCGTAAGGAGTGAGGCATAACGACTGACCAAGCAACTGCTTATAGTTGCAATACGGATAGAGGAGTGGCGCTGTAATGAGGAAAACGAAAGAGGATCTTGTATAAAAGCCACGTTTTAATTTTCTTTATGTCACAAAAAGCTTCACATAAACATAACGCAATAGTATATTAAAAAATATAAAACTTCTTAATCCTTCCACTTATTCTCCCTATATTTATACTGGAATTAAAATTCGTATTGAAGTAGTTCTAAACATTACGTCATATTACACTATAGTTCCTGATGAAAGGTTTTTAATCGACTTTACGTTTTTGATTCATCAGTTTACAAAGACGCATAGACATACACATACGGACCTTTTAGTGAAGATGCTGTATTTTATTCAGTAACCTCAAAACGCGTGTTTCCAGTGATATCTCGGTACCTAATTTTAAGTGAAATGCAATACCTCTTATGTACTTGATAGGGGATTAGTCATCTATAGTTCACTTTTTGGGGTAAATATTGTGTTTAGTAAGAGTAAACCCCATTTCTTTTGAGTATATATCCATCTGATGGAGGGACAAGAGAACATAAGGGTAACAAGGAACGAGAACACTCTGGATCATAAGTCACAGTCAGATATTTTACTTACTAATTTAATAAATAGTAATACCCCAAAAGTCATCTCAACACGTTTACTTTGAACCCTCTAAATGTCAAAATTAATGACTTAGCACTCTGTGGTTTAACTTCTCAGCGTGTTGTTAGTTTTCCCGACACCACGTGCATCTGCTGAGTATTTTGGGAACATCGTTGTGAAGGTAAGGTGCATTTTTTCCATTAACTCTTCAAAAGCTGTCATTTGGTCACTGAACATTTTTCCTTAGGTGGGATGACACCGATCCATGTGTTAAAGTTGTCAGGAATGCACTGGGTCTCCATCTTGTTGGAAATACGTTGCACTAAGAAGGTAAACTCTGTCAAGTTTCATAATCAGCCAGAGGAAACACAACTGTAGGAACAATTCGCTACTCACAGACATAGCGAAGAGTTATGGCCAATAATTTCAGAGAAAACTCCAGTACACATCATAACACGGGTTGGTTATTCTTGAACTTCTTCAAAGAACTTTGGGGTTATGTTTAACCCAGATATAAATTCTACAAGCTGAGATACAGTGTACATTTATTTGCTTTCATGACCTTATGGCTCGCAGTTAGGATGAAAAAAAAAAACAAACAAACAAACAAACAAACAAAAGAAAAGAAAACATAAACTGATGTTTCACATGCGTCACATCTGAAATCCACTTCCTTGTCACAGTTCCTTCACATTACTCGGCGATATGCATGAATATCTTTATTTTTGAATCAACGGTTCGTTTGGGTTACTGGAACCTTTATTTCTGCCGATCACTTGTTTTATGGTTATTTCAGATAATGTATCAATGATTTGTTCTTGTCACTGAGGATGCCTTAGGTATCCATACAGAATCATTTGCCAACGTCTTCCTTTACACTTTCCTTAAATTAGTTTCAGTTGAAAGTGCTTTATTGAAATAATTTTACTCTAATTTGTTCATATGGCGAAAGCCAGTTGTTTTAAACTACCGTAAAACAGGCCACTTTGGGTAACTTCGGTCATTAGATCCTTGAACTTTTGTTGTCATCTTGAATATTAATAATGTAACCATTTCATAAGGTTTATTGTGCAGCTGATGGAGCACATCAATTTCAAAGCTGTCGATTAGTGTTTCAGTTCGGAAGACTGGAAACAAACTGGATAAAAACTTGAATATGTAGATTATGTCTGTTTTTTGTAATTGATGTATAAGTATCTCTAAATATATTCTGTTTAACATTGAAACATATTACTTAATTAGTGCTTTATTGAATTAGTTATATGTTCATCGGTGTGAATTTTCAGGTTGACTTCGACCATGCTAAAATTCCAGACGCTTCACTTGCTAGGATACAGCACCAACTATATTGAAATAGTCCCTAACTATGTTTTTTTACTCAGCACTCTGAAAAGGAACACAATCAAACCAAATTAAACAAAGATACATAGAAAAACCCAATATAGTATCACAGTAACTTACTTTATAAAATATTAACTCCCAAAAAGTAAATAAGAAGTTTGAGGTGCCCTGGAGTCACTCATTCACGGAATCCCTAAAATCTACATGCAGAGGAGAGAAAAATAATACAATAACCAAAGATGTTGAATGTAAAATATGGAAAGTGTCTCAGTAGGAAACACTATTTCAAGAGAAATGGAACCCGAAGAAGCCCGTTCTATGATATTAGAAGCGGATGATTTGGTCCAAATTGAGTATTTTTCCTCTATAGGTTCCTACACAAGTGGTTTAAGATATGTCCCACCAGTTGTTGATGAGACAATCCAGAAGACTTCGTTCTTGTGCAGGTTTTGATTGAGAAGAATTCTGTGAACGCATGAAATAAAGTGCTTGAAAGAAAATTCGGGGAAACAATTCTTCTTTGTGTTTCCAGACAACGAGGATGTGTGCAACGTGCGGAAGAACCAGCTTGTGAGCTTCTCATAAGACATGGAAGGTTTATTTTCAGAAATATTACAGGCAATTGCATCTCTTAAAATAAATCATGAAGCTGTAATAAAAGAAAATACTGTATTTAGTACTCAATTTCTTCAATTTTTAACTCAACTTGCGTTCCAAAACAAGTACAGCATTAAACAACGCATTTCTAGCGGCCGAAATGACACACGCTAGTGCAACTATGTTTTTTCATTGTATTTTTCTCGTGGCCGAAGTGGGTCTGTTTTCTAGGACGCAGCTCGCCGTGAGAGATATGAAAAGAACTTTACCCATCTGTGGGGAGGTTTTTGTCCTTAAAGGGACACAACAAGCTTCATTCATTCATTCATTCATTCATTCATTCATTCATTCATTCATTCACACATAGCAACTGTTTTCTGTATGATTAAGATACAACACACATCAAGGAATCCTCTGAAATTTAATTTGGAATTTTAGTCATCACCTTCATACCAAAATTGGCAAGAATGTTTAAAAAAGGACCGAAATTATTCCGTTTTATGCTACTTTCATATTACCCTGACGATAACATTCTTTAATCCTGCATCCGATTTTATCCGTCGTTGCTCAAAGAACAAAGGCGAAATAACCTATCCCAACAATTAATAATCAACAGCACCGGAAGCATTTGGCCTGCGAATATTACTTCTTTTTCTGCATCTCAGGGATCCAGTATTTTTGCCTTTTCGCATTCTCATCTTCTTCTGGATGCTCCAAATCTTTTCTTTCACGAGGGTTGTATCCTCTGGTTAAAATGGATATTCTTCCTTCGCTCATTCTATTCATATGTTCTTTCAATTGTGTACATTTTATTTTATTTTATCTCGTAATTCGTATGCCTAATTCCTCTCCAATTGTTTCATTTCCTATTAGATCTCGTCTGGTACATTCTTTAATTCTTCTTAAAATCTCATTTCCCCTGCTTATATTTTGGTGTTATATCTTTCCTTTAATATCCATGATTTGCTTTCATACATGAACGCTACCATAGTTGTATAACATTTTAATTTCGTTTCTTTCCTTGTTTTATTATTCAGACTTCTTGTAGTTCCGCATATCTGCTGGAACTTATTTATCCTGTTTTCTACATCCTTGTCTAAATCATACCCTGCGAATACAAAATTAAAATCAACTTAAGGTTGTTGGAAAAAATATTACTATCCATGGTTATGAAGGAAAAAACATTCATATCTTTAAGTTGGTATATGCTTCAATCTATTCTCGTGTTCAACATCGTTAGGTACATGCTTCTGTCCATATATTGATTTATTTTACTAAAACTGAAATATAAAGAGAATGGTGAAATATATTATTTAATGTGGCAATGAAAGATAAACATATAGACATTCCAATGAGTACTCTAAGAGTTTCAGAATCTTCTATTGCTTCACGAAAAGTAACTTAAAAGCATCGCTGACAATCAACTGATGCGCTATTACCCGCTCCTCACTTTCACTATCCTACGCGGAATGCTGCTTTGAGGTGATTTCTGCTCCGACTGCTCTGGCATGTGATCTTAATTTCTGGGTATGCGTGGCTGTTTGCGAATAAAACCAGAACTCTCGTTGAAACACTTTTATTCTCACCAAAATAAGAATGCGTGAGATTTGCCGATCGCTATTAGCAATGTTAAGTCGTCACTGTGTCTTTACCAAGACCGAAGATTGTTACTATTAAATCTAATGTGTCCTCACACTCGAGGATCCGGAATACAAGTCCCCTGACTAAAGTGCTCGCTCGGAGATCTGGACGACAAGTGTAGTGACCCGTTCCGTCCGAATTCTGGAGGGCTCCGTGCGCTTCCAGTCAGAAGTCACCTCGGACTTCCCCTAAAAAACCCCTTCAATTTCATGGCGCGAAAACTCCACGTCATGACGCTCTCAATGTTCATCTCATAATTACCCTACAACGGGTTTCGAAGAAGTCTCCGCGGCCCTCCCTTGTTTTCCTGCTCAACACCTGCACCGAGCGATTTCCAGGAAAACTGGCCATACCAGTTATTTCAGGCTGACTACCTGACGCTTGCCCCTAATGACTTGTCTGTAACATTTCGTGCCTTTTGACAACTTTAGCCACAACTAACCCTCCCAGATCTCATACCTTTATACATGTAACGATTTTAACATTTTCTGATTATTTAATTCCGCCATGTGATGCAGTATTATATCCATAATTATGGCATTCACAATTTCGGCTTTACAACTTTATTAATTATGTTTGCTACGCATGTATTATTTTACTCTACGTAAAATTATAAATTCAAAATGCAATCACTTATAACTGTATCACAAAAAAGGTATCAAAGCACTAATAATGTAAATATCCAGGCTGATATCAAATCTCCATACAATCCGACATGAATTATGGCCTTCGAATTCTTCCTCCTCAATTAGCTCTATATTTTTGCCTATTACATTTTTTTGTTTATATTTTACTAACTTCATTTACAACCTACTCTAGCTACTTCTACAAAAATACATATCTTTGGAGTTGTAAATGGTATTGATGGTATAAAATAAATATTTCACGACCGCGGCAACATGGTTGACGACATGGCAACTAACAGAGAGACTGAGGTTTACTTCAACGTAACATGACGAGAAGAAGAAATATCGACTTACCCCTTGAAAAAGGAAATTGTATTGAAAAGTTCAACCAATAGAAAAAAATATCCC
The DNA here is from genome assembly GCA_030765045.1 of Tenodera sinensis. Taxonomy (NCBI): domain Eukaryota; kingdom Metazoa; phylum Arthropoda; class Insecta; order Mantodea; family Mantidae; genus Tenodera; species Tenodera sinensis. The sequence goes on along the minus strand of CM060969.1, from coordinate 81,069,311 downwards.
GAAAACGGTTAATGCCAAAGAAGGTTTTATTTCACATATACTCGTATTCTGTGTTTTAACAGGATCTGCAGTTTCTACGCATTAAGAGTTTGCATATCACAGATTGCAGTTATCCTGAAAGTATATTAAATAGACTATGGTACTTTTTTTGAGAAAATAAAAGCTAACGAAGAATAGAAAAATCATTTGATGAGAATGGAAAGAACTAGAGTCTTAAAATTGTCATTCCAGTACGCTCTAAATGGTCACAGGGACCAAGGAAGGCCAAAACAGCGGTGGAAAGACCAAGACCATCTTCGCTAAGTTTATCCTTATAGACCATATGGCCCAAAACGCCATTCACGGATTCTACCACAAAGTGTATACCAATGAGAAATACCACATGGCCAAAATATGCGGAAATAAGTGCGAACAGTACTACTTCAACAAGTGTAATAAAAAGACACAGACGCTAAATGAACTCATAAAATATCAATAGACAACCTGTAATGTTCTTTCGAGTGCATCTTTGTATTATTGTTAAACGAACTTGTCCGTGATGATGAAAAAATAACGAAGCATTCTCTGCGTAATACTTAGTTTCGTTGGGAGACATTTTTTTGAAATCCTTCGTGTGCCATCCTTGGAAGATGCTGAATTTAAATAACAGTTCTGACCAGCGCAACCACGGATCACCTCACCCTGAAGATGCGAAGCGTAGCACTTGGCGAAACGTTGGTATCTTCGATCTAGACCACGACTTACAAGCTCGGAAGAGGAAAATGCAGCTAATGCTAATACTTAAATCGACTGCTTGATTTTTAATTATGCTGCTCATACATGCTCACACACATGCATACACACTGGCAAATAAAATGCCAGCAAATGAAATAGTGTGAGGTTGCCGTTAACCACCCTGTATATATCCGGGCTTACAGTAGCTTTACGTACAAAATCCCTGAAACGTAAAAGTGGTGTTTAACATGGTAGGTGAAACCCGTGATCCTAGTTATAGAAAACGGGATAACATAAAAACTTGTAAAGATAATATATTATCGTGTTAGCACTTACCTCACAGCGATCCCGTGATGATCGATGCGTTATATGGACTAACTATATCCTCGAAAGCGCTGCAGGGTTTACAAATCAGCTGCGAACATTCTTGCAATACCCTTCGCTTTCCTCGCCCTCGATCCAGAAACAATAGAAGTTCGCTGGAGTTGCTCCATATTATATCCGTGCGAAGAAAACAAAATGCAGTGGTGCCAACATTCCGGGCCAGGAAAATGAAATCTGGCGGGGTGGTGGAATGCGAGGCTGTTCTAATTTCCTGCTCTACAAACGGTGTTTGTGGTCACGATCCGTCTGACCCACTTACCCCACCCCACCAGCTGTTGCAGCATGGCGCCACTAGCGAGGTTCCGAGGTGCTAACACAGGCTACCCCATCTTGTAATATTTGAGTTGCTTGCTAATTGATGAATAGTAAAATGTATTTATTGTAAAGTTACCTATAAGAAATTAAACGTCAAAGTTAACTACTCCAGTTATTTCAAAGGCTTCTTTTTTAATCCGTTTTCTCAGAGGTTATGAATTAATGCATTAAATTTTGCATAACAGTTGTGCATAAATTTCTGTAAAGCTGGGAACAATCTTCTTCTGCCTTAATATGGATTAGGTTTGTAGACCTATTGTTACGCTACTCAAACTACTCTCCCCATCTCATTCGGGGTCGTCTGACGTCTCTTCGTCCTAATGATTTGTAAAATAGTGCTTGCCGTTGTAATCTAGAAGGTTCCATCCTCTTTTCCACTTTCTCTTATATCTTTTAATTTATTCTACAATGTTTTCTTCCTCTAGTTCTTCTCATATAGCTACATTGCGAAGTCCATTTTTTTCTAGTAACACCCAATAAGAACCTTAAAAATCTCGTTTGAGATGTCTGCCGTCTTGATTTTTACTTGATTTTAACTACCCATATCTCACGTGCATATTTTCGTCTGGATACCATTCTATATAAAACTGGAAAAAAAATTGTATTAAACGACAAAGGAATTATGACGTTTAAATGTGATTCACTTTGATAATGCGCATATTTTAAAAAGGATTTCTATATAAAACTGGAGAACAAGTAAAAGATTATACAGCTGAACCTGATTTATGCGCATATCAAGGGAAAAATAACTTATAACTCAAATTACTTACAAATGAAATTTTGATAATACATCATATTTGTTTAAAGAAAAAGCATTACATTGGGCCGCATTTTGGCGTGGTATAAGCAATTCCTAAGACTGGAACAATTTCAGTTTTAGCTTTGTGTGATTTCACCTCTTGTGTGAAATTTTACTTTTTGATCTAGTGTATAACACTTCCTTTTTCTGTTCTCCATGGCTGATTAAAAGCAATTGGGAACTGAAGAACTAAACCACTGTTAATCAGTAAATACCAGATACCGACAATCTCTATCTTTGCTTCTCGTTTGTTCCTACATTGTCGCGCCGAAAGCCAACGGCTCTACCTCTAGACGTCTTTGTCTTTAGTTCCTGCAGCCGAAAGCCGCCTATTCAGCTTGCATCTTTGTGAACAGAAGTAAGGAAAACAGCTTCGAGTTTCTTTTATGATAGCATATGCCATATGCTCAAAATAGTTACGTAAAACTCAGTTGTATTTCACTGAAATTTAATACATATTAGTAGCAAATTACGTATAAATACATTACGTAGGTATACACAAGGTTCTGTTAACACGTTTCTCAATTATATTTTTCCGGGACCTACAAAAATCTACGTATAAATAAGAATTTCTTAGAACTGGGTTACGTATAACGGAGGTTCAACTGTATTAAATAGCAAAAAAGTTACGACGTTTAAATGCCGTGTACTTCAATAACGCTCTCCCTTATTGCAGGACATCTCCTGCCAGCGGCTGCAGTGTGTACAGTGAGATCTTTCTCTTAGGGTACGCATGGGTGGAAATGGCAATAAAAAACACCATTTAATTTGGATAATACGTTTAATGGCGGCTAAATAAACAACACCATTTAATTTGGATAATACGTTTAATGGTGGCTAATAAATGAGTTATTTGAAGCCAGTTCTCGACTATTTGGCAAATAAAATTGAACTGCTAATTTCATATAAATGAGTTCAGAGAATGGAAACTGACTGCTTTATACTACTATTACAATATTATTCTGTAACACCTCATTAACTTTGTAGGTATCCCTACCCTAACAAAAAAAAAAAAAAAAAAAAAAAAAAGGAGAGAGAGCAAAAACACCAGTCATTTTAATGTGACTTACTTTGAATTTGTTTAAAAAATTGCTATTAAAATTGTTATTGTATGTATTGTATGTTTCTCTTTTGTTTGTGAACCACCATTGCCCGGGTATTTCATATTTCGAAAACATAAGCTCTAGTTTAAGCTTTTGACTGGTTAATCCTGATGTCAATTGGGCGACTGCTACCGCCGTCAGCAAGGCAGGGAACCTTTTCTTGAACCTTCAGACTTTCAATTTGCAGTATATTAGCCGGCTTACGATATTGTGCTTGTGAATCTCAGTAGCTCTCTCCTTGGACATTTTTCAGGATATATGGAATGGTTTAATGTTCATTGCTCCCTGGGAGGGATCATTGGAGCAATAAATAGCATTCATCTTCAACATATATCCCCGTTAAGAACTGGACAGATATTCTCTTTTCGTCACATAAGAGTTTGCTTCACGGAAATCTTTACTAAGCCTAAGGAAGAGTACTCAGAAGTTGTGAACAGGGTAGTCCCTATCCTTCTTATCTGCAGTAGCTACTAGCGCACACATATACTCACGTATTAGGTGGAACCGGTTTTCCATTTTAGTGGGGAAAGTAGGAGAAGGTCTTGATCCCCTAAGGACACTACTAATTCATTTACCCTTGTGAGGATAGACGCACCATGAAGCATGTTCTTCGAAGAAGCTTTCTCAACAACGGAACATTTTTGTTTTCTTCAGATGGATTGTTGTTTAGTTCCCGTAAACAGCGACCATGAATGTTAGTGATAGTCTATTGCATATATAACATAGGGTAACTAATGTTTTCATTTTTGTTGTGTGTACTTATTTCTTGTAAAATAGGCTCCCAAGAAGCTCGAGAACAGGTAGTCCTTAGTACTTAAAACTGGTGTAAAGCTTACTGTTCTGAGTGCTTGAGCTGCTAGTTATGATAATATCTACTCCGTACTGTATTTAGAAACTCATACGCATGTGTATGATGATGTCTGTCAATTAACATTGTTTTTTTCTTGAAAGTAGGCAAAATGAGTTTTCAATTCGTACATCTTACTTGCGGAATGTCACACTGAATGATGGAACGATCACGAAAATGGGAAATGGGCGATGATGGAGAAACAATTAGCACTGCTTCACCCGCCACAAATCCCACCTGCAGTCTCTGGAATACAACCTTGGTTAAATTTCGCAGTGTCAACAATCATGCAGTGACTGGTATGTCATTTTCCTGTGAAAAATAATCATAATTTACTTGAAGTTTGTCATTTTTAGTGTAATTGACACCACTTATAGCAAGAATTAAGCTTAACACATCTGTGCTATATCTTCAAAAAAAGGGCAATAATTGACTGTAAATGTTGAGTCCTACCGAATTCTCTAACTCACAGCTGTATTTCCATTGCTGGGGAAGGATAGCATGGGATGTTGCGGAGGGCATGCGCCACGTCTACATTTAAGATCATATGTACCTATGCTGCCCCTTGCGGTACAGCCCAGGTAAGAAGGATGAGGCGAGAGGAGCGCATATTCAGGTATAATGCATGTGCACACATTATGTGGGATCTGACTTTGAAGACGCACGTGAGCAGGGCGTAATTCCGCGAATTTTGTCAACCCCCACGGACATTTCTACTCGGTCTTGTAGAAGAATGTTACCACTGGATACCTAATGCGAACTTCGTTTGTTGCTCCTTGAACATGGATTTCAATAAAACCATCTCTTTCAGGAGCTTGGTAAGATATTGAATCATCCTAATAGAACTTGATGATTGCACCTTTAAGTTCCTCTGATAGTTATTTTACTGATACCGGGACAGAATGCTTTGGTTTTACAAGTAATCCCTCTTCAACTACTAGCCTACAAATCATTTATTTTATTTTCTTTTGCGTGGAGATTGCGGCAATATTTCCTCAACACGTTTTCTGCGCTTTCTAAAATGCGGTGTGCTTTTGAATGCGATTGATGTTGATGGAGTATCCTTATCAATCGCTTCTTGGTCTCTTATCTTCGGTCTTGCCCGCTGTGCTTGCTTATGTCTCCTGTATTCAGCTTTGAGGTGTTCTCTTCCTTGTTTTGTTGGTTTCAGTATTGCGCTTCCTTTCCTCATAGTGGCTTTTATTTTTTCCTTCCATTGTGAATAACTGCCTTGCTGCTTCAGACGTTGTTTGTATTCACGGTGTCTTTGGGCTGGTGTTTTAGCCATGGAGCCCCAAAGAGACTCATACGTCTATCCTGACTGCAGTCTCACAGGCAACTGTACGCGTATGACGACCACAGGCTACCCGCACTAACTGTCCGGTACTCATGTGTTTTGTTGGAATATGAATAACTATACAGCAAAACTTTCTGATACTTTTTATTTGCTATATTTTAATGACGTCAAAAGTATATTTTTTCAGTCTATTACTTTTCCCTCCAGAGGACTTTATCCTTATTTACCGTGACTAACTGACATTGACACACAGTAATAATTAAACAGGCTCTAAGGATTGTTTATAATGTCGAAAATTATTAGCCATATACACGTTTAGAAGACAGTCATTGTGTGATGTACAGAAAAAAATTTAAAACAGTTGTACATAGCTCCTGAAATATTGACATGAAAATCACCGTTATTCACGCTTATTTTTAGTGTTTTGGAAATATATGGGTAAGAAGTGAAATTTGAACCTATATTCACGTTAAAAACATTTATTTTTACTTTTTAAGATACTTTGGACTATCTAGAATCATCTTTCCTCAGTAAGAAACTGAAACATTAATTTCAAATTTTATCACTCGGTATGACATTCGCGAAATTGCTATTTTCTAAAAATGCTCTTTTTGGATTTAGGGGGTCTCAAATCATATATTTTCATTGAAATCTCGACATGGGATTTTTGGGTGGAATGCAATACTTCCTCTCCTTTACTAAACGTAGTAGAGAAAGTAAAAACTACTATCATACCTGCCAACTAATTTCCCCTTCTGAAACTGTTCGTTTACGGAATCATTCCAAAGATGCTGCGCAACTAACGCAATCTGTAACTGAGTTCAAACGAAGAGTTAATATACACTTTCAAGTGTTAATATTCGCGCTCCGTACACCTGAAATGGCTAAACTTCAATCTCCACTCAATAATTGGGTGTTGAGAGGACACTGAGAAAGCAACATGAAGAAATCCATGTGAAATAGACGTAACACGGCGATGGATCAAGGTTTAGTAATAAAATATGAAGTTCCTGTGGACGAAAGGCAAACGTTTGACGTCCAGAATCAACCACATTGGAAGAGGATGAGGGTGGACATTCAAACCCTTTAAAGGAGATAGATTTAAAGGCTAGGGACGATCGAAAGTGACGGCTATGTCCTAGCAGTTGTTGCTTGATGGAGAGGGAATTAAGGTTGCTTTCGAACACCATTTCGTCCATATAGAAAGAGTTACGCCATCAACCATCTAATTTAGTCTCTGTCCTGTGACTGCAATACAATTATCGCGAGAAAAAACTTTTGCGATCAGCTTTATTTGTTCCACATTATTTCATATGATATTTTGATTGTTCTTTTATCAAAAAAAGATTATGCTGTCACTTCCGTGACTATATCTAAGATGTTATAGCTTAAGAAATTGTGAGTGAAGCCGTTGGTCGAATATACCTATGCATGATAGTAAACAAAACACATAATGATAATTTGGAACTTTCGTTCTCGCCTAGAGTTGTGGTCTATGGGAACTACGGTTAAGTACTTTAGGAACAGTACATACGTGACGTAGAAAGTGGTAGGTTTACCATTAACTTTGGTAGCATTCATAGGGAAAGAAACATAATACGACATATAAAGAATTGAAAACTGTAATGACAAATTCAAACATCATGATCACCAAAAACTATACTAATGAGTTTGGTCGCTGTGATCAAAATATAAATTGTACTTTTCGGTCCAAAATAACATTACTCGTGATCTCTACATCTGTTTTCGATCTGAACTGTAGTAACTTAGAGGAGCTTCCAAATGTTTCTGAAGACACCAATGTTCCATAGGTTAAGTGGCACTTTATATGTCCTCTGTCAGTTTCGAAAAGGTTCAAAGTTCAACGCTTCCGGCTTCTAAATTAATCTAGTAAGAAGTAAATAATGCGGTCGATATGAGGTAATATTTTTGGTAGTGGTTAGCGCCCGCTTTTACTACATGGAGCACCGGTAGAATGCGATGGCGGGGAAACCACAGACCCCGGAGGAAATCCGCCCATACACCGCTTTTTCCACCACAAATCCCATATGCGGTAGCCTGGGATCGAACCTGAACTAATTTGGTGAGAGGCGAAAATGATACAACACCCCATAGGTGTACAACATATATAACATACCGATAATGTGGGCAGGTTCTTAACTGACGAGTTCTAGCAGGAAAACTACCGTAGTCTGCAGTTACTTATCGTAGTCTGCGGCAACGACGCCCTCCAGCGTCCAAACCGTACATTTCCAGACAGGGGTTCCTATTTGAAAACCAGTTTGCCATCCCGTACAACATACGTTGTTCTTGTTGTTTTATGACTCCCAGTATATATAAATATATTCCGCGCAACTTGGAAACGGCTCTAACGATTTCGATCAAATTTTGTAGTCAGACAGGGTTTTGCTTATTAAGTTTATATAGGTGTCACTTCTGGGAGAGAGAAGAAAAAAAAAACGTGATTTTACGCGTAACAGACACGATTACTCGAAACCTCACTTTGGCCATAATTTCTCTGTTATTTCAACAAACAAACCAGGAAATTAAAGGTCTGGTCACGGAAACGGCTCCAACAATTAGGATAAAAATTTATATTTAGATAACATTTTGCTTTTCAAGTTTATCTAAATAAGTATCTTCTCCCCCCCCCCCCCCCGCCAAAAAAAAATTAAAAAAAGGAAAACAAAAGAAAAGCCGAGCGAAGCTCGGTCGCCCAGGTACTGAACATTTAAATTGCAAGGACAGACTTAGGTCTGTTTTCACCGAATGATAAGCTGCCCGGGGGAAGATAACAAACTTTGCCACGCACTGAGGCGGGCCATAGTACCTGCGTGCAAGAGCGCACTAAAGACTTAAACCCAAGATTGCGTATACGAAGAGAAAATCGGGAACAGCTACGTGTCTTTCTTTTTTCATTCTTTCTCTCTCTCTCTTTATTTTCTGTAGTCAGTAAGAGATATAAATTGCACATTCATTTAAGATTTTTCCAACCTCGAGGTTTACAAGGCAATAGGTGCTATTAGTGAACCATTATAATATGTAAATTACGTTTTTTCTTGTCAAACACTGGCCTTTGAGAGAGGAAGTCGAGATAGGATATTTTTATTTTCTATCTGCTCTCACTAAAAGAAATCCTACCTCGTCCTGTAACATCAATGTGACACTGGTCCCTTGTGAGTCGCACGTGAACTACCGAGTGAGGTGGCGTCGAGGTGGGTAATAGGACAATAAATGAAAGAGATGAAATAATTCTCTCAAGAGCCCTGGATTCAGAGCTTACAGGTAAGCGACATTCAGCTTTCAGGTAAGTCACGCTAACCGAGATTCGAACTCGGAGACTCTTGCATGTGAGCTTGTTTGTATTAACAAAACCGTCTTACACGATTTTAGGGAGCAGGTGCTTTGGTATAATACTTTAAGGTGCAATGAAAATGGTTATACAACTTTACTACATACACTCATTGACTCCAATCGTCCCCAATTTCACAGGTTTATTTATACCTTAGTTTACATCACATGTATAAAACGAGTTTGGAAGCCTACATACACAAAGAAGTAACAAAACTGTAAATTTTAAAACATATACACCATTAAAGCCTGAACCATAGCTCCGGATAATAGGCAGGGGGAATAATCCTGGGTAAAGAAAAATACTATCCTCTGTCCGGAAATCGAACGCGGAACCTCTGGATATGGAAGCTGATGTTGAATCTGATAAGTTTTGATTACTCATTCATATAGTTTGCTGTAGATATAAGAATACAGTATACTGAAGCTATAAACAAATATTTTCGAAGTAAATCTCTGTTCTCTTTATGTGAACACGAAAAAGTAAGAAAAATAGAACAAAAGAAAAGCACAAGATTTGCAGTTAAGAAGAGTATAAATTATTTAAAAATTCATAACAATAACAAAGAATATTCCGTAAGTGGTAAACACCAATTGCGTGTTTTTGCGGGATCTATAGTTTTGTGTGATAAGCTTTTGTTTGTCTGTTAAGGGTTATTAGTTATACGAAAGTCTTTCAGGGACTACTCCCAGATATTTCCCGTAAAATTCAATGGGTTATATATATATATATATATATATATATATATTCCATTAAAATACGATAGCCTAAATATGTGATGTTTTAAACAAAGTCGTCATTGCCATTCTTTAGAAAATCCGAAATTGTAAAAATTGTCCATTTAAAGGAGCCATGTCCAGACGCAAGCTCACGAGCCGACATTGGCTCACACGCCCTGCGCGTCACTTGGATTTTGTACACACTACTTCACACACCCTTTCACTTGCCGTGAATGCCGTCGTTTTCATAACAAGCAGTGGTGGATTGTAACGGAGTGATGTCGCTTTGTCAAAGTATTGTTAAAAATATTGTAAAGAGCACTTAGGAATCGATGTATTTAACCTAGTTCCTAGAAATAAACATCCTCGTCTTAGGGCATTTAGAGCTCCTATATTGGCAATGTTTGCCTCAATATACATTTGCCAGCAACTTTTTCTCGAATTAAAAATACAAAATGTAAAGATGGAACTAGAATATCAGATTCCTATCACAGCTAAAAATATCTTTGACATATATTATGCCGAATTTGGTAACTGTTGCGGTTTCCAGTTATGTGGAACACACAAAAGAAGTAAGCTCAGAATAAAGATGTGTGTGCTATTGATAAGTTCGTCATACCTATTAGTCCTAGAATCTGTCTGATGCTTAATTTACTGTTTACTGAAGATAATCATGTACCGTATTTTATCTCATAAGGCCCCCCGCCCTCGCATATTTCCCTCCCCTATGATTTTTCATCACTAAAAATTATTTACCTATTAAACATCGCATAATTCCCTTTCCTGGTTCGTTCTTATTGGAGCGGCCTTCAAATGACTTGATAATGGACAACAATCGACGCAGTACTTGCCACAAAAATACTCGTATTGCCGTTGTCGCAAAGTATCGTAAAATTGAAATGTGAAGTTGCAGACGTGTTTCTGAGTCAGTTTGTTACAAGTCGTCATATTGTTAAGAAGAGTTTACTATCGCGCAGGTAAAGCCGTATAACGGCTAGGTACTGCGGTAAAGACACTTCGGGTGGGGGAATAAGCCTCCCCACTCGACTCGAACTGCCTCTGGAGCCTCTGGAGCCGCCGACATGTTGTGGAATAGTAAAAATGAAGATGTTATCTGAGCCTGATATAAATGAGAATAGTGATGATAGTGACAAAAGTGAGACCGCAGAATAGTCAGAGAAAAGAAACAATGAAACAATACATTGTAGGCCCAATGAAACCGTGGTATGTATCCAGTTCATTCACAAATTACTGTATACCTATATAACATTTAGATAGTACTACATGGTTTCCTTTCCTTTCTGAATTCCTAGGAGCACCACTCGCATAATTCCCTCCCCAGTGGTTTCATGCAAATTTTTCGAGAAAAAAAAAGGGGGGGGAATTACGCGATAAAATACAGTATTATACAGCATGTTTTAAACTTCTTTGGTCTTGTGAATGAACAATAGATCTTTCTTGTGCACACCTGACAGTACAAATGTCAATTTACTCCTCTCCCTCCTTCCAAATACAACATGTCATGTGGGAAGTATTAATGACTAATTCAGCGTTTGAACATATGTGAATTAAAGTAGTAGATGGGTGGTTTTCTTGAAAATCTTTGTGTCACATCCTTGATTATGAAAATGCTGAATTTAAATACCATGTTTGGCAAAAAGTTTTCGTTTTTTAATAATTTCATTCAAGCAAACACACCATACACAGCTTTTTCTAAATTTGTATTAGGGGAGGGAGGGGCTCAGGGGGTTTTAAAAGGTATATTTCTGGTGAAATCTCTACGTTGAGTTTTTGGGTGGAGTGCAGTACTCCCTATATATGACGGGGACTATGCATCTCGGCCAAGTGGCCTTTTATACCTGCCCCGGGAGAGAGCGATGAGCTGATATGAGACAAAAGGCGGTGGAACCAGGGGCCCCGACAGAGTAGAGGGCAGCGTTCCCTACAATTTGTTACACCTGTCCTAGACCTTGCATATCCCATTGTGGGCTCTTTATTTCATACTTCGATGTGTTTTTCTATCCCGCATTCCGTTTTTAAAATATATAATGCAGAAAGATCCAAATACATGTGAACCGCTACGCAGTATTTTTCCACTGCGAACGCAGAAATACGATAACAGCAGCTAATATACACAAAGTCACGAGCATCACTTGTTTTTCTCTGCTCTGAGTATTTAGAGCATTACCTCAGTATTGCATTGACACGCTATCGTGCGGCTGCATTATTACCAGTGTGCTTTATTATTTAGTCTTGTAGTTAGTTACAAAGTGTATTATGGCTCAGCATTTGTTTTCTACTGCACAGCGTGTATTTATTATGATTTTTTCGAGTCAACAGTCGTCGCCCGTACATACGTTAATACAATTTTGAGCCCTTTTTTTAAAGAGAACTAACCGACAGGGAGCGTAATTTTGCCTTTTTACAATAAGACTGCAACAGCTCATACAGTCAATCTTTCGATGAGAACAATTGAAAGTATGTTTCAGGACAGAATTATTAGTAGAAATTTGCGGCGCCCTCGGGCCCCCGATCTAACCCCCTGCGATTTCTATCTCTGGGGCAACTTAAAGCATAAATGTACAAGACAAACCCACACATCCTGTAAGAATTAATAAAATATCCGTCAATAAATTGCCAGCATTTCTCAACGTAAACTACGGCGAGTGATGGATAATTTCCTAAAGGGATGCCAAAAATGTGTGGACAACGAAGATAGGCAGTTCCAACATCTGTTATAAATATATTGGTAAGTAAAGCCTTTAAAAGTAGTTTTAAAAATGTTGTGCGGTTTTACCCGTGCTGTTCTATGACAACAGCAGTAGGCGACGAGAGCAGAGGACCCGTACAGACAAAACACAGAGGAGCCAATTCACAGTCTTTTGGATCACCCGTTATATTAATGATCCTTTTACTTTCTCTACGACGTATAGTAAACTAGAGTAAGTATTGTATTCCACTCAAAAATTCGATTTCACTGGAAATATGTTTTCAGACCCCTGAAACCAAAAAAGCACTTCTAGAAAAAGGTCCGTGTATGCGCGCGCGCGCGTGTGTGTGCCTGTCTGTCTGCCTATCAGTCTGTGGACAGCATAGCTCAAAAACGAAAAGTTGGTTAAAAACCAAAGTTGGTATTTAAGTTTAATGTCTTTCAAGGATGTGACACTAAAATTCTGGGGAAAATAGCCCCACCCTAACTTACACTTTACAGGGAAACCTTTTCGAAATTTTTTATTAAAATGTCACATGTTTAAGATATTTGTATGACAAATGAAATGTATATTTTGAATTTTCTGGCTATAGCGTATGTAGTCCTGTTCACTCTGGATTACTTTTAAACAACTCGTAAACCGTAAGAAACAGACAAAATCTTACTGTACAAAAAATGTAGGTCTCGCTAAAACACACAATTTATGTCTGAATAAATTGTTTTGTAGAGTAAACCATTTCGGATATATTCCTTGTTATTTGTGTCAGTTTTGGAAAACTTTCGTGAAATGGAACATCGTTGTTCAATTTTTATATGTTAAGCATGCAAAGAGAACGGGATCTATCACTCAAAGACTACTGTATTCTAATATTCCCCTTGCACCTACAAGGAAAAAGCAGTAAGACAAATTATACAAATGTTTATCTCTACTAACAGGAAAAAGATATAGGAATAAGAGTTTGTAAGAATGGTTAGTACAAGCGTAGAGAAAGTAATGTGGGTGTAACACATCAGATTTTTAGAAAAAGGCCCATGTGTGTGTCTGTCAGTCTGTGGACAGCATAACTCAAACACGAAAAGTCGCTTGGAAACCATAGTTGGTATTTCAGTTTAATGTTTTTCAAGGATGTGACACCAAGATTTTGAAGGAAATTGCTTCACACTAAACTACCCTTTACATGGAAAATTTTTCTAAAACATTTATTTTTCTTGAAAATGGCTCTAACGATTTTGATTGAAATGCCATATGTTTCTGATATTTTTATGACAAATGAAATGCATGTCTTACATTTTCTAGCTATAGGCCCTGTGTCATATTTACTCTGGATGACTTTTGAATAACTAGTAAACCGTAGAAGATAGACCAAATCTTACGCTACAAAAAATGTAGATCTTGCTAAAATACACAATTTGTGTCAAAATAAATTTTTTGGTAGAATGAACCATTTAGGAGATACGCCTTGTTATTTGTGTGAGTTTTGGAGAACTTATACCTACTTCTGTCAAATGGAAGATCGTTATTCATTTTTTATAGGTTAATCGTGCAAGAAGAACGGAATCTCAAAGCTTTAAAAAATTTGACTATCGCTCAAAGCCTACTGTATTCTAATATTCCCCTTGCACCTACAAGGAAATAAGCATAGGAAGTAAACAATAAGATAATTTCTGCAAATGTTTATTTCAACTAATAGGAAGAAGATATAATAAATACAGTTTGTAAGAATGTTAGTACAAGAGTAGAGAAAGTCGTGTGAGTGCAACACATACGATTTTTTCATTAAAACCTCTTGCAATACATAAAGTAAATAAAAAGTTAAGCGTCTGCCAATGGATCTTTCAGGTGAAGCAATCTATCACCATACATTCCTGCTCCTAAAATATAGGCCACATCAACGAAGTGCTAATTGGAGTATGTAGTTGACTCAAATCCTAAATGGGATTAAATATTTTATGAGCAATTTGACTAAAAATAATTGAGGCAATTGACTGGCTGCACAATTGTAAGTTCCTGGCCAGGTGGCCACAGCCAACAATCGTTACCATCCAAAGTAATCTATATTATTCTTTCTGCATCAGTCCAATTCTCATGTCAGCACATTAATGTGGGGAATCCACGCCACTGCAGCATAATTTACATGGCCCACATTTATTTTTTATTTTTGCTCAACAGCTCTGGTCGCTCCCAGCACCAAATGTTACTAATTATCATTGGTCCTAAAACTTGTCACGCGAAGTGACGTCATAAAAATGAATGGTAGCACGGCCGTTTCCTGCGAATGGCATTCTAAATAATTCAGCTCACAAACATTATTAAAAGCTAACTTTACGGCTACGATAAGGACAAAGAAACAGTGAAAATAAAACATATTTTATCCTCTGATTTTAATGAAGTTTCAAATATTTGTAGCCGAAATAAAGTTACACGTCTCTAGTAAACTCAGGTCAAAATTTAGAGTTTGTAGCTACCAACACCGTGTTGTGTGTTGATATCGTTGTTTGTTGCTGGTACCCAATTACTCGACAAATCGACCAATATTATCGGAAAGTATGCGTAGCCCTTTCAGGCGCAAAATATCTTTCTCAGTCTTCTGGTATATTTAACTAAGCTTTAAAGTACCGGGTGTTAATGAACTACACCGAAATAATTTCAGCGATTGTAGACGTGACTAATATAAGCAAGTTGAGATAGGCAATGCATGGTCTGCGACTTAACATAATGCAGTTAATTGTGTTAAACCTAATTGGCATCAGATGCTGATAAGTTAGTATTTAAACGAGGTGGGTGAGATTATTGGATTAGAATGTCTTTAAAACTGCTTCCCGAGTATAGAAATATCTAAACATAGCAGCTCGTTATTGGCGTTCTCAATATTTAATGCCTCAAATATATCTCAAATCTCGAACTAATCACCTGCCAGTGCGGCAATGAGCAGCGATTAACTGCCTTCTTGCATCATTAGTCTACTCTAGTTGTGTTTGTGTAGCTGCTCCGGTGGCCCAACCCGTAACGCCGAAAGCTGTTGTTCAGAGGTCATTGGTTCGGTTACTGTCATGTGGTTAATTTTTTTTTTCTTCGTCATAAATTAAACCTGACGTAAAAAGTTGCATTTACTTTTCTTTGTATGTGACTTCGTTCACCTTTAAACCTCCTCCCATTTAGACGTACAGCATGTGAGAGTATTAAGCAGGATTCAACCTTTGTTAGAAGGAATTGTAATTGCAATTAATTGCACTCACAACGTGAAATTACTCAGTAAAATGGATTGTACAGGAATTAAAACCTTAAACAAAATATTGAAACAAAAATGAAAAAAAAAAAAAAAAAAAAAAAAACAAAAAAACAAAGACAAATAAAGTGAAGGAGACGCGAACTCATTAGCCTTTCACTTGAAAGCTAATGTCATACCCATTGCGCCAGAGGAAGCGTTCCGATCGTCTCTTCATTTTCGTGTGTTGTGCACTCAAGTGGTATCATCATTAGCAGTGGCGTACTGTCATTTTAGAAACTTATAGCCGTAACTTCCATGTTTGAACCATCATAAGTCTCCTATCCCAAATTACTTGTTTCAGAGATCTCCACTTGCTCTGAAAATATTTCGGTGTGGTTCATTAACACCCTGTATATTAAAATAAGACAATCTTCAAATAATACATTTAGCAGTATGGAGAAAATTTATTTTTGAATTTTAGCACACATTAGAGACCCTCACGCTGGCTCCCACCCGCAGAGCGCTCTTAATTCATTCCTTCCTGCCAGGGTCTGATATACAATAACCTGACACAGTTGGTTCAGTGTGGAATCCCCTCTATCTATACTCTAGTTCTCTACATACATCCCCAAGAGGACATAATGAAAGAAAGAGACCACAGGCTGCAGGTCGTAGGTAGCCAGACCACAGAGACGTGCAGATGTCCCTACAGTCCCAGGCTCGAAGACCAGTCCCGCTCCAAGAGTATCTGTGAGATTTAACTTGTCTGCCCTTGTCTATAAGGTGCTCTGCCTGTCCTGTCTAAATTCTTGGAAAGCACACACCCAGTCTGTTGTCCGTTGTCCGTTGTCTTTTAAATGTCTACGTGCACTTTGCAAAAACCCATCACTCTAGAGAAAGAGAGAGAGAGAGAGAGCGCAAAAGGGAGGTACTTCTGTGTCATTCTTTTTTGCGTCTGATAAGTTAAATGTCACAGACTATAGTGCCTACCGGCAGTGCGCTTTCCTTTTGTTGAGCATCCGCACCATTTCTTCGATACCGTCATGGATCTAAAATTGCACCTTAAAGATGAGAAGGAAAGGGAATGAAAGGGAAGTGATGGAAAATAAATTAAGGTACCGACCAAGAAAACCACGAAATGGTCGATGGACGGGAACAGCTCTCCTTGCATTATTTCTTTGAATGGCGAAATACCTTTCTTGCTTTCCGCTCCTCTAATCGCTTTAAAACTTATTTATTCATCTGGTATTTCCGAAATCAATATATAATGAAACTGCATCTAAAGCAAGAGAGGAATAAACAAGCGAACGTCATGACCCATGGCCTGCTGAAGGTAGATAAAATTTTATGTATAAAGCAGCTCGAGTCTCTAAAAACACTTCAAACTTCTGCTATTTCCTGCTTTTTTCAACGTCAAGCAGTAAAACATGAAAGAAAGGAGTCTATTTATGGTGTTATTTAACGTATTTTAGTTTGCAACGAGAAATGACAACCATATTTATCTGAAATATCGTTGTTTTTAAATGTTTATCATATACAAATTCTTGAATAGTAAAAATGACATAAAACTACTTCTTCTTCCTTCTTTTATTACCCTCTTCGCAGTACGCACAAGCAAATTCAAGAGGTCGCGAGTTCGAATTTCGCTTAGGCTAAGTTATCCGGATTATGAGAAGACGAATGTCGGATAACTTAAAGCTCTATGGACCTCGGGAGCATTTGAACATCATTTCACCCGTTTCAGTCATTCACCGTCCGATATGAGATTACGGTGGAGGAAGTTAAAAAAAAGCCTGTCTAGGACCAGGGGATCGAACCCGCTGAGCTAATTCAGGAGAGGCAAGTGGTTTAACCACTTGCTCACAGCGCCAACTACAATAAACTATACTCATAAAAATGTAATCATTTACGGTTATCTAGAGAATTAATCAAATGTGCATTGTCAAAAATTAACAGTTTGACAAATTCCACTCCTGACACCAATGTGACAAACTGACAGCATCCAGTTACATTTTCCACATTTTATTTTTCTTTTAAATCAAAAACACCGATCACAATTGTTTTTTACCATCGTTAACACAATTGACAGTTCTTCGTGACAGTAGAAGTCATAGTAATTTGCCTTGAAACCTTGAGACTCACTTTTCAATTTTTTAGTTCTCTATGTGTCTCACAAACAGCTGGCTTTGACAACCACTCAATACTCACTAAAACTGCTTCACTTCAAGACTTCGACACGACGTATCAATGTCCCAACAGTTATCTCACGACGACTGTACACACACGCGCTCTGCTAACAGCTGTCTAATTCAACACTTACTATTTCATTACATAAAGCCACTACTCTTCCCTTTATTCCCCACAAAAATGTCCTCTCGACAGTGGCGCAGCGTGGTGAAATTTCTAAATTCCGAAATTATTGGCGGATATTGTTTAAACTTATAGCCGACATAAAAATGTAAAGAACGATGTACATCCAAATTTTTATTGCAAATATTCTTAATGTGTTAAGGATGTGTTAATTTTGCTACCTATTTTTTGCAACTGTACGTGCAATGCTCCACACCATGAAAAGTTCAAAATTTTTATAACCTGAAGTATTGTTCTATTACGATAAGCACTCCCATAAGAAAGTTTGGAACAGAAAATTTTGTAATGCTATGGTTTATGAAATAAGAATTATTAACTTTCAAAGATTATTTTTCACAATTTTTATAGTTTCCATAGAAGTTTATAATTCACCAACTGCTAAATATTAAAATTAAGGAATAATCACTATTTTTTCTGCGCTCTCAATTTGTTGGTTACGAGCACTCGGATTCCACATTTGGAGCAGTAGGTTTCCAGAAATGCAGCCCTGTCTCTCACATTCCGCAAACATTTTTATATGTGAGAACGACGTGGCACGGATTTATCTAGAAACTCACCTTTTTCTCGAAACTTTTTAAAAATAAGCCGGCAGTCAGAGCTTCCAGAACGTTCTCAAAACTCTTTGTTCTGCCCCGCTCATTGTTGACTTTCTTGACCTTGAGTCTTCGACCGCATCCGCGGCCGGCGTCACAATGTATCTCAAGTTTCTTCTTGCATTATTTTAGACAATTTTTGCAGAAAATCTAATCAAAACAGCAATAAAATAAGGACTTTTTAGTTAATGGTTAGCTAGATCCTAGGTTTTAGAATAAAATGTTAGCTCCAAACCGTTCCATTCAGTCCTTCCTTAAGTTTCCAAGTCACACATTCTCTTTCTCTTTCCTTCTCTCTTTCCCTCTCTCTCCCTCGCTATCTTTCTCTTTCTTCATTATTTTAATGTTCCAGATATTTCTATCTTTTTATTATCTGGTATGTTTTCATCTTGCAGTTTAAAAGTGTTAAATAAATTATTCTCTAAATATTGCAATTCTCATGTTGTAGTTATAAATTAAGTCAAGCAACCAGAATCTACAAATACTATTGTACTGTGGTTCCAAGAATCCATTGCTGTTGCTTGTGTGTAAACTAGAAGTAACCAGATCAAGAGAGACCTTCTTCCTGCTGCTTATTCAGTTATACACAGATGTAGCGTCAAGAACTTGGACAATACGCACTTAAGCAATGAGATCAGTAATTAATACTTGAGCTCGAAATATCATATAGTCTGCATTAAATGTTTACATACTTTCTAGCTAAAATAATGTTTTAAAGGAAAGCGAAGACTAACAGAAGCACACAAGATTTACGATTGGTAATAATTGCACCCTTTTAAAGTGTTGTAATAAATATACTCTTTTGCATACCCTTTAAATTATCTTTATTTATTAATTTCCACTAACTACATCAGGTACGGCGTCAATCATAAATTCACATGAATACACTTCTTTTTCCTTGTCTTTATACGTAAACTGACTGGAAGTTTCTCCCTCCTAGCAACGTAACGTCAGTCCATGGAACATTAAACATAGACAATGCTTCCCATACAGAAGCTCAGCGTTTAGGATTTATAGACATTCCATGCCAACGCTACAGTATTAAACACTGGTCCTAGTTCCCTAAAATAATCAACAGAACTGTAATGTTATTTATAGACACCTAGAGTTCAAATAAGCGGTTATAAATGTCAGGAAAGCAGCTTAAACATCCAATCACTAAGATATTTTGTTTCGCACATATCTATGGGATTATAAAGTAAAGGGGGACACCTCACACCCTGCGTTCTGCGGGTGGTCTACTGCAGCCAACAACCCTAAGGAGGAAGAGCAAAGGAACCACAGAAGGTCAGGGCTTCTTTGTATGCATGCAGACAACACAGAGAAGTGCAGTATATAGTTCCTGCCCAGAAAGATTTGTTTTGTTTTTGTTTTTTATTTGTCCTCACTGGTGGCTTGGAACGGAATTAGGTATTGTTACAAAATCGATAGACATCACTGATACAGGACTTCTAATTGTAATACGAGATGACCAGTGTTTATACGCTAGCGTCTCTGTCGTATGAACCTGAAGCTATCGGAAAGTTATTGCCGTTTCCTGTCTT
Organism: Tenodera sinensis; assembly: GCA_030765045.1. Classification (NCBI taxonomy): domain Eukaryota; kingdom Metazoa; phylum Arthropoda; class Insecta; order Mantodea; family Mantidae; genus Tenodera; species Tenodera sinensis. The sequence continues at coordinate 81,049,355 of CM060969.1, read as the reverse complement.
TTATTATTGCTGGTTTCTATTCGCAAAAATTCCATTGATTGCAGCATGTTAGGGGCGTGGAACATTAAACATAGGGAATGCTTCCCATACGGAAGCTCGGCGTTTAGGTTTTATAGACATTCCGTGCCAACGCTTGGTAAAATGAAGAGAAGTTTATGAAGTACGCAAGAAGTAATTTTATAACTATTGAAAGAAGATACCGTACTATTACAAAATTGTCATAGAATAGCTAAATCAATTAGTAAACATTAGGCAAACTTCTCCACCCCTGGAAAATGAAAAGGCGCCACATCTGGGGGATTTTGTATCTACTGCATTATTAGTACTTCCATATTTTAGTACTGCAAGTGGGCAAGTAACATAAGCTTGGTGAAGTTTGCACAATTTAATATATGTAACGACAGTACTGCGTCCGCATTGGTGTTCCCCAGGGCTCCATCTTGGCCCCAATTCTGTTTAGTGTTTTCACTTCTGATCTTCTGCATGTAGAAGTAGCCTTATACACAGTTCTTGACTGCTTCATCAATATCTTCCTACGGCTACTGCTGCAATGCAGGATTCCTTGAATTCTCTTACTCGCTGGTGGTCTACAGGGCGCATTTCATCGAATCCCTCACAAGACAGACAATTTTCTCTCTCTCCGTAGCGTTTGTTCTTTCCCGTCATTTTACATTCATAAGCCTGTATTCCCAGTTTAGCTTCTCTTGCCTTGGTAAAGAGTCTTGGATTGTTATTCGATATCACCCTTATTTGGCGCCCACATGTCAATCGTAATTCATGCGACTATCTCAGATCCACCTTCTATTCAATATGCGTATATCTTTGCTTTTAATTCCTATCTATTGTTATAGAGGTAACGCGACGGAAGTTTTCCAACAGGAGCTGCCGGAAATATTGGACTACTCGGATAAAATCGGTTGAAGGCCACATGCCACTTCCACTCCCCGCATTGTATCTACCGCTCCCACTGTCACTCATTTAGTGCCACCACCTTGAGATGCTCTTAGATACTGGAGCCCGTAATAGGGATACTGTTACCCTGCAACAGAGGCAACTGTATTGTACAAAGATAAGCTTCTGTCCGTCCTGCAAGCTTTCGTTGCGCCAGTTCTACTGTTCCATCACAAGCTACGCTACTCCGATTTGGGGTGGACGTTATTAATTCATTTTGAGGGTAATTCAAACTAAAGTGATGCGAGTCATTAACACTGATTCCTAGTTTATAGATACCATTAGCTGCACCATGAAGTAGGCCTCCTCCCTATGCAACAGTCCATTCGTCAAAGGGCACAACGTTTCTTCTTGTGCACGCAGGAGACTCTTGAAGCTCTAGACGCCCAAAACACCAGCAAAAGCCCATCATAGATTACTTACTTCTATCTCAAGATCCGAAGATGCCGGCATTTAGTTTTAGACTGTTCTGTTGTGCAGTTGCATTGTATCTGTGCTCTATTGTATTACTCCCTATTATTCTAATGTGAAACTAGATGTTTGCGCAGCTCCACCAATGTGGCCCGCACCTGCACATTTGTAGCAATTTTTAAACCATTTTTATTAACACGCTTTCTTCTTTGTACATTTGTCTCTTGGCTACAAATTTTAAACTAACTTTCCGATGAGCTAGTGATTTAGGACTGGATTACAATTCAATGTGAACTTGCTTTCAAGATAACCTGCCGCCTCAAACTACCCCTTAAACCAAAAAAAGAAAAAAAAACTTTAAAACTACCTTGACGATCATTTGGAGACCTTAGTCTTCAAACATAGCTCAGAACTGGATGTCAATGCAATATTTACTCGCTTCCAAGAAAATCCTACCGACCAAATTACTCTCTACATAAAGAAAATTTCAATTTTAATTGAACTAACTTCCCAATAAGCTAGGCTTGAAACATAAAAATAACTCAGAATGGGCGACAATGCAATATTAACTTGGTTTCAACAAAATCCCATCACACCAATCTAACCTTCACGTGGAGAAAGATTAAACTTCTGTCCCGTTGAGCGTAGAATTGAAAATTTAAACATGGCCCCAAACTAGATGATCATGCAATTTTAGTTCGCTTTCAAAACATCCCCTACCCCAAACTCCCTTAATTGGAAGAAAAAAAAATTAGACTTACTTTCCGACGAGCTGAAGGCTTGAAACTTTAAGCATAGCCTAGAACTGGATGACTGTTTTCAAGAAAATCGCTCCAGCTCCAGATATTCTTTGCACACACAGTTTTCAAAAACTTCAATTTTCTCAAAATTGGTTCCAACGATATTGATTAATATACACCATTTTAAAGATTTGAAGGTAGGTAGGTAGGTATCTAATACACTGCGTATGGCGATAAAGTCATTAGCAATCTAGCCTTCCAGTATTTTTGAAATGATGTCATGTTCAGAGGAAGTAGCAGGGCAGGACCTAAAATGTATGCTGTCCATGATTTCATGATTCCATGTGTCACACAGGGTGAAAATACAACAATAACATTAATAAGAAACAAAGAAATACCAATCAAACATAGTCGCCCTCGTGTTTGCATGGATTTCGTTATGGCAATTTGCAATCTGTAATCCGTAATGTTACCCGGGTTCGATCCCAGGCATCCGCATATGGGATTCGTGGTGGACGAAGCGGCGCTGGGGCGGGTTTCCTCCGCGTTCTCCAGTTTCCCCCGCCATATCATTCCTCCGGGGCTCCATCTTTATTCCATGTATCATCAGTGTCAGCATCTAGGGTGCCGCCTAGTAAAAGCGGGTGTTAAACACTACAAAAAAAATCGGTATTGTTAACCAATAGCAGCATATACAGGAATGAGTTTATTCCCTGGAAAATAAGTGAATTTGAAAATATTCTAAGACTGTTCCTCTCTATTATCACGCGCTACGCAAGCTAGTTGAAGCCTGTGAACTTCCTCTGCCGCTCGCTCTCCTACAAGCAGGACAAAATTCACGCACGCCACTGACTGGATATACCCCTGTGATTTCTACAACACTTTTAACGCAGGAAGGGTTATCTAATTACCCGAGGGCCGGTTGGAATGGGCCACCTGATTATATATACCCACTACATCTTCAAAATAGTCTAAAAAGTATAAAACAATTTTTCCCATCCTCATGCACATATAACCTCATAGAAATTCCTAACAGTCCTGAAAACTTCTGATTTTTAACCTTTAATAGCTAAGAAAGTATTTGCAAGTTTCAAAACGAAAAACGTGGGACATCAATCTTATACCGGCTAGCTGTGCCTAAGCTTCGTGGCACCCGGTGGCCCTGTAGCAATCGAGGTAACACCCAGCAAGGGTGTTGCAGCAGTCCCACCAAACACCAGGAAGAAATCTTTACATGGCGCAGTCTACCGTCCTGCCACAACAACCCAGTCGCCGTCGTCTCGTCCTACAATCCTGAGAGAGATGAAGAGAGAGACAGCCGTAACTTCTCTCCTCCACATCGGACTTAAAAATTGACGCTTAGAATTTTTTCAATATAAATAAAGATTGGTTTAGAAACCATACTTAAAGTGGAGCTTTAACCCTTTACTAATTCCTTACCGACTCCCCTTGCTAATTACCAGTTTTGGTTTAGCAAAAGCTACCTAATAATATTGTATTCTATACATTGTTTGGAAATCACATAATGCATATCTAGAAGCCACATTGTGTGCTTGCAGTGTTCTAACAGTGTAATTCTGTCTGACAATAGTGATAGGTAATCAGAATCAGTCCAGCGAGAGAAGCCAAGGCACAAAGCAGACTCTAACATTGCCAAAGGAGGCTCCTGCTCGCACAGAACAACACATCTGTAATTCGGTAGAAATCAGCTCCCGGATATGTTATGCCCTGATTAAGCCAACAGTTGGACCATTGTTAAAGGGTCTTACCCGTAATATACCTGTTTTAGCTGCGGGCTTCAGCGAGAACAAAACATAGGCCACACTTGCTCGAATATTCAAATTAAATATCACACTCAGGCGTTGATGAGCATGACCTACAGTAATTTAGTATCGCCAATATTCTTTTATTTAAAAGAATTAGTAGAGTGAAATCGAACTTTCACATGAATGAAAAATGCTTGTTTTTTTAGCAATACCGAGGGACACTTGCAAATAAATTTGAAATTATAACATATAATCGAGGGGAAAAAATCTGATGTGTGCATTTACATTACCTTCTGTTCTTATTCGTGTGCAATTTTCTTTAGAGTTGAGAAAAGTATCAGCATTTGAAAGTTCAAAAGAACAACAAGGAGTCTCTCGGAAATGGTTAATTGCGCAAAAAAGACGTTTGACATGAATTGTGTATTTAAAGAGATGATTAAAAGCTCTATGCAATCAATGACAAGTCTGCTAATTATATCTAAAGATGTTTAACATACTAAACAGAAACGTTTACAAGATGTAGAGGAACACCTTTTAAATTCACTGCTCTACTTTTATAAATGAGTGTGTTTATTAAAGAAGATGGAGATATTTTCTTAATTATACAATGTTTTGGTTAAAATTTATTACCAATATTCTTTGAAAAAATGAGGAACCATGTAATTAACGCCAAAACAGGACTATGAAGGTGATTTTATCGTTCTAAAATGTAATTAAAAAAATAAAATTGTTTTCTTGTTTAACGACGCTGTCAATTGCCAGGATCACATCAGCGTCGCCGGTGTACCGGAATTTTGTCCCGCAGGAGTTCTTTTACATGCCAGTAAATCTACTGACATGGAGCTGTCGTTTTTAAGCACACTTAAAAACCATCGACCTGGGCCGGGTTTGAACCCGCGACCTTGGGATCCGTAGGCCAGCGTCTAACCAACTGAGCCACCCAGACCGGCTCTAAAATGTAATGTAGCTGTACTTGCTAATTTCTGGGAAAACGTTCATTTATACCAGAAATTGTTATTTACAGCAAATATATTCAAGGCAAGGGATCCGTAGGCCAGCGTCTAACCAACTGAGCCACCCAGACCGACTCTAAAATGTAATGTAGCTGTACTTGCTAATTTCTGGGAAAACGTTCATTTATACCAGAAACTGTTATTTACAGCAAATATATTCAAGGCAAAAGTGAAGAATCGAAACTCCCATATAACTGCAAAGAAAAGCACCATATGGTGCAGAATTCACAGTACAAATTGGCAGTTGCATTAACATTTTTTCAAATGCATTTGAAGTGTAGATCTCCTACCTACAATGATCAAAGATATATACAATTAAGAGCCTAAACTCATTTTTGGACTTAGTCTTCCTAAACCATATCTGCATTTTTTGCACAGTAAGGCTTCGGTTATATTTTACAGTTTAGATGTAACGCAACGAAAGCTGCATAAAACTTCGGTATTACTCGGATAAAGTCGGGTTACCTCGCATTGAAGGTCACACGCAGTTTCCACTCCCCGAATTGTACCTGGCGATCCCACTATCTACTCAGCCTTTACCCATTCATTGCGATATGCGATCCTCGAGAAGTAGTTTGATACTGGAGCCTTACGACAGGAGTAACGGTACGTTTACGCAAATTTATCTTCTACGCATCCTACGCAGCAAAATTACTCGGAAGAAAGAGAATTTCATTATCTTATATACAAGATGTTTTAAAAAAAGTGTCCGATATTGAAATAGGGGCTAGGATTGGTCAAAACTAGAATAAATGTCCTTATAAACATATGTCCCAAAACAAATTCGTGTTGAGATATGAACCATTTTACTTTTGTTGAGTATTTCCAACAGACAATGGGTTTTATCCAACAAGCGAACCCTAGTGAACACTTTACTCTCACAAACGTTTAACAGAACAATTGTTGTTAAACACTCATAAACATCAAACAGGAGTTCTGATGATTTCTGTCATTTTGTCCTTTGTAACATATGCGTGCTATGTCGATATTACTAAAGGAGATGCTCCATGTGGTTACCATGCATTCTTACACATGATTCAGCTCTTTTTCAAGAACCCCGAACTCCTTCGAACACACTTGGCTGCTCTCCAGTTTGGTCACATGCATTGCTCACACGCTCTTGTAACATATGCACATTGTCGATGGGTTTGGCATAAATCAATGTCCTTAAATAGTCCCATAGCCAGAAGCTATGAGCTCCGGCGAACGGGGAGGCCATGTTACTGGGCCTCCTCGACTAATCCATCATCCATTAAATGTTTGGTTTATGTATTGTAGCAGGATACGGACAAAATGGAGTGTTGTTACGTCAGCATGCGCTGTCTTGCTACAGGCACAATGTCCTTCAAAAGCACCGACAACTCATCGTGCATGAATCGATGATACACAGCACCTATTAATCTTTCCGGTAAAATGCATGGTTCTAGAAGTCTGTCACCCACAATCCATGTCCACACATTGAAGATAAAGCGATTCTGATGCCTCAACTACATGACTGATCCACGAAACGCAACTCATACTCAACATGGGTAAAATGGCTCATATCTCAACAGGTATTTGTTTTCGGACATATATTTATAGGAGCATTTATTCTAGTTTTGACCAATCCAAGCTCCTATTGCAATATCGGGCATTTTTTAAACATCCGTTGTATATTATTTTGACATGCAAATATTTTAACTTGTTATATTTTAATCAACGTCGTTAAAGCAATTCTGGGGGGAAATGAAAATAGGGACAATATTCCGATGTAAAATGTAGTTTGGAGTGGGAAGATTTTCTAAAAAATGTTTACATCTCATGGAAGATGCCAATCTTTAATTCCAAGTTTAGCAGTCAACGGGTTTTCCTTTTTTGAATTTTGCTATTCTCAAACATACACAATGCACCCAGGATATGCTTAGTTTGCATTTTTGGATTCAGGGAGCCTTGCCATATTTGCGGTAAAAGTTCGGAATCAACATTTTGGGTGCAATGTAATACTTCTTATTTAAAGCATGTCTGCTCCTAGGACCTTTTCTGGAATGGAAAACGAGATCTTTAAATCATTAAACATTTAACATGTAATGTAAATTAAACATGTACTGAGGGACAGAAGGGTTCTCTGAGAAAGGTATTGCAGGGTTTGGATGTTCCACCTCAGATAAAGTAGTCCGCCTGTTCTGTTAAAACCCCATACAAGTTTCCACCCACAGTGTGTGTTCGCGCTGGTTATAAAATATTGCACAGTTTCCTTGTAGCACTTTGGTTTTTCTCCCTCGCAGTATTTTAACGACCTCAGACTTTTCTGACATTCTTTTTGCCGGCACTGTTTTATTTAGGACCAAAATGTACGCTCGCCACTTCATGTCATGGCTTATTGCGAAACATACGTTATCTATTCCACAAAACACGAAATAAATTCCCATATAAAAAGACAGGAGGAATAAACGGACGTATATAGCACGCAGGCCAGATGCCGTAAATCTGTTGGTTCGACAGCTCGTGTGTATTACGTTTTTAATTACTCAAAGCAGCAGGTAACTACGAAGCTGTAACCTTACTCACTCCTGACGTCGGACTACAGGTATAAATGGATATTTACAATGCAATTAGTAGCTGCTAGGATGTCTAATTACTGAACCTGTTTCACTGCAGGACAGGTCAATGGAGCCCCTGTCGTCGATAAAGAGATTTCCTTCTCACCAAGGCACCACACGATGTCGACAGACAGTTGATAGTAGGTCTCGATGCTCTCTATATGGGAGCAGCTTGCTATAGGCACATCCAAAATATGCCATCGAGTTATGAATCTCTCTAGAGAACTAATAAGTTTTCTTCTTAATATACGCATTTATTTATTAACTGTATTGCCAAGCGTTACATGAGTGGTTTAATAAACCTCAAATATTGTAATTAATTCAATTTATCTTCCCCAGTGGCCTTTGTGAAGTTGTGTTTAATTTGTTTATTTTAGGTCCCACAATTACGCGGTTATAATGAGGTTACCTTAAATATACAAAGGAAATGTAATAGGGCGGCGCCGTAGCCGAGCGGTTTCGCCGTCGCCTATCACCAAGGCGCAAACGAAGCGGCGTCTACGAGGGTTTTCTCCGAGTTCCCCAGATTCCCCCGGCACTCATTCCACCTAATACTCCATCATCTTTCCATTTATCCATTTCGTCTGCATTTCATATCATCGTCCTCTTATAGCAGGTGCTGAGCTGATCATCCGCTTCCAGGTCTTCACTCTGTTTGGTCCATAGGTTCGCCTGCTCCCCGACAGGCGTCGGACGTGGGACGTGGTCATCGTCCCAGTTCCTACCGGCCGATACATGCGGTCTTTGTTCATAGCCGGCGCGGCGACCAGTTTATATTATAATTTTATGTGTAAATACACAATTTCTAACCAATAATGTTGTCTTACTAGAATGTATTTATAATTAGCATTACAATATATATGTGTTGTACTATGTTACATAAAAGAACTATTAATTTTTATTCTTCAAATTCCTGTTATTGTTATTGTTATTGTTATTGTTGTTATTATTATTATTATTATTATTATTATTATTATTATTATTATTATTATTATTATTATTATTATTATTATTATTATTACTATTCCTACTACTACAAATCATACTATGTAGATAAAATTTGTGCCTTAGCTTTCCCAGGTACTTCCCTCTTGTTTGTTTCTATTTGTATATATAACGAAGTAGCAATAAGTACATCACAATTTGTTGTTCCACTATACTACTGGTCTTCATTTTTACTTTCTCTAACGCGTATCTAGAGTAAGCAGTGGGAGTATAGCATTCGGCCTAAAAATTCAATACCAAGGTTTCACCAGGTATACCCATTAAGGCTCCCTAAATAAGTTAAATAAAAAGGAAGTTTTGAAAAAGGTAAGTGTGTGTGTCTATGTGTGTGTGAGAGAGAGAAAGAGAGTGAGAGAGAGAGAGACAGACAGACAACAGCTTAACAACAAGCAGTGTGGTAACTATTCGATTCCGTATTTAGAACGTCGTATGTTCAGGATCTTCCAAGATAAACACGAAAATTATCAAGAAAATCCCCCACTCTCTTTTGTAGGACAACTTTGGTTAGTTTTATTTCCTCAAATGTGGCTGTAACGATTTGGCCTAACATACCATATGTTTCAGATATCCTAAAAGGTAGCCTATAATGAAAATGTAAATCTGAATTGAAATCTTATCTGGATTACTAAGAAGTAGCTAAAATAGGTTTTGTGAGAGGTGAGAAGAGAAGGCTATGTATGTCGAGACACATAAATTAAAATTAAGTATACTTTATTTAAGCTACGACGTTTTGAAATACAAAGGTTGTATAATGTGGTTGTAATATATTGTTGTATGTAACATAATATGCAAGGGCTTGGTGTATGAGTGCCTGGACTTAAACGGCAACTTCTTGAAACATAACTTCCTCTACGAAATTTTAGAGTCCCGGCCCACTTTGGACTTTCACTCGTCGTAGGTTCGAACGCATGCATGGTAGTGCAAGCCGATTAGTAAACAAAACTTTCCTGTTTAGTCCAACTCTTTTCCCAGACTGTTCAGATAATGTATGCAATAATGTTCTATTATCTCCTGTATCTTTCACGATAGATTAATTCGTAATGGAGTTTTTAATTCCCCATACCTGAACCTAACATCACGCGAAAGCTGTGTATAGCTTGTATAAGAATATAATCGTCTATAATACATTGTAAAAATTGTTTCTGGGATTGGTAATCCAAATCACAGGCATTTAAATGTCAGTGATTCAGAAAAAATTAGAATGGCTTCGTGTATGAGTGAATAGTTGCAAAAATGAGAAGATTCTAACATAGCACTAGTGCTGCAGGCTTATATTTGCAGGTTAGATGTTAAAGTTTATGTTTTTCTCTTTCGTTAATATTTTATAAGTTGCATAAATGTCACGGTTCATTAAATAATGGCATTAATATCCGCCAGCTAGCGAAGCAAGCCATAATATCCTAAAGACGATTTCATAACATTTTGTTAGCTATGATGGCATTGAAAGGTTGAGCACAAAAAGATAACAAAAATGTTACCGAGTTTTGTGCTCATGGCGTGAACAGTGTGCAACCACAGACACAGAAGGCAGATGTGTGACAAACAAAAGAGCGTTGTCACGCTTCTGGCCCTGTCACTGTGCTGCTCAAAGTCATGAAGTAGTTAAATCATGTTTTATGCACAATTATTCTTTCTTGCATTTGTAAATGCCTGTGCTTTTAATTGCTGTACCATCCATTAAAATAGTAATTATTATTTCTCAAACATAATTCATATATCTGATGTCCGAGTATCAACCTTTCCCTTACGCAGTTGCTTCTGAAATTGCGATAGTCTCACTGTCCATTGTTCAATATTATTTCTTTTTCTACTTTAATGTGTGTTATATAACTTTTCTGACAACTCATATTTTTTGGCAGGAGACCTTTTATTAATTAGTGGACGTAGTAGTCGTGTTTGCGTGATTTCGTCTTCAGTTCTTCTGTTATTTTTGTGTTCACTACACTGTAGTGCATTAAATAGATATTACGATATTTAGCACTCTGAAGGGATTTTATCCTAAAGTATTATTGCAGAACAAGATTTGCCGAAGGACAGTTCTGATGGTTATGAAGATGATTAATTACAAGGAATCTCAAACTTAAAATAACTTCATTTTCAATAATCATATAATAAATATTCACTTCTGAAGATTAAATATTATTTTTTGTTTAGTTTTATTAAAATTTCTGCAAAAACACCAGACAAGTTCAACCATGTTTTAGTGTTTTCTCAACTATCCCGGTAAATTAGTATAAAATTGACATTAGCTTGTTTCATTCAACACAAATCAAGCTAGACTATTTCTTGAAGTATCTAAAACTTGTGTTTTTTGGACTTGTCTGGTTCTTGGAATTTACCCTTTGCATAATTTAAAGAAAACTGGCAGTTATGGGTGAAAAATACGTTATAGTTATTTGGGTTCGTAGTATTCAATATCATCTACTGGGCTTTACCAATATAGTGGAAGTTCTATGGTGAATGATCTCTCTAACCGAATATTTACGAAGTTATTGATATGTGGTATGTATTGGATTCCTATGTGCTACATAGAGGAATTTCTAATCGTATTTTGAATTTCTTCAGTTAAGCAATGCTAAAATGTGCACCAAAGTGAGGGGAAGATTAGAAATCTTCATGTAATCAAAACTTAAAATGTAAAATAGTAAAGAAAGTTACCATTGAAAGTCCTCTTAAGCATTTCTACGGCTGATATATCTTATGTTGATGCATTGTCTGCTTTTATCATTGCTTAGCACTAAAAGTGCTTAGTTATGTAGAAATTGTGGCGAGAGGGACTTCAATTCATTTGATAACCAACAGGTTAGTTACAAATAATCGTAGCAAACACTTCGAGAGAAAAGGTATTTTCATAATTGTAAAATGAAGAATATAATTACTAAACGCTACATGAAACACAGCATGATATAAAATTAATAATCCAGAATAACTTTGGGCAATTTTGTTTTGAAACATTTTCTTATTAATAACGCCAATAAACAAATGCAGCAAACAATTAACATTAGGCACTTATTGACATTTAAGGTGTTGATGGTTACTAAAGCAATGAGATGGTCGCGAAGGGTTATTGGGGGTAACACTTGTTCGTCTCTTTAAGGAGAAAATGAACTTCTCGTCTGGAGCTTCCTCATAAAACAGTTTAGCTGAGGAAATAATCCCTCAATAGGCAGGCTAATGTCCCGGTAATTGCATAATCTTGTAAGAAAACGGGGCTTTCCGAGGCATAATCCCAAGTAATATAATAGCGTCCTATCCCCTCTGCCGCTTCCCCTGATTTCATTACTGGAACCTTATTACCATCGTCTGGTGGGGATCATGGTCTCCGATAATAATCCTTAGATGTCCATCACTGCAATGTAGCGCTGTCTTTCTGCAGTAAAGAGGCCTGTTGTATAAATACTCGTACAAGTAAAAGGAAGTACCAAGATCTTTCCCCTTAAGAACATCCCTTGATTTTCCCGCCACTGTGAGTACTGATAACTAGGCATTACTGCGATTATGAACCTACGAAGAATTAATGGTTTCTACTAGATTTTCAACGTTCGCAACGACCTGCCTGCTTTTGCTCGTTTATGGATATTGCGACGCCGGGCTCGGCGCACAACAATGGACGAACTGGGGCTGCTTCACACCACACACCGGGACGGCGATAAAAAAAGGGCGTTCTAGGTCAGACTGCCTCGTGAAATTGTTTGTGTGCACGTGTCTGTAACAATAGAAGCGGCAGAAACAAAAGGAACGTTTCTAGCGCCTTCTCGAGACCTCTAGCTGAGTCATTTCAGGTGCATGCGTGTGTGGATCTCGAGATAGATCGGTTTGACGTCATCTCCCATGTATAAGGACACGAGGCAGCAACAGAGTGAATTTAGTTTTAAATTTAGAGCTATGGTTATGAGAAGGTCAGTGTGTCCGTTAGTATGAGTCAGCTGAGCTGTGTATCCTCGTGAAATTTACGTCGGTGCTTGAAAAAGAGATCAACGAGGGTCGAGTAATCGTAACGCCGTAGTTATGCTATGAGAGATACAAAAGTGAAGAAAGACACTGAAAGGACTGAGCGAGGTTATTAGAGCAGTTGTGAGTTGTGATAGCCCGAAAGGTTTATTAAAAATAACGTCGTTGTTTAACGACGCTATCAATTGCAAGGATCATATCAGCGTCACCGGTGTGTCGAAATTTTACTGACATGGAGCTGTCGTGTTTAAGCACACTTAAAAGCCATCGGTCTGGACCGGATTTGAACCCGCGATCTTGGGATGAGTGGGCCACCGTCTAACCCACTGAGTCACCCAGACCGATTGCTCGAAAGACTGGACTTGTTAACGACGTGAAGGAAAGTGGTAAAAGAAGACAATAAAGAGATAGAAAATTGATCCGACTGATTTTGTCGTTTTGTCACAATAGTTCAACAATGGATTAAAAAGACCAGCTAATTTCTGATATTCTCTATTTAAATAAAATACGAGAATGTATAGTGCGTACAGACGCGTGCGATTCAGGTTAGTTGAACACGAAGCATGAATGACGTAACGAGTAGCGCGCAGCCGTCGTCTATACACGGCCATCAGCAGACGCCTGCAGCTGTGTACATGCGGAGTAAAGCTCGTAGGGTTGCCATGCTAGGCTTTCAGCCTCATTTTTCGAACACTCCTACTCGCAAAATACAATCGCTCAGAATATTTGTATTATACGAGTTTTAGACAGCCTTGAATATTAAATTATAAACTATCTAGTGAAATATGTGTGAAACAGCACTTAACATTCGAGCATACATGATACTGAGCTCTATTAAGTTGTTCTTTGGCCTTCGTTGTTGCTTGATCTTCATAGTACCAGTGCTGACAACATGGCCACTTACACAATCCTAACGTTCTATAATATATAGAAGTACGTGGAAAAAATACATCAACAAAATCAGTATAACAAAAATTTTATTAATAATAGTTATTTATGTAACTAGTGTATAATCTGACTGTGACACCAGCACACATGGTTGGCGCGTGAGCGAGAACAAACGCGCTAATTTTTACGAGTGTCACAATGAAAAGATTGCACACTGTTACAAAGTTCTAAGCATTAAAATATGTAAAAATAAATTATACATTTCCTAAATGAACAATTGTAATGTATCAGAGATCACAAATGTATGACGAAATGTGGTCGCTAAGCAGATGCTAATTTGATTTCAACACCTGTAGAGGAAAATGGAAGGTAAAGATAAAACTATTGAAAAAATTTGTGTTGCACTCAGATGACTTTCTCTTCGCTTGTACTAACTATTGTTACATGTTCTTATTTCGCTATCTTCTTCATGTTGGTCGAGATAAGCATTTGCAGAAATTACCTTATTGCAAATTTTCTTGTAAATGCAAGAGGAATATGGGAATACAGTAGGCTCTGAGCAAAGGTTAACTCTTTTAAACCTGGTCGCTATATGAAGGCTTTAAAATTCCACTCTTTTGCACAGCTAAGATATAAAAATTGCATTACGACCCTCCATTTGAGAAAAGTATAAGTATTGGAAAGCTCACACAATAAACAAGGAATATTCCTAAATGGTTCACTCCACACAAAAATTCATTCAAACGTCCGAGTTGGTTTAATAAATACAAGATCTGCGCCTAACATACATACATGTCCATGGTAACTAGTTTTATTGTTGTGTACAAAACTCATCATAAGAACGTAACATACAGAGAGACAGAAGTATCTGTGCATTTAGCGCCATAATGAGAGCAGTGTTGCTGGTGGTGGTGTTCATGCTTCTGGTAATAAAAAAATAGGAGGGGTGGATCTCAAAGGCGAAATTATGCTCTGACTGAGTGATAACACTGATTTCGTGGAATGTAAGCGTGTTGCAGAAGTTGGATTTCATAGTCTGATGATCTTGAGAGAAATATTGCAGACAAGGGGAATTTAAATTGCCACCCACCCGTCTGTGACACATGCATTGTACCGACATTGCATACGTGACATAAGCAACACATGAAAGGGCTGCTTTAGCTTTCCATCTCAATATGAGAGAGAAAGGGCGGTGAAAAAGAACAACTCGCAGCAAAATATGCATATTCATACCCGCACGATATAGGAATTTGTGGTTATTGGGGCTTTAAAAAAGCCGAAACATGAGGGAGAAAAAATACCAAGAAAGGAAAGCCGACGATATTGAGGCACTCCAGGCTTGTATATTCCAACTCGCAACGTTACCGACTCTGTTTTTCATTATGCGTGTCCCAATAAGAGGGAGTTGGCACTTGTTTGCTCTAATAACAGTATTGATGTAATGGTCGATTTTATTAGCATAATAAAAATTGATGATGCTTGGTAAATAACTTAGAAATAATTATTTTCTTTTAACGAAATACATATTAACATAGAATGAACTAACTAGGTAAAAACTAATAGAAAACTAACGATATTTGAGAGCATCTTAATGCTATAAATACTAGGAATGTACTAAATTTCAAATTTGTATACAAATAAAATCAAGGGGAGTTTTCTTGTAATTCTTTCACTGTTTCTAAATGACCCAGGCAGCAATAATTATTTGCAAGTTTTTGCTTACACTTTGGAGACGAATACCAATAAATTCAAACATTGAAGGAGTCCATTTTGTCTGTGGTTTGATTTTTTCTTTATTCAGGTGGTTTTCTTCAGTTTTTCATTTCATAATTTGAATTCCAGTTTTTTCTTTACTTTTGTTAAAATAGACAGTTTGCTCTACAGTTCTACTTAATCATTTCAGTCGTGACTTTTTTTATCAAAATCGGTTTTTTCAAACTTGACAGCATACTGCAATTTTATTGCTGACGCATTAATCATTATTGCTGCCTATTTCTCATCTCGCTTACAGTTCAGTTGATTATTAACTATTCCCATTGCATTGTTGTACTTGGTAATTTTCTGAAACATGTTTATTTCATCAAAAAGGGTAATGTGTATCCGAGATATAATTTAATCTTTCTAATATTTTTAGTCTAAACATATTTTGCTAGGAACAGGGTATTTTCCACAGAAAGCCATAATTTTAGTTCTTTCTTTATTGATTTTCATGTCATATTTTATTTCAATTTTGTTAACATTAAGTACTGAACGTTGTAATTCATCTTCTGAAGATGCCAGCAGAGCTAAATTGTCTGCAAAAGTAATGAATCCAGTTGGAGATGTCTATTTAGTTATAATATACACTCATTAGGTAACTCTCTCCATTCTATAATAATAAAAGGTGTGCAATACTTTAGCCATCTGTGTTTTGGGATGAACGACCTGAGCCTAATAACATTCCTGCGCATGCGCTGAATTCCTCCATAGAGCCCTTGTTGCGCATCCTATTTTGTTACTTGTGCAATTTTCAGTACAGTAACTTTTTTAACAGCAGTGCGACACATACCAGTACACAACTGCGTAAATGGACGACATGAGCTTCAGCACACTTTGATATAAATGTGTGGAATCACCTCTACGTTGCATATCCAAATCGATAGATTGGTGGAGGTGGACCAATCTATGAAAGGTATCTTGCATGGATCTCCTGTACGTCAGCGGAGGACCTTATTGCTAGAGTCCACGGGGTGATTGAAAATCTTCAAAGACAACCGCACGGATTGACTGGGTTATGTGCATGAGGCTCACCACCGCCGATATAGGTTCAACAGTGAAGTAGGAGGTACACAGTTCGAAGCCCATTTGTAATGTAGACAGCTCAATGTTGGGGTTATTGACGAAATGTGAACACACAGCCATCTCACACTTCGACGCTCTGCAGCGTCCAAACCGTGCATTTCCGGACAGGATTTTCTATGTGAAAACCGATCAGTTTGCCATTCCTCACAACATACTTGGCATTATCGGTATGTTTGAAACATTCTGTATATAGCATCAAGGATTTAAAAGGTTAAACGGTTTGGTAATTATTTCGTTGTAATGATTTACTATTTCAAAAGCTTTTCGTAGATTGGAAGTTTTGCCAGGAAAGCAATTTTGACTGTGCAGAAGATTGCACTGAGAATGTCAGTTACTTAAAATATCAGTACATTGAATTTTCTCTGAACTAAAATAGTAATAATTCTTAAAAACCTGTTGTTACTTACGTACCCGCTAGCTGTGCCCGGAATTCTTACGTCTTGGTGCTATTCTGTTCGCCAAAGTACTTTTGGTTCTAGTGAGAACCATTTTCCTCAATTTTCCTACATCCTGTAGAGCTGAATGCCAGTAACTAGTTGCTGACGGACTCCGGGCTTATTTCCGCTTCCATTCACTTCATTCATCGTTGCAAAGACCTCTGGCACTCTGCAGACGACGTTGAAAGATTGAAGAGAAAGGCTTAACGAAATTCAGACGAATCAATGCAACGCTAAGCCTTATTGGTAACAGCGACATAGTGCAAAGACAAAATTAGCATTGAAGAAAACCTAGAAAATATCTCGTATACATCAAAGGAACTTTGTAAACGTTAAGCTTATTTAGGGGAATCACTTAGCGTTTAAGTGGTGGTTTTCTAAAAATATACGAAAACTGTGGCAGAAAGCATTTAAAATGCCCTTAGAATAAATGTTTATTTTTTATTGAATAGTGGTTGGGTTTACCATAATTGAAATCAGTTACTTTTAATTTTAAGGGCTTCTCCACTCTTTAGCAGTTGATCTGTATTCCTATTTGCCATTCTTTCCGTTTGAACAAGTTAACCATCTCTAGGCATCGATCAGTCATCATTCTATGAATGTCTCCTCTCAAAGATGCTCTTGGCCTGCCCCGCTTCCTTCTTCCACGAGGTGACCATTCTAAAACGGTCTTGGGTCACCTGCTCTTCCCCATTCTTCTGATGTGGCCATACCATTGAAGACCCCGCCTTTCAATTCTCTCTACCACTGTTTCCCCCATAGCCATCGTCTGACTCACCTCTTCATTTCTCCTTTTTTTCCAATCTTGATACTCTGGCACTACGTCTGATTCCATCCATTTCCACTGCCAAGGTCTTAGATTTTTGTCTCTCTATCAAAGTCCACCATCAGTGTCATAAGTCATACTTACCACCAGTCTTCAAAATCCTCTTCTTTGTATAGTTCAAAATGGTTTTACTCCACAAAACCCCATTCAACATTCGTACTTGTTCCAGACTACTGTTTACATCCACTTTACAGCTCCCTGATTCATCAATAAATGATCCCAAATATTTAAACTTTTCTTTAATAGTCCTTTGAGGTAGAGAGATGTCTCGTCCACTTCCTCCTGCTACTAGATATTCAGTTTTATTCATATTTACTGGTAGTCCTACTTCCAAGGCTTCCATAAGTTTCCTCATTGTATGTTTAATGTCCTCACGACTCTAAGCCACCTGATCGTCTGCAATGGTTACGTGGACAAAAGGCCACAGAGTGTCTGAATAGGTCCAGAGACTCCCTCAAGGTGGCTCCTCTTGTCGGATGGTCATACTCGCCATCCCATCAGGCTCATCATCTGGATATATAATCAATGCAACAGTGAGAATGGAGCAGAACGAACAACAGCCAGCTGAAATACATGCTGAGAAGTGTTGAATCTATGAACCTAGCCTTCCGTTTGCCTTTCAAGGTACAATGTAGTGCCTTGAAGACTGATGCAGGGGCAAGATAAGTCATACCTAGCTTTTTCGCTAATTTTTGCAATCTGAGGGCCGATTTTAGAGTATAGAGTATTGCAGTACTTGTCCTCAAGGGTTGGATTAAGACCCTGTAAAACCAAATTAACTTCACTAAGTTACCTGTGTCTTAAAATGAGAACACGTTATCATACTTTTCTGTTAGACCGTATGTCAACTTTGCTCTTAAAGTTTTCATTATAATTATTCATTTAAACTGAACTTGCCTTTTAGTAGCAGATTCTGTGTTGGAAAGGACTCTTGGTAGAAGCAAAGTAGCAATTTTCATTCTGAACCTCAATTAAATATATATTAAGGTTTCATGAAAGCTACAAAAGCTGCCGTAAAGAAAATTTTGCCACTTATAAAAAACAACTTCTTCTGGTTCAGAAACCATAGCTAAATCTTAGATTAATATCTCCAAATTTTATGATACTTCAATAAACAAGAAAATTTGCAACATTTTTTATATACTTTCTTCTTTAGGTACATTTTTCTCTTCAACATTTAATGAGACACGGATTGTTTGGTTACTTCACAATCATCTTATTTGAAGCTGGTGAAATTTAACAAAAAATTACATTTTAAAAATAAATAAATTTTTATTTTTTATGTATTTATAATCTTTTATGAATGTTATACGAAACTAATATAAACCAAGTCCATTGTGTATATCCACAAAAAATCACAGCTCTATTTATTATAGTTTTTCTTTCCTTGTTTTTTACTTTCTCTACTGCTGTACTAATTATTCATACAAACTCGTATTCTCTTATTCCTGTATCTCCTTCATGCTAATTTGAAAAAATTGTCTATTACCTTGTAGGTGCGAAAGGAATAAGGGAATGCAGTAGGCTTTAAACGATAGTCAAATCTTTTAAGGTTTGAAATTCCGTTCTCTTTGCATGATCAAGAGATAACGAATGAATAACGACCTTCCACTTGAGAAAAGTTTAAATATTGCAAAATTCGCACAAATAACAAGGTATATCGCCAAGAATGGTTCACTCTACAAAGAAATGCATTTGAACATAACTTGTGTGTTTTAACGATATCTATATTTTTATATTAAGACTTTGTCTATCTCTTACGTTTACCATTTATGCAAACGCCATCAAGGGTGAGCTATAGTAAAAAAATTCAAAATATACATTTCATTTTCCATAAAAATATCTTTCTTTAATCAAAATTGTTACAGTGGTTTTAGAAAAAATCAGAATTTTCGAAAAATTGTCCTTGTAAACGGTAGTCTAGGGTGGAGGAATTTTCTTCAAAATCTTCAAATCTTCTGTTGCGTTCTTGAAGTATATTAAACTTAAACGTCAACTTTGGATTTTAACTGAGTTTTCGTTTTCGAGTTACGCTGCTCACAGTCAGATACACACACACACACGCGCGCGCGCGCGCGTGCGTGGTCTCGGGGTGCTTTTGGAACATATATTTCCGGTCAATTCTCGACATCGAAATTTTGGGTCAAATACAATGCTTCCCCTACTTGCTATATGCATTAGAGAAAGTAAAAGAATAGTGTCCCTGCGGAGACGCATACTAATGCGTGAGAACTGACAAACTAAAACACTTGTCCTATGTTTTCAGCGAGAGTTTGTCTTCTAACAACAACGAAAGGAGGCAACTTGGAAATAAGATGATCGCCTTTTCTCCCTGCTCACAAATTGAAACTAGCGGCGGAATTTGTAGCTCGTTAACGGGATATTGGGAAGTACTTGTGGGGTTCCCGAGGGAGTCCTGAGATGAATATCCCTTCCCGCACAGAACGTTACTCGTGCTTGGGATCTGTAATACCCCGCAACTAAGTTTGTGCGCGATAACATCTTCTGGAAATCAGCCGCACCACTTGATGTAACTTAATAGTGCTTATGTGCCTGTTAACCTTCTCTCCAGGTACATAGAGAATAATCAGCGTTAATAAACCCTGATTTAACGATTAACTTATCCCGAAAAGAAGTTACAACAGCAACTATCTTTTAACTCTATCCTTCTTAAGTTTTTACTCTCCTTTAGTATAAGGTACAAAAGTACCTTAACTTTGCGTTCCACTCATAAAGTCAGTGTCGAGGTTTCAAGAGAAATACATATTTTACAACCCTCTGGATTAAAAACAGTAGTTTTATAAAAAAAGTTTGTGTGTGTGTGTGTGTGTGTGTGTGTGTGTGTGTGTGTGTGTGTGTGTGTGTGTGTGTGTGTGTGTGTGTGTGTGTGTGTGTGAAAGAGAGTCTGTGAGTAGCATAACCCAAAAACAAAATGGTCGATAGAATTTTGGTATTTTGGTTTAGTCTTCATTTTTAGACACTTTGGATTCTCTAAAAATGACATATTTGAGGTATTGACATGAAAAATGGAAAGTATACCTTAACTATTCTCGGAATAGCCCGTGAAGAAGCAATTTTATATATAATGTTATTGTGACAAATCACAAAGTCACAAATCCCACTTTTGAAACCAATTTGACAAATGACACTTCCAGTTACCCTTCCTTGTCCTTTAATTTGTTCTAAAACTGAAGCACAAAAACACAGTCCTCTTTATATCGTTAACACAATCTACAATTCGCCATGACTTTATAACTCACAGCTGTTCTGTCCATTCGTAACCTTGACTACACACACGCGCGCACACACACACACACACACACACACACACACACACACACTTCTGCCTTACTGTTCTACTATTCCCTGTCCCTTACTTCAAACAGCCGCTTCTAACGAACACACGCACACATAATCACACAAGAGAGCTGTCTAGTTCAAGACACAACGACTTCATCATAAAAAACTGTCTACTTTCGCTGTTTCGACTTGCTTACATAGACGTGAATGACTAGCACGGATTTTTCTCAAAATTCACCTTTTCTTGAACTTGTAAAAGAGCCGGCTGTAAAGCTTCGCGAACAGTGTGTAATCGCTTTGTTCCTTCGTGCTTATAGTCGTCTTTGTTCTGAGCGCTCCATTGTCGTCGGGCCAGGTAGTTAGAAGCAGTGACGTGTGGTTGCTTGACCTTAAGCGTCTATGACGGGTGGGCGTCCAGCGTCACTTTATGTTATTGGTAAACCATAAGAGATAGTGCTTATCACACAAAACTGTAGATGTGTTCAAAATACACGATTTAGTTCAGTTAACGCTTTATGGCTTCGGCAGCTTTCAAGCTCTGCATTGTTATTGCTTTGAATATTTAGTATTTGTTTTTTTAAGACTTGCAACTGTTTTGTTCTTTCTCGCAGTATTATGGAAAGAGTACAAAGTTCTAAATTAGCAGTAGCAATCCGGTATTTAAGCACTTGATTAACGATTCTGCTTCCTCCATGCACTTGTATCCTCAACGAAATATGTTATGATGCCACATCTGCAAATGTTTATCTAAAATCAACAGGAAGTATATAGAAAAATAAGCTTTCCTAAGAATAGTGTGTAGAACTTATATAAAAAGGAACGACAGTTGGTTGAGAAAGTTATGTGAAGGTAACATAGCCGATTTGTTCTATATTCACTTATTTGTTTGTGCAGAAGGTATCGTTCCACCCAAAATTCGATACCAAGATTTTAGCTGAAATACAAATGCTAAAATTCTCTGATTAAAACAAAAACAAAAGGAGAGACAGGGAAAGATTGGGGGAAAGAGAAAACAGCATAGTCGAAAGCGTGAAACTTTCATAAATACCAAATACTATATTTGAGTCAAGCACCATTTAAGGACTCTGTGCTGATGACAATATTTAATTCAAGCGTTTGGACATGCTCAGTCAAAACAAGTACCTAACCTGTTTGCTTAGTAGGTATTATTAACCAAGAGAAATATTGCAATGCCACTAGAACAGTAATCAGTAGATCATTCACATTACAATTCGCATGTGGGTGATGACAATACTTAATGCAGCGGCTAGAAAAGCTCAAAACAATGACAATCGAGAGCATTAGCTTTTACTGGCCGTTTTTTATTCCACCAACACTTGTTTCTAAAGTCATTCAGCTGCTTTTGGTCGACTAAGTGACAGTGATAAAATTGAGTATTTCTCCGCATCCGTTTGATGTAAACCCACATTATAAACACGTAAACGGTATGAATTTTTTTTTCAGTTATCGTCACCATTATCACCACCACCACCGCCACCACCACCACCGCCACCGCCACCACCACCGCCACCACCACCACCGCCACCGCCACCGCCACCACCACCGCCACCGCCACCGCCACCGCCACCGCCACCGCCACCTCCACCAGCACCACCACCACCGCCACCACCACCACGACCACCACTTTACGGTTTAAGCCACCGAGACTCGTTTCGTTCTCAGAGAATTTAATTCAAAGTGTTTTATCCATCTTTCTCTTGATCTACCAATATTTCTTTTACATAACGATTTGTAATCTAAAACCAATTTTGGGATGCGGCATCATTCGTTCTATCGATAAGTTCCTTCCATTTAGTACTATATTGTTTTATTGTATCTGTTAACTCAAGTGTATTGTAGTTCACTTTGAATTTCTTCACCTTTTTTATTGGCCTTGAACATTATACCCACAACATTCCTTAAAAAGTTAATTTCAGCTGTTTCAATCATTTGTTCCTCTTTTTAATTTCTCTACTACGTATAGCAGGTAGAGAAAGTATTGTGTTCCACCCAAAAATTATATGCCGAGATTTTATTGGTGATGAATGTTTTGAGGACACCTGAATACAAACAAGAAACATTTTTAGAAAAAGAAAAACCAGAAAACCAAAGTAGTTATTTCAGTTTATTCTTTAAGGATGTGACACGAAAATTTTAAAGAAAATTCCTCCACCCTAAACTAACTTTTAAATAGAATATTTTTGGAAACTTTTAATTTTCTCCAAAATGTCTAACAAGTTTGATTAAAATGCCATATGTTTGAGATATTGTTATGGTAATTGAAATATATGTTTTGAATTTTCTGGCTATAGCCTATGTAGTCCTGTTTACTCTGGATCACTTTTGCATAACTGATAAACCGTATGAAGAAATCAGTTTTTTTTTATTTTTATTATTTTTTTTAATGTAGGGTGAACCATTTCGGAGATATTCCTAGTTATTTGTGTAAGTTCTGCAACACTTAAACCTTCATCAAATAGAAGATCATTATTCATTTTTATATATTAGCCGTGCAAAGGGAAAATGCAATCTCAAAGTCTACTGTATTTGCATATTCGCCTTGCATTTAAAATGAAGTAATAAGATAATTTTTATCTCAACTACAACAAAGAAGGTATATGAATAAGAGTTTGTAAGAATGGTTCGTAGAAGAGTAGAGAAAGTCATGTGAGTCCAACACATCAGATTTTTTTGTTAAACTTCAAAATTCGTTGTCATATAATAATATAGGAACTACCATTACTTTATAAAACATTTTGTTTCTGTTCTCACATATTCGCTTAGTGACACGGGAAACCACAGAAAAACTCAAGTCAGAGTGGTCGGTCGACGGGGATAAAATCTGGGACCTGCGAAATGCGAGTTGCTATCTCACTTGGTGAGAATAAGCCATTGCAGGAATATCTTTACAAGGGTGAGCAGAGAAAGTCGTTTTGAAATTTTTATACTGCATTCTCGGAGTAACGGTTTATCCCCATTTGGAACTATGGAATACTTTTTTTTTTTTTTTTTTTTTTTTAAATTCTTTGATAGGCTCTATTTGAATTTAGCGCATGTTCATGATGTATAACGGAGGTTTATTTCGTCTTCGCACAAATAGCCCTCTTGAAATTGCCCCGTCTGTACCTGTTTTATTTCCTCGGCCATATTTAATATAATGCGCATTCAATGTCAAAAATGAAGTTTCAGTCCAGCTGGCACTTAACATTCCCCAGCTCCAACATTACGCTATTAAAAGTGTTAATACGCAGCACTTAAATCTTGCAATATTTGCATTTTAATTTCGCAAACGTTTTCTGAGTAGTACATTGCTTACGATTTTGTACTCTTGGAATACTTCCACCCAAACAGAAGTCTCACTACAGATACTAGTTGAGAGATTAAGCTCATAGAGGGCTAAATTATTTAGAAATGTAAAATATTTATATGATTAGATTGTATAAGCACAATAACGAACCATTATGTAACCAAAATTGTCTCTCTAGAAAGTACACAGGCTTACGCAAAAATGTATAGCTGTGTTCATTGTATCATAAAAAAAAAAACATTGTTTTTCAACAAAATGAGAGCAGATCTACTTCACATCTCATATTCATTTATTTCAGATATAGATAATGTGACGCACGCCCGCAACCGCCTCAAAAAGAAAATCGGTATTAGCTACGGTCTATTCGCATTCTTTTCGGCCACCAGGAGGGATAAGGCACGGGTGTAGTGATCCATGCAGCAGGCAGCACCTGGCGACCGGCGACGTTGAATGTTCTACTCTCTAATACAAGTAAATAGTGAAAGAGGCGATCACCAACGACACTACTACATCTGCAAAAACTTATAAAAGAAACGTACAACCGTGTTATCATTGTACTTTGAATCCCATGGAATATGTATGGTTAGAACTGAAAAGAAACATTGCAGCCAATGATGTCTTCGAAAAAAGAAAAAAAAACAAAAAAAAAAAAAAAAAACAATTACCGAATTTCGACCCTTAGTTCAAAATACTATAAAGGACATTGAAAACAAGAATCACCGGCGTAACTATGTATGCCATGTTGAACTAGAAAACAATATCGTTCCTTTGTAGTTATAATGGAAAAGTCAGACCCTGGTAATCGATCTACAACGACGATGCATTTTCAGAAGATGAGCATAAATGTTACATTAATTTCATGGTGTAAATAGTACAACAAAATACAGCGTATATTTTACTAATTTATTTGTTCTTCATCTTTGCAGATTACTGCACGTCCCTGATTATTTCTCAAGCCTGTAGATTCAGGTTTCTTATTTACAATCACGTCGAAGCAATTTTTAGCTAAGTAGATACTGTAAACAAACGATCATTTTGCATACTAAGGATGAAATTGTAACGCTGATATTTCAACTGCTCACACCTGAGACACCACCATCACGTGCCATTCCTGGCAGGGTAGCCTAACCCCTTCCTCCTCCTTCAAGTCTTGGCCGAAAATAATACGAATGAACTGACCTCAAGTGACTGCTTGTAAATACGAGGTCAAACGACAATGGAGCGGTCACAACAAAGACGACTGTGAGCGTGGAAGTACAAGGCTATTCCAAATAATTGTAGAAGTTGTTCACGTGCAGACCTTATTCACCAGTAGTGTCGAGGAAAGATGTAATTTCTAGAGAATATGCCGGCATTTCCTCTCGGCTATATAAGCGAGTGAGCGAGCGAGTACGAGTATTAGGGAAGTTTTTCAGAGTTGAGTGTTGAGTTAGTTAAGTGTGTGTTGTGTATAGTCAGTGATGAGAGAGTTAGAGTGTGTGTATCGCCAAAGATAGCTTCAGATATTTAATTGTCGCCTCGGAGTTGCTTGCTGTGTGAAGCAGCTTTTTGGGAGTGTATCGTCGGAAGCAGCTATTTGTTAGACAGAAAGACTAGTATAACTACACGTAATATCTGTGTATAGGTTACGACAGGACAGAGGAGCTGTGGGTTGTAGGGACACGACGAACGGTAAATTGCATTAACAATAAAAAAGGACATTTTTGTGAATGAGTTTTGGAGAAGAGAAATAAAGTCATTTGTCACAATAACTAACTATAAAGTTCCTTAAGTGGTAAACTTAGGAATGGTGATCAATGTCATAATAACGCATGAATCTCCAATCCAAAGGATGGAGATATAACAAATTACTACAACTCAGTTATAATATTTCTCTTCCTATGATCCCTCCGTTTTAAACTTCGAAGACTATGCCCACCAGAAGTTAATGGAAATGAAAACCAAACAGTCTTTCACTTAAATGACACCAAGATATTGGCTTTCCATTAGCCTTTTGCTGCTGAAGTTTAAGAAGGAGAGAGAGACTAAAGCTATTTTCTTTATAGTTCGTGTGCAGCTAGGCTTCTCTATACTTTTCATGGCATTTCGTTTCGTTTTAGCATAAGATGTATAAATATAATAGCTCACTATTCTTTGTTAGGATTAAAATCAAAATATTTATACAGTATGCCTAAGAAACGCTTGGTCTTTGTACATGCTTCTGTGGATTTATATGCCCAGGTTAAGTAATACATAGATGGCATAGCACGTCTGGATGGTAATTTATTCTCTAAATTTTGGAAGCATATTACCATACTCAATTTTAGAATTAATTCTTGGTTTAAATTTAAACGGATTTACCCATAATTTATATTATTCAGACTTAGACTGGATTTTGCTCATCTTTACAAATAAAATTCATGAAAATTTTCATATCTGCATTCTGTACTTTATTTAAGGATATATTGTTCTTTATATTTTGAAATGTAATACTCATACTTTAAGAGTTTTCAACTTCAAAAATATGTTGATGCTTGAACTCTATTTTAACTATATTCTTTACAGGTAAAATTCAAAGCTAGAATTATAAAAATCACAGTTTCTATTTCTTATATAATTAAGACTTTTTTAAATGAAACATAAATGTTTTAATATATATCCAAAAACTCAAATATATCAACGAAATTAATAAACTCAGAATAGCGAATTTACAGTATTTTAATTCGAGTTTGCATTTTCATATGCTATCCATCCAAGATAACATCAAAACACTGTCTCATTTTGATAATGCGAATTCAGTAATTTCTGGTAGAAATGTTAGATTAGATCATTAGAGGCACCAACCCAATGTCGTGTCAACCTAACGGAGAGGTTGTGGCGGCGGCGCTGGTGATTGTGCAAGGAAATTTAAGAACTCAAGACTCTGGCACCTGGACCTATGGTATTTTCTGCTCTCCCTTTATCCCTGCATACGAATCTAAGTTCTATGACTTTGGATAGCTTCAGGACTTCCTTTCCACATCTAGACACGGGGCACCAAATTTAGCTAATATCTTTCTTCCTTATGGCTCACATATAACTAAGATATGCCTAGCAGTTTCCTATTCCTACTTGAGTAATCTAGATGTGATACCGTTGATAATGTTTAACATGGAGTAAATAACCTTAGTTTGAGTAACATACATGTATGTAGTCATACACTAAACGAATTTCTACATCAATCCTCCCTTTTTGTTATTTATGCTCGACCATACCATAATGTACCTCTCATACCCACTGTAATGGAGCTCATCATATCCACTTCTTTATAACGACATTGCTAACCACTAATCAAAATATCCGCGTGCAATAATCAATAATTTGCCGTGTATGCACATTCCCACGCAGCTTAAGGAAGAATTATCGATTCCCGTATATGAAATTAGCTACTCTGTTTAGTTAGTAATTCGAGTTAATATTATAAACAAAATTCTAATAAATTCAATCTGTCTTCCCGGTTTTTAAAGTCTACCCTTTTGAAGGTTATAGTTTATATACTCTTTGTATCATTATGCCAAGTCCAACATAACATTAAAATCAATAATTACACAGTTGAAGGCGCAACTATCGATTTTCGTATGCACAATTGAATAATTAAAATGTCACACAAGTGACAGTAACATGCAGGATGGAGTATAAAAAATATTTTATAAATGTTTTATGCTTCACTTATGGTCGAGCTTAAATATTTGTATGAAAGTTGAGTATAAGGGCAATTTAGATGCTTAATGCCGTTCGTTTCAGAAAACATTCCCGTATCTTAATTGCTGTCATTATACTCTCGTTGTATAATATGCTATTATTTATGTGCTCTCAATATTTTCATTGTGAGGGCTATTGTTTGCCAATTATTTTATTTCAGTCTTATGTTTAACCTTATTCAGTCTTTTTGTTATTTTGCATTGTAATGAAATAATTCTTTACATATTTAAATATTTCAGTACTAAAAGTCACTGTAGATGCCAAAAATGGCACTTCGAAAGAGCGATTTATTTAGAATTGAAATGCATAATGCACAAATAGATATGCAATCGTGACATTTGTTTTCTTTTCATTAGATTTTTGTTTTGTCATATTTACTTCCTCTAGTACGTATATTAGACAGGGGAAGCATTGTATTCGACCCCAAATTTCAAAGCCGAGATTTCAACGGAAATGTTTTTAGGGTCCCTGAATCAAAAAAGCAGTTTTAGAAAAAGGTCCGTGCGTACGCTTAAAAACCAAAGTTGATATTTGATTTTAATATCTTTGAAGGAGGGAACTCGAAAACGTTGAAGAAACTTTTGATTTGAATTTTGATTTTCTCAAAAAATGCTTTAACGAGTTTGATTAAAATGCCACATGTTTAAGACATTTTTATGGCAACTATATATATTCTGAATATTCTGGCTATGTAGTCCTGTATACTCTTGAAGACTTGTGTTTAGGTAACTGGTATACCGTAAGAGATAGACCAAACCTTATTGTTAGTGTACAAAAGATGCAAATCTCGTTAAAACGCACAAGTTATGTCCAAATGCATCTTTTGTGGAGTGTTGCTTGTGAGAGTTTTGCAGTACTTAAACTTTGCTCAAATGAAGGTCGTTATTCACTTTTTTATCCCTTGGCCTGCAAAGAGAACGGAATTTCAAAGCTTTCAAAGATTTAACTGTCTTCAAAACCTACGATATTTCAATATTCCCTTGCATCTACAAAGTAATAATCAATAAGATAATTTCTGCAAATGTTTATCTCAACTAACATGAAGAAGATACAGGTATAAGAGTTTGCAAGAATAGTTAGTACAAGAGTAGAGAAAGTCATGTGAGTGCAACACAGAAGAATTTGTATGAAGAAATGTCACAATTATTTTATAAATAAGTGCTTCAAAGGGTACCCATTCAAAGTGGCGAACCAGCAGGTAGTATTCTATATCAGAAGGGGATGAAGAGGTGACGAGACTGGCGCAACAGGGTATGACATATTTCCTAGAAGAAGCACATCACTCCACAATGTGACAAATTCACACTTGTCAAGAAGTGTCAGTCCATCGGCAGTACATAAACCATTGTGAGATTTAAGTAACAAGCCTGAGGTGTTATTTATGAATTTCTTCTCCTCGACATAAATTGAGGGCGTTTTGTGTGTGTCGTTAGGGACATATGATATCTTTCTCGACGCCTGTAAATGGATGGAGTACATTTGATGCAGCTGACAGAAAGTCGCCACGCAAATGCGAGCCACATTTCTCAACTTCATGCAGTAACGTCCAGGACATCTGTTTCTCCGGTAACGCAAGCCCACATTGCCTCAGGCAACTTTTGCGAAAGATCCTCAGTGCAACACTTGCCGCTGACAAAACCTGACGGTTTGAAATATTAATGCACGTACACCGGCCCTTTGGCAAAATAAGTACGTACTGTATGGAAGTTTTTAATGTGCGAGATAGCACGATACAAACACGCATAGTATACCCTTTTCTCATTGCCAGCTCTTGCTAGAAATGGTAATCACTAACTGTGTGGCATATTTGAATAGAAATTCGGGACGCACATTGCTGAGTACATTATGTTGCTTCACGGTGAGGTGGAGAAATGATTATACAGAATACGAATGTACTAAAATGCAAACTTAATAACATTAACTTCAACTGTCATCACTGCAAGTATAATAGTTATCAACAAACTTAGTGAATCTGGAGTTAAGCAAGGAGATCCTCTTTCAGCAACTCTGTTTAGCTTATTTAATGATTTTTTACTAAAACAATTACACACGAGAGGGAACACACATAATTGGCTGAAGCAATATTTTGCACATGTAGATGATGCAATGATCACTGTAAGAACGAAGAGAGCCCTAGAGGAAACATTCGCAAAATTGAAAAAAAAAAAAAAAAAAAAAAAAAAAAATCTGAAATATTTGCTCTTACAATAAATGAAAATAAAATCAAGTATCTCAAATGTGGCTACTAAAATTCTAACATAAAAATATGAAAATCATTGACATGCAAATTGAACAAACTCTGCAATATAGATCTTGTAAAAAAAACGGCAAAATCCAAAGTCCTGTTACTTTTCTAACACTTTATTGTCCTCCAATTTTACTGCAAATGCACAATGATTAGCTGTTATTGCAATTCACAATCGTTCTTCTGACAATCTTTCTCAATCTTTCAATGTGTTTCTCCAGTTTCTCTGTCCCTTACATCTTGACTATTACGATATAATCACTCGACGAAACATACGTACCCACTGACAGGCCGGCCGACTCAGTCTCGTAATTAAAAACTAACTGTACACGACGACTTACACAACTCAGCTCTAAACTAACTGTACTTGAACTAACTCTAAACTGACACAAAACTAAACTACTAAGAAGCCGACGTCACGTGACCTTTCGAGAACCCTACATACACACGTGATGACTCGACGAGAATCGAAGAAAGCTCTAGACTCGTATTTTTTTGTGTGTTTTACCACCATTATTACGGTCACATACACCCACAACCGCTCCAGGCCTCTCCGGACCCCTCTCGTCCATATATTGTTGTACAACCAATCTCCCAATATTTAGGAACAACACTAAATGGCAATATATCCATAGAAGATGAAATCAAAGAACGAATTGACACTGGTAACAGAGCCTAACTTGCCAACCAAAGCCTAATTAAACGTAGACTAATAACAAAAGAAGTCAAACTAAGACTATATCGGACCATAATAAGGCTGGTTGTCTCCTACAGCTGAGAAGCTTATGTACTGAAAGAATCAATAAAACAAAAACTGTTAATCTTTGAAAGGAGAATCCTCGGAAGGATCTTTGGATCCACTAATGATAGAGATGGCAACTGGAGTATAAACAACATTAAAGAATTAAATGAACTAATACGTAACTAAAATGTTGCAAATTTCATTAGGGCAATAAGATTAAGCTGGATTGGACATGTTAAGAGAATGGAAAATCAAATTCTAGTGAAAGGAATATATAAATGGAAACGTTTGTGAACTAGAGCAGCTGGTAGACCGAAAGTCCATTGGGAAGATGATGTTATGCACGAGAAAATTAAAAGTATCAAACTATACAATGACCGTACAGAACAGGGATGACAGGAAAAGAATTGTTGAGAATGCCAAGACATTCAAGTTTGAAGTCGTGGTGCCTTGAGAAGAAATAAGCAACGGTATCATCATTATTTAACGAGATCTTTGTAGCTTCCCCTAACTTCCTTCTCTTTACCCCCTCCAATGAAAGCAGTGTTCATGCCACTGCTGCACATAGTTATAACCAATGACGCATCCGCCTGAAAGGGAACTATTGATTATTTCTGGTGGCTCACTTAAATAGTTACTCCTCAGCTTGACTATAGTTGATTCCCAGCATGACGTATACATCAGAAGCTACACGTGGCAGATTATTAGTCTACTCTATGGCAAACAGGTAACACAGCTCAGCAAATTTCAGAAACAGTGCAAATTTGCAGAAATTTAATATCATTTTAGTGCCATTCAAGAAATGCCGTTTATTGCGTAGGATTACAAAGAAACTTCGAAAGCAGCATTACAATACAGTGTAATAGACAAACCTGTTTAGAGCTTTTTCCATGCGAATTTTAATTAATTATATTTGTGATTCTGAGGACAAAGTTAGTTTTTCTCACAACACAGAATCGTTTAACTCAATAAATGTTGCTTATTTCAAGTAATATTTACAATATTTTCCATAATTTGTATTAAGAACTTGGAGACAAATCTAACTAAAATTAGAACGTGGCTTTTCTACGAGTTCAAGTGAATCTATCTTTCCCCCACTACCACCTCCATTCCTTTTCCTCATTACAGCACCACATCACTAGCCGCTATTCAACAGTTCATTGGTCAGTAGTTATGCTTCATGCCCTTTAAGACCCCCGCAAGACGATAAGA
Source organism: Tenodera sinensis (assembly GCA_030765045.1). Classification (NCBI taxonomy): domain Eukaryota; kingdom Metazoa; phylum Arthropoda; class Insecta; order Mantodea; family Mantidae; genus Tenodera; species Tenodera sinensis. The sequence goes on along the minus strand of CM060969.1, from coordinate 81,017,421 downwards.
AACTGAGAGATCCTCCAAAACTGTGCATTTTAGGAATTTTTTTTTTTTTTTTTTTTTTTTTGTACACAGTGGTGCTTTACGGTGTGGTGGTAGCATTTGTCCGATGTGAGATGTCAAAAACGCTATAAAATTTGAACACAAAATGGAAATCAAAGGGAGAAAACATAAAGGGCTATACCATAAATGTTAAGTGAAATAAAAGAAAATAAATAAATAGATAAATAGATAAATAGATAGGTAAATAAATAGGTAAATAGATAGGTAAATAGATAAATAGATAGGTAAATAAATAAATAAATAAATAAATAAATAAATAAATAAATGAATGAATGAATGAATGAATGAATGAATGAATGAATAAATCAATGAATAAATCAATAAATAAATCAATAAATAAATAAATAAATAAATAAATAAATAAATAAATAAATAAATAAATAAATAAATAAATAAATAAATAAATAAATAAATAAATAAATAAATAAATAAATAAATAAATAAATAAATAAATAAATAAATAAATAAATAAATAAATAAATAAATAAATAAATAAATAAATAAATAAATAAATAAATAAATAAATAAATAAATAAATAAATAAATAAATAAATAAATAAATAAATAAATAAATAAATAAATAAATAAATAAATAAATAAATAAATAAATAAATAAATAAATAAATAAATAAATAAATAAATAAATAAATAAATAAATAAATAAATAAATAAATAAATAAATAAATAAATAAATAAATAAATAAATAAATAAATAAATAAATAAATAAATAAATAAATAAATAAATAAATAAATAAATAAATAAATAAATAAATAAATAAATAAATAAATAAATAAATACATACATACATACATACTGTGACGTCATGGAAGGTCGTCACTTCGAGATATCGACTGGCCTCAGCTTAGAGAGGTGTATAGCCGTCAGGTTGGTAAGCGTAACCCCTCTCACCCCCCCGCTACGCCCCTCACACAGTATAAAACCCGGCTGCCCGACCAGTCGTTAGTTCACTTCAGCGTGATGCGCTGCCTGCAGTCTTTCATCTTCACTTCAACGCGAAGTCCGTTGCCTGCAGTCTTCGATGTTTACTTCAGCGCTGCCTCCAGTCTTCGTCAAGTAGTCGAGCTCCGTTAGGCGCTGCCACCAGTTGTCTTCGTCAGTCAAAGTATGGCTAGCTTCGACCAAGCGTAATGTATGAGCCTTATACATTATGGTTTAATCTTCATCAAGCCGAGGCGCTCAGCATTAGTATCTTACATACTTGCCTACATGTTCGTCAGTAATGAGCCGATAGGCTTAGCAATTCTCAATTCTACTAACATTACTCGGCAAGCTCCTCTTCATCGAGCCAAGCAGTTCACCAACAGTGACGTCAGCACGCATCGAAGGCAACAGGGTCATGCTTCTTGGTTTTGCTTGTCAAAGGGGGCAAGCAAGTGAGCAACTTTTCTCCGTAGAGAAGCAACGTCGGCATTCACCACCTTTTCTTCGAGATGTATGCTAATTCAGGCATACACTGGGCATACGCGGAATTAAGCAGGAACGACGCGTTTATTCTTCATGGTTGATATGCAGGAATGTGCCACAGTCCATGTGCATGTTCATTTCAACATAATTGGATAAGGACCTGTTCCAAAAACACACCAGACATTTGGGTGAGACAAACAGTTCTGTATTGCATTTAGATGTATGTGTTTAGTGTTTTAGGGCTTTTATGCTAAAGCAGGGTAGATGGTCTTTGTATCACGGTTAATGTAGCCTAAACGGCAATAGTTATAATTCCGACTAACGCAATCAACTGAGTGTGGTTAAAAGGGATGACTTTTTTGTGTGCCAAGTTATATTGGTGAGTCAGGCCCATTCTACCAGTGTTGCTCAGGAAGTTAAATAGTCAGGAAGGAATTATTACTTAGTGCAAAGAATAGTTTACATTCATGTCTATTTTATGTAACTGTTTATTTTTACTACATTTTCGTAATACATATATTATCATTCACCATACTTTCAATGTTCTTATGTATATTTTGTTACTTAACACCGTCAGTGTTAAGTCCTGTATTTATTTTATGTTTTCAAAATATATTCAAGGAAAAGGCATTTGGTATTATATGTAACCACAATATACCCCACCGATCTATTCCCAACACGATTCCGCAAATAGATGTCCACTCACTCTCGCTAAGCCAAGTCAAGTGGGGTAGCAGAAAAGCATGGGGCTAGGCTTAGCAAGTGTCAAGTTAAGTAATGGTAGCAGATAGTTAAAGAAAGAGAGAGTGGCGTGCGACAGCAGTGGTAGCAGAGCGTGGTTCAATGCAATGGTTACATGCAGTAGTTACATGCAATGGTTACATGCAGTAGTTACATGCAATGGTTACATGCAGTAGTTACATGCAATGGTTACATGCAGTAGTTACATGCAGTGGTTACATGTCGTGGTTACATGCCGTGGTTAAATAGTAGTGGTAACAGACATCGCGGTTCTTTGTAATTTCATGGTTACATTTAATTCTCTTGGTTACCTGTAATTTTTGTGATTACTATTTGATAACTTCACAGTTGAAAATAACTTCGACACAAATTGAAAGGTATACTAATGCATCCTTGAATGTATTTAATGTTTTGATTTATGAATTGTTTGCCTCACTATAGGTTGTGTATTTTATAAACATGGAATTACCTTTTCAACCCGAAGTTTTGAATAGAAGTGAACTTGAAAATGAGTTGTGTAACATTAAGGTTGAGTGTAATATTAAGAATTCTGTCACTGATTTACAACAGTCACTGCGAGTTCAGTTAACACAGGATCCACATACCATTGGTGCAAGTTTACCGTGTAATGAAACCATAGAATTTCAGTATTGTGAGCGTGCGTCTCAATCACTTGGTGATCTAGTAGACGAATATGTAAAGGTAGGATGTGCACAGTCACAATTGCGTAGGATTAAAGGTCGTGTCAAGTATTGGCAATATAGAACAAACCGTTTGCAAAGGTTAGCTACAGAAAGGTTGAAATCTCAAACTAGGAATATTTCGGAATTTTGGTTGAAGTTAGGAGATAAGCTCTCAGAATTAAAATACACTAAACAAACTAGTGAGCCCATGGAAGCAAATGGTGTAACGCCATTTATTCAGGAAAACTTAGGTAGTCAAATGGGGAAGGAAGATAATGCAATGGGAGTCACGTTAACTAAACTAAAATTACCGCATCCATGCCAGAGAATTCTAGGTGATATTAAGGCAATTCAAGCGAATACTCCAGAACAGATTTTGGAATTTCTTGTTACTTTAATTAGATGCCAGTATCAAGCGAAAGTATACTCGTTGAGTGATCAAATTATTTTGCAATTTTTTCATGTGCATGTAGAAAACCCAGTTCTAGATATTTTGTTGAGATCAATTACGAATGGGTATAGTATGTTGCAATTTCAGAAAGAAATAATTAGAGTTCTTTTGTCTACATTGAATTATAATCGGTTACTTAAAATACATTACTTTCGCAGACAGAGAGAAACGGAACACTTTTCTGAATTTGTGGAGAACATAAAGTTGATCGTGAAGGCATTATGTGTAAATTACACAGAACCAGAAATTGTACAGAACATAGTTTCCAATTCCCGACATGCGGAAATACGTGCATTAGCTTTAGGTCAAAATTTACAGTCATATCAACAACTGGATGACTTAGTCATTAGATTCCGACATTTGCCCACGGAACATAGCAGTTCTGAAAGGGAAAAAAACATTCCATGTACGAATTGGAAGCTTTAGCTGTGTTGTACGGGGTAGAAACATTTAGGTTTTACCTAGAACATGTTGAATTCCTACTAGAGACTGACAACCAGGCTCTTTCTTGGGTTTTGGCCAGACCCAGGAAAAGTGGTCGAATTGTTAGATGGGCTCTGCGAATTTCTGCATTCAAGTTTAAGGTTCACCATATAAGGGGCAGATTTAATTGTGTAGCAGATGCTCTTTCTCGAATGTACGGAGAGGAAAAGAACGAGCAAGTTGACTCGAATACTCTTCATGCTCCAGTATTGACAGTGTTAGGCAATTTTCCTTTCGCTTATGAAGATCTTAAAGACCATCAGATGAAAGATGAGAATCTAGCTTCCATAATATCAACGTTGCGGCAAGGTAAAGAATGTCAACCATATCTCTTATCAAGAGGCGTTCTTTGTTGTAAAGATAGAACAGGGAAAAATAAAATTGTGGTACCTGAGCAATTGAAGAAACTATTGTTTCAATATTTTCACAATAGTCCATGTGGAGGACATTTAGGGATATTAAAACCAGGAATAAAATAAGGGACCAGTTTATTTGGAAGGGAATGGACGACGAGATTCGTTTACAGGTTAAGGCGTGTCATCTGTGCAAAATGTCGAAACCTGCACAGAGCACTCACTTGGGATTTTTGACTTCCACGATTGCAGAGAGACCAATGCAAAAATTATTTGTGGACTACATTGGGGCGCTACCCAGGAGTAAACAGGGAAATAGGTTTGTGCTGGTGGTAGTTGACGCCTTTACAAAGTATGTGTGGTTGTTGCCCACACGGGACGCCAACGCAGCTAGTGCGGTTCAAGGTCTGAAGACTATTATTTCTTGTTTTGGGGTGCCCGAGATAGTTGTTAGTGACAATGCGTCGTATTTTCAGTCCAATTTATTTAAAACATTTTGTTTTAGTTCGGGAGTCAAGCACATTACAACTATTCCGTATGATCCTAGACCCTCATTAAGTGAACGGGTGAATAGAAATTTGAAAAACGCCTTAATAGCATATCATTTTCGGGATCACACCAAGTGGGACGAAACATTATATTGGCTAGCATTCGCGTTAAATAGTGCTAAGCATGAATCTCATGGGCAATGTCCATTTAATTTGATGTTTTCCTTTCCACCAAATTCTCCGCTAGCGAACATGTGGAATGTCCGCGATATAATTCCAGAGCAGGTAGACAAAACACATATTAGAGATGTATGGAACCGAGTGAGGCGAAATTTAATACGTTCTCAGCTGAGGACACGTCGTAACTATGATAAAGGGAGACAACCTCATAAATTTAATATAGGAGATATTGTTTACGTGAGAAATTATCCAAAGAGTAAAGCTGCGGATAAATACTCAGCGAAACTTGCTCCAAGGTATGTAGGACCTTATAAGGTGCACAAATTCATGTCTGATGTATCTGTTATAGTAAAGAATGTGCACACAAACAAGGAAGTAAGGGCACATGTAAGCCAACTCAAACCATAACTTCAAGCTATATTGTATGTATGTGTTAGGAAGTAAGGTGTATTTTAGTGTGTTTATTGTAAACTTAAATGTCTGGGGGTGTGCTGGAAAGGTCTACAAGCCAAAAGATATAGTTTAACTATGAGTATTAAGGGAAAATAAAAGTCTGAAGCCTTTTATTTTAAATTGCCCCCGGGAGTCTGTGACGTCATGGAAGGTCGTCACTTCGAGATATCGACTGGCCTCAGCTTAGAGAGGTGTATAGCCGTCAGGTTGGTAAGCGTAACCCCTCTCACCCCCCCGCTACGCCCCTCACACAGTATAAAACCCGGCTGCCCGACCAGTCGTTAGTTCACTTCAGCGTGATGCGCTGCCTGCAGTCTTTCATCTTCACTTCAACGCGAAGTCCGTTGCCTGCAGTCTTCGATGTTTACTTCAGCGCTGCCTCCAGTCTTCGTCAAGTAGTCGAGCTCCGTTAGGCGCTGCCACCAGTTGTCTTCGTCAGTCAAAGTATGGCTAGCTTCGACCAAGCGTAATGTATGAGCCTTATACATTATGGTTTAATCTTCATCAAGCCGAGGCGCTCAGCATTAGTATCTTACATACTTGCCTACATGTTCGTCAGTAATGAGCCGATAGGCTTAGCAATTCTCAATTCTACTAACATTACTCGGCAAGCTCCTCTTCATCGAGCCAAGCAGTTCACCAACAGTGACGTCAGCACGCATCGAAGGCAACAGGGTCATGCTTCTTGGTTTTGCTTGTCAAAGGGGGCAAGCAAGTGAGCAACTTTTCTCCGTAGAGAAGCAACGTCGGCATTCACCACCATTTCTTCGAGATGTATGCTAATTCAGGCATACACTGGGCATACGCGGAATTAAGCAGGAACGACGCGTTTATTCTTCATGGTTGATATGCAGGAATGTGCCACAGTCCATGTGCATGTTCATTTCAACATAATTGGATAAGGACCTGTTCCAAAAACACACCAGACATTTGGGTGAGACAAACAGTTCTGTATTGCATTTAGATGTATGTGTTTAGTGTTTTAGGGCTTTTATGCTAAAGCAGGGTAGATGGTCTTTGTATCACGGTTAATGTAGCCTAAACGGCAATAGTTATAATTCCGACTAACGCAATCAACTGAGTGTGGTTAAAAGGGATGACTTTTTGTGTGCCAAGTTATATTGGTGAGTCAGGCCCATTCTACCAGTGTTGCTCAGGAAGTTAAATAGTCAGGAAGGAATTATTACTTAGTGCAAAGAATAGTTTACATTCATGTCTATTTTATGTAACTGTTTATTTTTACTACATTTTCGTAATACATATATTATCATTCACCATACTTTCAATGTTCTTATGTATATTTTGTTACTTAACACCGTCAGTGTTAAGTCCTGTATTTATTTTATGTTTTCAAAATATATTCAAGGAAAAGGCATTTGGTATTATATGTAACCACAATATACCCCACCGATCTATTCCCAACACGATTCCGCAAATAGATGTCCACTCACTCTCGCTAAGCCAAGTCAAGTGGGGTAGCAGAAAAGCATGGGGCTAGGCTTAGCAAGTGTCAAGTTAAGTAATGGTAGCAGATAGTTAAAGAAAGAGAGAGTGGCGTGCGACAATACATACATACATACATACATACATACATACATACATACATACATACATACATACATACATACATACATACATACATACATACATACATACATACATACATACATACATACATACATACATACATACATACATACATACATACATACATACATACATACATACATACATACATACATACATACATACATACATACATACATACATACATACATACATACATACATACATACATACATACATACATACATACATACATACATACATACATACATACATACATACATACATACATACATACATACATACATACATACATACATACATACATACATACATACATACATACATACATACATACATACATACATACATACATACATACATACATACATACATACATACATACATACATACATACATACATACATACATACATACATACATACATACATACATACATACATAAATACATAAATACATAAATACATAAATACATAAATACATAAATACATAAATACATAAATACATAAATACATAAATACATAAATACATAAATAAAAGCACATGAAATAATCGCAACAATATCAAACGGGAGTATTAAACCTGAATAAATATTAAACATTATATTACTATGCAAAGAGACTCCGTGTAGCAGGAAACAGAATAGGCCATAGAAAAAAATAAGTCACACCGAGCAATTTTAGGTGGGCTTGGGGGCTTGGATGCGTCGGATATGTTTGAACTCGAAATATTAGGAATTTCCAACGTGCTTGATACGTCATTACCCGAATCTCGTCGCCCTTCGGATCTTTCCCCTTATATTTACCTCCCAGAAGTTAAAGAAGGAACACAAAGGGCCAGATGGCATATGAGCTGTACTGTGATCCGGTTATGGTGCCCTTTCACTTCTATGTACAAAGAGCGCCTAAGAAAGTCTTCGCCAGATTTTGTCACTTTCTGGAGTAGTTTGAGGCGTGAGAGCAACCGCTAACCGGGGCGATCATTAACATTTGCCCTTAGATTTTAGCCTCTTAAAAGGTGTGTCCTGTACCAGCTGATAAAGGTATGGCATCAATCATGATAAGAGGTCTGTAAGACAATCTGAATGCACTCACTACCTCTCTCTCTCTTTATGGAAATACGATACAGGTTGTTTATAAGCCATTTTGTAGCATTTGATGTATTATTTGTGTAACTGTTTATCAGAAGAGGCACATCCTTGCATCGTGGCCTAAAGCAACCAATGAAATGGCCATGGCCTTGTTCTACGATAAATATTGTGACAGACGCGAGGTGTGGGGGATTTTTTTGGTGCTCCTTGTACGTTCACGTTTATCTTTTATTTCATATGGGTTTTCTTTTCATTTGCTGTTTAGAATCAAGGTTTTCAATGGCAAACATAAAGTAAGGACTTCGAACGTAACTTTACGAGTTTTAGGAATCTTTTGCATTCTAGCAATAACTTGGTGAGAAATGCATTCCTGAAATTAATACTGAAACGACAAAGGTAATAATAATAATAATAAGGTATACATGGCATTACCGGTAGCTGAAATGATAAATTAAGGCCCCAAGACGTTTAAAAAGACTGTGATTTGTGTATTTTACAAAAGGCATTGTGTGTGTGTGCCTGCTGAAATACGTCCTGATTAATCACGCTGCCACTGCTAGTGAATTTTACTAGATACCACAAGAACTTCATTAGCAACACAATTTGTTTCTCTCGCTGTCAGCTTTTATGTTTCCGTCTGTGTGTAACCATTTAGCAAAGGCTTCCGTTTATTTGTATTTTCAACAGATTGTTATCCCAGACGGTTGAAACTTCCTTTCGTATATATCGTAAGTGCAGCCGCTACTCCTTTGTGACACAGTGAAGCCGGTAATGTCATCACACGGAATTTCAGATCAAGATGCACCAAGCCTGCATTGTTTTTTAATCTAGAGAGAACAAGGATCAAAAACAAATATCAGCAGGATTATAACTAACAACTGTATTCTTTTTTCCTTCCTCTACTATGTTCTACTATATAGAAGTACTGTATTCCATTCAAAAAATTAATGTCAAGGTTTTACAGGAAATACTTTTTTCAGGCCTCCTGAAACACATGAAAGAAAACATTTTTTGAAAATTTCCTCGTGTCTGTGAGCAGCATAACTTATAGACGAAAATTTCGTCGATTACCGAACTTTAATCTTCATCATCTTTCAGGGATACGATGGAAGATTTTCAAAACGATTTCTCCTTTCACATGAACCTCTTAAAACTTTTGATTTTCTCAAAAATGGCTCTTACATATTTTGATTAAAATACGTTTAAAATATGTTCACGACAAATGAACTTTGACTTGTCTAGGAATATTTTAAATATTTTTTAAACTGGTAAATAGTAAGAGATGAATAATATCTGACCACACAATAAACATAGATGTAGTTGAAAGCATACAAGTTATGCCAAATACAATTAATGTAATATTAACCATTTTTAAGATATTCTTTCTTATTAGTTTAATTTTTCAAAAAAAGTTATTTTTTAAGTGAAAAATAGCTACATTTTCTTTCTTCTTTTCTTCCTTTCCCCTCTCGTTGACATGCAAAGACAATGGCATTTTAAACACATTACATAGAACTGCTCTTAAACTATTTGACTATCGTTTAAACCTAGTGTACTTCGCTAATCTCCACGTAACCACAAGTAAATGCATAATAAATCAATTTCTCCAAATGTTTATCAAGATTAACACGTACATAGAGGGCTAAGTTTTCTTAATAATAGTGGAAGGAGAATGGGTAGAGAAAGTTATATAAGTATAATATGTAACACATTTTTGTATCTAATTCATACTTACCCGGTAAATATTTCCAAAATTAAAGAAAAAAAACATTAAGAAAGGAACATAATTTAAAAAGAAAATAAAGAAAGTAAAATTAGCTAATCTAGTGCCTAATAAGAAGAAAAGAAATCGACTCCAATTTGTATCAGCAAGACATTAAACAAATCAAGCATTAGATAGAGATAAACACTAACTTTCAATGACATTTTCGTTAAGTTACAATTGGGATGCAGAAGGCTGAAGTTACAGTCAACTTAATGAAAAAGGAGTAGCCATGTTGCCATGATATGGTTAGGTACTTCTGAATGGTAAAATAATGTTATTAAGTATAAAAGCACTCAAACAAATAACAGCAAATATCTCGGAAATGGCTGATTCCATAAAAATAAGTATTTGGAAAAATTATATGTTTAAATAGCTTTACATTTTTCTGTAGTTTGGTTATTGTTTATCTTATTCTCTTTACCAGTTTTCCTTCGGAAAGAAGAAGGTTTCATAGCCTATTCCTAGAAAATTAAGGATATACATTTTATTAGTTGCACAAATATCTTGAACAAGATATGTTTGGGCCAATTTTCTAAAATCAAAGAAAACGAAATATTTCGCTATAAAGGATAGTTTTGGCTTGGAGTATTAATAAAGCCCTGTGGCTCTGTTACGACTGATACTACTCTGAATTAAGTTATATCCCTATTAAGCTGTATTGCCCGAGGACCGGAGATAGTGCGTGAATAAATCAGCAAGTAACAACTTACTAAATTGATTTAAATTAGTTATGATAACATAGATTGCACTCTTACAAGATTGTTACCTCCTTTAGCTCCATGAGCAATCCCCAATGTTACTAAGAAAGACAGCTTAAAATGATGCAATTACTTAGTTACAGTTTCACTTTTGCTTCACAAATGATACAAGCTCTTGCTTGTATTTTAACATCCGAGTCCATTGAAGTCTTACTACACAATTAACATATTACCCGACCCTATCTGAATGTTTAAGACAATTCTTTCACTGAAATACCCATTAGCTAATGATATATCTTACATTTAAAACTACCTAATTATCTGCTTCACATTTAAATGTGTCTAACGTATCTGTACATCGTTAACCTCTTTATTAGCGCCCTAATGACCAAGTTGTGGACGGGCCCTTAAACCTGACACACTCACTCGCTCACTCACTCAGTCACTCACTCTTTCTTGGCATTTAATTTCCTTCACCACAATCTTTTATTTCTTAACAAACCACAATCTGCGACAAACTTCCCAGGCCAAACTGAGATGCTCGAGAGGAAACTGTTTCTATTAAATTGATTACCATAATATTAAAGATACATTTACACCGTCCATGCATTCAATGCCTTTGTAATAGTCTCGCTTCTTGTACTACCAGGGGTCTGATGGATATTCAGACAACTTCGTCAGCTTAGGCGCATCTGTCATTCACAGTGAACTTCAGCGGTTCATCCTCGAAATCAGGGGCCATTCCTCTTCTTGTATTTATGTCAAGAATAGTCATTACATTGCATTTAAAGTCACCTTAACCATATCTATCTATCAAGGTACTTGGGTCGACTCTTTCCATACAGGACTACCAAAATTATGTGTCTTTTAGCAGTCAAATGTTTTATTGCCGTGGAAATCAACTTGAATTTCCACCTTTTAAAACTCTATCAGATGAGCAGCCCAATAAATAGAAAATAGAATATCATTTTCCTCTGCAAATGTTCCCTTATAAACCCACAGTCCTAGAAGACAAGGAATTCCTCCCTTGCAGGCAGCAGAACAGCACTGTAACGCGGAAGCCAAGGAACAACTCTATTTCTCCCCCCCCCCTCTCTCTCTCTTCTATCCTTCTATCTCTTTAGAAGAAAGAAAATCAACACCTGCGGCTAGTAGAGTCAGTTTGCTGAACGCGAGTGCAGTTGCTGCACAATAGAAATGTTCGCTACCCACAACTAAGGACTGTCATAAATCCATCTTTACGCTTCAGAAAAGGTAAACCTCTATCCCTGTCCTTCAAGACCAATAGCAACCTTATTTTAAGGGAGTGACAGTTACATGTTGACTTCTCGTGGAGTCTCAGTTGCCAAAATTCTGAATTCATAAATTTTCTGATTCGTCCTTGCTACACGGGCTGAGAATCAAGAACCCGTGTCGTAAAACGATTACAAGAGTTGCTCAAAGGAGGCGACCGAACTGCACACGTGTTGACTAAACAGATTCTACTACTTCACGCACTACGTGTCACCTTGTTCTCTTTATCCCGTTTCACCCTCTCACGTCCACATAGTTGATTAGAAACTAAAGATAGAAATGGAAAACGGCATTCAAAATAGTACCGGTACACAACATCTTACATGGATACGACACAAAAATGTTCCCACCCCAGGCTATTCCTTATGTACTTGCTTAACTTTTAATTTCTTAAAAATGATTGAGTTTTAGGGTATGCAGCGAGAGGGGGACCTCGAGTACTGTGATCTAAAGAAGATCCTTACACTTCAAAATATTATTTACACTTAAAATATTTGTATAGATGTTCTTTTTGCAAAAATGATTCAGTTATAGGTTTTACAATCGAGAGGGAATGTGTAGCAGTACGACCTACATAGATATGTTGTGTGTAGCTAATACCTCCCATTAGGAAATATCGAAGTGAAGGTACCACAGGAAATCACAAACCGCAGGCAGGTGTGGTACAGAGACACGCGGAAGTCCCTGAAGTTCCAAGCTCGAAGAGCAATTGCACTGCTGGAGCTTCCTAGAGAGGGAGATGAACGACCCGTTGACCAAGGAGCCCTCCAGTATCAATGCGGAGTACCCTTTCCTTTGAGGAAGCCATCGTGTTATCTCTCCGACACCGCCACACGCCACGAAACCTAGGAGCACATTAGAAAGATGAGTTGAAAATGGAATTAAAATGGAAAAATATCCAGCCTATTGAGTGGAAGTCGCCAGAAATGCAACTTAACACGTTACCGCGAAGGCATCTAGCTTGCTTGATTATTGAGTAATATGCACGCGTTTTCAGATAACATTTAAATAATATTACTCTGAACTTAAGCTATTTGTAGATTCACACGTCTGCATTTAATAAGTTTAAGCACATGAGTTTAATGAAAACTATTGTATGGATAATACTCTTCTTTGAGATACACGGGCCCATATCTCTGATACTAGTCATTCTATTGAACGTGGCTACCACAGAGAACAGCGAAAGAGACTGTGGTGTGTGAGCCATTAGGTATTGAATGATTAATTGTAAGCGGATGATGGCGAGCCTGATGCGAGTCATACTCTGATTCGGCTAATGGAATCTTTTACTTCTTTATTTGGACGTTTGAGTAGCCTTAGCACCATGAGTTTCATGTGCATTCAGACTAATCTCATAACTCAATATTATTACGTGTATATGCCAGCCGTGTATATCTCCTTATTGACAATCCATTAAGTGCTTATTAAATAAATGACATCACTGACCTCGTGCAATCGGCTTAAAGTACGGGCTCATTACTGCAACAGAAACAAAGTAATGTGTTATTTCACTGACGGAGGCACTGCTTTCCGATCTAATATACAGGGCGTTTCAATGAGCATTGAAACTACGAGACGCATGACTAAAGGTCTCATCATGTTTCAGATCAACAGGCTAAAACATATGTTTTAATTTAAAGATTTTACAGACAATACAAAATCTATTGCTTTTGGGTGATAAGACACTTAAGTACCCAAATAAGAATATCTTTTTTTTTTTTTTTTCAAATTCCCCTACCAGATATATTAGTATAAATATGTATAGGTCCAGATGGTGCTTTGCATTCCTAAAAGTATCTATTTTCAGATTCTGTGCCGTGAAGGATTGATAAATATCTAATATTTGCACAAATTTCTCTGAAATGAAAGGAGGGAAAAACGAGGATTTTCAAAATTGGGTTGATGGCATGTTACAAATCGTACTTACTTTTCCCCTCATGTATCCTCAGTATATAATCCAATGCAAAATAAACATTCATTTGCATCATCAGCTACTGTCTCTTATTAGGGACCTTAATAGGATCCAGGATACACTGAAATTTCTGGCTGCTTATGTTCAAAGATGTCATTGTAGACATTACTAAATCCGCTTATAGCAACTTCTAGTGTCCTATATTACTAACAAGTAATTTAATTTTACTTAGAATTCATTTTTGTAAAGCTCTACAGCTTCAAAGAGTATGACAATAAAATTTCCAACTCGTGCAACAGTTTTCTCCTTTTCGGATTAGCACTACTTGTATTACCGGTAACACACAATGATATCCTATCTAAACAAAATAATTATGTTACTGCTATTTCCAGCAGAGAGCAGCACGTCGTTGGTGGGATACATCGGTGTCTCTTATTGGGAATCTATGACGAAGTAAAACAAGTATTTGACTATGAATGGAACAGTAAACAGAACATTAAATGTTACGACCTCAGAAGCAAAACAAAATGGAAATTTTATAAAGTAGTGACTATAACAATAGTAATGCATGGAAGTAAACTATATAATAAATAGGGCAAACAGAAAAAGAATAGAAAACCCGAAATGAGATGTCTAAGAGCACATTTACACTTTAAGATAAGGAAAGAATTGAAGCAATTGGCAAACCGTGAAATCAATGAAAATAAAGATAACTGGTATCAGCACGGATTAAGGGCGAAAGAGGAAAAGATACAAAAACTGTTTTAAGTAATATACCTAAAGGATACCACCAAATAGAAAACCCAAGAACAAGATGGAATAACATGTTTAACTAAGAATAGAATAGACTGATATACTTAATGGAAGTAATTTTGCATCAAAGAAATAGTGCAATCATGCGCCAGCCCAATTAATGAGAAAATAATCAAATACTACATCTGTTTAACAAAGGACTTTAAGACTAAGGTACGAAGAAGTCAAAACTTTGGTCCTAGAAATGACAAAGTATCCCAAAGATATTTTGGATGGGTCTCTCCAGTAAGCATGATGAAGGAGCAGTTGTAGGAACAGCTGGTAAATTATTTTCTTTGCTTTAAAACAAGACAAAATACATCAGCTTTCGGTGCAGAAGTAGAAGCCATAAAGACGGTAGATCTACAGAACAAACTAGCTGCCTTGTGTGATATACAGTGTGGATTAGGTTCTGTAAACAAGCACTGCACTGATCAAAGAACGAATCGTTAAGTACTGAACTCTGTGTGCATAAGTAAGACAACTGTTGCATCACTCTACTCCTGTAGACAAATGCTGAAAATGCATCGAAAATTGGACATTGTGCTGTTATGAGTCTCACTAGCTAGCCCTGAATGAGGCAGGTGCAATGATAACAGCAACTCGCATAGTGTCGTGAACTTGTGCTGTTTTGCATCTGGTGGCTTCAATTGTTCGCAGGGTAAAAGCCGCCGATATGACCATGGATATTAAAGACGGTATATAAATGGGTTTAACTTCCGTTCCCCTCCCACTTCTATGTTCGAGTGTTCAACTAACCGCCACAAGCTGACAATCCGAGTGTTCTTTTCGTTTTTCTTTCTTTTTTCTTTTTTTTTAACGTTTCTATTACAAAAAAAGAAGCTTGGCATATTTATTAAAGGAGGTAATGCATTATCCCAAACGAAGGCGATGCGTACCACTACAATAGATAATTTAATGTTGTTTGTTTTCTTCATATTTGTAGTGACCAGCACGTATAAAGTTCTATCACTTAAGCCTGCTATATTTTATATGTCATAAAATATTTACACAACATTTTATTTCTATTAACCTGAAGAAAATAGAAGAATAAAATTTTATAAGCGTTTGAAGCGTTAGAGAAATACATTTTAATGTAACAATGCGGATTCTTTGTTTACAGTTTTTAATGATTGTGCAGAAACTATTAGTAAAATAATTTGGTAATAATGTCTATGAGCAGTAACGTACTTTTTCTTAGCAACGTAATAACATCATAGTAAATCCTGGGACATTCCCTCTGACTTCACTTCTACATAGCCGTTAATAAATTTAAAACGTATTTAAAATACCAGCTTATTGCCTTCTTACCACGTGCATAGTAGGTAAAGAAGGATTTGACTCGAAATTCAGTTTTGAGGTAATCTGAATCCACAAATAGTAGTCTTTTAAAATAGTCCTTGTGCATGTGTATCGGTGTATATGTGAACAGCAATAATAAAAAACGAAAAGTCGGTTAAGTACCAAACTTGGTATTTAAGTTTAGCATTTTTCAATGATGCGACACGAAAGATATTCAAAAGAATATGTCTATTCCAGACTACCATTTACATGAAACATTTCCGAAATGTTTTATTTTCTCAAAAAGTCTCAACTTTGATTAAAATAACACATGTTTAAGGTATTTTCATGAAAAATGAAATGTGTATATCGAATTTCCGGAAATGTCCTTGCAATTCTATTTATAATTGATCACTTTTGTGTAAAAGTCCGGTTACTTTTTTAACATTTTCTGTCCTCTAAGTTTTACTACAAATGTAGAACTTTCTTCTTGTTGTTAACACAGTTTATGGTCTTTGTGTTCTTAAAATTCACAAGTGTTCTTCTCATAATCTGCCTCAGTTTTTCAATGTCTTTCTCCAGTTCCTCTGTGTCTTATATCATGACTATTACGATACAATCGCTCGACGACACATATGCACTCACTGACAGGCTGGCCGTCTCACTCTCGTAACTAAAACCTAACTGTACACGACAACTTACACGACTGTAAACAACAATTCGCTCAAGGCTAAACTGCTACTGACTCTAAACAGATTAAAACTAGAACTAACTCTAAAACTGACTCATCTCGCAGTCTGCGTGGTCCTATTTACTTTGGAGCCAGCGTCACGTGACCTTCGAGAACCCTTCATGCACACGTGTAATGATGACTAAGAGGAATTAGCTAGAAGCTTCTGGACACTACTGGTGTTATGGCGCTGTTAAGGTCGCGCACATACAACCGCTGCAGACCGTTCACCCCCTCTCTCGTTCGTACATTCTTGAACGACACAAAGACGCACTACAGTAACAGTTTTCAACAAGATCCCAAAAAGTACAGTAATAACAGAAGAAACGCTGAAAGTCATTGAGAAGTGGTCGAATTCAACCAAAGGAGCAGTTTACCCGTTCCATTACTCCAAACATCGCTTTACTAACAAACTTCACAGCAATAGTAACTGACACGGAAAAACTAGCAGTACATAGATTTAAAATTACATATAGTCCACAATAGCTGTGTAATGGTGAGCAGCAATAATAGATCATCTTCTATGGATATGCCCCAAGATCAGTCAACTATGCAGGATTTTCAAATGGGAAACCAGATGTGACAGAAACTGGCCAACAAGTTACCGTATTGTTATGAATAAATACTTAGTCGTTTACGTGCTTCGCGAATAATACAAATTTTGATCAATTTTAAAACAACAATTAAACTTCAAAACCTGTTATAAAGTAAATGTGTATGTAATCTAGTTGTGTAGATATGTTAATGTATTGTGTATAAGTATTTAAGAAATTTGTTATGTTATTTATTATGCTAACTGTAATATTTACGTAAAAGTATGAATTGTGCAAATCATGTAATGTTACGTAATGTAATGATGTTGAAATTTAAAAGGAGGTAGCAGAAGTTTAAGATATTTTCAAGGCAAAATATTTATCTTGGGCTTCCTGAAAGTGCTTAGTGAGGTCCCCTTTATTATGAAAGTATCATATATAATTTGTAAACCGTTGCAAAAGATGGCATATACATTGAACGACATTGTACAGAATTTTAACATAAAAATATCAATGGAGAAAACAAAAACAATGGTATTTTGAGTTGTATACCCAGTCCGTCCCAAGACAGTACTGGACAATAGAATTCTGGAATTAGTGTCAACATTCAGTATTCTTGGGTATAGAATATCATACATCAATGAAGTGGATATATACGGAAAACTAAAAAAATTTAATTAGGTACATAACTGGGACATTAAAAGGGATATTAAAAAAATAAGGTAAGGCAAGAATCGATAATACCTACAGTCAAATATGGATCTGAAAGGTAGACTAATACGAATTAACACCTGAAAAAACACAATCGGCAGAAATGAGGTTCCTGAGATCTATAGCAAGATATAGAAAACTGGATTGAAAGACTAATGTAAGAATTCGTGAAGAATTAAAAGTAGATAAATTAAACAACATAATTAAGACATATAAGGAACTTTGGAAGGTATACTGAGAATGCCAAATAAAAGAATACCCAAAGCAGCTATAAATTAAAAGCGACGAGGTAAAAGGAACCCAGGGAGACCAAAGTTTCTTTGGCATAAACAAATTGGAGCCAGAACGGGTTGAATGCCCAAGCCGTGAAATAGAAAAAGTAAACCATTAAAGACGAAATCTTACCCATAAAAACATAGGTTCTGGTAAAAGACACAATTTACTGCCTGGCGAAGCGACGAGGCATATTGGCCTTAGTTGTCGAGCACTCCGATTGCTTGTTATCTTGTTTATTCGAACAGGGAAGCATTACTAACTTGGCGTACAGTCAGTAATGCAATGCAAATTAATAATCTCTCGCACCAGCCGATATGAGACGCTGCTGTCCTGTATATATTACTGCATCTGAAGAGTGTGTACATACACTGTCTCGCCGTGTATGTGCGGTAAGGTCACGTAAGCAACCAGGCAGTTTCACATTCTTTCCGATACGCCACATTGGCCTTGCCAGGTAGTACACCAAATGCATTTTTGTGGCATTTAGCATTTCTGAGGTTTTGTTTGTTATTAATTAGAATGTTGAGTACTTTTGTCAACTGGAGAATTACTATTGGTTTCTCTCTCTCTCTCTCTCTCGTTCTCTTTCTGTCTCTCTCTCTCTCTCTCTCTCTCTCTCTCTCTCTCTCTCGTGGTCCTGCAAAGAAAACGTAATTTTAAAGGTAACACATGGCGACCCAGATTACAGAATATTACAGAAAATATGTAATAAAACCATTTCTGTAAACGTGTATCTCGATTAACATGCATTACATAGAAGAACAAGCTCTTGTAATAATTAATTCTTGAAGATCATGTGACTATAACAAATCAGATTTTTCTAATAATTTACGAACTCTGTTTTGATTTGTTTTCTGCTCTCACAGCATTTTATCTCAAAGTTGCAAAAGCGGAAAGCTCTCGAAATGCTTGACTAATGGGAAAACCGTAGCGAGCATTTCATGCGCCATGTTTTCGGTAAGTTAGGGTGGATTCTCTTACTCGAACCTGCAAACAAATATAAACGGCAGCGATGATGCAATAAATATGACCGTTACTGTAACTTATAAATCACTATTATTACTGCATGGAAAAATCGTGAAAATCTAGCGGCCGTAAATATACGTACGCAATGCGCCCGAAAGATAACGCCTCGCGCTTTTAGTTCCCAGCAGAATAAATGGCCGTTCTCTTCTAAAACACTTTCTGATTAATTAAGCTGTCAAGTGTTTTATAAACTTTCACAGCTATGACTGATTGCGAGGAGATTTCGTGAAAGCGCAATGTTTTCGACTTGGTAGTAGTAGTAGTATGCGCTACTTACCTAAGTATATTTACCACAAAGGTTTCTGATTAATTAGGTTCCAGAGAGAAGCTTGTAAGGGGTTTGTTGAACTGCTAAACCTATGATAAACGATTCGCAGTGACAGTTTTGTAATTATAAGTATAAAGTTGTCTCCCTCCAACAACGCACAATGCAGGAGGTCGTGAATTAAGCAGCTTAGCGTGGCTCCGAATTTGCGGCGAGGCAGATATTTCTTTCTGCGAACCTAGCTCAAGAAAGTAGAGTGATTTCAAGATCCACCTTTAATGGTTTTTCTCTGCTTTTTTATGTTAGCTTTAGTTTTAGGTATTCAGCCCGTAGTCGGATCCTCCCACCTCCGTCTCCTCAAGCCGAGGTGGCGCTGTGAGTTTTTTATAAGGTACAGTCTGTAAAACAAACTCCACACTCGACGAGAATATGTCAAATTTCTCGCTTTTTAGTGCTCATATGAACAATAATAATTTTTTGCTGTAAATATGCCATTTTAGACGGAAGTATCTCCACTTTATCTACCTAAACTTTTGGGGAAATTATCATTCGTGAAATTACAATGGTTTTTAAAGTAAAACTAATTTCCTGTCCATATTGAATAATGGTTATAGATTTACAAGCTTGCTTCTATATGTTGACCAAAAATTAGAGCCCTACGATCTTTATATATTACACTATTTTTTTAAACAAATCAACAACTTCCCACATTTGGCAAAGTAAACAAAGGAAACAGTATATTACTAGCCATTAGACAAAATGTTAATTATTTAATTTTAATAATTACTTTAATTAACGTTTAGTCTAAGAAAAAATGTAGAGCGACAAAGAATTATACCAATCGCTCAAAAATCATGCTTTCTCTTTTTATTTGCTTCTAAGGAGTGTTATGTATCTCAATAATGGCAGAACCGATTTTTATGATTTACAACATACTCTAGCTACAATTAGAGGACAAGCTTATTTTTCCAAAATGTTAATTTACTTTTAAAATTTCTCTACCACTTGTCTTGAATCCCCGCTAGCATTAATTGCATTTGTTCCTGGTAATGAAAGGAACGGTATATAAAACTGCCTATTCGTCTGTTGAATAGATATCAGTAAACTCAGCTGAATGTTGGAAATATGACTTGTGTAAACCGAGCTGCTCTGCTAATGTCCTCAATCATTTTTTCCATGGCTGTACGTACCTACTGAAATTTCTGTGATTAGTCTATGAAGATCCTTTCATACTGATTACCTATTTTTTACAATTTTGATTCATTAATGAATTAAAATTCAGTTATAACAGTTATAACTGTTAGATAAAAACTTACTACAGGGAAATTGTTGAAGTAATTCAAATGCACAACTTATTTTAAATACATTTTTACCTAATAGTTTCTTTTCGAAGTCACGTGCTGCTAGAGTGTTGCTCTCTAGTGCACCTTCGAGACTGGCTGCCTGCCAGACTTGCAGAGGTCTTGGCGGACGATAAACAAGCGGTAGACAGATTTTTTAAGCTTTTTCGTGGAGAGTAACATGAGTTTGAGGATTTGAAGCTTTAGATACGTGGTTTTTATAATCTTTAGACATATTTATCACTTTGTTTTAATTTTGGCTTTTGCCACTCTGTTCTTTATATTTATGTATATTTTCCTTTTTAGTAGTAACTTTATTTTTATTGAAGTTTATATGTAGCTTTTGCCGTGAGTTATTTTTAAGGGTGACCATGTAGTTGAGCGCCCTTATACCTACATCCCCTGCAAGCGCAAGTGCATTATTTAATGGATATGCTTGAAATAGTAGGCTTTTTTCTTTTTTACAAATATATATATATATATATATATATATATATATATATATATATATATATATATATATATATATATATATAATTAATTAAGTAACGTAGCATGGCTAGAAGAATAATTCTTGGTGGGAATATTGTAATATATATAAGCCATAAATAAAGAATAAATAAATTAGTGCAGCTTATCGGTTTTTCGTCACGTTATTTCTGGATGTAAATCAAATATTATGAGCATATTACAAGCATACAGAATAACTACAATTTGTGATTTATTATATCTCTTACTTTTGTATAACCCGACCAAGGCGAGTGCAGTCCTGCATGGGAAGCGGCAAGCAGGCGAACTAACGCGGTGACGACACGAATAAGTCACGAAATGCTGTACAGTCTGATTTACTAACGTGCAGCGTAGTGTTCAGTGCACAAATGTACTGTATTTTAAAGTATTTGTGAATATATTTGATTTTTTATGGTATGAGTATACATACAATACATATAATACAGTGATACACACAGAGAAAATGTCAATATAAGATCTGTTATTGTTCACCTTTGCCAACCGCACTGTACAGGAGGACGGGCAAGCCGTAATGCGTACAAGTGGCGCCCTCCGAAGCAGGATTGCACTGGCCTTGGTCGGGTTATACTAACTCATACTATGAGTAATACCCAAGAAAAATTATTCTGCTGTCGATCTACAGAGCGTGGCATAATTGAATGTAGTATAGAGAGAGAAAAAGAGAGAAATGCATAGAGATTGGTAGTAGAGGATTGGGAGAGACTGTAATATGGGTGAAGTTGCTTTACAAAAGTTATACAATAGCCAAACATGATAACAAAGATAATTAAATAGTTTCTCGATGATCGTAAATACCTGGTGCTTACCGAGGGAAATGGCTCCCGGGGTAGCACCTGTGGCCAACATTCTGGGGTCGCGGTTTCAAATCCCGGAAGCGGCAAACCATGGTTGGATTTTCTCGCGGTTTTCATTAGCTTCTAGGTAAATACCAGATTGGATGTTAAAATCACGTTCTAAAGTTATGCCTACAGAACAAACTAAACAGAAGTAAAAGTAAAATCTGGCGTGTTGCATTCACACGACCTTCTCTGTTCCTCTACATACTATTCATTCAGAAACGTATTGTTCTACCTGTTTTTGTTAATACAGATTAACCTGAAACTCATGCTCTCAAATTTTGCTGTAGGATGGCGTAAACGTTTTTAAAGACCTTGTTCATGAGATTTGCATGGCTACAAGGAAAAACGATTATTGACTTTCCAGTTGAGAAAAGTAGAAATTCTTAAAAAGTTGAAAGCAATTATTAGGTACAGCTTGGAATGGATTAACAATTTCGGTTTGACATTACTGGTGTGCTTTAACAAGATCTACACTATGTGCTTCGGAAGATTTTGCATATGGGCCAGTCAGCCTATTTTAAACGGCCAGAAAAGAGAAATAAATTACTTCAATGGGTTCTTTACTTGAATTAACGTATCTTGGGTATTCTGACAGTTCCCTCGGCGTGCTTTACGCACGTGATAGGGGAGTGGCACAGCAGTCAGTTGTCATGACAACCAGGTTTGACCTTGAAGTAGCCAAAACATTTCACGATGGAATTGCGTGGCCACGAAGTCTATTGACTACTTGAAGGTGAAACCTGGTAGTCATGACAACAGAGCGCCGTGCCACTCCCCTATCATGTGCGTAGCACATGCCATCGGAACTGACAAAATATCCAAGTTACGTTAATTCAATTATAAAACTCAGTGCTTCTTATAGCTTCTTTATGTTAGTCGAGATACATATTTGCAGAAATTATTTTATTGCTGATTTTCTAGTAGCTGCAAAGGGAATAAGAACACAGTAGTCTTTGAGTGATAGTCAAATCTTTTAAACCTTTAAAATTCCACTCTCTCTGCACGGGCAATAGAGAAAAAAGTGAATACGACTATCTCCACTTGAGAAAAGCTGTAAGTAAAACTCACACAAATAACAATGAATATCTCCGAAATGGTTCACGCCACAAAACTTGAGGTTTAACAAATTATACACTTCTTTTAAAGTAAGATTTCCTCTATCTCTTACCGTTTACCAGTTACGCAAAGGTCATCAAGACTGCATATGCTATCGCAAAAAAAAAATTCAAAATATGCATTTCATTTGCCATGGAATACCTTAAACATGCGGCATTTTAATCAAAATCGTGTCATTTTTGGAAAAATCACAATTTTCGAAAGCTTTTCCATGTAAAGGGTAGTTGAATTTGGGGGAATTTCCTTTAAAATCTTTGTGTCGCATCCTTGAAATAAATTAACCTTAAAAAACCAACTTTGGTTCTTAACCGACTTTTCCTTTTTGAGTTTGCTGTTCGTAGATACATTCACACACATAAACACATATGGACCTTTTTCTATAACTGCTTTTTTTTAGATTCAAGGGATCTCAAAACATATTTTCTGTGAAATCTTGACATTGAATTTTTGGGTGGCGCGCAATACTTCCCGTGCTTACTATGCGTAGTAGATAAAGTGAAAATCTTGTTCACATGGTGCTCTCATATTCAAGTGCAACCTCTTTGTTAGCGTATGCGCTATAACACTTTGTCATTTCCGATTTACAGGGGCTCGAACGTGTAGTGCAAGTGTAGATACTGCAAGTAAGAAAAGACACAGGCTGCTTTGTGTTGTGTAAAATATTGTTATCCCGGAGTGTGTGCGAGGAAGTTAACAAAGTCTCAACATCGGTTTTCCATTCCCAGCCTTTGAAGGCAAGAAGGCACATAAATCTCATTGCAGTAAAGACGGCAAGGAGAACAGATGTATGTATGTACATATACACATTCAGCTCGGAGACTCGAACCTGCGAGAGACGTGGCAGCTGCTGCGATGATGGCTTTTTAACCTGAATTTGAAGTCAGGCCTGCCAACGCCACGTAGTGGCCATCCATCAAGTTGGCAGTTCCTTCTCTCGATTCGGAACATGGTGCGTCACAACGTGCCCCGTATTCCAGGGGTAACCCTACTCTCCTCCCCAAGAAGATGTGGTACAGTCCGGATCTTAGCTTGGAAGCTCCTGCGATAAAACACTTTCCACTTCCTTTATTTAATGTGATGTGTTTTTCGTCGAAATAATTCGGCTAACCTCGTAGTTCCGTTTCTAACAACATTACAGATGTAGGTATCCAAGAAACCGATTCACTGATTTATTACCTTCTCTAGTAGAAGAGGTATTCGACCCAAAACTTCAATCTCGAGATTTCATTGTTAATATATGTTTTGACGGCCCCTGAGTCCAAAAGAAAAGCAGTTTTAAGAAAAGAGGTCCGTGTGTGTGTCTCTGTGTGTGTGTGTGTGTGTGTGTGTTATTGTGTGTTTGTGTCCCACTATGAACAGCATTTGGTTAAAAACCAAATTTGGTATTTAGGTTTAATATCTTTCGAGAATTCAACAATAACATTTTGAAGAAAAATTTTCATAAATCTTTATTTTATCAAAAATGACTCCAGCGTTTTTTGTTTAAATGTCATATGTTTAAGATATTTTTATGGAAAATGAAATGTATATTTTGAATTTTCTGGCTGTAGCCTGCGCAGTCCTATTTACTCTTTATGACTTTTACATAACTGGTAAACTTTCATCAAAACACAGAAGTTATGTCTAATTGTGAAATTAACCATTATTTCTTATTTGTGTGGCTTTTGCAATACTGAAACTTTTCTCAAATAGAGATAGTCGTTATTCACTTTTTCCCTATTGCCCGTGCAAAGAGAACGGAATCTTAAAGCTTTAAAAGATTTGACTATCGCTCAAAGACTACTGTATTCTCTTATTCCCTTTGCAGCTATTAGAAAATCAGCAATAAAATAATTTCTGCAAACATATATCTCGACTAACATAAAGAAGCTATATGAAGGTATAGGAGTTTGTAAGAATAGTTAATACAAGAGCGCAAAATGCAATTATTTTTGCCCCTTTTTCTACCGAAGTGATGGATTCCTCCTAAAAGTTCTATATTTAGGCTTAACCAATATTTCATGCATTGAGGTTCACAGTTTCCATTAAGAAAGAAGAAAATATGACTAAATACATTTAAATAACGCTGTTTACGCAGTGCAGTTTACATTTAGATACAGTCTATGAACTATTCGTGTAAAAACTTATTCAGGTCTCCAAGTCCAGGTAATTGCCATACACGTTTGCATAAATAGTTGTATGGCTAACACAAAATTTAATGGTAAATAGTAATGGTCAGATATCAGCCGCCATTAAATGTTGTGTCTGTCATAATTTATGTATCGTCACAGGTGCATAGCAAATTGTTTACATTTTCAAAACAGGTTGAAAACAGGTTGTTTTGTATTACTTAGCAATTCCGCACTCTTTTTTGATACTGCAAGAAACATCTGGTTAACTACTGCGCTTAAGAAATCCGAGTAGATTACTTTTTCTTCACACTATTGTTTAGCTTTTTACTCGGAGTATTTCTTGAAGCTACTCTTACACGAAATTCTGAATAAACAACCAGTTGCAGCTATGATTCTTGTAATTTTTTGTGTAACTTGTTTTGAAAAGGTAGTTATTGCTTATTATGTGGGTTTTTGTGGTGAGATGTTTCTTTTTTTAACGATGTTTGTAATTAATATATTGGTTCCGTTACCTTCTTGAAATTCGATGTTCCCGGTCCTAACTCAGCCGGTTCTCGTGAGATGTCTTTTCTACATGCGTTGGCCACGGAAAAGCTATTGTTATATTATATACAATGTCAATCATTTGGCTTTTTGTCGCCTTTACTTTGACTTACAATGATCCTCTGAAATTACAGATACATTGGATTTATTAAAATTTACCTTTCTCACGAGGATCTCTGTTACATTTTATTCTGTTACACTCTTTTGAATCGTTCGTGTTTTCCTGTATTAATATATAACTGTCGTTTTCCAAAGGCTTTATATTTAAAACTTTCTTATGAGGGCTTACAAAGAAAAAGTATTCACTAATTATGTTAATTCTTCTACATTACAAAAGAACATCTTTCCACGGTCATAGTCTTCAGAGAGGTTCTAATTTCAAATCCTAAATGCCTATAAAAATCTATACAAGTCCTGTGTCTTAGAATTGGAGCACCTGGAGCAATAGCAACAAATGCTTATTAAGATGTCTTGACTACTCCACGACGTGGTTGTTGTAATAACATAGTCGCTACTTCTTAGAGAATGCGAGTACAAACAAACCCACCTATATTTTTGCAAGCACTATACATAAATGGCCACAAAGTAACAGTTTTAATCTATAGAAGAATGCCAAGCAGATAGAAAGTAGCGGAAAACGCGTAAAACGCTTCTGCTATTTATAACACGGTTTCTAAGTTATATTTATTGCCTTAATTGGCATTCTGTCAAAAAGTTGAAATATCTCTTAGTAACCCTTAGATATGTGTACCTGTTTATAGTTTATGTATACCCGAATATTATATATATATAAGCCATTTATACTACATTTGGGCTTTGTTTTCCGCTCCTTCCTTCCTTCCTTCTTTTCTTCCTTCCTTCCTGCTTTCCTTTCTACTTACTCCCTTCCTCCCGCTCTCCCTTCTCCCTTCTTCACCCTCCCTCGTCCTCCACCTCCGCCGCTCCCTCCCCCTTCCTTCTCCTTCACTCCTCCCTCCTCCTTACCTCCCTTCCTTCCTTCCTTCCTCCCTTCCTCCCTACTTTCATTCATCCCTTCTTCCTACCCTCCTCTCCCTCTTCTCCCTTCCCTACTGCCTTACTTCCTGCCTTCCTACCTCCCTTCTTCCCTCCCTATCTCCTTCCTCTTCCCTCCCATCCCTCCCCTCGTACTCCTGCCTTCCTTCCTGCTTTCCTTCCTCCTTCTCTCCCTTCCTTTCTCCTTCTCTCCCTTCCACCCTCTCTCTCCTCCTACCTCTCTCAATTCCTCCTTCCCCCTCCCTTCCCCCTTCATCCACTCCTCCCTCCCTTTCATTCCTTCTTTCATTTTTCTTTCATTCTTTCTTTATTCTTTCATCCTTTGTTTCATTTTTTCTTTCTTTTTGCATTTCTTTCTTTGCTTAATTCTTTCTTTGTTTCTTTCATTCTTTCCTTCTTCCGTTCATTCTTTGACTATTTGTTTCTTTTATTCCTTCGTTTTTTCTTTCATTCATACGTTCATTTATTATTTCTTTCTTTCTTTCTTTCTTTCTTTCTTTCTTTCTTTCTTTCTTTCTTTCTTTCTTTCTTTTATTTAATTCCTTCTTTTTTAATTCATTCTTTCATTTTTCTTCCTTCGTTTCTTTCATTCCATCTTCAATTCATTCACGCTTTATTTCATTTATTCTTTGTTTCATTTGTTCATTTCATGTTCTTTCTTTCAACTGTTTTCGTTTAGCTCCATTTAACTTCTATCATATCAGGGGGATATTCCTTGAGAGAAAATGCTGAGAACAGTTACCGAGTGAGATGACTCTGAGGTAACGTGTAAGGTTCGCATTCGGGAGGTACTGGGTTCCATTCCCATGGCTGACCTTACTGACCCATGGGATTTCTCGAGGTTTCCCGAGTCACCAGGCGAATGCTAGGAAGAACAATTAAATCCCCGAATTTTTCCGTTCCACCATTTCATTTCACCTTCACTTCAATTCGGTCTTTCAGGGTCGGAATGGTTGGAAATGGGCGAGTTAATGCTTCTGAGTGGCGGCTTTGTGAACTGTAAA
This sequence comes from Tenodera sinensis, assembly GCA_030765045.1. Classification (NCBI taxonomy): domain Eukaryota; kingdom Metazoa; phylum Arthropoda; class Insecta; order Mantodea; family Mantidae; genus Tenodera; species Tenodera sinensis. Next base: position 80,989,648 of record CM060969.1, on the reverse strand, counting down.
TGCTGTTCTTGACGGATGGATGGCGCTGTAGTCGCCTGATCTCCTGGGGTGCACCGCTGTCGAAACCATGCGGCTGGTGGTTGCTTAGCGAACCCTGGTCGAAATAACGGATCTCCAATACATGCAGGGTCCCACATGCTGGCTCAGGCTACTCATCCAGGTTTCAACATGCCGTAAAGCTCTCTCATTTCATTCCTTCCTTTCAGGGTCTGAGATACAATAACCTACAGCTATTGGCTCAATGTAGAATCCTCTCGTCTGTACTCTACCTCTACTCGAACTGTTAGTTTTGTTAACGTTGATTTTAATGCTTTTTATTTTGGTTTATTCTACTTTTAAACTTTGATTGCCAAGGGTCGCTTAGCTATTTAATACTTCGAAACACACAACCCGCATACATATTTCCAGACTCTGCAAGTGAGTGGGAATGATTCTGGTTAAAGTAAAGTTCTGCACTCCTAGCGGGAATAGTACGTGGAATCCACAATTAAATTTATTACCAATATGTACATTTATAAAGAGAGAATATTGTGTGCAGCGTATCATCCGATATTACTAACTGTTAGCTGTACTAATACAATTAAGAGTGAAATTGTGTTTGTATATGTAGGATAATCTCAAAACCCATTCAACCAAATTTCACAATTCTTTCACTACTTAAAGGCCTAACTCGTTTTGACGGACATGTGGCTATAAACCACCATATAATTTAATTAAAAATATTACCAAGGTTTGGAAAGGATTTACAGAGCTGCTGCACTTGCATGTGAGCACATTGCAGTTATAAAAGAACATGCGAAAAATTCCTACCTTTAAGTTGAGAACGCCATGGAATAGAAAATGAAGAGTTGTTATTTTACAGTATATAAATACAGGTAGGCAAGAAAAATGGCTTGAAGGTGCGCAGTGATTTATTGTCAAGTTCACTTTTGTGTTTATAAGTTCATTGGGGTGTCAGGTTGGTATCTCTCCGACTTCCATGTAATAAAGTTCGCGGGACGGTGAATCATATCATAAACTGCAGTGTCCACTCGTACTATCAACAGTCTCTGGTTTATTTCAAGGAGTGAACAAATATGTTACCCCCAACATCAACCTCCATTACGTCACTCGCGCAGATCAGAGTAAGTCATTCGCTACTTCTAAAACGTAGTTGGTTGTAGTTGCTGCATTCGGAAGAGTATAAGAACAAAAAGTTATATTTTAGTGCATGAAATATAAATTACATATATTATTATGTCAATGACTTACCCTTCAGCAACCTGAAGACTGCTGTAAAATCGATCCGGTGTTACATTTGTCTTTAATTTCCTCTATCAAATCCGCAGATATGTATGTAAATAAAACAATGTTAAAACTTCTTAAAGGTTTTATTTGAATTCTAAAAATTTTGTTTATGCACTGAAGTTTCAATAATTCTCATGTAAATATATTTTGATTTATTTTCTTTGTATTTAAGCAGCAATCAGGTTCATTAGCAGTGCATGCTGAATACTTGTAAATATAAAGTTACAAAACTAGTCATATGAGAAATTACTGAACCCACATTTCAAATCATTATGGACAAGATTATGTGTGTTTTTCTAAGACATAAACTTGGTTGCATGGGAATGCAAAATTTTATTTCGTTGTTTATGTTTAGAGTTTCTGCATTATGTGAAAACTGTTAAATAACCATGGGACGTAAAGAAGATACAACAGTTTAACACTGAAGCTCGACAATTAGTGAAATATTAAACCATTTATGTCCATTCAAGAAGCTACCTGACTCCAAATATTTGACACAAATTGTTCCTTTTTTTCGTCCAAACAGTTCTTTATTGCTTCTAATTGTATTGGGCACATTTGTTACACTCATTATGTAGGATCCTTGGTGAATGTGTGGTCGAAGCAGTACGTTCCACTCTATTATATTGATCTATCCATCCAACCATTCACCCATCGTCCCCCACCCAACCATCCATCCATCCAATCCATCCCATCCATTCCATCCATCCCATCCAACCCATCCATCCCAACCATCCATCCACCCATATATATATTGAAAATTGTTTCATGTTGGCCGCTTATAGTAATGCGATTAATTCTACAAAAGTTTATCTCGATTCACATTAACTAGGTAGAAAAATAAGATTGTAGAAGCATACCTTCTCCACCAAATATCGAAAAATAAGCGATATTTGGTGGAGAAGGGATGCGACTGGATGGTATCATATTCTTGTTTTCATAGAGGTTGTTATTACAACAAAATACCGGTGATACTTCACACCGAATACCTGTCATACCTGTGGTTAGGGATGTAGAGGGAAATTTGCCGACATCACTCGGAAACCTAGAATTCAATTCCACGCTGACTGATAGTCATGAGAGATGTCGTATTTAGAGATTCAATATACTACTGTTTCCCGAAATTGTTGTAACATAAAGGCAATGACACGTCCGTTTCATTAGCACAGATGGAGATGTTTGGAATCGCTTCGTTTGAGAGCAGAACTCCAGTTGATTAGACTCCTTATTAATAGCTGGCTCCAGCCACCATCTGGCACCAAGTTGTCATGACAACTGTATCATCTCTTCCTTCACGGTAGCTACAGGCAAAAGCACTTGAGTTAATGAAGCACCTCTCTGTGGTAAGATCTTGGTCTTAATTAGAAAACTGCAACCTCTCACATACACACAAATATTCTCTGCTTCTTTAAATTAATTAAACACTGACAAATAGAAGAGAAACATTTTCTGCTTCAAAAGCACTTATTAAGCTACTTCCTCGTTTCTTGTATGTATATACGCACAAACAAGTTACGAACAATATACTTTAAAACAAGAAGATTAAACACTTTCGTAGGTTACTAAACTCAAGTTTACAACTTCTAAGATGCATTCCTCTAGATTGCTGCAGTATAATAAAGTACTGTAATAGATTACTGAAATATTTATTGTTTCTTATAGTCTTCTGATTCGTTATTTAGATCTGGAAAATTCACACACTAATTTACTCCAAAGAAGCAATGCAATAAAGTTCTGGGCTTAGATTTATTTATTTTTTAATTTCTTGGTAGATTCTTAAAACTATAGGTGTTTTTAGAGCATTGATCCACCTAGTAGCATGTATTGTGACGAGTGTATTTTTAACGTATAAAAATTAAAGTGCTGGTGGAAATAATACAACTTAAGGATAATGACTAGGGCTAGGAAGTTCATGCATTTGCATGTTTTTTCATAGGGGTTAAAAATGTATGCTTTTACATTATGTGCACGAATTATGGAATTTTAAGTTATTTGGACGTGATTTTATGGTGCATATAACTGCATATTTTCTTGATTTTGATAAATGCATATTATGTCAATACTATAGCCTCTATATAGCATATTTTAATGATTTTTATGGTTTTTTTCCACCTGGATAATATTTTTCATATTGGTAGTGTTGCATATGATAATGTAACTCGCCAGGTGGCGAGAAGCAATGCTGAGTCATGTTGTTATGTAGTGAATCCCTTGTTTCCATCCTTTCATTATATGTATGTGCGTAGAGAATAATCAGTGCGTTATCTGAGAGGTTTATATTAACAAAGTGCAGGTCAACGTTTTGAGCAGCACGTTTGTAGCAACGCTTGCCTCTGCGTGCTCTTCAAATGTAACAGTATTGTGAACTGGTTCCCACCAAATTAAATTAGGCGTATAAAATGTTAAAAAGCTCTTCAAATGCCGAAAATAAAACCAACTTAGAGTGCTAGATTAATTAATTTACAGAAAGAGTTTTCGGGTGATTTAATATCTACAGGTAATATAATACAGATAATCTTCACTGTTTTGTGAAGCGTGTGACAATAATATAGGGAGTGAGAAAATATTTCAAATAGTTCAGCACATAAACACAGCAAAACATAAGGAGAATTTAATAAGAAAACTCGCAAACAAATAACCTGTTCTAAAACAATTAGTAGAGTTGCTTTTATTTGTTACCTTATATGGTAAAATCAGGAAAAACTCTGAAAGGTATTTTTCCTAACTTAATTCATATAACTTGTTAGGCACACGCTCTTCATCGAATTTCTGAGACAATACGCGATTCTTTCCCACTGGTAGATAGATTTGTGTCCAGTACAAAGAGAATTTTTGTTAAATCTCCTAAAAGAGTTAAGTTGTTTAGATCAAGAGCACCTAATATCCGACTTCCTCCTGCACCGGTGTTAACTCGATGGGGAATATGGGTCGATGCAGTTTTATATTATGCTGAACACATAGAAATAATCGAAGAGGTTGTTAATTCATAGGACTCGAACGATGCTTCATCAATACAAACTGTGCAAAATATTCTGTCAGGCACTGGGTTAAAGAAAGATCTTAGTTTCATATCTGCCCATTTTTCTTTCTTACCAACAGCCAAAACGGCATTGGAAGCTGTAAGATTTCCTTTGCATGAATCACTTACTGTGCTTGAAAAAACAATATGTGATCTAAATTCGGTTCCTGGTAGCATAGGACAGAAAGTGAAAGAGAAAGTGAATTATGTAATTTCAAAAAATTCTGGTTATAAACACATGTGCGATATTCGAGACATCTTCGAAAGAAAACCATCTCTCACACCAAGAGACTTGACTCTCTCTGTGAAACAGTTAACGCCATTTAAATATACCATCTTGTGACGTGTAAAGAAGTTTTTCACGTTACAAAAGTGTTTTGCCAGACAATAGACTGTTGAAAATTTCTGTAGTGTTGGTTGTGAACTGAAATTTAGCAGTTAATAGTAGCAGCGGGACCACTTCTGCTTCAACCTCTAAGGAATAAGGTAACTTTATTATTTACACTAACTCGTCTACTGCAAAGGGACATGATCTGTTCTAATGAAATAGTGCATATTTCTTGGCATATTTTGCAGTTTTTAAGAGCATATTTGCATGCATATTTCAGTGTTTTTAGCGCATGAACTTCCGAGCCCTATGACTGTTGAACTCAATTTTTAGCTCTACAGTTTTGCTTCAGCTTGCAGTCTGTTGAAGAAACACCAAGATCTTTCACCTTCTTGGCGTATATCATGTTGAGGTTTGTTGTGAATTGCCATGTAGTGTCTCAGGGTGGTAAAGATTGCCTTTTAAAAGGAAATATCTCCGTGGGCTTTAAGAATGGTGGAATAGGTCAATAATACTAATTTCTGATAAAGATGGCGTTTTTCTTAAATAATAAACCAATAGTTTAATTTTTGGTCCAAATTCCTAAAATTTCAGCCATAAGTTAAGCATCAAGGTGTATATAAAAAGGGAATGAATCTATACTCATCTTAGCTGATTACTTTGAGTACAAAAAGTTTGAGATATTCTGTTTAGGGTACTAAGATTACTTCACACGTCACTACTGCGTATTCGTTTATCAGTTTTGTTCGTTGAGTGTGCTATTGTAAATAAATACCTACAGTTTCTAAAAGTTAAAGTGCTTTGCGTCAAATGCTTTTGGGTTTTGCTTTGTTCGAACATTCGGTTTTCGTAGTTCCAGCGTATTTCTGCAAGTAATGAAATAAGCACGCTGGCTTGCTTCCGAAGCTCTTTAAATGGTTGCTTACCTTTCGATCGCATTTAGTTCGCGAAGCACAATCGATTCACCGCAGGAACTCGCAACAAATCAACATGTAAGGCCTTAAGTTTGTACATCGGTTTCTTATTCTTCCACCTCTTTACTCACTATTCTGCGCACACCTGAGTTGGAGCGAGTGACCTATCGAAAGTCAACGCCAGCCACATGCACTTTTATATAAGTATGGAACAGTTCAGTTCTTTCCGTGATTCTTTTATTATTAAAATTTTCTAGTATAGTCAAGTTAGAGATGTTTTAAACGTTGTGGCACTGCGAATTAGTTGACTTAGGTCCTGATCGAACGACCCATTGAGCCGATTGACTATTTTCATTCCAAACCAATTAGAAGTGCCACTTAGAATTTTTCCAGAGTTTTCTGCAGCAGTCAATGGGTTTTACTTTCGTGGCAGTATATGCGGCATCTATCGACAATAATGTTTTCTCACGTCAATTTGTTGATTGTACTTAACCTTATGCTTAGGGTCCCCCGAATATATTCATAAAATGTTCGTTTATTTTCATGAGTAACAGCGTTCCAGGGCGTTCTTCACGAAATTCGTCGCGAACAAGCCGATTTCGTTTGAATTCACTGTAGCAATTTTAAATTGTTGCCTTAGATGGATTTCATCGCCAAAAGCATTTCTATGCCGATCTTCAGTTTTTTAGACGTTAATGATTTAAAATAGTAAAATAATCATAGCCCAGAAATGTTATCTAGTCAAATTAATTTTTGGATTAACATGCTTTGATGACAGTTCAAAAATATTAGATTAAAATAAATAAAATAATCAGTTTGCAAAACATTAGAAAGTAACTTACAGAAATAGATTTTATTTGTTTTTAGAAACCTGGCATTCTGGAGATTTTCGGTGTCGCTTTGGCAATATTATAGAATTCTCAGTGATAGGGCTACCGAATATTAGTGAGACCATTAGTTTCTCCGTATACTGGTGTGGGAGTAAGTGCATCGGCTTTAATGTGTATCCAATAGGAGCTAGCTTCACAAAGTGTTCGGCTACAAGCCCTTGGTGGAAAGTTAGATAGCTTTTGTCTACTTACTAAGTACATGGAAATCCGATTATCACAAAGAATTTGGAGACTCGTGAAGTCAGGCTACATAAAGCTGGCAAATTGATGCGATCTCTGTAAAAAATAGGTAATAATTAAACAGTGAGGGTGCAACCAGGAATTCCGTATTTATTCCAAAATAAGATACCCCCTTGTTTACTGAATTATAGCCGAAAAATTGGGAGGTTTTCACAAACTGGTATTTCGGAACATAAAAATAGGTGTATTACTGAACTGTGAATTTCTTAATGTTTTATCTAACACTAACTATACTTGTTACTGGCGTGCTGCTTTCCTACTTCGCGCCCTTTCATTTCCATTATTTGACCAGTCAGTATATAGACTCTCTTCTCACACTCCGTCACTACATCATCCACTACAGCATGGGGTCCTTTCTTACGGTCATTAAAAGATCAAGTTCCAATTTTCGCGACTTTAAGTTTATCTCTCTGATTTCTGTAGCAACGAACCATGTTTTGTAGCACCAAGTACTCTCGGCCTGCTGCTCGTGTACTATTTATTTCAGCGAATTCCAAGACATTTAGTTCAAAACCTATAGCAAAACCAGTTCGTGAATTCGTGCTGCCAATAACATGGACGATATAAGAGAAACTCACAAAGGTTTTATTTTACTAGGCAGAAGAAACCAGGTAGAAGGGTTGAAGCTACTAATGAGTGAAGGCCATTTTCTCCGTAAACACATGAAAGGTAAAACTTGTCCTTGGTCAGCCATTTGCATGTACAATTTTTTTTTCATTCTTTTTTCTACTACTTATAGTAGATGAAGTATTGTATTCCACCCAAAAATTCGATGTCGAGATTTCACCAGAAATATAAGTTTTGAGCCCCCCTGAATCCAAAATAGAATTTTTAGAAAAAGCTCCGTGTGTATGTCTGTCACTATGTGGACAGCATAACTCAAAAACGAAAAGTCGTTTAAAAACCAAAGTTGGGATTTAAGTTTAATGTATTTAGAGATGGACACAACGATTTTGAAGAAAATCGCTTCATCCTAAACTACCCTTTACATGGAAAATTTTTCGAAAATTTTCATTTTTTTGAAAATGGCTTTAACGACTTAGGTTAAAATGTCATATTTTTGAAGTATTTTTATGACAAATAAAATGTATATCTTGAACTTTTTGCCTATATCCCCTGTAGCCATATTTACTCTGAATCGCTTTCGTATAACTAGTAAACCGTAAGACATAGACCAAATCTTAGTATAAAAATCGTGTATATCTTGCTAAAATACACAATTTATGTCTGAATAAACTTTTTTGGGAAGTGAACCATTTCGGAGATATTTCTTGTTATGTGTGTGAGCTTTGGGAAACTTACACTTCTGTCAAATGGAACATCGTTATTCATTTTTCTTATGTTAGCCGTGCAAAGAGAAAGGAATTTGAAAGCTTTAAATATTTGACTATCGCTCAAAGCCTACTGTATTCTCATATTCTCCTTGCACCTAGAAGGAAATAAACAATAAGATAACTTCTGCACATGTTTATCTGAAATATCACGAAGAAGATACAGGAATAAGAGTTTGTAAGAATGGTTAGTGTAAGAGTGGAGAAAGTCATGTGAGTGCAACACATCAGACTCTTTTAGGTATTACAGACTCTCAAATTAATACGTCTGACGCCAACATATCCGCAAGCCTTGGCGGGTCTTATAATTGACGGGCTTTTATTTAGGAGTAAATACGGTAAATTTTTAATGTCTTATTGGTTACTATACTTTTTTATTGCTGTTCAAGCATAAACATTTAGATATCGAAGCAAGCTCACATCACTATACTTTGACACTGCACTGTCTATTCCTTCTCCTTCAGACCCTGAGTTGACGTGAGGTTCTGTCCGGTTACAGAACGCCTGAGAGTGACTCCCTCCCTCTCTGTGACAGCAATTACAATTAGCACTGCAGTTAACGCTAACTAATCCTAGCACCACCAGTCATAGGTTAATGTGGTCCTTCCGAGAGGAGTGGTTCAAATGTACCGCTTCCCTAATTACCCAATGAGGTTGTATGTATAGAGACCCCAATATATTCATTAAACTAACCAATCACATGGCTGAACAAGTAAACAACACACCAAAATGTGAGCAACGCTTATTATATTTTAACAAATATTGGACGAAAGTCCTTACCAAATCTGAAAAACATAATTTGTGTTATTTATAAATACCAGTTGAAATAACTGGCGTTGCCCTTGGTTAGACGGTTTATTTCTACAACAGTTAGCCTTAGGTTGACATGCCCAGTAGCCAAGCGTTTCTTTGGAGGCATTTAATAATTGTTGCACCAAACATTTAAAGAATAAATTAAAACTCTCAGGACACTATAAAGACAAAACTTCTTATTGGACAAAATGAGAATTCGATGAATCTCACTTCTGACACCATTGACAAAATGGCAAAAGTCCAGTCCAGTTACTCTTATTTTATCACTTTGTTTTTCTTCTGAACTTTTGCACTAAAACACAGTACCTCTGCTGACGTTAACACAGTCTACATTTTCCCGTTATATTACAGCTCACAACTGCTTCTCTTCTTGTAGCCTTGACTCACTCCTTTCACTGTCTCTCTTCACTTTGTATCTCAAACTATAACTCCACGATACAGTCACTCAACAGTCGTTAAAATTTCTTCACAGCTGTCTCACACTCAGTAACACACTGACCGACTCAAGAACTCTGTCCTTCTATCAACTCCGCAAGCTTTTATACCGGCGACGATGTAGCCAGATCTTTCTCGAAGGTATGCTAGCAAGCCGGCTGCCGGACAGTCTTCGAATGCTCTGAAAAACCCTTTGTGTTGCCGCTTGGTTGTTGTTAGTCACATGTTCGCTCGCATGATTGGTGTGAGAAAGCTTGACCTTGAGCACATGTTACTTGGGGTGGGGCAACCCGACCCAACCATCGTTTGTTGTGTTGCTGCTGCCGTGTAAAAGCATTGTTGAACAACCACAAATACCACAGTTTGTGATGATAATTTATCTTAATGCAGCTGAGTTACTTCCACTTTGTTACATTCACCCCAGCTCGTCGCTATTTAGAGAGCAAATCTCATTGGGAAGAAATAATAGCAGGTCAAGTATCGTCAGTCTAACCTTACTTATTCTGAGTAACCCAAACATACAAAATTGCTAAGAAAACACAAGAAAGTCATTTCAAAGACAGACCACATTTGACTGTGTTGTTATTCCATGATCGATGTTAGAGTTCAACGAATATTGCATGAACTCGCTGTTCCTTTGTTATTTTGTGAGGTCGTGAAAACGTAAGCGATTATTCTGTTGGCAATACTCGAACTATCACAATTATGGTTAACAAAGATCTAGTGTACTTTTGTAAGCTTATATAAAATGAAATAATTGTCTGAAATGGAGTGAATTTAGAATTTCTATACTTATTTTTACATAAATTACGTAAATCAGTCGCATGGATTTGAAGACAGTACATGGTCACTGGAAAAAGGCATTGTTTGATAACTGCTGGACTACCTAAAAAGAAAAATGCTCGGAATCTCTCTCTTCCATTCCACACTCGCACCCATACATACATCGTGCACCTATATTCAAATATAAAGCGTGTTTAAACAATATTTACACACATATCTTATCTCTAACACACGTACTTCCATTAAACATGTGTCCAAACTGGCCAGTTTGCTGTCCTTCGGATGCTGTCTTTCATCTGTTGGAAGCCAGAAATACTTCCGGTAATTTTTTTTTAATTTTTTATTTTTTTTATTTATTTATTTATTTATTTTTTTTTTTTTTTTTCCTTCGCTGCATTCTTCAACTTTATATCCTTTATCATAAGGAAACCTGTTTGAGGGACGTCAGATGGAAATAATGTGCCGTCATATACAGCATTACTTACTGTCACCAAGCGTGTGTGAGTTAATTTATGTTGTGAAGCCTACTGGATGGTGCGCAAGTACCAAACGCTCTTCTTGTTTAGTACAAAGAGTGCGGTGCGCGCATGCGCAGCAGTTGCATTGTGTATCTCATTAGTTCAGACTTATGTACACACTTGATCTGTGAATTATCTTTCATTTGGACTACCAAATGAAGATGTTTTATAAAGCCAGATTTCAATTATGTTTATGTAACGCTCGTGTGCAACACTGCATCTGCAAAGATATGCTCTTATCCACAAAATAACGCATGTATGAGTCACAAAGTAATTTAAAAGTATCCCTAAAAGTTGGTAAAATCCCTTTTGTATCAGAATATGGGCACGGTTCCCAATTGCAGCCCCCGTTTTATTATTGTTTATAACTCTCTCGCTTGCTTGAAAAACAATGCATGCTTTGTTACACACTATGTAATTATATATAACGTCACTGTAATAATAACATGATTTAGCAATTAGTAAACAATGATGAAATAAAAAGGTAGCATTTCATCATTAATGACAAAAGTGTTTCAAACATCGCCCCTACCGTGAAATGGTATTGAAAGGTAAGAGTGAATTATTTAAATACTTTAACACATATAATTTTGCAAAAATGACTTATCTAATATTAGCAGTTGATTTTCAAACAAATAGTGCAAATAAATGCAGTTTTACGTCGAATAGAACCATATTTGGTATGCTTCACCAAGGGGGCCATATTAGGAGAAGGGTGCTTAATATGGTGCTTGTTTGCCGAGGTTATGTTTACTATGTAACATAATAAATTACTCTGCGATAAAGCAAAGAAACCTGCGCTTCTGTAGTGCAAAAGGCTGTTTTATTATAGTTATATTCCCTGGTAAAATATATTTTTTAACTAAAAGGTGTTGAAAGCGCGCCTTTACACTCAAAGTTAAGCGGAATATTTAGGACTGCTACAAATAAGGCTTCGTCACATTTTGATGCACTACTAGTGTCCATGCTAAGTACTTTGTAAGTGGACCACTTGCTGGAGAGTTTTCATAGGGTGGTCATATTAGGAAGGGGGGCCATATATGGGTCCTTTACCTTATATTGAAATGAACTAAATGTTTCTATTCCCAAATTTTAAAGATTTGATTAAATATTCTAGCTATCCTATGATAAATATTAGAAGTTTTTAATTGGTAATGAGATCTTTTTAAGCATATCTAGTTATTTGCTTTGTTTGGCATTGTCTATTCTGATGTTTCCTCATTCTGTATTTAAAAGTGTGATGTGTTACATTCACACTGTTCTCTCTATTCTTTTAAAAAGTTTGGTCTCATACGTACTTCTTGCTAATAGAGATAAACATTCAGCACCCATTTACACTCTGATAGGTGTAAGAAGACTGCGATAGTTACATTTTCAAAGTGTGTTGCCATGAAATTGTTTTGAAATTTCATACCGAAAAAATCTTACTTGTTGCACTCCCGTGTCTTTCTCTACTCACTCTTGTACAAGCTCTTCTTGCAAACGCTTATTCTTCTATGTAATAATGATTTTAATCATGGATCATATGCATACGTTGACCGCCTCCGTAACGCAGTGGTAGTGCGCCTGCCTCTGGCCCAGAGGACTCAAGTTGAATCCCCGGTACCGTTGTGTGGATTTTCTCCCGCTGTGAGGTGCACTCCGCCTCGTTAGGTCCCGTAGGGGCCAATTGAGGAGGTGCTTGCTGAAAAAGTAGGAACCTAGGTCTCGAAGGCAGCATAACCGGCCGGAAGGGCTCGGTGCGCTGACCACGTCCTCCAGTTCTGCGCCTGTAGTGGTCAGAGGTGGGGGACGCAGCAGCCGGGCGGTAACCCTAGGCCCGCGAAGGGCTTATGCGCTAGGGGCTATATGCATATATTGCTCACCCGACAACATATAGACGACAGAGACAAGACTCTTCATGCTCCAAATCCTGTTGCAGTCATTGTTAATAAAACAGAGAAATCAGATTTATTCACATTTTCATTAGTTGCCGTATCACAATGTTTGAACATGGGTACCTACATTTAAAATAACTATGTCACCCTTATTTCTTAAAGTCCCTGGCTCTGATTAATGACGAAAGCCATGACACTGTAACGTTTACAAGAAGATTACAATTAGCAGCATATTTAACGCTCTCGTGAGTTTTAATTGACTACATGCTTGATCATTAGTACATTTCAGGGCTCAGTGACCAATAAAAAACGACACTAACAAAAACTAAAAGCTATAAAGGCCGATCAGTTAAGTGTGCAATTCCAATTATATTATTTAAACGCCTGCAAGCTTAAATAAAGAGTTCAATTGAAAATAAGCTTTGTTTACAAAACAAACGAATTTTACGTTCCTGTTTCAACTTAATTTATTTTGATTCCGTAGCACTAAAACAGAAATACTTCGTTAAAGAGAATATCTGTAAGCGAACCGCCAAGAGGGATGCTCTCGATGAAGGGCTATACCCTCAGGTTCTAATTGTGTTTATAGTCTCGGTAATGAAGAATGCAGAAATAAAATTGTTAAACCCGCTGGCGGCTATACAAAACGGAAAATACCGAAACAGAAATGTTTGCTATACCAGAGGAAACAATACATGACATGAAAATGATACACGTTTAAATCAGCAAAGCTCTCTACCCCCCGCTTGAATCAGACAAAAACAGACATTTTCTAAAAACTGTTGTATTCTTTCATATAAGTAATTAATTGATAAACAAGCTTTCTGACCAAGAAAATGAACCAAATCTTCTTGCTTCCAAGTCATTATCACTAAGGGTCGGATCAGCACGATCGCTTTTTGTGAGGTTACCATACCTTGTACGATAGGCTATATTGAAGGAGAAAGGGTGACTGCAGAAGTAAACAATGGGCACGTGACTGCAGTGCTCGTACAGGTTGTATCAAAAGAATGCTTATACTATGCTATACATAACTGTTATTTCGTTTATAACACTAGTTTTATGTATATTTAAAACGAACACTACATAGTGTGTTCATTGCAGTTGGCACTAATGCACATGTGGTACGTGAACGTTCTCCGCCTCCCACTTAAAAATACTGTATCGACATCGCAAGAGGTGCATACGAATAACACACAATTCTAATGTCTGATCTAGGAATCTGGGTAATCTTGTGCAGTAATAGCTCTGGTACAGCACACGTTATTGAAAAACCAGTGTTTTTTCTAACACACTCCAGATTTTTTCGTTCACATTTTTTCCTAATTTCTCCAGCTTTGATTTCCTAATTTTCACACATACTTTTTTCACTATGCTTTGGCATTATAAGTCATATGTTTCTAAAGAGGTTAGGGCATAGGATAAGTAACAAAAGTTATTTTTTGTTAAATTTACTACTCAAAAGATCCAACGAAATTAGAGATTTTGCAACTTGATTGCATAGGACTCTTTGTAATCTAAAAGACTGTTCGCTTTCAAGACATATTTCCGTACCAAGGGAAACTTGCCAAGAGAGTGTGCTGCATGCTTCAGTAAGTTAAAATCACGAACCAGGTCATGCTAATCCGCCCTCCAATTATTAAGTTAGGGCATGTATATTCAGATATTTTGGCATCCGATCATAGACACAGGTTTCAAAAGTACATCTCAGGTCATGCGGGAACCAAATACCTTCCGATTGGGACAGGTATAAAATTGATGTCTCAGCATTAATATGTTGAATGTTCATTCGGTACTGAATGTGGAAATAGTTGCTGACCTCTAGCAGCAGTCCATTTTACAACCCTGCTTACAAAGTTATCATGCCTCAAGTGATTGTCATTATGTCTAGAGAATTTGACTATCAGACTTTTTCTGGAATTACAGTAAGATATATCCTATGAAACATTATTTAAATGCTGTATTATAATTACTAACCTCTTATAAGAAAAATGAAGTAGGCATACATTAGCGTCTATTGGCATGGCATACAAGTTTAAATACCAACGATCTAGTTTATTTTCTTGTTCAATACAAAACTTGGCAAACTGATTTCAGCATACTTCTTATTGCATTCTGTGTTTTAGGTTTCCTTCTTGGAATTATTTTATCTATTTCTGCATTAGATGTTTCACTAGAGCGGGAGTCAAATCTGTTTTTACATGTAAATCTAGCGGCTCTGTTGCTTCAAATTTTGTTAGTTGCTGCGCATCTGTAGGACAGTGCAGCTAGATTCTCCAACCTATCGCAGCATAATAATCATTAAAATTCAGAGGTGATAATCAAATTTCATAATTTTTTCGTGAATGAAGGCGATATTGGTTGAAATTTGAAATTGTTATGTACACGATTGGTTGATTTCAACTAAGTCATGTATGATTGGAATAGTCATACATGCATGCTCCCCTGGGTTTGTTGATGGTCTAGAGAGCTTGGCTAACTTTGCAAGAGACCTGACCTATTAGCCCCTTACCAGGAAGCACTAACCAGCAACAACAAAAACATTCGTAAATCTAAAAGGCACTCATGGATAGAATATAGCTCTCTTAACTCAAAAACCGTGAAATTGAAGGCTAAAATACTAATAACATAATTAGAACCATTAGATTACCTGATGGCAGTTATATTCAATCTGGACTGGAAACGCTATTGCATCTAGCTAGTATTCATTTTCTAGATTCAAAGGTAATTAGTGATTAACCAACGCCAATCTGTGTAGCGCATGTCATGATGGAGAGGGTTGGAACCCGACCAAGGGGATGATCGCAATAACTAAAGACAAATAGGCTGTCAATTTGTTTGAACCATTTGAACTCCATGACCTGGTTTAATATTTCCTGCAGTGCTGCAAAAGGGAAATATTCTATTCAGTACTCTTCAGAGTTTACAGTTTTGAACAGCCGTTGCTCATATATGCAATTTCGAGTGATGTTTTCACACAAGTTAGGGCGGTCCAACTACGCAGAGGTGAAGGTGTCCCTCGTTCCTTTCAGAAAGGAGATACGTACTGTTTCTGTTCACTGAAGTTATGTATACACACCCTATTGAATAAAACACTGCTACATTTTTCAACAAGAATCAGTCGTCTATTTGCTATCACCACTTACAGCCCTTTATCTCGCAGAATGCAAGAGCGCGGCAGGCTTGGAGATCTGCGTTGAACTGCCCTGTTGTAGATCGCCACAAACCACCCTAGGACAAAAGGGTTAGGATATTTAGTATACGAACCTAAATTATGAAACCAATTTGTTTGATAAAACCTTGGTTTAACCTGTTATTGGAAGGACAGATTAAACCAGAGAAAATGAGCGCCTAATAAGGTATACTGATGGTAACCAGATTTGGGCACTATGGCAATCGTACTAACCTTCATATAAACTGACCGAATATACGACGGTCTTTCAAGGAAATTTTAGCTACCATTTGGGAACATATGAGAGAAAGTTGTAGATATGGACGGACTCTTGT
This sequence comes from Tenodera sinensis, assembly GCA_030765045.1. NCBI lineage: Eukaryota > Metazoa > Arthropoda > Insecta > Mantodea > Mantidae > Tenodera > Tenodera sinensis. The sequence goes on along the minus strand of CM060969.1, from coordinate 80,973,706 downwards.
ACTCCCGCAACTCAGGTAGGCCAGAAGGCCTTCGATAAACAGTTGGTTAAGTTCAAGTTGGTTTTAGAATTCCGTGAGTATCTTACAGTATTGGCTACCCACAACTCAGCTCAGCTGATGCGGATACAGGGTATATAGGGATTGTAGATGAATCTGCTAAGGGAACTTTGGGGTTGCCATTATGACCGGATAAGCTGTCTGTCAGAGACTGTCTGCACACGATTAATACTGGAACTCATTTGGGGAAATCCAAAGCTCTCATATACAAATCTGTTGCAGGTGGTAAAACTCCTATAATTACTCGTAAGTGGGCAAAAGCTCTCCAGGATATTGTGTTCGCAGTTCAGGATGAGGAGATTGCAAATGAATTCTGAGCTGCTAGAGGGTGTCATCGAGATAGGTGCCCGCCTATGTGTGAGTGCCCAGCACCATACTCCAAAGTTCCCTTATTTTTCGAAGTCAATTTCCAAAATTGGAGGAACTTTCAACCATCAAGATTTGGAGCCTCACTTAGCTCATTATGGAAGGACTTCAGGATCGACAATAACAAGATTGGGGATATGCATCAGATTTGCAAACTTCTATGAAACTAAACTAAACTTTCAATTTAAAACCTATCATTACTCTTATTTTAAACTTCTTATAATTCTTGTTATGCGGTACTGATACGTATGTTTTGATATATGGCACCTTAAGATGTATCCATTTCGGTGTGTGAGTTGTTTTACTCTTCGTCTGTTTTCCCACAAACCAACCATACAGTTTACTTCCTGATATACGTGTATGCTCGTAATTGCACCGCGACGTGAGCTAGACCTATCGGTATTCATACCTCCTGCTGGCCTAAGTACTGTCATTTGTCTTGCTAAAAGCATTTGAGCCCAGTTCCGATATAACATTCGTTAACCCGAGACCTGCCCACTCTGCATTATGCCTCCCACACAACGCCCTCGGGAAAAATAAACATGTATGTTTTGTGTGTGGCACGCCTACTGGAAGTTACTAATCAACCCTGAAAACATATCACTCTTAATAAGTAAAATTATAAGTCCAGTACACTACAACCTAAATGTTGATATAATATTGTTCATTACACTGTCCTCAACTATCAATACAAGTATCTGCACCTGTTATACTGTATGTGCTAAATGACTGATTGGGCACAGATTTGTCACCTAAACTGAAGTATTCGGTAAAAAGCATAGTTTATCTTAAGCATCTTCAGACTTTTAAATATTTTCAACTCCTTAGGTACAGGTCGTCACCAATCTAGATAAAACGCGGTACACTTAATTCTTATGTATCAGAAAATAACGCGCTAATCACACCTTTCAAATAACTAGCTACATCCTTATTTCAATGGCTTATTTACAAAATTCCAGAATGCAACATCAGATATGGAACATTGAAGTAAAATAATATTGCGGCGGCGGCGCATTTCAAAGGAACCTCGAGGCCTGGCTACCCCGCTCCACTGGCGGTACGTGCATCAAAGACGCTCAAGGTAAGGCTGACTTGCCGGACTGTTGTAAACACGTGACAGCAATCAGAGCTGCGGAACCAAAAGAGATTTTCCAGATCATTCGGCGTTTTTGTACAATTTTTGAAAGAACTATATTAGGTAATCCTCGCTAAGTGTATAAGGAGGTGAGGCAACGAGCAGAATGAGTCACTTACTGACAGGAATAGGTCAGTTCTTAGTTTTAGCGTGTGTGTACGTGAGAGATCCGACACGTCGTGGAGGAAGATAGCGAAGTAGTTAATGACTGTATCGTCAAAGTCTGCTGCTTGAGAGACAGAGAAAGTGAAGAAAGACAGATAGGAGAGAATCAAGATTGCCAGAAGAAAACACTCGTACGTTGTAACATCACGAAGGGCTAAAGACTGTGTTAACGTTAGTAAAAGTAAACTGTGTATTCTTTTAGAGGAATATAAAGAGATTAAAAAGTAATTGAACTGGAGGTTTGCCGTTTCTGCTACATTGGTGTCAGAAGTGGGTTAGTCAGATTGCCGTTTTTTCCACAGTATACAAAATCTTAGCCGTTCATTTATGTATTACTTCCTCTTTGTAATTTCATCATCTTTATGCATAGGCTGATATTAAAAGCTTAGCTACTGTAAACTTTAACCATATTGTGCACTCTTTATTACATCATATAAACAAAGCAATACATTTAAAAAGAGCTGAAGTAAAACCTAATCCGGCAAAAACTGAACAAAGTACAATTCTCTTAAGAATTTGTAAGATAAATGTATAGGTAAGATAGTAAAATTGATGTAGGGACGAGGCCAGCCATAAAGTAATGCGGACATGTAGTTATATCCTCTTTAATTGCTTGTCGAGTAAGACGGGGCAAAAACTTAGTTGCTGGTGTATGCATCTTTCCCAGTTTGTAAGCAACTTGGAAGTTCTTGGACGGCTGCTCTTGATTTCCTTTTTACGTTACATTCTTCTTTCGTTATTACTTCCGACTTCGCACCCTTCCACTCTCTATCTCTCTCCTCTCTCTCATATTTTTGTGCGTCATCAACACAAGTTTGGGCTACGTTCTTTTGTCAAGCGAGCTTCTATCTTGTTCCACTCGCTTGGCATTGTTCTCGCAGGCAAATAACATTAGCGGAGACAAGAACTGTTTGTTCTGATATGAAACTTTGTTACAGTGACGAGTTGGCACACACTAGGTATCATCATCCCTCACCTTCAAACACAGAGTGGGCGTTTTGGTGGTCCTCGGTACACAGAAAGTGATCATCTCCTCGAATAAACAATCAGCTAAAAGGTTTCTCAGGTGATCATTTATTATGATGATAGTAACGCGTACACGCGCGCACACACACAAACACACACACATAAACACACACCAGCCCCTTAAGTTTGGCATTTCCTTGACTGAGATTTTCTCAGGTTTTACTCACTCCTTACTCTGGTAAATACCGGGGAAGGAGAGAATACAGAATGTACAGAAACAAATATTCAGAATGTTAGGGGCATAAGTGCAGATATTTTTAGTGCTAATTAAGGACAGTGTAATGGATGTTTGCTTGTTTGCTAGCTTATATGTAGTTTTAGTTCGACCATACCCAAATTCATTAATTATAATTCTGATAGCGATCCTTTAATGTACCTTCATAAGTTCAAACTTTCATTAAAATACTACGGTAAAGAGCAATATCGATTAATTCTCGAAACGCAACTAGCGCGACTTTAAACTAAACTCCGGCGCAACAGCCCATGAAGGGCCAAGGCCTACCGCCCAGCCGCTGCGTCCCCCACCTCTGCCCACTACAGGCGTCATTGGTGAGGTGGAGTACTAGAGGGTGGGACGTGGTCAGCATCCCGAGCCCTCCTGGCCAGTTATGCGATCTTCTTGACCTGGGGCCGCTAATTCTCCATCAAGTAGCTCCTCAGTTGGTCCCCCCGGGACCTAACGAGGCTGAGTGCACGCCGTGCCAGACCTTCCAGAGGGGATAAAATCCCCAAGCTGGTACCGGGCATCAAACCTGGGTCCTCCGCGCCAGAGGCAAGCGCGCTACCAACTGCGCTACAGATGCGGTCTAGCGCGAGTTTAGAAAACTCTAAAATGTTGGACACTACTGACAGTGAGATGCAACTTACTCCGCCTAGTTAAGATGCAACTTAAGCAAAACATACAAATTAACCTCAATGCAGCATCAACTTCCAACAATATTGCACTAAGCACAGTCCCGGATTTATTTTACTAATTGTACAATGAATAACTTACACATAAAATAAAGTTTCATCTGAAAACCAATATATTCTGTTTGCCTTGTATTTTCCAATGTTACGTAGCATTCCAAGGTTATCATTTTCATCATGCAGCTATGACGTGCTGGAAACGAATCGGTCGTTTAGTCCTGAGCTGAACAAGCGATGCAATATGTAGGTCATTGTCCCTGGTGGGTGTACAACATTTTACAATATTTCAACTGTAAAGTTAGGCATATTGTCAGGCATAAATTGTCGTATGAAATTTAACTATAATGGTAATGAGGACGCTCGTATGAAAACTAGAAAACTCGCTTCGATCGTTTCCTAATATGTACTCGCGTCTTAATTACTACTATTATGGTCTCGTTGCATAATATACTATTACTTATTAAGAGTAGTATATTTCCAAGTTGCTTAGTGCCTGTACGTAGCCGTATATTGATGTCATGACGATGTTGTGGTAACGAATGGTGTGCCGGAACCAAGTTTCAACGCTTTGTGCAAGGCCGATGACTTCACACTACCTGAACCGCAGATCATGCCTCTAGGTGTTAAGCAAAACGGGTAGCATATATACCAGGCGTTTGTTTCACGTGGCAAATACAACCATGCAAAAATACATAAAGTAGTAAACTTTGTGATTGGTTTGTGGGAAAACTGTAAAGGTCGAGGAAAACAACTAACACTGAAGTGACTGCGTACTAAGGTACTAATTATCATAAACAATGCCACGAGCGATTGTCAATTTATCCAGAGAACTTAACCATCATGAGTTGCATTTATTAAGATTATTTCACGAAATAGAGGGTTATATAGCCCATTAAATGTTCTTTAAATACTTTAAATACTGTAATCCTAAACTCTTAAAAGAAGCATATAACAGTCATACATCCATCAGCGTCCATTGCCATGGATTATTAGATTATCATATCGATGTTCCAATCTTTTAAGATGTTGGCAATGCCAGAAGTTTGACTATCTGCTTTTAATTTATAATTTCGTTCAGTACAATATTTGTCAAACTGATTCCAAACATATTTCCTGTTATATTCTTTGTTCTGACACTTCCCTATTCGACTTAGTTCACCTATTTTAGCATTAATGCTTCACCGAAGCGAGAGTCAGCAATTTTTGACATTCGAATAGCGGCACTGTTGCATCTGTAACACACCGCAGCTATATTCTCTAACTTGATCATAATAAAAGAGAAGAAGAGGAGGTGATAATTAAAATTCAGAGGGGTTGATAATGAAATGTGATAATATTTTTGCTAATGAAGGTTGGATTTTGAAATTGTTACGCACATGATTGGTTGATTGCAACCAAGTCACGTATGAGAAATTGTCAAAATATCCTTACTTGTGGCTCTAAAAGCCTGTATTTAGAACTTTAAATTCCTTTCCATAATGTTTTTCCGCAATTATCACTTCCTTTATATATAAATTATTAACGTCCTCCAACGTAGTGTCATATCGGACGGTGAATGAATGAAATGGGTGAAATGATGCTCAAATGAGTCCGAGGTCTATAGAGCTTTAAGTAATCCGGCATTCGTCTTTTCAGGATAAAGGAAAATCTCGAAAAAACTTTATCTAGAAAACTCACCCCAAGCGAGATTCGAACTCCCGGCCTTTTGGACGTGAGGCAGACACGCTACCACCACGCTACAGAGGCGGGCTCGTCTTATATATGACGCCCTCGTTTGTGGTGCCATAAGTGGTAAGAACAGGTCTTAACCACTTGTTAAATAATCTGATTGGATACATTCAAAGGACCTTCTCAATCCTCTAGCATTTTTTAGAGGCTATACAAGTTAATATTAGAAGGCTTATTTTTCTATTGCTACATCATAATTGAAATAAACCTTCATAGAAATAGCTACAGTATAAATGTTGTTATAGATACATTCAAATATGTAATAACGTGCAAATATTTTGGTCTTAGAAATCCACATCCCCTTCAAATCCAGAGATGTCGGTTTAATTCCTCATTGGAGGATGAAAATATTTCTTCAGTTAGGACTATTTGCTACTCTCCCTAAATTCGGGTAGAATGAGTGAGAGAATGAATGTGAGTGAATTTAATTGAAATATGGCATGCTAATAGATAATAATGGTCCTTGAAGACCAAAGGTGACAAAAACCCATAGTGTTTCTATGTAATCTCGAGAAACAACTGAATATTGAAAGAACTTAGAAAGAATTACATAGCATTAAGATTTTGAAACATTAATAACAGATATCTTCGAAACAGCTTTGGCATATAAGTTTATTCAGAATAGATTGTGTGTTTTGAAAAGATCTACAGGTTTTGTGTAGTGTACGTTGCCATTTGTCCTTTGCGTTTACCAGTTGTACAAAATTATACGAAATTTCTTCCGAATGAAGAGAACTACACAAACTATTCCAATGAGCTTAAGATATACATTTTACATACAGACGAGCGGGCACAGACACACACACACACACACACACGCGCGCGCGCGCGCGCGCGTATACACATTCTCTCCATCTCTGTTGCACAAGTATACATACACGTGACGTTTTTAGAACCAATAGTACAACTGTTTTTTTTTTTTTTTTTTTCTGTGGACGTGCACAGATTAAGAACATGTTACACAAACCATAACTGTTCAATGTACTTGTTATGTTAGAACTGTGCAGCTTTCCTTGGTAATCAGAAAGAAAAGACTATGCTGATCATAATGACGATAATATCCCATGCCATTCACATTAATGTTCTCCCCGATGGAGATATAGGGTTATGCTGTAATTATTTTGGCGGATTGCATTACACTTAAGGATAATGATTAAGGCAATAGTACTGACGGGATGATTGAGCAATTGGAAAAGTGATTAGCAGGGAAATCAGAATACCCAGAGGAAACTTAACTATGTTCCATTTTGTCCACCACAAACCCCACTTGTTGCCATTAGAAGAGGTAAGCATCCTGATGTTTGGTCCAGCACCTTCAAAAAGCTCATTAAAAGATGCCCAGAGAATAACTGTGGCACAAGTGCACACTAATACAATTAAGTAAAACCTCGTATAGCTCCTTAAAAATTGATCCTGTGGATATTTTGTGTTTAACAAACTTTTTTTTTTGCAAAACTTTTTACCCAACTCCGTGTACCTTGTTTGACTACCCAACCCAAATGATAATATTAGAAATCGTAAAATATCTCTGCTTTACCGTTATTTTACTTAGGACTAATTGGTTGTTTTTTTTTGGTTGTTTTATTTAAAATGATCTGGCACTGTCGTTGAAACGAAACTAGTAACATACACATTTAACTTCATTTGTTACATATTACCTTTAACTGTGTACCGTATATTAGTGATTATTATTGTTATTATCATTATCATTATTATTATTATTATTATCATCATCATCATCATCATCATCATCATCATCATCATCATTATTATTATTATTATTATTATTATTATTATTATTATTATTATTATTATTATTATTATTATTATTATTATTATTATTATTATTATTATTATTATTATTATTATTATTATTATTATTATTATTATTATTATTATTATTATTATTATTATTATTATTATTTATCACTGTACGCCATATCCGACATGAATCAGATATTTGAGCAATACCTCTTAGGTTGTTGCTTGGGCCGCATCCCTGTACCACACTATCTTCCTTCATTAGTTGTCCACAGAGGCCTCAGTGTTAAGCAACTGTACCAATGCCTCTACACGAGACGCGAAGATGGCTTTGACATGTACCAAAGAGGCCATTGAACTAAACAACTCTACTTCTGCTTCAATATTCACACCAAAGTTCTGGATATACATTTTGTTTCTTACGATGTGACACGTGAAAGGTTTTCTTCCTATTGTGCCTTGCATCACTGCATTTCGTTCCTCATGACCATATTTATTACGCATTGGAGTCATCACACACCCTGGATGAGCTATGATCCAAAGTTTGCTTGCTACTCGACAGGCTTGTAACTCCTTGAGGTGCAAGACCATAAACAGTAGAGTAGTCCATTGAGGAACAAGAAGAGAAAGACAACATGTATATAGCAGTTTCACTGGAGCATTGTCTTGAAAATATTCTGTCATAGTCTTGGAAATGGTTAAACTTGGGCAATGAGTTCGAAATTATTGTGACATATGCTGACAAACACCACGCGTGTTTCTTTTTCAACAATTATTTCCGTCGTGGTTCAGAATATCTCTAAATGTATATTTCCTATGAGTTCTCAATGTAGGATTTTTGAGTGGAATACAGTCCTTTTTCACCTACTCTAGAGAAAGTAAACATATATACAGACAAGGTAAGCATAGGTGGAGGTTACACAACAGAAAGAAACATCTGGCGCGCTGCGACCTACACAGGTATATTGCGGCTACCACTCCCAGAAGGATGGGATGAACTGAGGGAACCACAGGAGGCTACTGAAGACAGATCACAGAAACACCCTGAAGTGTTTCCTAGCACTGACAAAAATGCTAGTAGTACAGTTCTGTAACGTTCTGAAAGAGATAGATTATAGCAACACTAGCCAAAATATACATAAACAAGCCCCAAAATATGAAATTTTATCAAAAATCAAAGGCCCACGAAATGTAAGAAAAGGGTTAAAGTACCTGTGCTAATATTTCAAAATGCTCTTAAAAGTAACTGAAATCATAGAAAAAGTTCTACAAATAACAAAGACATGTTAGAGTTTTACGTGCGAAAACCAGAAATTACGGCATGACAGAATAAACAAGTATAAAATACTTAGGTTAGATTAGTAGATACGATTATAGAATAGGTGAGTATCATAGTTTTTGCTTTGCTTTGTGTAGATTAGGTTAGGGGTATACAAGGATGGAATAACTGACTGCATGAGCTATGTTTATGTTGGCTGGGCTTACTTACAACATAGAAAACTTTACGTCAGGCATCAGCTACGTTGAACAACATATCTTCACAACTATCGTGACACTCATAGAAATTGTTCCTAGAAGCTACCTCTCAACCTTCTCCCCCATTATCCCCTAGATTACACATGGCCGCTATCGCCATCTTGTGCATTAGCTCCTTGTTCCTCCTATCTTCTTATATTCTATCCATTTTCATGTATTCGCATTAGCCTTTGTGCTAGCTGTCTTTACCTATGTGCTATCACCAAGGAACCCTCTCTAGAGTCCATGTGCAAGCATCAGCACCATCTGCTCCGCATCCCCATATCCTGAAACATGAGAAGGAAATGGAATGAAATATAAATGATGGAAAGAAACCGTGGTAGTTGACAAGCCACCCCAGCATTTGGCTACCGATTACGGAAAACACGGAAGTACTTAGATTGGGCGTAAGATAGCACCTTGCGAAAGAGTTTACGTCAGCATTGAATATCGTAAAGCGAGTAAAAGAAGATTAATTTCTCGCTTCAATAAGTGATCACTGGACTCGGAATTTTAGGTGCTAAAAACTTGGTAAATATTTAATTTTTATATGCTAAAAAGGTCCATAATATGTGTCAAAATAAATAAAACGTTTCTTTAAGATCTGAATAACTGAGCTACTATAAATGCACGTGGTACTCACCAATAAATTATTAGTGGGGTCCTTAAGTAATGAGTTACGGTGTATGGCCACATGCTCAATTAAATCTTCCATCCCGAAAATTTGAAAACTGTCACAAAGAATTGATATCGAATTTCTAATATTTGTTCCCAATTAAATGCTGTGTTACTTGTAAAAGTTGGTCTGACATTATAACTTTACCACATGGCTGCCAATAGAGGATTTTAACGTCACAAACGAAAATACCCTAAATTTCGCAGTATATTGTTGTACAAGGTAACTTACACTACTTTTCACAGCACATCTAGAAGATTGTATATCTATGCGGAGATACAGATTACTAATTGAATATACAGGTTATTGGCCACCTACAAGTATAGTATAGACTAGCGGGCTGTGAAACTATAACAGTGATGCTTAATCAAGAATATGGCAGTGGAAGGGTTCCCCGTTCTTATCCTACGGGCTCATGTAGGCTGAGAAAGCAGGATTTTTATAGTTTCTTCCAGCTGAAGGACAGCTTTAGCTGCCATATCAGTTTTTCCAATACTGAATAGCATATTGCGACATCTGGCCTATCTAATAGATCATTAAAAAGTTAGTTAACAGTAAAAAATGTTAGTTGTTAAAAATAATTCTGCTCCTGCTGTTATATATTATTATTTTAAAAGATATTTCCTTTATGTGATTTTTGTGTAATGTGTGTGAATATCTAAAAATGTGTATTTAGATAAAAAAAAAACAGAAATATGTTATGTGTAATAAAACTTAAAATATTTGCTCTGGTGTAAATATTCAGAGTATTAAACTCAGTTCACACTAGGCTATAAATAAAACATGCATTTGCCTAAAAATCCGAGCTCTTGTGATCACAAACTCTGTTTCCTTGCCGTGAAATGCCAAGTGCTTGTGTGAAACTACTCCGAAGAATATGGTTGAACGTAGTAGTAGATATGTTGCCGTTGGGAGTATTCGATGTTTCTACAAATAGGTGTTTTATTGAATTAACCTGGCAGATGGAGGAGCCCCGTTGCAGAAGTTTATCCCATCTAGTTTCTGTCCGGGGGCTAGTTAATGTTATCGAGGTAGTGTTCTCATCCCGCCTGGAGAACAAACCAATATCCCACTGTGTATGTGTTGTTGCTTGGGTATACCTATGTACATTAAGGACATAATGAAATCGTTCTCTAAATGGCAGCGCCTAAGGTAAACACTGTACTCCTGTTACACAACCTGGTCGAGAAAAGGTATATCTTTAGAAATGTCTGTCCTGCCCTAAAGACACAAACTCACGAAGTTGTAACAGGATCCGTTGCGAGAATGTTCACTTTAGCAATAAGAAAGCCAATGAGTTCCAACTCGTAATCTAAAGTGAGTGGAGTAGGTATATTCTAATGGAAAACTCATTTTAGCTAAAAGTTAAGTTTCTTTTTACTTTCTCTAAACCAAGTTAGGTGAAGCCTCGGTAACGTGTGTAACTCGCATTCGGAGATGGTGGGTTCGAACCCTCGACCAACCTTGCTAAACCTTGGGTTCTTGTGAGGAACTATCACAGTTACGCCTTGCAGGGTGACGGTCTCCGTATTATGGACTCCAATACTTAACACGTCTCGGTGGATGCATATCGCAGTAAATAAGCAGAAGGGGGAGTAGACAGTAAGAGCGGCAGGTACAATGTGGGGAGTGGAAGTGGCATGTGCCCTTCAATCGTAACCCAACTGGGTAGTTTCTTTAATGATAAACCTCTCTTGTACTACTACCATTTCCTCTTCCTTTGACATTTTTGTCTGCTTTTATGTATTTTGTGTCTCATAAATAGAATATATTATGTAACATTAATGCTCTATTTATTCAGATTTCACATGCATAATGACTTCAATCCCTTCTTGTAAGATTGTCGCTCTGTCGTGGATCCAAATCCGTCCCAGACCGATGGTTTGTAAGTGTGCTTAAAAGTGACAGCTCCATGTCAGTAGATTTATTGGCTGTAAAAGAACTATGGGACGAAATTCTAGCACACCGGTGGCGGTGATATGATGCTGGCAATTGTGTGTGTTTACCCGTAAGATCGGCCACTTTAACCACATTAAAGTCTCGTGCATTGAAATGGTTACCCAACTAGAACTAGAGTCTGTCGGTCTCATTCACAAATATATTGCATAAAGCGATCACAACCTGGTGAACAAATTTGTCAGATGTGTAAGAGAAACAAAAAGCATGTTAAATAAACACGTAGAGGTTGTTTTCTAGGAATGCTAGTTTTTTAAATGACAGTTCCTATGTTTTGTACACAAAAATTTCGACAACAGAAACAGAACAACGCAATTGCATTCGAGCCTGGTGCTAGTGCAGTAAGTGCATGCAGAACCAAAAATCTCACTGAAGATCTACTTACCTTAATTCGACACAACAAGGGTCCAATAGAATGATATTGTGACGCCGGCCAAGGGCAGCGGCAACAGCAAAGACTCCAGGATAGGCTGTCTCACAACACTGCCGATGCGTGCAACAAAGGCGTTCAAGGACAGGCTGCCTCACGCTATTGTTTTGAACACGTGACAACAATCAGCGGAAGAACAAACAGGGGTTTTCGAGATTATACGAGAAATATCCGGTAAATATTTCTAGAAGTTCGAGAAAGGCTTACATTACGTCATCCTCGCTGTACAAGGAGGCGAGGCAACGAGAGCGGAGTCAATCACTTTTCAGATTGAGCGTAGCTTTAGGTATGTTTCTGTGTGTGTGTGTGTGTGTGTGTGTGTGTGTGTGTGTGTGTGTGTGTGTGTGTATCAGCTGCGTGTGAACGGTCGTCGTTAGAGAACTGGCGCATCATGAAGGAAGATGAGAAGCAGTTAATGAGTATCGAGTGATTGTATCGTCGGAGTCAGCTCCTGAGAGACAGAAAAGTGAAGAAGGCATAAAGTAGTGAGTCAAAGCTACGAGAAGAAAGCAGCTGTGAGTTGTAATATCACAAAAGAGTGTAGACTGGGTTAACGTCAGTAAAAGAGAACTGTGTCGTTGTGCAAAAGTTTTAGAAGGAAAATAAAATGATAGAAGACTAACTGGATTGAACTTTTGTCGTTTATACAACATTGCAGAATCCTCTGAATAGCCAATATATTTGAGACATCTGCATTTAACAAGAAGGGCTCGTGCCTTTCTGGTTAGCTTTATTCTTAACAACTTGAAGTACCTTTCCTAGTGTTGTCTTTTCCTCTCTCAGGTACTTGTTCTTAGAATAGAAGTCTTGAAATTTATTGCGCGAATTGATGAACATGCAATAATGTGTTGATTTATTTGTTCACAATATATTAACATAATCAACATATCTAATGGACGTCAACAGTCAAATGCAATTCCTTCAGTGGTATTCCAAGACCAGTTCCTCAGGCGCTTCATTTAGGCATCTATGAATTGAATATAAATGAGTCCACCATTGAAGAAGGAAAAGATCACACCCTCCTCCCTGAAAGAGCACATAGGTTTCAGGTTTGTTTACATCGAGCCACAATCGACGATGTGTTTGTGCGCAGTCGCGTGGTCCACATTCTGTCCATAAGTCCCCGGGTTTGGTTTGTGATTTGGACGGGGCTTTTCTTTAATCAGAACCATTTTATATCCTCCGCAGAATACAGAACATAAGTAAGATCTTGAATTGAATCTTTTGAGGGAGACAGGTTGCTTTCTATCTTTAACTCTACTATCTTGTAATTGAGGATTGTTAATTTACCTATTTACAGATTACAGGTTGATTACTTTCATGTTTAAAATCGTATATCTCGTAAATCCAGGCAAGTAGTCCATGGTGAGGTGTCTTGGTTTCTTGACATGGGGTAATGTGGTCTGCAGTACTCCGCGGCTAACTCTACCTCCCTAGGGAAATTATTGGAAAGGAGACTCCCCAGGTACTCAAGTAAATCCGTTCCAATCTGAGCATGATGAAGTGCGGAGAGTTTCAAAGCATTCGCCAGATTTAAGTACATAGATCTTTTTAATCTTTAAACCTTGTTACCTCTCAGGTCTGGAAATTTCTTCTCTATTCCTGGATTTTTCCTGTGGATTTTAATTTTTCTTACCAATTATTATTATTATTATTATTATTATTATTATTATTATTATTATTATTATTATTATTATTATTATTATTATTATTATTATTATTATTATTATTATTATTATTATTATTATTATTATTATTATTATTATTATTATTATTATTATTATTATTATTATTATTATTATCATTATTATCATCATCATCATTATTATTATCATAAGGAGAATCTAAATTCTGCTAAACAAATAAGTAAATAAATCTACATTCTAAATACACATGCAAAAACAAATGAATAAAAATCGAATAATCTATTTGTATTATGGGTTATCTCTGAAACTGCAATAAGGGCTACATCATAGGCATACAGCCGCTAGGAGTGGAGAGGGTCCTTTAAATTTAGGATTTTACCCGAAATTAAGCTAGGGCAAGTGTGAACTGGATGCGAGGAAATCTGTTTACCTCAGAAACACTGAAACTATGGATCCAAAATCGATCTTAATACTAAATATCTTGATTCGACACTTTTCACCCCGTCGTAACCCCCATGCTGATGGAGTTGAACTTGAACCTCAATGGAAATGGGCGTGTCGCTATTCACCCCAACAATCGATTTTGAAAACTATGGATTGGATCGAATAATGGCATGAAACCTTTTACTGAGAGCAATCCACCATCAAGCCGCAACGCGCCGAATACCAGCCTAAGTGACAAGGGAAAAACCCAAGTCAGTGCGCGGTCGACGGAGATTGAACCCACGACCTTCCGAATTCGAGTCGCACAGGTTGCCGCTTCACCACCGCACTCGGTAGCGACCGCTCTTAGTACCACTTCAAGGAAAGAAAACATAAAATTAAATGTAAATGGATAAAATTATATTATTGAATAGCTAAACCATAGTAAAGTAATAGTACAAATAAACAAAATATCTTCAAAATATAAAAAAGAATGATGGGACTTATAAATAAATGTAGATAAAGAAATAAAATGTAAACAAGGATCCATTGTCAAAGATGGTAAAAATGAATAAACTATTAATAAACTGACGCCCTCGTGATAATTTAGTGTAGCAAACGCGACATCTCATAAAAGTGAAGATATTTTGACGAAGACATAAGATGAAAAAACTTAATTGGTAGGTATTTGAAGTCGGTAGACTATTTCGCGCATATTTATTAAGATAAAATACTATAGACGTGGGCACTGACCACCTTTTCCTTCTTTCTCTGTTTACTCTCCTCGCATGGAGGACTTACACCCCCAGGATTAGCAAATTGGCGCCTGGGTCAAGGAAGATTCATTGTATAGCCTGCTCGATCTCCTGATTTGAATGCAATGGATTGCTTCGTCTAAAGGTCAGATGCTTATTGAGGAGCAGACGGCCTTTGAAGCAGAGACAGAGAGAGTAGACAGAATAGGTCATCAGTCCGAAACCTGGTATGCGAGTGAGCATGGGCGTCTTCAGACTTTTTTTTTTTTTTTCAGGGGATAGCCGTATATTGGAAGTTTGCGATCAAACAATATTAATTCATTACTCTGCTGTGAAAATTATAGTATTTGTTGCGGATAACTGTATTAATTTGTGTAAATAGCAATTGTTGTTTACATCAAAATTAACACAAGTTGACAATTTCTAAGAGGGGAGGCCGTGACCCCACCTTGGCCCTCTTCGTGACGCCCATGAGAGTGAGAAATGAGAGGGAAGTGAATGTCAGGAAAGCTAATAATGGAATATTTGGTAAAATGAATGGCAGGTAAAACCGAATAACCCAAAGAAAATCTATCCAGACACCGCTTTGTCCACCACGAATTCCAGATTCCCTCGGCACCTCCTTGCTCACTGATGGTACATGAAACTAAGCAGACACAAACTTTAATGGCAACTGATGTCTGACCATTACTATTCTCTTTCCTGCTGCACAAATAAATTTTGTGGATGTAAATGATATTTATATCATAAGTTTTACAGTGCATTAACTATAGAACACCTCAAAGCGTGGCAAAGCTTCTGACTGGATGTTGCGTTAAGCCTCTCGCCATTAAATTTTATGTCAGCCATAAATTATACTTAGTTTAGGGTAAATCTCTGGTATTTACTGGTTATGAAGTCTGACAATTTGGAGCACCCATGTCGGTATTCAGGAGCTGAACCATTCCGTGTCTTACCGCTTATATCCGTCGGAAAGAACAGGGCTTTTCAATCCTGAGAGAATTACCAAATAATTTGAGTGGTTTTCAGATAACATATACATGCACACACAATGTTTCTTTGTTTATACTATTAGTTCAAGTTTGTAAGATGCTTATAAAAATAAATTATAGTGTGTATTAAAGTCGTGTTCCATTTTGTTTTATAAACTAATATGAAAGGACCACCACCTATTCAAAAAGAAATATAATGTCATAGAAACCAAACCATACATTCCTCATCTCTGGCAGAGTTCCTCTCCACATAACAAACAGTGCATCAGATTCACTTTAGTCGACCTGATGCATTATCGGTTACATGAACGTCACTATTATTATAAATCATAGATAGTTTTAATTAGTCATTGTTAGCCTATATGTGTCAATAGAAGTTCAATAAACGCACAATGAAATGAAATACGGCTGTAATTACACTGCGGCAAAACAATTAATGTTATATTACATGTGCCTGACATGTAATATTTACTGAATATAATGCAGTTTAAAGCGCAGAGCATGAGGTTTCAAAACTGCTGAGTTCTATGGAAGGTAGAGCTTCAAATTGTTATTTGCAGCTTTAGTAGAACAACTGTCTCTGGCTCCCCTAAAATTAACGCCCTAAGATTCTTCTTCTTCTTTTTCTTTTTTTTTTCTTCTTCTTATTCTTCTTCTTCTTCTTCTTCTTCTTCTTCTTCTTCTTCTCTTTATGTTAGGCGTAATCGCCTGTTTTACACATGAATCTTTCCATTTTTTTCTTTGGTTGTTCCGGACTTCTTATTCCTTCCGGAACTTCGTCTCTCGCTATTTTCACTAATCGTTCATCTGACAACCTGGATACATGTGCATTCCATTCTCCATCCTTCTTTCTACTCATGCAGTCACCGGTTGGATCTTACATATCTCTTTGACTTCATCATTTCTTACTTTATCGTACATTATCTTTCCAGCTATCTTCCTTAACACTTTCATTTCCCTTGTTTCCATCATTCGTGTTCTTGTGCTCTGTTCCTTTTTTTAACGCATATGTTAGTACTGGTCGGACTACTGTTATAAATTTTGACTTTTGTTTCTTTTCTCATATATTTATTTCTCCATATTAACTTTAATACATCCAGATATTTTTGGTTGATTATACAATTTAATTTCTAGGGCTAGATTTTCTCCGCTAGTGATATTAACACCCAGGAAATTGTGTTGTTTTCAACTTTTAATCTACATCTCAAGGGCTGTTTAATACGTTTGTTTTATTTATGGAGACTTTGATATGTTCATTTTTACATTTTCCATAAAACTCGAACAAAAGTCTTTGCAGGTTATCCACGGTTTCGGCCACAAGTACATCATCACCTGTATAACATACTTGCTAATCTTTTGTCACGCATACTGTATCCCAATTCTTCTCTCATTTCCTTAATTATTGCATCCATCACAATGATGAACAGGAATGGGCTTGAGATTGAGATTAATAGAATTAAACTTGATTTCTGCAACTTCTTATATTTTATGTTCAGCGCATAAACATATTCTTGAGGATGCCGGTAGCTTGAGGATGCTATATATCCTTGCTTAGTCTATTTTTAACATTTCATAGCACCACTATAGTATATCATGCGACGATGGCGTAATGACAGCAATTTGCGTGCGGGTTTCATACTATTCATACGGGCATCTTAATTGTCAATATACTCAACTTTCATACCACTCTTTATGCTCGACCATCAGTCAATTTAAAACATTTATACAAAGTTTTTAGTATTGTATGCTGCATGTTACTGTCACTGGTATCCGACATTTTAATCATGTATCTGTTATTTGACTGTACATATGAGAATCGATACTTGTGCTTTCAACAGCGGAATTATTGGTTTTATTGTTAAGTTGGCCTTCAACAATGATACTGAGAGTATATATGCCTTTAAAAGGTATACTTTCAAAAACGAGAAGATAAGTTTAATTTATTAGAATATCATTTACAACATTAATATTAATTATTTATTAAATAGTTGATAGTTCCCAATTAATTAATTGAAAATATAAGTATATTACTGTTAATGACAAAAAAGAGGAGGAGCTGATATAAAATAAGTAGAAAGTAAAAACCATCAAAATGCTATTCTTGGTATTAGAAAAATTATTTGCTTTTGTTTTACTGCACTTCAATAAACACATAATTTTATTAATAATAAATAAATTTCAGCCAAATAGCCTACTTGGATATATTGGTAGTTTACATATTAGTATATTCACATATTGGTTCCTTTTGTGCAGGGTTGGATATGGTACCGATTGCACGGTTTCTCACATAGTAAACATTCACAGTCCATATTTGGTTCATGGAAGTGTGTGTTTTTGCACGTTAGATGATGAAATCCGTGGACCACCAATCTTGTAAACACGTGTCTCATTTCAAAGTTGTTCTTTGCCTATGATCTATCATGGCTCCTGTGCCATAGAAACCTAGTTGTACTTCTCTTTTCCCCACATCATTTTATTTCAGCATGATTATATTTATAAAATCATTGTCAATCCAAACCACACTATTTATAAATAACTTTTATGGAGTATGTTCCTGCCTCATGCTCTCATATTAACTAACGAAAATAATCCGTAGACAAAGTAAAGTAATGTTTTGATGAGAGAGCAGGGTTATTCCGAAGGCCATGGCGACTACCATACTAGACGATATTGCTAATATTCAACACTCATCAAATAAATACATCCTGTAGGTGAGTTGGTAGCTTCTACGAAACCTATAAAATCAAACTCAGCACTAAGAAAATTGTTACTATTTGTGCTCATTATTATCTATATTTACCGTGGTAAGAAACGCTTCTAAGATCAGTACTAAATAAACAAGCCCGTAAGATCCCTGTCGGGCAAGGGCCTCTTATCACCAATGGAAGGGTTAACTCAACAGTACTCTCAGAGTGAGCTAGTCTCTGTGAGTTAAATTTCCCTTGAACAGACTTGTTTTTGCACTTTTCTTACTACCTCTACTTGCTAGTTACATAGTTGTAATCGTGTCTATCTTCCCTTTATTCCGATATTACAACGTCCCACACTTTTCCGTCCACTTTTTTGCATGCACAATCGATCACTAAGTTTTTATCCCCTCTTATATTTCTTTCCACTTTATCCTGTCTCTCGTCATTCTCATCCACTGCACACCCATCACTGCATTAAATTCTTGCGACCATCTCTGCCGTAAGCATCCTCTGTCTTGGGTCCCACACCGCGGTCGCAGAGGCCCACCTATCCCGGTGCATTCTGGCCACGTGGTCTGCCCAACTCCATTTGGTCCTCCTAGCATTGGTGGTGGGGTCCTCTAGTCCACTTCTCCGTCTAGATCCTCGTTCGTCATCCTGTCCCTGAGGGTAACACCTAATAGGCTTCTTTCCATTTCTCTCAGCCTCACTTGCATCGTTTGGATCAGTATTTTGGTGAATGTGCAGGCTAAGAGTAAGAGAACCGGGATGAAACAGACTTGCAGGATGTCCGACCTTATAAAATCAGTACTAGAAAGGACAAATTCGGACTACTTCCAGCTCTTCAAAATGTGGTTGCGGACTAGAAGACATTTCTGTAAAGAATCTAGCTACTAGAATTATATAGGAACGAAACAAAAATGCTTAAGAAATGGACATTTGATAAAAGGAGTAATTATTATTTTATCTGCTGATGACGGTGTTTGTCCATTATTTATAGCTTGAATTACAATTTTTTTTACCATAAACCAACACTAGGCGGACTCATCAATGGACTGGTGTGGACAGTCGTGGTGAAACTTGCCACTCAGCCACTCATAAGCTAATGTATTGGTGCTGAACTTGAATAAGAGACTGGAGTGGAAAACCAATCATTAGGAGAATCTGTGAACATTAAATAAAGCAAAAACACTATAAGAAACCATAAGTATTGGCATGTTTTGTTGCGCTCCACTATACAAGTACCTGTTGTTTCTAACCGGACAAAGCAAGATATGTGTTTCACGCATTAGAGAAAATAATTATCCACCTTTATGTGCCTTTCCAAAAGCATCCATATTTTCAGCCTCTCAAATATATAATGCACAAGTACACTATAGACTAAGGTAGATAGTCACTAATGATATAACACTTAAAACACGGTGTTAGGTATTCCTTATGATCAGCATATACTGAAAGTACTCTTTGACTTTAATTAAGCACATTAATATAGGAAACATACAAGTAAATGTGGCGCACATATATGAAATGTCCTCAAAGGCTCCTCCGATTCATTGGTCTCATTTATCAACAAGATGAGGCACCATCCCACTGTCCAAGCATTCAGTGGGACTGAGACCTTTTCTACCTAACCAGTGGATCGCATAACCGATCTTATTCCTCTTATCGAGGTTTATGCTTCCAGGGTGCCAGAAGGGAATGAGTTGAAACAATGGATAAGTGTGGCATGCTTGTTAATAACTCTTCAAATCTTACTGTGCATGCTCCATATAACCACAAGGCGTTGGGAACTTGAAAACATTTCGAACTGCATTAGACTTTATAAGGTCCTACCTCATGCTAATATGTTTATTGCTGGAAAGGGTAGGGTGAAACTGAAAAGTCCAATACCATACCCGGGATTTGAACCGCCGATCTTCCGGTCTCTGTCTGGTTGCACCTAACCACTGAGCTACGATAGCAACGTGCCGACACGACATTAAAGTTTCCCATCCACTGGCCCTTTTCCCGCTAAACCACAGAAGGATCTCAAACTCATATGAAATAACATACCCTAATGGTGACTTACTATGCCGTAAGTACTTAAGTCCCGGCCTTCATAGTTCAACCAACTATAAGGTCAATAAATGGAAATTTAATGTCCTGTCGGCACGTTGCCATAGTAACTCAGTAGACAGAGAGCGGAAGATCCGTGACTATGGCATTAGATTTTTCACTCTCCTTGTACCGTTTCCATCTTTGCCCTACACACGGCTATTTTGTGGAAGAACGATCAATTTCCATAATGTTTATTGTGTTGCAGCAGACCAGGAATTTGAAAGTGTATTGGGACTTTATGGGCATCCTATATATTTAGGCATCTGCCTAGTGGTAGTACTGAAATAGGTTCACTGGTTAGTTAACAAGGATAGTACGCCTGCACGCACACAGTTTCACATACAAGCATACTCGCATTGTCGCATTGGTTTGAATAGGTATACTGGGAAAAAGTCATTAAAGGAAAATTCCTCAACAACAGCCAGAAGTAGAAACCGGAAATATTGCAACAGTTCTAGCCATTCAGCACCAGGAAAGTTATAATAAGTTGTTGACAAAATTGACAATGTTTTGACAGTATTTTACTCTCTGGGCTGCTTCTCTTTCTGCTCCCCCTACGCTTCACGGAATGCGATAACTACCTATTCCCCCGTAGTCGTTATTTCCATCTTCTCATGGGTAGTCCTGAATTCCTCTTAATCTTTGGTTATAATCATGTGCTGCTTTGAGAATCCCAGGTGGCACCATTCTTTCCAGATGCTGTTTCAATATTTCTTGGTATTCCTTGATTTTATCATGTGTATTTGCTTGTGTTATCTTCGTTACGAATACTACCTAATTCTTCACAGCTTTTGGTTCTTCTGAGAAAGTTTATCTGTAGCCTGTATTATACTTTCCAACTTTTTTGCCATTACCCAGGTTTCGCATCCATAAAGTAACATAGACCCAGCTATTGTCTCTTTCCTTGTCTTATTTTTTAAATCTTTACAAATCGTTCCGCATCTTTATGTGGCCTCACATTCATATCCATTTCTGTTTTTGTGTTTATACTAAAATTGCATCCTGAATAACTGACGAGTGACGCTTGTTGCAATAGCATGCGTTATGTTTATAGCGGGGCTACAGTAACTATGTAGTTCGCTTTCACTGCGAACAGTGAATTTGGTATGTTTACTCTGCGCAGTAGTGTGAATGACCCGCTCAAGACCCCATTTATGAGCTGTGTTATACTCGTACACTGTCAGTTTCTGCACTCAGTTTTCAAGCTGTAAAGATTAGAGCTTTTTAATTATGCATTTAGAAAGTGGAAGTTTATTCATAGCATTCAATGATTTGTTCATGTCTTGTTATTAATCCACTAAGTACCCACGGAAAAATTTCACGCTTGGAAACGAGTTTTTGTATAATACATGCATAAAAATCTGATGTGTTACACTCACTTTCTCTACTCTTGTGCTAACCATTATTATAAACTTATTCCTATATCTTCGTGTTAGTTGAGATAAACATTTGCAGAAATTATCTTATTACTTATTTCATTATACGTTCAAAGGGAGCATGAGAATATAGTAAGCTTTGAGCGTTAGTCAAATCTTTCAAAGCTTTCAGATCCCGTTGTCTTCGCACTCTTAACATTTAAAAAACATGAATAGCGATGTTCCATTTGTCGGAAGTAGAAATTCTCCAAAACTTACACAAATAACAAGGAATATCTCCCAAATGATTCACTCCACACACACACACACACACACACACACACACACACACACACACACACACACACACACACACACACACACACACACACATACACACACACGCTCGCGCACCTTTTCCAAAAAAATACTTTTTTTTATTCAGGGGGTCTCAAAAGGTATATTTCCGGTAAAATCTCGACATCGAATTTTTGGATGGAATACAGCACTTCGTCTACTTACTATACGTAGTAGAGGAATTAGAAACTGTAAACGTAAACTTTATAGGATATTTATAGGGCTTTAAGAACAATATAAGAACACAATTTATGAACAACAAAAACTTTGCCTGCGATTGAAATTTCTTCCTAGAATGCCAGAACTGTTTCAATAGATGGATACCATTTTCAACACTACTGACAACATTGTTAAATATAAAGGATAGACAAGTTTCGGAAGGGAGGATTTAGCACCTCGATCTCTAGAAGGTATATCCTTTATGGGGCGCCCTGGGAAGAACGGGTGAGGGAGGTGTGTGGATACTAAGTGCGGTCGCACTTGAGGAGAGTTCACAACAGAGGGCAGGGTCACTAACAACTACAGAATTGAACTCCCTTTGGTGGCTGGTACGCCGGCTACTCGGAGATGTCCCCCGATCCCGAGGATAAGGATGTATAGAGGGCAAGCACCGGCACCCCGAAACTCCCGCCAACATTTAGAACCCTGAAACAACCAAGCAGATAAAAGGTGAAGTGAAATGAGAAATGAGGTGAAATGTAATTATCCTTCCCAGCATTCGCCTAGCGACCCGGGAAAACTACCGAAAAAACACATGGGTCAGGAAGGTCAGCCACGGGAATCAATCCCGAGACCTCCCGAATGGGAACCTCCCACATTACCGCGGAGCCATCTCGGTCAATTATAACATAGTTGGCACTCATTATAGTGCATGTTGCTGTTACTCGTAATAAATAGGTGATGCTAGAGTTTTAGAAAGTAAAAACCCCCTGTGTAATACACTGCGCGGAGCATGCATACACGCGATCAGTATTTATCAATCACAGTTTTTGATTCTCTACTAGATTTGATTTTAGTCTTCCATTTAGATACTTTAAAATCTGTTGTTTACATTACAATCTGCAGATGGTATAGACATGGAAAACCAGCACGTCTGATTCACCAGATAGACACATGAATCAGATTCCATGATAAATGCCTGAAGCTATCGACGGTATTTCTTCGTCTCCAAACCCAGAGCGTCAGTAAACATTATGCCAGCGGTATGTCAACAATCGAAAAGAAAATACTACCCTGAAATCCTAATGTTTTCGTGTTCATTATGCTGAAGTGAAGCTGCGCGGATGAACAGATTCTTCCGCAAAGTGAATGTTCCATTTGCGTCAACAAGTGCATGTCGCTAAAATTTAATGCGTGCTTGAATTTGCAAGAGCATTGGTTGCTAGGCATCAGATAAACAAGCATCAGCGCTCTGCTGTTCGCCATTTGTTTCACGTTACAACAAAACAAGGTTGCGGTGCGCACCCGATTGGAGCATTCTACATTGTTCGCTTTCATCTATTAATTATCACAAATTGCTAGCGCTGCGGGTGGAGCCAGTTCATCGCACTCCTCTACGTTAATTACGCTCTCCAGTTATTTACCTTTCTTGCATTATAACAACAAATTACAATAATTGCTCCACCTGTTGCAGCCCTTAGAAGGAGCGTGTTACAAAATTAAATATTTGCGCTGCAATTAAAGCTAGCATTTCTTCAATGAATGGGGTGCACTTCCCACTCGAATGCTTAGGCGGAGCAGGAAATTAGAATAGCTCTGCACTGACAGGGGAATTAGCGGTAAATTTTCTCTCTTCCCTTTCTCTGCACTTTCGTTCTACGTCTTGAAACTGCTCAGATGGCTGTGCAAATATATTAGAGTTCAAAATACTGAGTGAAGTTGTGATGGAGGCGCTTTGTCGTAGATATTACAACACATTATTTTGAACTTATATTTGTATTTTTGCGGGCTATTATTAAATAAGTTTAAAACGTTATAGGTACAAAGCTGTAAATGTTATTTAAAATGGTATAAAATGAGCAAACTTTTAAAGAAAAGAATTCAACGCCTGCACTATTTCATTTTTGTAGCTAGAGCTTGTTAAAATGTGGTGTGCCATTCTTGTCCTACACGTTCGATGAAGTGACTATGCTATGTCAATAATCTTGTACTGTTAATTAGGCTTTCTCTATATGGCATTAACAATAATACAGATCGGTGACATTTTCACCCTGATGAAATAGTGGCTGACTATTGTATGCTTAACCTATCCTCAATTCAAAACTGGTAATTAATGCTCTCCATCTCCCACCGTTTTCAAGAGCTAGGGGCATCAGTATCACAAAAAATATCGATTTTAGCATTAAAACACCCGAGTTTCGGATTACATTATCTTTTAGATTAATATTCTGGTATGTTATATCTTGTATGGCCATAAAAGAATAGTGCAATATATATTTTTATTTCTTAGTAAAGTTATTTTTCACATTTGAAGTCATACAATTGTAACAATGCGCGAACATGGAGGGCTGCAGCAGGCAGCAGGTACCTGGCCTAGCGGGAGTGTGGTGAAGTGGAAACTAATTTGCTACCCTTCCTGATATTCTTGTTCACAATACTCTGAAACAGTGTTAATTCAGAAATGCATGTAGGCGAGTTATAGTGTCCCCTCAGTAAGTGAATAGAAGCAGTGTGAATAATTGACTTTATTGCGTGTGCTAGTGAACACCAACAATGTGACGATCTTGTCGCAATATAATCGATATGTTCTGTTACATACATATGTGGTGGTTTTACATTAAAGTCTAAAGGAAAACCTCTATCCATTGCTGTGAAGAAACCTTACAGTCTGTATTTCGGATGTAAGGTTGGTAATGACGATAAAGTGTGGGTTTCGAAGCATTGTTTTAATGCTTAGATTGACTGTATGGTAAAAAGGTACTAAAATCAATGCATTTTGTTGTCACAATGGTATGGTGGGAACCTCTTAATCATGCAAATGATTGTTATTTTTGCTTAACGAACTTACTTTTTTCTTAGCTGATTTTTGCTGGACTCCAATATCCAACCAATATAAGAGAAACAGGACAAAAAAAATTAATATTAGGAGGTGTGCTTTATCTATAAATATGTTTTCGGCCTTTTCTTCTGATTTTGATGAATATCCTCCACTTTTTTAATTTAAATGTTCTCTGTCCACGTTCGGAAACTTCTGAACTTTCAAGTTCTTTCTACCCCTTCCCCTTAAGGGATGAATTTAGAAAAAGCATCCTTTGTGGTTGTTTACTTTGTTGAGGGAATTCACTTCTATATGTGAAAGCTTCTAAATCTAGTAGTTTGGGTTGTGCGTTAGATGAGTAACTCACTTAGCATTATATCATCATTATTAACATCATCTTCTTCACTCCATGGAGTAGACACATTGTTTGTTCCATTTTTCACAGTAAGTCTCTCTCCATCTCTTCTGCAGTCTGCCCACGTCTCTTCTACCTGCTGGTTTATCACTTAGAGCTATTTTCAGAACTCTATCATAGTCCATCCTCTCCACATATAACAGCCAATTATTTCTATAGTGATGTATTTCTTCATTTATAAATTTCGTTTTAAACTCTGTTCTTATAATTATAATAATTTCTTATAATCTCAACTACTAAAAAGTGATGGATGATGGAAAAATTGTGCTGTTCACTTGTTATTCAGAATGTCTATATCTAAACAAAGAGCACGCGTTTTTCAGGGCTAAGAAAAGAAAAGTTTTTGCCTACCACTGTAATTGATTCTTTGCGACTACAGTACCAAATTAAATAAATATGAGCTGATATGTTTTCGCGATTTAGTTTCCTGGAAAAAGAACACATCTTTTTAGGAAGTCCAATAACGAGAAGCTTCACAAGCAGACTTTCTTATATAACATATCTTCTCAAGCTAGAAGCAGTATGAAAATCACCTTAATGTATCCAGTATATAAGTCGTTAGGGGGCATATGTGCAGATATTTGTATTGGTAAATGAGGACTGTTTAATGATAGCTGTCGTTTATACAGTGATAACTTAAAATACCAGGCTTTTGGTCTCTGCTGTTCACACACACACGCTCACTGGAGGTTATTCTAAAATTTGATGTGTTGCATTTACAAGAGTTTTTCTATTCTTGTACAAATTATTCTTACTTCATGTTAATCGGGATGAAAATTCGTAGCAATAGTTTTATTATAAATTTTCATCATGGTGCAACGAAAATAGCGTAACAAGCTGAATGAGATTAGGCTTAAGCGATAGTCAGATCTTTTAAAAGCTTTCGCTATGTAATGGCTTTGACATTTCACTCTCTTATCATGTCCAGGACAAAAAACGAATGTCTTCTTGTTAGAGAAAAGTACAAGTATTTGAAAACTAATACATGTATCAAGGAATATATCGAAAATGGTTCACACCAACAAAATAGATTTAGCATAAATTGTATATTTTTGCTACTGCATTTTTTGTGTGATAAGAGTTTGTCCATCTCTTACTGTTTGCCAATTATGAAAGTAATTCAGAATACAAACCACTACAAAGGCTATTTGTAGAAATTTCAAGATATACATTTTATTTGTCATAAAACATAACGTATTTATTAAACTTTTGGTGTTTTAATAAAAGTTGTTATAGCCATTTTGGGAAAATCAGAGCTTGGAAGACTTCTTCTCGTAAAGGCAATTTGCAGTAGAGCATATTCTTGAAAATCCTCGTGCCGCATCCTTAGAAAGGAATTTTATTTTACCGATTTCTCGTTTTTAGTTATGCCGTTCATAGACACAAGCGGACGTGCATACAAATACACAGGACGTTTTTCCTCAAATGTTTTCTGGGATCTAAAACGTGTATTTCCAATGAAATCTAGGGACCGAAATTTTGGATGGGATACAATAGCTTCTCTAACTAATATGTACGTGGTAGAGGAAGATTTAGAAATAATTAATAGGGACCAGGGTTTCATATGTATAGAATAGAACCGTTTCACTCCAGTATTAGTAAATACGCCATTTTCTTACCTTCTCAAAGCCTTTACACACAAATCATAATAGACAAAATGTAAATCTTATCTTTAGAATCATAGAAATACATCATTTATAGAATAGATGATATTAGCTTATTTCCATGTGAAGTTGGAAGATAATATGGTATCCACTATTTTCTATTCCACCATTTGTCGTACCATAAATATGATAAAAGTTTAGTTGTTGCATGTGCCCGTTTCATGGATATTCTATAGTCCGTTTCATACTCGTGTAGCATGAGACGGAAGTTTCTTGTGAAAGCAGCCTTTTCATTATTTTTTAAGCAGTCTTAACAGAGCAAGATGACTCCGCGGTAAAGTGTGAGGCTAACATTCGGGACCCCGTGGGTTCGATTGTCACAGCCGGGATTTATGACCCATAGATTCTTCGAGGGCTTTGTTGGGTCACCAGGCCAATGCTGGGAAGGATAATTACATTCTCCGAATTTCCTGTCCCTGCACTTTATTTCAGCTTCATTTCAATCCGGTCTTTTAATGTGAAGGTGTTGGCGATGGGCGAGTTTAGCACTGCTGTGTGGGGACTACGCGAACAGTAACTGCTATTCTCGGGGGATGGGTGGCATTGTAGTTGCCTAACCAGTGACTGCTTGGCGAACTCTAGTGTCGAGATGAAAAATCTCCTGCACATGTTAGGAACCCTTAAGCTGAATTGCACTATTCACCGTGGTTTCAACACGCACTACTTCCCAGGGTCTTACATACAATGGCCTCAACAGTTGGCTTAATGTGGAGGATACCCCTTCCCTTGAATGGAGAGACGACAGTTTCATTCTTGTCCAACTACAACCACTGCAAGGGCAGTGTACAGAATAGCCTATACAGCCTCTAAATACGTTTCAAATATGTTTTTATTGGGCTACCTTTGAAGTAAAACAGTATCTTAATGTTTTATTTATAAACGCATAAAGAGAGACCAAAAGATTTTTCCTTGGAAGCTTTTCTTTTTCCTGCGTCGTCTTCTCTAGAGGTTTGTTTCTATCTGGAGACTTATCCGAGAGTTTATATAAAAGCACTGGAGAACGTAATCCAGATAAGCAAATAAATAAGCGTAGCAGCACGTTCCCTTCCCCTTTTCAATTTCCTTCAGAGGCCCTCCAGAATGAAGTGTCTAATGCTATATTCCGTTCCTGTGGGAACGAGGATAAGCTACACCTATGTTGCTACATGAAAGTACATCTGCCTCTGAGGATATTAATTATAATTGGTAATTCGTGAGCACTTACACGGAGGCTCGGCTGCTCATTGCATTAAAAATATACGGTATAAATTAACGCAGATTTGCTTTTCTACATTACGCTTGTTGGCTTAAAGGGAGAGAGAACGAGAGCTTATAACAGCATATGCTTACGTAACGAGTTTGTTCGTCAGGCAAGGCGCCGAGAATCCAGAATCTCTCCCTAGTGACAGAAATCATAAACTGGAGCTAAATGGGTTTTAATATCAGCAGTACTTAAGCTATGGCAACAAAAAGTGCTAAATAATGTTTAAGTTGAGGCGATATTTTTAGAAGAAGCCTCCTAAAATAGTTAAAATTTGTGTTCATAGTGGTAGCAGAAAAAGCCCCCTAAAATTGTGAATCATTATCCTAGTGGGCAATGATAGAGATCTTCAATTGTCTGTTCTTGTTCATGTATTGTTGGGATTGGCGTCATGTGGAAATCGCAAAGTCCGCGAATAATTTTAAAAGTTATCGACATACAGTGTTTATTGGAAGAACATTGTGTTTTAAAAGTTAACAGGAGTAAAAATGCAGAGAACTAATATATAATTAGTAAGACTGCATCAAAAGATAGAAGAAGATTACGAACTAGCAAAATTACGTAGTCCGTGTTCGGGTTGTGTGAACCCCGCAGGGCTTGTGACAAAGGACGCCAATCCAGAATATTTGTATTATCGTTTGTGATAAAGAAACAATAAATAAGTATATTAAAAATATAAAAAGGAAATTTAATCGTCCTTGTAAGACGTAGACCCGTACCACGCCCTGAGGTACATCGAGAACTTCGATGAAAAGCTTCAAGAGTCTCATCGCTTCATTCACCGGTAAATTCTTCTGATCTTATTTGTTCCCGTCAACTTCCCCACTTTCGCATATCTATTGAAGAAGAAGGAGGTCCGAATAACCGTTCCAAAGTTCATTACACGCAGATTAATTTCTCTTGCAATGTAACGACAAATCAGTTACTGTTTGTGTCACTTTGTTTTCTTTTCTAAAACTGAGTCACAAAAACACAGCTGCGGTGACCTTGCAACTCAAAGCTGTTCTGTCTTCTTAATCTTGATGCACACTCTTCTGTCTTTCAGTTCTATTCTCTTGTTTCACAAACCGCTTTAGATGGTCACACTCAGTAGAACTGTATCACACGACAAACCACTCCACATGACGACTGAAGTAGTCCTCTCCGCCTCGCGACGATGGTGCCAACTTTGAAACACTGTTTCTGCTTCATAGTGAAGTGGTTTGGATGCCATTGGACCTTAAATCCACAACATCTCTGCACGTTATTGTACCTGGCTTCACTCGAGCGGTGAGATTCCTAACTCAGGGTATGCGTGAGTGCTTATTGGTTAAGTGTGCAAAGAGAACTGGATCTCAAAGCTTTAAAATATTTCATTATCACTCAAAGCTTACTGTATTCCCATATTCCCCTTGTACCTACAAGGAAATAAACAATAAGCTAATTTGTACAAATATTTAACTCAACTAACATGAAGATGATATAGGTATAAGGGCTGGTAAGAATGATTAGTACAACAGTAGAGAAAGTCATGTGAGTGCAATACATCAGATTTTTATATTAAGAGTGCAAAGAGAACGGAATCTCAAAGGTTTAAAAGATTTGACTCTGGCACAAAGCCTACTGTATTCTAATATTCCCCCTGCACCTACAAGGAAATAAGCAATAAGATAATTTGTATAAATGTATATCTCAGCTAACACGAAGAAGATGTATAGGAATAAGGGTTTGTAAGAGTGGTTAGTACAAGAGTTAGTCACGTGAGTGCAACCATCAAATTTTTTTTTAGGTTTCTCTGGGTCTCAAAGCGAATGCTCAGAATAATAATTACAACCTCGAATTCCCTGTCCCATTTCATCCCCTTCTCATTTCACTTCAACTTTCATCCTGGTTGGCTGTTTGAGGGTTCTAATTGTGCCCGCGTGTGCAATAATGGGGTAAGTTTGGTTAACCCATTAATGATGAATACATAAAAATCGCAATCCTCAATGTCTTCTACAAAAAGGATCACCGCTATGCTTCTATGAAGCAACCGATAGGCGGCAGCATGTGTTTTCTCAGAAGGCCACTTGGTTGCTCCGAGTCTTGCACTCACATCTTACTGCCCCTCAGCTGACTGTTTATTGCAATATATCGGCGCTCATCGCTGATTGCCGCTGTCGTAGAACAGCGCGGATGAAACCATGCAACAGTTTTAAAACCACTTTTAAAGGATATGGTGAAAGTGGCCACCGTCATTGTCCATACCTTTTTTGTCATCTCTTTAAAAAAACTATCCATCACTCGCCGTACCTCATATTGAGAAATGCTGGAAATTTCCTGGCGAATATTTTGTTTTGCTTCTTCCACGATGTGTGGGTTTGCCTTGTACACTTTATGCATTAAATTATCCCAAAGAGAGAAATCGCATTACTTGGAAATCTTTGTGCAAATCACATTTTCAATTGGTGAGTTGACTGAGTTAACACATACGAAAAATAAATAAATACACGCTGTGCAGTAAAACAAATGCTGTCATAATAAACTTTGTGACTAAGTACAGGACAAAATAATAAAGCACGCTGGTAATAATTCAATCATAAGTTATCGCGTCAGCTCAGTACTCTGCTTTCAGAGCATAGAAAAACAAGTCAGCCGCATGACCTTGTATACAGCAGGTGCGTTTTCCTGTATATGTATATATTTGAAAGTTGTCTGTTTATTATTGAGTTCAGGTTATAATATATTACATTATATCTTTACATTATAAAACGTGAGATGCCTCCAAGTGTTAGTGTTATGAAAGTCAAGTTGGATGACAAATCCCTATCCTGTTACTTACCAGAAAAAGGCAAAATGTTTACGAGTAAATTCGTTGAAAAATCAAGTAAACCACAATCATAATAAGCTGACAGCAATTCAAGTGAGAGTGATTAGTGAGGCATGTTTAAATGTGTAACTTAAACACATAAAATTGAAAGTTGTGAATTATTGAAGTCTGTATACCTGTAAATAAGTTTCTTTTTTTTTTTCCCCATTCTTGTGGTAAAATTCAGTGTGTCTAAAATTACAGTGAAATATTGGTATTTAAATTGTTAGTTTAATTATTTTGAACAAAGCCTACTTCTGTACACATTCCATTGAATAATCGGGTAGGTCAGTTTTCATTATTATTATATATTTCCCACAGTTCAGCTCAGGTACCATAAATATATTAACATATATATTTCCAGATGTTGCCAGATAAATATCTGTCAGGCAGGGCAGCCCGTAGTTACAGCCGTCTCCGGAGAGTTTCAGTAAGTAGCTGTTAGGGACCCTGCCCTCTGCTACCTTCTTTCCTCAGGTCCCGGCTGCTTTCCAGGATTGGCCCGTCAGGGGCATAGGTACGAAAGATCTTCCATAGGTCAAGGTACTAAGTCCCTTCTCCGAATCATTGTCATACAGTCAATAGGTTAGAAAAAAGTGCAAACGGCCTTAGTTATGTAAGGGAAAAAATGTACTATAGTTCTCTACCGATGTTGGATAAATCATTTCTCAAAATGGAAATTGGGATTTTTAATGCCTTATGGTTATTTATTGAACAAAATCGTTGTCCAATTTAAAATCATGCAAAACTTAACGAAAAAGAAAGGCATTGTTCCTCTTGCGCCGATCACCAAACCAATCACTGTGATGTCTTAAGGGAAGACATTTATTTGTTATCAACACTGTCAATTGCCAGCGTCGCAAGTGTGGCGGAATATCATCCCGGAGGAATTCTTTTACATGCCAGCATCTACTGACATGAGGCTGTCGGCTTTAAACACGTACTTAAAAACCGTCGGTCTGAACCGGGCTTGAACCCGCGACCTTGGGATTAGTAGGCCAGTGCGTAACGTTATGTTCCTATGTTCTGTTTAGTGCTGAATGATGGTTGAACAAATATTAACTTGTACAGGTTGACGTCACACAGCGCTGTGAGATTCCAATGTGTTATGGAATCGATTCTGGTACTATGTTGATGGTGGTCATAAATCCTTCTGGTACTGTCAGTTTCAGAGACGGAATGTGATATTTTGAATGTGTGCTCTTATTTGCCCATCAAAGATTTTATTTTATGCTGTTCTGGAAATCAAAAAACTCTTTGCTTCAAGCATGAACATCCTTGAATCTTGTAGAGCCCCGTCGGATGATAAATTTTCATCACATTATAATCACTGAAGCGGTATATACAGGTGGCCCAAAAAACACCGACAACGCTTAGTATGGTGTGCGGAACGGCAAACTGATTGGTTTTCAAATAGAAATCTATATCCGGAAATGTACGGTTTGGACGCTGTACTGCATTGAATTGTGAGATGGGTGTACTTTCACATTTCCTCAGTAGACCCAAGATCGAGCTGTCTACATTACAAACGGACTTCGAATTGTGTACCTCCTACGACGTTGCAGAGCCTATGTTGGTGGTGGTGAGCCTCATGCACATGACCCAATACGCGCGGTTGACTATGAAGACTTTCAGTCGCTCCATGGACTTGGGCCATAACGATCCTCCGCTGACGTTACAGAAGTGCCATACATCATATTCTTCATAAAACTCCACAGAAAGTCGTCGAGAGGTGTCAGATCTGCGACCGTACTGGCCATGAAACTGGACCTCATCTATTAATCCATCGATTTGAATATAGGACGTTGAGGTGATTCCGCACATTTACATAAAAGTTTGCTGGAGTTCAAGTAGGTCATTTCCAACGCTTTTTACTGGTTAAAAAGCATTACTGTATTAGAAACTACACAAGTAACGCAGTAGGATGCGAATCAAGGACTCTGTGAAGAAATGTAACGCATGCGCTAAGTGGCTAAAGGATGTCATACCTTCCTTAGATATCAAAATGAATGTTAGCATACTGTCACAGACGTTCGTTCTCAAACTTCGACGTTCTCCAGCATCCAAAGCGTACATTTCCGGACAGGGGTTCCTATTTGAAAACCGATAATTTGCCATCCCGCACAACATATTAAACAATGTTCTGCCTTTCTTCGCTGTTGATTTAACAAGTCACAATACCTACTGTTATCTATCGTTGCACTTAATAAAATCCATTTTTCATTGCAGTTGTTGATTTAACAAGTGAAGTCAGGTTCTTAATGCCTCTGTTGTGTCTGTTATAATTGAGGAGCGTTTTTTCAATACTCGATAGATGCACAAAATGCGTTTCTGAGAAAAACGTTTTTTTTTTCTAATTATTTGCAATACTAATTGGTTAGCAGAGCAAATATATTAATCATTCAATTCTCCTTCCTGATACTGTCCCACTGAATGTGAAAAGAAGCAAATAACATAGTTTAACAGGTGCAAATTTGGGGTTTGAAAATGCGTGACCGAGAAAATAAGACATGAAATTTCGTTATTTTTGTCATTTATTGTTTTTCTTGCTTTTTATTTATGCATTTATTATTTTTTAATTTATTTTCACCTCTTTATAATACATACTGTACTATACAACCAGCATATTAATGTTTATAAGGATTATTTTATTAGGCATAAACTTGGAAACCAAGTGCTGCTACATTCACAATAACATATATTTTGTTTTATTTATATAATAAACATATTGAATACACACAAAGAAATTTCAAACAATATGAATAAGTAAGCTTTCACTTTTATTACTGCTTGTGCAGTCTGTACATGGTTCTTAGTTCGTTTCCCTTTTCCACATCTGCCTCTGTCTTAATCTTCATCAGTCCCATGCGTCAGTGTCTGGTGTACGGAATGAAAGATTGAAGAAGTTGTAAAATATGTCTTTATATTTTGACAATGAGCAGACTGGTAGATTTCTTAATCTTCTTTCGTTGCAAAAGTTGGTCCACATTTTCTGATATTAAGTTCTGGAGGTAAATATCCTCTCCTTGATTTTGCTCTTCCATAGCGGCTTTCTCTACATCTGTACTTCTTAATGTCTTGCTTTATAGCAGCAGTAATGCCCTTCTGTAATATTCCTGTTCTGTCACCTCCTCTGGTTTCCTTTGGCGCATTCCTAGATAAGTGAAATTTTCTAGCCAGGAGAGATAACCTAACTTTTGACACCCCTGTGATTCCTGGGAAGCTATAGTTTTAGGATTTCGTGGAGTGCACTCGAGACCATGTGAACATTTAATTTGCTGGAGTATGACTTTTCCTTGGCTTGCAGTTTGATTTCGTTTCCTCGTTTTTGCAATTTCTACGTCCAGCGCATTCTACGACTGGTACAGTTTCACAATCTAAGCATAGTGCATAGTGCATAGAGCATAGTGCAGTGCAGTGTCTCAACTAAAAAAAAAATGCTATGTAAGTATAACAAAGCTGGTAAAAGCACTTTCCTGCTGTGCAAGGGGTCCCGGGTTCGATTCCCAGCAGGGAAGTAGGAATCTGGAGTTTTTCTCCAGTCAAGATTGCTCTTCATCCTTCCCTGACTCTGGAAGTATGAATGAAAGTGTGAATGTGTGTGTGAATTCAACGTATAAAAACCCCAAAGACCGAAAAGCGCACTGTTAAACGAGTAACACCATTCCAATAGGCTAGGTCGCCGATATGACCTCTGCAGTTAAAGACGGGATATAAATGGAACAAAAAGCTTGCAGAAATGAATGTGAAATCCAAGCGCACAACATGAGTTCGCAGTTATTTCCAACGACACAGCAGTGTACAAAGCTTGCAGAAATGATTGAGAATTCCAAGAATCTCAACAGTGAGATGGCAGTCAATGCCAACATGCGTTTCATAGAATTGAGATTGCTACACTTTGGATTATAAATTCATAAAATTACATCTATCGACCTTTGCTTTAACTGAGCAAGTGCATCTATCGAGTTTTTGAAAAAAACTGCTGATATTCCCTAGCTTCTACACAGGACAAGAAACGAATTTTGCAAAATCTGATTTCACAGAACGATGCAGAAGGTGAAAATTATGCCGATATAAATATAACTCAATTTCGTAAAATTTGGATCTATCGAGTTTTGAAAAAACGTTCCTCAATTTTCGAGGGCTTAGGAAAGAAACTGCTTCACCACCACCACCACCACCACCACCACCACCACCACCACCACCACCACCACCACCACCACCACCACCGCCGCCGACGCCGCCGCCACCACCACCACACCACCGCCACCGCCACCGCCACCGCCACCGCCACCGTCACCGCCGCCGCCGCCACCTCCCCCGCCACCACCACCACCACAACCATCATCATCATCATCATCATCATAATCATCACCGCTACACCACAACATGTTTCTTCTTCAAGAGAAGTGATCTGCTTACGGCATTCGCGGTCTACCTAAACTTCTTCCACCTATTGATTTATAATTTTGTATTATTTGTAGCATTTGATCTTCATCCATTTGATCTTTCCATAATAATGACATTTTATTCTCTATTCCGTTATTATTTCATTTAGACTGTGGATCCCAACTCACTTCTGGTGTCCGCATTTCCTTTCACTTCCTTTTTTACCCAAAGTTTGGAACCAGTCACATATGTTAAAAATCTCTATATTTTCCTGTTGTGAGGCACTCATTCCCCAACTCAATAATGTATTATATGATATTCGAATGATCCTGGAGTCCACAGAGTTTAAAGTTAATCGGTATTGATCTTCACGGGATAAGGGAAAATCCTGGAACAAAACTTACCCTGACCGAGATTCGAATGTCTTTACTATGAGGTAGACACGCTACCCCTACACCACAGAGGTGGACTTTATAAAGTTGTGGTGGCATTTCCCACAAACGCGAAACATTCTGCAGAAACAGACTGAACTTTGGCAATACGCTGGTTCTCGCAAAAAGTCGGATCCCACAGTCGTGGTCTTAATAATCTCATTTCTCTAACCTCAATTCTTCGTTTACGCTGCGCTGTTAGTATGCCTACTTCTGAATCAAAAATAGTTAAGACTATATCTTACCGCACTCTTATCAGCAGCATTATCATAAATTATTCCTGTCTGTTCTTATCTGTGGAATCTTTCAACTTTTATATTAATGTTCTTGGTACTCGTACAGTCAAAACGGAGATATTATTAAACAGTTTATTTACATTTTTGCGTGAACTACGCCTCGTGCATCTCAATTAATATGCATAACAGCTTTTGCCATGTAAGTAATAATATTAAAATGCCCAGCAAATGATTAAAACTGTCTTAAACGGCTAAATCAAGCCCGAAAACTGGCGAGGTGGCAATGGCATAGCGCCAGGCATACAAGTCCTACTATTGCACGCAGTACGTGCTTTCAGTCAAGTCTCGAAATAGCTGAATAGGATTGTAACGGGTCATCTGCGCTAAGCCTGAATGACATAGGTTCGAGTCTCAGAATTGTAATTTTATTTATTTTTATTTATTTATTTATTTATTTATTTATTTTAATGTTCATCAAAACTGGGAAACCGAATTCACAATAATCTAATTATAAAGTCACTGAGCATTTAGGGCATTATAATTTAAATCTCTTTTGGTTGACTGCATTTTGTAATTGAACAGGTGTAATGACTTCTGCACCATTGGATTGGCATGACCCCTGCGTTCTCCACACGTATGCTGTCGCGCGATATTTTGTGTCAGTCTTTCATTATGTCTTCGACAGACGAGTACGTAGATATGCTTTTGTTCTATGGAGAAGTAAGAACAAATACACCGGAGAAAATATCTCGGGGGAGATATCCGAATAGACGACAACCGACAGCAAACACCTTTCGGAATGTTGAAAGGCGTCTGCGTGTAACAGCATCACTTGCTGGAATGCCTCATAGACACGCACCAGCAACATCGGGTGTTAATGCAGAAGCAGTTTTGAATGCCACCCAGAACAATCCGCATACTTGTACACGCGCAGTTGCTCAGGAGGCGATCATCAGCCAGTCTTCTGTAGTGTGAATATTGAACACTAATAAGTTCAATTCTTATGGTTTACACCTACACCAAGCACTTCACGGGAGAGATTTCAAAGCTCGAGTGATCTTTTGTGAATGGTTTCTGGAGCGAGTAGCAAGTGATGTGAGATTCGCACCCAGGATATTGTTTTCTGACGAATCAAGATTCCATAACAATGGAACTGGAAATCGTCACAATATACGCTATTGGAGTGTTGATAATCCTCATTGGCAGCATTCCAAGAGCAGTGGGGTGTAAATGTCTCTTGTGGAATCTTGGGAGACCACCCTGTTGGACCATTATTCTTCGAGGGGAATCAAGCAGGAGCACGCTATCTGGAATTCATCTGTAGCTCACCCCTTATTATTAGGGAATGTGCCACTGCAGGAGTGATTGACGATGTGGTTTCAACACGAGGGCGCTCCTCCGTATCGGTCGAGGATCGTCTGCAATCATTTGAGTGCTGCACATCCTGATCATTGGATAGGAAGACAAGGGGACCAGTCCCCCTGGCCTGCCAGATCACCTGGTCTGACACCCCTTGACTTCTTTCTCTGGGGTTATTCAAACGAACGCATTTATGCAGAGGAGCTGGACAATCCAGAAACCCTGCGTTAGCGTATTACAGTGGCTTGTAGATCTGTTCAACCCTGTGTATAATTGATCCTTGTTTCAATTGCACGTACCTATAAGTATGTTTAAACAACTACCTAATTGTAGTTCACCAATAAAGAAAAATCAAACAATTATATTTAAACATAAATAAAGCAATAAAAATGAATATAATTACCGTTTTCAGAATTATAATTTGTAAATTGTGAGGATTGCACGATAAAAAAAAAATAGTACAAGCAGGTGATTCGAACCACCTTCACAGCAGACAGATTATTTCGGAATCTAGCGCTCGTTCCAACTGAGCTACCTATAGTAACGTGTCAGGTAAACAATCCATTTAAGATCTAATATTCGCTGGTTCCAGCGAACATTTGCAGAAGTGCCAACATCAGTTGTCTAATTAAGCATATATTAAAAGGCGATGTGATAACATCTATATTAGCACTAATTTCATCGAGTGTTTAACATCCATGTTAAATACGCGGGTAGAACCTAGTGATGGGGACGATGTTTTCATGTTGGAGTGTAAAATGCGGTTTGCATAAAACTCGAGAATAAGGGGCAGCTGACTCATCTGGTATACAACATATATGCATGAATATGCATAGTATAGGATATCACGTAGGGATTCGGCACGTCGACCTTGAAAATCTTTTATACCTATACTCCTTGTGGGGCAACCCTGAGAGGATACATGAGGCAAGAGGAGACAGAGGGCGGTCGACCCAAGGGGTCAATGTAGAGTGGAGGGCAGGGTCCTACCATTTACAGCGTCTAGTACGAGTACATCCGGTGCCCTGATCAAACATGGTCTTAGACATCCGGCAGGGGTTTCGGATACCGGATACCTCTCCGTCAAAGGACGAAGGTTTACCGAGATTATATTCCCTGCTATGCAATATAGCATTTTAAAATGCAAACCAATAACGAGGAATATCTCGGAAATAGCTAATTCCAAAAAACTTAATGCAAGTTGTGCTTTTTAATGATATCTACATGTTTTGTACAGCAAAATTTTGTTTATCTCTTTTACCAGTTATGCAAAAGTCAGTCAGAATGAAGAGGATTTCAGAGCCTATTCCCAGAAAATTCAAGATATGCATAATTTGTCATGATGTGGTATTTATATCAGAATAGTTAGAGCCGTTTTTAGAAAACTCAAAATGTTCAATAGTTTTTCGATGCAAATGGTAATTTGGGGGAGGACAGATCTTCTTGAACCTCTTCGTGTTGCATTATTGGAAGAACTTGCATACCAGGTTTGCCACTTAATCAACTTTTAGTTTATACTGTGCACTCATATGAAAAGTGACTGTTTTAACCACTTTATTTTGTTCATCAGAAATGTTTTATAAAAAAATTCAAATTAAACAAATATGCACTTCTTGCATGCAAGCATTATAGTCATTGGTATTTTAATCAACATAGTTAAGGCAGTTACGAACATTTTTCCTTATAAGAGTTAGTTTGAAGATAAATTTCATGAACATTTTCGTGGCACATCCCTGCAAGCTGCTAGACTTCATAAGTTTCGTATGTGTCCGATTTAATTTAAACTATTTACTCTCTCTCTCTCCCTCTCCCTACCTCTCCACATGACTCTCTCGCTCATAAAAACTAGAATTGTTTTCTATTACCGTGGGATCAGGAAGTCTCTAAGCGTGCATTTCCAGTGAAATCTTGAAACATAGTTTTTGCATAGAATAGAGTTCCTCTACTGTCTAAAATACACACACAGTAAGTAAAAAGCATAAGATCCTTTCATCTAAGAATAAATTACAGAAATAAGTGTACAATGAGCATATATTATTTTACACAAATGAACATTTTTCAGTGTCAAACTATTCTTTGATAGAAGTTTTGGTCAGCAAAAATTTAAACATTTTCAGAACTGCTTCCCTCCAAACAAGCAAAAAACTGTGTTGGCAGCCTGAATAAAACGGTAACAAACGCACAAGAACTCGGAGATCGTCTATGTGTTTTGATGGTTAGCCTCAATTTCAGAAATTCCAACTTCGATTAGAGACTACAAAGTGGGAACGTTCCTTAGTAAGTTATCTTCATCCTATCTAGAGTCGGGAAATATGAATGAGAGTGTGAATGTAATATAATACTCAAAATTAAGATCAACACAAAGATTAACGCTACCGTAAAACGAGTGAAGGTCATTGACGATTAACAGTTGTTTCGAAGGTAAGAAACCGTCAACGTGACCAGAGAAAGTTTTCATCAATGGATATTATGGCTGACAAAATTTAAGTGGCGGGTGGCAGGAGGAGCTGGTCAGCACAAAATCCAATGACAGGCTTGCCAGATTTTGCGATGTTGCATAGTTAAACACGGTGTAAAGGCGGTGATATGACTATCATTTGCGCCCACAAAGTTTATTTTTACAACAGAGCAGAAATGGTAGTGGTTGGTTACCAACCACCATTAAATTTTGGGTCTGCCATGATTGACCTTAAAGTTGACTTAACTAGAACAACTTGAGATCTCCTTATGGTTTACAGGGGAAAATAGGAGTTGGAGAATGAAATGTGTTGACACGTTGCCATGGTAGCTCCGTTATTAGAGCAACCGGACAGACACTGAAACATCCATGGTTCAAATTCATGGCACTGAATTTTTCAGTCTCATTCTACTCTTTCCTACACACGGCTATTGTGGAAGAACAAATAATTGCATGACCAGAGTTGTTAAAGATGACATATAAAAGAGAGCCCCGCCGCCCCAAAAGTTAATAAGAAATCATTTACGTCGAATGCTTTGGCTAGAAACATGTGCAATACTACATAAAGAAAATAAAGGAAGTTTGTTTAAAATTGTACCTCAAACTTCAATTGCAGGTCTCGAAGAAGCATTTCAAAACGTGTGCAACACGATACGTTTACCGCAATCTAATTATTTGAGTGGTAGACAGAAGAAGAGAAAGAGAAAGTACGACTAAAGCTGATGAAATCCATCCCCAGCTTGGGAAGATCTTTCCAATCTTTGAACATCTCCAGATTGCTTTCTCTTGCTCTGGAGGACTGCAATACGTTAGTCAGGTAGAGTTTACTGCGTTCCCTTTGAACTTGTTCCGCATTTCTTTCCCTTTTCCCACAACTCCAAGTAATCCTGGGGACTACTTTGTGTCTTCCGCCGCAGCACTCACTAAGGCACTGGCTCCCATTTTATAGCTCCGTTTT
Organism: Tenodera sinensis; assembly: GCA_030765045.1. NCBI lineage: Eukaryota > Metazoa > Arthropoda > Insecta > Mantodea > Mantidae > Tenodera > Tenodera sinensis. The sequence goes on along the minus strand of CM060969.1, from coordinate 80,932,713 downwards.
CCCAGTAAACAAACAGGAAATGTATGTAATAAAAGCAACAGATGACAAACGTCCGAAGAAACAGTAATATCATGCTATTCTACTGACATTCTTATATTTGGCGGTTTCAGTATGAGGGACTATCAAAACAACAATATGAACAATGTGAGGTGTAGCATTAGAAGGAGAGAGGCTGAGAGAAAAAGAGAGAGAGGGAGAGAGAGACTTAAATCATAGTACAGATATATCTGTTATATTACCACTGACCAATCGTATGTAACCACTAGCAGCTTAAAGAAAAACGCGTTTAAAATATCTCTTTAGTAACAGCTCGCAAAATAAGACCTTTTCATTTTTTTATTGTGTGTTTTGCAACCCTCTTAGTACCACTTATTTATTTATGTAATATTTGCTTTTTATTGATCTATTTATTCATTCATTCATTCATTCATTCATTCATTCATTCATTCATTCATTCATTCGTTTCTCTACTATTTATTTCTTTATTTCTTTCTTTACTTACTTACCTACCTACTTACTTACCTACCTACTTACTTACCTACCTACGTACTTACTTACCTACTCACCTACCTACCTACTTACTTACGTGCCTACTCACCTACCACCGTAACCCCGAAGATTCCCACATGTTGGAGAAGCTGCATAACCTAGCAGTATACAGCTTGGCTGTAAACAATCGTCCGATATGACCTACCAGGTTAAGAGACGTTAAGCTTCAATACAAAAGAATCATTAATGGTAATGGTTAATAATTACAGTGGGCAAAATATTAAATCTTTACACCTCCTCTTTGAACCAGTAGTTGTTTAACACACAGTTCTTACGTATCATAGAAACCCTTAACATATACAACGAAATAGAGATGTATTTGTATATACTATGACGCCGACCACCCATCAAAGAGATGCTCAAGGTCAAGCTATCTCAAACTTGTTTACGAAAAGGTGGATTTCGAGAAAAATCCGTGCTTAGTCATTCTTGGTTTATATAAGCGAATGCGACGTTGAGGAAAGCAGTCTCATGTGTTGAGCCACACCCTTGTTAATTTTAGTTAAGTGTGTTTTATTGTGTGTATTTTTGGAAGCTGTTTGTTTGTGTGTGTGTGCGTGCGTGTGTGTGTGTGTGAGAGAGAGAGAGAATATTAATGAAGTATCTGACAAGGTAACGAACGGACAGAACAGTTGTGAGTTACAGATCACGGCGAATTGTAGATTGTATTAACTATAAATAGATGACTGTGTTTCTGTGAGTCAACTTTAGAAGGGAAATAAAGTGGCAGAAAAAGTGACTCAACTTCATCATTTGTCACAATATATAGATTCCGCACTCCCAGGTCATCTGTCTAATTTCTTTGGATGTCCAAAACTTCGACAAGTCTTGTTAGTTGCTAATTAAAAACTGTCGGCTCACTCATTTCTTTTCCTAGTAACTTTCTCTTTTTCTACAATTATTTAGCATGCGCTGCCAACTAAGTTTGTTATACCATTAGTACAAACAAAATAAAACAAAATATTCTTATATGAGGGCTATTATATTATTTTGGCATTGTTATGCCTTTGTACCGTAGATATATAAACAGATACCCTTCTCTTTTGTTTTGCTCTGCCTGAATTGGTAATTCTACATATGTATTGCTTGGGTGGAAGTGTCTGCGGCGGTCTTATTTTGTCCAAATATTCTGCAGAGTAACAACAATTATTTTCCACTCCATGGCAATCTCAAATAAAAATCAAGCATGTTCTTTTTTAACTCCAGTTAATTTGTATTTAGGTAGAAGTATTTTGTAAATTGTTTAGTAATGTATGAAATGAAACTATATTGCATTTGATAGCCTTGTCGCTCAGCAATACTTGGACTTTTCAATGGTAAAAGGATTATCCAAATCCGTTCATTGTTACTCTACACCTACCCGCCTGCCTGCCTGCCTGCCTGCCTGCCTGCCTGCCTGTCTATCTGTCTGTGTGTCTGTCTGTGTGTGTGTCTGTGTGTCTGTGTGTGTGTCTGTCTGTGTGTCCGTCTGAGTGTCTGACTGTCTGTCTGTGTGTCTGTCTATGTGTCTGTCTGTCAGTCTGTCAGTCAGTCTGTCTGACTGTCTGTCTGGCTGTGTGTCTGTCTGTCAGTCAGTCTGACTGTCTGTCTGACTGTTTGTCAGTCTGTGTCTGTCAGTCAGTCAGTCAGTCTGTCTGACTGTCAGTCTGTCTGTCGGTCTGTCTGTGTGTCTGTCTGTCTGTCTGACTGACCGACCGACCAACCTACCTACCTGTCTGTCTTTTTTGTGCCTGTATACCGCCCTGATGTCTTTGTCTGTCAGTCTGCCTTTCTGCCTATGAGTGATTTTTAGATTACCCTGCATACGATCTATATCCAAGCATCCATTCACCCATTCACCCATCCACACAGCCACTCACACATCTACCCACCGACCCCATCTCTCCCCGTCTCTCCCTTGCTATCTCTCTTCCCCCTTATCACTACATCTGACACACATACAGAACCTTTTTTCATTGCATCGGAACGGTGCTCCTTTAAGTTTGTTTAAAAGCTCACCAAAGGTTGTCATGAAGACTTAGTCCTCAGGCTAGTTGTAATTGTTTATGTATCTAGTGCACAATCCCGGTAATTAGGTACGGGTAAATGTTCGTGCCTAATTTTCGAGAGTGCTCATAAGAAGAGATTACATACAACGTGTTATGCAAGTGTAACATTAAACTAACTGCTGCATATTTCCTACATTTAATGTTGTGAGTTTTGTGCCGTAAGTTTTCTTTTTTGCAAATGATAACACAATTCACAACATAAAACATACAAGGAAGGAGGGGGGACAACACAACGCATAAGAAAACAAGTGAGAACATAGAGACCGGGAAGCGCGCTACTACATAAAGATGGGAAAGATAAACAAGGAAACGACAGGCAGTACAGAAAAAATAGAGGATAAAGAATAATGTAGTCTCGAGTGCGAGAAAGCGAGCCTTAGACAACTAGGGACTGATGGGATACGTAAGGTTAACTGCCTGCCGGCGAGCTACCGAGCAATAGCAATTAATGGTTTTACTCGTAGTTGGGAGGCATGAGCAGTTGTAGTTTTACCATTGGCGCAATACTGCAAGAGAAAAGAAACAGAATTAATAATGTGGATAATTTTATAAGGACCGGCGTAACGAGGGGCCAATTTATGCGTCACTTAAAGTACTTTGAAAGGTGGCGATTTTCGTCCTTTATTGTATTTTTCTTCCCGTCTTTGTTGGTCATGGCGAAGATGTTGTAGTTTCCCATGTATGCTGCATGTCCTGTGTAGCAGAAGCATTGGGAATTAATCATTCAATTGCCAATTATTAGATAAAGGGCAAATAGGCAAAAATTTAAACATTAAAGAAAAAGGAATTTGTTGGTGTGCTTTATGTATATCGGTCCTTAAAGCAAACTGGATAAGATGTATGCAGGTGTCCCAACGCGTATGCTCTTTGGAATGGAACGCAATCAATATAATCTTTAAATTTCTGTTAACTCTTATTGCCAAAGATGGGCGTGGATAATACGGTGAAGTCTGTACAAATTGAATTCCCCTTTCAAACAAAAAGGTACGAAATATCCTTACACAAAAATAAGATGCGTTATAATAAACTATGCGCGTGGGATGCCAAAAGAGCCGAAGATACTGATAAAACAGAAATAAAAGTAAGAGCCGTTGTGGTTCGAAATGGCACTAACCAACTTGGTGAATGCGTCAACAATGACGCATAAAATTTGTTACCACGGAAAGATCTAGCTAAAGGGCCTATATAGTCTATGAATAATCGTACCATGGGATAAGTAGTCAGTTTAAAACTCAAGAGACCCAATTGCGTATTTTGTGTAAGTTTGGATTTTAAACAGATTTCACAGGATCCCACAAAACTTATATCTTGGTACATGTTTCGCCAAACAAAGTGCTGACGTATTTTGGACTTGGTTTTATATATACCTAAGTGTGCACCCACTGGAGTTGTATGGAAATAACGCAAAACCATACGAATCAATTTATGAGGAAGTAAGTTTTCGAGGACATGAGATTTTGGTAAGCGGGCATATAAAATATCATCACGAAACTTATATCTGCTTGGTATTATGTCAGACTGACATTGTTTCCAGATTGGGCCTCATTCTGGATCCGTTTGTCGATGTTTAGCTATGGATGTGAATGCTGGAAAATCCCTAGAAAAGGTACCAACGTGGAGTACGGAAATTGGTTGTTTATCAGTTTCATCTGGTGAGTCGTGAAACATTCGGCATAAGGCATCCGCGACTGCATTATCCGCACTACGATATGGTTTCCGAAAAATTGAAATGGACTCAGTTTAAGGGCCCAACGGGCAAATTTCCCAGACTTCCTGGCATGGGATAGCACCCAAGTAATGGCTTGATTATCGCATTCCAAAATAAAGTGGCAATGTTGAAGGAACTGTCTAAACTTTTCACAGCTGTGTTTTACCAAACTCCTTAAAGGATGAAATCGTGAGATGCCTGTGGTTTAAATTCAGCCAAGATGGTGTTCCCTGGGTGGGAGTTTCTCCGGGTCTTCCTAAATCCTCCTAACTGACAAATACAGAAGAGGTACCTTAAACTTAACACTAGAACACTTATTTCCAAAAGTTCCTTTCCCAAATATAATTTCATTTCATGGATCACCAATTTGCACTGCCTGCAATATCACATATAACAAGAATGGGCGTTAAACACTAATAAGCACTAATAAACAACACGACGTTTACATTGTTTCCCAAAATCTTTCCCTAAACAAGAAACAGTATTTTGTTTCCAATGTCGCTATCCATTCCTCGATTTTCTTTTGTAGTGGAAAGGCTAACGTTTAATGGGCAGGCTATGTGAGGCAGTCTCCCGATCCGTGTGCACATTTTAGAACATTTTTATGGTTGCAACTTCTTTTGAATTCACACCACCACTTTCAAAGAAGTTGAGTCTACGTCAAATGTTAGACTTATTACTGCAAATCCAGGTATTGCTAATACAACAGAGTGAAATGAGCAACCTCAATTTTTCCTCCATTTGCATAATTTAGTTATTAAAAGTAATATGTTTTGAATGTGAGACCGACCGGCAGCCGCGGCTCAAAAAGAAGCTTGGTGTTAACTACCTCATCCGCTGCTTTTATAGATACGCAGCCCAAGGAACAAAGACTATGAACGCGGCAGAAGAAAGCACTTCGTGACAGTTCTAAATGCAGTGCAGGGCTTGTGTGCGAGACGTTTTGAGAAAAGATTTATTTCCAGAGAATTCTCCGATAATTCACCTTTTGACGTGAGTTTTTTAAATGTCGAACAAGATTGTTAGTTTTTATGTGTTGAAGCACTTTCTGAGAAAGTGTTTAGTGAGTCTGTCATCGAAGGCAGCTGCATGTTTGACAGTGAAGTGTGCGTCAAGGTTATGAGAGGACTGAAAAGCTGTGATTCAGTAAGTCATGACGAATTGTAAATTGTGTTAACGATAAAACGAACAATTGTGTATTTTGTTATTCAAGTTTAGAGGGGAAATAAAATGACAGAAAAAGTACTGGGCTTGTCATTTGTTACATTAGTAACATAGTTGTCCGTCTACACTCAGGTCCGTTTGTCCCATCCTTACCCTATTCTTTTATTATTAGTTTGAATTGTCAAGTCCTTTGCACTGTTTCAATTTAAAAACAGCCAGCTCTTTTTCTCCTAGTCACACAAAGAGAACGGAATTTCAAAGTAATATCTATCTACCGCTTAAGCTTATTGCATTCCCTTATTCCTCTTGTCATTACAAGGAAATCAGTAATAAAACAATTACTGTAAATGACAAAAGAATAATACTTTTAATGTTCATTTTGACCGACCAGCTAAATAGCTATATAGGTCATTTAAAATCAGTATGCAACAATAACAATGAAGTGGGTAATAGGACTCCACGAGCTCCTACAATATTGTGTGAAAAAGAAGTAAAGAAATAAATATATACAAAGCTAAAATGAATACAAAGGGATTAAATGACATAAAGAATTAACAACATGAATTTCCAGGTTTGTAATACAGGAATTAGAAACAAATAACGTTATAAAATACTTACTAGCTATTAACAAATAACAGTGTTAACGTATGAAAACCTATAACATTCAGAATTTAAGTTTAACCGGCATGGTGAGGTTGCACAAATCGCACCAAGCCTAAGTCCCACAATTTTCATAGGGGACAGTGCTTCTGTCTGTATGTGTCACCTAGTATTATTTTTTGTAATTACTAGAGACCTGTAACCACTTATGCAGTAGTTTGGTGAGGTTGCTGGTCTTCGTTTGTTTCTGTATAATCCTGAACTTTTTTATGGTATTTCTGTAGTTGAATGACTATTGGTCATTTTGTTTATCACATTCTTACTAGGGTGATAGATGCTTGCTTTGCCGTGGTTAGAAGTAGTGGGGATGAAACCGTGAAATGGCTGCTTTGCTGAAATCGTGCTGTTACAGTTTACTCAAATCGTACCGCCATTGCACCATGTTTCGACAATTGATACTATTAATATTTATTTGATTGCGATTTATCCTCTTCGGCTCCCGTGTGTCATACGCGACATATGTCTTAAACGTGCACAAAAGGTAGAGGTTTTAACAGCAACATCTTACAAACTGCTACTAGTAAAAAAAAGAAGAGGCTCAAACCAAAAATTCAAGTAATTCAAGAAAAAATTCGCTTCGAAAATCCTAAGACGAGAACAAGTGGAAACCGAGAAGAACGCCCTAGAAATAAAGTTTGCCAAAAGCAGTAGGATCAACTGGAAATAAAGAATCGTGGTTTTGCTTCATTTGTGTGGAGGATAAGATGGAAAATATGGTTCAGTGACAAACTTGTCAAATTGGGTCCATGAAGAATGCAGTGGCAACTATAAAACAGACAATTTTTTCTATTGTGACATTTGCTAATTGTAATTTGCCATTTCTACTTCTGTAATTTGTTGTATTATTTGTCTCTTTTATTGTGTTTTATGTTTATTATGTTGAGTGTTAGAAGAATCAACAGTCCATTTAAATGTTTAGTCAGTCTAATTTAATGCCAATTAGTGAGGTGCGATTTTGCCAACTACAAGAGCAATTTCGCAACAGTTTCCTAATACAGACGAAATTATATCAATTTTCAATAATATTTCTTACTGATTTAAACATTTGATAAAAAATCACAAATGCTCAATGAGTAATACGATTTTGTATGCTTACAAAGTTATGTTCATATTTCTATAAGTTGATGCGATTTAGGTTACCTTACCCTATTACTCTTCTTCACTTTGCGTGTCTGATAATAGGATTTCTTGAGCTGAGTTTATCTTGTCGACTCCTTTGCCCCAGGTTGTACACTAAAGCTCCTTGGACGTTAGGTAATTAAAATAGAATCTTCAAATAGATCTGATATAGCTTTTAATTCAAAATAATAAGTAACCGTATCAATATGTTGTTGAAGAAAGGGAACAGTCATGTGAATGTAACACATACGATATTTCCCTATCTTTTTTGTCAAGAATTTTTTCATTTTTCTGGCTTCTACCACAAGATAATACTTCGGCAAATACATCTTTGGGGGTAAACAAGTGCAGCAATAAATGAAAGGCTTAAGGAGGGCTGTGCACAATGAGTGGCCATAGAAAGGCGTTAGGTATTACAGCGGATTAGGGGCTGTGAGTAAATACGTGCCTTGATATGGAATGTAGTATGTTCTACAGAAAGCAGCGAAAGAGCTATGGACATTTTTATGAGCGAAGCGAAGTGAAATTCCTTATATTCTCTTCGTAGTGCGTTAAAAGAAAGATATCTATCAAATGACTTTCTCTCGCCATGATTTTCGCAGTTCTTCTACAAATTATACACATGGAAGGTTTATGTTGGAAATGTTTGCCGGAAATGGTATGAATACACATCTTTATATAGTAGTGGAGCACATGGGACGGTGAGGTAAAAATAAACAGTTGGGAAACCAGGTTACTCCATACCAGTGTTGATGTTGTATACGCCTAACAAGAATTCGTGACAAACAGAACAAAGATTGCTGCTTCAAATAATTGGAGATTTTGAATCAAAATTAAGGAATATATCTTTTGAAAATTGTTACTATACTGGAGAACGTTATTTAGGATAAATGTAAATTCATAAATTTGGTGTTAATAAAGCTACAAAGAAATTAAACAGGGAAATCACTAAAACAGAGCATACCGAACGGGTATACCTCATGCGATAACGTCTGTGGTCCCATTGGGGAGGTCGTTGGTTCGATCCCCGTAGCCGACCTTCCTGACCCATGGGTTTTTCGGAGATTTCCCCGGGTCACTAGCGAATGTTGAAAAGAACTTCCATATTCTCCGATTTCCCTGTAACTTCAATTCGTTACATTAATCATTTCATTTCACCCCTAATCTCGTTAAGTGTCTTTCAGGGTTGAAAGCGCCGGCGAGATTCACGGCTGCAGCACTGCCGGGAGAAGAAGTGCGCCTTGGAAATCTCGTCCCCCGGATTGGAAGGCGAGCCTATTGGTTTCCGCCCCCACCCCTCCCCCATGGAATGGTAAAAGCCGAGGGGAAAGGGGAGCTGGCTTCCGAGATCCGCGCCCCCCTTGGGAGTACGAACCTGAAGGGGTGGTAGTGGAACCGAGCTGAGTCAGCCTCCACCAGGGTGATTCTAACTGGAAAATACGAGAGGACCCTACCACCTGCTCTGTCGTGAAAACGTTCCGGCCGCCCGTCGGATTCATTCGCATCATCCTTCCTCACAGGGGTGTCTCGTCAAAAGATAGCACAAAAGATAGCCGTACGGTCGAGCTGCTAAGTCCCCCTCCATAGGTTGTCATTGAGTTATTGAGTCAACGCAGAACATAACAAGAAAAGACAGGTTTATTACATTCTGCTACCAAAATATCTATAAAGTGCTGCTTCATTCTACAAAATCCAATACAATCATAGAAAACAACCTCAAGCAATCACATGCAGACAAATATAGGTGAAAGAGAATCTCCAGGATGGGCATATTGATGAGACACATTAAATACACCAGGTGGCCCGTTTCATCCGGCATCGGCGTAAGTACGTAGATATCGTGTGGTTAAACAGTTGCAAAACTCTACGGTGCAATTCTAATCATAGAGACGACAGTGGCGTGCTCTTCCTCTCAGGGAGACGTGAGATGAGAGGTAATTGAACTAGCGTGTTTAGTCCGTGATAACAGCATAAACAATCTAAAAGGTCTCACTTTACTTACAGGATCTTTATTTTCCAGGGAATTTGAAGAGACAGATCTTGATCCGATTGTGTGTTTATATAAAATAAATAATGCAGAAAAGAATACAATTTAAAAAGCCGCATTTTATATGTTGATTATATAAAGACCTTTGACAGAGTATTAAGAAGAAAGGTTTAGGATATAATGAAAGAAAGAGGATATCCACTACGAAAATATGCATCAATACAAATTGAATGAAAGAGGTGATTAATCTTGGGATACGTCAAGGATGTACATTATCTCCCACTTTATTCAATATATGTATTGAAGCTGCTTCTAAATGCGAAGGCAGCTAAAGAATGTTTTTAAAATAGACGATGTTGTTTTAAACACAATTTTCTTTGTGAACGACCAACTCATCCTTTCTACTTCCGAAGATGAGCTCCAAAGGGCAACGTAGAAACTGTAACAGATACTCAGAAATTATAATCTGTAGATATATACCCAAAAATCTAGTTATTTTGAAGCAAAGTTCACAAGATCACAAATAATATTGAAGAACGAAAGAACAGAACTGATTAACTTCTTTAAATACCTAGGATTTGGATTTCGTATAAACAAGAGCAGAGTAGATCAAAAAGTGAACAATTGTGTAAAACAATACAGAGAACTCTGAGGAGTAAGACAAGAAAAGAAACAACAATTAAATTTTAAAAGGTGTTACAGTAACTTCATTATTATATTCCAGTGAAAATTGGGTCCACAGGATATCACTTAAAAGAAGAATAGAGATACAGAAATGCAATTTCTCAAATGCATATCAGGACATGATTAAAATATTATATTTCCAAGGTTCAAATACAGAGGAAGTAAACATTTGTAAAAAAGACAAAGTATTATAACATGAATTGGCAATGATTCTAGCACATAGGTGCTGCAGTGGAGGAATAACAATTCTAGAAACGAATGATTACACTTATTAAACATGACAATTCTTTTCTAAATTTAGTAGCCCTCAAAGCGTACACTTGCACTAAAAGGTCGATGTAGAACTTTTGAGTGGAATACTTCTTACAGTGCCTCCTCTGCCATCTGTCGATGCATACTAGCGTCTAAATACGCGAGTCTTGATTTTGATGCTCGACTCACACACACAGACGCACGCACACACACACACCACACAGACACAGACACACACACACACACACACACACACACACACACACACACACACACACACTCCTTTCATGCTCCGTTCATATGCCGGCTTCAACCTCTAAGGTCGCCTTTGCGGCTTCTTATCTTTCGAACAACTCAGTTTTCATTGGTTTTAGTCATTGGTTGGTATTACTTTGGGCTATTTTATTAAATTCAGAGACATTTTCACTTTCATTCATACTTCCAGACTGTACGAAGAAAAAATCCCACTCTCTATCCGGAAATCGGATCCGATACCTTTGAATTTGAAAGTTAGCAAGCCAACCATAAACCACAGACAGAATTGTTACCACAGTCAGGATAGCCTGGTTTTGTGTAACTTGTGGCCGGAAATGTGGATGTCATTATGTGTGTATGTAAGAGAGGGAGAGAAATAGAGATTTAGCATTTATGAATTAAAGTATTAAAAATCTCTACTTAACATTACAAGTAAAGTGAGCTCATTTTGTTCGTTTTATTTTAGAAATTGCTCCAAATAGCATTTAACACCAAAACAAAAACCTGATGCAAGTGCTCATTCTGTATCCTTTATAAATTTTCGTATATCCGTTACACATTATGGTATTGTCATAAAATGTGATGCTTCTATCCACGTTATGTAATTAATTTTTTCCTACAAATGTTTTCTAAGTTAACGAATAAGTGGTTAGTTACATTAAACAAGAGTAAACAGCATTAAAATGTTTAACCATGACGAGAATACGCTTGCGATGAGAGGAAGAACTAGTAAGCATACAATTATAGAAAGTATAAACATGCATATTGTAATATTTTGATACTAAGTGCATTATTGGAGAACAAGTAAGATTTGAAAATAAGAGACAAAATTGAGAACTCCAGATTCCTCAATGCACCTAATGCATGTGTATTGCATACTAACTGTTTAATGGTACTGAATAATAGAAATAGTACTTACGCGAAAATAATAATTTAGAGTACTAATAGCTTGCACACGGTATATCCGTAACATCGTCACTAATATTAATGTTAGTGAAGAACTGACAATCGATTATCCAAGCCTGAATGGTGACCTTAAGAGTGAATAAATTAGTTGCCCCATGAATTATGATAGTAAATGAATATTAATGAACAAAACGGAAGTAACAATATAAGTAAGATGCAGTAATAAATATATGAAAACTTGCGGGATTTAATATAGCTCATGCATATGCGTTCAGAAAATAGAACACGCAGGTAGGTTAGGCTACCGCTACCGAATGCAGTAAATTCAGCAGTCCACCATGACATACCGAGGCCGCGCCGTTGTCGAGCGGTTAGACCGCATAACTCTCACAAAAGGGACCCGAGTTCGATCCCAGGCGTCCGCATTTGGGATGCGTGGTGGAGACACCGGTGCAGGGGCGGGTTTTCTCCGGGTTCTCCGGGTTCTCCGGTTTCCCTCGCTATCATTCCATCAGTTGCTCCATCATCATCTTTCCTATCATCTTTCGCCATCGTTTCATACCACGCACTTCCTCGCTCTCATACCAGGCTTCGCCCTCATCACCCTTCCTGGTCCCTCTGTATGATAACTCCGGTTACGAAGACCTCATGTACTAGCCGGCAGAGTTCGGGGCGCTTACCACGTACCACTTGGACCCTGCTAATGACGTCTGTAGTGGGCAGAGGTGGAGGATCCAGCGGACATGCGGTAGGCCAAGGCTACACTCAAGGGGCCTTAGTGCCACAGGACTGACATACTGAATGGGAAGTTGGTCAATAAACACTACGGAAAAAATACTTATTTAAACTGTATATATTAATGTTCTGCAAATTTCCCCTAAGAAAGTCATTATTCACTGTAATGATCTTCTAGATTAAATAGTTATACAAAATTCAATCACATTTAAGAGGACTCCAAGATTATTTGCAATAAATTCGAAATAGATCTATATTGTACACCATTGGAACTACTTTTGAGAAACAAAAAATAAGAAATATCTTCACTCCGCAACCCATTGGACTTCAATTTGAGCGTTGGCATTTGTCAGAGTTTTTCGACGTTGCGCTGTTTACTTACCAACAAACACACTGAACATTTTCGCATTCAGGGTATATCAAAATGTTAAACTTCGGTATCGGGTTTTACATTGGAATAAAGTATTCCTCTACCACATCTTTTATCTTAACACGAAAGCTTAGCGTCCTTTAATTGAGGAGAGCATTTCGGACAATGAATGTATTAAATTATGCTTAAATGAGCCCGGGAACTATAGAACTTAAAGTTATCAGACACTGTATTTTCAGGATAAACGAAAGTCCTAGAAAGAAGCTCACCCTAAGCGAAATTCGAACTCGGGACCTATGGACGTGAGGCAATACGCCACCCCCACGTCACAGAGGCGGTCATGCAATAGTTATTGTTTGTTTCTCTGAAGTAGAATGGCTGACAATTTTTGCAAAATAGCCTTCATAAGTTACTAGAAAATCGCACATGTTTATAATTTGACTACACTAACTGAAATGAGCCATTAAAGAAATCTTGCATTCAAAATTCTATTTCTCGCAGAAATGTCTTGCTTTTAGCAGAACTGCATGTAATGAAACAACGGGTAGTAATTTTTAGAAGCGTGAAACTGCTGTGTCAAGACAACAATGGTTTTAAATTCAAGGCAGAAAAAGTTTTGAGCATAAAATCACTCGTGGCATATCCCTCTCCTCGGCACTGTATTATCCACATACTCGGGGTACGTCATTTCTTATCCTGTAACTCAGGGTTTGCCAAACTATGGCCCGAGAGCCGAACCCAGCTCTGGAACTACTTTGGTGGCTTGCTTACACACTTAAAAGAAGCAGAGAAAAAAGAGACAACAGACACTCTCATATATTAGATTTAGCAAAATCAAATTGTAAACCTAAAATATCAACAAATGTTAACCTTACGCAAAATGTAGGAAAGTAAGTTAAGTTAATTTAGAGTTTGCAATTTATTTCATATGCTATTATTAAAATATTTTATGTTCGTAGGTTTTAAATTGAACAATTTTAAATTCTTACTTTATTTGTTTACCATTTAGTATAAAGTTTATTGCTTACATTAGACTAGTTTATTCAGGAATAGAAATAAATATCGTCATTTATACATTTAACAGAATCAAACTGCTAGCTTAAAATATATTTTAAAAAATGTTGCACAATAATGTACAAAAATAACTAACAAAGCTAATAGGTTCATACCCAAACGAATTTAATTCGGAGGATGTAAATAACTTCATATTCTGTTATTCAAATATTTTTCAATTTAATACTTTTCAACCAATTATTTTATTTGTTTAAACTTATTATAAGATTATTCCATGCATTAGATCAATTTATTCGGGAATTTCAAATAATGAAGTAACATTATGCGCTCACATTTTTAATGGATTTACAGTGTAGCGAGTTAATGATGGATTGATACAAGCAAGTTCATTTGATTGATTTTTACAACTGGCTGCCGAATGATGCGTTTTCCCATTTGAAAGACTTATTACATGTCTAATATCATCGTTCGAATCAAAATGGAGTTACGTCAAATCAATTAAAGATCTGATGAATATTTAGCCTCCGTTTTGATGATAGGAAGCACAAAATATCCTTATTTGTTGCACAGAAAAGTCAATTTCATTCTTCTTTTAAACGTGAACTGTCATTAGTTAAAAATGCTTCGTGTAACATTGTCTATCACTTACATTGTCATGAGACTATGAATGAAAAATGATCACTTGTTAAATGCTTTGTTAAGTGTTTAAGTACATTGGCATGGGAATTTCTAAACATTTAGGCCATGACGGAAGGAATTCGTAAAGTTGAACTGTTACTAAACCGTTGTTGAGACACCACAGATAACCAACCAATCGTCCCCCATTTCTCGTATAGTCTTTTGAACTTTCAACACAACATATAAGCCGCTTTTATTCATCATATCTTTGATCTGTGTCGTTCGTGTGCTTTCTAGTGGTAATGGTTTCAGTGCTGATAACTTAAAGCCAACTACTCAAGATTTCCAATGCCTGTTTATTAATATGTATAGCCCATCGTTAGAACCACACTTAATGTAAACAAAACTTGTTGTATCCCTCCGCGTTAACCTTGTGTTCATATAATCTGGCAATGCTGCACTAATCTCCATTATACAATATCCTCTGGTTAATTATATTCACTTCATTACTCTTCATAAACATAAATCCAATTTCTATCAGTAACATATGAAAGGTTGATTGCGTAGTAAAGAAGGATCACTGTTGACGGAATTTAAGACTTTTATACCAGCAGAGGAAGGGAAGGTACAACTGTCTCATCCTTCCAGTGGGCTCGTTTGTGAGGTTATGTCTTTACATCTATCTTGGTTCTAAAAATGGAGCGATTAAAACTGTATACTTTAGTTTCAATAAAAGCTTACGTTTGAAAACTAATGGGATGTGTGCTCTTCGTGCCTGTGGATTTATTGATCCTATCCTAAACTTGTGTGCTATTCATTCTCTAACTTGTAATGTAACCTCCCTTATGAAAAGTTTGGCAACCCCTGCTCTAGTTCGGAAATGTATGTCTGCTGTAGCCGTGATCCATTGCAATGCTGATTAAGCTAGACATTCAGTAACGCATTTAAGGAAGTTGCTAATTAAATTGTGAATAATTACTTAGCGAATGTGATTACTGTTTAAACTTCCACAAGTATCCAGAGCAGTGCTGGGAAAATTGGTAAACTCTGACCTCCGCGTGTGCATGTGTGGAGTGAGACCGAGCCTCTATAAAGCTGCCCTAATTGCACTTGCTTTTAGTGTTGAATTTGAGGCTCATGCATTACCTTCAATAAATATTCAATGTGTTAAAATGTTTATCAGCTGTAAGCCGAGTAGCCAGCTCCCTGCAAGTTAAATTTCTGAGTGTTTAGTATGTCGTTTATTTACATTAGTGCACGCAGGGAACTCTGGTGTACATTATCTCAACCTCGTTTAAAAATCGGGTCGTTACACTTAGTCACGCTACCTGGACACAAATAAGTATCTGGCAGGTACACTGTATAGAATGTAACACGACACATTTATTACACCCGGTTGCACAAAAATTAATCTGAGTTCAGTCAATATGAACTTAGAATTTTGGGTCTATAAACCTTGATCTAAGTTCATGGCATTTTTATCCAAGGTAAGTTGATTAAACTGAGATCAACAGAATTGCAGAGGACAGAAATAAGTGAAATAATAAAATGGTAAGTAATGCCTTTAAAGCAGCTATTTGGATAATATGAGTATTGTTTCAAATTGTATTATGTCCACAAAAAAATTACAGGAGAAGCAAAACATAATTACTCCTAATGTAAAAATTTTGCACAAATGCTAAAATGTGAAGTTGGTTTACTTCTAGAAACATCAGAAAGCGAAATCAATTTGTAATAGTGTTTTTCAAATTTAAGAAGGATATGTTGGACTTAGATACCTTTACTGCATTAATTGGTGAAATATACGCATAAAAACGATTAATAACGTAAATACGAGTACATAATTTATTTTAGATGTCTTTGTTAACCTAGACTTAAAATCATTCCACCTGAAAGTGGTTGGTTTTTATTTTTATTGCATTTCTTATAGGTTTATACTTTTGAATTACAATATACAGTAATAGCTTTTTTTCCTGGCGTGTGAAATTTTACGATCTCTCTTCTCCCTTTCCGCTATTTTCCCAACGTACTTTCGCCCTGTCAAATGCGTCCGAACCTGAAAAACAAGTAATTGCTGTTCCCCGGAATCAGCGACTTTCAGCTGTTTTATGACGTTGCGAAACGTTATATAATGAACTAAGACAAAGTTGAACTGAGATCCGATAACATTAGTTCTATACAATGCAATTCTATTGTGATCCCAGTTCATTGTCTAAATTGATCTCCAATCAGAGATATTTATGCAACCGGGCCTTAAACAAGTTCAGGTACAACCTCCCTTAGAATAAGTCAATGTTTGAAATGTAAAGAATTTGTATGTTATCTTTAGCTTCATGGATTAAGCCCTTTTAGTTTCTCTACTGGTAAGTAGAGGAAGTATTGTATTCCACCCAAGAATTCGATGTCGAGAGTTCATCGGAAATGTTTTGTGACCATCTGAATCCTAAAAAAGCATTTTTAGAAAAGGATCCGTGTGTGTGCGTGTGTGTGTGTGTGTGTGTGTGTGTGTGTGTGTGTGTGTGTGTGTGTGTGTGTGTGTGTGTGTGTGTCAGTCTGTGGACAGCATAATTCAAAAACGAAAAGTTGGTTGAAAACCAAAGTTGGTATTTAAGTTTAATGTCTTTCAAGCATGCGACACGAAGATTTTCATGAAAATATCCCCACCCTAAACTACCCTTTACATGGAAAAGTTTTCGAAAATTTGTATTTTCTTGACAATACATCTAACGATTTTGATTAAAATGACATGCTTAAAATATTTTATGACAAATGAAATGTATATTTTCTATTTTCTGGCTACAGCCTATGTAATCCAATTTCCTCTGGATTATTTTTGAATAACTCGTAAACCGTAAGAGATAGATAAATTCTTAATATACAAAAAATGTAGATCTCACTAAAACACACAGTTTATGTCCAAATAAATTTTTTTGTAGAGTGAAGCATTTTGGAAATATTCCTTGTTATTTGCATCAGATTCGAAAAACTTGAAACTTTAGTAAAATGGAACATCGTTGTTAATTTGTTTATATGTTAACCGTGCAAAGAGTACGGGATCTCAAAGCTTTAAAAGATTTGACTATCGTTCACAGCCTACTGTATTCTAATATTCCCCTTCCACCTACAAGGAAATAAGCAATAAGACAATTTCTGCAAATGTTTATCTCAACTAACATGAAGAAGATAGAATTTGTAAGAATGGTTAGTACAAGAGTAGAGAAAGTCAGTTTTTTTTTTTTTTTTTTTTTTTTTTTTTTTTTTTTTTTTTTTTTTTTTTTTTTTTTTAAACCTCTGTTGAATCCGTCTTGTCTTCACTCTACCAGCATTTCTTCTGCTCTATGGGTTGTACCTATTAATCAATTTTGATATACGATCGTCGTTTATTCATTGTGCTGTTTCCAATCATTTCTGTACTTTTAATTTAAAGACGTTCAATTCTATCCTTATTTTATGGCTTCGTTATTTATATAGTAAGGCATATCACGCAACAGATCTCAGATCTCTCAAACCTCCTTTTCCCATTCTTTGTCAGAATCGTAAAATGGCATCGCCAATGCCATTGCTGTCATAAAGTATAATCTTGGTGACCTTCCTGGTATTTTGTGGAAATCCATCAAACACGTCGAAGGAATAACTGAATATACTGGTTTTATTCACTCCCAATTAATACATTTTCATTTATTTTAGCTTTACGTTTGCTATACCACCTGTAGGGGTTTAGGTTGAATGTGGTGCAACTGCTGACATTTGATGTATGCCAATAATGCCTCTTGGAAGTCTTGATGGTACTGAAGTTCAGCTTCTTGGATTGTCTCTTCTTGATTTAACAATATAGACAGTACCAATTACTGGCCCAGACATAGTTTTTGACTTAAGTCTAGATGTCGAGATGAAGAGCAAGACTATAGCTAATAGGTTTTTTTATTTGCTTGTATTATATTCTACACAAATGAGTCAATCCACGTCAAATCGCACAACCGTAAAACACCGACATTTTCATAGGAGGTTCAAACTTTTTTATGAATAACAGGCATCAAATAAGGAGACCATTTCCGTATTTTTAAATTATTTGCTTAGTTATGGCTATTAGAAATTAAGCAATTAATGCGCACACCGTAATATAAAATCCCTTGTTTCTCTAAGGCTATATAGAGTTGAGAGTTGGGGTTTGGTGCACTGGAAAGGTTAAATACAACACTTTTAACAGCTTTCTATAAATCATTATTACACACAAATTTTGGACTGTTTTTTGATGCTATATTTTGTAAAACCAAAAATAGAATTTAAATCGATCTGTTAAAAATCTAAAAAAAATACACACCTATCCCCTGACATTTTATCTATAAAATAAGACATTAAAAACTATGGAGCGAGTATAAGTGCATTTGCTACATTTTTTCTGGAGGCCTGCAAGCGCTCACGGAGGACAGGAAGTAGTGATCCATTTGTACAGCTGAATTCACCGTGGAGGAAGCAAACGTAAAGCTTGAAAGCGAGTACCGAGCCAGGTGACTGCAGACAGCGTGAGAATTGGTGCGTCAGCTTCATATGCTACTCATATAACTTCTTCTTACTAAGGCAGTACAGTCCATGCAGAAAAATGTCTCCACAATGTACCTTCTTTCTGATACTCCTGTGGCATCTGATATGCACTTTTGAACTTTATGATTTTTTTTGAACAAATCTTCTAATGTAAGCAGTTCTTTGCGTATAGCTTCTTTCTTCATGTACGCCCATAGATTTGAAACAATTTCTCTACCCTGACTGTGTAATGTTTTGGTCCCTAATTTAGAACGTACAGGTGGCATAATTGATTTACGCTATGATCAATGTCTCACATATTCACTATATTCACTCCTTATCGCAAAGATCTATGTTTTCAACTGCACGCTGTAGTAAAAAGCACCTGTGAATTAGCAAGGACTGTCTCAGATCATGCAGACATCACTAGCTTCCCCTTCCCTCCCCATGTAGTGCATGGTTTCATTCGCAGAATTATACAATATGAGCTGATGAAACAGACAAAAGCTATGGGTTCGCCTACAGGAACTTCCACTCAAGGTCAGGGGCCAAGAACGATGGGTCCAGCTATGCTTTAAAATTACACTCCCTCATTCCTTTGTCAAAAACTAAAGTTTTAGTGAAACAATTTTCTTTCGAAGAAGGAGGTAGATGAGTAGAAATTTAAAGTTTTCTTTTGTATGTAAACACCAGTTTAAAATGCATATTTTAAAAACATTTTGAAGATGCTAATAGTGTACATATAATACTGTTAGCTAGCAGTGTTCTCCTTACTGTACTGTTGTAACATTCATGGAACCTCAAGCAATGAACAGATGCCGTAATGGAAGGTGACAATTGTGTAAGGTTACGGTAGCCGTCACCGCTGCCACTCGAGTCCGCTGCACTGATTTGTAAGTTAATTACAGCTGAAGTATTAGAGACTCCATTCTGATTTTTTATGAGAATATTGAATAAACTTCGGTGTATTTTTAGGTTTTTTTTCAGATTTTTAAATGGTTGAGTTTGCTTTATTATCTAACTTTAAATATTTAATCGTATAAAATATAATATTTATAATAAAATTTTCTAATAAATACCTCAGAAATACTGCGATTTATCTTTAATTTGAGCCAAAGATCAAGTAATTTGCTTGATTACAGTCGAAGGGTGAGGAGCGCGCGATTTTTGGGACATTTCAAAAATTAATATCTACCAAAATAATTTTTTTATAAAACGAAGAAACACGGGTCAAATGTATTTTTTTCCATAACACCAAAAAAGTTTCAAGAAAATCTGAGATATTAAGGTCAATGTTTACCATATTTTGTGCGATTTGACGTGGAATGACTTATATACACACGAATGCGCGTAGACCATTTGTTATATAAATGCAATTTCAGGAGCTTCAAAACATGTTATTCCTGTAAAATCTCGACATCGACAGTTACTTCCTCTACTTAAAAGTTCAGCACGCACTAATGAAAGTAAAAAGTAAAAAAATATGTTGCAATTTAGAGGAGCAAAGTATTTGAATATTCAAATTAATAGGAAGGAATATAACGCCACAACAATTCTTGTTTGACATTACCTTCATTTATTGAGCTCTACATGTTTTGTGCTTTAAGATATTCCAATATCTACGGCTTAGTTACACAAAGGTCGATCAAAATAACGGTTTTCACAGATGGTTGCCAGAAAGCTCAAGAAAAATGTTTTATTTGTCATGAAAAGGCTTAGAATTTGATACTCTAATCATTTCATTAAAGCCATTTTTGAGAAACTAGGCATAAAGAAGCTTTTTCTACGCAAATGTTAGTTTAGGTTGGGGCGGGGTGTGTTGTTGCAAATCCTTGTGTTGAATCTTTGGAAGTTAAGGAACTCAAATGCCCCCTCCCCCCCCCCCCCACACACACACACACACACAGAGACAGAGAGAGAGACAGAGAGAGAGAGAGAGAGAGAGAGAGAGAGAGAGAGAGAGAGAGAGAGAGAGTCTTGCGCTTGCGTGCTTTTTCTAAAATTGATTTTTTTAAGTTAAGGGGTCCTCAAAATGGGTATTTCGGGTAAATCTTAGTTTCGAACTTTTAGCTTGAGAACAAGACTTCCACTACATATTGTAACCACGTAACAATGAAAATAATTGATGAAATAAGCATTAATAATTCTCTTATGCTATGTTTGCTTGAAACATTATAAGTTTCTCGACAGGAAAAGGTAAAGGTGAAGCATTTCACAGTGGGTTCGTCAAAACTGGGCCACTATGACCTTTTATGCTTCGAACGCGAAGGGAGAGGCAAGAAGAGCAGCCAGATCCGTGAGATTACGTGTGCAAGTGTGAACCGGGGTTCCTAACCTTTCATTACTGAAGACATTCAATGAGCTTGAGCACAGGGCCCGGACCCCCGGAGGTCGCCTTAAGAGAGCCTGCTCAGTGAGCACTCGAAGGCCCAATGCACACCAGGGAGAAAACTTCACAAAGCTCACCTCTACTGCTCAGCCGCAGCACACCAAACACCTGGTCCTTTAAACCTGACACAGATGATGAAAACTATGGCTATAGGAAATTATGGACAGGAAAGTCGCGATAGAAAAGAAACCACCCAACAATGCGCCTACCGATCGAGCAAACCAGGAATAACTCATGGCTAGAAGGGCGATCCCTTGGAATCGAACCCGGGCCTCCCGAAAGCGAACCTATAATCTCCGTGTTTCTCGATAGTATAATACCTACTATAGATCACAATTATATACAAATGTGTTCAAGTAAGTTTCATATCAACTTGGAATGATGCCAAGCTCCACCACAAGAATATAGTCAAAACCTCAAGTAGTTTTCTAGTAGAACTGTGTGGCATATATACGGATCCAGGAGTATTGCTTGCTGTTTGCCAGGACTAAACACGTTCATTAACATTAGAACTGTTTGGTTGTTCACCATATTCGACCCTATGTAAATTCAACTATATGCATAAATGCAGTGTTTCAAATTACCAACCTACGCCGAGTGAGCAATATAGCAAACTACTCTAACCTGACACATACATAATTTCTGAACATACCTTGCTTCATATTCCATACTGTATGTCCCGATATGGACCATGAAGAAAATTTCTCAAAGCTGTATGCAAACAGCACGTATAAATGCATTAACACTTACTAATGACCATAATAGTAGGCGCACATAGTTACCATTAGAACACAAAAGGCTTCCTTTATGAGCACAAACAAGATTATATATTGAACTTCATGAGGGGAAAAGTTTGAATTGTTATAGCCCTAGATTACTGGCACCGAATGAGGCCGTACGTTATCATTAGCCATAATAGAACAATAGGAGATTCTCGCCTGGCTGAAGAAAACATACTTTAGTGTTCTTCGTTACCTTGTGTGTGTGTGTGTGTGTGTGTGTGTGTGTGTGTGTTTATCTGTCTATTTTTCTGTCTCTGTCTGTCTGCCTGTGTGTCTATGAACAGTATAACTCAAGAACGAATGGTCGCTTAAAAACCAAGTTTGGTATTTAAGTAAATATCTTTTAAGGACACGACCAAAAGATTTTGAAGAAATTCCTCCACCCCTTTACACGTAAAATTTTCTCAAAAATGGCTCTAGCGATTTTGATTAAAATGCCATGTGTTTAAGATATTTTTATGGGAAATGAAATGTATATTTTGAATTTTCTACCTATAATCCATGTAGTCCTGTTTACTTCTGATTACTTTTGTATAACTGGTAAACCATAAGAGATAAATTAAATCTTACTAAAACGAATCGGATGTGTTGCTGTCGCATGACTTTCTCTACTCCTGTACTAGCCATTCTTACAAATTCTTATAACTATAGCTTCTTCCTGTTAGTTGAGATAAGCATTTACAGAAATTATCTTATTGTTTATTTCCTTGTAGGTGCAGGGGGAATATGGGAATACAGCAGGCTTTGAGCGATAGTCACAGCTTTAGTATTATTTCTCGTTAATCTTCGCTACCTTGTCTAGATTAAGTAAAACCTGCATCTGAATTCTCATGCTTCCCACACAAGTTGAATTGGTTTCTTGTAGATCACAAATATTGGAAGAAGATTTCTATGAATCGCCACATTTTTTACCCCTGTAATATATAACGTATTTTTCCATTGGCGTCTTAATAAAAATAAAAATCAAATCATCTATTTTTCTTTAGCAAACCTTGAATACCTTGAGAATTTCGAGTAATCTCTTCCTATGATTGCTTGTCTCACTCACCCCAGTCACTATTTCTCCCCACCCCTGTGCACGATGGTCACATATACAGCCTACTTTTGTGTGGTCCGGTTGATGGTTAACTTTCTCTGTTAGCCAGCTGCTTGTACCAACTTGACCATGTACATTATTCAGTTCCATATCAGTACATATTATTATATTGCTCGTACTTGCAAAGTATTTACTACTTTTATGTACATACATTCTTTGTTCTTTCTTACTTGATCTTCCATTATTTCGTAATTATTTTCTACTTTGATGTGCTTTTTCCTATAGTTATTCCCTAACATGTTCCTTTTCCATTTAAATTATATTTAACTCTAGGCAGGTGTTCCCCTTACATCCAGGCTGAAGAATATCTCATTCACAACGGGGATAGACATAAATATTTCGGTTTCCTCAATCACAAACCTTGTGAGCTACTTAGTTTTCCACAGTTGTTGTTTTAAGGTACATAGAAGCCAATACCTATGTATCAGGGTTGGAAGATCACACGAGTGAACGACATGGCGGTAGAATTTTCTTTTGCTCCTATCTATCCTAAATCTGTATCTACCCTGTATTACTCTAAGGGCGTCAGACATCGTCACTAACAATACATCACAGAAAGAACATCCAAATATGCCAACAGAAGATGCAGCGTAAACTCCTGTGTATATCTCTGAAGGACAGAATCTCTACTGTGAGATTAAACCAGTTATCACAAACAAAAGATCTGACTCAATTAGCCACAAGATTAAAATGAAAATGGGGAGGCCACGTGGCGAGATTACAAGACAACGGGTGGACATACAAGGCTGCGTGGGACCCCGGTATAGGAAATCGGCTACAAGGAAGACCGAGACGCAGGTGAACAGACCTCTTCAAGGAGCTCGTAGGACAGCAGTGGTCACAAGTAGCGAGAGAAAGAAGTGACTGGAAATCCTTAGATACACATCTGTATAAAAACCGAATAGTGATTAGTGTAAAGATTGATAAACGAATCCTGGGGTTGTTTATTTATGAATCAGAGAGCTGTAAAGTGGACGCGGACAGTAAGCTACTACAAGCACGAAGAGCTATAGGAATGTTGAATGGAATTTTGTGGAGTAGAATCATGTTGAACTATACAAAGAAAAGGATTTTAAAGACTATGGTGAAAGGTATGATGACTTATGGTGTGCAGGTGTGGACTTTGGTAAAGAGACAAAAATTTAAGATATTGGGAGTTAATATGGACGAAATAAGATGTAGTGCTAGAGTATCAAGATTGGAAAAAAAGAGAAATGAAAATATTAGACAGATGATGGTTACGGAGGAAACAGTGGTCGAGATAATTGAAAGGCGGGGTCTTCAATGGTTTGGACACGTTAGAAGAATAGAGGATTATAGGTGGCCCAAGACCATTTTAGAATGGTTACCTCGTGGAAGAAGGAAGTGGGGCAGGACAAGAGCAACTTGGAGAGGACAGCTTCACAGAACGATGAATGATCGATGCCTGGAGGAGAATGACTTGTTTAAACGGAAATAATGGCAAATGGAGGTACAGGGCAACTGATGCAGGGTATAAAAGCCCTTAAAATTAAACATAAAAAGGCAAGTAAACATTGAACAATGTTATTAGTAAACGCTGAGTAAATAGTCCACCATACAGTGAGACGAAAGTGGCAATAATGGCAATAAGCATGTGCAATGTCTAACGTGGTGTAGCTCACCAGTGTATCACACCTGGAAACATTTAATAACCTGTCTGCATCCGAGTGTGCTACCCTAGGTTTAGTTGCCTTCTGTATTCTCCATTTTACCCTTCCTCCGGAGGGTTAGTAGAGCCAAATACCATACGATAGGCCCCCTATGTGCTTCCATGTCAAAATCTCATCCACTTCTAATCTGCTCTCTACTCTAGCTCCAGAGTACAGCCCTGCTGATGGCAATGTTGAATATTAGTCATAATTTGAACTAGAATATCTCTTTTAAATTGAGAGGTTAAGGATCGTAAACCAGTGGTGTTGATTCTACTATCAAATATGATTTACTTAAGAAAAAGCACTGAATTGAAGCAGCTGCCTCTAATATATTATCCCAACGCCAAAGTGCAAAACTGTAAATCATAATGTTAATATGGAGATCAGAAACGTATATTACATTTTGTTTAAAATGGCATAATCGCGGTAGATAAGTAAATACATGTCAAACTGTTACAAAACAGCATTGTAAACGAAAACTAGTGTACAAATATTTTAATAACTTATTGGTTGGTACTACCTCATAGTCAGCAATGATCCTGTTTCTATGACATGTGATGGAAAATAAATTAATACTTACAAATGGGGAACCATTAGACTTAACCCGTTCTTTCCATGGTTACGATTATCAGGAAGCGCGGGAGGATTTCGACAATTAAACCTATTCTGCTTCTGAAAACCACCGGAAGGATGGGGTGAAGCGAGGAACTGAGAGCGCAAGAAGATCTAGGGCACCAGGCTAGGATGCACGCGGTGTCCATAGTGTCTCCGACATTACATCCTGACGCCGCCGAGAACTAGAGGCCTACCTCTCTCTAAGGAGACCTTTCTCCAGGGGTCCATCACAAATCGAAGGCCAGGACAGACAGTTCATCAAAGTCCACTACCACACCCTTGCTTGCCATCCATTCACCTGATTCTTCGACCCTGAAACAGCATACTAAGATGAAATCCACGGAAATAGAGGACAAGAAAATTCCAGGTACCACTACACTAATCGAATCTGGAATCTGACGAGTGCGAGCCTCATGCCTTGCCATGGAGACATCTCGTTTTGTTGCTCTCTCTCACACCATATTTTTCTACGCATAAATCTATATGATTACTCCCATTACTCTCAACGCATCCGTCTTAGAACACATGGAAGGAAAAATCATTTTTCGTATTTCTCTTCCGATTAAAAATGTTACTTCTTCTTCAGTAAAACATATAGCTGTTACCAAAGTACGTCATACATAGCACAAATTTTAGATATTCCAAGTTTATTTAGATCCGATCAATATATTGCGAGGAAAATGACAACCATGCGAGAAGTAATAATAACCCATAACCTCACTAATTAATTGTGCTTTCTACGTACAAAAAATGTAAGCACTCATTCTGTGTTCAATGTTGTTGCACTTTATTAAAGTAACTAAACAGCATACGAATATATAAGGGCATCGTCCGACGGCGGAGCGCATATTGGCCCAGCTAGCCGGTCTTAGTTGCGGCTAATATACCTCCCGCAGCATAATAGACCACCCGTAACATAGCCATTGTGCGCCGCCTTGCGCGTCCAGAAGCTTCATTTTGGGCAGTTCCAGTAGGTTCCCTTTCTAGATCGTCCCCTTTCTTTCCGCAGCCTACACAGGATAGAAGGGAACATATTACTTTCCTTATAATATGCTCTTAGAGTTATTACAAACAAAAAAATAATAGCATTTTATTCTGTAATCTGTTTTTCTTTTGTTTGTTTTGTTTTTTAATTACATGTTTAATTCCACGCTAATGTACAAAGATAATGGTTTTTGCTTGTAATATGGTAGATTAATCAAATTCTGACCTACTTTTGGTAGTAATTAGGTTCTATCGTGCAATGTATTGAAATAATGAACCATTTTCCGAACACCGTTTCGCAGACGTAATGTAGTTGGAGACATAGGCAACTGTGCTATGTCAAGGCAGGTTAGTGTGAGAACCGGCTCCCGGATGTACACAAAGAAAAATATAGATACTTTGTTAACCACGCTGTCAATTGCCAAGAGCAGCGCTGGAATTTTGTCCCGACAGATTGTGCGACTAAAAGTGTCTTAAGTGTAACGTTTGGTTTACGCTAACCATTTGAAATGTTTTTAGCAGCAACTGGCACTGCAATCTTTCTTAATTACTTCATTTATACATCTCCATCAACTGCTATGGTCATATCGGGGTTTTTGCTTAAGAAACAGCTGAACTGTAGTGTTTCTTTAACGTTGGCTTTTATAACTTTAACATTAAGCATATTCACATTCACCCTCACATTCATACTGTGGGGCTAGAAACTTATTTTGGTTAGAGAATTAAAAGGGACCTGTGAGTTGAGAAGGCAGAATGCATATAGGTTGCGCGTTTGTTCTTGACGAATGGGCTTGATCAGAAATCCAGTGAGTAGGCCTACCCTTAATAAACAGGTCAGCAAATGTTTATGCTACGATAACAGACACCTCTGTTTTCCTCTGTCACGCTTGTGTATACAGTCGACTGCAAAAGTTTTGTGCGGTACGGATGTATGCATACAACAAAAATAGCAGCAATTCAGACAAGGAAGACGAGGGAGAAATGTCGGGAATAGAAGAATGCAAGAAAGTTAATTGGAAACAGTTATAGAGGTATAGTGTATAATACGTGTGGCTAATATTACTGGAAGTGTGATAAATTGATTTGAGTGCTGTACTACTTCAGCTCAGAAGCATGTGCGTCATCTCACTGCAGACTGTACCTCCTCTCTTTCCATGCGAACGTTCCCGGAGAAGCTGAGTAGTGACTCGCATTCAACCTTTCATATAAAATTTTCATTCGTCAAGAAGTAACGTGCGACCTGTACCACTCGATCGCAGAGATAGTCTTCTCTAACTTTGTTACAGTATATTTACCCGACAAACCATTGGAAACATGAACCACGGCACGTCTATGCTCTATATCATATGTCATATCGTATACTGGTTTTTGAAATGTTAGTGTGCAGACTCGTGCCTGTAGGTTCTCGTAAAAGTTTAATTGCTGTTTTCAAGAGTACGTTTGGAGGAAATTAGCGAAGCAGGAAGAACTGCAATTAAGGTATTAGCAGACCTCACGTGCAGGTGATGCACAAGCCCAGCATGAAAGGGAAACCGTCTACATGTTCAAGAGGGAAATTACTTGCTATTAAGTTGGCAGACCGGACAAGACGTGTGGCCCAGTGCTGTCTCCGTTAAGTTTGTTGTTCCAAAGTTAGATGATAACACATACAAATGTAAGTACGTGTTTCCGTGACCTTGAACTTACTTGCGTGAAGACAAAGGCGTCGCTCAGTCTGATGGCGTGACGTCACGCACTAAGGACCTGCCTGGATATGCCACGACACATAAGCGATGGAGAATCTGCAGCTAGCAATTCTATAATTAAAGCACAGTCTATTCCTGCGGACCAAATCGGTCGATCTTCTACTGAATTATTGGACCATCTGTTCTATACTTGGCTGTAATAAACAATTGTCTGAGGGGAACCAACCCTCTACATTTGAAACCCTTAGCTCATATCTGAATCCTCCCACATGAAACTGTACACCGAGGGTGCTATTAAAGATGGCCGAGAGTGATACAAACTATCAATAAATTTAAGAAGAAACAGCGATTGAGAGCAATATAGCACTTTTTAAACAACTATTCCTCTCAATTCACCCGTTCCAAAAATAGGTCTTTATATTTAATGCGTTTATAAACAAATATTTGATTACAGAACAAGCAACGATATTTTGTAAGTGCAAAGGCTTATACAGTACTTCAAAAAGTCGCTGTGCACTTAAATTGCGGATATAGATTATATAGGAAGTTAAATCAAAGTTATAGGAGGAGTTGGGAGGATATAACAGCTCGACGAATTGTAGATTGTGTTAACGACCCAAAAAAAAAAAAAAAAAAAAAAAAAAGAGGACAGCGTTTTTGTGATTCAGTTGTAACGGAAATGAAGTGAAAGAGTAACAAAGTCTCATTTTGACACGTTGGTATCAGAAGGGGGATTTGTCACATTGTTGAGACTACGATTGATGGTGGGGGAAGAAGCAGATGACCTTGGGTAATAAGCAAACCATCAGTTCGACTCCAAGAGTGAGCGTAGGAAGGTACAGTGGCTGTTTCCTTAAGAAGTTGTTTGTATACTGCTTATTGTGAAATGTTCACGAGAAGAACAGCGTGGTTATCAAATTGTTTTGTGTAAAAGGTGAAAACTGTGTCAATGTTCACCTTGAACTTGTCTCTTTTTATGTGGATGATGCACTGGACTATAGTAACAGAATAGGTGGATGATAAAGTTCAAAACAGGAACAGTAACCAGCACCGATTTTCTGCATCCGCAGACCTTGCTCATCTTGCCCATCTGCAATCCACACGATGCTCAGATTGTCACCAAATGTCTACTGCAAAATGGAATTGAGACACTTAAGACATCCTTCCTAATCACCTGGCCTTACTACAAGAAATTTCTGGCTGTTTGACACCGTGAAAAACGCTCTGCGAGGGAGACAATACTCTTTGAGATCAAGCCCCGAATCTGCAGTATACCAGTGTCTAAAACAGACTGCTGCAAGAAAGTTTTGAAAAATGGGTTGAGCATTGGCAACCGTGTTTAAATAAAGGAGACTATGTTGAAAAATGACATTCGCGTTATGGATGGTTTATTTATATTTTTTTTATTTGTGTATGTGTGAGAGAGAGAGGGAGGGAGAGAGAGAGGGAGGGAGAGAGAGAGGGAGAGAGAGAGGGAGAGAGAGAGAGAGAAGCATAACTTAAAAACCAGAAGTAAGTTCAGTATAAAACTTGCAACGTCGTGCAACGTCGTGGCCGAGCGGGTAGACCGTTTGACTCTCACCAAGGTGGCCCGGGATGTGGTAATTGTGGTGGACGGAGCGGTGAGTTTTCTCCGAATTCTACGGTTTTCCTCGTCACTCATTCCACCGATTGTTGCATAATCACCTTTCCATTCATCCATTTCGCCTGCATTTGACATCATCTTCCTCACTCTCATACCTGGTGTTGAGCAGATCATCCGTTTCCAAATCCCTAGCTCGTTTGAGCATCATTTCATCCGTTTCATTCATTTATCATTCGATACAGATTAAAAGAGTTAATATTAAAGAAAAGAGTCTGAAAAAAAGTAAATTGCAGGCAAAGTTTTGCAAGAATTTCTTGCAGAAGGGTGAATAAAGAAAGTCATGTAAGTGCATCACCTCCAATTTTTCAAACGTTATTTAAACTTCTGACTTACTGTTTACAGGAGATATGTATGAAGTAAAAATTATTTTAATAAATATTTGGAAGAAACCATGAATTGCGAGACAAAGAAACAGCAAGTAGGAATTTGAACGCGTTAACCAGCATCTGCTAAGTCGGTTTTTGTCCCGGTTAGTTTACAGCTGCGAGACTTTTTTATTGGAGGGTAACTTTGGGTGCTGGTGCACTCCCCAGTTATTCACACTATCATTATTTCATTTCTATCAACGTCCCGAACACCTATGACAGTCCATGGGGACGATAAAAGCTGAATTAAATTTTAAAAAAACGTGGAGAATGATGCGGGGTCGCGGCTTGGCACATTTATCACGTTATCACCTGCTCCCTTATCTTTTATTCATGCTTTAACTGCAGAACTTCATAATTGGAATTGGCAGCGAATACACAGTGGACCAAAAAAGGGAGAAGCGGAACAAATTCGGCGACTCTCTTTTTTTGCCGACTTTCTAGTGATACTTCCATTGTTATACAACGTTTTGCCCATGTTTTATAAGAGAAATAATGGCGAAATTTAAACGTAACTCTTTCTGGAGGCTTATAACTCGAAAGGTGAGATAATCCTTACTATTTACCTGAAAGCTTTTGGATGTACTGTGTATAACACAATCTCAAAAATCATTCAACCAATGTTGATAATTCTTTTACCCTGTTCTTTCTTATGAATACAATAAGGTCATAAAACAAAGCCTACTTTGAGAACGTAAAGGAGTAGAAAATTGTTGTATGGAAATAAACCCTGGTTACATTTTATTCTGACAGGTACGTACACAGCAATCGAACCAGTTATAATGGTATGTATATTGTCCTTTAATAACATTATCAAACACTGCAGAAGGTATGCAGTTAAATAGTAACAAAATTTCTGTTTAACTTTTATTTAACTATTCAGATGTTAGCTCTGAAGTTTCTGGGTAATAAACTCCTAATATTTTAGCAGAAAGTATCACCCTTGATGCAGAAAGTTTTGCTTTATTTCCTTTGTACTAGTTTAACATCAAGGCATGCTAAATGATTATATAGAGATAGAAAGGAAGCTGCAAATTTAGAAATCCGTGAACCGAGATGTTATATTAATTGAGATTATCCCTCTCGAGTAGAAAAACAATCTTCGCATTGATGTCTTTTCTAAGAGAATGTAGAATCTCCATAAATCAGTTTAACCTCTATTTTGTTATACTTATGTGAAAACTTTTATAGCTTTCATGTTACTAAACAAGGATGCGATCAAAGAGAGGGCACAAAGATTTAACACTTTTAACCTACTAAAATTATTGACCATTCCAATCGATGTTATTCCAGTGCCAAAGGGTAGTTTTAGGTTGTTTGCAAAACTTGAAAGACCGTCAGGGGAGTTAAAGAACTTAGTTTTAAATGTGCTTAAAAGAGACAGTTTGAACAACTCTAAATTTTTCCTTATAATAACTTTTGTTTATCTTGTCTGATTTATCCATTGTACAAAATGTACTCAAAATGAAGATTATTTCGCAATATATAGTTGCTGATAGAAATGTTGCTGTTCGTGTCGTATTTCAAACATGTTAGTTTTATTAACATAGAGCTGTTTCGGAGAAAATAAAAAGCGAAGTTCCTTTTTCTTTAAATATTGATTTGAGGAAGTTCGGAACATAGTTTCCTTCCTCTGGCGTTTATCACTAGGGAGAAATTTTGTTTTTTTAATTTACATTTTTCACAGATAAACACACACGCAGTTGTTTTGAAAATGCTTTAAGTGGTCAAGGTATCTCAAAAATGTATTACCGCTGAAATACGACATCAAATTTTCCACCACATACTATAGTGGTAGAGAAACAAAAAGAAGAACGCATCGCCACATTACATCAACCTGTTCACTAAGTCGGGAATGCTTACAGTCTGCGGTTCACTTCCGCACCTCCCCTTGGAGACAAGTGGCTGGCTGAACTAATGATGACGTCTTTCAAACTACCTGACGCTAAAGGTTGAATAAAACTGAAGCGCGTATAGTTATAGAAAACACTGGCCACCCGTAATTTGCTGTAACTTTGTCACATATGTGTCAGGATAGGGCAATAGCTATGCCGAAGTCACTGTTGGTAATACAAAGTACGAGCTTCTGTCTGAATCGATATTCCTCCATTATCTCGCCTGGATGTGTCTCCAGTGAAATATTACTACGCGGTTATTTATAAAAACTCAACGTACACATGAACACACAGCACGGCAGTCCTCGGAGATTTTTGCATTGTGGTTTTAATGAGGGCTTGCGGGCTGCCGGGTGAGAGGCGTTGCAGTTACAGGGCTGCCCAAAGAGTTCCCACGATATGGTCGTTTCTTTCACACGAGTAACCAGAACAGTCAGGAATGAAAAGAGAGAGTAAATGGAACCGAAAAATATCTTGTGTGGCTCCAAGCCGAAACATTTTAATAAATAATATTCACAGAAATGTATGAGACAGACAGAGGCAATAAAATATCAGAAAATACTACTCCTGTAATAGTTATTTGGGGATGGAAAGTGCTTTGAAAAATTTCACGTTGCATTGTAAACGCAGTTACTTATCTTACTTTTATTTTTATTTTCTCTACTACTTGTCTATAGTAAATAAGTATTGCCTTCCCCCCAAAAAGTGGAAACATACTTTAGGGATTGAAAGAGTAGAACGAGACTGAAAAATTCCAATGCCATAGTCCGGATTTGAACCACGGATTTTCCGATCTCCGTCCGGTTGCTTTAATAAACCTAGTCCTATACACGGCTATTCTGTGGAAGATCAGTTAAGTTCTTTAGGGCTCCCTGAAATAAACAAAAAATTCTGAGAAATATATTGTGTTTGTCTGGCTATACAGAGCATAACTTCACGTCGGTTGAATACCAAACAGTATTTAAGTTCAACGTTATCCAAGAATGCGACTCGAAGATACTACTTCAAACTACCCTTTACATGGAAAATATTTATATTTCCCTCAAAAGTAGTTGTAATGACTGATGAAAATACCATATGTAAATTGCATAAAATATATGAGAATGGTGGAACTAAACACCAAGTTTGGCATTTTCCTGACTTTTCATTTTTACTTTCTCTACCGGTAAGTAAGGGAACTACTGTATTCCACCAAAAAAATTCGATGTCGAGATTTCATCGGAAATATGTTTTGAGACCCCCTGAATCAAAAAAAAAAAAAACAACCTTTTTTAGAAAAATGCCCGTGTGTGTGTGTGTGCGTATGTGTATGTGTGTGTGTGTGTCTGTGGACAGCATAACTCAAAAACGAAAAGTAGGTTAAAAACCAAAGTTGGTATTTAATTATTAATGTCTTTCAAGCATGCGACACGAAGATTTCGAAGAAAATAGCCCTACCCTAAACTACCCTTTAGATGGAAAATTTTTCGAAAATTATTTTCTTGAAAATGGCTCTAACCATTTTGATTAAAATGTCATATGTTTGAGATATTTTTTATGACAAATGAAATGTATATCTTGAATTTTCTGGCTATAGCCCCTGTAGTCGTATTTACTCTGGACGACTTTTGCATAACTGGTTAACCGTTAGAGATAAACCAAATCATACAAATAATGAAGATCATGCTAAAATGCACAATTTATGTCTAAATAAATTTTCTTGTAGGGTTTCATTTCGGAGATATTTCTTGTTATGTGTGTGAGTTTTGGAAAACTTAAAGCTTCGTGAAATGGAACATCGTTGTTCATTTGTTTATATCTTAAGTGTGCAAAGAGAATGGAATCTCTAAGCTTTAAAAGATTTGACTATCGCTCAAAGCCTACTATATTTTAATATTCCCCTTGCACCTACAAGGAAATAAGCAATAAGAGAATTTGTACAAATGTTTATCTTAACTAACACGAAGAAGATATATAAGAATAAGGGTTTGTAAGGATGGTTAGCACAAGAGTGGGGAAAGTCATGTGAGTGCAACACATTAGATTTTTTATTTTCGTTTCTGGGTTGTTTTTTGCAGATTCACATTGACTTTTTTCCTTCTTTTCGATTTAGGCACCTCAAAACATATACTTTTAGTGAAAATTTTGGATGAAATACACCCACTTTTGTACTTACTAGGTATGTTGTGAAGAAACTAAAAAAATTCTAGATTAGAAGTTTAACATCTAATTTATAAAATGAACGATAGTGGTTAGGGAAACTCATGCGAATGTAACACATCAGATTTTTCGTGGTGCTTGAGACACTTTACGCACATGTCTTCACTGTAACAAAGCACCTAATAAAGATTTGAACACACATTATGATCAAGCCGTGGAGTAGCCCTGTCCAAATGTGGGCTCATGAGTAGGCTTAGTAGATAAGCTACTAAAAGAATGAAGTTATGACCATTTTGTCTATACATCAGACGGGCAGAACCGGTTTCCCACACTGTACTGTCACATGCGCTATAAAGACGCATAACTTGATTCCTCTTTAATGTAGCTGGACTAATAAGCCTGCTCATGAGCTAATGTTGGCCCACCGCGTCACATGGACTTTGTACCTACCGGCACGCCCCTTCACTTTCTGTCGTTCTCGTAACAAACAGCGGTGGATTGTAGCTCAGTGTAAACCCTCCACGTCTTATAAACATAAGTTCAAAGAGGAGTGGGTAGACGAACTTTATTTGTTGAACTAATAGAAAACTTGAAGTATGAATTTACAGCGCACAGATTCGAAGATTTTAAAAGCTTGGAGAATTACTTTCTTCTTTTTGCCAATCCCTTGGAAATGGACCGAAACTCAACAGTTACTGACAGAGTTGCATTGCAAAATGACTGTTGTTAAGGGAACACAGAAATGATATTTTAGCCTGTTTGGTTAAAAAAATTGATTTTTGGATTTTTTGCAAACAATTTACCGTGCCTTAAAGAATATATCTGCAAAATGTTAACCCCCTAGAGAAGGGAGAACGTCTCTCCCTCTGCCTTTTAAATGGACCTGCCCTCACCTTCCATTTCAACTTAACTCATTTTTCTCGAAAACAATCTTCTCTCACAAAAATCTAGCAAGAGATCTAAAAAAGGTTTCCAATATAGTTCAGTAAAACATATGACGTATTGTACTAACGTCTACCTCTGTAAAACAAGTTATGTTGAACTTACCTCATAAACATTTACTGCGTGATACATAAATAGGAACCTACCCTGAAATGTGCAGTCCAGTTTTAAACTTCTCAACTGATCTCTTTTGAAACCATGTTGTGTTTTGAGGCAAATGGCAAGCTCTAGTGGTACATCTAGGAAGGGCGGTGTGAACAATCCTAAGAATTTCTGTTGTCTGTAGATGTTATGTTGACAAAGCAACAGATAAGACACATTACCGCATTGATCAAGAGTTTACATCTAGCCTATTTTAAAATAAAATTAGGAGATAAGGATAACAATTTTGCTCATTATATTGTGTGTAAAAGTTGTGTAGATATCTAATACAATGCTACAATGGAGTTCGTTCATCTTTTCTATACCCTTTGGTATTCCTATGGTATGGCGCGAACAACAAAATCATATTAATGACTTATTTTTGTCTGTGTAATATATCTGGATTCAATAGGAAAAACAAGGCAGGTATTATTATATATCCAAGCTTGCCATCAGCAATTAGACCTGATATTGCTGATCCATCACCGCATTGCCAGAAAGTAGTAGAGTGTAGAATTTTAAATAAATTGGTCCTCAGACTTAGAAGATAACAATCCAAATCCAGCCAAGTCAGTCAACATTAAATTATTTGGTACGTGATTTGGGTCTTGCCAAAGAAAAAGTTAACTTTTAAGTACAAGGCTTAAAAAACACAATCAACTTATTATTGGTACAGACCTCGAGAAAAAGAGTTGAACGGATATTATGTAAAAGAAGGAGAACTAGGGTATTGTTGTGATATCCCTAACTTGATAGTTGTCTTGGAACAGCTTACGAAGCAAAAGATTGGTGTCTGTTTAAAGATTCGAGAAGGAGAAGTCTGAAAGATGTTCTGCTGCACAAGAGCAATATGTTTGTTTCGGTTCCAATAGCTCACTCTACACCCTTAGAGAAACGTACCAAAGCTTTTATATGGAGAAAGTTAAATGTGATGAACACAAGTGGTTCATGTGTTGTGATAATAAGGTGTGGGGTATTTTATTGGACCAACAAGCAGGGTACACGAAATGTCCATGCTTTTTGTGTGCAGAGCCACTAGTTTCACTGGGGTAAAACTAGTTCTCCAAAAAGAAAATATTTAATGCTGGAGACAGAAAATGGAATAAATTGTCCGCTGATTCATTCACACAAGTTTTTGCTCCCCCGTTGCATATCAAATTAGGGATAATGAAGCAAACTCTCAAAGCTTTGAGCAAAGGTGGTTGTTGTTTCCAATATCTCATTCAGAAACTTCCAATGTTGTCTGAATAAAAAGTGAAAGAAGGCATTTTAATGGCCCACAGATTCGCAAACTCAGGAAGGACGTACATTTTAGAAATATCATTAAACACATAGAGGTTCAGTGAAGTTATAACCAAGTATTTGCACAATGTTAAAGATGACCAATATGAACACATTGTTAAAACCATGCTCGAAAAGTTAAAGGCACTCGGATGCAATACGAGCTTAAAATTTTATTTTCTGCATTCGCACAAATGCAAGTCAACTCAGCGTTCACTTTCTGCAAAGCGGAGGGGAAAATAACATCATAAGGGATGTTTGAAATTTTATTGTTCAGTGTACATTGCTCCATCTGTAGAATTGAGATTGTTTCTTTGTTTCAATGATTTCACACATCTTAAATTGTGCTTTAAAAAAAAAAAAAAAAAAAAAAAAAAACAGGTACGTGGTACCAAAAATGGAAAGCAAATTTGAATTCAGCGTACAAAATTAGTTTTAGAGGGTTAATAAACTCCGTACCGCAGAAAAAAAGTTTAAATTCGCAGGCCGGTGTAATTAATAAATGCGCTGCTTTATTTTACACTTTGTGGTATTAACATTTTTATAGAAAAACTAGATAATATATCAGGAATGTGATTATATATTGGAATTAAATTTGGTACATCGATTTCTTTAGTTGCTGGAAATGCCTATACAAAAAATTAAGCCTCTAACCTCAATACTTTAGAAAGTCATCTTTTCACTCCGGTGTGCCCTTAAAGGTATTTGTAAAGAGCTTTTAGTAATCGAGGTATAGAAACTTGCTCCTACAAAAAAATATCCTTGTCTTAGGATATTTAGCACTCGTATATTGGCAATGTTTAACTCAGCATACATTTGCGGGTAACTTGTTTGTCGAATGAAGCAAATAAAATTTAAAAATACAACTAGAAAATCAAATTCCTATCTCTTGGCACAGCTAAAATTACCTATAACAATACTATGGCCAATTTGGAATCTTAATTTATTGTTTGTTGAAGATTATAGTTTATTATATAAATATGTCTTAACTTTCGTTGATGTTGTATATGCATAATAGGACTTTCTTATGCACAATGTGTAGTACCAACTTAACATAACACTATTTGACAGTGTAAAGGTCAATTTACTCCTCTCCCTCCTTCCAAACATGTCATGCGGGAAGTATCAAAGGCTGCCTCCGTGTTTGGACCTGGAGCCTTGTTTCATAAAGCCGGCAAGGTAAAATTCACAAACTGTATGACAATCTGTTTCATATAGAAAATGTTGCAAAAGTTTTAACTAGTTAATTTGAAAAAACGAAGGACAAGAACGAGAGCTTTATGTCAGTCCCATGTTGTGCTCTGTGGTCCACATAAAACCATGCAGTTCATGGAATAGTTGGCGTGACGAACCACAAAAGCCACTCGATGCTCATAAGGGCATCAATGTTTATGTGTCATCAACACAACCTCTGACATTTGGCACCCATGCCAAACTTTAAAATGTTGTCCATCATAAATACTTATAGACCGGTTCATATAACATGAAGCATAACCACATTTACAACCTCTGTAACACCATGTCACAAACACTATACATGTCACTTACTGTATGATACTGTCCTCTGGATCCAAACCAACCAATAAAAGGTCATATAGAGCTCATCTTTGTTAAAGTTCTGCCGGGTTGGGTTTTGCAGAAACTGTGCAGAGAAGGCAATTTTTCTGTACTTATTCTGAAGCTTTGATTATGTAAAGTATGTGTTGTAACAATTTGACAAGTCGATGATCCCACTCCTGACACCAGTGTGAAAAAAAAAAAAAAAAAAAAAAAAAAAAACAATTTCACGAATCCCACTTCCGGCACCAGTGTAGCAAAAACCACAAAAGCCATTCGAATCGCTTCTTTCATACTTTATGTTCTTCCACATTTATTGCACAAGTACAGTATTTTACTGGCGTTAACACAGTCTACAGTACGTAGTGATATTGCAACCCACAACTGTTTTCCTCTCGTAACCTTGACTCATTCCTTTCTGCTTTCTTTACTTTCTCTGTCTCTCAAACAGTTCACTTTGATAATACAAGCGCTAACACTGTTTAGCTGTTGCGCTGTCTTCCATTAGATGCGACACACACACACACACACACACACACACACACACACACACACGCACACGCACGCACGCGCGCACCCACGCACCCACGCATGCACGCACACATTAAATCTAAATACTGATGGACTCCACCACGATTCGTGCCTGTAACCAACTACTAACGTGCTCTCGTCGCCTCGCCTTCTTATATAGCGAGGAGACGTAACACGGGCCTTCTAAAACTTTCACAAGTATGTCGTTTGCCGGTTGCCAGACACTTCTCAAATAATCTGGAAAATCCCTTTTTGTTCTGCTGCTTTGATTGTTGTCATGTGTTAACCGTCGTGCGTGGTAGCCTGACCTTGAGCGTCTTTGATGCACGTACCACCAGTGGGTTGGAGCAACTCAGCCCCGACTGTCCTTTGTTGTGTGTCGTGGCCGGCATCACCGTATCACACCCATATTATTCGCTTTTTGGAGATTCTTCATCTTCTTACTCAACCTCTTCATCTGGCGAATGGAGTGTAATTGCGCCCCTTTTAAGACAAGTATCATATAAGAGAGTTTTATGTTGCATTATCTAACCTTATGGAGGGGAGGGTTGCGTAATTTGTACCGTCGCCTAAATTGTACCACCTTAAAAATTAGTTCCTTGATAAATACTCCCAATCCACTTTAGACATTGTGGATTACATGTACACACGCGCCATTTGCTGAGGGAAGAAGGAACTCCTTTTAGGTAGTTTCAATTTAGTTTTCCCGTTACCTGCCTAAAAGAAATACTTCCGAAGCGTAATTGAAATTTCACAATCTTATATATTGCTCAAAACTACAGTAATATACGTAATTCTCACTGCATTACATACTTGTGTCAAAAACCATTAGAATTTAACAAAGAGAACTTGTCGAGTTTGCCTATTTTGTACTGGCTTCAGTTTCCTACAGGTATAACACAGAGAACTTTCATTATAAAGTTTTATATCATAGTGACTTATGAAAAAAGTCATACATTATTCAGTGGATCAATTATAAACTATTAACTTCTATTTGGATATAAAGATAATAAACTTATTTTTATTTGATACAATAAAACCCATTTAGATTTTTAAATTAATCAATCTTACGTTACACATTATAAAAATTACTATATAAGATATAAATTCAAAAGATTATATATTTAAAAATTCTAGATTTCATATTCTAGTATATTTGTCTCCCTTTGTAACAAATTATAATCAAACGTATTTAATTTCAAGGGGCAATATGGTCACAGGACCAACTTGGTCTTGGTGACGCTGCGTATATATGAATGGCGATCATGGAATAAATGAATCTGCTCGAATGTACAATGCGCTAAAGCCTACAACACTAAAGCACGCCAAAAAAGTAATTGCTAACAGAGATGTGAGACGTCTGGAAGAACCACAGTGTGCACGAGTAAGAAAATCTGTAAAATCGTAGTTCTGTACTAACTGCAAAAGAAAAGAAATTGTTTGTGGAGAAGAAGTATATGTGGTACAATTTAGGAACCCAGTGGTACAATTTACGAAACCATTTGCCTAATTTGTATCCATTTTAGACATTTAGAAAACTAAACCTCATGACTTTATGGTAATTTGAAACAAAATTTCCTTTTTAGACAGCTCATACTAACATTTGGAATTAAGATGCCATTATTGAAATAATTCAAAAGCTGTCAGTCACAACTTGAAAAAATAAAATGTGTAAATTGGTACAAATTAGGCAAATCCCCATTATTGCTTAAGTCACCACGGTGTATTTGTAATGCATACCAAGAAACGTTTTACAGGGACTCAGGATGATGGATTAAAATTTACGAAATGAACCGAAACCACAAATTTCTTTGTAGTATGCCCTTATGGTATGTGCAGTTCGCTTGTTCGCTTGTGTACGAAATATAAAATAACTAGAAAATACCTGTGATTTGTAACTTGTAAGCTATATGAAATAGGTCCCTGCAGTACATTCCTCAATCTGCACGCGGAAGATAGGAGCCGCTGTTGTTTCATTTCGCCAACGGTGATTTTATTTCCATCGCGTTCCACCGTCTTTTATTATAGGCTCTTACCGATTCTTACGCCTTCTATCAAGTTTTATTTTTACTCTTTCTTGGACCGATTTTCCTACTCTCTAACCCTCTCTAGCTTTTTATACACTCCCCTGCACGCGCAGTTTTACGTACTTCCATGGGAAATGGTATTTCTTTTCTTTTCGTTGTGGTTTGAGGAAATTCTCTGCTCCCGCAGGCTTTCTCTGCTGTTTCTCCGATATCCTGTCGCCTTTTTCTGACAGCTATTTCAGATCCGATGATGATAATGCCGTTACCTTACTCTACTTCGCACAGGAAGGAGGGAAGCTACCTTGCTGGGAGGATGTGGTTTTGATTCTCGAGCTCCAACACGTTACAAATCACTTCCCATCATCCCAGATACATTTATTAAGTTGAGGTTTAAATGCAAACATTTTAGAATTGTCTCGTTTGATTTTAATAAGTTGTACCACAGTACATAAACGTGCTTAATCTCACATACTTGCTTCATCATTCTCGTTCTCTTATACATCGATCTTTTTTCGATCTGAAAGTAAAGTATACTTCACATTTTAGTATGTTTTCCATGTGGTACAGGTTCTACCAAAAGTTTAAGGAAACCCATTGATATTTTGAAATCACCTCTTCGAAGCATTTTACCGGGTGGAAGGCAAGTCATTACATCAATTCAAACCAGTGGTAAATCTCGGTATTTGGAATACATTTTGTATCTGACCATTTCATACGGGGATATTTTAGTTCTGTCGCAGATTGTGTGGCTATTACTTTCACTAGCTCAGTACATAAACAAACACTGTAATGGTGCGTCTTGAGAACATAAACACATACCCTGCCTTGCGCTTAAATGTTTACTGTGCCAGTGTAGGCCAATCACAAGCGTTAGCTCCAAAAACAGTACAAGAAAGCGAAAGCGCCCATCCTGTTTACATCTACAAACCAAGTCACTTCCCTGACCAACCTCAACACAACGTTTCCTTCACGTCTTTTAAGTGATTATTTATTTCGAAGCTCTATGTGATGTTCCTTAATTACTACCAAAGCTATGTCAAAAGTAAGTTACTCTACGCATCTTACAAGTAACAAACTGTTATCTTCGTATATTCTTATGGAATTATGCATCCAATTTGGATCAAAAACTGTTTATTTTTTTTGGAATCTATGAAGCACATATTAGAAGGAATTTAATGACCCCTTTACACATATATATCATTATAAATGTATAACATATTGCTTAAAACATACATTGCAGATAATTTTATACTTTATTGGGCCTCCTTTGGCTTTCAAACACAGTTTTACTCTTTTTAAATTATTTTGTTATTTAACGACGCTGTCAATTGCCAGGATCACATCAGCGTCGCTGGTGTGCCGGAATTTCGTCCCGCAGGAGTTCTTTTACATGCCAGTAAATATACTGACATGGAGCTGTCGTTTTTAAGCACACTTAAAAACCATCGGCCTGGGCCGGGTTTGAACCCACGACCTTGGGATCAGTAGGCCAGCGTCTAAACAACTGAGCCACCCAGACCGACAGTTTTACTCTTTTGGGCATACTGTTCACAAGATTCCCACACTCTTGCATGGTAATATTATTCCAAGATTCGGCTAATGATTCTCGAAGTTCTCAGCGGTTTTTTGGTCTTAGGACAGCTACTCCCCTACCTTCCGATCTCATATGGATATCTTCCCTGGGACGATGGAACTCTTGGTCTGCCACTTCGCTCCAAGTCTGAAAATTTGCTACCTCTCCCATATTTTTTTAGTCTCTGTGCCACACTTGTTTTGCTTATCCCCAGTTGAATCTCAGTTGTATATCTGTATAGCTTGCTGCACTTATGCAAACCAATCACTGGCCCTTTAATATTCTTTTTCACGTTTTTTACTCATTTTTACTCAACAATCTCTTTCGCACCAGGGCAAAATGAAAGCTACAGCGTAACTGAATGTAATGGCGGTCAACATAGCAGCATTCAGTGGCGTATTTGCAGTATGCAAAATACACTATAAAAAGACGCCACTCTGACTTTGCTGGCTCATTCATCAATATGTTTTATTATCATTTTTAATGTTAAAAAAGGTTAATCAATCATCCTTTAATGACATAAGAGAATTTTTGGCATCCTCTGTAAATATATAAATGTATTTATTGAGGCGACAATCCTTATGTGCCACAATGGCTACTATGACTGGTACTAATTCAATAAATGTTAGTACATGACAAATCAGCATGGTCAGCCAAGTAACAGGGTTTATTGCTCTCCTGTGTTGATTTTTTCCTGTAGGATAACACCTTCGCTTTGTCACGTAGTCATAGATGCCTTAGTACCAGGGAACTCTACCTCTGCTTCTACACATGACGGCCAGATGGCAACAGTGATACATGACCACAATGTCTTAGTGCCAGGCAACCGTATCTGTGCTTCTTCAAGTGACGGATTATTGATGTTAGGGTGCCTACCTGCTGCGGTTTATCTTGGCTCAAGATCTTGTGTGTGTGT
Source organism: Tenodera sinensis (assembly GCA_030765045.1). Classification (NCBI taxonomy): domain Eukaryota; kingdom Metazoa; phylum Arthropoda; class Insecta; order Mantodea; family Mantidae; genus Tenodera; species Tenodera sinensis. Next base: position 80,889,887 of record CM060969.1, on the reverse strand, counting down.
GTGTGTGTGTGTGTGTATGTGTGTGCGTGTGTGCGTGCGTGCGGGCGCGCTTGTGTGTATATTGTTTGAAATAAAAGTTCAACATTATCCCGTCACTGTTGGAGCGGAAGGCGGTATACAGACCTTGTCCATACTTTTAAATGTACTTCTAATGTTTATAACTGTGATGGGAACACTGTTAGTTGTTTACAATCCGCCACTGATTGGCTGGAAGGAGTCGAACCTCTCCCGCCTTCTTCATAATATAAGAGATTTGAAGAATGGATACATGCTTCTCTTTTTCAACATCTCTCTTTATCTCTCTTTAGACCTGAGACAACATAAACCAAAAGTGGTATACTTGCTTTCATTAACTGTAGATAGTTGGCAAAACTTTGGCTATTCCACCTATGAAGCGGCGCGGGGGCGGATTCTCCGGTTTCCTCCGCCATCTCATTCTACCGGTGCTCCAACTTCATTCCATATATATCATCAGTGTCACCGCCTGCGGTGCCGTAGTAGTAAAAGCGGACTTTAAACACTACAAACATTCCACCTATTTTGACTTTTATGGATGTTTCAGACGTAAGTGGGAATTTTGGTTCCGAATTTATCGAGTGAAGCCACAAAAAACGACAGTGAGATTGGTCAATCCACAGGATTTGAACCATGGATTTCCCAAATGCGGGTCACGGGCATTAGCGCGTGAGACAAGCTGTTCGATATGATGATATTAATTAACTAATATGAAACTGTAAAGACGTATTGCACCACTTTACATATCAAAGCCATGCTGCCCTTAAGTAAGAACGTTACCTATTGTGCCACGTATGTTATTAAGCAGAGAGCTTTTAGTAGTAATTCCCTAGAAGACTGTTAGGAGACATAGACCGACTAATAAGGCAATATTAAATTATGTTGTATAGAATGTACAGTTGCATTGTTCCGGAAATCTAGGCTCAGTTCACAGCCACATTCAGCTGCTTTTTACTTTCTCTACTACGTATAGTAAAGTAGAGGAAGTGTTGTATTCCACCAAAAAAATCGATGTCTAGATTTCACCGGAAATAGATATTATAAGGCCCTTAATTTAAAAAAAAAAAATTAGAAAAAGCTCCGCATGCATGCATGCGTGTGTGTGTGTGTGTGTGTGTGTGTGTGCGTGGGTACGTGTGTGTATCTGTGTGTATCGGTTAAGAATCAAAGTTAGTATTTAAATTAATCTTTCAAGGATGCGACAGGAAAATTTTGAAGAAAATTCCTCTATTCTAAACTACCGTTTACATGGAAAATGTTTGGAACATCTTGATTTTGTTGAAAATGGCTTTTAACGATTTTGATTAAAGTACAGTATCTTTGAGATATTTTTGTGACAAATGAAATGTATATCTTGAACTGTCTGGCTATAGCACATGTAGTCCTATTTATTCTGGAAGTCTTTTGCATAACTGATAAACGTAACTGCTCTACAAAAAATTTAGATCTTGCTAAAACACACTATTTATGTCTAAATAATTTTTTTTTTGTAGAATGAACCATTTCGGAGATATTCCTCCTTATTTATGTGAGTTTTGCATAACTTATACTTCTGCTAAATGGAGCATCATTATTCATTTTTATGTTAACCGTACAAAGAGAACGGAATTTGAAAGCTTTAAAAGTTTTGACTATCGCTTAAGGTCTACTGTATTTCCATATTCTCCTTGTACCTACAAGAAGAATAAACAAGATAATTTTTGCAAGTGTTTATCTCAACTAACACGAAGAAGATATAGGAATAAGAGTTTGGAAGAATGGTTATTGTAAGAGTAGAGAAAGTCATGTGAATGCAACAAACCAGATTTTTTTAATTCAGAAACGAATACATGTACAATAATTGTGACTCTATATAATTATAACGAAAAATTTTAGACTCCAAATTCTCACACCAACAATGTTCCCTCTAGCTCATCAAGGAAGACCAGACCTTAAATCCCTGTAATCTTGTTTGTTTTCTTACCTTTGCTTCCCCGTCCAGAGTATTAAACATCCAATTATATTTTTATCTTATAAAAGGAAGGTCTTCGCTCCAAACAACCAGTCTTCGTTTTTCTCTTTTTATTCCCTTGCAGATCCCCAGGGAGAGAAAAAATAAAATAAAAAGTTAACGGTCGTTGCAGTGGTCTTCGAGAAGGACGCCATCTTAATTTTTAATTCCCATTTCCTAGCAAACAAACGTAGAAAAATATAGCATCAAGGGAGAAGTTGTCAACAGCAATTCCTCACAGTTCCATGGAGGGTGGGTGGGGATTACGTTAAATTTTATTCCGGTGGAGCATGCAAAGGGGCAAATGTTATTACCCGTGTAGCGACTCGGGCAAAGGCGTCGGGAAATTAAATACTGCAACGCCTGTCACTTTCCTACCACAGGTCACAGAAAAACACTCTCTTAAATTGGCGCATATTTCTCTTTGTCACGGACAAACGTAAACCCCAAGTCCTTACAAAGAACCCTAACAGCAAACAGTGTTTTCAGCCAGGGCTTTGAAATTCAAGATTTAATGTTTTAGATAAAAAAAAAAGAAATGCGGCTTGTTTATACAGGGTGAACAAAAATTATGAAATATTAGCCATAGCTTTTAAATGGAACAATAAATTTAAGTACTGACCTATTATATTGTGACAAATGACAAATCAGTCCGGTAACTTTTCCATCCCTTTATTGTCTTCTAATACACAACTTCCTCCTTGTCTTCACAACAGTCTACAGTCCTTCGGGCTATCACAACTCTTAATTTTTACTTCTCATAACCTTCTTCAGTTCTTTTAGTGTTTTTCTTTACCTACCCTGTCTCTCATGCACTAATTTCAACAATGTTGCACTCGCGACGCTCGTTGAATCTTTTTACGACATACCAACACGACACGCACAGCTGTCTTGCACTCACTGACACTCTGAATAACTCGCGTCTGTAATGGTAACTCTAAAATCTCACTGCTCTGCTATTCTCTGGCCTCCTTATATATTGGGGATGACGTCACACGGAAGTTTTCCGAGTTACACACACACGCACGCACCGGCAATGACGTAGCTAGAAGTCCCTCGAACTTTCTCGAAACTCGTTTGTTTCTGCCACTTTGAATGTGACAGCCATGTACAAAAGCAGTCACGCGGGGCAGCCTGACTTTGAAAGTGTTCTCCGCTCACCGGTCCGGGATGTGATTTTAAGTAACTTGGCTCCATCCGTCCTTTGTGTGTCTGCCTGTGAACAGCATAACTCAACAAGAAATAGTCGGTACAGATTGATTATTTAGATCTGACTGCAGAAACGCAGAGGAGGAGAAGGTAGCCTAGTGTGGGGGAGAAAGCATTTTCCTTACCTGCTTTTATTACCCGCATTGTGAACATACAGGTTACTCGGCTACTACCGACTCAAAACCCCTCCCAGAAGATAGTGGACTAGTCCAACTATTGCGCACTATTAAGCAGGTTCAGGTCGAAACAATCATACTGTACATTTTTTCGAAAGTGCCGATTTTTATTAAAATGCCATATGTGTAAGATATTTTATGGCAAATGGAAATATATATTTTGAATTTTCTGGCTATAGCCCATTCAGTCTTGTTTACTCTTTTAGGACTTTTGGATAACCGGTAAACCCTAAGAGATACACTAAATCTTGCTATATGCAAAATATAGGTCGCGTTTAAAACACACAAGTTATGTCCAAATGAATTATTTTTGGAGTGAACCGTTTCGGAGATAATCCTTGTTGTTTGTGTGAGCTTTGTAATAGTTGCACTTTTCTCTAATGTAAGGTCCTTATTTATGTTTTTATATCTTGGCCGTGCAAACAGAATGGAATTTCAAAGCCTTCCTATAGTGACAAGCTTCAAAAGATTTGTCTAACGCTCAAAGCCTACTGTATCCTCATATTCCCTTTTCACCTTCAAGAAAATTAACAATAAGATGATTTCTGCAAGTATTTATCTCGAGAAACGCGAAGAAAATTGAGGAATAAGAGTGTGTAAGAATAGTTAGCAGAGAAGAGAAAGTCATGTGAGTGCAACACATCAGATTGCTTTTTCAAAAATGAAAACTTGAAAATTTATAGGGTACCTATATAACTGTTATTTAACACACATACTGAACCACAATCCAGGGTGCACTCAGCATATTAATACCCAGAGGCCAACTGAGGGGGTACTTGATTCAAAAGTGGTGGTTTCTGGTGGTGAATCTCGCGTATGCTGGCTGAGAGCAATCATGACAATGTCAAGACAGTCACCCTTTATTTTTAATGTACTGTGGTATCAAATTATCAATGTCAGATGTTTGACTGCTTTCATAATCCCTTGCAAATTTCTTGACTTTTCTTGGAAAGGCAGTAATAAATTAATATCATTTTCATCATTCAGAGCTGACAATTGGTCTTCCACATTTTCTCTTGTTGTTTAGGTTTCACAGAAATTCATTTGTATCTTTTGCCACGGTGGACTCATTTTACTACCATATCCAACCACAATTAAAACTTCTATTCTTTCTTTTTCACCAAGATTATCAATTGTTAGTAATATTTTAGACAAATAAAGACTAGTTTTGCTTTCATAAAACTGTTATTTTGAACAAAACTTTCGTCTGGAGGGCTCCTGCTTCCCATGAGAATAAAAAAAGCAGCACTTCAGTAATTTTGTTCATGCATTTAAAACTTATGGGCAATATTCCATACTGGTTGTTCACCCATATATTCTGTAATTACAGCCTTTTATAACACGTATATTCCGCCAGTGTAATGCAACTGCAAGGAGAGCAACTTCGAGACCCTTTATTCGACTTCTCTTATCTTGTAAGCTCTGGAAAAAATTACACTCAATACATGAAGGTAAGTGCGACATCTGTATAAGAATATTATGATGTTATATTCGCAAAAATGTCTCTAACATTTCTGAAACAAAAGCGTATCGTTGCATATACTTCATGATAATCGAGATAAAGATCTGTGGAAATGCCTTTATTATGAATTTCCTTGTGAGCAGAAGGAGTTTTGGGAAGCGCTCTAGACTTAAGCGATAGTCAAATCCTTTAAGAGTGAGCTATCGTATAATGCCTTTGAATTCCGTTTTCTTTACACGATAACGAGGAAAAAAGAATAGCGAATAAACACATGCAAAAAGCATTTGAACATGCAAAGTAATAAAAAGGAGCGTTTCATAATTAGCGCCATAAAAAAAAAAAAACATAAATTGTGGGCTTTAACAAGATCTGCATTTCTTAGGAGTAAGATGTTCTCTGTCACATATAGTTTGAGGTATGATTTATGATAAGATTTGGAGGGACTTTATTCATTGGCCTGTGGAAGATATTCTGTGTCTATGCCTCTGACAAGGCGCCCCCGAGAGGAAGGACAAGGTGAGAGGAGAGAGAGGGTGACCGGAGCATGAAGACTTGACAGCAGAGGGCAGTAGGTATCTCTAGTTTACAGTATTTGAATAAAACATTCGTCGAATGTAACATTTCATTCTCTATGTATTGCATAAATGCACTATAGCATACGAAAATGGCTGACATTCATCAATAATTAAAATATAACCATATAAATGGCAGAGGAATTACACTACCCACAAACTGACGCAAAAAAAAAACGTAATTTCTGTTCCAAAAATTCGCTAGGCTGAATAGCGGATAGTGTGCTTGTTTTTGGTTGTTTAATAGTATCTCTAATAGCTGAGGTACTCTCACTAGCTAACCTGCTGTCCTGATGGCATACCAACAAGTTTGACAACTGCATGCACCACATGCCAGTGCATTCAAGCTGCACCCACTGTTTGTTGAGTGCATTTCAGTTAATTTTGCCGCTTAATATTTAAATTATGTGCGATTCTAAAAGGGCGTTACATTGAGTGTAATATGTGATAAACCTTTTAAATCTCATTTACCTTGTGATAAGTTAAGTAAAAATCGGATGCATACTGCCATTTTTAAAATTTAAAGAAGGAACCAAACTGAAGAACTTTGTACGTGCATTTGATTCTAAACATAGCTTGATTATGTGGCCCTGGCCGTGTTTGTTGTTTGGGAAGGATAAATATCTTCTGAACATTAAAGATTGGAATTTTTCGTCTATAATGTACATAATTTCTGTTTCCTGTTACATACTTTTGCAAAGTTGACAGCATACGCCACTGATTTACAGAACTAGAACGTACTGGTTTTCCTAGCTACTTTTTCTGTGACCGTACAGCTCAAGAGAGGAGAGTGAATTAAAACAGGTAATAAATTAATTAGGTAGCGGTAGAGAACTCTCAGCACAGTCTGACTCAATTCAAAGCGTTAAGCGAACCTACCCACTCGAGTTCCTGTTTTCCCTGGACCAAGGTTTACCAGCTTGGAGTCTACATGGCATCTAAGCCATGGCGAAGGTAATCTTCTAAGGGAGATACATCAACTGAAAGCCGTTAAGTAATAATCCTATCATCAGTCTTACTCAGCAACGGAGACAGGTGATCTTTAGGGCATATTACAAAATTCAACTTTCCCGCATCTATAAATACATTTAGAATAATACCGTAATGTGATGAAATGACAAATCGATAAATTTTACTTCTGACACCAGAGTTACAAAATGACAAACGTCCAGATAAGCTACTCTTTTTTTCCGCTTTATTTTCTTCGAACTTTTGCATAACACAATTCTCTTTTAGTGAAGTAACACAGTCTACAGTTCCTCGTGATATTACAACTCACAACTGTTTGCCTCTCGTAACCTTGGCTCACTCCTTTCTGTTTTTCTTCATATACCCTGCCTCCTAAACAGCTGACAATCGTTTGACATTCATTAACTGCTTCACTATCCTCTTTCACGACGCACCGACACACATACACAATTCCAGGCTCTCGTTGCCTCGCCTCCTTATGTAGCGAAGATGACGTAACACAGACCTATCTCGAACTTCGTCATTTCTGGAACTTCTACACATACGTCGGCCGCCGGACACTTCTCGAATAATCTCGAAAACCCCTTTAACGTGCGGCCCTCATAGCCACGTGTTTGCTCACGTGAGAGGGTGCTTGATCTTGCGCGTCTTTGATACGCGCCACGCCTGGTATTTGGTGTGAGGTAGCTTGGCTGTGCGCCGCGGCCGGCGTCGAAAAGGTCTTCAATACGCTACAGCTACAACAGCTTATTCATCTTCTTAATGTCAATCAAGTAAAACATTCGTAAGGATGAATTTATTATACCGGGTGGAAGGAAAGTCAATACATTAATTTAAACCAGTGGTAGAACTCGGTATTTGGAACACATTTTGTAGCGCACATTTTTATCTCTGATCATTTCCTACGGATATATTTTAGTTTTTTTCAAAAACAAGCTGGCAACACTGCAGATTGTGTGGGTGGGACTTCCCCTGGCTCACTACATAAACAAACTTCCTAACGGTGTGGCTTGAGAACATAAACAGATACCTTGCCTTGTTCTTCTGTGTTTACTGTGCCTGTGTAGACCAATCACAACCGTTAGCTTCCAAAACATAAGGCGAATGCGAAAGTATTTACATGTACAAACCAGGTCAATTCCCAGGTAAACCAACCTCAACACAACGTTGTCGACATGTTGCACGTCTGAAGGAGCTGAACGTAGTATTCCTTCACGTCTCTTAAGTGATTATTTCGAAACCCTGTGTGATGTCACAATTAGTGCCGAAGGTATTTTAGAAAAAATTTACTCTATGCATGTTACAAGTATTGAACTATTATCTTCGTATATTCTTGTGGAATCACGCATACAATTTGGATAAAAAACCATTTATTCTTTCGAAATCGGCTGACCAAAGAACAAAATGTCATTCGATTCTTTTGTGTGTAATGCTTCTACGAAGCACATACTAGAAGGAATGTAATGATTTCCCTTCCACCCTGTATATTTCCTTACAAGTAGAATAAGCACAATGGAATACAGTAGGCTTGCACGATAGTCAAATCTTGTAAGAGCTGGCCTCTATGTGAGGACTTTGAAATTTCATTCGCAACCAAGGGAAAACAAGTAATCACTTCCTGTTTTAGAAAAGTTTATGTATTGGTGGAAAAACAATAACAAGAAATATGTCGGAAACCTTTAGCCTACACAAAAAGAAGTATTTTAGATCAATTGTGTGCATTACGTAATCTATCTTTTGTGCAGACTGTCTCTTCGGGTTTATCGGTTATTGAAGTCTCATCCAAAACGAACATGCCTTAAAAGGCTATATAAGAATGTTAATCAATACGACTGAGCGAGACGGCTACGCGGTTACGTGTGAGGTTTGTATTCCGGAAGTCGCGGGTTCGAATCCCAAGGCCAACCTGCCTGACCCAAGTTTTTTTTTTTTTTTTTTTTTTTTTTTTTTTTTTTTTTTTTTTTTCTTTTCTCTGGAGGATTTCCCGGGTCACCAGGCGAATGCTGGGAAGGATAATTACATCCTCCGAATGCCCTGTCGTTCAACCTCATTTCACCTTCCTTTCAGGGTTGGAAGTGTTGGCGATGGCCGAGTTAGCGCTGCCGTGTGAATATTTGGGCACTATAACTGCTGTTCTCAACAGATGGGTCGCTCTGTAGTTGGGAAGGACTGCCGGGAAGGCCAGAGTCAAAACCCATGCGGCTGGTTGCTGCTTGGCGAACCCCGGTGTCGAGATGAATATCCAGTATACGTTAGGGACTCTCACGTCGATTCGTTTCTCGCCCGGATTTCCTCGCGCCCACAGAATATTCTCATTCCATTTCTTCCTCCCTGGAGTCTGAAATACAATAGCCAGCTTAGGCTCTGTGTGCAATCCCTTCCGTACATACTCTACTTCTCAAATCAATACGAATCATGTAAATACATATTCCTTGATAAGATCTCAAATATATAAAGTAAATATTTCATATTACCTTATTATATCTCACAAGTTTTACTAAAGTGGGCGTATTCTAACTTTACTATGTCATTCAATTGAACGTTAATCCAATGAAATAAACACAGCTTTATTAAAAAGTCAAGACATACATTTCATTTGTCGTGAAAACCTTTGAAAAGATGGTAGTTTAATCAATATCTCACAGTCAATTTATGAGTAATTCAAAATGGTTGGAAAATGTTACATGTGAAAGGATAGTTTGTGGTGCGAAATTTTCCTGAAAATATTCGTGTCGCATCCTTAAAAGTTGGAGAAATTTTGAGTCGTACTGTTCAGGCAGACATGGACATGACTTTAATGACACATGAAATTAAATGATTACTGGAAATGGAAGAAAGAGCTCGGGCGTTACAAAAGCAATGCCTAAGCTGAAAGCACTTCCCCGGTATTTTCCAGTTATGTGGACAGGAGGAAAAGCTATAAAAAGATTTGTGAAACTCTAAGACCTTTGAATGGCAAGTTTCCTAGTCACGTGTCTGTGCTTAAACGAGCTCGGCCACCCGTATCTGTATCAGAGTGTTGGTAATAGTTACCGCGCATTACTTAAAGTAATGTTGCAGAAAGTATGAGACAAACATTAAAAGCCTTTCTTTCTGGAACCAAAGCTGAGTTATTCATTATCAAGTAGCATGCTGCGAGAAGAGATGAGGTCATTAGAACTTGTTTTGGGGCTAAACCAGTAACCATTCTCTTCTGTGCCATTAAGTGCTCCTGCGTCCTAGGATTACAATTGTTTTATTTAACTGTGTAAATGAAGTGTGCGATGTGATATGAACAGTTGAATAGTTAGGCATATGTTAAAACTGCAGCCAGCCTTTTCGAAGCCTAGCGCACATACGCCGAAGTACTTTGCTCATTAGAAGTGACGAAGAGAAAGCGAAAGCTCCCAAAATTTAGCCCCTGTGGTTAGTAAACTTAGGTCTGAGGTACAAGAAGTTCTTGAAGCAATGATTAATAAGCTTAAAGGATCTAAAGCAAGTTTAGCAGAGGCTTATGTGCATAGATATTAGGACAGTCATTTAGCGCGCTGGTCCACTTTGCGAGTGATGAGGTCATGAGCACACCTATTTTAGTAAATATTGCATTTACTTTGAATTAAAACGTGAATGACAAAGATTAGTATAAGTAATTCTATACCGATTGAAAATATCAAAATAAATGACTTTTAAAGGCACAACTATGTAAGATAGATATTGATGAAGAAACAATAGGATAAGTCTAGTTTTAATTAACCAAGTTTTAATATATCATATAATAAAAATGAAGACATAAATATAAAATTAAATAAATTAAGACCAATGAATGGAACAAACTAGAGAACATTGAAAAACAAGACGTCAATGGAAACACAAATGAAATTTTATAAAGTAATGGCAATGCCAATGACAACAAATACAAGTTAAAATGCACTATGAATAGAACAGATAGGAAAATATTTAAAGCAGAAGAGATGAAGATCCTGACAGGAGTGGCTGGATATACCTTTCTAGACGAACAAATAAATGAAGAAATTCGAAAAAACTACGTGGTTATTCGAAGCTAGTACAATATTCTTTACGACGATCGACGTATCTTCCACGACGACACACACACGCACAGCTCTTTAGCACTCACTGACACACTGACCGACTCATATCTGTAACCCTGAGCTCTAAAAATAAGTTCACTCGCTCTGTTGCTGCCTCATATCGCTATGTAGGGGGATGAGGTCACACCGATTTTCTCAAGGTCCACACACACCGCTCCGGAAATTACCCAGAAGCTTTGAGAAAACGCTAAAAAAGTCTCTTATGTTTCTGCCACTTCCATTGTCCCATTCTGTTCACAAAAACAGTTGCGGGAAGTGCCTGAACTTGACGCATTTTATTTTTTCCTTCGTCGGCCTGGCATGTGGTGTGAAGTAGCCCGATCTCCGTCCGTCCATTGTTGTGCGCCGATATATCACGGTGGAAGGGAAGTCATTGCATTCCTTCTAATATGTACTTCATAGAAGCATTACAAACAGAAAGTCGAATGGCATTTTGTTCTTTGATCAGTCGATATCGAAAAAATAAATGGCTTTTGATCCTTACTGGATGCGTAATTCCACAAGAGTGTACGAAGATAACAGTTAGTTACTTGTAAAATGTGTGGAGTAACTTATTTCTGACATAGCTTCCGTAGTAATTATGGGACATCACACAGGGTTTCGAAATAATTAATCACTTAAAAGACGTGAAGAAATACTTCGAGCACCTCTTGAGGTTGGTAAGGAAATTCATCTGGTTTGTGGACGTAAACAGATCGGACGCTTTCGCTTTCGTGTAATGTTTTGGGAGCTAACGCTTGTGATTGGTCTACACTCGCGCAGTAAACAGGGTATGGGCTATGATCTCATCCATAATAAACGCACCGTTAGGGTGTTTGTTTATCTACTGAGCTAGGGAAAGTGACATCCACACAATCTGCAGTGTTGCCAGCTTCTTTTCGACAAAACTAAAATATATCCGTAAGAAATAGTGTCAGACAGAAACGTAATATACAATATATGCTCCAAATACTGAGATCTATCACTGGTTTAAATTAATGTAATGACTTCCCTTCCACTCGGTATATGTATAATACATAATATAATAGAACAAATTAATGTAAATAAAAATAAATTGGCACCAACACATATTAAAATTGAAAGGAACGGAATATCAAAAAGTTTATTAAATAATAAACCTGGAAGATATCGCCAAGTAGGAAGACTAAGGAAAAGATGGAGTGATACGTTTAATTGAGAACGGATCAAGAACTCAGAGCTACGCCTTGTGGAACCAAAGACAATTTCAAAGGTCATGTTTCACCCCGTCTTTCGAAAGACCCTTCTAACAAAGAATCATATAGTCAAGTCGCTTCCTTTTTACTTTAGTATAGCAGAGGAAGTATTGTATTCCACCCATAAATTCGATGTCGAGATTTCACTGTTTTGTTCTGAGGCCCTCTGAACCCAAAAAGAACATTTTTACAAAGAGGTCCACGCGCATCTGTCTCTCAGTATGTCAGTCTTTGGATAGCATAATTCAAAAACGAAAATTCGATTATTAACCAAAGTTGGTATTTATGTTTAATGTTTTTCAAGGATGCGACGTGAAGATTTTGAAGAAAATAGCCCAACTCTAACCTACCTTTTACATGAAAAATGTTTCGAAAATTTTGATTTTCTTGAAAATAGCTCTAGCGATTTTGATTAAAATGCCATATGTTTGAGATATTTTGATGTCTAATGAAATGTTTAGCTTGAATTTTCTGGTTATAGCCCATGTAGTTCTGTTTACTCTGGATGACTTTTGCATAACTGGTAAAGCGTAAGAGATAGCCCAACTCTTACTACACAAAAATGTAGATCTTGCTAAAACACACAATTTATCTCTAATTTTTTTTTTTTTTTTTTTTTTTTTTTTTTTTTTTTTTTTTTTTTTTTTTTTTTTTTTAGAGTGAACCACTTCGAAGATATTCCTTGTTATTTGTGCGAGTTTTGGGGAACTTATACTTCTGTCAAAGAACATTATTCAATTTTTATGTTATCCGTGCAAAGAGAACGGAATTTGAAAGCTTTAACACACTTGACTGTCGCTCAAAGCCTACTGCATTCCCATATTCTTCTTCCACCCACAAGGAAATAAGCAAATAACTCAACAGGAAGAAGATATAGGGATAAGATTTTGTAGGAAAGGTTAGTACAAGAGTAGAGGAAGTCATGTGAGTGAAACTCATCAGATTTGTTCTGTTTATAGTAGATTCACCATTCCAATTAGAACATAAATTTATCTTCTTCTTCCCTTCAAGCCTAGGCTCCCTAAGCCTGTTCATTAAAACGTGTCGGTACGCGTAACTTCTCCGAGGAAACTGCGAATCGCGCCACTGAAGATGTCCGCCGCAGCTGTGGATGAAACGTCAGGGAACTTAAACTCCAGCAGACCACGGCATAACAGTCCAGAAATAACTCCTATTTATATTGACTCCGGCCGTGAAAGTCTACGCTCTCTCAGTTTTCTATATGTTTGAAATATAAGTGCAATGTGTTACATTTACAGGATTGTCTCTGCTCACTTTTCGTTTAAGCAGCATATTTACGTTTTTCGCTAATCACTCTTCTACAATCAGTTCATTGAATTTTCTATGTAACTGAAATAGAAATTCAACCGGGTTTCCTCTATTCGCTTTTCTTCCTGCGGTTTTGCGGATGTTCAACAGTGCTTCTGCAGTGTCATTTTTATGTTTGGTTTATCTTTTGTTCTCTGTGTTATCCTAAGAGCTTTAATTATTTGTTTAAACGCAGTATGTAATAGTTTGCAAATGTCTTCAAAGAAAAACAAAGCCTGTGCAAGTACAAGTTAAACCTATAGATGATAAGGATACATCCTCAAACCACGGACTAGTATTTAATAAAAATAATAACATGAAGCGGGTAGAAGAACAAGCGTTTTAAAACAGTTTGTAAAAGAGTGGGTTGAGAAAGTCTTGTGAGTGCAACACATCAGATTTTTTCCTTCGTCTTCGCAAATCTGTTTCCTTTGGCAGCATATCTCATAGTTGTGCCAGTGGACTACTTTTCTGCGATACTTTCTAAGTGTTGATACCACCTTCTGCTGTTTGACGGTATTTTTTCTAATAGTGGTTCCACCTGTAGTTTTCGTCTTACTTTCTCATTTCGCTTTTTATCTAAGATGCTTTAAAACTTCATTTCGACCGTCTGAATTTTTTGTTTTATCTGTTTCAGTTCTTATTCTGTATTCTCTCCCTTGCATCAAGACCCTCACTACGAGAGTATTAAAAATGTATGCGAGTACACCTACTTGTCTTCCTTTTCAAGTTTATGTGAATATTCCCACATATATTTATGAACTTGTTTAATATTTCTTTGAGCTGTATCCTTTTCACAGGAGACATTGCACCCCAAGTGGTTAAAACGTTTAACCCTTCGATTATTTTATCCTTTGTTGCTAGCTTTGTTCTTATCGGAAACTTACACTTAAAACTGTTATCTACAGATATTTTAAAATTATAGTCCTTTGCTAAATTATATAAATTAAACATCACGATTTGCAATTTCTCTTCACTATTGTATTGTGATAAAAACGATAAGAGTGCAGTCCATTTACTTTTTCTCACTTTATTTTCTTCTAAGTGAATGCACAATAACGCAGTTCTGTTTTACTGTCGTTAACGGAGTCTACAGTTCTTTGTGATATTACAACTCACAACTGTTTTCTTCTCGTAACCATGACACAGTTCTTTCATTGTCTTTCTTCACTTTCTTTGTCTCTCAAGCACTAACTCTTGTTACTCAACACTCATTAACTGCTTCCCATCTTCTTTTGACGCGACGTTTTTCTCGTGACAACCGTACACACGCAGCTGACACACACACACACACACACACACACACACACACACACACACACACACACACACATACACACACACACACACACACACACAAGCTAAAAACTGTTGCGACGACTCATGTCTGTAACTACTAACTCACACCTCTTGTCGCCTGGCCTCCTTATATAGCGTGGATGATGTAAAATGGACCTTCCTCTGACTTCGCCTTTTCTGGATCTTCTACGAATAGGCCGGTCGCCTGACACTTCGCGAATAATCTCGAAAAAATGCCCCTTTGTTTCTACCTCTCTGATTGTTGGCCCGTGTTTGCTTGAGCACCTTTGATACCGCCGCGTCTGGTATGTGTGTGAGTTAGCTTGACCCGACCGTCCATTGTTGTGCTCCGTGGCCGGCGTCACAGTATATCATCACATAAACCAAGGAATTTACAGAAAAGTTGTTTGCTAAAGTAAAGTTCTGAACAGGTTATAGCAAGAAAACTTTTTTTATATTTGTATTGAAGTTTAATTTGTAATATTTGCCCAATAGTTTACAATTATTGCGAAAATATTGCTTTTTAGAACTGCAAGGTGAGTCAATGCCTACCATACCCTCTGCACAGCAAGGGAAGCATATGAAACATTTCATTCCTGTACCATCTGTGCAAGAGCACCTGAGAATTAGGTGACCCTTCGTGCAGGCTGCTGAAGTTGACATTTACTTTTGTGAACAATGGAATATAGGAAACAGTTTGAGTTGCGTAGTGAACGTGAAAAATACAGATTGTGGTACCTTTAGAAATGAAGAAACTACAAAGATCTTAACCCCGGGGAAGCAATTACACTGAGAAGGTATTTAGCGACACAATAGTTTGTTAACACACATTTTAGTCCGTTGTAACTGTTCGCATAATCCCAGTTTTCACTTATCTGAGGTAGTTCCAGTTCACATTACCTCACATAACTGGGTTCTGCTCTAGTTGCAAATCACTGTCGTGAATGTAAAAGTGTCCTAACTTTCCACTCAAATCTTTTAAGCACAACAGTTGTGATCGTAATATGTATACAGACTTGAATTTTTTTAATTCTGTAATATTTAGGATGATTCGATTTTTCCAGTATACATCCTTTTGGCATAAATAAGACTATAGTTATAGGTGCAAGATTAAGTTTATATTAAGGTTTAAACTTTGTTACAATAAACCACGTTGTTGCTAGAGATTTCCAGGTTTTGTAGTATACTGTGGTAAGTCTAGATCCGCAGATTAATTCCTATTTACTGACAACTTATTGTCTGGTTATTACTTTTGGAGTATTCTCTTCTGCATATACATGCCACTGTTTCAATAATATAGTCTGTTAGAGATATAAGTGCAGATAATTTTATAATTGGCAACTTACTGCGTATCCACTTCAGTGTATCAGTTGTTTTTTCTTTCTATATCTAACAGTTTTCACATAAACATACCACATAATTTATGACCTGATGTTTTTTTCACTGTGATAATTCAGCCCCGAAATGAATAATGCCTCTGTGCATAGACCACCCGCTTGCTTTCCTGAGTCCACATTTCAACATCTGATTTGCTGGTTAGGTAGTCTGGGGTCAATAGCCTTGCAGAATGTAAATGCAGTCAGATACACATTAAAACAAACAATGGATGTATTGAAAATGCAGGCATAAGCCTAAAATCCACAATTTGACGTATTTAAACTTTCTATCACCGAGCGGGATAGTTTAGGCAGGAGCGTCTCTGACCCACATTTGGGAGCTCGCGGGTTGATTAACACGGCCGTCCATGCTAATCTTGGGTTTTTTCGGGGGTTTTCCCAGATCTCTAAGATGAATGCTGCGAAGGATATTTACCTTCCATCCTCCTTTTCTCCTACTTTCATTTCATTCTCTCTATCCGGTCTTTCCAGGTTGTAGGAATCAGCGGGGTTACCGGTGGGCTGCACTACGGTAGTGCTTGCGCTCTGCAACTACGGTCCTTGACTGAGGGGAGGCGCTGTGATCGGCCGTTGGTCCTTACAGGGGGACAAATTGATCAGCCAGACCAATGTCAGACATTGACCAATGTCAATGATCAGCCTGGAACTGCGTTGGGCTGAAGAATTTTACTGCACCTGTTAGGGACCCAACGTGGTTGTAGTTTCGCCTCTGATGCCTTCTGGCCGCCTGTAGTGTCCTTTTATTTCATCCTTCTTCCCGGCGTTTGACACACAATAAGCCATCGGCTGACATGCCGGAATCCCCACCCATCATAACAGACAAACTTCCTTTCTCAGTTCTTTCTCTGCGAAGTTGTAAGTTGCAGGCAACACAAATAATGAGGATTTGGGTGTGTATGAACCATGGCCCATTCCTCCATTTGTTATTGAGTCGTGAGAGTGCCCTCGAAACTCTTATCGCGAGGTCTGTCCACTAAGCTTTACCCTCACAGCAACCATCTTGAGTTGCCAATACAAATATGTGCAGCTATATCCGTAACACCCTATATATGTCTAAGAGTTCTCATAAACTTGAACTCCCGGTTGGGGTCGGTGTTTGCAACCACTTTCTGCGCTTTATGTACCGCTAAACGCATTAATTTTTGGCTCCACTCCCTGGGCGTTACAATGGTGCACTTGTTTGCAATCTTCCTTTGTTTGCTACTTTTCAGTTATTTACGTAGTTTCATCACCTTAGCTTCTTTAGGGAAGTAATGGGTTTTATTCGTACCTTAACCTTCCTCGGGAAATGCTTTATATAAAGTAAAAACAACCCAGGAGAAAAATAAATAAGTTGCCCCTTGGTCTATTGGGATTAGTGCGTTCATACAGACAGAACTGTGGACGCATGAGGTCAGGCAGTGGTCAAGCGGTTCTCCAAATACACAGCAATTAAGCAAATACAAATACCATGGATTTAAAAAAAAAAGGGGAAACATTTCCTCTAAGCTTAAGATTTACTTTATATTCTTAAGAGCTCTCTCTGCTTTGCTCTTCGATGTTATTTTTTTTCCGTACCAAACGGAGAAGATAGAGCCGGAAAGTTTTCACAGATGGCCTTGGATTGGCGGACGGAAACAGACCTTGGATCACGTCCAGAAAGGAACAGAAGAGAAAAATTTTCCCCTCATCGACACCGCAGGGGAAGGAACACATAAAATAAAACTCCTCCTCTTCTTTTTTAACTTTTCAAGTGCTTCCTATAACTCAACTTCTACTCTGCTGGTGTCTGGCGCTGTGAGTTTTGCTCTGTCAAAATCCTCTGGAAAAGAAGTGATGGTTTCTAGTTTGTGATTACGTGGCAGACTGTTTGTGGACTAAGATGCCTCTTCTCAGCAGATTCTAGAAAAAATGGTCTTATATCCTAGATTCTCAAACATTTCCAGCAGTGTGTCAGTTCATTCAACACATTAGCTGCACCAGTAAGGACATTTTATAAGGAAACTCTGTGTTTTATTTAGTTATTCTTGAAAGCAATATTTAGAATCACATAGAAGAAACAACGTTCGTTCTATTCCCATTCAATGATTGTTCTGTGAAATGCCTTAAAATCAATTTTGCTAAGGTTAATCATAGTGAATGAATACCATACTTCGACAAACATATACCCCTAACACTGCCACAGCAGTACTCAGGATAATAAGCTAATAGTTTTTATTTTCATTTCTGTAGCCCACTTTAACTGCTATAGTCATAACTTGGGGTTTTAACAACATTTTATGGTGTGTTTATCCTTTGAACCGTTTACGGTTAGTGTAGGTTTTTGTCATTTTTGAGTTGTTTTTGCACGTGCATTGGCATTCACGGCAACTGAAAGGGTATGTCAATAAGTACAAAGTCCACCTGAGGCGCAGAGAGGGTCAGCCAAGTCGGCGGTCTGGGTGGCTCAGTTGTTTACATGCTGGCATACCGATCCTAAGGTCGGGGGTTCTAATCCGGCCCAGACCGATGGTTTTTAAGTGTGCTTAAAAACGACAGCCCCATGTAAGTAGATTTATTGGCGTGTAAAAGAACTTCTGAGAGACAAAATTCCGGCACACCGGCGACGCTGATGTGATCCTAGCAATTGACAGCGTCGTTAAACAACAATATAATTTTAAAATTTAAAGGTGAGCTAAGTCTAGCTCGTGAGCCTGGTTTGGACGTCGCTGATTTACAGTATCTTTGAGTACAAAATAGCAGAATTTGAGCCGAATAGAAGCCGAGTTAAGCATTTACGCTACCTTAGCGCAACCCAGAACGCTATTAGATTAGCCCTACCCTACCAAACATCTTGAAAATCGCTGAAAGCAGTGTCCAGCAATGTTGAACTGCGCAAGCGGAAGTTCCAGAGAGTGTTAACTTACCGTTTGCCTATTGGAAATTAACATCATGTATACGGTTGTATACCAGGAACAACAAACAACTGTGAAACAACCCTGAAGTACTGTAGAACAACATTGCTAATGGACTTGTCAACAGATGAGCAGGACATGTACATAACCCAAGCTCCATACAAAAGATCACCAGTTGAACGCATCTTAATAGAACTATCAAATGCTTGTTGCTTGTTTGCTAAATTGTTTACGCACACCCAGCGTTATCTCACGCACCATCAATGGTACATATAAGTTGAGACCGTGTGAGGTGACGCATGCGGTGGGGCGTGTGACTTCCATTCGGGAGCCGGCCGCACATTTTGACTTGAGGTTTTCCGTGGATTCCTGCTTGTAACTTAGGCGAATGCTGGGGTATTCATCTTCATACCACGACTTTCCTGTCCATCATTTCCTTCTCATTAACTTCAAGGTTGTAGGACCAGGCGACGGTGTTTCGTGGGTTGCGGCTGGACGTTGAATATGTACTTTGTTAAGGTTTCTTCTCTGGCTTCGTTTCGAGTCAACCCGATCAGAACCCGTCACTGTAGTGGGCCCTTGGTTGGGACCACCGGCGGTGAGCGACTTGTAAAGTGGCATCGGGCGGCGTCTATTGCGTTGGTATTGTAAACGATATCGATCTCGTATATGATTGCCTGACCGCCTCCGTAGCATTGTGGTAGCGCGCCTGCCTCTAGTGCGGAGAATCCGGGTTCGACCCCCGTACTAACGTGGGGATTATTCCGTGCTTAGAAGGTCTGGTCCGGGGTCCACTGAGCCCCGTAATGCCAACTGGGCCACCAAGAATGTCAATGGCAACAATGTACCAGATCCCATAAATTCTTTTTGGAGCTGACAAAGAGATCGAGCATCACTGATGGTTCCAGGCATCAACACTTGGATGACATAAAGTGGACCCTCCGCCGACAAGGTAAAAAGAAAAGAAAAAAATACTTGTGCAAAGGCTATAAGTTGCGCGTCGTCATTGGTCTGGTCACCCTTCGGACTTCTCCCCATAACATTTCCTCTAGGTGTGCGGGTAGCGCCACAAAGGATCTACTGGCCTACCTACACAATGTCTCGGTAATGAGGGGATCCTTCCATTGCCTAGCTACCTTTACATTTTAGCATAAGTTTAGAAGATCTGTTCTTATACGACAAAACTTCTTGATATATCTTCTTCTTGAGTACGTAGTGTAATATTATTTTCGCCAAGTACGCACTACGCTCAGGGCGGCTACGAAATCCCTTTCGCTTCGCAAGACAAAACTCGTTTGAGATAATTCCCTAGATTGTGGAGTTCCATTAGTTATCTGTTTAAACGCCATCACGAAGCCTGGCATTTATACAGTAACCACTGTACGCAATGCGCAGATATCGCGCTCGACTGAGCGACATCGGTATACACTACCACTCACTTAACAAAGTGACCTGAATTTATGCCCTCCTAGAATCAAAGGTTCACTTAATATTGCGTGTGATGAATCTCTGAATCATCCGAAACATTTACTGAACGTTCTATACATTAACATTTATTATTTTTTGAGTAATATAAATATCATGAGCACAAAATATGGAATTAATATCTTAGCACAAATAAAAGCACAAATAGAGGACTGAAGGAGAATTAATACAATAATTCTTGTACAAACTATTCTTACAAACCGTATTCGTCATGTTAATCAAAATAAATGTTTGCAGAAATTATCTTATCACTTTTCTTGCAGTTGCAAGTACAATATGGGAGTAATTGTTCGAACCATTGTCTAGGATGTCCCGGAAATAGTTTATGGCACAAAAAGTTATTTGAAATAAATTATGCTATTTAAAATGATTAACAGTTTCTTGTGCAGTTCGTTTTCTCTGACATTAATAGTTTAACAGTTACCTACTGAATATTATACAAAATATGAGCTCCCATACAATCCTTCCAAGAGATGCTTGGATTTCTAAATTCAAAGTTTAAAATCATGCATATTTGGTTCCACTCTCCAGCGGTGCCCAACGACAGTTGTACCCTGACTGGCAGCCGTTGAGGAGTATAAATGCTACCTCCTATCTACCCACAAGCTCATTCTCACCTGCCACTCTGCACCCTTTTGAGGTCTCTGAATAAAAGAAAAGCATTTTTAGAAAAAGATCCGCGCACGCGTGTGTGTGTGTGTGTGTGTGTGAGAGTGAATGTATGAGTATGTGTGTCTGCCTGTGAATACCATAACAAAAACAAAAAGTTGTTAAAAACCAAAGCAGATATCTGAGTTTAATATCTTTCAAGAATGCAACACGAACATTTCGAAGGAAATTCTTCCACTCTAAACTGCCTATTACGTGGAAAACCTATGTTTAGGATATTTTTATAGCAAATAAAATGTACATTTTGAATTTTCTGAGTAAAGCCTATGTAGTCCTATTTACACTCGATGACTTTTGCATGACTGGTAAACACAGAACTGAGGGAAAAAATAGACCAAAGCTTAGTGCATAAAATGTGTAGATTTCGTTAAAACACACAAGTTATGTCCAAATGCACTTTTTGTTGGGTGAATTATTTCGCAGATATTTCTTGTTCTTTGTGTGAGTTAAATAATTATACTTTTCTCAAATATAAGGTCATTATTCACTTTTCATCTCTTGGCCGTGGAATTACAAAGCATTCATATAGCGATCAGCTTTAAAAATTTAACTATGGTTCAAAGCTCACAGTATTCCTATATTCCCCTTGTACCTATAAAAATTTAGCAATAAGGTACTTTCTGCAAATGTTTATCTTGACTAATATGAAGTTAGAGGAATAAGAAGTTTGTAGAAATAGTATAAGAGTAGAGAAAGTCACACATCAGACCTTTTATTCAGGGGCTCTGAAATAATATATTTTCAAGGAAATCTCGGTATCCATTTTTGGATTGAATGCAATAGCTTCTCTATCCAGATGTATATTATAGAGAAAGTAAAATGGTATTATAATGAGGGAGAAAGAAATAACAATACAAAATCACATTATTTTTGTAAGCTCTATACATCATGTGCTTGAAAAACAAAAAGTAGAACGAGAAGAAAGTGTGTGATGCCGGTAAAAGGAAAGAGGAAACAGGTAAAAGAAAGAAGCACGACAAAGGAAAGAGAGTGAGAAGTCCATATTCATATATCTCCTGCAGAAAACGGAAGAAAAGATAACTCAGTACTCGTATGTGAAATGGAAAACTTCTACTACAACAGAGCCAGCTTCCACACGCATTAGAACTCCCTCGACAATAATAATTTATTTCTTTATTTAAAATAATGGTATGAACCTGTGGCCAGAATGAAATAAAGTAGTTTGGCGGTATGGTCCCCTACGGCCTAGTAATACAGGCTGCTTTAAAATAGCATGTCTATGCTATTTAGTTACTTTATAATGTAACCTGCAGGTGGTAGGTTCAGCTGTATTGTCATTGTGTATAAAGTTGTAAGTGTAAAGGGATAGGCTCTAATTGAAAAGGCGTACGCAGTCTTAGATTTGTTGAAATAAGCACATATTATCATGTAACATCAGTCAAACTCTTCACTGGCTTTTTCACGTCAAGGTGGTACAGCGTATTACAGAAGTCTTTGGATTCTGGGTAACTCACATGACTTTCTCCATTCTTGTACTAACTATTCTTACTCAT
The DNA here is from genome assembly GCA_030765045.1 of Tenodera sinensis. Classification (NCBI taxonomy): domain Eukaryota; kingdom Metazoa; phylum Arthropoda; class Insecta; order Mantodea; family Mantidae; genus Tenodera; species Tenodera sinensis. The sequence continues at coordinate 80,867,647 of CM060969.1, read as the reverse complement.
TATTTTTCCTCTATCTTCTTCATGCTAACAGAGACAAATGTTTGTAGAAATGATATTGTTTTTTTTTGTAGGTGCAAGGAGAATGTGGGAATACAATACGCTTTGGGCGATAGTCAAATCTTCTAAAGCTCTGGAATTCCGTTCTCTTTGCTCGGTTAAGACATAAAAAATGGTATGCCATTTTAATAATAATCCTTAGGCATTTTCGAGAAAATCAAAATTTTGGAAAACCTTCTCATGCAAAGGGTAGTTTAGGGTGGAGGAATTTTCTTACAGATTTTCGTGTCACATGCTTAAAAGATATTAAACTTAAATACCAACTTAGGTTTTCAATCGACTTTTCAGATTATGCTGTTTCAGACACACACACACACACACACACACACACACACACACACACACACACACACACACACACACACACGGACGATTTTCTAAACATTCAGGGGGCTTTAAAACATATATTTCCGGTGAAATCTCGATATAGACTTTTTGGGTGGAATACAATACTTCCTGTATTTACTGTACGTGGTAGAGAAAGTAAAAAGGCTGACAACTGTAAATATTGCCTAATTTCTTGCTACATTGGGGGGGGGGGGGGGCGTGGCCTATTAAAGAGAGATGTGCATGCTATTTAAAAGTGGTGCAGTTACTTTTAAAACTGGCCTCACACAATGGGGCAATTTATCACGCAAGAACCTCATTTTTTGCCTCTCAGTGGGGTCTCCTCTTAAATCATTAAAAGTTAAATTTATTTTACTTATTTTAAATACTGATTTTATCGGTCATAACAAGGTTAATATTACCTACTATTCAAATTCGTACGCCACTATCCCATCAAAATTATTAGGGTTATAACCTTTATACAGCTATCGCGAAATGAGGTGATCCCAAGTTACCTCCACATGGGCAGAGCGTGACGTAATTGCCCCAGTACAGTGCTAGCACAAAACAGACTACCTACAGTGCACAGTATCTCTCGAATATGTTCATTAGTCCCAAAGAGTAAAATGCCTGCAGCACGAAAATCAAAATATTCACGTATTGCTGAACTTGGAAGTGAATATTTTACTGTAAATGGTGACAACGTTGAATGTAGGTTATGCAAAACCTTTATCTACAACTCCCTACATCGACTGTACCTTGCCTCCTCCTTGTTGTGATCATGTGACAGACTTACCCCTCGCACTTCCTATAGTCCAAATCCCGCAATTTTGTATTTCTTGTATGAAGATTTGGCCATAATAATTACTCTCATCCGTGGTCATAAACCTGGGGAACATGACCACCTTGTCGTTTGCGACACCTTAAGGGTACAAATTCGGCAAAGACTGTAAACAGAAATATGTACTTATGTCGCAAAATAAGGAGTATAAAGGTTTGTACACAATACCCCACCACGACTCCTCAGTAACTTGAGACTCGGACTCCGGAGGACCTGGGTTCGATTCCCGACAACCATTCACTCTAACCTAGGGTTCTTCTAATTTTCCCTAGTCTGTGGATGAATGCTGGGGTGGTTTCTCATTTACCGCATTTTCTTTTCAATATTTCCCTTTTATTCCATTTGTTTCTCATGTTTCAGGTGCGTTTCAAGGTTTCACGGGGTAGCGTGGTGCCACACAGATAACGCGGTTACTTGATCCAAGAAAAGTGTCTAGTGGACGCTAGAGGACTCGGTTACAGAGTCGTTCATCGCCCTCTCTGGATAGGTAGCTGTATGGTAGGACGGGTCTTCGAGCCAGGCATTGTTAGGGGCTTCAGCACGTCTCTGTGCTTGCGACCTGAAGACCCCTGCAGCTCCTTCATTTCATCCGTTCCTCCTGGATGTTGGTAGTGGCAATATATCTCCCCTATCTTGCAGTGACGTCTGCTCCTCCGTTGTATACATTATTACCCTAAGTAATTGTAACGAAACAATTTGTAAAAGAAGGGCGACTATTAGAAGAGCAAAAATTGGTAAAAAGCAAGATTAAACGTACAGAAGTCTTGGAAATTAGGCATTACACAAATGTTCCTCAGTGTACAAACCATATACAGGAATGTTTCAATCCACTTCAAATTAATATTCACAAATGCTTTCAAGTTATAAATGTCAATTAGCTTTTCACATTACTAGGTCGTACTAATGGTTTACAACTGTCGCGTTGGCATAGAAGAAGAATGCGACGTAGATGGAGCCTGCGTTGAAAGGCGCCATGCGAAGGGGAATGCTGGAAGCTTGGAGTGAGAGTTGTAACTAGGTTGCAAATTCTACGACTGTGTTTACGTTGTCAAACTGTTTGTTTTTGGGCAGAGTTAAACGAAATTGCATTGTTTTGCTTGTTATTTGAGGCCATTTATTACCGTTGTAATAAAGAGAGTTAAAAGGTAACATGATTGCTAGATTTCTTACAATACAAGATGGATACTTCAAAAATCATTAATAATAATAGATTTACCGCACATATGCTTCACGTTGCTCTTCTCTTGCAAGTTTATAATCATAATAACATTCAATAAGGGCGAAACATCATGTTTTATTGGCAGAATAATCAAGATATATATTTCATGTATAAAAGCTTTATCTCAAATATATGACGTTTTAATTAAAAGCTTTAATTAAAATTATTTTTTCGGGAAATAAAAATATTGGGATAATCTCCCTCGTATAGTATTACAAGAAATAAGATGAATTTTATGAAAATCTTTGCCTATCGTTCCGTTTACGAAATATGATTCACCTAAAATTTTACGCTTAGCTATGCTGTACAAACATAAATGCATTCGCGCACATTTTCACTTCATCTGCGCATGATTAGAATGTAGAGAATTGCACATCACCCAAAAATGTGATGCCTAGTATTCACTGGAAATACACATTTTGAGGTCCCCAAATGAATCCAACAAAGCGCTTATAGACAAAAGCTAGTCTGTGAGAAAGTGAGCAGCATAACCCAAAAATCAAAAGCTACTTAAAATTGTTAACCTAGTATTTAGGTACGAACAGTATCTCTCAAAGATGTAGAAAGAATATTTTCAAGAAAATTCCTCAGCCCAAACAATGACACTTTTTAGAATTATCTTCTTTTCTCAAAAATAGCTCCAACGCGTTTGGTTAAAATACTATAGATCTATTTAAGGTAGTTTGTGTTACACCAAACGCCCATCTTAATTTTTTGGGGAATTGATGTGAAGCGGTCTTTATTCTGAATCAGTGTTACATAACAGCTAAAGTGTAAGATATGGATAAAAACTTGCAATACATAAAATGTACACTCCATTTAAAACAACTTATATCAGATACCTTTTTTTCAGATCACCATCTCCAAGACATTTCTTACTAATGGTTACCTTCAAAAATCTTCTCAGACGGAAAGTTGGCTTTTTTTTTTTTTTTTTTTTTTTTTTTTCTCCCTCTTTTATTCTTATTCCTTGTCAGAGAACGGAGTTTCACAGACATCACATAGTGATCAACTTTTTATTTCCATATATTTGTTAAAAACTTTAATATACAAAATCGTTCCCTTTAAAGTTGAAGCCCTTTCTCCCTTCTCCCGGCAGTGTGCCGATAAACCCTTGCTCCAATGTATACAAATCCAATATTTTGGGAAGTTTAAGAAGAGATATTAATCATTCTGAGATGAGGCCAAAATTACACCCAAGTATCGAGCTATATGAGGTGCTTGTGTTTCTCCCAGTCTTTGCATTGGAGGTCATATGTATATAATATATTAAATATACAATCTTATTTCTTTATGAAGAAAAAAGTATCTATACCACGACGCAGCGGCTCTGGCCCGACTGGTCCGGAAGAGATAAGCCTACGAGACAATTCTCTATGTGTAAACAGCAAAAGCATAATCGAGAGATAAAGAAAATGTTCTAAAAAGTTTTTTCTTCCCGCCTCCCGAATATTCTAAAGCTCTGTGGAAATTCCCAGCGGCTATAGGTATAAGTGAATGTGAATGCGAGTAAGTTAATAAGTACCGTCGTTAAAAGCCACGTTTTGAAAACGTTTATTATCAGGACATCCATCCTTCTTTATGCCCAACCAGTAGAATACTACGTAATTTTTCCACTCCCCTTCATCACCTTAAAAATATGCTGCCATTACTGTTAACAAATCAATTGCCTCTCAGATTATTAGAAAGAAACTAAGTAGGTGCTTAAAATGACATCACTGACATTTGGTCAAAATATTCAAAAACGTCAAAAAAATTATATCAAAGGACTACATTGTGCAGTTAGTTTCAGAGTTCCTTAAAGCTTCAACTTATTAACTATCCATGAGCACATGGTCTAATGACCTGCGGTTGCCATTTACATGACTTTAGCCTTCTTAACAATTTTGCGCATAAATAACATTTCAGTTGACATAGTCTGTAAAATTTTCAACAGAATCTCTGAAACAATATACTTAAACATAAGTGCATACTTTTTGCTACACAACGTTTCTTAAGATATGACTAATTCCAGCGCCGAGGATAAACCACTACATAAAATATACAAATTCACAAATGTTTCTCAAACAGCCGGAGAAGAGGAAAAATTGAATATTCTAGTTTTGTGCATACTATTTAAATAATTTGGTACCACTTTTATTACTTTCTCTACTACGTATAGGAAGTAGAAGAAGTATTGTATTCCACCCAAAAATTCGATGTCAGAGTTTCACCGGAAATATGTTTTGAGGTCCCCTGAATCCTAAAAAAGGATTCTTAGAAGGTCCGTGCGTGTCTCTCTCTCTCTCTCTCTCTGTGTGTATGTGTGTGTGTGTGTGTGTGTGTGTGTGTGTGTGTGTATGTCTGTGGACAGCGTAACTCAAAACCGAAAAGTCGGTTGAAAGCCAAAGTTGTTATTTAAGTTTAATGTCTTTTAAGAATGTGACAGGACGATTCTGAACAAAATTCCTCCACCATAAGCTACCCTTTACATACAACATTTTTCGAAAATAGAGATTTTCTCGAAAATGGCTCTAACGATTTTGATTAAAATGCCGTATGTTTAAGATATTTTTGTGACAAATGAAATGTATATTTTCAATTTTCTGGATCTAGGCCACGTAGTGCTGTTTACTCTGGAAAACCTTGGCATAAGTAGTAAACCGTAAGAGGTAGACCAACTTTTACTGTACGAAAAATGTAGAACTTGCTAAAACATAATATATGCCCAAATAAACATCTTTTGTAGAGTGAACGATTTCGGAGACACTCCTTGTTATTTGTGTCAGTTTTGCAATACTTCAACTTTCGTCAAACCAAAGATCGTTATTAATTTTTTGTATAGTTTAGCCGTTTAAAGAGAACGGAATTTCAAAGCTTCAAAAGATTTGACTATCGCTCAACACCTACTGTATTCCCATATTTACCTTGCACCTGCAAGCAAATAAGCAATACGATAATTTCTGAATATGTTTATCTCAATAACATGAAGCCCGCTTCGGTAGCGTGATGGTTAGCGTGTCTGTCTCACGTTCAAGAGGTCGCGAGTTAGAATCTCCCTTAGGGTAAGTTATCCGGGTAAGGTTTTTTTCCGAGGTTTTCCCTATCCTGAGAAGACGAATGTCGGGTAACTTAAAGCTCCGTGGACCTCCGGCTCATTTGAGCATCATTTCACCCATTTCATTTCATTCATTCGTCCGATATGACACAATGTTGGAGGACGTTAATTTAAAAATAATAATAATAATAATAATAATAATAATAATAATAATAATAATAATAATAATAATAATAATAATAATAATAATAATAATAATAATAATAATAATAATAATAATAATAATAATAATAATAATAATAATAATAATAATAATAACAATAATAATAATAATAATAATAATAATAATAATCATAATAATCATAATAATCATAATAATCATAATAATCATAATAATCATAATCATAATCATAATCATAATCATAATCATAATCATAATCATAATCATAATCATAATCATAATCATAATCATAATCATAATCATAATCATAATCATAATCATAATCATAATCATAATCATAATCATAATCATAATAATAATAATAATAATAATAATAATAATAATAATAATAATAATAATAATAATAATAATAATAATAATAATAATAATAATAATAATAATAATAATAATAATAATAATAATAATAATAATAATAATAATAATAATAATAAGAATAATAAGAATAATAACAACTCAATAACATGAAGATATATGAATAAGGGTTTGTAAGAGTAGTTAGTATAAGAGCAGAGAAAGTCAATTGAGTACAACACATCAGATTTTTTTTAAAATTACGTTTTGTGCATCCTGTGCAACACTTGATGAATTAGTAAACGTTAAATAATGTACTATGTCATAAAATTAAAATAAAGTTTGTTTGTCAGACGAAATTAAATATATTTCTATGGCATGTAGAACATACTTATAATTGTGGTAAAATAAAGAAATGAAATCTATAATATTAAATTCCAGTGCCTTGATATCTAAACCGCTACGTGTATTGCCAAACCTTATCATTTTATTAATTATAATAACACTTATATGATTGCGAAATTGGGTGGTCGTGCGTCTCAGACGCTCAGCAACCGCACACCAGTGTAAATATTTACACTCGTAAATATGTGGCCGGCAGCAATGGAACGGTCAGAACAAGGACGGGAGGTTCGAGGGAAGGTGATTTTCCAGAAAAATCCGTGCTACCTCGTTCTCGTCTATATAAGCCAGTGCGGCAGCGAGAGAAGCGAGTTCTTGTGATGGGGACGTGAGTGTTAAACGAGACAGTTGTTAGTTGGGCCGCTCTTTTCGCTTCCATTTCGGCTTCCTTGATTCTAGCTTTGCGGCAGCTAATAAAGCGGCCGCTTTGTAAGGAACTGCAAAGCCGACTTTCGGCAGAACTATAGCTGTGTGTGTACACACTCATCGTTAAGGAAAAGGTGAGTGTGTGTCGTCAGAGACAGATTTGGGATACTTAATCGTCACGCCGGAAGCAGTTGTGCAGTGAAGCAGTTTTAGTGAGGGATAGTCAAAGGCACCTATTAGAGAGAACTGAAAAAACCGAAAAGTGTCTGAAAAGTTACCAGAGAACTGAACAGCTGTGAGTTGCAAGGACGCCAAGAACTGTAAACAATATTAAAAATAAAAGCGATCTGTGTTTTGTGCTTCAGTTTTAGAAGAAAAGATAAAGTGGCAGGAAAATTTACTGTCAAATTGTCATTTGTCTCACTTGTGTCAGGAATGAGATTTGTCACATTGTCATTTGTTACCTTATAACTGCACACATAATTAACTATGACTGCTACAAATAAAATGAAGTGAAAAATCTCATATGTTGCACTCACATGACTTTCTTTACTCTTGTACTAACCATTCTTACCTACCCTTAGTCCTGTATCTTCTTCATGGTTGTCGAGGTAAGCATTTGCAGAAAATATCTTATTGCTTATTTCTTTGTAGGGCAGGGGGAATATGGGAATACACCAGGCTTTGAGCGATATTCAAATCTTTCAAAGCTTTCGAATTCCGTTCTTTCACGTTCCGTTCTCTCACGGTTAACATATAAACAAATCTAATGTGATCCTCTCACATGACTTCCTCTACTCTTGTACTAACCATTCTTACAAACCCTTATTCTTATATCTCCTTCATGTTATTTGAGATAAACATTTGTACAAATATGCTTATTGCTAATTTATTTGTAGGTGCAAGGGGAATATGGGAATATATTAGGCTTTGAGCGATAGTCAAATGTTTTAAAGCTTTGAGATCCCATTCTCTTTGTACGCCCAACATATAAAAAATGAACGATGTTCCATTTCACGAAAGTTTTAAGCTTTCGGAAACTGACACAAATAACAGGGAATATCTCCGATATGGTTCACTCTACAAAAAATTTATTTAGACCTAAATTGTGTGTTTTAGCGAGATCTATATGTTTTGTGTGGTAAGACTTTGTCTATCTCTTACAGTTTACGAGTTATTCAAAAGGCATCCAGAATACGTAGGCTATAGCCAGAAAATTCAAAAAACACATTTGATTTGTCATACAAATATCTTAACATATGGCATTTGAATCAAAATCGTTAGAGCCATTTTCAAGAAAATCAAAATTTTCCAAAAATTTTCCATTTTAGAGTAGTTTAGAGTGGGGCTATTTTCTTCAAAATCTTCGTGTCGCATCCTTGAAAGACTTAAATACCAATCTTGTTTTTAACAGACTTTTCGTATTTGAGTTATGCTGTCCACAGACTGAAAGACAGACATCACACACGCGCCCAAACGCGCGGGCAGACGTTTTTCTATTTTTTTTTTTTTTCTATTTTTTATTTTTTTATTCATGGGGCTTCAAAGCATATTCCCGGTAAAATCTCGACATCGAATTTTGGGTCTAATACAATACTTCCTCTACTTGACTATACGTAGTAGAGAAAGTATAGATTATAAAATTATATTTCAACTGGTAGCTGGTAAAATTAACAGTTGGAATCTGTATCGGAAGCCATAATATTATCTACTGAAAGCCAACACCTCCACCACTAAACGAATTCTTAAACGAGAAATGTAAGAACAATTTAGAAACATGTGGCCAAGTTTTGAAGGGAAAAATTAGATGAAATTGCTGTGGGTACCTTAAGAGCAGCTCCCATGTAGGTACACATTGCAGTTAAGCTATTTTACACGTGGGTTTCAGAAGCGCACTATAAATCAAAATTCTGTTCTCCATGGCGGAACATATTTCAAAATGAGACGAGGAAATAACAGACAGCCTGTTCTATCTATAATAAGAGTAAGCGTTTTCGCATAAAATTTTCCTTTAGAGTTCACAAGCTGTAAATATCGACCTCAGCTACAATATACATGAGAAACGGGATCGATTCTGCGTGTCGCATTCTTTTTGGCAGCTAGCACACTGCCGTGCGTGCGATGCGTAGAACACGAATTATCGATTTATATCGAGTTGGCAGTGCCGGGCACTTTCCTCCCCGGTGGGTGAATAATCACCAGACACGCTCCTAACCACTCACTCCTTGCTTGTTGAAGTTCTTTCCCTCAACCTTCATGTGTACAATACTTAAATGGCAAGTCATTGCTAAGCAAATAAGTAAAACCAACTTGAGTGTATGTGTTAGGTCACATTAACAAGGAAAGTGCACAGAGTGTGATAAGTGCTAGGTACTGAGATCTCCATAAATCTGAATGAGCCCTAAATTAAACCTTCATCACGAATCCGCAAAAGCTATTCACATTTCTAGAACCGTTGATACCCCATCTAGTACTACCTTATCTTTCCGTATAAAAGACTGTGACATAACTTCAATAAATACTTGAGATTCGACATTTACTTGAATTTGTGCAAAATAACGTGCTGTGTCAAGGACAAAATCCCACATCTGACACCAATATTACAAAATAACAAGTCCAGTTACTTTTTCTGTCACTTTCTTTTCTCTTAATTGAACCAAAAACACAGTCCTTTTTTATCGCTAACAAGTATATAATTCGTTCATAATCTTGACACATACTTCACTGTCTTTCAGTTCTACTGTATCTGCTGACATCGACGTTCACTCTTACTAAAAGTGCTTCATACAACAAACAACTCCAGTGGGACGATTTAATGTCCCAAAATTATCTTTGTCCACACACACTCACACTTCTCTCAACAACTATATACATACACGCACGCGCTCACGCACACACTGCTGTCTCGTTCAACACACGACTCCATCACAAAGGCACTTCGCTTGTCTCGCTGCCGAACTTACTAATATAGACGAGATCGCCGTAGCTGGGGTTTTTCTCGAAATTCACCTTTTCTCGATCCACTCACAAACAAGCCTGCAGCAGAATGTTCATCAACAGTCTGGAAACCCCTTTGTTCTGCCGTTTCATTATAGTTGTTTTCTACTCGCCGCGCAGTGGAGTGAGGTAGCTTGACCTTGGGTTCCTTGTATCACAGAATTAGGCTCGTTTCGGGATGTTCTAAATTCGTTCCCGTTGAACTGCCTACAGTTATCTTGGGTTTTTCGTGGATTTACTTGTCGCTAGGTAATACTGGAATAGTTTCTCGTCTACCATGATTTCCATTCATTATTTCCCTTTCATTCCGTTTCCTTCTCATCTAAATAAAAATGAAGCATTTTTAGAAAAAGGTCTCTGTGTGTGTGTGTTTGTGTGTGTGTGTGTGTGTGTGTGTGTGTGTGTGTGTGTGTGTGTGTGTGTGTGTGTGTGCGCGCGCGCGCCTGTGTGTCAGTCTTTGGACAGCATTACTCAAAAACGAAAAGTAGGTTGAAAATCAAATTTGGTATTCAAGCTTAATGTCTTTCAAGGCTGCGACACGAATATTTTGAAGAAAAGTGTTCCACCCTAACTACCCTTTACAGGAAACTTTTTCGAAAACTTTTATTTTCTTGAACATGGCTAACGATTTTGTTTAAAATGCCATATGTTTGAGATATTTTTATGACAAATGTAGTTACTATTACCTATTTACTCTGGATGACTTTTAATATCTGGTAAACTGTAAGAGATAGACCAAATCTTACGATACAAAATGGAGATCTTGCTAAACCACACAATTTATGTCTGAATACATTTTTTGTACAGTGAACCATTTCGGAGATATTCCTTGTTGTTTGTGTAACTTTTGGAGAACTTATACTTCTGTCAAATGGAACATAGTTATTCATTTTTTATATCTTAACAGTGCATAGAGAACAGAATGTGAAAACCTTAAAAGCTTTGACTATCGCTCAGAGCCTACTATATTCGCATATTCCTCTTGAACCTACAAGAAAATAAGCAATAAGGTAATTTCGGTAAATGTTTATCTCAACTAACACGAAGAGGATACAGGAATAAGAGTTTGTAAGAATGCTTAGTACAAGAGTATAGAAAGTCTTGTGAGTGCAACAGACATTACACTGACGTTTTACACCCTGCTTCATAAGCAACTTATCCTTTCTTTCCCAGTACAATAAATATTAGCGAAATAATACATCGCATTACCACATAAAAGAAACCAATTATGATCATGCTATCAGTAATATCAATAATGAATTATGTCTTTTGGAGACTCAAGAACCAGACGATATATTGTAGCAACACTGGCACCGCTTACAGTTCAACTGCCCTGTTTGGACTGTAGGAGTTACGCTGTTTACATCGTATCAAGGAGCTCCCCTCCCACGGATTACGCATTCAAGGACAAAGGCATTCTCCTAAGTTAATGACAGTACACCCCGCGAACACCAGAGGCTAGTTGGTCAAGGGATCGTCCATTGCCCTCTTTGGATAGTCCCGGTCTGGAACCATTAAGGACTTCCGCGCGTTCCTTTGGCCTGAGCCTGCGGTTTGCAGCCTCCTGTAGTACCTTTATTCATCCCCTCCTGCCCGAGGGTATTAGTCACAATAGATTTATGTATGTGACAGTGCGTGTGCGTGTGCGTGTGTGTGTGTGTGTGTATCTATAGTGGTATGTTGTGCGGAATGGCAAACTGATTGATTTTCAGATACGAACCCCTGTCTGGAAATGTGCGGTTTGGACGCGGTAGAGCGTCGAATTTTGAGAAAGAATGGTTGTGCCAAGTTGTTAACATTCATTTTGCTATCTTAGTACGGAAGCTATGCTACCCTTTAGACATCTGTGTACTGGGATGAACGACCTGATCATAATAACATTCCTGCGCATGCGCTAAATTCCTCCAGTGTCCTTATTGGGCATCCTACTGCGTCACTTGTATAGTTTCCAGTACAGTGACGTTTTTAACAGCAGTGCGACATATACCACTACTCAGCTGTGGAAATTACCGACATGAGCTACAGCACACTTTGATGTAAGTGTGTGGAATCACCTCAACGTCCATATTCAAATCGATGGATTGTAGAGGTGAACCAGTTCTGTGGCCAACACGGTCGCCAGATCTGACACCTCTCGAGTATGTCTGAAGAGTATGGTGGATGACACTCCTGTAACGTCAGTGGAGGGTCTTATGGCTCGAGTCCACGGAGCGATTGAAAATCTCCAAAGACAACCGCATGTGCATGAGGCTCACCACCGCCAATATAGGCTCTGCAGAGACGTAGGAGCTACAGATTTCGAAGTCCTATTGGAAAGTAGACAGCTCGATGTTACGTTTGTTGACGAAATACGAACGCACACTCATCTCACACTTCGATGCCCTACAGCGTCCAAACCATACATTTCCGGCCAAGGATCCCTATTTGAAAACCAATCAGTTTGACATCCCACACCACATACTCAGAGTTGTCGGTCCTGTTTGCGACATCCTGTATATGTGTATAGACACACACACACTCACACATGTGCCCGCCTAGGTAGCGTGATGGTTAGATTGTCTGCCTCACGTTCAAGAGGTCGCGAGTTCGAATCTCGCTTAGGGTAAGTTATCCGGGTAAGGCTTTTTTCCGAGGTTTTCCCTACCCTGAGAAGACGAATGTCGAGTAACTTAAAGCTCCATGGACCTCGGGCTCATTTGAGCATCATTTCACTCATTTCATTTCATTCATTCGTCCGATATGACACAATGTTGGAGGACGTTAATTAAAAAATTTTTTAAAAAATACACACACACAAACAAGCACACACACACGTACATGATATGTATTATCAGAGACAAACTCATAGAAATTTTAAGAACACTGGGCAGTTGTTTGGCAAAAAAAGTCAATGTTTTACTTTTATACTTAAAAAGCTAGAAAGTTTAAGCTTTCAAAATACATATATATCTCATGTTGGAGTTTTGTAGTCATAAGGGGCTTTAACTCGGCCATTGGTGGTGCAGACCACGCCCCTTTACAGCAAACATGCATTTACAGTTTACAGTAATTTGCATTTTTCATACCATACGTGCACGTTTTCCTGCAATATATTAAACTAAATGAATTAAATTTTAAGGTAATTTCTACTTATTGCAGCTCAAGTTGTTTCTCACATTGCCAATCGTAGTTTATTAAAAATATATACACTTTTATGTTTAACATGAATTTTGTATTAATGATGCGAGCAACAATGTTTGGGCGTATATGCCTTCAGATGTAAGGAGCATATTTGAATGGAAATTGTCCATTAGTGCAAGAATTAAAACGTACAGAACATTCACATATAACATATAGTTTTGGAGAAAAGTGCATCTGAACACAACTATAACAGCAATAATTTTGAAGTGTTTAATTGTGTTTATGATGCGTCAAATGGCAATTCTAGATACCTTTTCCTTGTCCCTTTATTTCTCTTCTAAAACTGACTCACAATGACACAGTTCCCTAGTTTATTGTTAGCACAATCTACAATTCGTGATCTTGCAACTCCAGTTGTTCTTCCCTCTCGTAACATTTACACGTATTTCACTGTCTCTCTATTCTCTCTCTGTAATAGCTGGCTTTGATGTTTACACTCACTAAAACTATGTGAGTGTAAACACAACAATCAATTACAACGTGACAATAAAATGTCCAAAACTGACTCTGACGTTACAGACTCAATTTATCTCAACGCTGATTGTACACATACAAAGTTTAACTCAAACAGCTGTCTCTTTCAACATTTAAGAAGTTGCTTCTCTCGCCACCGCATTCGCTTATATAGGCAAGAATGACGTACCATGGATTTTTCTTGACATCCACGTTTTCATAAACAAGCCCGTACGTGAACAGTTTTCCCGACCAGTCTTGAAAAGTCTGTCTTGGTTCCAGCTCGCTCCGTTGTAACAATGCTTACTCGCCGCGTAGTGGTGTGAGGTAGAGTATTGAGCGTCCGTTTGATAGACGAGCAGTCTCACTAAACTATGTGTGTAGCGTTAACGTTTAGCACGCATGGGTTGTTCTATCTCAGGCATCGGCAAACATGTACTCAATGAGGCCTCGCAACTATGACGTGTCAGGGGCAGCGTTTACTCTGTCTCCCCCTCCCCCTCCCTCGCAGCCTTAACTGGCACTGCATACACACCGATCACGGGCGAACTGTCCTTTCGTATTTACCTGCACTTCTAAACATGTCTGTCAAAGTGTAACTTAATACTAAGACTTAAAGATAAGTTTCTGCGCTTATTCCTGGTCTATTAAATTTGTTATCTAGAATAGCACTTTGATTATTTCTTCTCTCACCATGTAAGGAACGTAAGGTGTTTGCTGTGCTCTAAAGTTCAAAATGGCACTCATCAATGGAACATCAAGCAGCATTATGATACATGTCATAAGATCACCATACAATTATGTACAAGCATGTATTCATAAATTTATACCACGATTTAAAGTAGCATAACACTGACGTAATGCCTTTTATTCATTTTATTTATTTATTTATTTTTTCAGATCTAGATCCGACAAACCAACTACATCAGCTCAAAGAGCAATATTCAACTGATAGACAACTTCACGCCAGCTATGCTGTTGCTTTGGAGATTGCTCAGTCACTGAGGTGGTGTTTTAGTGATGGAGATTTCATAAAAAAAAAAAAAATAAATAAAAAATAAAAATAAAAAAAATAAAAAAAAAGTGAGAGTAAAGTTGCCAACATAACTTTCCCTTAACAATATGATATTTTTAGTAATATTGCATTATGACCACAAACCATACAGAGAAGGATATATAAAATAGGAGAAATAGCCGAAAAAAGGCTACAAACTGAGGTCCATGAATTTATAGTCGTTTCTCTCGCGTTGGATGAAAGCACTGACAACGTTGACAGGGAACATACAACAGGGACAGAATTATCTCAAGCATTTAAGAAATATGTAGAAGGAAAGAAACTGAATAAAAAAAGTCTTTTATCGCGATTAACAGATGTTTATTTGCGTGCTATCCTGAGAGTGGCTACTTGTGATATATGACTAGATTTTCATGGTACATTGCAAATAGAAGTGAATTGAAATATATTGCTCAAATATCTAGGCCTACCTAAAGTATCGTAGACCACTCGTAGCTGGATTCAAGTATGTGTACTATTCCTTATTGTACTCTGTAGCGAGCGAGTCCAGCACTGACACTGAACGAAGGTCAGTGCCATCCCCTGTTCTACATTACGTCATGTGTATTGCGGGTTGCATGTTGAGACGTTATACTCACCCTTCATTGAGTACATGTTTGCCGATGCCTGTTTTAGCTGGATTATTTTTTAAAACCCTTGCTCTATATTTGGTGTCAAAGTTTCTTTTCATTGTGTTATATTGTTGTTAAGTACCTTAAAATCAAAGTCGGTATTCAAAGAACAGTAATAAGCTGCTTATGTTCCTAATACATATAATTAAAAGGTTTGCAAACAAACGAGAAGTAAAATGACATTGATAGATACAGCAAGTGCTAAATCCGTAAGTGTTAACAAATGGGTGAGGTAGGGATGCAACTTGTCACGTTTTCATAGATGAAGTCCAAATAAAACTGAATTTTAAAGTTAAGATTCTTACTAAATACAGCTTTAATTTAATAATGCATTTATTACACCTACATTACTTCAATTGGAAAATATGAAAAACTTCATTTAGGAATAACTCCTCTAAAAAAAAGTATGGCGTTTCTGTGGATTTTCGATAAAAATAAGCAAAGTTGTTATGAGTATTGCGACGCCGGCGGTGCACAACAAAGAACGATCGGGGTCAAGCCATTTCAGCTTGCGTTCTAGGTGCGGCGCGTATCAATCGATCTCACGGTCAAGCTTCCCTGCACGACTCACGCGAGCAAACAGGTGACAATAATCAGAGTGGTGGAACCAAGGGATTCTTCTCAAATGATTCGAGAAGTATACAGCGGCCGTCTTGTTTGGAGAAGTTCGATAAAGATCTGGCTACGTCATCGCCAGTATAAAAGCTTGTAGAGCGTGTGAGGGCATGAAGTGTTTGATCGGTCAGTTTGTCAGTGAGTGTGAGATAGCTGTAAAAGTTATGTCGCGTTGAAGTAAAGAAGTTTTAACGAGTGTTGAGTGATTGTATCGTCGCAGTTAGTGCTTAAGAGACAGAGAAAGTAAAGAGAGACAGTTAAAGGAGTGAGTTACGGCTATGAGAAGTAAACAATTGTGAGTTGTAATATCACAAAGGCCGTAGGTTGTGTTAACGTCAGTAGAAGGGACCTATGTGTGTGTGTGTGTAAAAGTTTAGAAGAAAAATAAAGTGATACAAAAGTAACTGGACGGGATTTTTGTCATTTTTGTCACTGTTTTAAAAATTCACATCACTTAAATTTCTTGGCAATGATTTAGATAGTTTTAATAATGATTAAAATGAACAGGATGAATCATATTAAGGGAAAAGTTAACAACAATTCAAAAAATAAAGTAAAAAGAGAAACTACATTAGAACTGTACAAAACTCTGCACTCTCGATAAGGTTATATGGAGCTAAAGTGTGAACCCTCAAAGATACAGATGAAAGAAGCATCCAAACAGCAGAAATGAGGTTTTTAATAAATGCGGAATCCATAAAAACAACAGAATGCATTCAAAATGAGGACATGAAAAATCGCTTAAATGTGGAGAATACGATGCACTAATGAAGCGAATAAATTAATGGTAACGACATTTAAATGAAATGGATAGCAGTAGAATACCGAATCAAATGATAAAATACAAACCAGCCAGAAATAGAAACTTGGGATGATCTAGAAAAGGAGACCCGAGTTGGAGAGGTTGAAGATATGACGTAGATGTCATACGTTGATGTGTGATGAGTGACTGTAATAGTGGGTATATGGCAGTCATGTGCGGTTCTGTTCGTTCTCTTCCTTTGTTATCCCGAGTGAGGTGCCATATTCGGGAAATAATGTGTCGAACCTGGGTCACTAGACAAATGTCGGCAAGGTTAGTTACATCCCCTGAGTTTGCTGTCCCTTAATTTCACTTCTCCTTTCATTTCGCCCGTATACTGCTTGCTTACAGGGTTGTAAGTGTCGGCGGGAGTGTCGATGTTGTATGTCAGGGAAAGTGCTCTTTTTACACTTTCATCCTCCGGATCGGGGAAGGTCTCTGACTACCTAAGCCTCCTTGTGGGATCATTAGCCAGTTTTACAACCTGCCACCGGGGAGTTTGAATCTGTAAACTCTAGGGACCCTGCCCTCTGTTGTTGTGTTTCATGCCACATTCTATCTCCTCTCACCTCACACTTCCCTCACGGAGGACGCTCCGTCGGTACCTAGGTACAAATGTTCTTCAATGGGTCCCCATTGAACATTGTCATACGTACTTCATTCCCTTGTGACGACTGCTGAGCTGTATTGTATTAGTTGTCCTATATTTTGAGTGGGGACTCATTTATTTTGAATACAGCTAAGAATTTAGATTTAATTACTTGCACATTAAGATACCCGCCTGAGTATGCTCTTTATAGGTATTACGTGTCTTGTTGCTTGCATATTTTTTTCTGTTACTTGACCAGGTTCTGTTACATCACCAATATCATCTGGTTCAGCTTTTCACTGTCACGTCAATTATTTCGTGACCTAGTAGCATAATTAAATACGCACGGCATAGCCTCTTTCGGACAGTTCGCCTACTGGGAAAATTTACACACAAGACTTGCCTAATATCCTACAGTAATATTACCACAGTCGTAATAAACTCGCTCGGAGAATAAGACCTTTGGCGAACTCACTAATATCGCGAGACTCCTTGCTTATATAGCTGCAGGTTAGAGTTCCAAAACGCTCTGTAGGCGGAGAGAAGGAAAGCTTCTAGGAAATTCTGCTTTTTGATAATAGCGCTTTCGGTGTTTACGCGAGAGCAGTATTATCTTAGTGTATCCCTCTGATTGCCCGAAGCTTGCACCACTGGGTCACAATGGTATACATCAGTGATATTCAACGTTTTTCTCCGCGTACCCCCAAAGACAATTTTCCATTTCAGCCTGTACCCCTAGGCCTAGCCCCTAGTTATCCTTAATTCGAATTATACACAATCATTACTACACAAAGAAGGATTAATTTAAATTTTACGTACCACCTAGGAAGTCTTCGCGTACCATCAGAGGTACGCCTACCCCAGGAAGAATATCACTATGAAGCCGAAATTGTGAACGCCATAATTATGGA
This sequence comes from Tenodera sinensis, assembly GCA_030765045.1. NCBI lineage: Eukaryota > Metazoa > Arthropoda > Insecta > Mantodea > Mantidae > Tenodera > Tenodera sinensis. The sequence goes on along the minus strand of CM060969.1, from coordinate 80,849,633 downwards.
TATAATACTGCATCACATGGCGGAATTAAATAATCAGAAAATGTTAAAATCGTTACATGTATAAAGGTACGAAATCTGGGAGGATTAGTTGTGGTTAAAATTGTCAAAAGGCACGAAATGTTACAGACAAGTCATTAGGGGCAAGGGTCAGTTAGTCAGCCTGAAATAACTGGTAAGGCCAGTTTTCCTGGAAACCGGTAGTGCAGGTGTGTTGACCAGGGACGTTTCGGCGAAACCCTGTTGCTACTATATAGCGTTCCACTCTTAGAAGACAGTATGGAGTTAAATGGGACATCTCTGTCTCTATCTAGCGCATACAAGTTGCCATTAGCCGCGTCCTTTTCTACCCTCGCGCTGTTGCCAGATTACTAATAGCATGGTATAAATATTCATTTGTTATAAATTTCAGGTTTGAACACATTATCCTATGCAGAATTTTTTTCTCTATCAGGTTATATCCTTTTTAGAGTCATTATACATTTCTATAGGTCCAAATTTCTTCAGAAAACGTCTTTTTCAATAGAAGTCCGATATTTGCTGTTTCTATACTCATCACGCACTAACTAACTAACTGCTAGAATGCATCTATATTTTTTTCTTAGGTAGATTAAACCATAGTGCTACTACCTGCCTACTTTTAATTCTCTATGTTTACCCAGTTAAGTGTTATACTTTTTTAAATTAAATATTTTCGGAAAATGTTATACCTGTGCACTGCAAAAGTTACGCAGTGTGAAACTTTTTTGTTATTGAGTTTACATCAGGGAACCAGCGAGAACAAATGTTGAGGAAGGTTGGAGAAAGTTTTTAAAATAAACCAAAAGGCAGTAACCTCTTTCTTTTATCCAGTAAGGCAAACAAAAGGTATTCATCTATTCAGCGTCAGGCCTGACACAGAAGATAGTATAAGGAGCAGCACTAACATTAGATGGAAAGAAACCGTGTGTGTAACTGTGAGCTGTTATTGCGTTATTTGTTTAATATTTTTGTAAATATTTGTAGTTATGGAGGGGGAAGCTAGGAAGAGACGATATGTTGGTAAATTAAGAAGTAAGGAACGCCAAATAATTGTGAATGTGTTAGATTATTTTTGAAGTAAAATGCATGTAAGGCAGTAAAAGAAACAGCTAAGGCTATCGGGTGTTCAGAAGCAGCAGTGTGTATGATTAAAAAGGAACTAATGAAAGGACCTCTAAGAACGCCATCGAAAAAGAAAGCAAAAAGGGCGGGACTACACAAAACGCTAGGTTAACGCAATATGATTGAATAGTGCAAGGTGGAGTGCGGCGAATTGTTCATTCTGTACTGTTTGCAAATATTCCACCCACGCTGAATATAATTTTGTCACAGTTCAACAGTGATGAGACCCTACCAAATTTCTCAAGGGCCACTCTGATTTGGGGTTCGAATATGAAAGAAAGGGTAACAAGTGCATATTAATAGAAAGAGACGATATCGATATCATCAGATGGCGACATAAATATCTAAAAAACATAAAAAGGTTTAGGGACCAGGGGAAATCAATTGTTTATACAGACGAGTCATTTGTAAAATTAGGTCATACAGTGACAAAGGCATGCAAGGATACCAAAGTTAAAAGTGCCCGTCTCGTCAAGCAGCAATTGAAGGACTAAGTACAGGACTCAGGCCACCTCGAGTCGCTCGCGGAGAAAGATTCGCAACTAGTACATGTTGCAACACTGCGCTCCATTTAACGTGTACTGTCTTTTAAGGATGGAACGCGCTTTAGAGAGGTAATTAAGGGGGTGAAAGACATAGCGTTATGACGCACAGACACTTGCCTGGCAGAACCCGGAGAGAGCGTGTCGTTCAGACTTGCCCTCCAGAACCAGGACGGAACGGGTCACTACACTTGTCGCCAGATCTCCGAGCGAGCACTTCAGTCACGGGACTTGTATTCCGGATCCTCGAGCGTGAGGACACATTAGATTTAACATTAACAATCTTCGATCTTAGTAAAGACACAGTAACGACTTAACGTTGCTAATAGCGATCGGAAAATCTCACGCATTCTTACGTTGGTGAGAATGATGGTGTTTCAACGAGAGTTCTGAGTTTTATTCGAAAACACCCACGCATACCCAGAAATTAAGATCACATGCCAGAGCAGCCGGAGCAGAAATCACCTCAAAGCAGCATTCCGAGTAGGATAGTGGAAGTGAGGAGCGGGTAATACCACATCAACTAGTACATATATACACATAGTAAATAAGTTCAATAAATATATAATTACCATGTTTGTAAGAACTACCTGAAGGTATAAAATGTTTTCTGAAACAAATATTTAAGTTTAAATTTAAAACACGTGAGATCATTTACATCTAATACATTAGCTGGTAAAGTGTTAATAAATTGGTTAACATTATAAACTGTTGATTTAGTGCATGTAAAAGTGTATCAACTTAGACTAACTCCCGTAGCACAGTGACTCTGGAGCCAGAATGGGAATTTTTTTTGAGCCTCGTGATGCGAACTGAATAGCTACCGTGATGTAAAGGAAGCCTGTCCCACGTTCACTGATGTTCACGATGGAATGTTGATAAATGTTAAAACATGTTTCTTTTAAACTTAAAATGTTTTGTAGACCTGACGAGTCGTTCCGCGACCCACCAGTGGGTCGGACCCATAATTTGAGAAACGCTGCTCTAGAGCATTAATAGTGAGGACTAGAAATACATAATATGATTTGATGAATTCAATATCATGGACAATTGTTGGCCCCTGCAGAAGTTCTTTAGCTGCTCACTCCATCCTCCTCCAGTTTCAAAACAATCTTCTTACTGTCCCCCATATTATACATTATTTGCTGTGATTGTTGTCAAGGCACGACTTGCATACAGGCTTACACGGCGTTTCCATATTAGCAAGTGAAGACAGTGAAAAATGTAAAATTAGGTAAAAATAGATTCTAACGTGAAATTAGGTATTTTAGGTTGTATAGGACCACAGTTTTCGATAACTTATTTCCATAATTGGCATATACATAACTTTTATGTTCGATATATCATGAGGACAAAATAAGTTTTTACCTATAATCCTAAATATACTTATAACTCTTCTAAGTTGTAGCTTGGTCAGCCTAATGAGTGAGTTACTTAGATCATCCTCAGGTTTATTATGTGCCTGTAAAGTTTGTTTATAGGTATTATACCCCACTTGTTTTGGATTTCATTAACAATTCAAATTTTTACTGTGTTTTTGGCGTCTGAGATGCTTATTTCACAGAAAAGTTCTCGTCCTGTGAAGGGGCGAGATTCATAAGAAGCATCTAGTAATTTATACTGATGGCTTACGCATAAATGGAAACACTGGAGCAGGTAACTTGAGTTCCTTTTGTATTTGCGTGGACGTTACCTGCTGCAGTATTTCCATTTATGCGTAAGCCATCAGTATAAATTATTACATGGTTCCTATGCATCAAATGGGGTTCTTCTTCAAAGGTAGCAGTCTTAGCACAACTAGGAAATCTAAAAAGAGAAATTAGTTGCAGTCTCAAATACGCGGAAATAATTAGATGGAATAAGGATTTCCGCGTGTGCACTACGCTGTAACTGGTTGTACAAAAAGGCAGAGACTATACTTTGCGCAAAAATTAGATATACACTCCTTTGCAAGACACTATAAACGCAAACTTTCAACAAGCCGCGAGTCATACTGCTTCTTTGTTAAGAGGTTATAAACTTTGACGGGTCTTTGTTGCATGCGATGGGATGTGCAATCACAGTAACCTCATAATTATATAGCGTCAGGAAATAATGGCAACTTCATCATTTTCTCAAGCGGTATATCAGTTTTCAAATTTGGTAACCACTATAACAGTGCGTTCCCAGACGGTCGATGACGAGACGAGACGAGGCGTCTGGGAGGAGCTGGAATCCAAACCATGAAATGATCACATTCCATTCCTTGCATAGATACAATGCTAGAGATACAAGAGCGGTCAAGCGAAGTCCGAAGCTGCTTGCCCTTGACACAATCAACAGGAAACCGTTGGTGTGGAAAGGCATTCGTGTCTACAATGTAACAGCTTTCCAAAGAAACAAATACAGTAAGGAAACTCTTATAATCGCGATGGTATAAGAATCCTGAAAAAAATTGTTTGACCTTGACAACGTAATTGAAATCAAAGTGCATAATGAACTAACATGAAGGAAAAAATCATCATCATCATCATCATCTTCTTCTTCTTCTTCTTCACTCTGTGGATTAGATACATTGTCTTTTCCGTTTTTCACAGCAAATCCCTCCATCTCTTCTGCGGTCTACCCATGTCTCTTCTACCTGCTGATGTATAATTTAGACCTATTTTCGGAAGTCTATCATAGTACATCCTCTCCACATATAACAGCCAATTATTTCTGTACTGTTTTATTTCTTCATTTAGAGATTTCACTTTCAGCTCTGTTCTGATTACATCATTGATGTGGTCTAGTTTTGTGCATCCTTTAGTTCTTCTCAAGATTTTCATTTCAGATATTTGTATTTTACTTTCTACCTTCTTTGTTACAACCCAGGCTTCACTAAAAGCACTTGCTTTGCCTTTTTGTTCTTATAAAATGTCATTGTATGGGACTATTTCACATCCAAAATACCCGAAACTTGGGACTTGTTTTAAAGGTTTATCCTCTAAAGTAATTTTAGATCTCATTTGATGTTTACTCCAAAAAGCCATTATCGTTGCTTTTGTTTTAGAAGTGATAAAATTATTAATCTTTAATATTAAACTTAATTCATCTTCACTGTTCTTATTAATACTACATCTTCTGCTTGTATACGATATAAAGCGGATGATAATGCACACCCTTGCCAGGCTGCTTTATTCATTGCTATGGCTTGTGATTTTTCTTCAGCTGTCTATTTATATTTCAATCTTCATATAGGCTTCTCAGTACTTTAATTAGATGTCTGGGGTATCCATATTCTTCCATTATTTTCCATAGTTATGAAGACAAAAATTGTAATTAACATTTTTTTAATTGCATGCATTATGTGCAGACACATGCTTGGAATCTTGCCGATATAATGCGCAGTGGTTTATGTTAGTAAGAAAATATTAGACCATCACTCCCACATCTAGTCCACACTCCTTACACGTTACTTAATACTTGTCTTACTCCTCCCTTTTACTTCGACCCTGACCCTGAAACCGATCTGTATTCAAAGGATAATGTTTGAGTACCGGATTTTTTACATCAAAGCATCGAGAGAGATCAATCAAGGGTCTGGTGTGAACCGTCTTTATGAAGCATTACTTCTAGCTGCCCACTGCCACCCTCTCGTCTCTCATCTAGGCTTAAACTCTGTCGATGGCTAATGCATGTCATTCGGACTTAGTCAAACCAATAAGAGATTGGTCCAGTCAGGGTTGGTGTGGAATACAAATATTAAATTTGGTGGTTTCTATCAGCATTAGACAAAGAAAAACACTATGGGGAACAAAATTCAACGGTGGTTTTCCGTACACACAATTGTAATGAGTGAGTCAATTATTTTACTTGAGTCCCACTAACAAAATATAGTTTATTACACCTTCATTATTTCCCTTAAAGTGGATTATAATGAGACACAACCAAAAATCTGAACTAAGAATCAAACTATTATTACAAACTGCAAAACTGAATAACAATTATTCCGAAGTCAAAGCCGCCACTTTATTTCCAGGTGTTAATGGCATGGTATTAGTTAAACAAAAGAATAAGAATAAGAATATTCACCTAAAATTCAACGTGTATGGATGTACATTTTCTTAAAGGCTTCTAAACCGTTGCATCGATTTCCACATAATTTTGCACATACAAGACTTGATACAATTTAGTGTCTAGCTTAGAATTCGAAATTATAGTTTTATGCAATGCCTACAAATGCTCGCCAAGACCATTTATATGTAATGATTTTTTGGTACTACTTATTTTTATGTGTATTAAAGAATAATTACGTCAAGGAAATACAAGATTCTTAGACAAGTACAATCTCAGTGCAAAAATTGTTGGGACAGTCAAACCATGTCAAACAAATGCGATGCTTGCATTTCAGCTTTTTCTAACATATCAGAAAAACTGTATGTATTAGATTCACATTACTTCCTCTCCATTCTTCAATGAACTACTATTAGAAAATCTTATTCTTCTACCTCCTTGAGGTTAATCGAGATAAACATTTTCATTAATGATTTTCGTGCCCCTGTCTTTTAGGTGCAATAGGTTTTACGAAATTCAGTAGGCATTGAGCGACAGTTCAGATTTTTTAACCTTTCCAGCCCAAATTGTTTTGCTATTTATGCCGGACTTCCTCTAATTCATTAAACCGGTTTTCATATGTACATAGAGATTGCCTCATCAATTGACTTGAATAGCCAAGTTCGTTACGGCGAGACAAATGGATTGGCCATCCATTGAAAGCTGTAGGTCGCGGGTTCGAGTCTCAGTAGCCGCAGTCAAATGTGTCAGTAGTAAAGCATGTTGAAGGGCCCACGGAAGATAATCTGTGTAATGGCACGCGTGGATGATGACGCGGTATCATTTGACTGGGGTTACATGGAGTTTGCTTTTTTCTATTAAAATACATTACAATGAAAATTGTAAAAATGTAATATTTTAAAACTGAAAACATCTCAAATGCATATGTTTCAACGGTTAAATTGAGTGTAACAAGAATATAACAGAAAAAGGCATTAAATACTTTGAAGGGTTCATAAACATTTGGAATCATTGGGTCCGAAAGGATTAAGAACTAGTCGTTGTGTAATGGCTTTGAAATGCCGCATTATTGTATAAAAGAAGTTCCGTGAACTGAGCATATTTTACCATGCTTTACATTCTGTGAAATAGAAGTAATATGTTAAATGCTTTTTGAGAGAGTACATGACGAGGTTAGTAAATTTTTAATTAAGCAGAACTTTCTCTGCTGGTAATTAGGGGAAGTATTGCATTCCACCCAAAAGTTCGATGTGATTTCATCGAAAATATTATGTTCTGAGACCCCCTGAATCAAAACCTGTAGAAGAAGGTCCGCGCGCGCGTGTGTGTGTGTGTGTGTGTGTGTGTGTGTGTGTGTGTGTGTGTGTGTGTGTGTGTGTGTGTGTGTGAGTGTGTGTGTCAATGGACAGCATAACTCAAAAACGAAAAGTCGGTTAAAAAACAAAGTTGGTATTTAAGTTTAATGTCTTACAAGCATGCGACAGGAAGATTTTGGAGAAAATGGGCACCCTAAACTATCCATGGAAAATTTTTCGAAAATTTTGAATTTCTTGAAAATGGCTCTAACGATTTTGATTAAAATGTCATATGTTTAAGATATTTGTATTAAAAATGAAATGTATATTTTGAATTTTTTGGCTATAGCCTATACTTAGTATGACTTTTGAATAACTCGTAGAGCGTAAGAGATAGACAAAATCTTACTATACAAAAATGTAGATCTCGCTAAAACACATAATTTATGTCCAAATAATTTTTTGTTGTTGAGTGAACCAGTTCGGAAATATGTCTTCTGTCAGTTTCGGAAAACTTTTTCGTGAAGTGGAACATCGTTGTTCATTTCTATATGTTAACCGTGCAAAGAGAACGGGATCTCAAAGCTTTAAAAGATTTAACTATCGCACAAAGCTACTGTATTCTAATATGTCCCTTGCACCTACAAGGAAATAAACAATAAGATAAGTGTACAAATGTTTATCTCAACTAACACGAAGAAGATATAGGTATAAGAATTTGTGATAATAGTAAGTACTGTAGTAGAGAAAGTAGTGTGAATGCAACACATCAGATTTTTATCTATTATTATCCTAAATGGTTCAGAAGGCAGTGAACAACTTAGGTGCCTTTTCGTTTATTGCGCAATTTGTGAATCTATCTGCTTCAGTTACCGAGAGGAACTGGTATTAATTTCAAAGAATGTGTAAAGTAAGTTGATACACTCTTTTAACCGGACGGCGATTTTAACCTTAAATATGTGTGTTGGAAAACCCATGTTTTAAATGAGGTAGGGCTGTAATGAATGTTCAAGCCTCTTCCCTATAGGAAAATGAATATTTAAGGTCGCACTTCTTAAAACAATTTGGGTGCAATAAATCGTTTAGAACGAACTCTGAATTTTATTCAAACAAGCGCTTTCCATAGTGAATGAGTTTTCAACGTAAAATAGCGTCAATTTCTGCGAGTTAAAATTGGTGCAATCTTACGGTACTTGGTGTCGCTGATGTGCAATAAATTTGAAAACACCATTGAGGTGATTTATCAGAATTATTGTTCATAAAGATAAAATGAGCGGTACTCCATTTGAGTGCGATATGAATAATTTATCACTTATTATTCAATGAAAACCGGCGCTTTAAATTGGACTGCTTTTTGATTCAAACTCATCCATAACTGCTGACTTTAGTGCGTCGCACTTTATAGTCTACTTTGCATATCATTGTAAATGTATGATTACAAACATGCGCATACAAACGATGTCCAACACAACGAGTTGTGTTTTTATTTTTTTCCTGCTTCGCGCTTCGAAATAAATGTGGAACGGGGACACTGAACATTTTTTCACACAGCTAAAATACATATAGACAGCAACATAAATGTATAAGCAATATAAAGATGAAGAGCTTAATGAAACAATCTGATAATGGCATTATTTGCACGAGTAACTTTAGCAATTACGAGGCACGTTATACCTTATATTAGGTAAGTATTCTTCGGCGCGATAGCAATCAGCCTCGTTAATGACTTGCAGAGCTCCTGGCGGACGATAAAGAAGCGGTCGAAAGAGATTTGCAATTTTTAACAATGAAAGCATCAATATAAGGATTCAGAATTTTAGATATCAAGATTTTATACCATTAGGAACCTTTTTATAGATTTGTTTTAATTTTGAGCTTTGCCTCATTTGTTTGGTATATTTATCTACTGTTGCTTTTCACTAGTACTTTGTTTCACATTTAAATTTATCTCTGGCCTTTGCCATGATCCATTTTATAAGGGCGCTAATGATCAAGTAGTTGATCAGCCTCGTTTGCCGTACGGGTAACAGTACTCGCAATAAATATTGTACGGTTTGTGCCCGTAGAAAAGGGGCTCCGACTACTTCAGCTACCACTGCGAAACCTTAGCACCTGTGGTACTTCTGGTATTACTAGAAATAGGCCAGCCCGACGTCTGAGCCCCTTCTTTGAGGAAGTTTGTCGGATTGGGTTGGGCTCAGCGGGGCAATGGCTCCTGATTCTCGCCTGACGAGTTTCTGAGACGACATTAACCTCAGAGCTAATAGCTGATAAGCTAGAGCGCTGGAGGCCCTACCGAGCTTTTCGGTAGTCTGCTTTTGAGCTAACACGCGTAAGTGAACTTCGGTCCCTGTTCACGCAGAAGGGCCCTTAGTCTCAAGATATTGCCTTAATGGAAAATCCCCATAAAGGTATGCCTCTCGGTTGGCGCCTTTCCTGGTAAAAGAGCGGTAATTTCGACTCCGGTTAGACCCTCTTCCCTCAACTTATTTCTGACACACATAATAAACACATAACAATAAACGTGTGTTACACGCATATATGAACGCAGGGAGTTGTTATCTCCGCCATTCCTGCGTGTAGTGCTACGACAGTTCAATCTTAATTCCTTCCCTCTTGGCTTTGGTGCTTAGAAATTCCCTTACCTGATAATAATCACATATTGAACAATAGGTATTTTGCTCTCCGTACACAGCTGTCCTCACGTAGAGATTTCGTTAGTATGTGTCTATTCTGCTTCTGCTTCACTGCAAACTACCCTTTCCTTGGATAGATACCTTGTCATAATATGGCTACCTTCATCAGTGCTCAGAATGCTGCTGCGCATGCTCTGTGTCACACTCCTCAGGTTAGATGCCAATCTTTGGCCAGAGTAGACATGTCTATAGATGTGCGACACAATTAAAACGATGTTATCTTTCTTCTGAGTATCGATGTTGTTTTTGGTAGATCTGTTACTATATCTCTGACTTTTAAACTTGTATATTAAGACGTCGTGTAATTCAAATTCCTCTAAATATATTCGCAATCGCTTGGCCTTCCGTGACTTAGTAGCACTTGGCAAGGTACTTTTTAATAACGTGGTGTCCATTCCGCGACTCAGCGACACACCATCACTGCACACCTGATTCTCACCAACACTTGCCTTAAGGCTGCGGGGAAAGATTTCAAATGTTTCACCATAAACAACTTTCTCTCCCCTGATCGGCTACTTTTATTGGGTTTTTAAGTTCCTTGGTTCTCTCTTTGAACCTTTGAATTTTAGCGACGACTTAAGAGTTCGTTTAGGGACGCGTGGTACTTCAGGAAGGCGGGTAAACATCCCTCACGACTCAATAGGATGCCGAGGTTTTATTGCCCCACGGCAAAAGCTGTAGAAACGCTCTGCAGAAATTATCTTGTTTTCTTGAATGCTAACTTGAAGGCTTCTCTGTGTAACTGTGCCTGTATTTACTTAACAACCTTTATGACATTTAAAACATAAATGTAAATCTTGAAGCGCTTTTGTCTGATATAATTTTCAAGGCAATTGAAATCAACTGGGTGTTGATTAATTATCCATATTTCCTTAATTATGATAGATTAAGGTTCCATTTCTGGACACCCATTGTCAGGCGGAAATACCTACATTTTTGTGCAGAAAGATTTTGTCTTAGGATTTACGAGAGTGTATTCAGAATGAAGAAAAAACCAGAGAATATTCCCAGAAACTAAAGATATGCAATTATTATTTATTTATGCCAACAAACGTACTGTTGGTGTTTTTAAACACACTAGCCGTGTGTGGGCAAAGTTTGAGAGGTAGAACTGGAAAAAATTCAATGCCACAACTCGGATTTGAACCACAGACCTTCCGCTTACCAGGCGGCTGCTCTAACCATTGAGCTATTGTGACAAAACTGCCCACACACGGCTTGTGTGTTTAAAAATACCAACAGTAAGTTTGTTGGCATAAATAAATAATAATTACCATGTGAAGGTTATTTAATCCTGGGACATAAAGTACTTACAATAGTAAGTCACCATTGGGGTAATTGTTTCTGATGTGAGACTGCCTTTGTGGTTTACCAGGAGAAATACGAACTGGTTTGAGAATTTAATGCCATTCTGGCAGTTTGTCTCAATAGCTCAATGGTTATAGCAGCCAGGTAAGCGGAAGGTCTGTGGTTCAAATCCCAGTTGTGGAATTGACTTTTTAAGTTCCAGTTCTACCTCTTAAATATATGCATTTCATTTGTCATAAAAATGTCGTATATGGTATTTTGTGGCTGACATAAAATTTAATGGCGGTTGGCTGGACGCTATGTCCAATCTAAGCTTGTGTTAAACACGCTATGAAATCACTCTGTGAAGCTGGTGATATAAATATCATTTGCACGCACAACATTTATTTGCACAACACAAAAGAGAACAGGAATAGTCAGCTGTCAGTCGTCATTAAATTTCGCGTCTACCATAATAAAAATCATTAGAATCATTTTTGAGAAATCAGTATTTTCGAAAACCTTTCCTGGCAAGGTGTAGGTTGGCATAGATGTTGGCATCTTTTGAAGACGCTGTTCTTACGAATTTCTGATTTTGAGTTATGCTGTTCACACTCATATACACCAACCTTTTTGTAAAAATGACTTCTTTAGATTGACAGAATCTCAAAATATTTTACTTCTGGTGATATTTGATGTCGAATTTTTGTATGGAATAGAGTGTTTTTATTTATAGAAGCTATATAGTGGATAGAGAAGGCCAGGTGTATGTAATCATTTTTAAAGTGAAATAACTACAATCTCTTCAATTTATGAGTAAAGAAAGTCTGAGGATTGCACATAAACCAATTTTCATCCAGTATAACAAGTTTTCTGACTAGTTGGTTAACGTGCTTTTAGGAGAAGTCTTCATCGGACTTCATTCTGGGCTAAAATTTCATAACTACCCTCATTTGAGACGGCGACATTCTAGTATACCTACCCCTATTGCACGTGTCCATTAAGATTATGCATTTTGTTCAGTAGATGTCTTGAGGCCACAATTATCTGGCATGCAGCTGGACTATATACCTTCCATTTTATAACCTGAGGCAGTTTATGCATAGGTAAGCGGATGTAAAGTGGCAGTGTTTAAGATACTGCGCACCTGTGCAAAATGGGAGGAGGACGCTACGATCGTCAATTATTCAAAGAGACACAGGACGGCCATTCTGAATACTAAAAACAATAGCTAGCGCATGCAAGAGCTTCTGCTATCCTTAGTAGTAGGACTCGCCCTTCGGTAATGCTCTAATGTATTCATGCATACACATTTTTCTATATGAGTATGTTTACAACACACAACAGTTAATTTGTACAGTGGAGTTTTATTTCTATTTTCTGCACTACTTCACTATAATAACTAGAGAAATTATGGCAGGTATATCGATTTTCCACTGGAAGTGTTTGTTTTGAAAGTTAATTAATTAAAAAATGAAAGCTCTGTGTGTATGTGTGTGTTCACCTTTGAATAGCATAACTCAAAAAATAAGTTGACCAATACTAAACTTAGTATGTTCAAGATATACTCGTACATATATGTGCGAACAGCATAAATCAAAAATAAATTGTCGGTTAAATACAAGACTTAGTACTTAACTTCAGCATCTATCCAGAAAGCGACTCAAAGATTTTCAAGAAAATAGCCTCCCAAAATGTTCTACAAAAGTAGAAACAACTAACCTAAGAGTAAAAGAAGAATGGAGTATGCCTCCATTACCTTTTAACCTATACATTGGTGAAATTGTTAGACATGGTATACGCTTTTATTCAAATAATATAATACTACGCATTAACTTTAATGTTCGTAGATGACCAGATTATTATATCTAATTAAGAAGAAAATCTTCAAAGGTCAACTTATGCTCTGCATAAAATAGCGAAAGAATATGACATGACAATCCAAGCAACGTAAAATTGATTGCGTTTAAAGGAAAAGAAAGTATAAGATCAAACATTGTCATAGAAGATAAGATTGTAGAATATGTGGTCGAATTTAAGTATTTAGAATGCAATATATCGCATAAAAGCAAACTGATCAATTCAAAAAAAGAAATGTAGGTTTTTAACTATTTTAGTGGCATTGTAAAATATAGTTGATAAACAAAGATACAACATTAATTTTTTATAAAGTAATGTCATTGCTGCAGTTACTGTATGGAAGTGAGGCACGGATTTTGACAGAGAAAAATAAAAGGAGACTTGAACTAAACGAAATGAAGTTTATAAGAGCAATGGCAAGATATAAGACCACAAGTAAATTAAGATTTAGGAAAATGGTTAGATATATACAGTCTGAATGAAAAACATAAAGTATGTAAAACTAAATAATATCAAAAGAATGAATACAGAGTGATTACCTTCCCATTATAAGAATTACAAACCAACAGGTAAAATAAATGTTGGAAGCCCAAATAAAAGGTAGCGCGAACAAGATATGTAGATTGCTACAGACAGAAATGTCTAACGCATGATGGAAGAAGAAGAACTGTCCTATACAAATAAAATTCTACATTTTTTATTTTGTCAAAAATGGCTCAAACCACTTTAATTCAAATACCACATATTTAAGAATGTTTTAAAATGTGTTTGAAATCGAACTAGGGTTTCATCTGAAATTTTGGGAGGAAAGTCTTTTGTTTCATTTCACTTACACGACCTTTTGGTAGTTCCAAATTGAAGCTATTGTGTCATAAAAATGGTTGATAATGCAAACATTAAAAACTGATAGTCACCCTCCCCAAAATACATTCATGAGAAAATGTAATCGTGCATATTTTTTGGGAATAACCTGTGAAGTCCTCTCTATTTTGGAGACATTTGTATGACTGCTGATTAGTATCTCATTAAAGGACAGAATTTTTATCAAATTAAAAATCTGAGGTACGGAGCTAGATGGCAAGGTACATAAATACGACATTGGATATTTAATACCAAGACGCAAAGTTCCACCTTAAGGCTAAAACAACAGTATAATTGAAAAATAGATGGTAATAGTGAATGCTGTGTCATCTATTCACAGGTAATGTAAGTAGATAGACCGGATGGCACCCTAATGCCATCTGCCCATGACAGAGGTGGAGGTAGAGTTGCCCTGCACTGCTTCCTCTGTGGACTCCTGACGAAGTAGCATGGCATGAATACAGATGAAACCTTGAAGACCAACTGTCCGCACACACCATGCTATATCTCCTGACAGATCCTCCGCGATATGACTACGCAGTTAAAGCGACGTAACAGAAACAGGTGGCACTGTGGTATTAAGCTCTTACCAAATAATCTATGCGTTTTCATTTTGAAATATGAGCGCATTACGTACATATTTGGGTGGCAGATAAACTAAAAAGATTTTTGAGTGGAAGAAAATCGGAGATTGTGAAAAATGTATTTCCACAATTATATGGGGGTAGAAGATAGACACTAAGGAGGACACCTCGCCACCGCGATCAACTTAGATCTATTGTGGCTACCACCCTCCAAGAGGCAGGGATAAAGTCAGTGAACCACAGGGTGCCACAGTGTTGCAGCTAGACGCGCGGAAGTCCCTAACAAGTGCTGAGGTTTGTTCATCTCGGAGTGAGGCCCCGCCAAGCAGTCGTCACACACCGTGGGTCTGGTGTCGCATAGGCGTCCCGCCGACGGAGGACAGCGGTCCCCCCAAACACCACTTAACGCCTAGAAGAGCAGTTACCATGCGCAAGCATTGGCGCCATCTGTCAACACTACTGGCCTGCAACCACACCTGAAAGATGACAAGGAAATGAAATAAATGGGAGTAATAGAAAGAAAACTGTGGTATAAAAGAACGCACTCCAGCATTCCCCTGAGTGACCTGAGGAAACCATGGAAAAATCCATGTCAGAGTGCACGGTCACGGAGATCGAACCCGCGATCTCTCGAATGATGTTACCACCTTAGGCATCCCACTCGGTATTTACACAGTTAAGCCAACCACAAGGCCAAACATCAAAACCACAATTCTTTAAATTTAAATCTGAATCTCTTTTAAAGGTGATAGCACCTGAAAACTAAACTGACCCTTCAGTTGGAGAGAGAATTTAAATGTTTACATTCATATTGGTATGCACTGTTGTAGCTGAAATAAGAACAAAATAGGTAAATATACTGTCGGACATACCACCAGTAGGGCTACAAAAATGTATCTGCATTTGTTGTGCACCACATCATACTTTAGCGTACAATGGAACAGGGTATCCTCTGGGCGTATTTATTTATTTAGCACTGAATGCGATATGTAGCAAAAAAAGGTACACAGTTGGTACCTGAGATCCATGCTGATTATTTAACAGCAGTGCTGGTGGCTTTGTTTGCTTTAACCGATAGTGTTTTGCAGAAACTCTCTGTGGACTGACTATGTTGTCAGTATTGATTACTATGGCTTCCCCCCACTATATGTATCGTATGCAGCATTCATGACAGGTTTACTCCAGTGTAATTCTCAGTTTCAGAGATCTGTCTACGACTATTTTGTGGAAATATTTTGTTTGTCATCATACTAACTCGGGCAGTAGTATCTGTCAAGGATTTGGGAGATCCGCTATTCGATTCGGTTAGGCCGGCGCAGCTAACGTTGGAGGTTTTCGTTGCTTTACCCAGGTCAAATGACGAATACTAGTGCTGATTATGTACACCAAAATTATCCTGTTTCGTATTTCCTCTCGTTTCTATCTTTTAGGGTTAAGGAGCCACGCCGGAATTTTTAGTAAGTATTTAATATTGTGACAAATCCCACTTCTAGTGTGACAACAGACGCTCTGCGTCCAATTCCTCGATGAATTCAGCACCTTTTGAACTGCAAGGCACTGCTGGAGCGAACATGTAAGTTGCCATTATGGTATATAATCTCAAATATGCTTTTGAGATTCCTTGTATCTACCAGGAAAATGCGAGTCATTGGAGAATTTAGTGCCACACCGGCACAACAAAATATACAATATATTAATTTCTGCAAATGTTTATCTCGATTAACAGAAGTAGAGAAATAAGCGTTTATACCAGGGGAAGACAACTTCGGGCCGTGTGACGTATTTAAACGAAGAGCGTTGTACGTTTGTGTGACGTCAGGTGAGAGCGGTGTATTGCTATGCTGCCAAGATCAGCGGCGCTACTTGCATGAAACTGAATGAACATGAAAAATGTTATTTGAGCATGTTTACAACTTGCCCGGGCTATTTAGGGAGAACCCTCTTCAGCCTAGTCTGAGGGTTTTTATTTGTTGTGTGAGAGATCTTAACGGCGTTAGTACAAATTTTGTTTTTATTTTCTGTTTTTGTTGACGTTGTGTAGTGTTCTGTGTAGTAGTTTTGTGTTTGTGTTCAGTTCCCGGTGTTTCACACCAGTTTGAGACCAGGCTTCAAGATGTAGAAACATTGTCAACTACGTTTCAGATCTTTGCGACACCGTATTCATTGGATGTTAACAATGTTTCTAGCAGGTAGCAAATTGAATTGATAAATTTACAGTGCGACGATTTGCTTAAGGACAACTATAAACACAAGGAAGACTTGGCTGATTTTTATAAGAATGTTCCTCAAACCAGATTTCTGAGGTTATATGCCCTTGTTGCACGGACGTTATGTATGTTTGGTTCTACGTATGTGTGCGAACAATTCTTTTCTGTTATGAACCTTTCTAAGTCAAAATCCCGAAGCATATTGTCAGATCACAATCTAACATGCAGTCTTCGGTTACAAATGTGCCGTACATAACGCCCTTACATTGACAAACTAGTTAAAGAAAAGTGAAACGGCAAATGTCGGAAAATGTCCACCTAATTGTTCTGTATCGCTCTCCTCTAACTCAGGCAAAAGAGGTATAATTTCAGTTCTATTTGCGTTATAACATGTCTGTTCACATAAACTAGAATATATATATATATATATATATGTCCCGTACGCCTTTCCTCTTCCCACTGTGACGTCACATGCTCTACTGGCCGTCGTTGGGAGCATGTGAGCTGAGTGAGCTGACGTCACAGCAGCAATACCTGACTTCCCCTGGTTTATGCGAATAGTATGCACAAGAGCAGGAAAAGTCGTGTGAGTGGAACACTTTAGATTGTGTATGTGTATAAAATAAAAATTAAGTTTAAATGTTTTATAGGGAAGTTCCAGAATTACTTACAGAATGTTCAGTGTACAATTATGTACGTAGATTTAATTTTTTATCTTATAAGGACTCTTCAATGGGTATAATAAATACTACTATGGTTTTATTTTACTCCGTTTTATTCATTATTTTTTTCTGACCAGAGTTTAATTTTTACTTTATTTTTAAAGTTACTGTTGTGTAGTTCATGACTTGACTACAGATCATTTAGCGAGAACAGTTACTTTGTCTGGTTTCTGCTGTGTTGTAGACTCTCCAGAGATATGAGAGCCTTAAAGTGTGCCTAAGAAGAAATGCAGCAGGCCAATATGGAGTTTTATGGCATTAATTTAAAAGCTTTTCATAAATGCTCTCTCAGGTAATTTTGAGAAGCACAAGCAGTACGCAGGTAGGCAGTTTATCACTATTCCCCAGTTATATTGATATACTACCTCTACGGCATTTCCAGCATCGTAATTGTCTCCTGAACTTTGTAGAAACAATAAATAACCTTTCGCCCTTCCCATTCTATGCCAGAAAATCTTTTAAACTCTCACAATTTCTTCCCATTATCTTTTATAAGATCTCGGAGTGTTGCTCTTAGTGGCAGTAGTTACCGCTTAACGTTTTTCCCACTATCACTGCCTCCTGGATTCCACCGTCTGCTCGAGGAAAGTAGAAAGTTTAAAGCACGTGCCGTGCAGGTAAAGAAGTGCTTTTCCAAACTTTCTTTCAAACTTTATCCATTATTTATTGCTATTACACTGTAATTCGCGATAAAATATTTTACCTTTAAGAAAATCGACAAAAATTAAGGTGAATGGAAAGTTGTGTGTATCTTAATCGCTGTTATTTGTGTTTTACACCTGCCTCCACCAGGAATAATGAGAATAGTTAAAAAAAAAGAAACCATTTAATTCCATAACGTAACATAATGCATCACTAAATTTAATTAAAGTGTGTGTAAAAGCTAAAACCTTTTAACGTTCCGTCGCGCGGCTCTACAAGGGTTAATGAGATTTATAATATCAGTAGACATTTTTCTACAACGCTATTAGAGTGCACCAGGGCTGAAATAGGTGTAATGAACTGCATTAAAAATGTGTTCCATGATAGACACAAGATTTAATGGCGGTTGAGACCCGACCACTACTATTCTCTTTCCTGTTGCGCAAATAAATTTTATGAGCGCAAATAATATTGTAACAAAAACGATATTTCTGACACCAGTTTAATAAAACGACAAAATCTATCCCGTTACTTTTCTATTGCTTTATTATCCTCTAAAATGTTACCAAAGTACACAGTTCTCGTCTGTCGCTAATAAGGTCTATAGCCCTTCGGGCAATCTCAAAACACGTTTTTGCTTGCCAAAATCTTGCTCAGTTATTTTAGTGTCTTTATTCACTTTCTGTATCTCTCATACCCTGATTACCATGTAACAATCCCTCGCGACGCTTGATGAAACTTGACACGACGACATACGCACAGCTGTCTTGCACTCACTGATACATTCACCAGTTCATGTCATGCTTTTACTCGCCTGCTTACGTAGAGGGGCGACGTCACATTGACCTTTCTCGATCTCCTCAAACTCGCCGCCAGTAACACCCAGACCTTTCTCAAAGGCTCCGGAGAAAATCCCCTTTTTGTGCAACCGCTTCATTGTTTTTAAGTTACGTGTTCGCTCGCCTGAGTGGTGAAGAAACTTCACCTTGTTTCCTCACTGACCTGGCATGTAGCATGAGGCAAGTTAACACCGATAGTCATTTGTTTTCTATTGTTCAACACCTCCTGACACCTGGTGTTCAATTTTGTGTCAGGCATAATAAGAACATATTGTAAAATCATAAATAATCTTGTGTCGCCATAGCCCTGACGGGCCCAGGACTGCCAACCCGACTGCCGGCCTCACGCTCACATACTGCGGCGAAGGTGGATTATAATGCAACCGATACAGCGAGCTGATCGTTTCAGCAGCACGCATCTCCCAGCCGGAAAGTTAATTGTCTATTTATGTAATTATTTACACAAAAATAGAATGAAATAGAAAAATAACCTTTTCTAGGTATAGTTGCAGAACATAGATAAAATATAAAAAATAAATAGTAAAAATCCCTTTTTTATATTCAAGGGCCTCCAACCACATATTTCCAGTGAATTTTCGATATCGATTTTTAGGAGCAGTAAAATCTTCTCACCTGTTATAGGTAAGTGGTAGAGAATCAAATAAAGCTGTCTAAATTAATATAGTAATAATGGACAAGAGGTTGTAGGAGAAAGAGACGAAGAAGATTGTTATTCATTATTTCCGCCTTGTCCGTCTGCCCCAGCGACAGTTTTACCAGAGTTATTACTTTCATGTGTATTCGTCTAGTGAGCAGGGAGCCAACAGGAAACTAAGTATTCAATTTTATTCTGTCCAAACGAAAAAAATCAGCATACTCTTTGCTGCGCGTATTTAAACAAGTAACAGTTTTTTGTGGCAGTATTAACGGTGCTTAAGTAGTATATGTAAACAATTCTTTAAACAATGATAATGCCCATAGTGTATTTCTCGTTGTTAATAATAATAATAATAATAATAATAATAATAATAATAATAATAATAATAATAATAATAATAATAATAATAATAATAATAATAATAATAATAATAATAATAATAATAATAACAACAACAACATAACAACAACAACAATAATAATAATAATAATAATAATAATAATAATAATAATAATGATGATGATGATGATGATGATGATGATGATGATGATGATGATGATGATGATGACGAGGACGACGACGATAAACACACTTTGGGCTACTCTCCGGATATAGATTTTGGATGTACCTAAAGTTGTAAAACCCTTAACACAGATCAATGTTAAACTAACTTCAGGATGTGCTAAATTTGAAGCTTAAACATGGCTTAGAACTGGATGACAATGTAAACTAGCTTTCAAGTAAATTCCTCAACCCAAACTATTCTTTACATAGAAACACTTTTAACTGTGTTCACGATAAAACGGAGACTTGAAACTTTAAAGACAATTCAGAACTGAATGACAGTGCAATACTTAACTCCCTTTTAGGAAAATCCCTCCAACCTAAATTATTCTTAATTGGAAACATTTTCGGACATTTTTATTTGCTCAGAAATGGTTGATTAAAATAGCACATGTTTAAGATATTTTGATGACAAATCAAATGCATATGAATCCTGAATTTTTGAGAATAGTCTCTGTCCTTTCAAACTTTAAACTTGTGCCTAAAACTGGATGAAAAATACATAGGCAAACAAGGGTTCTTTTTTTTCGTTTTAATTACTTAAATAAAAAAGTTAAAAACAGTTGAAATACACCACGTTTTTGAAATGGATTAAAATGTGTAAAATATATTCTCCTATCCCCATTAAGATTTACAATTCCAGAAGGATTGTCCCGGAAATTTGTGATTGTGAATTTTTAATGGCTATGAGGATGAGATTTAAAATGAAAAAGGTGGGGCGCATGCAATATCTAATAGTAAGTAGTGTAGGAAATGTGTAGCTGTCATTGAGAAAGCTGACACAACAGTTCATACCATTTGCAGTGCAGTAAAGTTGTTAGTGGCTTAAGTAAACTATTCATATATCAATTATCTATTGTATGTACACCGGGTTTTTCACTTTAAGTTATTTTCATAGCTATTAAAAATTAACATTCACAAAGGTTCAGGCCAGTGGATGGGGTTAGGCATCTGTACGAGGCTACGAGAAAAAACTTTATACGTTTTAAAAACATGGTATATTAAAATTATATAAACGTTTTAAGTTTCATTTCATTTTAGTGATATGATGCCTGTAATCCCCAATATTTAGTCTCCTCGCTGCGAGTTCGTTCCGGATTTAGAACGTTAATGTTATTTTCTTTACACTGAGATTACCTTCTTACGACAAAGTTTAAGAGAAATGTTGGATGATATTTTCTTTGGACTTACAGACGCTTACAAACAGGTATGAGCTGGCAAATCGACCTTTGAGGTGACCTGGCATAATCTACCGATAAGCTGGCTTGCCTTTCCGACGCGGCCACGAAGATGTGGCTCGGAAAACATTTGCAGTCGGCTGTACCTATGCCCCCAAGGAGGCGCCCCGGGGAGGAAGGATGAGGTGAGAGGAGACATGGTCGTCCAGATCCATCATATGCCGCCCTCTATCGGATCCCATGGACAAAGAGGGACAGAAAGAATTTTCTGTGCGTATATGATCCCTGCCATGCTGCACCTAACACCTTCGCTGACACTTGCAACCTTGAAAGAAGCAATGAGACGAATGAATGAAATAGAAGGACAGGAAATTCGATAGACGTAGTATCTTTCCCAATACTCGTCTAGCGTCCTGGGTCAGGAAGGTCGGTCATGGGAATTGAACTCACACCTCCCGAATATGAACCTCACACGTTACCACGGAGCCATCTTTCTCGGTAATATCTTGAAGAGTCTATTCTGACTTATTAACCCTCAAGTAAATATTTTAGGTCTATAATATGGTACTCCTGAATATAACTGTGGCTGAATATATGATCCGAAGGCTAGTAGAGTTACTGACAAATGGCCTGTTGAAACTTCTATCCACCCTGTTGCAGAGATGTCCATCCAGCTTATCTCCGCTTAATATCGTTTGTGCCAGTCCTGTTCTGCAGCAAATGCATTAAAAATTAACCACGCCAGGTTTTTACAACACAAGCTGGCTCGTGATTTATGGAGCGTGTGACTGGCCACGGTCACGCATTCGTAATTACCTTATGTGATATTCCCATAAATTCCATTAAAACAAGCCTTACGTTTACCAAAACATCATAAATTTGTCCACGCCCTATCTTTGCCTAACACGAAAATGCATAGCTTATATCTCCATTAATCTAAGTTATTTCATCATAAACTTAGTCGCAACAAGGGTATTTATGGACATCAAATTTGTGACCAAGATGTTAACTTTGTGCCCTAAAATTTAGTGGCAGAGTATTTATTTACTAAAGTCAACCCTGCAAAACGGCTGTATAATATATACCTGAAGACTTAAAGTAATTATAGGGGCTTTTATGCAGTTCAAAAGAACCAAATGCATCAACTAACAAAACAAAACAAGAAAAAAGTATGATGTGTTGCACTCACATGACTTTCTCTACTCTTGTACTAACCATTCTTACAAACTCTTATTCCTATATCTTCTTCGTGTTAAGATAAACATTTATACGGATTATCTTACTGCTTATTTCCTTGCAGGTGCAAGAGAAATATTAGAATACAGTAGGCTTTGTGCGATAGTCAAATTTTTAAAGCTTTGACGTTCTGTTCTTTTTGCACACTTAACATATAAAAAATGAACAATGATGTTCCATTTCACGAAAGTTTTCCGAAACTCACACACATAACAAGGAGTATCTCCGAAATGGTTCACTCTACAAGAAAATGTATTTAGACATTATTGTGTATTTTACAAGATCTACATTTTTTGTATAGTATGATTTGGTCTATCTGTAACGGTTTACCAGTTATGTAATAGTCGTCCAGAGTAAATACGAGTAGAGTGGCTATAGCCAGAAATTTCAAAATATAAATTTCATTTGTCATCAAAATATCTCAAACATATGACGTTTTAATAAAAATCGTAGAGCCATTTTCAAAAAATGAGAATTTTAGAAAAATTTTCCATGTAAAGGATCGTTTACGGTGGGCTATTTTCTTCAAAATCTTCGTGTCGCATCCTTGAAAGACATTAAACTTAAATACCAAATTTGGTTTTTAACCTACTTTTCGTTTTTGAGTTATGGTGTCCACAGCCTGACAGACAGACAGACAGACACAGACACACACACACACACACACACACACACACACACACACACACACACACACATACACACACACACGAACCTTTTTCTAAAATGATTTTTTTGGATTCAGGGGTTCTCAAAACATATATTTCCGGTGAAATGTCGACATCGAATTTTTGGGGTGGAATACAATACTTCTCCTACTTACAAGTAGAGAAAGTGAAAAACATGGGGCATAAGAGCAAGCTTGCTTGTAAGGAGAGTAATTCTTGTGAGAGTAATTCATGTCAATTCCCATTCTATAGTATATATTATCATCTTTATTGGCAAACTTGCTTTTACAAATTCTTTTCTTTAATCTACTGTGTTACCTTGTAAGATTTTTAATTCCAGGTACTTCTGTATGATACGTAGCAATTTATCTCGTTATATTTCGCATACTATTTGTAATCCACATTCGTAGCCTTTCACACAATTTAATAGTACATTCAGGAATATTTTCTTTGCTCGACCTCACATAATATATTAACCCTGTAATAATGTTCGTTGCAATATTTTTTGACTTTAAACGTTTTTGCGTAGCGTACAGCATCTGCTCCTTGCGATGCAATTTTCATAATTTTTAAGCAACGATTCAAATTTTTGTTCCTGATTGAGCTACAAATAAGTTTTCTAAGAAATATGCTGTTAATTGCTTTAAAATGTGTTCGATTGTGAGTTTTGACTTCTTCAAAATGGCATATTCAACAAGCTTCGGTTAATTTGTAGGAGTAACGGATTTAGTTACACTAATAAGTACATAGAAAGTTTTAATTAACATGTATTGGAGAGATTATTTGGAAAATGTCACTCCAAAATCTAAATTTCCTTCGTATGAAGAATTTTAAATGCTGAAAAATGTCTAAAAGATTACAAGCGAGAAAAACGCCCTGGAAAACTCATTTCCTCTTACATTCTATGTGATTTTTCGTAAAAATTGCCTAATTTATATTTAAAATCCAAAATTAGTAAGTTATTAGCATATGTATGTGCACTAACGTTTAGGATAAAAGCCTCAAGAACTTATGAAAAATGTAAGAAAGAAAAGAAAAAGTCTCAGGTACTATACCATGCCCTTTACACAGAGTTACCTAAACCATCATGTGCGTTTCTCATGTTCACTCCAAGTCAATAATACACCAAAGCTTTCCTAGAGAAACGGACTTCCTAATAATTTAAAAACCCCAAACTCTAACATTGTTGCCTAACTTTCACTGATTGCGTTCCGTTTAGTATATGTTCTGTTTACACAAAAGCATTATATAAAACTTGTTTAAATCCAGAAAATATCCTTAAATATGTGTGCAGTTAATTACGGTTACAAAGAAGCTATTCGTGTTTACTTCTTTTTAATTGAGATAAACCTTCATTACACATTTGCACAGTTTCTTTGTAAGTATAAGAAGAATACATTGGCTAAAACGATAGTCAGATCGAATCGCTAAGTGATCGCCTTAGAATTCCATACTGCTTCCATGACCACGAGAAAAATTACTATCGACTTGCCAGTAGCTAAATGTATTTGAAAAATAAAATAACAAAGAATGCCTCACAAAATTTACTTCACAAATTGTGAGCTGTAATGAGACACAAGTATGTGTATGCTTTATGCAGTAAGATTTTGTCTACCACTGTTTTACCACTTTTAATTTGACTATTAAAAATCAAGAGAACCACACAAGATATTTCCAGAAAATTCAAGATTTACACATTATTTCTCTTGCAAAAATTTTAATCACTTATCAAAACCGTTCTAGCTATTTTTGAGAAAATAAAAAAATACAAACATATTTTCATCTAACGGATAGTTTTGGTTGAAGGATTTTCTTTAAGACATTCGTTTCGTTTCCTTAAATATCAGCTTTGGTCATTATTATTATCATCATCATCATCATCATCATCATGGTCGTCGTCGTCATCGTCAACACCAAGATAAGGCAGGCTGGCCTGTTTCGGCTCAGAAAAGATCATCTTTACAGCGATGTTTAGGTCTTCCAACACTACGGTTTCCTTCAGGTTTATATTTTCCAATTATTATAGTTATTCTATTATTTGACATCCATGCTATGTGATCTGCCCAATTCTGCTTGTATATAGATATTTTACTATTTAAGTTATATATTTTTAATTCTTCTCCAATTGTGCTCTTCCTCATGTGATCTAAATGGGTATATCCAGCAATGCTTCTTAAAAACTTCATTTCAGCTGTTTCCACCATTGCTTTATCCGTTCTGTTGATTGCCCAGTTTTGGGGGAAAATATGTCAATAATGGTACGGCTATCACTTTATAAAACTTTATCATAGTTTCATTTCGAGCTTTATTTTTCAGAGTTCGTTTAAGCGTTCCATATATATTCTGCAATTTATATAATTTTTGTTTTATATCTCTATCATCATAAAATGAAATATCAGATCCCAGGCAATTAAAATGTTGTACTTGTTCTATTGTTTTACCTTTAATTATTATTTATATCTCATCTGATCTTTCCCTAGGAAAAGCATAGTACCAGCTTTGGTAAGTTTAGTACTACTCGTACAGCGGCTTTGGTTTCTGAGTCATACTATTTGCAAACACACACAAACACGCGCGCGCGCCACACATAAACACACACACACGTACACACATACACCTCAATAATTTAAGTTTCTTGTCTTAAGATTCAGAAACTGTTTATTCTATATCCTCAAATAGACGGCAACTTGCTTCAAATACCTCATTTATTAGACTCCTTAAATGTATTAACTACCTACGCATACCCTAAGAAAAGCATCCCATAATTTAGTACTGCAGCAGTGGGTAGAAGATTCGTCGAAGATGAGTCAGGCAGCATCAAAAGTTCCACACCCAGAACAGACACTATTTCATTTATATAGTTTTACATTCTCTGCTACGTACTTAGAGTAACCAAAGGAAGTGTTGTATTCTACCCAAAACCTCAATACTAGGAAATACATGCTTTCGACTCTCTAAATCCAGAATACCATCAATATAAAACTATAATTTACCATGTATAACAGAGGTGGTGGTTGTTGATGTTGATGGTGATATACTAGTTTTATGGTTCTTTCACAGAGGTAGGACCGTCAAGATTACATCAGCGTCCCCCGTTGTTACGAAATGTCCTGCAGGATCTTGCTTACACATACCAGTAAATCGACCTGCATGGGTCTGTCGCCTTTAAACTCACTTAAACGTCACCGACCTGAACCAGTGTCAAACCTCAACCTCGGACAGAGAAAGCAGGGCATATGATCAAGGTTTACATAGCATTGCCTCAGTTAGAGACCTGCAGTGTCAGAAAAAATATGTCTGTTATTGTACTATAACTCATATGAACAAATAGTACCATATGATTTAAATAATCACTGGAGATGCTACTAGAGCCAATGCAGACATTATCAACATAGCTGAAAAACATGGGAAGGGCAGATAAAATGTTAACTGTAGACGTGTAGTGATTTTTGGTGAGGGTGTTGGACCTATATAAAACAATTTCGAAAATTGCAAACATTCCACTCACGCATCGTGTTGTTGCTCACATGTTTTACATATCCGGAACGCCATGTTGACTGATGAATGACGTAATGTCCCCCGCATTAATTAGTTCACCGCACCCCTCTGCATCGCTGATAATATCTAATCAGATTTTCCCGATACCCATGGAATGCCGCTGCTATAAATTCTAGTGGAGCTGTTTAATTCGGCAGACGTGCTGGCTATAGGATTGTGTGTTCCTGCCATTGCATTTCTAGATGAATTAACTCTATTACGCTATTGCCTTTGAATGGTCCATTTCCCCATTTCACAGTCGCTTACGTGTCCGCTGGAAGCCGTTTCACGCCTTTGTCGGACATGACCGGAAACTTTGCCACTCTTTTACCTGTCCATTTCCGATGTAGAAATTGTGTGTATCATCCAATTGCTCCGACCTTACGACATCCTCCTGCATATCGTCACTAGCATTTAGAACCATCATCTATTTTAAGTCATTGAAGAGTTATTGAGGTCTGCAAAGTGACTCAGTCACCATCACCTACCCCAAATTTGTCGTTTTAATTTTAGGGTGCAAGTACTAATCCGTTTCGGGTATAGTTTATTAAGCACTTTAAGGACACTTCTGTGAGTAGCAATTCTGTTCGTCCAAAACTCCAGGCCCAGGCAAAAACGTTACGATTGGTATGTCTCAGATATGGTGATAGCGAATTTAGCCCAAATTTACAGATAGCCTAAAACGTACGGGTATTACTGAGCTTGCACAGAGCTCTTACGCGGCCAGGGATGTGTCTAACACTGAGCAGCCAGAATCTATGCTGGCATTTCTACAGATCCGCAAAGTGGCATTCGCGATTGCCAGCCCCTGAAAGTTCAGGGGAGAAGATCTACGTAGTAACGTCATGAAACTACCGGCTTCCTCAGCACGTACCAGTCACAGCAAAGAGTATAATGGTCTAAACCATAAAACAACCCAAGGTGCACTTGTCTGTAAGGAACAACGGGAACAACAATTTCTTGTGACACCTCAAAGAGAAAACTCAGATGCTTCTTTGTTCAAAAGTTTTACTAGCGACCTTCAAGAGTAACGCAAAGTCTACAAATTTCAGAGTATACACGTCTCAGATCGTTTGCTATTAATATTGAAATATTTATGTGTGAATATTTTTTCCCAACTAAAACCAGTGAAATCAAACTAAAGGTCTCGCCTTTCTGATTAAGCATTTTCTTCAAAATTAAATCACTTATAGCTAACTGTGATATTTCTGTAGACCTTGCTACTCGTAGTTTAATAAAGTAAATTCACACACCGTAACCTGTTCATTTAACTGTAGCTATTTATAATGCTGCACTGTATATCAAAGCCGCTCCGTCTAGTACTCCTCTCTCTGAACCTACCTGCTATTCGGTGCAGTATTCCTAATGACATCACAAAGTTCTTATTTTGCGGGCTTCTGCATTTGTATATCAAAACAAGCACATAGAGCAAAAGTAGCCCTCTGCCATGAAAAAGTCGACATTGTTTTCTCGTGTTCATTGATGCTTAGTGACATTGTGGCTTTATTCAATTTTCACTGTGACTTCAGTAATTTGATTTAGTAAAATGTTCACAGTCGCTTCACTTTTCCTAGCGCGTAACGACCTAATGAAACACGTATTAAATAGAAACTTCTCTCATCAGCACACTCGCTGGGTGTCGAACATAATACCTCTCTAATCCCTCGCAGTGGCAGCACTCACTACACGCCACAACTGTGCTTAAATCGCAAACAGAAAGTCACATAAATACCAAACTTGGTATTAAAGTCCATTACCTTCCGAACATGTACAAAGATTTTCAAAAATATACCACAGACCAAACTGCCTTTTACACGGAACATGTTTTCGAATGTTTTTATTTTCTGAAAGGTGAGTCAATTAAAATAACACATAATACATTTATATATTATTGATTACAAGGTTATGACTTTTAGGATAATTGGTTTCACAGATATTCCTTCCGACGTTTCCTTGATTGCTCCTGACCTCATCTTCCTTTTGATCTATAGGTCAATATTTTCTCAAAGATGCGTTTATAATCCATTCCTTCCAGATGCTCTAACCACTTCTTTTTAAAATGATGTGTTCTTTCCTCCATATAGTTCTCTTCTTGTATCTTCCTTCTAATTTCCTTCCTAGTTTTTCCATTAAGAAATTTATTTGTTATGCCGCAAATGTGTTGGAATATTGGAAGTATATTTCTGCTTTCACTTATAGGTAATTTCAGACAGTAACTATTTGAAGTTTGTAGCTTATTCTATAGCAGTATTATATAAAACAACTTTGATTTAAGGCTATTTACAATTTAAGATCTCTTGCTTTGTGCTCTGAGATTTTAAAGTTCTAATTTTTTGTAGTTTATATATTGATTTCTGCACATCCTTTTCACTTTTGATTAGACAGTTACATGGAAAATAACATGTATTACATCTTGAATTGGTATCTAAGTTTGGTATCTAACCAAGATTTATTTTGTTCACAGTCACACAAACACATCGATGTACGTACTTTTTCTAAAAGTGACTCATTTTTAGATTCAGGGGATCTCAAAAGGAGTATTTCCAGTGAAATGTCTGTACATTATTTTTGGGTCGAATACAATACTTTCTCTATTTACTGTAAGTAAGCAGTAGAGGAACTGAACATGTAGATGGTCATTCAGTTGTTTCTCGCGATTGCATGGAAAGAGTATGGCATTTAAAGGCCAGCGTATTACGCCAATTTTTAAACATTTGATTGTCACTGTTCCCTTTGTCTCTATAAAAATATGTGATGTAACTATTTCGATAAAATCTTATCTTAAGCAAACAAACTTTCATAAAAATTGCTTGTGTGCTCCTATAAAAGTGTGCATAGTTATGTGTGTCTGTTAACAGCATAACAAAAAAACCAAAAGTTGGTTAAATAGTAAATCTGGTATTTAAGTTCGGCGTCTTCAAGCATACATACAAGAAGTTACAAGAAAATTCCCTCTCCACAGACCACACTTTACATGGAAGATTTTTTTTTTAAAAAAATGTTGATTTTCTTGAAATGACTAGCGATTTTGATCAAAATACCATACATTTTAAATATTTAGACAAACGAAACGTAACCTATAGCTTGAGTTATCTAGGAAAATCCTCAGAAGTACTCATTATGAATGACTCTTACATACCTAGTAAACTATAAGAGATAAATACAATATTGAATGAATGAAAATAGCCTGCGATGTCCCATTGAGTGCAAAGGCCTCCTACAAGTAGGGGTAGCTGCTTTAAAACACTCACACGGTGAGCTAGTCCGCGTAAGAGGGTATCGTACATAATACGCTAAACACTGGATTGCACACTTAATTATTGTTGTTCTAGTTCTTTCCGTTTCTGTCTGTTTCTGACTATGGAGGTCCACTGTCTTCCTACTTGTTTTCTGAACAAATCCGACCATTTGCGTCTTGGTCTTCCTGGGAGTCTCTTGCCGATGTAAGGGTCCCATGTGGTAGCTCGTGCTGTCCATCTGTCATCTTGCAGTCTCATCACGTGGCCGCCCCATTTTCACTTGGTCTTCGTAGCCTGTTGTGCTATGTCTACTGTTGCTGACATCTTGTGTATCAAGGTGTTTGATATTCTATCTTTCATAGAGATGCCAAGAATCTTCCTCTGCATTTTCCTTTGGCATATCTGTAGAGTGTTTCTCTCTTTGGCTTTGAGAGCCCATGTCTGACAACCGTATAATAGCACTGGGAAAACAGCTTTCGAGTGTCTCCATTTTGAGTCTCCTATTCAGGGATTTGTCCATAAATATGAATTTTAGGGCCCAGAAAGCTTTCCAAGCTAGTACACAAGGGCGCGCAGCCAACCACTCCAAATACAATCTTACTAAACAAAAAATGTAACTTATTTCAAATGCAATTTCTTCGTAAAAACCACTTTTGAGGCACAATATTTGTTTGAATTTTTCAATAATTATACATTTCTCAGATATGAATATATTCTTGTTTTGTCTCCTGGCTGTGCAAAGAGAACGGAATTTCAAAGACTTCACATAACGACCAGCTCTTAAGAGATCTGACTACCGCTTAAAGCCTACTGCATTCTTCTATTCCCATTATGCATATAAGAAACCATGTAATAAGACCATTTCTTCAAAGTCTACCTTGATTAACATGAAGTTGATGGAAATTTTAAAAATATTTTATACAAAAAATCTAATTTATAACATGCAAGGGTATCATTATTCAACGAAGCCTTCGTGGCCTCGTCTTGTTTCTCTTTCTTTACCCCTGTCCAATGATTAACCGGTATTTACGCTACTTGCTGCAATAAGCGGACTAATAACCAATGACATGTACGTGGCTAGATTATTGGTCTATTGCAAGCTGATAACACAATTCGACGAATATATGCTAAATACTATATTCTAAATACTATATACTAAATAGTACATAAAATACACTATCTACAATTTATGTATGTTTTGATGCCACACAATAAAGGCGGTTTATTAAATAAATATTAGAAGAAAACCTTTCATTCGAAGGCAAAAGGCTTCGTTACAATCTCTTAAGAGCTGATCGTTATATCTTAAAGCTATTTCGATGTGA
Source organism: Tenodera sinensis (assembly GCA_030765045.1). Classification (NCBI taxonomy): domain Eukaryota; kingdom Metazoa; phylum Arthropoda; class Insecta; order Mantodea; family Mantidae; genus Tenodera; species Tenodera sinensis. Next base: position 80,818,518 of record CM060969.1, on the reverse strand, counting down.
GTTTTAATTCGAGTATAAATACAAGGCGAATTTATTTTTCAGTGTAATATTGTATTATGTTTACTATAAAGCTTTTATATGTTTTTGTAACTCTAATGACAAAGTTAAAGTGATATATATATATAACAGAGTCGCTTAGCCCAATAAGTGCCGTTTGTTTAAAGTAACATTAACAATCCTTTCGTAACGGGCATAAAAACTTTACGATAAATCTAAGGAAAATGAAACCTGGCATACTTACCAGGCCAGGTGTATCTACTCCTCCCCCTATACCTTCTCCTCATTACAGCGCCACGCCGTTAGCCCCGTATTACAACTGTTAGCAGTTCACTGGTCTGTAGTTATGCCTCACTCTTACGAGACACCTTTAAAAACAGGGAGATGCTCTCAAATGGTGCATTTAGCTAAATTCGCTTCCTCTATACAAGAATAAGCAGAAAAAGTCAAGCAAGTGTACACATCAGACTTTTATTATCTCTACTGGTAAGTAGAGGAAGTATTGTATTCCTCCCAAAAATTCGATGCCGAGACTTCGCCGAAAATACATGTTTTGAGACCCTCTGAATCTAAAAAGGTAGTTTTAGGTCCGCGCGCGCGCGCGCGTGTGTGTGTGTGTGTGTGTGTGTGTGTGTGTGTGTGTGTGTGTGTGTGTGTGTGTGTGTGTGTGTGTGTGTCTATCACTCTATGGACAGAATTCAAAAACGAAAAGTCGGTTAAAAACCAATGTTGGTATTTAAGTTCAATGTCTTTCAAGGATGCGGCACGAAGATTTTGAAGAAAATAGCCCCACCCTAAAGTAGCCTTTACTTGGCAAGTTCGAAAATTTTGATTTTCTTGAAAATGGCTTTATCGATTTTGACTAAGATATTTTTATGGCAAGTGAAACGTATATTTTAAGTTTTCTGGCTATAGCCTATGTAGTCCTATTTATTCTGGACGACTTTTGCATAACTGGTAAACCGTTAGAGATAGACAAAATCTTACTGTACAAAAATGTAGATCTTGCCTAAATACACAATTTATGTACAAATAAATTTTCTTGTAGGGTGAACCATTTTGGAGATATTCCTTGTTATGTGAGTGAGTTTAGGAAAAAAAATCTTTGATGAAATGGAGCATCGTTGTTTATTTTTTATAAGTGTGCAAAGAGAACGGAAGCTCAAAGCTATAAAAGATTTGACTATCGCATAAAGCCTGCTGTATTGTAATATTCCCCTTGCACCTACAGGGAAATAAGCAATAACATAATTTGTACAAATGTTTATCTTAACTAACACGAAGATATAGGAATATGAGTTTGTAAGAATGGCTAGTACAAGAGTAGAGAAGGTCATGTGGGGGCAGCACATTAGATTTTTATTCATGGGATCTCGAAACATATTTAGGTGTAACCTTGATATCTAAGTTTCCAACAAGCATAATAATTCATTTGATTACTATAAGTAGATGCCAGAGAAGGTAAACTTGTGTGGAGAAATGTACCAAAATGTATGTATTTCCAGCAGGGACTACCCGCCCGAACGAGCGTCATGATATAGCAGTTTGGTTGACAAGAGATGATCTTGGCAAGTCTCGGGACGAGACGCGACGCGACGCGACGCGACGCGACGCTATGGCTGCAGCGTCGTGACGGAGTAGCTGACGCCCGGAGGGACCGAGAGGTTGGGATGTTTCTGACGGCGCAGTGATCGATGATGTTGTTAACCTCGTGCCTTCTCTAGTTAATGTTCTGTTGGCCTATTTCGACTCGCGGTGTACCCGTTCATTTCCCCTCTTTAATATTCACCCTTCTGTCGGTTAATTTGTGTCAGCACTAAGTGTTTATTGATATAGGAGCAAACTGATGCAGTGGTGGAGATAACACAAACGTGGTCATCAAGATAATAACACTATATGCAATGCTAATTAAGCTTACCCAGCTAAAGGGGGTCATGCAAGTTGAGCACAATGGTCAAAAATTACTGTCTCTCATTGGAGTCGAGAACAGATCCAGTACAATTGCTAGGTTCAACGATTGTAATAGATTAGCAATAGTAGGGCTTAAGGGCGTAATACAGCCGTAGTCATTAGCACCCGATTATAGTAAATTCTCTGTTATGAAGCATTCAAACACGAGATGGAAAAGCAAACAGAACATGTACCTTTACTCTATGACGAACGTAGAACCTCGACATAGGATGATCTTTTGTACCTATGCCCTGATGGGGCGCCCCCGGGTGAGGTAAGGGAGGGTGACATAAGAGGATAGCGTTGCCTGTCTTCTGGAGAGATGACATCAGCGGACAGGGTCCTAAGAGCTACATAATGAAACTCCCCGGTGGCGACTCGTACAACCACATCCCATCCTCCTTTCATGCTTTCACACTCCGTGGCAACCCTGATGTTCAGGCTAACTAGAATGAAAGGTAAAGAAACTGAAAGGTAAAAAGGAAATTCTATCTCAACTGCTCGAGTTTGTTGAAGCTCGGTTAGTGGAAATTGTTCGAGCCTGAACCCAACCGTGCTCATTAAACTCTATCTTTGGTGTCTGTGGCGCAAGGATTAAGGTTCAAAATCCCGCATCCTTGTTTGTAAATTGGTGTAAAGTTACAGAAGTGAAACAGAAAGATAATCAGGAAAAAGTACAAAAGAAATACAAGAACAAGGAACCACCATGAAAACATACCTGGTGTTACTTTTACATAACTTGCTCTACTCACTTTCCTGCAGACATTCCTAACAGATCATCATCATCGTCATCGCCATCATCGTCATCATCATCATTATTATATTTACATCTTGTTAATCAAGATAAAATTATAATTCACTTTCGCATTCTTACACCCTACAGCATATAAGCAAACTGAGTCAATTTTTAAAGAGCGTGTCGCAATAAAATTGAAAAACTATGCAATACAACAAAAGTATGAGCATTTGTAAATTGAAACCAACAGCAAAGAATATCTTGGTACTTTTTGATTCCACTAAAATATTATTTGGCATAAATTGTGTGCTTTAAAGATTTCTACGTTTTTTTTTTTTTATTTTATTTTTTTTTTTTTTTATTATTATTATTATTTTGGAGGTGGGGTAGGATTTTGTCTGTGTATTAGAACGGTTTACTCATGAAATGAATGAAGGGGACTTCAGAGAACATTTGTCATGAAAATTTCTTAAGCATTGGTGTCTTAATAAAACTTAAAGGATAATTTGAGGTGGGGGATCTTCTTGTGGCAGGCATCTCTATGGCCTCTGTACCTGTGGCGGTATTATCCTGTGGTTCGTCATCCCTTCCTTCAAGAGAGCAGTAGCCACAATAGATCTATGTAGGGGCCAGTGCATGAGATGTTCCTTTCTATATAATTTATACGCATAACCTACAAAATTCCCGGTTTCGACTCCCGCTGCCTTCCGTTCATCTCAAAACCCATTTCCAGCAACCAGCAACAGAGATCAGGTCGTACAGGTTCTCCTGTACGGTATGTCGTGTTTGCACAGCAAGTAGCCACTAATGCGACTTTATCTGTGCAGTATTGGAGGTTGTCCTTGTGTTGTCATGCTTTTGTGTCCTGGGCAATGGTTTCTTTCTGTATAACTAATTTAGGATACAGAAAGGGGGTAGGAATATGTGTTGGGGTAATGATGTGTTAAAACCCATTTCCACTGCAACTTTAGATAATATACCAATTTACTCTCCCTTTATAGACATATTTTTGTACATTCGCACAGCTAAAGATGGCTAATTTGCACACAGTCACAAAGCACACGAAAAAGTTAACGAAATCTAATATTTTCACTTCCCTCCATATTTACGCTGTATTGCAATAAACTGCCATTTTCCTGCAACGAGAATGCCCGCCTTATTTCGCAGTCAGTGAAAAGTAACGACGAATTATTAACGCCTTATTTCGTAGTCAGTTGTTACCCGTAGCACGAACTACTAAGTTTGTGTTACTTGAACAAGTTGGATTATTTTTATTAATAAACGAATGCTTTCACGGCGGAGTCATAAGTTGTAAAATACGTTTCCGAGTTAAGAGGCCGTGGTCCACTGCGGCAAGCGAAACGTCTGGGAGTGGAATGAAGAAGCCCAACCTCTGAACTCGGAAGCATATTTTACAAATTGTGGATTATTTTTTCTGATCGCTGGATAAACTGAGATAATCTACTGTAACCTCAACCATGAAGGATGACACTTCAAATCAGAAATGTTACTCTTTCAATTTATTTCCATAGTTATTTATTAACTAATGATGCACTAACGTATACATCTTTTCGTATAAACCAAAACTTTTGTAACTACTATCTGCACAGCTGTAAAACATCCATATGTTTGACTCATCTTTATGCGTTTTCTTAATTTAGACTTTATGATTATAATTTTCTGATGAGGAAGACACAGCAAAAAGTACTACAATGCATTCTAAATATCCACATTTCGTGCTGTAAGGTATAATATTGTACTATAGGACAACAATGTCGCGCTCACTTGAGAAGCAGTGTAGTGCAGTATAATTGCATTTATGCTCGACCATGCCATAATGTAGCGCTTATACGTCACTGTAAGGGATCTCATTACATACACTTCAAAAGCGCGCCTGTTCATAACACTACTGCTGTACAGCAATCAAGAGAAACGCGTCTAGTCGTCTGTTCACATTGCCCCACAGCTGAAAGCGAAACCAAACGAATATTTTGAAGAAAATTTCTCCATCCTAAACTACCCTTCACATGAAAAATGTTCGAAAGTTTTTATTTTCTCAAAAATGGTTCTAACAATGTTGATTAAAATGCCATATGTTTGAGATATTTTTACGGAAAGTGAAATGTATATTTTGAATTTTCTAGCTATAGCCCATGTAGTCCGGTTTACTCTTCACGACTTTTGCGTAACTGCTAAACCGTAAGCGACAGACCAAATCTTACTATAGAAAAAATGTAGATCTTGCTAAAATACACAATTTATGTCGCAATAAATGTTTTGTAGAGTGAACTATTTCGGAGATATGCCTTTGTATGAGTTTCGGAGAACTTATACTTCTGTCGACTGAAACATTGTTATTCATTTTTCTATATGTTAACCGTGCAAAGAGAATGGAGTTTGAAAGATTTAAAAGATTTCACCATCACTTAAAGCCTACTGTATTCTCATATTCCCCTTGCTCCTACACGGAAATAAGCAATAAGATAATTTTTGCAAATGTTTATCTCAACTAACACGAAGAAGATATAAGAATTACAGTTTGTCAGAGTAGAGAAAGTCATGTGAGTGCAACACATAGATTTTTTCTTTTTAAGCTGTATTTCAGTCCAGCTAAAGGAGTGTTTACATATAAGAAAATAGTCCCTTGCTGATAAACCACACTTCATACAAAACTTAATGAATTGCAGTTTGCATTAACTACAACATTTGGATTGAAAACGAGAACGTGAATGCCTCGGTTCCACAGAATCTTCTCCGGCAGCTCTAGCCAGTGGTGGTCGTTTTTCAATTTGCCACCCACTCAACATGAACTTTGTCCAACGCTGAAGTGGTTTGGATACTCGTGTGATGCAAAATTGGAAAAGTTGATGGCAGAGAGTCTCTCCGAAAGTTTACCTCACCTTAAAAAGGCAAATGTCAGCTAATGGCTTTCAAGGGCCTACCAACTCCTGCCTCATTTATGCCATCATTCAGATGACTGATTTTTTCGCTCTCCCTTTTTTCCTTTCTTTTAAGCCTTTAACCTCCGGTTCTGTAAAACATTTTGAGGTAGTGAATGAAATTAATTACGAGGCCAAGTTATTATAAAAATCAACTTCCTTGTGCTGAAACCACTGCAATCAAATTTTGATACCATGTAAACCACAAAAATAATAAGGAGAGCTTCGTTATTCCTTTTAAAACACTGTTCTTAATTTGGTTTTTACTTCCAGTTACGCAATGGGCAGCTAAAGGAGTTAAAGCAGATTATGCATCTAATTCATTAAACATTTCATGTGTTTAATTTTCATACACATTTCATTTCTTTCCGGTAATTCACGGGTGGGACATGCTCAGTGCCCCAGTGAAAATAGCATTACAGTATTAATAATAATAATAATAATAATAATAATAATAATAATAATAATAATAATAATAATAATAATAATAATAATAATAATAATAATAATAATAATAATAATAATAATAATAATAATAGGAGAGTAACAACAACAATAATAATTCACAGTACGTAACCATGTATTTTCTCTGTGGTTGCTGAAATGAAATTAAATGACACTAACACCTAATAACTAATTAACAAAGTAACAAAAGAATAATTGTAAGCAAATGTTAAGTATGTCACGTTATTTTGCAATTACTTTAGTTTTGCTGTACATATACTCTGGTTCAAGTACAACCAAATTCATTTATGGTGATGCATCAAAAAACATGAAATAGCCCCTAGGGTGTGTAGGAAAGATTGGAAAGGTAGAATCACTCGAAAAATTTCAATGCCGCAGTTGGAATTTGAACCTGTTGTTTCAGACACTGCGCTAGCATGGCAACCTACCGGCACAACATTAAATTCCCCGCATATGTTCCAGGTAAAGAGGTAATCTCATGTGAGTTTGAACACCCTTCTAGTTACACGATGATAGTGAACACGAGGTTTATTGCTAAAATAAATTGCCTTAAATAGTTGTTACATATTTACGATAAATTTTACGATATTTAAATAATCTATCAGTAGATTAGGACTCCTCTATCAATGAATTTCCCTCCTAGGAAGTAAACTAGTTTTAAATATGCATGTCATTAGTGCAAAAGTCTGATATGTTGCACTCACAATACTTTCTCTACTCTTGTATTCTTACAAACACTTATTCCCCTATCTTCTTCATGTCAGGAGATAAACATATTGAGGCATTATATTATTGGTAATATTGTTGTAAGTACAGGGGGAATATGAAAATACAGTAGGCTTTGAAAAGTCTGATATGTTGCACTCACAATACTTTCTCTACTCTTGTATTCTTACAAACACTTATTCCCCTATCTTCTTCATGTCAGGAGATAAACATATTGAGGCATTATATTATTGGTAATATTGTTGTAAGTACAGGGGGAATATGAAAATACAGTAGGCTTTGAGGATAGTCACATCTCTTAAAACTTGTCACTATGTGAAGCCTTTGAAATTCTGTTCTGTTTACATGATCAACAGATAAAAAAGTGAATAACAACCTTCCATTTCAGAAAACTGTAAGTATCGCAAAACTCACACAAATAACAAGGAATATCTCCGAAATGGTTCAGTTCACAAAAAAGATGCACATGGACATAAATTGTGTGTTTTAAGGACATCTACACTTTTTGTATAGTAAGATTTGGTCTATGGTCTATTTGGTCTAATTTGCTCTTATGGTTTACCAGTATGAAAAGGTCATCAAGAGTAAACATAACTACATGGGTTACTGCTAGAATTTAAAATATACGTTTCATTTGACAAAGAAACATCTTAAACATATGGCATTTTAATCAGTCGTTAAAGCCATTTTTGAGAAAATGAGCATCTTTCCAAAATTTTCCACGTAAAGGATAGTTTAGGCTGGACGAATTTTCGTCAAAATTTTCGTGTCGCATCCTTAAAATATATTATACTTAAATACCAACTTTGTTTTTTAGCCGACTTTTCGTTTTGGAGTAATATTGTTCACACACACATACACACACGCACGCCTAAAATGCTTTTTTTATCCAGGTTAAATTAAATTATTTTGTTCTTTAACAACGCTGTCAATTGCCAGGATCACATCAGCGTCGCCGGTGGAGTTCTTTAACATGCCAATAAATCTACTGACATGGAGCTGTCGTTTTTAAGCACTTTTTATCCAAGTATCCCTAGACATATATTTCCGCTGAACTCTCGACATAGAATTTTTGGGTTGGGTACAATACTTTCTCTATTTATTATACGTAGAGGAGAAAGTAAAAGTTAGCTTAATGCGTTCCTTAATAAATAAATGTTTATGGTCTTTGCGATAATATATAGCTTTATTTGTGAAATGAAATTTGCATCTATATTTTCAATTATCCCATAGCAAACCTACGTATATCAAACTGAGACAATAAGGAACGTGAATGTAGCCTTGGCTCATTAAAACTTAGGCTTTCTTTATAAGTATTGTGATTCAGCGGGTATGGCGCAAGGTTATTGGGAGGTCAAATAAATAAAATAAATAAATAAATAAAATCGAAATATTTTTATCCCGATATCTAGGTTACTACACCGAGAGACATATTCAAACTTTAACATTTATTACATAAGAGCAAAACCTTTTACATTTAATTTACATTTAATGTTTCAGATAAAAACTACAAACTATTGCAATGGCTAATAAAATAAAAACTTTAAAAGAAACATGCAGACGTTGGTTGAGAGCTCATTAAATTTTTATCACTTTTGGTAATTGCTTATGTGTAATTACAACTCAGTAAATTTAAAACAATTTTTCTCGTATTTTAACTATCTTTATTATATACTCTTTACCACGCTTCAGAATTTATAGAAGTTTCGCTGTCTCGAACTTTCTGAAACGGCGTGGAAATATCCAATCGCTATAATTATAAGCAAGACTCTTACAAGTTAAATCAGTGAGTAGGGGAGTGAGTTAGTGAGCAATTCAGCCAGCAACGAGTGGATTTCTGTTGCGAAGTGTCAGCGAAAATTGAACGGGTTATTAAGGGAACACTGAAGTCATATTTCAGCCTATTTAGTCAAAAAATCGATTTTTGGATTTTTATTGCAAAAGAATATTGAAGAATATATCAGCGAAGCTTTAATCCCATAGGGAGAGGCGAACAAATCTTTAGGATGCCATTTTTAAAGTGCCTCTGCCTCTGCCCTTTAAATGGCCATGCTCAAACTTCCATTTCAACTTTAAACTCGTTCTCGGAAACCATTTTGTTGTTACTTTCTGATATTCAGAATCTAATTTCTCCCACAAAAATTTAACTAGAAATCTAAACTAATATATGAGTTTGAAATGTTGATATATTGGTTATAATTTAAAAAATAATTAGTATGAAAATGCGCTGTTTTATGACATTTTTACACTTTGCAGTATTAAAAAAATTATAAGAAAATCTTTTCATTATATGAAAATGTCCATCGTTTAATTTGTTCATAGGTAATAAAAGATATAATTTTATAATATCAACTTTATAGTTCAACACCTGTTGGAGGAGATTTTAATTATACCAATAAAATGTATATAAATTAATTAATATATCAATCCTGCGATGAGATACTGGAGTAAAATTTGGTACATCAATTTCTTTAGTTGCTAGTAATGCCTGTGGAAAACATTAAGCCTCTAACTTCAATACTTGAGATAATCACCTTTTTCACTTCGGTGTACACTTACGAGGCAGTGAAAATTAAGTGAAATGAGTTGAAAACTGGACAAAGTCACAGTATGAAATACAAAACCATGATGCATATATATTAAAGATATTAGACTTCAGTGAGCTTTGAAACTGCAATAATGCCAAGCACATTTTCAACAGCGTGAGTAACAAAATACTTTGATACAGCTTTGCAAGACCACCTCCATAGCGCAGTTGATTGCATGCTTGCCTCTGGCGCGGAGGACCCGGGTTCGATCCCTGGTACCAGCATGGGAGCTCCGAAACAGGGTTGCTCTCAGCCTCACTTGATCCCGGGATGGGGGGGGGGGGATTTGAGGAGCTACTTGAATAAATAAGTAGCAAACTGATCGGGAGGGATCGGGGCGCTAACCATGTCCTACTCTCCAGTATTGCACCCCACCCATGACGTCTGTAGTGGGCACACAGGTGGGGAACGCAGCGGCCGGGCGGTAAGCTTGACCTCCGAAGGGCTTTTACCTTAGGGGTTGTTATTATTATTATTATTATTATTATTATTATTATTATTATTATTATTATTATTATTATTATTATTATTATTATTATTATTATTATTATTATTATTATTATTATTATTATTATTATTATTATTATTATTATTATTATTATTATTATTATTATTATTATTATTATTATTATTTTATTATTATTATTTTATTATTATTATTATTATTATTTTATTATTATTATTATTATTATTATTATTATTATTATTATTATTATTATTATTATTATTATTATTATTATTATTATTATTATTATTATTATTATTATTATTATTATTATTATTATTATTAGTATTATTAGTATTATTAGTATTATTAGTATTATTAGTATTATTAGTATTATTGTTGGCTGTTATTATTATTATTATTATTATTATTATTATTATTATTATTATTATTATTATTATTATTATTATTATTATTATTATTATTATTATTATTATTAACGTTATTATTACCATGATTATTATGAATATTTATCATTACTATTACTGTGACTATTATTACTATTATTACTATTATTATTTGTATTATTATTCTTACTATTACTGTGACTATTATTATTATTATTATTACTATTATTATTATTATTATTATTATTATTATTACTATTATTACTATTCTTCTTCGTATTATTATTATTATTATTATTATTATTATTATTATTATTAATATTATTATTATTAATATTATTAATATTATTAATATTATTATTATTAATATTATTATTAATATTATTATTAATATTATTATTATTAATATTATTATTAATATTAATATTATTATTAATATTATTATTATTAATATTATTATTATTAATATTATTATTATTAATATTATTATTATTAATATTAATATTATTATTAATATTAATATTATTATTAATATTATTATTATTATTAATATTATTATTAATATTATTATTATTAATGTTATTAATATTATTATTATTAATATTATTATTAATATTATTATTATTATTATTATTATTATTATTATTATTATTATTATTATTATTATTATTATTATTATTATTATTATTATTATTATTATTATTATTATTATTATTATTATTATTACAGCTAGAGTACGCATTATGCATATTACATAAACGTTAATCTGAGGTGATATTGCACCATCTTCTCTAGAGCACACTTTCTGCACTCCTTTTAGCTGAAATCTTTCAAGTTAGTAATATCCCAACGGCGAGGCAGATATTGCGCATGCCCGCGTTTCTCTCCCTCGTTTTTCTTTGAAAAGCTTTAGCTTGCTCTAGGGAAGACTTGCTTTGAAGTCGCCTCGACATTGTCTCTATTTTGAGTGATGTAACGCTCTATTGTGTTTGTTCTTTTTTAGGTAAGACGTAAGCTGTGACGTACCAGTGTAAGAAGAATGCTTCGGGAGCTCATGGTGAGTCAGCGCTGACTATGCACTGGCATTGATTATCTCGAGATAAAAGCCTTTAACTGTTTACACACTCTGCTGCTGAAGTCACGTGGGACGGACCCAGTTTCTTCCGTACTTTCAGATTTAAAAGTAAAGGTGAGGTACTATTGCGTATAGTTCCAGTATTCCAAATAGGCAATACATCTCACGTCAAAAGAAATAAGATCTGATGTGGTGAACTCACATGACCTTCCCTACTCTTGTACTAACCATTCTTACAAACTGTTGTTCGTGTATCTTCTTCGTGTTAGTTGAGATAAACATTTGCAAAAATTAGCTTATTACTAATTATTGTTACACAATTTAACAACATGGGAACGACCCCCATCCTTTTATTACAAACTATTTTTATTCTAACCCGCAATTCTGCCCTTTCTTCTCAGATAATAACGAATGTAGGTATAAGCGATATAATGATGTTATTGTGGGAGCTGGCGAAAAGTATAAATAAATCACTGCTGTCAACATAAATAATTTAATTTATTTGGTCTAACGCTCTCATTCTTTGAAAAAATTGCCATTGTTTGCAAGTTTTCCAGCATAACAGTCTGTTATTTCCGCTCCAAGGTTTTCCAAATGCGCTCAACTCAACTCTCAAAGGTGTTCAGAATTCACTGTAGCGTAGCTGTTGCATAGCATGCAATTTGGATAATTAATTACATTCATGTGATAGTAGTGTTCATCATGAAAATCATGATGCGTCTGCGGACGGAATGTTGCAAGAGATTCTCCCCTTTATAAATGGCTTTGTATATTACTTTCTCTACTGCGTAAAGTATGTACGGGGATTGTTGCATGCTACCCAAAAATAAGCAGTGTTAGAAAAAAAAAAAAAAAAAAAAAAAAAGCTTCGTGTGTCTGTCTGTGTATGTGTCTGCTAAGTCAGAAAAGTCGTTACACTTGAGGTATAAGTTATCCAGTATTCCCTTCCTCCTCATAAAACCTAACTTTTGTTGACTTGCTCTCACGTAAGACTAATCATCTAGAATACTTTCTCGTTTCGGACTTCTTCAAAAGTACTAAAAATTAGATGTAACAGTGACTCATCATTTTTGGGAAAACATTCTGATGCAGCACTAGCAGCCACATTAAGAGAATGGAAATTACAACCAATAACAATTTCATCATTTTCCTTCAGATACAAAAGAATTGCGTTCGCCTATCATGACATTGGTGTTATCACCACAGTAACCAACAATGTTCTCAATACACAGACAATGGCTTGATAGACAGGTTTTGGACATAAAAAGATTCTCCGTTATAGCGACTTTAATTTGGAGATAGTCCAGGAGAAGACTGCTTCATGAAAGTCCATCATCGGTGGTAGGCATCAGGACAATATCTAGACTTTTAGCACTTCCTAAATATGCACTTTCGTCAGTGAAAATTTAAAATACTTTTCCTTTCGAGGATTCACATTTTTTTCCTCTACGCCTCTGCCAAACACATTTGTAACTACACACTTAACTTTTGTTTGATTAAAATCCATACCCTGCACAATGATGGAATCTCTTATGTAATTCACTGAAGTGATTCATGGAATTGAAGCTGTGAGTGTAGGGGTCCATCTACAAACGGTAACATTTTCTTTTCCGCAATTTTTGCGTTAGTTGTGTTTCATTACACATACTGAGGAAACTGTTAATGAAGTAACACTTATATTTAATGCTAAAACTTCTAATGAGGGAAATTCTTAGTTAAAAGCAGAAATGCATAGGCAAATGACCTTGAATTCTTGCAATTGAACGTTTTACTTGAAAAGATCCCTTAATTTCTTTCGAGTTGAAAAATACCTACGCCGAGGGAGAAATCGCTCAACCTTCATACATATATACATCTTTCAAACATGTGACACAAAGATTTTCAAACAATCCCCCCTCAAACTACCTTTTACATAGGCAATTTTTTAAAAAAATGTTTTTTCAAAAATGCCTCTAATAGTTTTGATTAAAATACCACATATTTAAGATTTTCATGATAAATGAAACACATATATTTTATTTTCTAGGAATAGCCTCGGAAGTCCTCTTATTCTGCGTGACATTTGTGACTGGTGAATCGCACTAGAGGGGAAAAACCATACAACTGAACAAATGTAGATCCGTTAAAACGCACACTTTATGGCAAACACATTTTCTGTGAACATATTCCTTGTTATAAGGTTGTTTTATTGAAACTCTTATGCCAGGAAGTCGTTATTTGTTTGTTTTTTTATGGTTACACAAAGAGAATGGAGTTTTAAAGTCATTACACAGCAAACAGCGCTTCCCTTGTACCTGGAGGAATTATGTGATAAAACCATCTCTGCATGTTTTATCTCGGTTGCTCAATTAATGTGTAGTATAAAATGGAAGACTGAACTGTTGTAAGAATAGAATAATTAAGAACAGTTAGTAAAGAATTTATAGAGGAAGTAAAATAAATGTCATACATAAAAGTTTTTGCAATAGTGATTTCTGTTTACTTATACTTTGTAACTATTCAAATATAAAGCTCTAACGTTTGATTTGATGTATACTATGGAAAGAGAGATTTTTTTATAGACGTCGTGTATATTTTACTCTTTTTTTCTCCTTTGCAAGAGCATCAATTTTTTTTCATCCCCTTTTATTATGTGAAAAGGAATCCTTTAGAATGTATTTTTTACATCCTTGCTTCAGCTTTTTGTTTTCCTCATTTTTCTTATTTTTAATTAATATTTTATGTTAGTGTTTATATGGTTTGCATATCTGAGATGAAATCAGAAACTACAACTGCTGTAGAAAATGAATCCAGTCTAATGCAGAGTTTGGAAGGCACTATGCGTATTGCCCAAGATCCCCCGCAAAGTTAACTGTGAATTTTCCTGCGTATATTTGGAAAGCTTACAAAAGACTATAACACCTTTCCTTCATCTCTCCTTTGGTGAAGTATCGATGAACACATGGAGCTAATATTCATCTGGGTATTGGACATGGATTAATCCCAAGCTGTTTTAATGTTCATGTACTTCTTTATCCTTGAGTCATTTTTCCTTGCAGAATTTTACTTCCTCAACCACATATAGCGCGCATATTCAAAATGGATTTTTAAATACTAAATTAGTTGGAAAGAAGTGGAAAAACTGACGGGGGTCGTAGGTATTTTTCAATTCAAAAGGAAATGAGCAAATTCTTTAGAAATTAAGGAATTTTCCAAGTAAAATTTTGAATTGCAGGAATTCAAATTCATTTAGCTATGAACTAAGAATTTTCCGTCATTAGAAGTTTCAAGATTAAGTGAAAGTATTACTTCATTAACAGTTGGAACATAATTATTTTTAAATAATATAAAGTCATAAACTGTATTATTTATAAATCACTTTCCTCGAGTTCTCATTTGTCGTAGCATTCGCATTTTCAAATTGTTTCATACTGTACTTTTCAGTACAAATAATTGCAATTTTATATACCTCGTTCTTAGTTACGCGATAAAAACTGAAGTTAACTTCTTAACATGATTAGTTGTGGCGTTATTAAATATATTGCATGAATGTTTAAGAAAAAAAATTGTAGTTCATATTTTATATACATGTACTGTAAAGCGTCTCTTAAGTTTTATTCGTCTCAGTGGTACAGGAGGTCGTGTTTAAACCGCTGGTTTTATGTTTAGTTTTTTGTTGATCACATGTGCAGTTTGCTACTTCAGTAGCTACCTGTGGGTTTTAGTGTTAATTTTAGCTCTACTTTTAGCATTACTGGCACTGTCTTGGTGACTTTTTAATTCCCGTAACCATTTAGACAACAGGTTATCCACCTGTACTTTTTAAGTTTTTTGTGTTGTTTGGGCGCTAATAAGCCCAGCAGTTGTGCGCCCTAAAACATTACTACTACTACTACTTCTCTCAAACTAATAGGAGAATTAAAAGTTCATCTCTAAAACTCCTATGTAAACAATTAAGGGGTTAGTTGTAAAAGTAGTTCTTTCTTCTTCAAAAGTTATCACATCGTGATGAGCAATTCTTCAAAAAAATAAAAGCATAACATTTTAATATTAATGGAACCAATTAAAATATGCATGGAATTTACTCTGCATATTTCGTATCAAACTGTGATTGGTGTATTAAAATGTAATGGAAACCTTTTTTAAGATTTCCATAAAAATATCCATCAACATCATAGAATCAGGAAGATCAGAATGCAGTTTTGTACTTTTAATCATTCAAATGCCTAAAGAAGGTTTAAAATGGATGTGTGTCGGAGTAGCATATTTCGGGTGAAATTAAAAACTTCGTTTTTTCGTAATTTTGTTTTCTTATGTTTTTACCATTTTAAAATGCTTCCAATGATATAACTTTTTCAGATTTTGAGTAGAGGTAACGCGACTAAAGCTTGCCAAAAAGAGCTGCGCGAAACTTCGGTACTACTCAGATAAAGTGGGGTCACCTCACTCGATTTGAAGGCATCGATCTGCCAATCCCATTATCTACTTCTCTATCTTACTGCAATATACACACCTCGAGAAGTTGTTAGATACTGGAACCCCTTAAAGGGATACCGTCGCCCTGCAACTGGTATAACGGTACCGTAACGGTAGGAAATAGCCTTCTGCGCATCCTGCATATTGGCAACCTTTCATTGGGCCAGCTTTATTATCTGGTCCTTAAAGGTTGATGAAGATATCTAAATAGGTTTCGTTTGACATCAAAGACTTAGAGTTCAACAACTTAATACATGGTGGACGATAATAAATTAAAAGATGCTACACAATTTATATTTTTATTTATTTCTTTTTGGGGGAGCGGCAAAGGTATTAATGTTATTCAATATATGTTTGCAAGGAACTAGTATAAGAATTATATGCAAAATTTTAAGCTTACCTGTTCTAAATGTTATGAGGTGGGGTATTTTAATTTGTTAAAAATGATTTCCAGAAGTTTAGCTATATGACCATAAAAATTAGTTTGATGACTTACAAGAAACCCTTGATAAAAGTGTCATTTAAATTTGTTGAAATTTGTAGAAATTAGTCATTTCAGTATCGGCTACTCTTTAAATTCTATTCGCGTTTTTATTTTCACAGCAACATTTTATTTCTCGTACAAGAAGAGTGTCCAACTTGATATGTTGAAAATGCCTCCTCTGGAATTGAGTTGTAGCAAAATTACACAAAGAGTGCCATTTGATTAGACAAAGTGCAGGTGGAAGCTCGTTGCACTGAATTTGCACTACACTGCCTGGCACTTGTTTCCGTGTGGCCTAACAAACGGATAGCCAGTCGTATTGATTGCCACGCCCCTAAATAAAATTAGACACTTTGGCCCTCTGAGAATAGAATGGCCGAGGCCGAAATCGGCCCTGTTCCATGTCGACACTGAGCACACGTCGCTTTGCCTGTATTCTGTAAACACTAGATGGGCGGGGAGAGGGTGAGAGTTAAAAGTTTGGACCTCGTGTACACTCCGGGGTGGGTAAAAACTGATCTCACAGCACCTAGCTTTCCCGACTGCTGTTCTGCCCAGTGACTGAGCATGGTGTCAAGTTACAGCCTCCCACCCCACGTAAACTCCTTCCATCCATCACTGACAGTAGCGAGGGCAAGTTGTATAATGACGTGAACCATCGCTGCAGCTTTTCGTGAACATTCAGCGGAATGTGTCTTTTGTATAAATCGTAAACAGAAATCCAAGTGTGCTACGTAAAACATTGCTTTTTGTAGCCCCAGAGTTGAAGCAATATTCAGGCACACGTTAGAAAGACCACTCGAGGCAACATCTGCCAGCCGTCGATTCAATAATGTTGAAGCCGATTTAGCGTTTTGTAGGTTACACGCTGATAAGACACTTTGAAGCAACAATACCTCACTTCGCCTAATAATGCCTCAAAGTCCTTTGTTTCAATCCTTGCCGCCTATAAAGCATTGAGATTTACCTCCCTAGATACGCGTGAGCTTCGTTTAGAAAGGATTGTGGTAACGTCCTTTAATAAATGTTTCCAATATTTTCGCAATTTGCTCTGAGACTTTGACGGCCATTGTAGATTATAAAATAATTCACCAGTCAAATAAAACTATGCTCGTAATTACACACCTGGAATATGCGTTACTATGATATAACTTTATGAGTCCGTTAATTTCTGCGCATTTAAACGCTCCAAAGAATTACGATGTTCACTTCGACGGATATGACTAGGGTGTGGGCTTACTCTGAACTAAAGTGACGCTATAAAAGAAACGATACACTCATCTCATCTTTTTAAATTCACGATACCACCTCCTTTTTACATCCATTTTCTGTATTCATTTTTATTGAGAATTACTATTTTACTTATTCTTCTCTTTAAATTATATTTTAAATGATCAACTTTCGGAATATAACTTTGGTATCAGAGTAATAGAACAGGGCAGAATCGGAATAGCACATCGGCAGTGTTGTCAACTATTATAACGTTTTGTGCGCAAATGGTTCTTCTCCGTAACGGTAGGAAACATGTTATCTTATAATGCTGATCATTTATTTATGCCATAGCATAATTGTTTTGAGCCAGTCAACTCTAAGCGGAAGGACTTAGAGTACAACTTAGTACAACTCGTATTGCGGAGAAGTTGCTTAGCAAGCTCGGCGTCAGTCCAAAGAATACTAATATGATAACATTAATCATAAAACGGAGACCAAATAACGTGCCACGAAATACAAGCATAAAAAGTAAAAGTAGCACTCAGTCATGTTAAACTATGTTCCATACGTAGCGATGTCCATTCATTTCAATGGGTGATGTTTATATTCTTGGAAAGGAATCACTGAGAACCATTGACAACTTCCATACGCTAGCGATGATAACAAGTGTCTAGCTTACAGTGTTTACGGACCTAGGATACAACACAAAACACAGTAGAAAAGAGATTTTGGTAGGATATACCTACACCATAAGACCGGCGTTTGTTACGACATCGAAGATTCTCAGACTGAGCGCCTTGTTTGCTGGTCAACTTCTCCGACAGTCAAAACCTTCTGCGCCTAGAAAAGTGACCCCATACGGAATGGTAAGCTTTGAAATGAATACCCAGTATATACACAAAAGCAACATTGAAATCCCTGAACTAAATTGTAGGTGAAAGTTGCAGCTACTGGATCTTATTTGTATCTAATGAAATAATAAAATCATTTGGTGTACATCAGATATTTTAGAACATGAATAGCCAGTTTTGCGGCCAACAGTGCACAGCTCATATATTTGTGTTCAACTTAAGTAAAATCTGAAAGCTATCTGAAACAATATCTTATGATTTGTTGGACAACGCAATAGAAAGAATTGCCCAATTATATCACATACGTGCAAGCGTTAAGATATAGAATTATGGAGAGGGTAACCTGGTAATTGAGCTAAACACAGATAAGAGGCGCTCTTGCTCAATGTACACATCAGATGACCAGAATATTCTGGAAGTTTCCATTCTTGAGCGTTCTTGATCTTTAAGCAGTTGATATTTAAAGGAGTATTTCGCGAGAGAGAATTAATGACTGAGTTAGCAGGTGCGTTTCTGGTGCGAGGAAATTATTGTTCTGCAAGCGACTCTTTTATGTCTGCATTACGCGCAGTGAGGGCCACTATTGTAGGAGAGATTAGAGAAGTCTTGTATTCGACTTCCCATCTACTGAGCTGTCCGTATTTCGTCTCTTCACTACATCACGAAGAGAATGAAGTGATATCAAACAGTTGAACTGGATCATATTAGCGAATTGATAGTGCGGCCTTAGTGAAATGAGTTAAAATGTAATAAGGCAGAATATGAATAATGGGACCCGCAGTCCTCGTGACAGGCTTGTACAAGTATCTGTTGAATGACCTAGTATAGCCAGCAGTATAACTTACGCAGGTATATCAAAAGGGCAGTGACGTTTGTAGTTCAGTCTGTCATAGTATATAGTGGGAAAAGCGTTATGTAGAACTGTCTGTTGATTGTCTTGCTCAGTGCAGTTATCAAAGTCTTTTCTGCGCAACAAGTGTGTTTATTGTATTAAATTTTGCGTGATGGGAATCATATTATTGTCATTTAACCAAAACGGCTTTAATAAATGACAATGATGTATTTTATTAAATATGTAAGCAGCGAGTGTTAGAGGTGTTAGAGGTAGCCAACCGTTGTTAACAGGAAAATAACGCGAGAATTCCAAGAAAATCGCTGCTTCCCATTACAACATGATTTTGATTACAAAATAATTGACTGACCTGCTCGCTGAAATTTAAATCCCTTGCATGCTATCTGTATAGAATGCTGGAATATAACATTTGTATAACAAATATCCATACGTTTGACGAATATGAAGAGGGTTTTCAGCTTTTCAATATTTCGGCTGGAAAAATTAAAGTGCCTATAATGTGTTCAACAGTTTCCAGATTGGTATAGACAAACAGGGGCATCGTTTCCAGCATGTTTTTTATTAGTTTTATTTATTTTTATAATTTAACCTCGTTTAAACACGGTAGATCATTTTGAGCGAAGAACCCACTGAGATGGCTGAAAATATTCTAAAATGTGCACTGGATCACTGCAACTTAGAATTATCCAAGATTAACATTTTCAGAATAAGGAAAACACCAGAAAAGCCTTATACTAACAAGTCACTTTAACGAAATTCAGAATTGGAATCTCTTGAATGCGAGGCAAACCTGCTACCCACACATTATGGGGGTGGGCAAACTTTTTAAATGCATGCTTTTGAACGATAAGCATGCTTGTATTTGCCGAAGTTTTAGAAATTCTTAGGATGCTTCCATAACGGTCATTTGAATAATATATCCCAGAACACCAAACAGAGTGACGAAAGTTGCAGCGGAAACTTATTGTGACCCTGGCCGCGGTGCACAACAAAGGATGGTCGGGATCAAGCTACCTCACAACACTTGCCAGGCGCAGCGCGTATCGAATTGGATTGGATTGGATTTGGTTTAAGGGCGCTCAAAGCGCGTATCGAAGGCAATCAAGGTCAGGCTGCCTCGGACAACCGCGTGTGAACACGTGACAATGAGCGCGGCAAGGCAAAGTACTTTCGAGATTATTTGAGAGGCGTTCGGCAGCCAACATATTTGTGGAATTACCAAAACCGGTGAAGTTCAAGAATGAAAGTCACACCAGTCAGTGTAGTGAAGCAGTTTTAATAGTCTAAGTGATTGTATTGTCAGAGTTAATTTTTGTGAGACGAGAAGAAAACAGTTGTGGGTTATGTCACGAAGGACTGTAGACTGTGTTAACGACGGGAAGATAACTGTGTTATGCATTCGGTTAGAAGAAAATAAAGAGAGAAAAATATAACTGGACTGAACGTTTGTCATTTCGTCATATTTTTTAAGTGTGTTTCCTTTCATTGTTTCCTGCTGTGAAGTCAATGCGCTCGTTCAATGTAGAATAGGAATAATGGTATGAACGTAGATGTACAGACAGCTAGATGGTGTCCAGCCTTGTTCATCCCTGAAGAGAGACAGGCAATGATAACTGTATAGCTAGCCGCAGCAGTTTATTTTCCATTTTTATCACCAAATTGAAGGGCGATTAAAAAACATGGCGCTGTTACTTTGATTTGGCAATCGGCAGCAGCGCATGGAGTTATCATCGCGCACATTAATTAGAAGCTTTTGTGGGCAGGGTAGCGCGCGCGCCTGTACAGTGATTTTAATTGGGGATGTAGCGGCCGGTTTGAGGCAGATTTATTGCTTCCACTGGGAGGGGGAAGCACCAGAAACCGCCACCAATATTATTCCGCCACCGCGGAGTACAAAGGTCAGTTGTAGAGGGTTGGAATCCTCTGGCGGCCCACCCCTCTCTCGAATTTGCGGTCCACAATTAACACTGACTGCTCCTTCGCCTCGTGTAACATGAAGCGATTAACCGGATATACTGTCAGGGTGACCAACTGTGCTTTATGAGGTTATCTTTCCCCGTACTGCATTCTTATTCCCTTTATGTTTACCCTATTGGTAAGCGTGCTTTGCATGAAGTGCTGCTCATTCCAATAATTCTCTGATGTTCCTTTATCGATTGGTGTGCTTCTCAGCTCTAGGCTTCATAAGATGGACCAAAATTACTTTTATGCAATCCTACCATTTTTGATTTAATGTAGAATTAAGTTAACTCTATTACATGATCATATAAAACCAATCTTAGTAAAAGCCAGAGATAAATGTCAACATAAAATAAAACTACAATTAAAAAGGCAAAACCCAAAATTAAAACGATGTTAAGAAGGGTCCAAAGGGAATGAAATCTAGAAATATATAACATTCTACACCTTTATATTCAAGTTTATCAGTCCTACAAATTTAAAAACCTTTTTCCACTGCTTGTTTATCGTCCGCCAGGACCTCTGCAAGACTGGCAGGTGTTGCAGTGAGTCCAGAAGGTGTGCCAGGAAAGCACACTATAGCAGCACGTGACGAACCGACAAAAGGTTGTCGCACAGCAGAAAAAGAAGAGCAGGGTCCAGTTTCAAAAGGTAACCGTGCGTAAAATTGCAGTGGCCAATGCATAACCGAACTAAATTAACCTCCTCGCGACGCGATACGCGGGAGTATGTCAGTATATCAGAAGTTCTTTCGCTGCTCTGAGCTTAACACCGCGAAGAACTGACCACTTTAATGCCAGCACGACACCACCACTCTCCGCACATCGGGTCTAAGCCCTCTGAAGTAATGCGATACTGGGTTCTGTGGTTCCCGCTTTGGCTGCCAAGTCCACCATTCTCCAGCAAACCTATTTGACCAGGAATCCATGCACACACCACGTTAATGCCAGAAGTGGATAAAACATGGAGGACATTCTGGATACGTTGTACAATTTCCATATTTATAATACTAAGACCGCATTAAATGTTGTATCCAACCCGTAGAACCAAAATGTGACAGTCGTGAAAATTCTGTAGTGTGACAAAATTAATTCGTGCCAGCATCACAAGGAATATTCACTTGTGGCGTATACTGATGTTATTTACCTAAAATTTGTACATAGTGTAAAGTACCAGGCAGTATATAATGTTCAGCCCTTTGCATACTTCTAGGGGCTTTCCAAGTGCAATTGCCAGTCCTTTAATTTAAGCTGATGTCCCTACCCTCACTTACAGGTGACAGCAACAAAGTTAGTATCTAGGCAATGGTTGTGGATGTACAAATGTTTTTATTTCACCCAATTTTCCATACCTTAACGTAGTCTATTAACATTTCATGGCAGATTACAACGCGTTCTAGAGTATGTTGATATTTCACTTCTTCCCATAATGGATACATTAACCAATTTGGTTGCCCAGCTGGAAGATACAGTAATTATGCATTTCTCCACATGAGTGCACACGGAGCCACAAACCGCAAGATCATTTTTCTGATTTTAACCTGACTGTAATTCTTTTATTGTGTCTCGTTATTCCAGAGTTTATCTAATTCGTTGGATTTGTGTACGCTTTATTGGGTTTACTTTAATATGTTAATTTCTTTTTGCCATTCTTTAATAATTTCATTTGTTGATTTCTTTTCTTTGTTGCTATTTTGTGCCTTTTATTTTTTATTTTATTTTTTATTTTTATTTTTTGTTATTTCTAAATTTAAGCTGACGTTATGAAACACTCAAATGGTAATAAAAGCATAATCTTACACATTTAAAAATCCACATTTAAAAATCCACATTTAAAATCGTTTGCTATAATCTTTCTTAAGACTGACATTTAACCTTTCTGCTTTATACATTATCACTCAAAAAATCGTTTTACTTTAGTATTTTTCGCACACGTAGCCGGCAAAAAAAATATTATATATTTGTGCCCATTCCTCAGCTATCTAGGCTCTTTAAGTGCTTAGCTTTCGACTATACGGAATATTGTAGGTGTTATTTGGATTTTCAACATGCGCATTCCAACTTGTGATCCCTCATAAGCATCTTATCTCTTATCACAACCAATACCTCTTCTAGCAATGATGTACACAGAAAATGAAATAAAATTGACTGTCTTACTACCGCCTCACTCGTTACGTTGCGGATGGTGGCTTCATACCTGAACATATCTCTGGAGTAGAAAGTTGCAATAGAGGTGGAGAAAAACGACTTCTGGTTGCTATCTTCCAGTTAAAAATGCTATGCTTTAAAATAACAATTCCAAAACAACGGTCAAGTACATTCGCTAGTATTTACCTATGACTGTAATAACAATATATCCCTGGTCTACTGTTACGATACTTTCCCTAAATCGAGATTCTTCGTTCCGATAATGGAAGATGATGTCCCCTTCCTTCTTCTCTCCTTCCACCATGCACGCACTAATTAGTAATGCATTGTTAAAAATACATCCATACGTGATTTGTAGCACAATATACTCCTTGCGATCATAGCGTTATTTTTGTACTCTGTTATACTGAATGATTGAGTGCTAATTTAGACTATACATATATTAAGGTTTCTTTAGACGTGGCGAATGAACGTACTAGGATCTGCACGAGTGACGTCATGCAACTTGATAGTGGGGATAACGTCTTTCCTTCCTTCCTTGAAATAAACAAGACACTGTTGATAATGGGACCCCCTCCCACCGTGTCTAACCGCGTACTGTTCCCGATGTTTACTGCATGGAAGTGGCAGAGATACCAACCGGACACCCCTATCGTCTTTCAGATACAAAAATAAACTCGAGCATAAACTACAGCAAAACTATCGGCCAATCACCACGTCTAAAATACCTCTATACAGTTTTAAAACTATATAGTTACTTTCTTGAACCGTACCACTCTTGGAACGCTTCCAAAATAACTTAGTTTCTATACAAGAAACGCTTAGGTTATTACGAAGTACACGTGGAGTTATCCGTCAACTTTAGAATTTCGTTGGGAGAAGTTAACTTATAATGGCCTGAACTCTAAGCAATTAATAGGCCGGGAACAAATATGTGCCACATTTTAACCTGGTGAGTGCAGAGGTATTAAATGACAATGTGGTTCTTTTGGTGGATAAATTACCATTAAAAAGTGATAATCAAAGCAGTCGATTAAAGGAACAAAGAACAGCAAATTTTGAACCACTGGTACACTTCTGTGCTTGCTGTTCCTTTTATTCAACAATGGCATCTTGAAAGCGGAAGGCGACGTTCATGAGAAGCATTTATAAAATTAATAGCTAGAAAAATAAGAACCTCAGGCATAATCGAGCAGAAAAACTTAATAGTCTCGCACCCGAATGTTGCATTGTTTAACAACGAGCTAAGTCCACATTTCTAGAAGGAACCCATTTTCAGAATTCAGCCAAATTGTTTAAAGCCTTGATGCGACGTCCTTGTTCTTTTAGGCACTTATTATATTTCCTATATCTTGCTTTTTCTTTAGAGTTTATACATAATATATCTGAAGAGTGCCAAAAATAGTCCACGTCAATGAAACTTGAATTTCTCGCATCCTCACAAATGGCTTGGGAAAGGAAAAGATTAAGGAAAATTTATGGAGCGAAATGTGAAAAAGCAGCGGAGAATAACAAGTACCCTTGCTTTGCAAGCATTGTGACGAGAATAAAATTAGGAGATGGAAATGGTGGGAGGGGTACAAAAAGTGATATGTTCTTGCCAAAATAATGCTTTGGGCATCTCGTTTGAAACACCCTGTTTTAGCGTCAACAAGAGGCTCAGAGTTTAGTGCTCGCTTAACTGATATTAGGCTGCAGCAGTCACAGCTTCAAGAAGTCATAGTTTTTAATGTGAGTCGTTATGTCCAATATAAATGCTTCTCGCCAGTCAACGAACCTCTTTCCTACTGAGCCATAGTTTTAAGAAGGTTATGGCTTGTGCAGTTATCACTGGGATCCGCCAGACTATTGTGCTCTAGGGGCATATGAGAATCTGCATTTTACTTTCTCTACTAGGTGTAGTAAGCAGAGGAAGTATTGTACTTCACCCAAAATTCCGGTGTCGAGATTTCACGGCAAATATATATTTTTGAGGCCCCCTGAATATAAAACAGCATTTTAGAAAAAGGTCTTGTGTGAGTGTGTGTGTATGTGTGTGTGAGTGAGAGAGAGAGAGAGAGAGAGAGAGAGAGAGAGAATGTATGAGTCTGTGGGCAGCATAATTCAAAAACAAAAAGTCGGTTAAAAACCAAAGTTGATATTTAGGTTTAATATCTCTGATAGATGCCTCACGAAGATTTTGAAGAAAACTCCTCCAAACTAAATTACCCTTTACATGGAAATTTTTTAGAAAATTTTAATTTTCTCAAAGGTGGCTCTAACCACTTTGATAATAATGCCATACGAATGGCAAATGAAATATGGCTTAAGAACTTTCTGGCTATAACTCATGCAGTCCTGTTTACTCTTGATGACTTTTGCATAACTGGTAAACCGTAAAAATAGTCCAAATCATACTATATCTAAAATCTGATGTGTTGCACTTACATAACTTTCTCTACTCTTGTATTAACTATTCTTACCAACTCTTCTTCGTGTTAGTTCAGATAAACTTTTCCAGAAATTATCTTATTCCTTATTTCCTTGTAGATGCAAATGGAATATGGAAATACAGTGCGCTATGAGCGATAGTAAAATTTCTAAAGTTTTCAAATTCCGTTCTCGTTTCACGATTAACATAAAAAGTGACTAACGATGCTGCATTATAAATTCTCCAAAACTCACACCAATCACAAGGCATATCTCCAAAATGGTTCACTCTACAAAAAAAATTATTAAGACATGAATTGTGTGTTTTAGCAAGATCTACAGGTTTTGTATAGTAAGATTTGCTCTGTTTCTTATGATTTACCAGTTACGTAATAGTCATCCACACTAAATAGGACTTCATGGGCTATAACCAGAACATTCATAATACACATTTCATTTGCCATAAAAATATCTCAAACATATGACATTTTAATCAAAATCGTTAGAGTTATGCTCAAGAAAATGAAAATATTCGAAAAATGTTCCATAGCAAGGTTAGTTGAGGGTGGAGGAGTTTTCTTCGAAAACTTGGTGTCGCATCGTTGAAAGACATTAAACTTAAACATCAAGTTTGGTTTTTAACCAACTTTTCGTTTTTGAGTTATACTGTCCACAGACTGACAGACACACAGACAAATAAGTGCGCGCGCGCACACACACACACACACACACACACACACACACACGAGGCCTCATAACATATTTCCGGTGAAATCTCAACACCGAATTTTTGTATGGAATACAATACTTCGTCTACTATACGTAGTAGAGAAAGTAAAAATTTGTAGACCTCGTTAAAACAGATAAGTTATGGCCAAATGCATTTTTTGTGGTGTGAACCATTTTGGAGATATTCCTTGTTAGTTGTATGTATTTTGTAATACTTAAACTTCTTTCAAGTCGAAGGTCATTATTCACTTTTTTATCCCATGATCGTGCAAAGAGAAAGGAATTTCAAGGCCTTCGTATAACGACCAGCTTTAAAAGACTTGACTCGCTACAAGTCTACTGCATTCCCATATTACTCTTGCACCTACAAGAAAATATGCAACAATTTCTACAAATATTTATCTCGGTTAATATGAAGGAGAGAGAGGGGGGAGGGAATTTTGTAAGATTAGTTAGTACAACGGTAGAAAAGATCATTTGAGTGAAACACATCAGAGTTTTAGTTAATCTCCGATAAACCACACGGTGGAGGATCCAATTTCATTTTCGGGAAAGCTTCCCCTAAATGTTTTTCACTAAATTGGTCCCTATAGACTAGCAATAATACGTGTTGTTGCAGAAGCTGTCAGCCAACTAAATAAAATGTCCTCGTCTATATCAATAAATGGAGCAGAAAATAAGACAAATGTCTGCCAGAAAACTGGTATCCAAAATGTCAAAATGTAGCTATTAAGACTCTTAGTGAGTTTACAAGCTAATGGACCACGAAAGGAACACTAATATAACTTAGGCAACTTTAGCAGGAAACGATGTGATAAAGTAGAACCCGTTAATAGCATTTTATTTCAGAAAAAAGCCAATAACCCACTTCTGAAGTTGACCCCTTATTTTCTGTGTTGTAGAAAACATTTTGGTAAAACTAGCCTTGTTAACAGTTTTGTTCCTGTTTCTTGTTCAATACTTCATTTTTAAAGAAAATAAGTGTGCTGGAATTTAAAACAGATAGAGCCACCTGATATAAATGCAATTTAATAATTTTTATTAAGGTATTTCCGGTTTTGATGTTGATATTCACAATAGAAGGTCGTATCCCTCCAACACCGCTTCCTTATTATTCCAAATTTTCCTGTGTACTATTACTGAAAAACGCCGGTAGGTACTCTAAGTAAGGTCTCAAATGCTTCCTTAGCTTCCTTTCCCAATAATCATTTCATTGCATGTATTATTAGCTGATCGCTCGTTGTGCTATATGAAATAAGAGCGGGCGTTAAACACTATTTCAAAATATGATGCTTTGTTCCCGCATGATTTTCTCTATTCTTGTACAAACTATTCTTACAAACTCTTAATCCTCTATCTTTTTCATGTTAGTCCAGATAAATATTTACAGAAATTGCCTCATTGATTTTCTTGTAGGTGTAAGCGAAATATGGAAATACAATGGGCTTTGAGCACTAGTCAAAGTTTTTAAAGCTGGTCCTATATTGAAATTCTGTTGTCTTTGCACGACCAGGAGATAAAAAAATGAATAGCGACCTTTTGGTTTAAAGTTTAAGTATTGGAAAACCCACAAAAATAACTTCTCTGTTTTAACGAGATTCGTCTTATTCTGTAGTAAGATTTGGCCTCGCTGCGGCTGAACAGTTAGACCGTTCGCCTATCACCTAGGTGGCCCGGGTTCAATCCCAGGGACCCGCATGTTGTATTCGTGGTGGGTGAAGCAGTGTCTGGGCGGGTATTCTGCAGGTTCTCCGGGTTCCCCAGCCAGTCATTCCACCAATTACTCCATCACCACCTTTGCCTTCATCGATTTCACTTGCATTTCATATCATCATCTTCCTCACTATCATGCCTGGTGCTTGGCTGACCACCCGCTTCCAGGTCTTCTCTTTGTATGGTCCATAAGATCCTCTGCTCCCAGACAGGCGTCTGACTCTAGTCACTGGCTTGTTTGTCCTAGAGGGTGTAAGTCCTACAGAAGAGGAGGGTAATCAGAGAAAGAAGAAGACGATTTTGTTTATCTCTTACGGTTTACCAGTTATGCAAAAGTCCTCAAGAGTGAACAGGACCACATGGAATATAGCCAGAAAATTCAAAATACGTATTTCATTTGCCATAAAAATATCTTAAAGCATTTTAAGCAAAATCGTTGGAGCTATTTTTGAGAAAATCATAATTTGCAAAACATTTTCCATATAAAGGGTAGTTGAGGGTGGAGGAATTATCTTCATATCCCATCCTTAAAATATATTAAACTTAAACATAAACTTTGGTTTCTAGGCGACTTTTTCTTTTTGAGTTATGTCGTTCATGACAGACACATACGGACCTTTTTCTAAAAATGCTTTTTGTTGGATTAGGAGGTCTCAAAACGTATATTTCCGTTGAAATCTCGACATCAAATTGCAACACTTCCCCTACGTGGTAGAGAAAGTACAAATTTCATATAAATTAATTGTTCATGTGTGTAGGAAATTAAGAATCAGACGAAAATGTAGTATTCCAACCCTCCTTTATCGAGAGATAACAGTTGCAGGAATAACGTAGTTATCGAGTACTGAAGTGGGCTATTGAAACCGGTTGTCGATGACTGGGGTGGGGATTTGCCCCGCGACAGCCCAGCTTTCTACTTGCCGGGACGGGCCGGACCAGTCCCCTTGATGGACGATAGCCGACCAACATAATGGCCACTGTGTGACAGTATTGGGACTCAAGAGACTTCCACTAGGTCGCATCCAGAAGCTTCGTTTCGAGAAAGATCTGCTGTGGAGCTCGTAGCATATCAGGGGCTCGTTCGTGCCCAGAGATGACTGAAGTGAAGGAGTGACACTTAAACGTTTACGAAGCATTCAGTGGACAGTGACTGTGAACCGTGCCGAGTGCAGTTCAGTGTCAGTTGTGTCGGTTGTGTTGCTTTGAATTTGTGCAATAATGACATAAAGCGTAACGTTAGCGCTACGCTAATCGACTACAAGGCAAATCAAGTGTGATTAGCAATAACTAATGTTGTCATTTGTTACCATATCCCTAACACTCAATAATAATAGATGATATCGTACATATCTTCGACACAAAGATTAACACGTGGAGAAAAAAGCTTTATAGCCTTTATGGAAGGTTTGCCAACCTAAAATGGGAGTTGTTTGTGCTAGGAGTGAGAAAAAATGTTAACAAAAATCATCAGCATGCAACGTATAGTTAGGAAAGCGCACGTTATATTTGATAACGTGCAAATAATTACGAATAATGACATAATCGTTCACCACAATTTTCATTCGCTTAACATTTTTGTGATGAATGAGACGTGATTTATTGCCAGTGTTACAAGAAGACCGTCAGATTATTATGCAAATTATGAACGACAGACTGCATAAATAAGTACGGGATAAAACGCCTAAAATGACGTGTGGTGTTGCATGACGAGGGACGTATACCAATTTCATATTTTCCAACAAATCATTTAAGATTAAACTAACGATTTAAAGCCTCAGGTGTCAAGGTTCGTTGCAGAAAACACGTGACGGAGGCAATTTTGTTCGCGGCGCCAGTAACACCTATTTCGTGTTTTTCACCACTCTAATAACCAAAGCAAATATTTGAGTTTCCGAGTCTTAACTTCTGTAATAGTTGCTGGAAATACCCACCTCCAAAACCAATGCAAGAGTTGACTGGTCTCTCATAGCAATGTCAGAGTAAGTCACAGGAAGATATTCATGCTATCGAATATATGGATATTAGCTCATATTTTAAAAAAAGTGGATTTCAGTGAATAATGTTTTATGTACCTACTTAAAAATTTTATGCTCAATCATTTCTATGGAACCTTAGAAAACCGTATTTCAGAAAAGTTTGGAGAAGAATGCCCATTTGCTTTCCAATGGAGACGCGAATGTTTTACTACCTGAAGGAAATCTTTAATGTCTAATGAAATATTTCAAACAGAAGCATTGTTTTAGGTGGTTAAAGGAATCCAATTAATAAAAGTGTGTTTTTAAACACTGGATGCAAAGACAACTTGGGCACAGAGTCTTCATCTGATACCAAGTACCCAAATTAATTTAAGTAAAATAAAAATTAATGGCATTACCCTTCTGTATCTGCTTTGTTATTAGTGTACATACTCAAATATTTAATAGTCCTGTCAACTGCAAATCAATATTCTTGTTTTTTCTTATTTTTTTTTATTTTATTTTTCCCCTTTTTTAAGTTTTAAAGTTCGGATGATGAATGAAATGAGTTAAGTTATGTTCAAACAGGCCTTGGATCCATACGCTTAAGAACCCGACATTTAGGATAAGGGAAACTGCCCGACAAAAACACACAATATAGTTTTCTCCAATATGCCTATAAAAAACCTGAATCGTCACTCTCGGAAGTGCAACAGTATTCAAACACAAGAATCTCCTCACTAAATTTATCGTCAACTCAACAGCAACATATATAGTGTGACATTGGGTCAACAATATGCGGACGAGATGGAGACGGGTGACCTCGGATACGGCGAGCGGCTGTGTGTGTACGTAACCGTAATAATGGCGGTAAAACACAAAGGAAAGGTCCGAGACTACAGGGCAACTAGTAACTGTGTGTATGTGATCGAACATCGCGATAACATCGTACTGTCCAGAAGCTTCTAGTTAATTCCACTGCCATCGTTGCACGTGTGTATGGGGGGTTCTCGAAGGTCATG
Organism: Tenodera sinensis; assembly: GCA_030765045.1. Classification (NCBI taxonomy): domain Eukaryota; kingdom Metazoa; phylum Arthropoda; class Insecta; order Mantodea; family Mantidae; genus Tenodera; species Tenodera sinensis. The sequence continues at coordinate 80,787,401 of CM060969.1, read as the reverse complement.
TGATATCGGCTCCAGTATAAATAGGACAGACACAGTCAGTAGCACTTAATTGAGTAAGTGATAGAGTAGGTGTCGGTTCGAGTAGACTTAGAGTTGAGTTGTTTAGTCTGTAAGTCGTCGTGTACACTTAGGTTTTAGTTACGTGAGTCAGCCAGCCTGTCAGCGAGAACTTATGTGTCGTCGAGTGTTTGTATCATAATAGTAAAGAAATAAGAGACAGTGAAAGTGCAGAAAGATGCTGAAAGATTGAGAAAGATTATCGAAACAAGAATTGTAAATTATAATAGCAGAGAAAATTATGAACTGTGTTAACAACGAGCCAGAAATTGTGCATTTGTAGTAAAATTTAGAGGAAAATAAAGCGTTAGAAAAGCAATAGGATTTCGTATTGCGCAGTTTTGTTACAATATTAATCAAAGCCTACGTTAATTGGTATACTTCATTTTTCTTAGTAAACATTAATAGTACAATTAACCATATTAGAAAATGTTATCTTGTGCTTTCATTAGTCAAACTAACGCATTCTTCGTTTCTCCATCCACTAAAATTTTTCATATCATTTTTGTAAACATCTTTTGATTTTTCTGGAATTAATAAACTCTCAGCACTCTGGTTTTCGTTCAAAATTTCAAGTGGAATGCAATACACATTCTCAGTAGTTTTATCATTACCTTCCATTTTCCTCTATAAGTGTTGAAACAAACATCTGCTTAGCCGCCATAACTTGTCATATATCTGTGATCTCTGATACAGATCAATGCTTCACGGGTGATCAGCCGTGTTAAATTTAAGAAGGTCGAGCTTTCGGTCATTGTATACTCCATGGCCATCTTCAGGAGAAAATATATAGTCCGTTCTGTGGAAGTGTGAACCCCGTAGCGTAGTTCAAATACTTTCAGAGAAAAAGAAACACGAAATTTGCAAATTTAACATGGCGGAGATAGGGAAGTTATATACCTACATACTTCCCTTAAAACGGATACAGAATTCAGAGAAAAGTAGGAACCCTAAAACAACATACTATTTTATTATTGAAGTTGTATTGAAATACAACACATTCTTGAAAATTATGCATATAAGCTAAGGACCACGTAATGCGAACAATTCTTGCCTACGTAAACATAGGGTATAAACTTCTATTGTCCGTCACCAGCCTTCTGATACCTATGAGAGCTCACTACGAGCGTTTTGGAATCCGGGCGATTAGCGCTAGCCAGCATGTGCGTTGGAGAGTCTTCATCTTGACACCAGGGTTCGGATTACAACAACCACCATCCGCAAAGTCCTCACACAGCAGTGCAAACTCACCCATTGCCAGCACTTCGACACTAGCCTAGCTTTTGCTAGGCTTGTAGCAGCATCTAGTTAAGTTCTAAGAAGATTAGCGATAGTCTTCTTTCCTCAGCTCTTTTCTCAGGTACACCACTGGTGTTACACTGCGATTTAACGTAACTAGAACTTATAAAACGTTACACTTTTGGTTTGATTTACCTGAACCTCCAGTCATACAGTGTATAACATCGGGGCTGAGTCGATTTCTCCACAGTTGGACTCAGTAATCTAACCGACCTTAAAAAAACCTGATGTGTTGCACTCACGTGGCTTTCTCTACTATACTATACTAATCATACTTACAAGCTCTTATTCCTATATCTTCTTCGTGTTAGTGGGCATAAACATTTGTAGAAGTTATCTTATTATCTACAAGGAGAATATGGGAATAAAGTAGACTTTGAGCGATTGTCAAATCTTTTACGCTTTCAAATTATGTTCTCTTTGCACGCTTAACATTTAAAAAACTGAATTACGATGTTCCATTTGACAGAAGTATAAGTACTCCAAAACTCACACAAATAACAAGGCATATCTCCAAAATGGTTCACTCTACAAAAAAAAAAATATATATATATATTTAGACAAATTTTTCTGCCTTTTTTGTATAGTAAGATTTTGTCTCTTCTCTTAAGGTTTACCAGCTATTCAAAAGTCATCCAGAGTAAACAAGATTACATAGGCTATGGTCAGAAAATTCAAAATATATATTTTGTTTGCCATAAAAATATCTCAAACATATAACATTTAAATCAAAATCGTTTCAAGAAAAAAATTTTTGAAAAATTTTCAATGTAAAGGGCAGTTTAGGATGAAGGAATTTTCTTCAAAAGTCTTCGTGTCGCATCATTGAAAAACATTAAACTTAAATCCAACTTTGATTTTTAACCGAGTTTTCTTTTTGAGTTATGCTATTCAAAGACTGAGAAACACACACACACACGCGCGTGCATGCACACACAGACCTTTTTCTAAAAATGCTTTTTGAATTCTAGGGGCCTCAAAACGTATATTTCCGGTAAAATATTGGCATCGAATTTTTGGGTAGAATACAATACTTCATCTACTTTACTATTTGTAGTAGAGAAAGTAAAAACGGAGATTTTCATGTTATGAAGGTGATTGTTGTTCCCAATTCTAAGATAGTATTAAACGTATAAATACGTTTCTCAGGAAGATTCTATAGAATGCGAAATATTTCTCCTCAAATGTAAATATGCAAAATGCTTGTAGGTATTTATCATTAGAACAAGGGAGTTTGGAATGCTTACTACCCCCTGCACAAAGCAAACAGAGGCACACAAAATCTATGGAAACTTCAAGAAAATAAAGAGACGAAGAAAAACTGAAAGAAGAGGCGACGAGATCTTTCTTTAGAGCCAACATACATACGTCTCAACCGATGATAAAGACAATACCTGTTAGTGATGAGTCTGATGACGCTGAATGTCCAATCTGTAATAGATTCTATTCTAATGATAAATATGGAGAGAAGTGGATAAAATGTGTCAAGTGTTTCAAGTGGTCACACGAAATTTGTGATCCCAGAGAGAATTAACTAATGAAAAAACGTTATGTATGCAATTTTTCAGTTAAAGTGGATCTCTCTGATTGCAGTTTAGTATGTAAACACCACTTTTATCAATAAACAAAGTTGCTCTGAATTTGTTGGTCTCATTTTTACTTTCCCTGCCACGTATAGTAAAGTAGAGGAAGTATTGTATTCCACCCAAAAATTCGATATTGAGATTTCAAAGTTTTGAGGTCCCCTGAGTTAAAAAGCACCTTTTCAAAAAGTTCCGCGTGTGTCAGTGTGTCACTCTGCGTGTCTGGACAGCATAACTCAAAAACGAAAAGTCGGTTGAAAACTAAAGTTGGTATTTAAGTTTAATGTCTTTCAAGGATGCGACAGGGAGATTTTAAAGGCTCTAACGATTTTGATTAAAATGCCATTGTTTGAGATAATTTTTATGACAAATTAAGTGTATATCTTGAATTTTCTGGCTATAGCCAATGAAGTCCTATTTACTTCAGATGACTTTTGCAAAACTGGTAAACCATAAGAGATAGACCACATCTTATTATACAAAAAATGTAGATCCTGCTAAAACATAATAAAATTTATGTCTAATTAAATTTCTGTGTGGAGTGAATCATTTCGGAGATATTCTTTGTTATTTCTGTAGATAGGGAAAGCTTCTAGCACTTCAGTCAAGTGGAACATCTCTATTCACTTTGTTATATGTTAATCGTGCAAAGAGAACAGAATTTGAAAGCTTTAAAAGATTTGACTATCGCTCAAAGCCTACTGTATTCCTATATTTCCATTGCACGTGCAAAAAAACAAGCAATAAGATAATTTCTTCAAATGTTTATCTCAACTAACATGAAGAATATAGAAGAATAAGAGTTTGTAAGACTGTGTTAGTACAAGAATAAAGAAAGTCATAAGTGCAACACATCAGATTTTTTTATGTAGAACAAATTTTCAGTTTTACAGATGTAAAATCTTGTTTATTTTACAATATTCCTCTCACTCTTTGTATTTTAATGATTTGTGACACGAGAAGAAACTAAAATTGGAAATTACTTAAACCTTTTCACTTTTTCTACTACGCATAGTAAGTAAGGGAAATATTGTATGGGACCAATTTCACCGTAAATCTCCACATCGATGTCCACATCTGAGGTCCGCCGAATACAGAAAAAAAAGCATTTTTAGAAAAAGATCTATGTGTGTATGTGTGTGTGTGTGTGTGTGTGTGTCTGTCTGTCTGTCTGTAAGTGTGTCGTAACTGCCCATGCTTTCATTATAATTTTCTTTATAGTCATACCAATTATAATTGGTGGTTTTGGAAATTGACTGTCTGTGAACAGCATAAACTCAAAAACGAAAAGTCGGCTAAAAACCAAGGTCGGTATTTAATTGTAATATCTTTTAAGGATGTTACACAAAAATTTTGAAGAAAATTCATCTCCGAACTACCCTTTAACTGGAAAATTTTGGAAAATTATGATTTTTTCAAAAATGGCCTCAACGATTTTACTCAAAACACAATTTGTTTAGAATATTCTAATGCTAAATGTAATTGAATTTTCTGTCTATAGCCCATGTAGCTCTGTTTACTTTTGATGACTTTTGCATAACTGGTGAACCGTAAGAGATAGATCAAATCTTACTATACAAAAATGTAGGTATCATTAAAACACACAGTTTACGCCCAAATAAGTTTTTTGTAGAGTGAACCATCTCGAAAATATTCCTTGTTATTTGTGTGAGTTTTGGAATACTTATACTTTTATCAAATAGAAGGTCCTTATTTACTTTTTATCCCTTGACCGTGCAAAGAGATCGAAATTTCAAAACCTTCACACAAGTGACCAGCTTTCAAAATTTGACTATGGCTCAAAGCCTGTTTATTTCTATATTCCCCTTCCATCTCCAAGGAAATAAGCAATAATAGCGTTTCTTCACATGTTTATCTCAACTAACATGAAGTACTTATAGGAATAGTTGTTAGAAGAATAGAGAAAATTATGTGAGTGCAATAGATCGGATTTTTTATCATGTGATGTAGTGGGCGGTATTTGGAACAACTTTTTCAATTTCAAATTTCCTTTTTATTCGTTCAATAACTAGGTGAATGCAGTGCGATGTGATGTCTGAATGAATATTGGAAAACTGGCGCTAATTTCAGGGTAATGCAATGAGCATCAAGTACATTTTTGTAAATATTTCCTTAGATGGGCGACATTTGGGTCCCTGCACCAGAATGGAGAAACCACATAAACTCATTAAAGGATAATTAATAGAGTCTGGTTACATAGCTTTATCTCTGCATTACTAACCGCATTATTTACAGATAAAAATAAAAGTCTCGGCAATATTCAAAAGGCGTCATAAACCATTGCCAACCGAACCGTATTAATTGTTCGGAAACATCCGTCAATCAGCCGTGTGGAGGTGGAGTGGACTGGAAATGAAGTGATTCTGACCTTTTAACCGGTCATCGGCAACGCCCCAACGCCTCGGTGCATCGATTTCAGTGTTTGTTGACTTTGGTCACAACGTCATCTTTGCCAAGCCAACATACAACCTTCCCCTCTGGTCTAAATTAATATTACATGCCTTTCAATATTGACTCTAAACTGGTGGATCTAAAATGCGGTCCGGTGTGTCTATAGCAAAGTGGCACATAGTTTCAACCATAAGGTTTATGCACGGCTTGCATAAACGTTTCATTAAACATTTAAACTTTTCCACAAAAGTGCTGGTTTTGCATCGCTAGGATCACTTCATTTCATATTAGTTATAAATACGGACATTATTCAATATTTATTAGGACTATTCTGTTGCGAAATAAAGCGACAAATTGGAAGGGCAGAATCAGACAAAAATGTACGCTATAGAGGGAATTTGAACCACTGATCCTGCGATTTCTGTGCGATTGCTCTGAGTTACCATAGCAAGATGCCGGCATGAGGTTGAATTACTCAACTAACTCGCAGTTGTTCCGGTAGACATATCTCAAATTCATTTTGAGACATCTCATTGCCTTCTTACAATCTCGTTAGTACTTTAAACTCCAGGATGTACAGTTAATCAGTATTAAGCTAATCAATAATAATTACCGTTGCCTCGCACTGCTAAGTTTAAAGCCTTAGCCATGTTTTAATCAAAGGCGCTCCACTTTCCCTGCGATTGTTGTGACTTTTCTACCATGACACATTGTCTTAAGTGGAATTGAGCTGCAATGTAATGAACAAAGACGCTAATCTTCGAAAGCGCTCGTGGCATGAGGTCATCTTAAGCCGAAATTGATGAGGTCATGTACGGGCGCCAGAAGAAGAATTTTACTCAAAAGTTAGACAAGTATTGAAAATTATTTAAAAGCCAAAAGCTATATTCAAAAAAATTGATCACTAACATTTATCAATTTACCCTTATTGTAGTGCATGCTTGTTTTACTCTAGCTAAGTCAGTCAATGTCCCACTCACATGGCTTTCTCTGTTCATTACAACTTCACATAATTTCTTACATCTTATGCTATCCACATACAGGTTATGTATCCACATATTTCTATTCATACTTAAGCAGTATAGTGATACAAGCACGCACAATGTCGAAACATTCGGGTTTATTTTCTAACAAACCCATGCAGAAAAAATAAATAGTCCCTTTGTACATTCCTTATGCTCTATGTAACAACATGTAAAATGCGACTACCTTAGTAAATTTGGATGTCGTCCTCAGTTCTTCAAGAAAATGTTTTGTCCACCTTTTGTGGTACAAAATTATATAAATTTCACCAGAATAATTAAGGATGTCAAATACATAGAAACCTTAACATTCTAGAAATACAATATTTCAATAATGAAACTATTTTGGTATATCTAAAGAGAGAGGAAGTGGGGAAAGTGTCAGATTTGTAATCTGACACTACAGCTATCTGGAGATGTAACTTGGCTAAATGGCACGGAAAATATACAGTGAAAATTCAAATAAAAGACATTTTAAGTAAAGCGTCATCAAAATTAAAATTATAAACATTTATTTAATTTTGTTTTTCACTTATTTCTGCAATATAGAGTAACGCGAAGTGTAATGAAAATCTTTTCTTTTGCATCTAATGTCTGTTTTGGTTCAGTGTGTAACCCTTGCTTTGTGTTTTAAAACAGACTGATTAACTTTGGTTCAAAGTACTAACAAGGATTCCATAAGCAGAAGAAATTATGATTTTGTTTTTGCTTAACTGGAAGTAAAAAGTAATTAACGGAAATAGAATGGGGAGATTACTTGCAGTGTGGCAAATACATTAAACTTTCGGAAGTACTTTTATTCAAGTTTTCAGAGAATAAATCTTTGTGTTTTACAAGCTAGAACAGATATTCTGTTCAGCCTATGTGCACAAAATGTAAGGCGATTTGTTTGCATAATTTTCAGCTGGGTGCAGTAGCTTGAAGTGTAAAGAAGAGGGGGCGCACCGGAAGGGGTGGGAGTAGGGGTTAGAGCGTGAGATATTGCTCAGATCATAGGGGAGGAAGTGTGGAAAATTATTTGAGAAGGAGCAGATGTAAGAGAGATTTAAAATTATAGCTTGCTTTATGGGAAAACAGATTTTTTCCTCTCTATTCGGAAACTAAAAGTGAACATGAAATGGAACATGTCAAAAAAAATATAAAGTAGCTTCATTGCAGCTCATGAAGCAAACATTTTATATTGATCCCTTAGTTGTTTCCTACTTCCTGCCTAACACAAACAATCCTACAGAAATATCCTATCAGTTATCGTCAGAAGTCGTATTTCTGAAACCTCGAGCAAACATGTCTTTGTTACTCGAAATCGTGCCTTAGCTGGCACTTTGCTGCAACTGTAACAGAAAATAAATTTACAAATAATGTCTTTTTCTAAATATTTGTGTCAATAATAATAATAATAATAATAATAATAATAATAATAATAATAATAATAATAATAATAATAATAATAATAATAATAATAACGATAACGATAACGATAATAATAACGATAACGATAACGATAATAGTAATAGCAATAGCAATAGCAATAGCAATAGCAATAGAAATAGCAATAGCAATAATAATAATAATAATAATAATAATAATAATAGTAATAATAGTAATAATAGTAATAATAGTAATAATAGTAATAATAATAATAATAATAATAATAATAATAATAATAATAATAATAATAATAATAATAATAGCAATAGCAACATCAACATCAACAACAATAACAACAATACGTAATAGCCTATGATCCCTGTAGGACAGAGGCCCGCAAAACTAAAACTCTGTGATAGTATTAGGAATATTGTGCCGCACAACAGCAGGTGGATTTAGAGGATGGGGGAACTATATAGCGTTTCACTCTTAGAAGACAGTATGGAGTTAAATGGGACATCTCTGTCTCTATCTAGCGTATACAAGTTGCCATTAGCCGCGTCCTTTTCTACCCTTGCGCTGTTGCCAGATTACTAATAGCATGGTATAAATATTCATTTGTTATAAATTTCAGGTTTGAACACATTATCCTATGCAGAATTTTTTTCTCTATCAGGTTATATCCTTTTCAGAGTCATTATACATTTCTATAGGTCCAAATTTCTTCAGAAAACGTTTTTTTCAATAGAAGTCCGATATTTGCTGTTTCTACACTCATCACGCACTAACTAACAAACTAACTGCTAGAATGCATCTATATTTTTTTCTTAGGTAGAGTAAACTATAGTGCTACTACCTGCCTACTTTAAATTCTCTATGTTTACCCAGTGAAGTGTTACAATTTTTTAAATGAAATGTTTTCGGAAAATTTTATATCTGTGCACTGCAAAAGTTACGCAGTGTGAAACTTTTTTGTTATTGAGTTTACATCAGGGAACCAGCGAGAACAAATGTTGAGGAAGGTTGGAGAAAGTTTTTAAAATAAACCAAAAGGCAGTAACCTCTTTCTTTTATCCAGTAAGGCAAACAAAAGGTATTCATCTATTCAGCGTCAGGCCTGACACAGAAGATAGTATAAGGAGCAGCACTAACATTAGTTCGAAAGAAGCCGTGTGTGTAACTGTGAGCTGTTATTGCGTTATTTGTTTAATATTTTTGTAAATATTTGTAGTTATGGAGGGGGAAGCTAGGAAGAGACGATATGTTGGTAAATAAAGAAGTAAGGAACGCCAAATAATTATGAATGTGTTAGATTATTTTTTAAGTAAACTGCGTGTAAGTAAGGCGGTAAAAGAAACAGCTAAGGCTATCGGGTGTTCAGAAGCAGTAGTGTGTATGATTAAAAAGGAACTAATGAAAGGACCTCTAAGAACGCCATCGAAAAAGAAAGCAAAAAGGGCGGGACTACACAAAACGCTAGGTTAACGCAATATGATTGAATAGTGCAAGGTGGAGTGCGGCGAATTGTTCATTCTTTACTGTTTGCAAATATTCCACCCACGCTGAATATAATTTTGTCATAGTTCAACAGTGATGAGACCCTACCAAATTTCTCAAGGGCCACTCTAATTTGGGGTTCGAATGTGAAAGAAAGGGTAACAAGTGCATATTAATAGAAAGAGACGATATCGATATCATCAGATGGTAAAAGGTTTAGGGACATGGGGAAATCAATTGTTTATACAGACGAGTCATTTGTAAATTTAGGTCATACAGTAACAAAGGCGTGGAGGGATACCAAAGTTAAAAGTGCCCGTCTCGTCAAGCAGCAATTGAAGGACTAAGTACAGGACTCAGGCCACCTCGAGTCGCTCGCGGAGAAAGATTCGCAACTAGTACATGTTGCAACACTGCGCTCCATTTAACGTGTACTGTCTTTTAAGGGTGAGACGCGCTTTAGATGTAGCGGCTTTGATAAAAAGTGCAGCACTGTGCATATGTATGGTGAAACAAGTGTGTGAATTTATTTCACTAAACTAGCAAGATGTACAGAAATGTCACAGGTACCCATCTTCAATTGTGAAGAAAGTTGTTTATCAGAAATGCGAGACTATTTATTTGATTTCACTGTATTTGTTTGGAAAAAAGTATTCTTACATATATATGTTGAGTCAAACATCAATGGTGACAGCAAACGATCTGAGGCGTGCATAATCCAAAATTAGTAGATTTTTAAAAAGCCTATACCAATTACACATTGGCACTTGCTTTTCAGCAATGAGTAGTTTTTACGTCTGCAACTTTGTGTTGCAATTCTGTCCTAACTTTCATTATGTCTGCTGCGAAAACATTTGAAAACAGGCTGAAGTTATTTTCCATTGTTTGGCAATCAATACATTTTTTTCTTGAAATTCCGTTTAAGTTTTTCCAATATATTAATGTACGTATTTATTTGTTCTTCACCAATGTGTATCCGAGCCTGCAGAGTTATAAAATGACAGCATTGTCTCTCCTTGAAGTCTGATTTCTAGACGTTCGTCATGACAAGAAATGATCTCACCTTATCATATATATTAACAATGTTTTGATAATGTCCTTGCATGCTGATGTTTAGTCTTCCAGTCCCATAATCGTTGTGATCTGTACAAATAAATAAATGCATAAATAAATTAAATTAATATATACAAATTAAGTATCACAGATACCTAAAGTAGCTACAAAGTTGCTACATGCACGCTTTCTTGCTGGTTTAGAGACTGCCATTATACTCTTTGTTCTAGTAGCACACAATCCGCAACTGATTGCTGTTTTCAGTGCTGAGGGAGGGGGTAGTTCTATGACGTTACTGCGTTGGCCTTCCTCCCCACGATCGGACAATAGCATCTCCCCAGAGGAGGGTACCTCGGTATGATGTGGAATTGTCCTGTCTTTGCCTTCAATAGTTTACCTTAATCTACATTTCTTTAAACTTGTTTTCAGTGTCACTCGCCTGATTGTCTTAGTTGCTAAGCAGATGTCCGTGGGCCTTCCAGGACTTGCGGTTCCTTGCCGTCCTGGTCCAGGTGCTGCCAGCGTTCCTCTTCAGTTCGTACGCCCATATCGTTCTCGCTCTTCCCGGCTCTCGCTCACGTTCTCTTGGGTCCCACATTGTTACTATATTTGTCCAGCTATTGCTGTTGAGCCTTACTGTGTGATCTCTGCCATCTCCACTTCGCTACTTGACGCGGCGTTCTTCACCTGCGTTCTTATTTCCATATTTCTTATCCACCCTCTTATTGATATTCGTAGTGCTTTTCTTCCCATCTTTCTCATTCTTCTTCCATCTCTTCTTTCTCGTCACTTCCATCTTGCTTTTAATACCACTTATTAATATGCGTTTTTCATAATTAAGTAAAGTTGCTCATAGTTTCTGATGTAATTTTTTACATCTTTAGCTCTAAATTGCTTGGTAAGACATAGATTGTCAAATATATTCAATAAATATATACAATTATCATGTTTGTAAAAATTCATTACGAGTATAAAACACGTTCTTTTAAAAATAATATTTAAGTTTATATTTAGCACGCATGAGATTATCTGCGTTTATATACCAGCTGGTAAATTACTACTTATTGACTGAGTGTATAATATTATTTAGTATATCTAAAACTTAGATATATTTAAAACTATCCATTAACAGCTTGTGTTGTGCTAATGTAATTCTGTTACCAATGAATATCTCTTTGATATTAAAAGAAAATGCTACCGTTAAAATGTTTTTTTATTGTTCCATGTATACCCTAGCTTTAACTTCAATGGTCATTTGGCGATGGTGTTATCTGACACACAATAGGTTTTGCATTTTTTATGCATTGCATCACACACAAACACACACACACACACACACACACACACACACACACACACACACACACACACACACACACACACACACACTCATTCACATGTTCAGACTCTGGGGAAGATAGGGAAAAATCCTAGCTGGAAAAAAAATGGCACTTGCCACCTAGTAATCAAACCCGGGACCTTTCACACAACAGACAAAAAGCTTTACCAACTCAGCTATAGGTTCAGCCTAAAATGTTATTCAAAAAAGCACTTTATTCCTCAGACGTGCAACATAAAGTATTTTAGTCCTACATCGTGAAAATGTAAAACACTACTTAAAACGTAGATCTCATTAAAGTACACAATTTAGGTCAAATATTTGTGTGTTAACAATTTCCGAGGTATTCTTTAATATTGGCTTAAGTTTTTAAACAATTATATCTTTCTCAAGAGCGAAGTCGCTGTTCGTCCATTTTTTTCTCGCCCAAGCAAAAAGAAAAGGATTTCAAATCGCCCCCTTCTTAAAACGTTTGACCATACCTTAAACCTAATGTAGGCATTATTCCTCTTGCACCTACAGGGAAGTAGATACAATAATATGCTTTTATAAGAAGATTTTGTTGAAGAATGTGTAGAGAAAGTGTTGTGAATGTAATTTAAATATCCAGTATAAAATCTCGATACTCAGTTTTTAGTCGATTGCTATGCTTTCCTACTGCAGGTGAGAGGTAACAAAGTGGAAAAGAAACGTTGATAGTTCACGAAACAAATGAATGTGGGTTGCATCTGGTGAAAGTAAACAAGAGAAGTCTGGCCTTGCCATTAATCCTCTTTAACTAACGCTGCATCTAAGACATGACGATGCGAAGTGCTTCACTGCCTCAGAAAGCCGTCTGTGGCGCGGGGCGTAGCTTTAATGAACCAGTAGGAAAGTTTGCAGAGTATCGGATAAACCCGCGGGGAAACACATACACACGTAAATTGCAAGCGCTTCTTCCCTTCTTGCTTATTTTCTCGATATCACCTAACTTTCTCACCCCGTTTTAGCGGCTAGCACCCTTGCATCAGCGCCTGCATAACGATGGGGGCACTGCCTTAAGCGCACGTGGAATGAAAGTGAGAAAGGCAAGCATTTTCAGAAACGCTTTATTCGAGCTCCAAGAAATATGGCCTTAGTGTTTTACTTTCAGCACCAGCGTCAAAAGAGATTTACCAAAGCTGATCTTAAGGATACCATCTTATCTAAAAATGTATAAAGATTTAAGATTTAATAGATCAAGCAAGTTTACCATAACTCATAAACATGGATTTTAGTGTTAGTGATAAGAAACACCTTTACAAAAGTAGACTTTCAAAAACAAGAAGTCAAATTGAATTCATTGGAAAGTTATTTACAAAATTAATACGCATTATGAAATAATCAGAGTAGCTTTATTTCATATATTCAACAGTTTCGCTTTTAGCTACAGGGGAATCTGCGTTTAGGCAAATTATTAATTACTACATGTGGATCTTTTGTTTGGTGGTTAGCAGTATCGTTATGAGCAGGTGCACCTTTGATTGGTGGGTAGCAGCATTATGTAAATTATGTAAACTTGCCGATTATAAATGTTTTTGAGAAAGTTATAAAGGACATCTGCTATAGCAAATAATGCTAAAAATGAATTAAAGCAAGTGTACAAACACAAAAATAACTTGGAGAAATTAGCAGAAAGAGAAGTAAGTAGAGATTAAATTAGCATTAGGCAGGCGTACTAATTTTTGTGATATCCGTGTACCGCGCTGTGTACAGGATGTGAGTTTTGTTTACTTTGGTAGGTGGCCTTTACTAGGACAAATAATTGTACTGTGGTAATTTCTAATCGCTTCACTTATGATTTTCGCCTCTCTAAGTTGAATCAATACATTTGTTATGAGATGCGAGTGGAGAAATAGATTTTATAGATTTTATTTTGGTGCAAATTTTGGATGAAACATTCCGGAAATGTTAACGATTTTTTTTTCTAGCCTGATTTAGTACTCGACTGTGCACGCTATTTTTAAATAAGTATTGCTGTAATATTATGGGATTTTAATGCGCTTTGGCGAATTCTGATTTGTGACCGTGTACGGTGTGGTTAAATGATAGTGCTTTGAGCGTAACCTCGTCTGATAGTATAGAGGGAATACATATGTGTGTGTGTAACAGAGGGGGACACCTCGCCCAACGCGACTCCGATGTGCATCTATTGCGGGCTACCATCCTCTCCCTCACCCCAGAGAGAAGTGATGGAGCGAAGTGAGAACGGAAGGCGTCATCAGAGACGCACGGAAGTCCCTAACAGCTCCAGACTGTGACACCCGGCGCACACCCGAAAGCATACTATCCACCCATGCAGAGGGCGACAAGGCGACCCTAGCGGCCCGGACAGCGACTTCCAAGAAGAGCCAGGGAGAGAGTTCCCAATGAGCAAGTAAATATGCCATATGCTGGCTAACGCCGGAACCAACCACATTACCAATTGAACCTGAAGGACAACAATGAAAGGAAATGAGAAATGAAGGAAAAGATAGTCGTGTAGAACAGGTGAAAGCATCCCAGCATTCGTCTAGGTGACATGGGGAAACCACGGAAAACCCCAAGTCAGAGTGTGCAGCCACGTTAATCGAATCCCGAATGCAGGCCACAGACGTTATCGCCTGAGTCATCCCGTTCAGTCACAACCACCTTACTCTAATACTTTTTAAGTGTTTAGAAGTGCGAGTTTAATGGTCACAGATCAAATATTTCTATATGCCAAAGGCCATTTGATTGCATTACAGCAAGCAATTTACATACATTGTGATTGATTATACACATTATGTTATCTGTTATTTGGCATTAGTTGATCCTTCCTTGTAACCTATCCAGAAAATTCATTCCACACTGCAATTTAGCACTGAAAATACTAAGTGTAAACAGCAATTACAAAGCCTAATTGTCGCCCATCTTGTTTAATTTATGTATTAATGACGTTGCACGTGACAATAACATTTGAAAACATATTTTATAATAAACTGGAATAAGATATTGAAGCATTGGTATTTGCTAATAACCTGATTTTGATTTAAATATCGGAAGGCCATTTAGAGAATGCTATACATGGATTATATAATATCTCAAGTGAATATAAGAGTACCTATATATAACAAAAATTATCTGAGAAAGAAAGATCTATAAACAATATAACTTCCAACAAAAATTGCTTTGCCCATCTTGTACACAACTGCAAAGCCATTGTTACAAAGGCTTATTCTTCCATCTGCTTCATATTAATTGGAGATAAGCATTTATAGAAATAATTTTATGACACATTTCCTTTAGATGCAGTAGGAATACAGTAGGCTTAAGGGATAGTCAAATATTTTAAAAGGTGGTCACAATGGGGTGGCCTGGAGAGAGAAAAAGGAGAATAACCGCCTCCCATTTGAGAAAAATATTGAAAATTCGAAGCAAAAACAAGGAATACATCGGATATGGATAAGTTCACATAAAACTTACTGGACACAATGAGGTATTTTAATCAAAATCTTTAACAGCCATTTTTCAGAAAATCTGAATTTTCGAAAACGTTTCTATGAAAGCATAGTTTGAGGTGAATGGATTTTGTTAAATAACTTCGTGTCGCACCTTTAGGACAGGTAGATCTTGTTAGATTTGGTATAATCGACTTTTTTTTTTTTTTTTTTTTTTTTTTTTTTTTTTTTTTTTTTTTTTTGCTAAAAATGCTTTTCTACTACCTACTTATAATAAGTAGAAGAAGTATTGCATTCAACCCAAAAATTCGATGTCGAAACTTCACCAGAAGTATGTTTCGAGGACCCCTAAATAAAAAAAAATTAAAAAAAACATTTTTAGAAAAGCGTCGGTGTGTGTGTGGGTGGGGGAGGGCGGGATAACTCAAAAACGAAAAGTAGGTTAAAAACCAAACATGGTATTTAAGTTTAATACCTCTCAAGGATGCGATAGGAAGACTTTGAAGAATCTTCCTCTACCCTAAACTACCTTTTACATGGACAATTTCTCGAAAATTTTGATTTTCTCAAAAATGGCTATGTTTGTCATGTTTTTATGACAAATTAAATGAATATTTTTAATTTTTTGGCTATAGCCTGTGTAGTCCTGTTTACTGTTGACGACTTTTACATATCTGGTAAACATAAGAGATAGACCAAGTCTTGTTAAAACACACGTTATGTCCATTTTTTCTTTCTTTTTTGTGGAGTGAACCATTTTGGAGATATTCCTTGTTGTTTGTGCGAGTTTTGCAATACGTAAAGTTTCTCAAATAGAAGGTCGCTATTCACTTTTTTATCTCTTGACCATACAATCTCTTTACCGAATTTTAAAGCTGTAAAAGCTTTGACTATCGCTCAAAGACTACTGAATTCCCATGTTCCTCTATCACCTAAAAGAAAATCAGCAATAAGATAATTCAATTTTTTTCGACTAACACGAAGAAGATAGAGCAATAAGAGTTTGTAAGAATGGGTAACACAAGAGCAGGAAAAAATCATGTGAGTGCAACACATCAGACTTTTTTGTTTTTGGGGATCTGGGAGCATATATTTTCGGTGAAATCTCCACATATTATAACTTTTCGGTGGAATACAGTACTTATTTATATTCAGTAAATAACGTGAGTAGTTGTTGATGCAAATGTTTGACATTATTTTCTACCAAACTGGCGGATAATTAAATGTGAATCTCTACGTTTTGTTTATATTATTAAAGAGTTTAATTTTACTGAATTATATTTATAAATTAATTGCATCATGTGCTCAATTTTTCAAAACGGCAATAATAATAGTAATAATAACAATAATGATGATAGGAAGGAAGAAATTAATATTTCGGTAGCTAGTTTAAAACCTGGTGTTAAATTTGGTGTACTTATTTTAGATTCAACCATAATTGCTGTGTTAAAAGTTCAAATGACTCGAACTGAAGTTACTTTATTTCGAATTTTTGAAAATATATACCTTAAAGAGCTGTATCATTTATACTAGTAGTATGTGTTAAAAACTAGTAATATTATTCGATCTGGAGCTTTAATTCCTCGATTAGCAGCTAATATAATTGCTGTTCATCTCTTAGTAACTTTGTATAATACTATTTTGCTTTGATAATATAAAATGCGCTATATTTTTACATATTTTACATAGATCTGAGCATTAGTCAGTTTCTCCTCTCAGCTACAAATAAATGAATTATACATTATATATTTTTGGCCACAATCTCCGAATGTTTTATGGTTCACAACAACATTGCTCATTTACTCAGCCTCTTTCCTTGAAACACGAAAGTACACCGACATGCATAAAAACCACCCCGTAACGTGTAGGTAATGGCTTACCCCGTTGTTCGAGCAACTGCACAAGGGTAATATTACATGCTTCATGTTCTCACTAGTGGAGTGCCGTTAAGGACATTTTTCGACGAATTAGGTGCAAAATAAAGTGGAATACAATAACAACGTAGTATTAAATATGAAAAACTGTTTTTCTTCGTCTCCACGTCACTGATTTAAGGTCTCTCAAAAATGCCTTAGTTGACATTCAATTTAACTGCACATTCATATCATTCTTCACGCTCTACTGTAGATGGCCGACTTACGTCGTTTTTTGTGTAGCGTTTCCTTTTATGCCAATCATAGCGAAACTGTTCTATAGATGCAGTACCACAAAACTGGACAACTGTGCACCTGGAGTGGATCTTTGCACGATAGACGTTTATCATACTGTACAAATGATTATCAAATAGTCCCATAAATCGGTCTTTCAATACAGTATGTCATTTTAAACCTGCTGAATTGTACTTCTACTGTTGCTGCTTCTGTATTCTCTTGGCCAGAGACATTTGAATTGAAGTTGTGGTTTTTCATATTTTGTTTCCATCGTGAAACTTTCCATGCTAACGGCGAATAGTTAGGCATTCGTAAATTAATTTCAGTTTCTGCATGAGTGCATGAGTATAGACTAGAGCCTCTATATGTTTAAAATAATTTAGAGTAATTATTCAATAAATAGAAAAAACATAATTCTCCAACAGCGTACTGTGAGGAACAACTTTGCAAGTCATTTTTTCTCCAGTCTTCAAAACTGCAACTGTCAGTTTCAACAAAAAATTTTAGTTATGTTGCAATCTAGCTCTAAACTATATATCACTTGTAAATGATCATTCTTGCACTATTTCGTTTGAAGAAATACATGACTATCAAGAGGAACAAAAGAAGCAAAAGAACTCAAATAAAGTGCCTAAAAAATAAAATCAAAAATAACCTAGTAGTTTTATCTGACAGAATTCCAATCTGGAAATGATATTAGATGTCAGTATTAAGTCCCCAACAACTTAAAGTGAAAGAAGACCAGGCTGGTCAAAGAAATAGTGATCTAAGAAAATACTAATTGTGGTGATTATGTGTTAACTATTTCGGTGAACTGTATCTTAGTTTCTTTATGGATATCCAGAATAACAGATCCCAAATGTGTACTGTCAGTAAGAGCTGGAAGTAGCCAGCCACGAAAGATGAACTTTGGTAGGATGTTGGAAAAGTATTAGAAGTGATTTCTGAGTTCAAGATAATATCAAGATGCGTAAATTTTTTAATGTTCCCGAAATTGTCAAACTACTCTTTAAGCAGCGGGTGACCTTAGAGTGCATAATTCACTACATTGGAAAGTTTATATTTTGTTTTTAAATGCTTAATTTGAAGTATGGTGGTGTAAAATTGCACCAAACTGTGTTTTTATAGGAATATGTATGGGAAGAAGCATGTGGTGCAAAGATGTCCTACACTGGCATACAACTTTGCAGCACCTTCATTTTTTTTTTCTCTTATCAACTTATCATCTATGTCTCAAATGAATGTATTATTAACAAAAGTTAGATACCATATACGGGAATAACAATTTTTTGAACCTATATCTAACTTTAAAGGTATTTAAAAAAACATGAAAAGATATGCAAAGTCGTTCAGCTTTAGAACCGTATCCGAAACACCCCTTATTTCACATTGGCTATAATATCGTTCATGATTTATTTTCTGGGTCTCCATAGTTCTATGGACTCGTCATATAGAAAACTGACAAGACTGGGTGGAGTCAAAGTTTGGTTACTGACGGTAGAAGCCTAGCGGAGGGAAAGACCTTGTTGCTATTTAGGACAGTGAGCCATCTTTTGTTCACATGGGTGTATAAAAGTGAGGGCAGAAAGGAATTACGGAACCAGAGTGACGTCGTGATGTACGGACCACTGATGTAAATAGCACAAGAGGAAAAGGTTGAACAATTCTATTTGTTAGTTTCGTATTGGAATCGTAATACTCGTATGCATTGTAATAAATGAGAAGACCAGGTACTGTTATTCATACTTTGCCTTCTAATCGGTTAGTATAGCGCTTAAGTTACACTTAAGTCATTAATGCACAAAATGAGAACAATAGAACTTAATCATCGAATCAGAGTGAAATTTACTGCCAGATTACAACTACACGGACTGCAGTCGCTGTCCACTGAATGCTTCATTAACGGCTCACTCCTTAACTGTTCTCTGGAGGAGTCCAGGAGTGAGTACTAGTCGCCTGGGTTAACCCAGGCGGATGGTAAGGTGGCCACGGTACCTATCCGTTTAATTACGGATTTACCCGTGAGGTGGTAAAGGTAGTCAGTGTGTTACAGGCTTTTGTGTCTTTGTAGTGCCTGATGGTGCAGGGTGGTTTCCTATATGTCACTGGCAGCGGGATCTGTCAGATCTTGGATGTCTAGCCATCCAAGCGACCATTACCCTACTGATTACTTCGTCAGCCATGGAGCCGTCGAGCAATGCAGTGCTAGTGACAGGAAACCGAGAGGAATAGGTGATAGGTGTGGTGGTGCCAACTGTGGTTACATTTGGCGGATGATGAAGTAAAAGCGGTACCTACCAGCCAAGGGCGTCCTTGGGCAGACGGTAGCTCTGTCTCCGCCTATGGAGGCGATGGTCGTAATGCCCCAGGGTGTTCACCAGCTGGTTTGGGTGAGGTGTGAGTTTGGCATACATTGTGCGAGTCCTGTCCCGCACGACGTCCACAATGTATGGGATGCCGGAACGAGTGTGAAGGATGTGTGATGGAAACCTACGGTCGGTATCGTAGATCATCCTAAGCGCCCTGTTCTGCACGGCCTGCAGCCTGCGGATGGTGGAACGAGCCACCGTACCCCAGACCTCGCACCCGTACAGAATCAGGGGCGGGACGATCGCACGGTACAAGCGTAGTTTCAGGTATATAGGCATGGTTGAGTGGAGTATGGGATATAGCTGTCTCAGGGCGCCATGTCCCTGACCGACCTTTGCTCTGACATGTGGAGTGAAGGTTAGACCACGGTCAAGTAGTACCTCCAGGTATTTGGCAGAGTTAACCCATGGGATTCTTCTCCGCCGCATTGCCAGGGATACACCCGGCCGCCAGTTTCGAACTGGCTCTTCTGCGGGCTAATGGCCATTCTCCACTGTTCACTCCACCTGCCGATAGCATCGAGCTGTCGCTGTAGTGGAGGGAAGCAGTACCGAACATTTTTGTTCTGTGCCAGTATGAGGACATCGTCTGCATACTGACGCGTAACAGTATGCGGTTCCACGGGTAGGTCAGACATGTAGGCAGCAAAGAGCAACGGCGATAGCACGCTACCCTCCGGAACTCCAGCCGCTATGGGTCTGACCGAGGACAACTTCCCCTCCACCCGCACCCGAAAAGAGCGATCCCGAAGGAAGCTACTAATCAGGGTGAGGTAGGGGGGAGGGATTTCTGCCTCTCTGAGTTTGTACAGTAACCTCTGGTGCCATGTGGTTGCAAAGGCTTTTTCTACATCCAGAAGCACCGCGACTGTTTTGAACTTTTCCTGGAAACCCTCAATCAGCCGCAGCAGCTGTAGTGTAGTGGAATGTCTATGACGGAAACCGAACTGATGATCCGGGATAAGTTGCCTTTCCTCGAAGAGAGGATTAAGGCGGGATAGGAATAATCGTGCAAAAATTTTTGAAACGATGGGTAACAGGCTTATGGAGCGGTAATTTTAAGGGAAAACCGGGTCCTTGCCGGGCTTCAAAATGCAGACCACCCTCGCCTCCTTCCAACAAGTTGGAAAGTGACGAAGCTGCAGACATGCATTATAAATCACGAGCGAGTCCTCTTATATGGTGCCCGGCCAATAGTGGAGCTTTCTCGAAACCGAAGCCTCTGGGTCCCACCTGGAGGAACTCTTGAGTTGTAATACCGGTACATAATGGTCATTGTGTTGGTCAGCTATTGTCTGCCAAAGGGGATCGGCCGGCCCATCCGGGCAGGCCAGGCTGGCGCACACCAATGCCCAACCCCCACCGTCAACAACCTCCCTCACGATCGCGGTTCCATTCGCATTTAAATACATTTGAACGAACACACAATATTCCGTAAACTCTAAAAGTTATAACTGCGATCCTATTCCAGCTTCGTAATCACAATAAAGGAAAACTTTCTACCATCATTCCGGCTCACCCTGTGTTTGACTGCAGTTGTAGTATTAACCTGCAGCAATTAGAAGATGAAAAACCATTGTTTCTATAACCTGAAGCGTATCACAGAATTCAAATATGAAAGATCTAACTTTCATTCTAAATATTAATCTATCAGAAAATGTTATGCACTGTTTAGTTAAAATCCATTCCACTTAACATAACATTGGAAATTTCCTGCATACACATGCCCTTGTGCACCAAATAAAACTTTAAAATGATTTAATGATAACAAAATATAAATCACACAGCTATATTTAACAGAACATATATTAATATAAAACATATCCGCAAGGTTTGTGTGATATAGAAGTAACTCTACCAAAATAATGTTTAAAATAACTGTAGTCATAAATTTATCCTTGTTTATTATTGTAGACGAATGGTAACGTTTAATTTCGCGTTTGTTCAGACAATAATTCTGAACTTATTTACCTGTCTGTCTGACTCTCAACCAATGAGTTCTTTTTTCTATGTTAGTACTTCCAGCAATGTATGTTCATGTTTCTTTTGCGCACATGTACATGCATGTTCCTGTGACTGACAAGTGCATTCATTCATATTTATACGCCATTACATATACCATTTGCAGTAATTCAGAAGACTGTTGCAGCTAAGAAAAATAGGCGACATCACTACGTTAATAATAAAATTATGTGGTTTAAAACTGACAGTACCCTGACATTTTGAGCATTAATTGGAAAATAGCGTTGATAATATAACCTCAAATTTGCTGCCACGAGGTTGTATGCTGACTATACTGCCCTTTCCCTACTATGTATAGTAATAGGAGAAATATATTCGACCCAAAAATTCGATGTCGAGGTTTCACCGGAAATATATGTTTTGAGGCCCCCTGGATTCAAAAAAAGCATTTTAGAAAAAGGTCCATGTGTGGGTGTGTGTATGTCTCTGAACAGCATTAACTCAAAAATGAAAATTCCAAATTTTGTATTTAATTTAATATCTCTAAGGATACGATACCAAGATTCTGAAGAAAATTCCTCCACCCTAAACTTCCCTTTATACGGAAACGTTTTCGAAAAATTTGATTATTGCAAAAATGGCTCTATTTTAATAAAACGCCATATGTTTAAGATATTTTTATGTCAACTGAAATGTATATTTTGAATATTCTGACTATAGTCCGTGTAGTCCTGTTTACTCTTGATGACTTTTGAATAACTGGTAAACCGTAAGAGATAGGCCAAATCTTACTGTACACAAAATGTAAAGCACAATTTATGTCAAATTATCTTTTTCGTAATGTGAGTCATTTCGGTTATATTGTTTGTGCTTTGTCGAATATCGCAATACTTACAGACCGTCCTCAAATGGGAGGCCGTCATTCATGTTTTGTCTCTTGCTCATGCAAAGAGAACGGAGTTTAAAAGTCATCATACAGCGGCCACTCTTAAAACAGTTGACTATCGCTTAAAGTCTATGGTGTTCCCCTTGCAACTACAAGCAAATTAGCTATGAGATAATTTCTAAAAACGTTTATCTAGATTAATACGAAGTAAACAGAGGAATAAGTCAGTGAGGTGGAAAATTTGATGTCGTGTCGGCATGTTGCTCATGATAGTTTAGTAGATAGAGCAACCGGTAGTTCCGTGGTTCACATCCCGGTCATGGCATTGAATTTTGCTGTCGCGCTCTAACCTTTCCAATCCTGACCTACATACGGGTATTGTGTGTAAAAACATTAATTACAGAGGAAAAAGTGTTTGTAAGAATAGTTTAACAAGAGTAGAGAAACTCATGTGAGTACGACACATCATATTTTTAAAGTAACACAGTAATACGTGTAATACCAGGTGGAAGAGTTACACAAACCGACACAGGTGGCCGAGATCATTAGGGTATGGCCTTGTGAATGGGGTCAGTAATTGGACCATCCTTAGCTACTCAAGTGTTTTCCTGGTTTACGTCATTCTAATAACTGACAAATGCCTGAGAAAACCTTCTTTCCTAATTATTTCATTTCACGTATTCGTGTCCATTGCGGCATGTTGTACGTAATAACGGACGTTAAACACTACCAAGGTAATAAGTACCTTCAATATCGAAACGCCGTGCTTGCTAAGCAACTTCTCCGACTAAGATGTCGTATCCCTCTGCGGAAGTGCAAGATGGGCAGAAATACAAGCTTAAAGGCTGGACAAGTGACGTCATATAGCACTTCGTAGCACATTTTGAAACGAACATCCAGTTTAATATTGTGATCACAACTATAACAGTTCGGCCCAATTACCTTACTCTAACTTCCGCAGGATATCCTTCGAATAATTTGGAAAACGCCTTTTGGTTCTAATTGTTATAATTCTTGTTACATGTTCACAATAGTAGCACGAGGCAGTCTGACCTTGAGTGTCTTTGATGCATTGAGTTGGGACAGCCCAGCCCCGACCGCTCTTTATTGTGCGCCACGGCCTCTGTTACAATATATTTTCAGGATTTCATAAGAATAAACAGGAATAATTCTAACTTCATATATTGTTTTATTTTATAGCCTTTCAAATGGAACGCATTATAATAAAAATTGTCTTATGCAATTTCCTATTGGTGTGAGTCGAAGAAATTTCATCAAGCATAAGCAAAGGAGGTACGTTTAGTGTTCCTTAATAAATCGCAAGGCAAGCAGGTACATGAGCATCTCCTCGTGCGCTTAAGAAGCATTTTGCAGTGAAAACTGCCATTCATCATTGTCGCCACACAGCTATGCCGGATGTGTCATGGCGTCCCACAAAGAGGAGGCTCTGTGGGCCGGAAGGTGTATTGTACAACAATCGATTATCGAGATATACCACGATATGTGGCGTTGTCACGGTGTCGACGCTGACAAAACGGATTGCATGAAAAATGACTCTACCGAGCAAACTGTCATTCCTTCGCCACTGATTGTGCACTATTTCCACGTCACATAGAAGTTTTCCTTCAAGAACCACTAAAGAAAACACCGTGTAACTTTGTATTACAATTTCTCCTTATTTTACTCCACATACTACCACGATAGCATGTGCTTCTAGTCCTCTCTTATTGGCTCCTGCTACATAAATAAATAAAATAAATAAATTCCCCATGTAAAATCGTTATTTGTTCCTACGTTAAGATAATCCAGAAAGTAACAACCGTTTTCTTCTAATATATTAAAAAATCCTATGTGTTGCACTCACATGAGTTTCTCTACTCTAATACTAACTATTCTCACAAACACGTACTCCTCTTATCTTCATGTTACTCGGGATAAACATTTTCAGAAATTATCTTATTCCTAATTTTCTTGTAGGTGCAAGGGGAATATGGGAATACAGTAGATTTTGAATGAGAGTGAAACATTTTAAAGCTGGGGCTTTGAGGGCTTTGAAATTCTATTCTCTTTGCACGGTCAATAGATAAAAAGGTGAACAACGACCTTACATTTGAGAAAAGTTTAAGAATTGTAAAGTTACACAAGTAAAAAGGAATATTTAAGTTAAGAGAGGAAAGATGAATAATAATTTACAGTATGATAGGTTTAATAATTTTTGCAGTCATTGGGGGAAGACTATTGAGCTGAACAATTTGTTAACTCCTTATTTTATTTTTTTATAAAAATTATAGCTATTCCGAAATGGTTCACTTCACAAAAACATAGTTTAGATATAAATTGTGCGTTTCAATAACATCTACATTTTCTGTATAGTAAAATTTGGTCTATCTTATGCAAACGTTATCAAGAGTAGATAGGACATCATACATTATAACAAGAAAATTAAAATATGCACTTCATTTGCTATAAAATATCTTAAACGATTTTAATCAAAATCCTTAGAGCCATTTTTGAGAAAATTTTCGAAAAGGATGGTTTAGGGTGAAGGAATTTTCTTCAAAATCTTCGCGTTCCACCCTTTAATGAACTTAAATACCTACTCTCTCTCTCTCTCTCTCTCTCTCTCTCTCTCTCTCTCTCTCTCTCACACACACACATACACAAGGAGAGAGAGGACCTTTTTCTGCACCTTCTTTTTTGGATTCATATATTTCCGGTGAAATCTAGACATCGAAATTTTGGTGGAATACAGTACTTCCTTTGCTTACTATGCGCGGTAGAGAATGTGTTTAGTGAGTTACAAAATTGAAGCTTCCTTTGTGTACATAACTACCTCATTAATTGCATATAGGAGGGAGAAGGATAGAGGGGGTGAGAGAGGAAAGCATAATGGCAAGAAATTACATTATTCTCTCTACTAAATTAGCGTAAATAGAGTAAATACTTATTCTTCTCAAAATTCAACGTCAACATTTCACAGGAAATACTTTTTTCAGGAGTACTAAACCCATCAGATATCGTTTTTAGAAAAAGATCAGTGCATGTGCTTTAAAACACATTTTATGTTGTAGACCCAACTATACCGCATGTACATAACAAACAAATGATGGACTTAGGCCGCGATATTGTAAATTATATTTAATTTATTTAAGCATTTGTCAAATTCATCTGCGTGCTTCCGAATCCCCATATTATATTTGGTTGAAGTTCGGAAATAAAAATTTCATCAAATAACGCACAAGAAATGTTTGGTGGATAAGACCTGAACTTCTGAACGTGAGGTGCCGCCAGGACCGTTCACCGCTACTCAGATTTTCCTCAGTCTTCATTACTGATATTGCCTGGGAGATGCCCTAAACGTGATCCTGGAGCGTCACCTTTCCAAATGTCCTTTACCAATCACAATTTTATTTCATGCATCGTCACTGTCCACCATCTGTGGTGTCGTATGTAGAAGAGCGGGCATAAAAACCTACTCAGAGCTCTTGAGGCTGGCTTGGTTTCCAATTAAAACTGTTCAACCGAACTTTAAAAAGAGTTACTATTGATAATTTCATTAATTATTAATGTACCTATATATACAGGGTGTCCCAAAGAAAAACACCGACATCGCTTAGTATGTTGTATGCGATGCCAAACTGATTGGTTTTCAAATAGGAACCCCTATCTGGAAGTATACGGTTTGGACGCTGTAGCGCATCGAAGCGTTCACACTTCGTCAACAAACCCAACATCGAGCTATGTGCATTACAAAGGGGCTTGAAACTCTCTACCTTCTACGTCATTGCAGGGCCTATATCCGGGGTAGTGAGCCTCATGCACATGACCCAATACCTGCGGTTGTCTTAGAAGATTTTCAATCCCTCCCTGGACTCGAGCCGTAAGGTTCACCACTGACGTTACGGGAGTGCCATACACCATGCTCTTCATACAGCTCCACAGGAAATAGTCGATCTGTCAACCGTGCTGGCCATGGAACTGGTCCACCGTTACCAATCAATCGATTTGAATGTGCAACGTTGAGGTGATTCTGCACATTTACATCAAAGTGTGCTGGAGCTGAAATCGGCCATTTCAATAGCTGCATACTGGTACGCGTCGCCCTCATGTTAAAAACGTTACTGTACTGGAAACTAGGCAAGTAGTGCAGTAGGATCGCACCAAGAACTTAATGGAGCGATTTAGTGCAGGTGCAGGAATGTTATTATACTAAGGTCGTTCGTCCCAGTACACAGATGGCTAACGGGTTACATGTGTTTCATATTAAGATACCAAAAGTCAATTTTAACAAATTGTCACAACCGTTCCCACTCAAACTTCCACACTCTTCAGCGACCAAACTGTACACTTCCTAACAGGGGTTCGGAATTACCATATCCTGATGAATTATTGTCATTTACACCTGAATTACTGCACGTTCTGCAATAAAGGAGCAAACCTCCGGCACTACAGCCCGTGACGAGCCAAGCCTTACCACCTAGCCGCTGAGTCCCCCACCTCGGCCCACTATAGGCGTCATTGGTGGGGTGCAGTATTGGAGACTGCTATGTGGTCAGCATTCCAATCCCTCCCGGCCAGTTATGCGGTCTTCACGACCTAGGGCCGCTGCTTTTCTATCAAGTAGCTCCTCAATTAGTCCCTCCGGGACCTAACAAGGCTGAGTGCACCTTGTGCCAGACCTCCCAGAGGGGATAAAATCCCCATGCTGGTACCGGGGATCGAACCCGGGTCCTCCGTGCCAGAGGGAAGAGCGCTACCAACTGCGTTAATTAGGTGGTCCAATAAAGGAATGCACCAGTATAATTCTACCCATACGCAATAAGCGATGTTATGTGTTGCCCGTGATACCCAATTTAGACGGATTTACTGTTATATACATACATATAACTACATAGGCATTAAGTGCAACTACCATATCCTGAGGGAGAATTATTGCCAATTGCGAGTATTAATGCAAGTTGTGCAATAAATGGTTGTAATGTAATGTTAAGTGTTGCGATATAAAGTGTTTAGCAAAATACGAAATCTTAACCTGCATTTCTTCCAAGACCGAGGAATTTTAAATATACGTGCAATCCCTTTCAAGAATATGACAACATAGAATTTAAAGTTAGATTTAGATTCTCCAAACAAACATTCATGGATATCTTGCATTCGGTAGAACTACAAAGTGGCTGCTTGAAGTAGGTATGTCCATGTCGGCACAAAATCAATTATCTTTTACAAGATCAAGGCAATTATTTACGAACTGTGATGCTGGGTATGTTTGGTAATTTTTCCAATGTTACAGGTGCTACACACTAGAGTTACGCGAAAATTCAAAGGCCTGCTGAAATGTTCAGAAACAGGGAAGGCTAATTTTCTACTAATTAATAACTTTTCTATTGAAGTCCAAACAGTCTACATTCTGAGGATATAGTTCCGTGCTGCCAACTTTCTTACTTAAATT
Organism: Tenodera sinensis; assembly: GCA_030765045.1. Classification (NCBI taxonomy): domain Eukaryota; kingdom Metazoa; phylum Arthropoda; class Insecta; order Mantodea; family Mantidae; genus Tenodera; species Tenodera sinensis. The sequence continues at coordinate 80,759,518 of CM060969.1, read as the reverse complement.
TGTAACTATTCTTATTTTCTGAAATTAGTGCTGTCAATATGTTGTTCCTTTAAGAGAAAAGTTTACCTCTGTTCATTTTGTTCTACATTTTGGCATGCAGAAAACACGAAACGACTTTATCAACAAAATTAGAACTGCAATCCTGAACATGTGGCAACTGTTTGTTGCAGCGACATCATACGTGTGATTATGAGAACTAGGTAGTGACCGACTACGCCAACTCTGTCGTATTACTTCTCTTCCTGAAGACAGCAGTAGTAAACGAATCCTCTGATATCCTTCTTGCAACTCGCTGAAGTTTAAAGACTTCATTAGTCATTAACTAAAGAAGGGAGTAGCTATTAGAGTTTTAATTGATGTTTGTGATAAGTTATGTGTTTAAATTACTCCAAAGAAACTCAGGGCTAATGGGTGATTGTGACCTAAGTCCGAAAGTTTTAGGGATAAATCGTCAAATCATAGGCAACACTGGGTACTTGAGCTAGTTTCAAATAAAAGCAAAAACCTTTCCAATGACTGAAAGACACATTGTTGTGCAAGGAATTTTAATCATCTTCATTTGATTTTCTGATATATTTCACCCTGTTTACAGGTGACCTAGTTGTAATAAAGCTTAAGATCATTACAGAATGTGCTTTCCCAAGCGCGAAGCATCAAAATGCGCTTTCCGTCAGCCAGAAACAATCGCATTGTGGAAGCTCCTCTTTCCGCTTTTGCTGTACTTTGCTTGACTCCGTGTAATCAATGTTAGCAGAGAGTGGGGAATATTTGATTAGCCCTCAGTTGAACATTTTCGGTCAACAAATGTTGACCAACAAGCGGTGTTGACTGATTTACCAAACGCGGTTCCGTGTTGCCATGTTTTCCACTCGGATTGAACTCATCACCAAGCTAAGTACAACAAATATAACCACCTGTTCAAATATGTTAGCTTAACCGCAGCTTTTTGGCAGTATGACGATGTTGAGTCAAGAGGGTTTCCAAAATATGTAGTTCAGTTAACACAATGAATTATTCACTACTGAACGATCATTCCGTAATGGTCAAGTTCGCCTTGCACTCCATCCTGAGCACAAGAAGGTATTTTCTATCATCTCACTGATGTCACAATGATAAAATTAACAAGAGACGATGGAATAACTGTCTAAAAATTACATTTCTAGGTTTTTGTGCAGTAAACCAAATGCCACGCAACTGTTTAAGGGAAGTGTGAAGTATAAAATGGCCAGAAATAGCATTTTTCATTCTCATTATCATTAAATTCCCTGATATTTTCTGAACAAGAGTATATTTTTGTGGTTTTATATTTATAATTATCATTAAATTCCCTGATATTTTCTGAACAAGAACATATTTTTGTGGTTTTATATACAATGCTCCTTCATTTAAATACGCCTTGAACATATGAGTTTTGATGTAAGTCATTATACAATTTTTTTGTTTCGTTATCTTTTTTTTTTTTTTTTTTTTTTTTTTTTGGAAACAATCAATAAGGCTAGAAGTTCAAAATTTTTCACACTTCATTTTGATACAGAATTATATATATTGGCCAAGAGTTATGGTGATATAACTCACCACTTGAATATGAGACCCATATTTTGTTGAAAAAGTAAGCAAATGTTACATTTTCATTTTTCTTCATCTTGAAAAATTTATTTAATTGCAGATCAGTATCATAACAAACATATGAGGCCAAAGTGTAAAACGTTTCAGTGCTGTACTACTAATTTTTGTTCTAATTTTGTGGCAGCAATATATTTTATTTTTCACAAAATATTTTCTTCTGTCTACTTATTAAACACATCTTTAAAGAGAAATATGCTTTGAATTTTCTAGCTATGGCATATGCAGTCCTGTTTACTCTGGATGGAAAGGTAGAAACTCAAATGGAAGATCGATATTCATTTTTTTAACTTAGCCGGACAAAAAGAACACTTTAAAGCTTTAAAAGGTTTGACTATCGCACAAATGTTACTGTGTTCCCATGTTCCCGTTGCACCTACCAGGAAATAGGCAATAAGGTAATTTTTGGTAATGTTTATCTCAACTGACACAAACAAGTTATAGGAATAAACGTGTGCCAGAATGGTTAGCACAGTCAACTACTTTATAAATACGCCAGGAATATTTTATCGTGTGACAGGGCCTTTTCGCATTGCCCCGCCGACATTCTCCTCCACCTTTGCACAGTGGATATGAGAAAGGGGTTGTATAGCAATTAAGGGATTTAAGGGTTTCATTACAGAAATGCAGACGTTGCTAGCAACATTTACTAGTCATATCTGTTTGCTCGTGAAATGCCATACATCTCAGATATCACACGAAGTTAATTTTATTAGAAATGGAATCTAGAAATTAAAGAAGCATATAATTATTTTATATAATTAATTTATTTATTACAATCTATTAAGCATTTTGCTTAATGAATCATTTAAAATATTATTAAATGAGCACATGAGCACACAAGTCCCACATACATATATTAAACGTTTACTTGAAAATATTATGGACATAATTTATTTGGATGAATAATGCTAATGTTTAACCACACAAAGGTATATTTTAAAATATTTTGATGTATGCATTTAATTATTCATAAATTTATATCTCCATGTATGCATATGTGTAACATATGCTTGGTCCCTGATGGAATATACACAATTTGCCATTTTAACCACTTTTCATAGGTGAAGGTAAACACAGCCAGAATTAAAAATAATCGTCATGTTTATTTATTGAGTTTTTCGAACAAAAAGGTTACATTATAATACATGTTTGGGGTAATGTTTCTGTGATACAGCGCTATTTACAGATTTACAAAATTAAGAAGTTATTTCACTATTTTATCATCATTCGTGCTGCTACATTAGTTTGGGATACCATAGCAAACAACATCGTTTCAGATATCTAAAATATGAAAGTTTATTTATTGCTCCTACACTTTAGGAGAGGGTTTGATTCATATTAAATTAAATTGCTGGCTAAACGGCATTTGAAGTTCTTTCCTGATATTAAGCTAAAATTAGGAAGCGTTAGCACTTCAAATTCATTCAATAATTTGATTCATTCTGCCAAGAATGAACTATTTGTAAGCAACAAAAGAGAAATAAAAACAGAAAATACGCAACTAACACGTATAAATATATTGTGACTTTGGTGAGTGTAAAGTAAAGAAGACAAATGTAGTCGGGATAAAGAAACACTTTTATTTCCGTAAACAGTAACTTTTTACACTCGTTGCAACAGCAAGAAAGTCTTTACCGATTCACCAACAGCACGGCTCCGAATTCGTAACACAAGAACCGTCCCTTCTCTGTCGGCACGACTCCTCAACGCTTCGCATACGTCTCTTCTTTCCGTCGGCACGACTACTCAACGCTTCACATACGTCTGTCCCTTCCGTCGGCACGACTACTCAACGCTTCACATACGTCTGTCCCTTCCGTCGGCACGACTACTCAACGCTTCACATATGTCTGTCCCTTCCGTGGCACGACTACTCAACGCTTCACATACGTCTGTCCACTGTCTGTCGCACTTTACCGCTATTTATATCTCCCAGGCACTATTCTGGAAAGTTCAGTTATTGCGATGAAATACAAAGCAGAAGATTCCAGAAGCGCCCCAACAATGCGGCCATTCTCTGTCTCTTTCCTTCGGCTCCTTTGCGGTAGTGCCGACAATAATGCGATGGGTGACAATATGTTTACTGATTATACTATAATAAATAAGCTTTTGAAATTATAGTTTAAACGAACTGTGTACACACTGTTTGTAAAAGTGCATGCAAAGTTGGGATCAACTTTATGTCGAGTAAACTAGATGTTACTCCATAATATCCAAACAAAAACTTATTAACTTGCAACACAATTTTATCAGACACCTCGCAAAACAGAAAAAAAAAACAACGAAAGGCAGAGGATACGAAGGGAAAGTGCTTGAGTATGAGATACGATAAAAATAGCCATGTACTGTTAGTTTTTTGTCATTAGTATGGACATTCAGTGTATATCTATGTTCAACAGAAACTAATTTGATTTTTGCAGTTCAAATAATGTTTGAACTATGTTAGTAATTCACATTAAACGACTAAACTAATTCACCAAATTAAACGCTAGGCCATTTTGTTTCATTCAGTAAACGCTTTATAGCAATGCTGTGTTCTTAAACAGCATTGGACACGTAATGTTATCGCAGGGGTAAAGGGGATGGACAACCAACAAAACTAGTGATAAATGACTTACCGAGTTATGAAGTGGAGTTCCTAGACGGACAATATGACAGCTGTGTCACCGGGCGATGTAAAACTACATAGCGAAGTCCTTACTAAGGACAATGTCAATGAGTAGTACTGTTTGTTAATACACTCCCTATGCAGGACAACCTGTTCTAAGGGCGAGTCCAGTGGGCGTTAAGATTGAAGGGACAGACTAACCAATCCTATTTGTTTGTTCATAACGGCATGATGAGCTGTAAGAAATTAACCCCAATAATATGCTTTTTATAGCCCAAGAATCCGTAAAGCGATCATATTTTCGACTAAATCACAGCGCCAGGCGTATTTTTAAAGTCGTTGACTGTACAAAAGTAGAGAAAGTCATGTAAGTGTAACACATCAGATTTTTACTTTACATAACATTTTGTGAATGACATTTTGAGATATAAATGATCCATTTTCTCAGAAAAACATTTAAGATGCTAAATTAGATATACTAAAAGCAACCTCTAAGTTATATCGTGAATCTACCTATGACTTAATATGTATGCTTATTAAAAAATAATTGCTAGTGAATTTCAATCAAAGGCTGATATGATGAGAAAAAATATTGTCTCTTTCTTAGTAAACAAACGTATTGGGTAATATTAAACAAATGAATTTAGAAGGCATATATTTACATCTTATAAAAATTGTAGTGCTATATCGTCTATAGTTTCTGAGATATTGCCTCAGAACGTAACAGATTTATATGATAAGACAGGGATTTTAATCTTTCCTTAAAGCTTCTAATGAATGTGACATTTGCTTGGGAAGCTGTTGCAGTCAAATTGCATGGCAAATAATTAAATTGAACTGTTCAAGGGGATTAACTTTTGCTCGTCTCTGTAAGCTTAAATTCTCGTGTTTTTGGTATATCTCTTAAGCTTTTAAAGAAAGAATAATGATTTAGGGCAGATACATGTTTTAATCCTTTGCAAATTCGTGAACAAAAAAACCAACCCACCGAGTTCTCACAGTGTTCATAAAAAATTTTAAATTTCAGTGTAGTACCCTTTAAGCTTGGGATTCATCGGGTTTCGACTTACCATCGAACATGTTTACCCTTATCTGCAATGAAATTCCTTATTAATAGTCATGCATTCAGGTTTGAAAAGAATACGCTTTATATTGGGATACCAGACCAGTACCAAGTTACGTTCGCCTTTTACCAAGGGTTCGATGCCAGGGATCCGCATGTGTTATTCGTGGTGGACGAAACGCGTCTGAGTGGATTTTCTCTACCCTTTCTTATCTGTTATTTAATTTCACATGGTTTTGGAACTTTCACAGATAATACTGAGGGAATAATCACGAGGTAGTTTTATTCTAGTTTTTCTTATAGACTTTCATATAATTTCCTTCATAGAACACTGTACAAGTATTTAACACAAGTAATACGATAACGTCTGACCTAATCGAAGAAATGATAAAAATAACCTAAAATATATTCGTCTCGATTACCACGGTTTACTTGTCCAGCACTGACGACAAAGGAAAACAATACCCAAGCATCGAAAGTATTTCGAGTGAATGGTGTTTAAGGGCTCGTCGACAGATAGGTCATTAGGTATCTCAATGTTCTCTTGTTGTTATACAGAAAACTAGTTTATAATCTCAAATAAATCTCACTTTAACATTAACAAAGAACCTTTCTTCTGGAAAAATACATTCATTACCTATTAATTCAAGTGTTATAAACACAGTTGAACTGAAATGGATTGCTGTTTAATTGTTACTCGATTGTAATATGTAATAACCTTTTTTTCAGCGACTTATGGGATACAGTTGGCGTCACTGATAAATATTGAATAAACAAAACAAAAGAATGACCAGGTAATATTTCGTATATAATAATTTAACCCCTCTATGTATGTAAGTTTTCCATGCCTTTGGATACATAACACAATAAATAACAACAGCCTTGCTTTGAATCTAATAATTTTCACACCCCCGCAGCAGAATTTATCTTGCCATCACTCATGTGTTGTTTTCGGAACAAGATATGCTTTATATTAATTAATTATTAAAATCAAAATAAACTGCTGAATTGTTTATAAATATTATCGCCACCTATATAGAGGTTCCTATTATCAATTTGTGTAGGCAAAAAGGGGCTGGCGATTACATTCAGCTCCTCCTACTGTTTGCCCTGCCGGCAGTCGGTCTTTACTTCATTTTAAGGGATGTGAGGTAATATGTTCTGACCATTGCGTATTCTTTGACTCGCTTTAGTTACTAAATATAAATGCACCCAATTTCTAGCATCATTCCTAGGCATTACGTCACCTCACAGTGTTCACAGCTTGGCAGGCATGAAGATGAAAAAGGGACACCCTGTAAATTACCAGCGCATGTGACTCCCTCGCCGCAAGCTTTAGTGGTTAGCTTTGACACAAAATGTTGTTAGGCTGTAAACATACAATTATTGCTGCTTCACAAATCCGGAATGATATGCGAGTACCCCACGTGGTACGAACCGCTGACCGCACATCAAAGGGTCACGCAAATCTTCGGCTAAAGACTCCACTTTGATTACTTTGAGCATCAGCAAAGTTATTATTTATGGTCGATGATCAAGTTTCAATCCACATCACAGTGACACTGACCTGCTAATTTCACGTCACTAATAGCATGGTTGCGATTATCGATAGCGATTATCCTGGGTCACAAGCAGGGCAATCACACCAGTGATGGTCGCAGGGTAGGTGTCCCAGTATCCTCTCGGGTTAACTGCCTTACAAACATGCCACATGTATAAACAATCTGGAATCATTTGTCAATTGAAAGGGCTGGACCATAAATTGTTATCAAATGCTAAACACTTCTGTAGTTCGCGCATTTGTTTTTAAGCACTGACCTTCAGCCAGAGGACGGTCAGCGAGCCAACATCTCCTCTCTCTCTCTCTCTCTCTCTCTCTCTCTCTCTCTCTCTCTCTCTCTCTCTCTCTCTCTCTCACCTTCTATTATCTGTATTAGCTTATCTCTCGTATTACTTAATGTAATATGCTGTGTGAATCATCTGCTCACCCCCCTCGACTTCCATACGTGCAGTAAATAGTTCAGTGATACTTGAAGGTGTGATGACATCACAATGAGAAAACACTACTGAAGTAAGTAAGTAAGTGACTCGCACCAAACCTTTAATTTGAATATTTCAATGTTCAAAAACTATTGCGTGGGGTATACAACTCATTTAAAATTCAAAGACTGGATGCAACGGTGTTTTATAGAAGAATAACAAATATGGGTTCTCCTTTGTTATAAGGTTTAAACGTTCATCGTTATTTTTATTAACTTCTGCGAATTATAACCTCATCAGTGAAATAAAATTTGAGCTTTCGGTAATTCTACACTATATAGCTATTTAGTGTGGCTTCCTTCGAAAGGGAAGTAAAGCCAGGGTCCCGGATCGCAAATTTGCGGACTAAAAAAGAACCTCAAGGCTAAGCAAAACGCCCAGTATAAAATACCATGCTGATAACCATAATAATTCAAGAGCGTCCATAAGTGAAAACTTAATTTCGTTTTCTTTGTTAACTAATTGAATGCTTTTATAAAGGCAACCACCACGCAACAACTGTTTTAGCTTGAATACATACCAGGTTCAATTGGTCGCGAAGTCAAAACCATAGTCGAAAGAAAAATATTTTATTTGCAACATTTGATTACATCTATACCCTACTTCTCTACATAGCCACCGCTCCGATTTACACATTTTTGGCAGCGCAGTACCAACTTTCCTATCCCCTCTCCTGGGCTTTCAACCACTTCTCTACACTGGCCTGCAGGTCTTGTCTGTGCCAAAATGCTGTTCCATGTGGGGAAGGAGATGAAAATCAGATGGAACTAAGTCAGGGCTTTATTGTGCGTGATCAAACACATAGCATCGAAAACCTTGAAGGAGGCTCTGTATTGCAACTGGAGTGTGCGGCTGAGTACTGTTATGAAAAAGGACAACATGCCTGATGACAACATTCCTCTTCGCTTGTTCTAAATTGCTCTTTTCGTAGACGTTCAAGGGTCACGCTGTATTGAGGCTGCAGTGATGGTCATGACACGCTACATAAATTTCACCAAGAGAATTCCTTGTTGGTTCCACAACACAGTTGCACTTTTTGATGGAGAAGGTTCGCTTGAACTTCTTTGGTTTACTCGAGGAATGATAATGCATCCACTGGTTGGATTTATCTTTCGCTTCTTCATTTTAGAAATGAACGCATGTTTCGTTCCCTGTCACAGTTTTGTTCAAAAAATCTCCTTCATCATGGCAGTGCTGGAGAAATGTTAAGGATGATGGGCAAGTTTTTGGGAACCCGTCTCACAAGTAGTTTGTGGCACCGAAGGGTCTCACTCACGATGGTATAGAGAGCTGACAATGAAATGTTGGGAAACGAATCACTCAACACAGAAGTTGTGAACCGAGGATTTTCTCTAATCGTCTGATCCACTCGCTTTACCAGATCAGTTGACTGTCACTTTCTTCCCTGAACGCCTGCATCATGAATTTCTGTACCTCCTATTTCAAAGTTCCTGCACCACAGCCATATTTTTCTGTCATTCATAAAGGTCTCACCCTACACACCACTCATTTGTTGATGAATTTCGGTTTCATTGCATCCCTCCGCGCGAAGAAATCCAATCACAACAAGCACTTCACATCTATTTGGGACATGTTTAACTACTCATTGCGCACTCAGAACTCATAAGTGTGGCGGGACACGATCAGAGGACATACTAGAGGCACTGCGCAAAGTTTCAACTGGTTTTCACTGTGGTTGTAGTTTCGCGGCCGATCTGACCTTGAAAAAAGATAAAAGTCTAATATGACTTGACATTTCATTTTTGAAAAAAATAGTATGAATGGTGGCCCTTCCAGCAGAGGGGCTGCCACTTCTCTCGTACCACTATAATCAGTATGCAACCTTGACTTGCCTGTTTGGAAGAGCTTACTTTCATAAGAAACGAGATTTCCTAAAACTTTAACTAGTAGCTTTTTATAAATAGTTCATTTTTGGGTTAGTTTTGCTTTAATATAGGAAGCTGAAATTAAAACCTTTGTGGTGTGCTAGTTCGATACGAGAACCCAAAATGGGGTGAGATATTAAGAATACGATCACCGCTATACAAAATGTTCTAAAATAAAAACAAATTTGAAACTAAAAGCTTCACTTATCTTAGTAATATTGCAAGGTCTTCCATTGATATTATTAATTAGTTAATGATTGCATTAATACTAATTAGTAATATTGCTGTGGAAGATCTTGCAGGTGGAGCATTTAGTTTCTAATTTGTTCTTATTTTAGATTCTGTTGCTTCCCTGTTAGTAGCTTATATTTTTGCTTAAAAATATTGTTAGTGAACGATCCATAGACATGAAAGAAGATACATTGACATGTTCAAGGCAGTTTCCTTCAATGAAATGATCAGTCATTGCCAGGCTACTTATGTTGCAATTACTGCTATCTAAGCAATACTACTTAAAAGTTGCAAGTAAGACAAAGCTTGAAGAATTGCTGGAGGGACATTTTATGAGCAACATTTTCTGCTCATAGCAATTATGTTTCCAAAATAGAATCTTGCTTTTTCGATTTTAAGAGACAAATATTTGTGTATACTATAAATGTAGTGCCCTTTAAAAATGATTTGATGTGAATGAGTCACAGATTTTACCGAAATATATAGAAAAGAATTGCAGCCGTTATCATGCTGCCAGGGATCCTGGGGCAGAATTTAATTGGCACGGAACATGTTATTAAATAAAATTAAATAATTTTTATACGCACAAGATCATGAGTCAGATTACCTCTTTGCCACAGCTAGTCTTTCTCCTCAGATTCATAGCTTAACTAGTTCTTTGCAGTGAATTTGCTACTTTTGAGCCCTTTTTCACCATATTTTGTTCAAATACTGCCAAACATTTAAGCAGAAAAGGGGTCTTTAAATGTAGCGCATGTGGCATTTAAAGCTGCGCTACATATTTGAAAATGGCGAATTCCAAAAAAATTCACTACCAACTGATAACTGAAATTTTGGGAAAGGTTTGTGTGCATAAACCTAAAAATCGTCAATGTAATAATTGTTGGTCATTTTTAAGCCTTAGACCTTATAAATGCCATTTAAGTAAATACTACTTTAACATCTACTCTTCTCAATTATGATTTAGTTTCACCTCTTCAATATACGTTCTGGATTATGTGCAACACTTGAACGATATGTGAACCTAATATATAACATTAAGTTATCTTGTTCTATGAGATGGCGTTGATTAAATAGGATTGTATTTTTCTTAAAATAATTAAGAGATAGATAATCATAGGAATTATTTACAGGTAGTTCTCACTGGGTGTTTAAGCGGTACATCACATTTATATAATTGTTTTCCAAGCCAGTGTAAACACCTCGAGGTGATTATTATTTATTTATGCCAACAAACTTACTGCTAGTGTTTTTAAACACACAAGCCGTGTATGGGCAAAGTTCTACCTTTCAAACCTCTAGGGGAACTTGTATCCCAGCTTTATTTGACATATTAGAAGAGTTGTATCTCCTGACTATTATACCTAAATTGAGGATACTTACTGTTAAATAGTTAATTTATACAAATATCCACCAACTAATCTGTTCCATGTAATTACAACACAACATAATTTCCATGGCCTCATAATATATCTAACGTTTCAGGAGATTAATTTAAAGTATGCATTTAATTAATGTGAAAGCGCTTGTGAAACAAATGGGAGGTTGAATTTGATCCCTGTCGATTTTAAATTGGGTTTTTCACGGTATGCCCTTGCCGCTAGGCGAATGTTGCAGTGGTTTCTGTAATCACGTTGTGTTGCCGGCATGGTGGTAGTTCGGGCAGATGGCGGCAGATGTTGCGGATTCTTGCGTTGTGTAACGCTTCTTCCCTGGACCACTGGTAGTGTGGAACCGTTAGGGACTTCTGCACGTCTCTCTGGCTTACTAGGTCCCCATTCTTTGTTCCCTTCCCTTTATCCTTTTCCTCTAAGGGCTACAGTTTACAATATATTGGTATTTGGTTGCAGTGGAGCGAGATCTTGCCCTTTAGTGCCTTCACAATAGCGACAAATCATATGATAAATTATTAAAGTTAGAAAAATTACGAAAATTTCGACATATTGAACTTTTATAAATTACATTTTGTGTAACGATTATACTTAATTACAAAGAATTTTAACTTGTGTGTACTGTTAAGGTAATAACACTTTTTATTCATTGAAATCATTCATGCCCTACGTTGTAATAACCTCAAATTCAGAGTTATACTTTACATCCACTAAAAGCTCTTAAAATCCCTACAACCAACTTTAAATATCATATACTAAGTTTAATGTGACAAAAAAGTAAAAAACAGAAAAAAAATAATAAGAAAATTAAGTTTTAAAACTTCACACGTTGTGTTGCACCTTTTAGAGACCCACCCGTGAGACGCTCTGGTCACCTGTAGCGTACCTTTCGTATCATCCTTGCTTTCTGGGTCTGACACACATTACGCAATTGGCTGACTTGGCGGAATACTATCCGTCACAGACAAGAGAAGGCTCAGATATAGAGGACTATGGTAAACGGAGCAAGTAGACTATGTGAGATTTCCAAGATTTACAACATAATCAAATCAAATTTTACTGGATCCAAGTACACATTGGTCAGCATGGCAACAAAAGTTTCCTCGCGAAAATAAACTCTAAATGTCAAAGAATAATAGCATATGACAGAATACCTCTTTCACTTTGCAAACAGAGATTTCACAACTATTACACAAATATCTGGAACTTAATATATAATCCTCACAAAACTCATTTTTCCGAACGTCTATGCCAGGCAAGGAACGATTCTTCATACTGCTCCTTACAAACCATAGAAGATTCCAACAATATCTGCGAGTACATAGAATTGGAAAAAGTAACGTCACAGATGTGTCCATGCTTAGATGACAACCAAGCAGACATACAGCTCTTACTTCACTGCAAGCTACAAGCCTGGAACAGACCAGCGCATATGAAGAATACCAACATAGTGTTACGAAAAGTGCTTTCATCACCAGGTACAACCCAGTTTGTACATGAAATATTAAGTCATTAGGTTAAAACTATTTTCATAAACATTTGTATGGGATTAAACATCCTGCGAAATACCCGCAGGGCGTAAAGCAGATTGTGAAATGAACTAAACCAAATAAAAAATACCATCGTGGGCCTTTATGTTTTTTTCAAAGTGATCGCAGGACAGCCATATCCGGATATGCACTAGTAGTGTTGGAGTCCCTAATGAATCTGACAGGACACTAATCGTCATGTCGACTAGCCGTGCCTGGGGAATGGACGAAACGCTCCCAGGAATGAGGGTTCCCGCCAAGGAGAAATCCTTCCAAATCGCAAAATCTACCACGCTGTTGCAACACAACAACTGTCACCGTTTGGTCCTAAAATCCTGAAATGGACGGAAAATTGCTGGTAATAGTCTATCAATCCAGGGAAACAATGGTCAACAAGGAAGTCCAGCACTGTAGCCATCTCGCTCGCTTTTGGAGAATTTAAAGAGTCAGACGGTTCAAACTACCATTGGATCCTACTCCTAAAATACGCGAAAATGTGTTGTGATACATTAAAACCGTAGTTTGAAAGTTTTTCCAAAGTTCAGTATCGTGTGCGCTTAGTAAACTAAACCTGTGAAAGATTTTATCAAGTTCCAATACTTTTATCTGTTTCTCACAAACACGTTCCCGTCTTTACTTTACACTTTACACTGATAACTCCTGAGAACGCTGCACACCCGCACCACAGCTAGACAGAGAAGTTGCTGAAGTTCTGATACAGAAGTTTCAAAGCATTAAACAAGGTCCTTCACACCGGAGAAAATAAATAAAAAAGCCATGTTTTTCACTCACTCCGACCCTTTCTAATCAGCAATACACTTCTGCCACTAAGGAGATTAAGTATTTATCTGGGAATATAAAAGTCGGAAGTGACAATTTTGGGGTAACAGATTCCATTCGAAATGTCGCAACACCTGAATGGTAGACATTCAAGAATATGGCCTGGAATTGTACTGGAAAACGTCATCCGTAATAATTAATTCTACTTTCATACAAGGCAAGGGTTGGAAACGACGAAAGGCAGGATTAGACCCAATAATTCAATGGCTTAGCCGGGATGATTTCGGATCTCCTTGTAGTTTGCCGGGCAAAAATGTGAGTCATTTGAGGCATGTTGCCATAGTAACTTAGTAGAGTGGAAGATCCGATCCAAATTCGGCTATGACATGTAATTTTTCAGCTTAATTTTATCTTTCGTCCCCAACAGTGTTTACCAATGCAGGTATTTTGTGTGAAATAGCTATTTACGTCAGTGTATTTGAGAACTGATGACGAAATCATAGGACTATTTACCATATAAAATGCTGTTCCCTTTAATTGTTAACATTTCATTGATATGATTCTCCTATTCATATTGTCACATTTCCTTTCCCATATATCTTCACTCCATTCGCTTACTTTCTTACATTCTACTAAACTTATCCTTGTTCCTCACATAATGCATTCTGCTACTGTTACTCCTTTCCTTAATATCACCCCTGTTCATCCCCATGAAAATCCTTCTTTCTCTTGTTTGTTACAGATGTATACACATGCTTTCTTTGTGGTCCTTATATACCTATAAAAATATATTTAGATAACAAGGTCCTTGTGAAGTTTTTGCTTGCCCTAGGACGAGATATCTTAAATTCCTCCAAAATCTTTCCAGCTGTCATTCATGGATTGTCTAAAATGCAGACCTCGTGTTTAACCACAGGTTGTGTCGTTTAGAAAGAAATTCTCAAATCTAAATCAAGAAAATCAGAAGCATCACTAACTAAAGTTAGCAATAGGAACTTCTCGCAACAGGATTACCACATTATTATAGGCCGTTCAAAAACAGATATTTGTGTTGGCCTATTTTTGATATTCACTAAAAATTGAAGGAAATACCCATCAAAAATATGAAAAGCCCTATCCAGAGATAACAATATTTCTGGAAATAACCCTTGTCCCTACTTTTCGATCATTCTGGAAGTCTGTGGAAGATTTTATCCTTGTTCCAGCTAGTGAATAAGTGATTGTGTTTCTGATGCGAAATGAAGTAAAGTTCCACAAGAAAGTTTGTGATGACAGTTGTGGTATGTAGCGAGTTCCGCTTGCGTGAGAGATTTGAAACGTCTTGTGTTTAACTCTCCAGCGAGTGAATCATCCGAAGAAGAGGCTACTTCCCTACACGTAGGTTAGAAAAATAAATGAAATCACAGGGAGAACTGAACTATCACATTAGGGAAGTGGCAATGTGAAGTCACAGAGAAAGTTCAACAAAGTCACATTAGAAGAGACAATGAGCATTTACGAACTGATAATGAAACCGGACAAAATCATGATGCATTACGGCAGGTTACAACATAAATTTGTTTTGCACCAAACGTCATCAAAATTCCACTTTTATATACATTTTTACAGTAATTTAAAAAAACATAAGCCGAACGGGTGAAAATTGTGTCAAAAGATAACTTTCACCATTTCTAATACAGTAATTCAGGTCACAACAAATGCATGAACGGGATTAGTTGGGGAATAACTTGACTTTAATTTTTCTAGATCTAGACCACTTCCATTGCTAATTCTATTGTATTGCCCTAAATCTATCCCAGTATTACAAAGGAAGAACATGTATGTGTGTTATGTGTGACTATGCCATCCAAAGAGGCAAAAATTTCGATTTCTAAATGACTTAGTTATTTCTGTAAGTTATCTTCATTTTAATAACCACGATTAAATCATTGTGTAATCAAAACTGTATTAATTATATATGTGTTTATAGTTAACTTTTAATTCTTGGTTTACTAAAACTTTTCATTTATTTAAAACGTCGTCTACATTCAATGACAAAACTTTTCTATCACTTTATGTTCCTTCTAAACTTTTGCACAAATACACAGTTCTCTTTTACTGAAGTTAACAGTTGTCTTTCGTGATATTACAACTCACAACTGTTTTCTTCTCATAGCTTTGACTCACTTTCTTGACTTTCCCTGTCTCATACACTAACTCCAATGATACAATCACTGAACACTCATTACAACTTCTTCACTTGGACACGAGATATCTTTCCCACGACAACATCACACACATACAGCTTTCTCGCACACACTGAAACGCTGACCAATTCAAAAACTGCTGACCCTCACCTGCTGCACAAGCTTTTACACCGACGATTACGTAGCCAGATCTTTCTCGAACATATACAAACAAGCCGGCGGCAGGGCACTTCACGAATGTTCTGTAAAACCCTTTGCGTTTTTGTTTGATTGTTGTTAGTCACGTGTTCGCTCGTGTGACTGGTGTGGCGTAGCTTGGAGTGACGCTCAATGCCTTTGTTACGCGCCAGTGGGAGGGGCGGGCTACCCAGACCCGACCGTCCTTTGTTGTGTTGCAACTGTCTTGGGCCGCTGTCACAATACATTAAACAAACTAGGACATGAGTTATACCCTTTTCTTAACTCGGTTTTATTCTTAACTGTCCCAGTTCTTTTAAATGCAATACCTATCTACAGTTGTACAGAATGGCGTACATTGGGTTCTATATACTCGTACAAATAAAACACATTTAAATTTTACTTTTACATTTGTTCTCTGTGCTTGTGATGTTTGCTCGTTATCACGTCACTTTACTTTTCTGTTCCTCACTCTCTTCCTCCGAGAGTAATTGAGTCTATTTTTTTCTTTCGTACAGCCCTAAAATTACATATTTTTGTTCATTGTTTCATTGCATGAAGAAATATCACCGCACAAACATTTTGTGTGTGGGCGCCCCGTCATGATGGAAAGTGGCTTTCATCCCAAAATGAAAAGTCAACAACTGACTGCTACACTGTGAATAAAGCAAACCGTTCTCCCCTACGTCAAAGTATCCCACCCGCAGTGAAAGTACATTTATTTGATCTAATTTCATCGTGACAACCAGCGTGACAGGGGCTGAAAACATAAAGCGTGGACTTCTGTGCTATATTTTCAAGAGTACCAAAATTATGCGCCTTTGAGCAAAGTGACGTGAACGTTTACTAATGTTAGTAATAGCACAGTTATATCAGTGACATAAATTTGTAGCTTCTCACTTTCAATTGCCAGGGTTACAACCTTGTTTGAGAAGTCCTCTATTATAATGTGACAAAGGACAACAAAGTCCATTTACTTTTTTCTGTCACTTTATTTTCTTCTAAAACTGAAGCATGAAACGCAGTTTTGTTTTATCTTTAGTACAACCACTTTACAACTTCGTGACCTTACAACTCACAGCTCTTTAGTCCTCTCGTAACTTTGACTGACACACATACACACACTTATCTGCCTTTCAGTTCTAATAAACTACTGGTTTTGACGATCACATTCACTGAAACTGTTTCTCTCTGAAACTCCGACATAACGTTAAATGTCCCAAACTGTCTGTGTCGACACATACAGTTCTCTTACGGCGACTGTACACACGCACACACACGCACTGCTAACAGCTGTCTCATTCAACACTCACATACAACTACTACTCACCATTTTGTCTCACAAACTGATCTCTCTCTCTCTCTCTCTCTCTCGCCGTCCCGCAAGGATGTGTCAGTATAGACTACAATTACGTAGCATTAATTTTTCTGAAAATTCACATTTTCTCGACTCTTTCACAACAAGCCGACAGTCGAAGCTTCGGGAACATTCTCGAAACTTTTTGTTCCGCAGCGCTCTTTTGTGGTGTTTACTCGCTGCGAGTGGTGTTAAGTAGGTGTGCACCCGCAGCCAGTCACAGTAGTTTCCTACCCTGGATTTAAGGTTTAGGGTTGGTGGATGACACGGACTAGAAATCAGATTATAGAGTGGGCGCACTCCCATTAAATCCCTGGTGAGTCTAGAATTCTATAACGAGGGAGCCTCTCTATCTTCTGCGTCAACCTGCGTCTTCTGTGTAAAAGAAAGTGCATTTCCACTTCAGATTCAACAACGGCTGCAAAGATTTGTATACAATAGGTTTCAATAAAAACTTGGAAAACCGCCTCTATCCAACCTCTATATGAGGGCAAAAGGAATTACAGAGGCACCTTACTGTTTTCAGTATTTGAAAACATATCTGATGTGTTACACTCACATTACCTTCTCTACTCTTGTACTAACTATTCTTACAAACTCTCTATATTACTTCATCTCGAGAGAAGCATTCACAGAAATTACATTATTGCTAAAGTCCTTGTAGGTACAAGGAGAATATGGGAATAAACTAGGCTTTAAGCGACAGTCAAATCTTTTAAAGCTTTATAAAGGCTTTGATATTCCGCTCTCTTTCAACGGCCAAGACATAAAAAGTGAATAACGACCTTCAATTGGAGAAAAGTTCAAGTATTGTAAAACTCACAAAAATAACAAGGAATAGCTCCGAAATTGTTCACTCCACAAAAAAGTTGTATTAAGACATAACTTGTGTGCTTTAACTAGCTGTACATTTTTGTATAGTAGGCTTTGGTCTATCTCTTACGATTTACAAGTTATGCAAAAGTCATCAAGAGTAAACAGGACTACATGAGTTATTGCCAGAACATTCAAAACATACATTTCATTTGCCTTAGAAGTATCTTAAACTTTGAAGCAGTTTCTTGCCTAAGTCCCTCTAAAGTCATTGTGACCGGTAAAACAGAGGCAACGGAGACTGACTACAGTTGTTCTATAGTCAACAATAAAGTAAAATAGACATTGATTTGTAGTGCATTAATTGATATGCATATATACATAAAACTGTTTTAAGTAGTGATACTTTAAATTAAAGTGATAGTTTTAAGTTTGGACAGGGATATAGAATTGGATGGTTATTCGTTGTGTTTGGCCATTGCTCAGGATTTCGATTCCCGTTTGCAATGCATTCTGCCGAAAATTAAACATCTAACTATACCATGCCATAGAAGTATGAATAAGAGTCGTCTGATGCTAAGCCGAGGCCGGTGGGCAGATAAGCGCGCTTAAATCGATAATATATAAAATCCTGTTGCATACCTCTACGCAACGTTTGCTAGATCTGCTGATTGTTCAAGAAATGTTTTAAATTTGGAAGACAGTAAGTATATTTCGGTGAATGAAAAATCACCGCTTCAACGCGTGGCATTTAAATCCTAATCAGTTTTTGAAAAAATCAAAATTTTCGAAAAAGTTTCCATGTAAAGGGTAGTTTAGAATAGAGGAATTTTCTTCGAACTCTTTGCATCGCATCCTTGAAAAATATTAAAGTTAAATAGCAACTTTTGTTGTTTTACCGACCTTACTTTATAGTTATGCTGTTCACACACACACTCTCTCTCTCTCTCTGTCTCTCTCTCTGTCTCTCTCTGTCTGTCTCTCTCTCTCTCTCTCTCGCTCTAGCACACACATATTTTCAAAAAATGTTTCTTTTGAATTCAGGAGACCTCATAACATATTTTCGGTGAAACCTCTGCATCGAAATTGTGGCTCGAATACAATACTTCCCCTACTTACTACACGTAGTAGAAAGAGTAATTGGAATAGAATTGTACCTGAAAGAACTGAACGTTGGATTAAGCCATATGGTAAGGTTTCTTAATTTCAGGTAGGATTTGAAGAAAGCGTCTGGACTATTGGCAACGTCTTTGTTCATAAAACAATAAAGAAATAAAGCGCTAAGATACACACTTTGTAAATTTTAAAACAGCTTATGATTCGTGGAATACAGTGCCCTATGGGAGAAGTTAATACTAAAGATTTTCGGGAAACTATTAGAGCAATCAAGACAGCAGCATTGTGCCCATCAGCACAATACATTAGACTGTAACAGCGCTGGACATAATAATGTTTCTAATTTGGTGCTGCAACGTTCGTTTTTATCACATATTTTTCGAAAAATAGGAATCCTGTCTTCTTTTGCTGACTTTTGAAAATGGACTGCATATGGACTGATTACAGTAGAACTTAATAAAGTGCTATTTAAAACATCATAGCCTCTCATTTTCCAAAGAGTGATAATTTGGTTATATCACAAATAGTCTCCAAGGGTGTTTATTCAAAGTAGATGAATGGCGCAAAATGTGGAGAATGAAGATGAAATCAAAAAAGTTCGATTTAGTTTACATTTTTACTAGCAAACACACCATCAAATTAAATAATGAAGAGATTACTCAAGATGCGTTTGTGAAATATCAGGACTAACATTAACTAAAAATTGATTTGGTATGCATAAATTTTTGAAAGAAATATTTATAACTTCTAATTACTTTTCTGTTTGGGGAAAAGGGAATTCAAAACATATTATTCTTAAAGAACTGTTACGGCATTCCTTCATAAATTTGAATAGTTATTTTGGAGATGATGGTTGCTCTGGTGAAGAAAAAATGCATAAACCGATTTATCCTCTTTGGGAATGCAAAGCCCTCCTGATAATTTGCAACAAGGTCATAAATACTAAGTAACAGTAGATAGTGTTTGTTTATTGGGCAATTCGTGTGCCCAGTGCATTCAATCTATAGACAACAGGCTCTTTCAGTAAATCATCATGGGCATTTGTTTATTTATTCGGTTAATCTAGGCTGCAGTTGGCGTTTTTTGTTTCCAATGAGAATGGTCAATCTTGTCTCCAGGGGATTTAAAAAGGGCACTTTGGGATGTTGATTTTGTGTAACAAATCTCTGGCGAAAAGCCATTACAGTTGCAGCGCTGGTTTAGAGGTTAAATTCAAACAGTTGTCTCTCTGTCCTGTCCCATTTACTAGGATTTACTTCTATTTATGCATTTTTATGTAAATACATTTACATATAATGCACGTCTGATGGCTCTGTTTGTTGTTGGGTGCTATAGAGGATAAATAAATATTCACTTAAGTTCCAACAGTAGCAATAAGCACTTTATTGGTTACGACTATTGTAATACTGCATTCTGCTATGATTCGAATACCAATGATTTATTTACTGGAGTGTTATTTATACTATGCTAATAAAGAAAACATACTTTCTGCACACATATTGTGTGTGTATGTGTGCGCGCGCGCTCGTGTGTGTTTGTGTGTTTGTGAGGAAGGGTGGGTCTGTGGCAAATCTATGACATGAAATGGAATGCATATGTTTATTTGAAAATATACACGTTAATTTTAGATGTAAGTAATGTATATTTATGTTGTAAATTATTTCTCTGGACCAGGCCTGGGCTTTTCACCTGCTGAACATTATCAGTGCAAGGCTTTGAGCAGACTGGGCTCAATGAGCACCAGTTACCCAGCCCTGTCTGGTAGAACGAAATATCCAACCAAGATGAGAAAGCAGGAAAATTACTGAATTTGTTTTCTAAATATTTCAAGGTGTGAACAGTGGGGCAGTATATCACGCCTTGCGTTGCATTCATAGCGTTTGTTCTGACTTGTCGCTCCCTGTTCATTGCTGACCATGACAATTTATGCACAATAAACAAATTATAGTTATTCAATTCTCCGCCCAAAAGTATCTTATAGATGGAAAATGTTTCGAAAATGTTTATCTTCTCGAGAATGGATCTAACAGTTTTGATTAAAACACCATATGTTTAAGATATTTTTACGACAAATGAAATTTATATTTTTAAATTTCTGGCTACAACCCACGTAGTCCGGTTTTTCTTGATTACTTTTTCAATAACTGCTAAACATAAGAGATAGACCAAATCTTGCTATACAAGGATGTAAATCTCGTTAAAACACACAATGTGTCCAAATTAATTTTTTGTGGGGTGAACCATTTCGGAGATATTACTTGTTATTTGTGTGAGGTTTGCAATAATTGCACTTTTCTCAAATACAAGGTCGTTATTCACTTTTTTATGTCTTAGCCGAGCAAACAGAACGGAATTTTGTAGCCCTCATATAGCGACTAGCTTTAAATGATTTGTCAATCGCTCAAAGTCTACTGTATTCGCATATCCCTCTTACAGCTACAAGGAAATAAGCAATAAGGTAATTTCTGCAAATGTTTATCTCAACAACATGAAGAATATAGAGGAATTAGAGTCTGTAAGAATGGTTAGCGCAAAAAAAGAGAAAGATCAGAGTTTTTCCTTACAGTATTACTTATTGTTTGTAACATTTTTATATTTATACCGAATAGTGTAAAGTAGACGGCAAAGTAAGCTTTACATGCGAAGAATCCTTAGGATTGCTATGAAAAGCTAAGCGTTCTCTCCAGGGGGTTCAAGTCAGTAAAGATTTCCAAGGAAGATTTAAAACTATGTAGGTCATACCAGAGCAATAAAGAGGAAGGTTAACCGCTGTCTGTATTATTCTCCGACTACCAGACCGAACCACATAAACCGCTTACCTGCTGTTTGCGTATTTATTTTGCAAATCCACATGTGTAGTAGGATGTATACAGGATTTTTAGAGATGCAGTGGTTCCCCATCTTTGGCGCTTATCTCCGTGAAACTTGGCAGTGCTTGTGGTAGCATAAAGCCTTCATGCGCCAGGCCGAACAGAAAGGAAGCAAAACAAGGCAATATTAGGATTTTTGTTTTCATTTTCCCGGCACGTTTTGATGAGAGAGGGTTTGTGTGCCCGCTCGCTTTGTGATGATACGGAGCCCAGCGTGATATTTGTATCTCTAAGGCTGCTGAAATTCGGCCACTCAAAGTTTATTCTTTTTCGTGTTGCTTTTAAGTGGATCCTGTAAAGGTTTGTGTCCCTTGACGGCATTTGAGTTACTTCACTGGAAAATCAACCGTTTTCCAACACACAGAGAGGGGTTATCTTCACCGATTCGATCACATTCCATGCACGATGGTGGAATATTTCTGTGAATATAAAATAGCCCTACATAAGAGAGATGGAATATTTGTAATAAAGGTAGCCTCAAAATTCCTCCTCTGCAATATCCTCTCCTTGACTCATACTCTGTGACCTGGTTTGTGACTGTTTTTCATCAGCTTGTTTACTTAAGCTGGCCTCCTCTGTAGCATACGACTTTACAACATTCTCTTTCCTCGTCCTTCTGCAGAAGCTTTCGTTAAGAAGATGCAACCCACTGAAAATGCTGCTCAGTCAATTTTACTGAAAGGTAAATACTGAACTTTTTCAACCTTCGTTTCGATATATATCTTAGTTGTCCTACACTAAATATTCAACTCAATGAAATATTAACAATAGTATTTCATTTTATCATATATATAAATTATCTTGCCCTCATACATAAAAAGTGGGATAAGAGAAATATTAGGGAAAATAATTAAGGATAAAATATCTGAGCAACAAGCAGGGAAGTTATGCCTAGACCTTAATTTTACCATTCAACATAGCATTGAAAAAATGATAGCCAAAGGCACAGAACTGCATTTTTTATTTATGGACCTGGAAAAGG
The DNA here is from genome assembly GCA_030765045.1 of Tenodera sinensis. Taxonomy (NCBI): domain Eukaryota; kingdom Metazoa; phylum Arthropoda; class Insecta; order Mantodea; family Mantidae; genus Tenodera; species Tenodera sinensis. The sequence goes on along the minus strand of CM060969.1, from coordinate 80,736,863 downwards.
CTTATAATTCAGTATCCATAAATAAAGTATGGGACTCCAGATCAAAAATTCGTATACCTGAGCCTCTTAGTAACTTTCTAAGTTTAACTTCCATATATTCATACTCTTGGGCAATTACTACCTGGTCGTTCACAAATAAGGAGGTGACACGCAAAAGCGAACGTGTCCACCAAATATGAATTTTCAGAATTGGCATAAAACGTATCTGATCTAAATTTGAATATGAATTCAAGCTGTTAGAATGGAAACACGTTAATTGTAGTGCGTAAAAGTAACTTTTATTCTTAAAGAGTTTTCACCAGGACTAAAATAAGTTTTCACATCAAGTAGATCTGATTTTTCTCAAAAATCAAATATGACAAATCTAATATAGGACTGATATACCTGCTAAATACCTAAGAGTCCGTTTTAATGACAAGTAGCACAATACTAGAATCAAATATCTAAAATTAGAGCACAGAAATGTCAACTTCCTTCCTCTTATTGGACATGAACTACTATTAACTTACAGACCTAGTTTTTTAAATACAGAGTTTGAAATGCAATTTGATCTTGCCCTCTTGTCTGCAAGTTTATGTCCCTGTGGTTTCACCCATCATTCATTCCCTGACGACTAATGTGGCCCTGGTATGAAAAGTTTGGGAACTCCTACTTTAAGAGAATAGAAATTGGTCCAGTAGATCATTGTATTCCTGTGATATTAATAGCTAACAAAGATTTTTAGTGCTGTATTATTCGTACTGAATTAAATGCAACTTAGTGTCTGAACTCCTCTCTGAAGCGCGTCATTTGTGAGATACGAAGTTGAAATTTCAACACAAGCGTAATGTTTGTGCAGTGAAACATGTTGCAACGTTGAGTAAACTGGCTACATGACATACGCGAGACCAACAACCACTCGCTATAGTTGTTAACACGACTCCCTTAAACAAAGAAGAACTGCTGGACATGTTGCCTCAATTGTTTACCTCATAGTTGTTATAAACCAAAGTGGAATTAAAGTGAGCGAGGAAATGTTTTAGATTTCAACTGTACTCGTGTGCTCTACGTGGTAGTAGCTGCTTTGATCTCTGTCGACAGCGATACAACTTAATGACCGGTAGAAAGCGATTAACTACCAGATCAGGAGAGCTGTCCACTGCATGCTGGAGGAATGCGACCTATATCTCTGTCTCTTGCTTCGTCAAGTCGGAACTATTTACAATTATTTCTATGTAATGCCTTACCAGCTAACTTTGAAAACGTAGAAGGCATAGTTATAAATTTCACAAATATAAAATGAGCATTATTTTACAACACAACCAGATGTAGAACATTTGTGATACAGACACTACCTTTTGCAGTGCGTAAGCAAGGGTATGGTATCGCTTACTCCCAATGAGCTAAATAAAAGCAATTCCAAGACTCGGCAGCTGGTTGATAGTCGAGGACATAATTCCAGAACCTTTGCATCATTTAGCATTCATTTTTACTTTCTCTGCTACGTGGGCCCTAATGACCAAGTTGTCGACGGGCCCTTAAACCCAACACACTCACTCACTCACTCTGCTACGTATAGCAAGTATAGGAAGTAGTCTATCCATCCAAAGATTCGATGTCGAGATTTCACCTGAAATATATGTTTTGAAGCGCCTTGAATCCAAAGAAGCACTTTTAGAAAAGATCTGTGTATGTGCTGTATGTGTTTGTTAGTGTGTGTCCCTGGGCAGCATAACTTAAAAACGATAAGTCGGTTAAAAACCAAAGTTGGTATTTAAGTTTAGTGTCTTTCAAGGATGAGACACGAAGATTTTGAACAAAAATTTCTCCACCCTAAACTATCCCTTACGTGCTTAAAATCGCACCGGATGCAGTCCAAGGTGCAGAGGTTCCTTGCACCGTGCATAGTAGTGACTAGGCTCCCCCAAAGAAACAAAGAAGTGAGTAAGTGTGTTTTGGAATTTGGGTTGCTTATCAGTGAAAAAGTTATGAGCTATACAACTATCTAATAATGAAGCAACCTGCTCCAAAGAAAAGAAATAATGCCGAAAGTTCATTTAAATCAGTGGGAACAACCTACAGTACAATAATCATGTGTGTAAGAAAATCATCTGTTGAAAACCAGTATAACACGGTGAAATAATGGGTGTCACTGCAGAAGAAGAGTTAAGGAGGTTGGAACACATTTTAGAAAAGCACTGTTTATCCGGTGCTTTCTAGATCCGGGAAAACTTCCTAGTTATCTCTCGGTGGTGACGTAATAGATGTGAGGTCACTGACTTCCTTATCTTGAGTAACTCAAAGGATTGGAGAGGTACCGTACCAGCCAATGCCAAAGAAGTGCAGACTGTGCGTTAGCCAATATCTTTTCTCTCTTGGGGCACACCACTAAACGAAAGCGAGTAGAGAGGGAAAAAACAGGAGTGTGACCCACGGTGTCTATTTTTGGCACCGGATTATTAAAACAAAATACCAGATTTGGTCCTAAAAGACCAAGTTACATAGTTACACATTGCTCTTTGCACTGAACAGTAGTAAGGCAGTAAGGCATAAACAGCGCTCAAAGTGAGGAAGTGAGGTGACAAAGCTAGTGTAAGAGGAGAGTGAGTGGAAGTTTGTACCGAGATCAACTTTCCTTGGTAACATTTTGCACCTTGCACCGTACAATGCATTGGTGCATGCATCCTGATAGGTCCTGCTCTCTGTCCCTGGTGACAGGTACTTTCCTCTGCCTCGTTTCTTCCTCTTTCTCCAGATATTAATGCACACCTTTGAGTGGTGCTATTTGACAAACATGAGTTATATATTACAATACTAAGGGGTATATGCGATAAGAGCGTACTGCCATAACAAATGCAGAAGATTTCATCATTCTGAAAGACAGACTGAAACCGAACCCTTCTATCGATGCTAATAAGAGCCGTTTATATAAGTCTAAATGCATTAGCTCCATATGTGCGTATTTGTTTCATACGTTTATGAAATATAAAACATAATAAACAAATGTATTGGAAATGGGAGGTTAAACATTACATTCTTAATTGAAGTATTTAAACACTAACCAGCTCATTTATTTACTTATGATAGTATAAATTGTATATACCACAAATAATAAACATTTGGGTACGTAAGAACCGGGACTGATTGCTCCATTTGTTATTAGCAGGGAGCACGGTTTTAGTAAGTATAGGAATAAGATTAAGAGCACGGAGTATAGAGCCGGCAAGTAGCGTGAAGGCTGTACTGCCTTCCACTCTACAAGGTCGCCGGCCGGCGCTTCCACTTCCACGGCTAACTTGATGGATTTCGCACTAAAACCCCGCTTCCTGCTTATTAGTTTCCAGAGTGTGGTCTCAAAATTTCTTATTGGAAGGACTTTTCGCTCTGTTTTACCACTCGCAACAGCCTCGTATGGCTTGAATGTGTCATGCGCGGTTAGAACTACTGACCAACCTGAAAACATACAAATCTTATTCACTAAAATTAGTAGTTTGCAAATGAAGTAAACACAGTGTCGTGATTCAGCAATGCAAATATTTACAGTGATATCCTTAACACGCCATATATATGTACAGCCATGGAAAAATGATTGAGCGCAGTAGGAGAGCAGAATATGTCTAAGTCCCACGTCGTGTTGCAGCGCGGTTTACACAAGTCAACATTTCCATGAGTTTATTGATGCCTGTTCCAAAATTAGGCAGTTTGCTACACCACCCCTACCTTAATACAGGAACAAATACAAATGCGAGTGTGATTCAAGATACGGCCTATTACTGTATCCGAGACGATAACATGGAACAGACTATCAGTAAGCTAAGGCTGCATGTTGGAAATATCAACTTGACTAAACCGCGCTGCAACACAACGTGGTACTTATAAATATTCTGCTCTCCTAATGCGCTCAATCTTTTTTCCATGGCTGTACCTAGCTGGTTAAATAGTTTTGTTCTAATATTCTTAAATATTGCTTCTAAAATAATATATTTATAGTTGCTTAATTTACATTAGCTGTGCTTTCTGGTATGGATATATATTTACGAAGTAGTATTTTCATTAATACAAATAACGTATTACAGTTTCAATTTTATATGCAAATCTCAAATTATTATATATTATGGCATTCTTTTAAGTAAATACTTCGCTGAGTAATATCTGTTATGAAGCAAGTACAACATTTCTGGACACTGAAACCAAGTTTTGCCTTTTGTATGAAGATTAAATTTGAATAAAGACTATTGAAAAGTAATTTGTCGATGCTGATGACAATAATAATAACAACAATAATAATAATAATAATAATAATAATAATAATAATAATAATAATAAACATAATGGCTAAGAGCCACATTGTCGTGTTCTTAGGAAACAATCTTGCTATTAACGAAATCCAAAATTTACTTGTTATATACTGTCCCTTCATGTACGACGCTTGATGGACTGCCTAGCATGCGCGGCGTCAAAACATTATTCTCTCGTACTCATATAACCTCAAATTCACCGTACTTTTCGGTGGGTTTTTTTTTTTTTTTTTCCCTCCGATACAAGCACTGCCACTTCATCATTGTTATGTAAAAGTACGTGTATGTATTCTTTTATTCTCTAATGGACAATGTTCTATAATCAATGCTTCTAAACGACTGAAATTTGCAGTTAGTGAATCAGGAAATTCCAAAGGCGTATCTCTTGCAAAAATTCCTTTTAAATCGTTGATCTTCCTTATGAAGTACTATTCACGGGTATCCTAGCTTTCTTAAGTGTATCCATTTCTTTCCTTTCCGCCTGAATTTAGTGATTGAACTAGGCACCCTATTATACTTATCTGGGTCATGAATACCCTCTCTGTTCTCTTCTGCGACAGGAATTATACACGTTCCATCACGTCGGGGTCACTAAATGTTGTAAATCTTCATTAAATATCAAATCTGAATAGTTTTATTTATTCTGAAACTGGACATGACATTTGTAGGACGTAGGTTAAACATTAGTTTAGATTAATAATTGTATAAATTGTGGTATTGTTCAATAAAGATAAATCAACTGGGGCATAACATGTAGCTATATAAATGCGATAACATATAATAAGTTATGTAAAATGTAATTAGGTTATATATCCTTAATATATGAATTGGTAATGTAATTATATTGCATATTTAAAACTGTATGTAGCACTGAAATCGTGGAATAAATATGAAAATAACTGGGGGGATAACATTTAATTAGGTTATGTGTAGATATTATGTATGTATTAGTATATTCATTCCTGTCATATAAATTATTGCAGCATTGTAATTGAGGAACCAATAAAGATGCGCAAATAGTTCGGAATATAAAAAGGACACCGAACTAAAAAGATACAGGAGCCCTCTAGCCTGCAGTTGCGCAGGCTAGGAGGCTTTTTTTTTATTTTTTATTTTATTTTATTTTTTTTTTTTTTATTTTTTTTATTATTCTGAAATTCAAAATAATCTTGTTCTATAGCTCAGTAATTATCGTGATGGAACAAAGAGACCACTCACACTTTAACCTTTTAGAACAGATGACAGCTGAATTCAAACTAAGCATATGCCATTGCTAACTAGATTTCTGACAATTTATATTTGCCTATGGCGGGAGCGCATATGCCTGACATTCAAGAGTTCCCGAGTTCGAATTTCGGTTATCTGAATTACGCATTTAAGGCTTTTTCGTAGTTTTCCCTTATCCTGAAAATGTGAATATCGGATAACCCTAAGATGCATGGACCCCGGGCTCATCACTCCCCTCATCATGCGGTATGACCTATCGCATGATCGCTAAACTAAAGTTACATTCTTAGATCTACGATGCTCATATTTCTAATGACTGAACGCATATTAGTTTGTTACTTCCACCAGATATTCATTTTCTTACGTTTCTGTACGAAATGTTTTCGGTATTAGTTATCTTCTCGTGTTATCTGCAGCACATAGCCATAACGGGCGCTCCGAAACTAGATTGATTTTATCCATTATTTTGCATCAAACTTCACTTTATTCCTCATCCATCACTGTAGCCACTGCCCGTCTCTAGTATGCGCTGCCACCGAATGTCAGATATAGGTATAACATAAGAGCATTTCACAGCAACTTTCTGATGCTTTTAAGCGCAATATTACCTTATATATAAATATATACATATATATATATATATATATATATATATATAAATTATTTCTTTCTCTACAATGTACATGTATTAAGTAAGGCAAAAAATTCTTTAACGATACCGTAAATACATGTTTAGAGATTCTATGAGTCCAATAAAATGCAATTTTCAAGTGTGTAGGTCTCTGAGCAGCACAATAAAAAACGAAATGTCGAATAGTATTAGAGTTACGTTTATGCACGGAGGGGAACACTTCGAACCTTGGACCTATGTACCAAGTTAGATGGCTCTGTGGTAACGTATGAGCTCGAATTTGGAAGGTTGTGAGTTCGATTCCCCTGAACATGGTTTTCTCGGGGGTTTCTGTCGATCGCTAGGTGAATGCTGGGAAACATCCCCAGAATTTCCTGTCCTACCATTTCACTTCATTAATCATTTCAACATCCTTCATCCGTTGGTTCTTTCAGGGTCGCAAGTGGCAGCGAAGATGTTAGATGCAGCGTGACAGGGATGCTATGCGCTTTGTAAAGACCTCGAAGTCGTCAAAGTAGGGACCTCTGCCGCTGGCTGAGCCGCCAGTCTGGATCTAGCCACCCGGTGTCTCCTCTCATCCTTCCTCCCTCCCGGGGTGCCCTCTTGAGGGCCTCAGTACAATAAGCACAGCTACCTAGACAGGGCGATAAGCGACTCATGGGCCAAGCAGCCCTTTAGTGTCCATTTTTCTTAGAGCAAATATCTAACCGCCACCAACATATACCACGAAATCAAGAAGGGAACAGAATGAAAGGAAAATGATGGAAAGCAAATCACGTTGATGAGAAACCACCCCTGCATCTGCCTACGGTCCAGGAAAAACCATAAAAGCCCGAGGTCTAAGGACGCTCAAGATCAGCCAGCCCACACCACCAGGCAACACGCGACAATGTCCACTAGAACAAAGGAGCTCGAGAAGCTTGGAGCGCCGGTTTGCTACGAGAAACGTCGCCAAACGTCGATTTTCAGAGAAAACGCCGGTACCCAATTCTCTTGTATAAACGAGTAGGGCGAACAGAGAAGTTGGTTTTTAGTGAGCCTACCATCAGAGTTAATTTTTAGTGAGTTAGTCAATGAGTGAGCAAAATTATCAGAGTGATCTGTGTATGGATAAGCAAGGTTTGCGTCAAGGTTACGATACAACATAACAACTGTGTGTTACATCATGAGTTGTGAATTGTGACTCAATTTCAAAGGGAACAAAGTGGCATAAAGGGTAATTGAACTTGTCATTTAGTACAATATGTAAGTTCAGCATCTATGAAGAGTATGATACGAAACTTTTCAAGAAAATCCACTCAACACTATCTGACCATTGACGGCGTCGTTAACAAATAACATAATATTTCAATATAATGAAGTGTGTCTCCATGTGGTTCACTTTATTTCATTTATTTTTTTATCTGTCTGCCTGCCTGCTTGGCCTGTTCCGTTCCGCTCCGTTCTGTTCTGTTCTGTTCTATCTGTCATCTATCTATTTATTTATTGAATTTTCAAATATTCGGACAGTATAACAGTGTTTCATTTGTTACATGGCACATGTTGCATTATTTAACACAGCTATAAGAATGGAGCAGAAGATCCAATGACCTTACCTATACCACAGTGGGCATATAAACAACTAAATAGTTCTTTACGATATTAACTGCTCTGTAACATAATTCTTACTTTGATTAAGGTTTACAAATAACAATAAGAACATTGAATGAATTAGGTAAGAATTGTACAATTATTAGGGTCACAGAAAATTCTTTGCACAATTTTTGTTACTTTATTTTAAAATCTGTGTAGCAGAATTGTAATTTCTTGGCTAAATTTCAATTGGCCACATTTTTTAAGAAAAAATCATTTTATATTATGAGGAAATGCTATTTTTAATGTGCTCCGCGTAATAGATGTGTTTGGTGTCGAGATTATAATCATTACTTTTATATGCAAGTTGTATGAGTTTATAAATATTATATTGAGAGAGCGGTAGTAAATTAAAGAATAACTTCCCTGCCGCTGTCTAATATACCTACTTTCCAACAAAGACTCAAATTCAAAAATACAGCTAAGCAAGCAGAAAGAAATTCAGAGCGAAGCAATTTCAGAGGCAGTTCTCAGATTCAATATCCGTGCTCTTGGAAACACAAGCATATCACCCTACACCAAGAACCATGCCACTGGCTACAAATTATGTATTTTCCCTCGTGCCAACATAGGTGCTCTCTCCGGCTGTCTGGTGGTCCATACAACCAGAGAAATTCTCTTAAATGAATGATGACAGGTCAGATAGGGCACCCAGTGAGAGATCCCAAGGGCGACTTACAATAGTAAATACTTTATATCCCGGGTTTAAGTAACGTTTCCATGGTAATTATCATTTATTTGTGCCAACAAACTTAATGCTGGTGTGTTTTAAACACACAAGCGGTATGTAAGTCGCAACTAAGTCGCCCTTGGGGTATTTACCTCTCATGTGAGATACCCTTGTGGTCTAGCCAAGAAAGTACGATTCGGTTGGGGAATTTAATGTCACACTGGCTATGGTAGTTTAGTGGTTAGAGCAGCCACTCGATAAACTGAAGATCCGCGTTTCAATTCCCGGCTGTGGCATTGAATTTTTCAGTCCTGATTCCACCTCTTAAACACTACCCATTCACAGCTTGTGTGTTTAAGAACACCAGCATTAAGTTTGTTGGCATAAATAAATAATAATTAACATAAAATATACTTCACTTCTGAGTAGCGTTCATAGGCTCAGAATATAAACGTTTTCTTGGACTAAACGATGACATTTTATCACTTCGAAGCATATTTGGTAGTATTACCTTGTAAAATAAGTTTTATAGGATCAAGCAAAATATTTCCCATTGTGCAGTGCTAATTCATTATCTACACCATCAATATTATCACTATTATCTCCATAACCGCAGTGATTAATTTATCCTCTGATTCATCTTTAGCAAAATCAAAAGCACTTTTACTTGCTTAAGAAAGACAAGGCACCAAATACTACATAGAAACCAAACTCCTTTGTTAGAGTGTTCTACAAACACAAAACAGGACAACGCTGCGTTGCCAGTGCAATTTTTTACTCTTTTGGACTAAAGTCGACGGTGTACAAGGATCTGACAAGACAGGAACTCCTAAAACACACACACACACACACACACACACACACACACACACACACACACACACACACACACACACATACACACACATACACACACACACACATAGTATTAAGTAACAAAGTTTTTCATTAAACACTGATACATAAGCTAACGATTACTATCTAGATATAAGCAGGGCATGAATTTCGTTTGTCACTCGGTGGTTCCATGGGCGCTACCAGAAAGTAATGTTTGACGCGCTCGCATGCAATGCATGCCAGCTTAGTAGCTTTTACATATTATTCGGGATACAATGCGGGACCTGACATTAGCATGTAAGAGACAGAAATGCGCGTACTAACACGTGGAGGGGTTTTTACTGGGTATACATCTCCTCGTTCAGGGCACAGGGACCCCCACACTGTTGATCACGGCAGTTTTCCAAAAAATAATTATTTGCTTCTTTAATTTGTAGCTACATGTGTAGGCTATATACTTGCTTCTATATTTATAATTTTTAAGAATTCCAGACGATTGACGCTGAATTCCAAGTGCAGTCTTTAGGCTATTTGTATCAATGACATTTACTCTCAAGTCTTTTTCAATACATTTCAGTTCTCCAGTTGCACAGCAATATATTGCCTATTTTAGGAAACCCGTTGGACAGCAGCCCTTCTCCCTCGGATGTTGTTATTCCTTTGTTAACACACATTGGTCTCTGCAGACAGAAATCCGTATCGGTTCTGGAATAAAGCAGTTCTACACTATCGGGTTTGGGGATGTAGTGAATGCACAGACTTGAGGTAGGGGACAGAAAAAATGTCCCTGCTTGTCATTGTATGCACTATCTAAAGTGCGTCATTCCGTTCCTGGAAATCCTACAGTTGCATCTTCTTCCTCCACTACCCGTATCTTCCAATCCAATTATTCCCCACCCTTCTCCACTGTCATATATCCTTATGCTCCTTAGTCCTCGACATTTTATCTTCCAAGTGGGATCCATTCCAAAACCATCTTCGTTAGCCTCTTGCATTTTATTTACGTACCCATAAAACTTCTAGTTGTGTATATCTGTACAACATAAACAATGAATGAAGGAGTTTTGTTGTCATATCACTTCTTATCGTCAGATTAGTAGTCATACAGACAGTGCAAAAATAATTTAATAATTATTAGCATTAATATTACTGCATTGTTATACAAGATAAGATTGTGGAACAGGTTGTCGAACTTAAGTATTTTTGTAATATATGATATAAAAACAAATTAACAAATTTAAAAAAAAGAATGTTAACTACTTTAATCATACTATAAAGTATTGAAAGACAAAGCAACAAAGGATACAGAGTTAATATTTTATAAAGGAATGTCAGTGCCAAAATTACTGTATGGGAGTGAAGCATGGATTATGACAGAAAAACAAAAGGGAACTCGTGGTAAATAAAATGAAGCTTTTAAGAGCATTGACAGGATTTTAGAGAACACAACATTTTATATACATAATCTAAATTTAAAATTAAAGAATATAAAACTAAGTATAAAAGCCATATTAAAAGCATGAATAGAGAGTGATTGCCATTCTGTTTTAACAAATACAACCAGTAGGGAAAAGCAATGTTGGAAGGCCAAATGCACGAATAAAATAATTATACAGATAGTTACAGAGAGAAATGTTCAACCCATGGGGCAATAAAAAATATTACCACCTTTAAATTAGTACAGGTACCGAAAATAATTTTAGGTCGTTTCAATCAGGTCACTGCAGATGTCTTAATTCAAAATGTAAGGTGAACTTCTGGTGTAACGATTTCAGATACTTCTCTGTATCTTTTGGTAAGGTTATCACAATTCCCAATTCGTGATTTACACCGCTGTAAATCTCACAGAAGTACACAGGAGTATGATGGGAGTTTTCTGAAACTACCTGATGACTAAGCTCCGGTTCGGGTTGCAAACGACGTTACGTTGAGAGTTCCTTAACTGCACTCGTTTGCACTTCATATTTGTTTACAGTAGAGGCGTTAGGGAAGGGGAGGGTGACTCACCGCTACAGTAATCTTGCTGTAAAGTGATGCGACTATAGGGCCCCTACCCAACGTGTGCTTGGTTACAAAACCTCCCTGTAAATGAAGCTGAAAAGCCAACTGGGACCGAAGCCTACTGATAACTAACACGTAGAAATATTTTTGGTTTAGTTTGAGCATGTTGAAATACCTTTCGATTTCCTCATAACTAGAAGTTTAACATTGTAGATCTCTCATCCATATCGACATAATTTTTGTTCTGCCAGTCATAAGTTTTCTCGTGTAATAAATATCCCATTTACACACTGGACGCTGTTCTCCTGAGAGTTTGCATGCAGGTAGTTTGTTTATGTATGGAAACTGTTTAATTTTTCATTGCACTTGTTTCGACACATAGGAAGTAAGTGATACCCAGAGCGAATGCATTGGTGAAAATGATGCTAATGTTCGCTGAAATATAATTTTATTTCAATGGGATCATTCGTATTCTTCATAGTTTTCTCTCTCAGAGACGAATACATTTCTGCATTGTACTAGAAAATAAAATTAAAGTGAGTAGCATATACGTAAATCTGTGTGGCATAAACCACCTTGTATTACACGTACATTTCATTACAGCACATAAAGTAATTATTGTTAACTATAATGAAAACTTTAACATGCTACTATATTGCAACATAACGACAAAATCAGTCCAGTTACTTTGCTTTCACTTTATTTTCCATCCAAACTGTTGAACAAAAACACAGTTTTCTACTGACGTAACACGGTATACAGTCTTTCATGATATTACAACTACCAACTGTTTTCTCCTCGTAGCATTCACTCAGTCCTTTTACTGTCTTTCTCTCTCTATCGTACACTAACTGCGAAGGTACAGTCACTCGACGCTCGTTAAAACTTCTTCACTTTCACGCGACATATCTTTCACGACGACAGTACCACACGCACCCACTGACACACCGATCGACTCATGTCTGTAACTCTCTCCTCTGGTGTTTCCTCCCCTCCCCCTTATAAATGACTAACATGGGCCTTTCTTGAGCTCCACAAACACACCGGCCCCCGGATGCCTCTCGAAGGTTCCATCAAACCTTTTTATATGCACCGCGCTCATTGTTGTTAATCACGTGTACACAAACAGTCGCACAAGGCATCCTGACCTTCACCGACCCTACTCGCCGGCCTGGTATGTGGTGTGAAGTAGCTTACACCCGACCGTCCTTGTTTTGCGCCGCGCCCGACGTCATATTTTATGCGCGCTAATTACGTGAAAAAAGCAGCTTTTAAATGACTGTGTATTTGGTAACACAGCTATAAACAAGGTGCCCAAATGAAAATACAGCTCCGAAGCACACCATGGTGTGCCGGCACGCACGCTGGCTTGCTGCATAGCCAAGGTTTAACGTCATTTTTCAGTCCTAATCTCTGGCTTAATTCCAAGACATAAGAGAAACAGGTGTTAGATACTAGGCTAAATCTCTCCTGAAAAATGTAACTCTCGTTTCTGAAGCAAGCAGTTCTTCATTCTGAGCTATTAACACGTTAGGTTGTTTAATTTGAGTTTAACATATAAAAACCGAAGAAACAATTCTACAGAATCCTCTTAATTTTAATTAATTTAAGGAAATTTCCTTTTTCCTATATATCTTACTCAATTTTTCAATTCTTTCATGTCAGTGATGCAAAATAATTAATTTCAGTTGCACTGTTTAATATTTTAAACTAGTGTACGAAAAAGTTTAAATGTGTAATTTCTGAAAGTAACCTGTAAATTTCAAGCCTATAAGCCCAAGGAGAATTATCATTATGCTGATAAGAAGGAATTGGGGAAAACGCAATTTATGTCCAATGTTGTGCTTTTCATAAATGGTAAAGGGCCGAAACTTGGTGTTTGACTTTAAATGGTTTTATATTAAACGCCCAGTTATGTTGCATGAAAGTAAAAGTTATAAGTATAATAAAAATGCAAAAAATAAAAAATCGGAAGTTATAACATTTTTTACCAAATGTTACCGATTAAAGGAAAGTGCTTTAAGCAGTGACAGAAGCCAGGTTAAGTGCGTTAGCTGTTTAGAGCATAGAAAACGAAATACGTGTAAACTCAATTATAAAGTAAGCCTTACTAGGGGAGGCAACTTTGCACTAAAGGTGAGGTTATTCACTCCCATAGTCTTACCCTATCGCAAGAGGTCACAGCGTCTGTGCTTGATGTTTTCCACCTTCTGTCTATATTTTGTATAATGTATTTCGAGAATTATAATATTATGTATCATGCTTGAAAGCATTTAATATCATTCCACAATATCACAAACATTTGTAAGATAAAAAAAATCCTGTGTTGCACTCACACGACTTTCTCTACTATTGCACAAATTTCTTAAAAATTCTTATTCCTCTATCTTTTTCATGTTAATCGAGATAAACATTTGTAGAAGTTATTGCTAATTCTTTTTAGGTGCAAGAGGAATATGAGGATAAAGTTCGCTTTGACCGATAGTCAAATCTTTTAAGTTGGTTGCTATACGAAGGCTTTGAAATTCCGTTCTCTTTGCACGGCTAAGGTATAAAATCGTGAACAACTACCCTCCATTTGACAAATAACAAAATAACTGTTTTAACGAGATTGCATTTTTTGTATTGTAAAACGTAGTCGCTTACTGTTTACCAGTTATGCAAAACCAACAAAAGTAAACAGGACTACATATGCTATAACAGAAAATTCAAAATATAAATTTAATTTGCCATAACATACCTTAAATGTGTGGCATTTTAATCAAAATCATTAGGGCCATTTTTGAGGAAAAAAAATCGAAAAGTTTTCCATATAAAGGATAGTTTAGGAATTTTCTTCAAAATCTTCATGTCGTATTCCTGAAAGATATTAAACCCAAATACCAACTTTAGCTTTTAACCAACTTTTCCTTTTTGAATTACGCTGTTCGAAGACACACATCAGACGCACACACATGGACCTTTTTCTAAAACTGCTGTTTTTTTTTTTTGTTTTTGTTTTTTTGTTTTTTTTGTTTTTTTTTTTTTTTTTTTGTTTTTTTTCAGTGGAGCATCAAAAGATATATTTCCGGTGAAATATAGATATAGAATTTTTGAGTCGAGTACTATAGTACCCCTACTTACTATACTTAGTAGAAAAAGCAATGATAAGTCTAGAAATAGTCGGTTCAGTTCCCGGCTGGAGGATGGGAATTTTTCCCTAGCCTGGATTACTCCCCATCCCCCTAGATTCCGAGTGGGAGTGTACATTTTTATACAAAAGTAATGTTCAAATAGAAAATGAAACTTAAATCACTCCCAAAGATAAACACAACAGTAAAACGAGGAAATATCACTGTCAATGAACAATTGTTCCAAAGTCAAAGCTGCCGATATGACTTTAAATGTAAAGGCGGTGCATAATGGGACAAAAAGGAAACAATAGCAGTTCAGGAACAACTGATTGTGAAAACAATGTATCTACACAAGTTTCAGTAAAACAAAGCTTCAAACCAGCCGTGATTACGCATCAAGCTGGCCATGAATGAGTCGGAATACCTGGTTTAGAATTGCATTTAGGCACATACTTCATTGCAAAGAACATACTCGTATGTGAATGCTGTCAACGAAGTCGCTCTTAGTTGCGTATTATGAATATATACTTTCTCACTTAAATTATGGGTTATAGTTAAGGAATAATCTTGAATTAGCTCACTTTTTTACTCTGCAGAAGAAAGTTGTAAGATTAATGTGTGGAGTAGCATGAAAAACATTTCATATACTATCCTTTATTCACTTAAGTATACTAACCTTATCATCAATATTTGTTACTGTCTGGCCCCTTTGTGTTAAAAGAAATTAGATCAATTTACAGTTTGTTTCACACTTTACAGCTATCCTACACGTACAAACTGTGATACAGTTTCAATTATTACCTATGTCACTTTATTTCACATAAAATAGAATCACAAAACACAATCCTCTTTGTTCGCCGTTAACACAATCTACAACTCGTCGTGTTCTTCCGTCCTCTCGTAACGCTGACACGAACTTCACTGCCTTTCAGTTATATTACTCTGTCTCTCTCTCTCTCTCTGTCTCTTTCTCTGTCTCACAAACAGCTGGTTTCCACGATCATACTAACTAAACTGCTTTACGCAACAAACAACTCCGATACGAAGATTAAATGTCCAAAATTGTCTTTGAAAGCCTCAAATTTCTCTCAACGTTGACTGTACACAAACACACACACATATACACATTTAAAACTAATTAACTGCTAACAGCCGTCTGGTTCAACACTTAATAATTACTCACGCCACCGCATTTGCTTACATAGGCGGAGTTATGTAGCACGGTTTTTTCTGGAAATTTATCTTTTCATAAACAAGCCCGGCACGTGAACAGTTTTCTAGAACAATCTGGACAAAACTGTCTTCGTTCTGACTCCTGTGTTGTTACGCTGTTTACACACCGCGCAGTGGTGTGAGGTAGTTTCACCTTGAGCATCTACCTGCAGTACAGTCGGGCGGTCGGCGTCACAATATACATATAATCAAATGTAAGTGTAAGACAAAATATTTGTCTAATAGTACTTCTAAGTTATTTAATATAGTACGAATTTCTATTCCGCAGCTTCCTCTTCTTGCAATCAGCAAAAGGATCCGAGTTGCATTGATATTTAACCATCTTCATAAACTTACCGGCTTTATGAAATGAACGTATGATGGGTTTAATATGATTGTAGCGATTCCATGCATTGTCATGTAAATAAATTAACTATGAACTCCAACCAGTGCAAGTTTTAAAGCTAACAGTGGAATAGCTATCTATGTTACAACTCCTCGGCTCATTTATGTTCTAGTTAGAATATCCCAATTATAACCATTCCAAGATATATTATCAGTTCGTATCATCGGTTAGTTTAGGAAAGGTTGGGTTAGGTATGTTATAGTTAAGTTAGGTTATGCTTGGTTTGGTTAGGTTATATTAAGTTAAGTAAGCTGGGTTTGCTTTGGTTTGCTTCTGTTTGGTTTGGCTTGGTTAGGTTAGATTAGGTTAGGTTAGCTTTGGTTAGGTTGGATTTGGTTACGCCAGGTTAGGTTTGCTTGAGTTAGGCTATGTTACGCTAGGTTAGGTTAAGTTTGGGTTTGCTTTGGTTTGGCTTGATCTAGTTTGGTTTGGTCTGCTTAGGTGTTATTTGGTTAGGTAGGTTAGGTTAGGTTAGGTTATACCACGGAGGTAGACACCTCGCGCACTTATACCTACATAGATCTACTGTGGCTAGCACCACCAGGAGGAAGAAATTAAATGAACCACAGAAGGCTACAAGATGTATGCAGACGTGCGAAGAAGGTGCAAAAAGGTTTCTAGCAGTTCTAGGCTCGAAGACCCGTCTGGAGCTATTTCAGAGGGCGATGAATGACCCGTCGTGCAAGCAGCCTTTAGTGCACACTGGAAGGGGAGGGCAGGGGAGGGTTATTACTTCCTTTGAGCAAGCATTAATGTCATTTATCCAGCACCATCTTATCCAGAGACAAACCTAGAAGCAACCCGGACGATTACAAGGTACGGGAATGATAGGGGATGGTATGGAAGTCCTATGGGAAGCATCGGTGAGCAGTAGGGGGAACGAATATGCTCTGGAAATCTCGTTCCCCGGATTGGAAGGCGAGTCTACTGATTTCAGGCCCTCCCCCATGGCATGGTATGGTATAAGTCCAAGGGGGGAAGGGAACTAAGCCAGCCTCCGCCGGGGTGCTTCTAACTGGGAAAATATAGCGATCATATCACCTGCTCTTCGTGGCAATGTTTCGACCGCCCTTTCGGCTCCTCCTCCAGGGAGGGGGGGATACCCCGTCAAGGGCACAGGCACAAAAGATCTCTTTCCCCTCCACACCTTATCTAAGAGTCCTAGACTCATCACTAAATTGATTTCAATAAATGTCTAACTACATTATTACGACGCATTATTATCATTATCATGTGCCCTTTATGGTGCGCTTATCATAAAGAGCTAGTTATGCAACATTTTGACATTAAAACAACCTGTATAGGACGCAAGGACTGCACAGAAGCTATTTTTGTCATACAGCTCAGATTTGTGGAGCTACGAAAAGGCTGCATAACAAGAGGAGGTTCGTGAAGGGTGAAAGGTTTGCGCAACTGGAGACCTGGTGAAGCGTAATGCCTACCTATCAGGCGTCTCCACTCCTGTCGACATTGTGTGTGCACTGTTAGGAATGCTGTTTGAATTTCGTGCTCTGTAATCAGAGTGCCTACATCAAGAGAAATTAGTTGCTTCATGGCAAATAGATTTATTGGAATAGGATCCCTCTTTAGTGACATTCGCCTTAGAAAGCCTCCGAATAAATAACTTAATTTGCTTGCATAGTGTACCTCATTCTGGGAATGTTTCCCGTTAGTAATGAACTTGTGGACCAGAGAATCATTGTAAATAACTGCCGTGGCTTGTTAGCTTACTGGAGCTTAAAACTTCAGTATTAAATTTACCTACTTAAATGCCTATCTCCATCGTATATTGAAATATTAGAATACAATTTTCTATGTACAGAATATTCCAGCAGGTATATGCTTTATTTAAAAACTTACAATATTTTCACTCTCTTGTTTATATCATTTACTACTTTATATCGACAGTATAATAATCTCAAACAGTAACGATCCACATTATCAACCAAGTGTAATGAGAATGTAGAAAAATTTCAAAATAATTATGTTTAAATAGCCGCTATAATGTAATTGTTACATTCATATGTCTTTCTGTGCTCACTATTCTATAAGATATACTTGTAAAATAACATTTTTCGATCTATTTCTTGTTAATAGCGATAAACATTCATTGAAAATTTACACGTTCGTTGTAGGTGTGTTTATGTGATACCTTTGAAATTCCATGATATTTGTAGGAACAGGTAAAAATAAATAAAAACCAAATAGTTATTTTCAGTTCAGAAAAATATAAAGTAGGGGAATATTCAAATAAGTAATAGAGTATCTCTGGTATGGAAAACGACACAAATAAATGTATTTGACAAAGTGTGTGCTTTAACAATATATTGTGACAAATGACTATATGAACAATTCCACCACTGACACCAATATAATGAATAACAATTCTAGGTTGCTTTTTCTGTAAGTTATATCTGCTCTAAAACCGATGCACAAAATACAGCTCTGTTTTATCGTTAACACAATCTACAGTTCTTCGTGACCATCTGTGTCAGAACACAGATGTTTTGACATACGTAACCTTGACATACACTTTTTTGTGTTTCATTTCTCTATCTTCATACTACAATATCAGAAAATTGGAATCACCACCTATTCCTTATGCACAGGACTAAGATCCCTAAAGCAGTGCTCCATTATAACCCAATAGGAAAGCGATTTCTTGGCTCTCCAAAGAAGAGGGAACACAAAATTCTGCGTTTAGATCGTAATGGGCCACAAGATCTGGAAGGATGATGGTAATGCTGATTTCTCTCTGTAACAGTTGGGTTCGACGATCGCATTCACTAAAACTGTTTCACACAACTCTGATGTGACAATTAAACGTCCCTAAACTGTTCCTGATGAAACACATATACCCACACTACTAACAGCTACCTCGTTCATCACTCACCACTCTATCACAAAAACGCACTTCTTCGCCGTCGCACTCGCTTATGTGGACGAGAATGTGGTAGCACGGATTCTTCTTGAAATTCACCTTTTTCTCGAACCTCCCATAAACAAACATGCATTAGAAAGCTCACGAACAGTCTAGAAATTCTGCCGCTCCATTGTTTTGGCCATGTAATTAAAAGCCGTGCAGTGGTGTGAGGTAGCTTGACCTTGAGCTCTCTCGTGCTACCACTGCTATATTTTATGTAGTAAGATTTCATCGTCTCTTGGTCCCAGTTATAAGAAATTGATTTAGAATGAAGAGAACTTTATCGGCTAGTCTTAGAGAATTCAAGATATATATCTTATTTGCCATGCAATAAAAATAATTAGCGTCATTTTAATCAGATCAAAAATAAAGAAAGGCTTTTCATGTAAACGATAATTTTTTCTTGAATATCTCCAAAAAGAAATAGGTGATAATGAGCAATTATTTGGAAAGTTTCAGCCTCAACATTTTAATTTACGTAATCATACTAAACATGTACTTATAGAAAAATGATTTTATATGCCGTAAAAGAAGGTATAACAAGAAAGCACATAGAAAAAAAAAGTGTTTATTTCCATACGCAAAGCGCAAACAGGGATTCCCTGAGAATTTTTCAGACTAAGTTATTAATGCTCTGATAAAGTTTTCGTACACTTTTTAGGACAATTATGTTTACAATCTAATATATTATAATTAGGCAATGTTAAACAGTTCTACATTATTTAATTTTCTTGTTTTAATTTAGGAACCTTAATGATTTGTATCTTATATAGATTAAAATTAGGGACCTTTCTTTGTATATTTCCCCTTTCTCTAACTACTTTGCAGTAATGATATTGCAGAAGAGGAAATGTTAGAAACGGTATGCATTTTGAATCTCTTTTCTGAAGTGAAAGAACCTTTTCGAACATTAATTCAGACATGTTCGCCGCACAACTGACTGCGAAAATAGACCATAAATCACATTTCAGCGTTTTCTAAGCAGGAAAAAATGTTGTCATTTTTCTTTGTCATAGCGGTCGAAGATCCTGAGAGATGGCAGCCGAGATTACGTGCGCGTAAAAGTAGATGAAAATCGGAGTTCTTTTTTCCTGGGGCAGGATCAGAGTCGGCCATGAATAAGGAGCACACCGTGAAATGTCTGGTGAAGCTCACCCTCGATTCTCTAGGTGGCTTTGGGACCAGCCTGCCGGCCGCTGAAATGTTTACAGGCTCCGAGGAATCAATGCTAAACAGGGCTGCTTAAAATTCGCCACGCGGCACTGCAACTCCCAGGGATATACAGAGATTCTTCCTAAGGCAACAGGATTCCAAAACTATTTTAACGCAAAGCTTCGCATTTACATCAGCGCTCTAATAATCAGAAGATAAAGTATCTGTATTAAGAAGTAAATAAATTAATCTTTATACAGTCCTGTAATTTATAAAAGAGTTTTATGGTCTTAAAATATTTAATAATTTACTGTAATTTAATAATTTGTGGTATAATAGCTGCCTAGAGACAATGGAGTAATAAATATATTGACATTACTATTCCTAAGTTTCGTAACTTATATTGCAACAAAATAGCAAAATCAGTCCAATTACTTTTTTCTGGCTTTATTTTCTTCCAAACTTTTGCACAAAAACAACTCTTCTACGACGTTAACACAGTCTAGAGTCTTTCGTGATATTCATCATCATACAAACAAGGTTTAGACCATGAGTGATCTCCAAACTCCAAACTAAAGTTGTTCTATCCATCTTCTAGTAGGTCTTTCTCGACTCCGTTGTCCTCTTGCCCAGTAATTTAATACTCTTTGGGAAATCCTATGATGTTCCATTCTGCAGACATGATTGTAACACCTTTCCTTGTACATTTTTTTTGCGTGTTAATCTGAATATTCCCAACTGTTCTCGAATATCTACACTCCTCTGTCTGCCACAAACCTCAAGAATTTCATTTCTTCAACTTCTATCCGTCTCAGAACCTCTTTATTCAGGACCCTATAATAGGGCTGGAACTGCTAAAATTTTATGAAATTTCAATAAGGTTTCTTGGCGGACTTTCTTTGATAGAACTCTTCTAATTATTCCATATATCTGTTGAAACAAGTTTAGTTTTCATGTATTTTGTTCTATCCTTGCCAGCGAAAACTCCTAAATAGTTGAAATCCATAACTTGTGCTACAGGTGCATTTAACTCTAAGTATTTTCCATAAAATGCCGTTATTTTAATATCTTCAATTGATATGTTCAAATTATACTCAGTAGCCACTGTACTTAACTTATAAATAGCTCTTTACAAATTGTCCATCGTAGATGCTATAACTGCTTGATCGTCTGTAAAAACTAAAGTATTCATATTTATATTATTTATTTTAAAACTATTGGTTAAAATAGTTTTCTAATTACGAATGACATAGTCCAAATAAATATTAAATATTGCGGGTGAAAGTGGTGCACCGCTATAATACATCAAGTGATGATCCGGCTGTCTTTAATTTGGAGTTTATGAGTAATTTTACGTGAGTGGGGTACAAACCTACTGCGCATCCGCCAAACTGGAGGACCACGAATTTGATTTTGGAATCATCATCTACACTGATTGACTTCACCGCGGCTTAGAAACAGTCTTGCAACCTTTTTACTCACCGCCCTCATATATGGTGTGAAGTAACTTGGCCTCGACCCTTGGTTGTAAGCCGCCTCTGCATCACACTATTTACGCTTTCGAAGCAAGTTCTACTGTCACGTCAGGGAATGAAGTGTCCTTTGAAACGGTTGCTATAACCATGACGTTATAAAATAATAACTGCAATTTCAAATGCCTTTGTAATATATTCCAATACATATTCCAGCGGTACAGAACACCGGAACTATGCCACTCGTAAAAATTAATTCGCTCCCATCAGCTACTGCGCTAGGTAATTCCTTCGTGTGATGTAACGTATTATGATAACTATATAGTATGTTTTAACAATACTGTATCCATTCTACATAATATAAATAACATTAAAATGCAGATTTTTAGATGCAAGGGATCCGCAAAGAACGAATCCATTAATTAAACATTGTAAATAACTAGGTTTTCTGATAATTCCATTCAGGATGAAGTGGCATTGCTATGAATAATTAATAAATAAGATAGAAAGTGTAGCACGTTTACTATTGTTTCTTATGAACTAAGGGATATACTTTTTATTTAAATACTATGCGATAAATTCCTAAGTGACAGAACCTCCGTTTGGAAGTACGGCCGACTAAACGAGTATGTTCATGGTTAGAGGTCAGAAGTTGGGAACTAGTGTACCTAAGTGACCGATATTCACGCCAAGAAACACCTCCAACTAAGACAGAGTTACTGTCACCAACCACACGTTGTACTACTCTAAGTTTTGTTTACGGCCATGCATCGTCCTATAAAATAAAAAGTGGGTCAATAGAGCGTTCATTAACATTATCCAACCCCAGTTTACGGTTTGCCGTGTTGTTGCAATTTTTTAACTACGGAGCTCTCATTTTAAAATATTAATGGCATTCTCAGCTGAGATATTCCAGATTGCTGCGCAGAGATTTGCATAGCTTTCTTTTGACTTTCTTCTTCCGGTACCATTGATTTTTTACTTAATAGGAGCGAGCGATTTACTTTCGCTTTGTTGTTTCCCAAATATATTTGCAAGATTACAAACCTTTTCTCTGTGAAGTTCCTCTATGGACCTCGGGCATATTTGAGCATTATTTCACCCATTTCATTAATTCATCCATTCACCGTCCGACATGACATTAGTGGAGGACGTTAATAAAAAATATCTGTGAAGTTCAGGAACAGCACGGAATCTCTGTATAACTTTATAAATCGACAAAAATGTGTGGTCTCACAACCTATCAGCTTCTATTCAAAGACTTCGCGTCAACTGATCAAGCAGTACACGGAGAGGACGGAAAGCGGAGACCCGTTAGAAACAGCGCAGTGCAGGGCAAGCAATTTCCTAAATACGGCCACGCGTCCAAATGAAGACTGTGATGACGTTCTGTCATAGCAAGCATAAAATCGCGTTAGCAATTTGTAAATATTGGCATTATGGCCTCAGTGATGAGAAGTTTTACTTTCCTATGAAATCTTAACTATAGAATTTATTTTTGATTTACAAGACCAGTAGTTTATTTTCAACTTCTGAGTTTAAAACCGGCGTTAGCCAGGTTGTTTCTATTTTTAATTCATTTTATACTAACAGCACTATATCTGATTCCGTGACATTTTATGATACCTATTCTAATAGCATTCAGATTCTAATTTTGAATTTATTGCAAACTGTATTATCGTGGAAGTTACGTTTCAAAAAGTGGTAGGTATATTCGATTGCAACAGTAAATTAGTTTTATTACTGCTTACACTGCCCAACTGCAGAGTTCTTTCTATATTAGTGCTTGATACTGGAATTATTATTATTATTATTATTATTATTATTATTATTATTATTATTATTATTATTATTATTATTATTATTATTATTATTATTATTATTATTATTATTATTATTATTATTATTATTATTATTATTATTATTATTATTATTATTATTATTATTATTATTATTATTATTATTATTATTATTATTATTATTATTATTATTATTATTATTATATTAATATTGTTGTTACGGAAAGTTATTTTAATCGTGAAGTATTGCACATAAAAACATCACAAGTTACAAAGTTTAATACTTCAAACTGTTACTGTTTCTCCTGCTAATATCCAGAAACAGTTAATACTACGTTTTCAAACAGTTGCAACACACTTCAAATAGATCACTATCAGCTTCCATTAAATGTATAAGCCAAATGACGTTTACCGTTACATCTGCCCACCATACCCTGAGAGAAAGATATCAGAATTCACCATTGGAGAATCGGGCAGCAGATTCAGCGAAGACCGAGATATCGAAGTCGACCTTAAAAGGTGACGTTAGCAGGGAGTAATTAAACATGGCGTCACCATGTGCACATACTATAAGAAGTTTGGGGCAAACTTCAATCAATGCGGCATTGTAGCAGTTCGAACAGCGAAAGTAATTAAACTCTAACGGAAACTAATGTTTTTGTAGATCCTTAGCGCTCACTGACGAATGCCCCATTGTACATCTACTGGCACTGCAAGAGAGTGGAATAGCAAGTTCAAACCTGAGATCGATTGGAATTACCTACTGAAGAACAGTTATCTGTGATGCATTGTTCATGCAGGCTGCTTGTATTTCTTTTTATGCATATTAGTGTATTTGAGCATTATTTTTGTACAGGTGGCATTCGCAATATAGAAACGTTTAAAAAAAACTAAACCAGAGATTGATTTCATTGTGAAAAGAACTCGTCAATCGAATAAACTGCCTTATTAATGAGCCAATTAGGTATGTAAATGTAAATGTAAACCCCGCGCGACAGCCCACGAAGGGCCAAGGCCTACCGCCCAGCCGCTGCGTCCCCCACCTCTGCCCACAACAGGCGTCATTGGTGAGGTGCAGTACTGGAGGGTGGGACGTGGTCAGCGCCCCGAGCCCTCCCGGCCAGTTATGCGGTCTTCTCGACCTGGGGCCGCTACTTCTCCATCAAGTAGCTCCTCAATTGGTCCCCCCGGGACCTAACGAGGCTGAGTGCACCCCGTGCCAGACCTCCCAGAGGGGATAAAATCCCCATGCTGGTACCGGGGATCGAACCCGGGTCCTCCGCGCTACAGGCAAGCGTGCTGCCAGCTGCGCTACGGAGGTGGGCCAATTAGGTATACCTTTTTTAAATATTGCCTTTCTTAATTGATATACTTTTGGTGGAATGTTATTAGCAGAGGAGTTTAGGCATTATACATCATAAAATAGGCAGGAAAAAAGGCACTATAAATACTAAAACAGGCAATAAAAGCCAATTAGACAAGCCCATTTATTTAATACTTAAGACTTTTAAGACTACAAAAACAAGTACTAATGTTTAAAATGAACGACAGAATGAAGATTTTAAACCGGAAATAACATGCAAAAACACCGGGCAATGTGTGTGGCTCATATTTGTTGGAGGCACGTGGTTAGATTCCCATTGAATAGGCAAAAGACAAATAACAATGATTCCCAACACAGTTCCACGAGCTTCATAGTCAGTATAGCTAGCCGACCAATAAACAAATAATCCCAATTGCATTAACAAGTCAATAATTTGAAAAAGTAAAACAAACGTAAATAAAACCCAATCAAATGACAAGGATAGTAGGGTGGATTTTAACGCTTAATTTAAATAGTTGGTTTTACTTTTATTTTACTTTTGAGGGCGTCTCCATTCTTTAACATTTACCCTGTATACCTACCGCTCAGTCATCCACTTCCGGCCTTCGAACATTCATCTGTGGGTTTCCCCTCTCCAGGTTGTTCCTGGCCTGCCCCAGTCCCAGGTCAGGACCTTTTAAGAAGACTTAGGCCTCTTATCATCATTCTTCTAACATGACCATATTATTCATTTCTTTCCTAAGTGTCTCCTCCATATTCATCATCATCATCTATATCTTCACTTCCTGTTTCTAATCTGGGTACTCTAGCACTGCGTCTCATTCCATACAGTTCCACTGCCAATATCCACTCTACAAAGGCCAACTCTTCAGCACTAAGGTCATTGTACTATTCACATCAGCCCTTCAAAATCCTCTTCTTTACATCATTCTACATAGCTCTACTACATAATACTCTATTCAAAATTCTTATAGTTCCTCGTGTTTCCAAAAATACACTTTCTACTTCAGATTTATAATTCCTTCAATAAGTGATACTAGATGTTTAAATATTTTAACTATTCTAGTTGTTCCTTGAAATAGGGAGATGCCTCGTCCACTTTCTACTAATAAAAGGTATTCAGTTTGTTTCCATAATCTATATTTACGTTTAGCTCTCCTATTTCAAAGTTATTCGGGAGTGTTCACATCATCTATATGACATCCTCATGACTGTGATCCACCACGACCTCATCGTCTACTAATACTAAACAATGTAGTGAACGACATTGGGCTGGTATACCCATCCCTCCACGAAACCAATCACATCGTTCAAGTATTTATTGGCTTGATATTTTATTTTTAAGCCAATCTCAGGTTTTAAATACTATATTGGTCCGAAAATAAAGCTGCACTTATTACCCAAATTTCATCTTTGAAAAGATGGGGCACGCCTTATGCGAGGGTCACTAGATACGTATTGAGACACGAAAAATTGGCCACCCTGGGGAAAGTGTTGTTGCTTTGTCAAAATAGCTGGCTCATTGGTAATGCAACGGTAGCAGGCAGACCATTGTTGCGCCATTCATTTTTGCTCAGTTTGAGTTTGAAGTCTGAAAAGTGTGAACGTTTTCTCAAGAGAAATCGAGGCTTAGATTATTTTCGTGAAGTGGTTTTGTACGATTACAAATGTTACTTAAATGAAAAACTGTCACTTGAGCTATTGAGGGGGGTTTCTGGAGAATTTTTTTCATCACGTGCCACTGTGTTCCGCTGGTTGGCAGAATTTAAGAGAGGTAGCAATCTCTTAAAGAGGAGTGACCGACCAGCAATAGTAGACTGACAAAAACATGATCGCTGTGGAAACAATGATTAGAGAAGATTTGAGACTAACATAGAAAATTGAGCTGGCATTAGGGATTTAGTTCGCCGAGTGTTTCAACCATCCTTCATGAACATCTTGTATGAGGCACACATTGTTGCTTCATGACAAAGCACCATCTCACACCGCTGATATAACAATGGAGTTCCTGAAAGCACCTGAGACAAAACTCTTGACTCATCCACCCCATAGTCCCGCTCTTACACGATGTGATTCCTTCCTGTTCCCTATGGTGAACAACCGACTTCGAGGTATCCGATTTTCTAGTCCTCCAGTTTGTACGTACGAAGAGGAATGCCAGGAACTGAATGGCGTGAGTGCTTCCAGAAGCGGTTCCGGAGGATGGAACGCTGCATACAGTGCTGGGGAGAATACTTTGAGAAACAAAACGTTTCTCTCACTATTCTTATTTTGCTGTCTCAATACATATTTAGTGACCCTAGCATCCACTACTTTGTCTTTTTGCTTATTTACAACAATGTAACGAGCGTCTATAGCAAAAACTGATGGAAAGGCATGTTATTACGCAACAATTCAAACTTTTACCAACATTTTAATGGCGTTCATAGTGTGTAGATCTAGCAATATTGTTTGTTGGCTAATAACTCAATTTCATCTGGATGCTCATGAGTATCGGTATTACTTGCATCATTTTATTAATGCATAGTGCTAAAAAGGCCTGATTTATGCCGATATAAAATATTATTGAAAGTGAAAATCGTCATCAAGGCAATGATTTTAACACAGCTACGATTCAACGTTCAATTTGCAGTTGTGTGTTAATCTTGAATATAGTATCGGTAAGTTAGCTGCCAATGTATTGTTAATATACGTTAGTAAAAAATGCTTACCTCTTACATGAAAGTACAAATAGATTTACGGTAATTTTTCTTCTCTCAATCAGCTTATTTTGGCGCAAAATATACCTAAGATTTAGGGGTGCGCTTAAATGCGGTGGCAGCGTGTTTTCGGGTCAAGACGGTTTGGTATTTACCGACTTGGCGTTTTTCAGACAATATTCACACACAAACCGACGCTCGCGCGCGGGTGAGAAAAGTAAAAATATTTCAAAATTCAAACCAATAACAAAGAATACCTTGGAAATGGTTAATTCCCAAACATATTTGGCATAAATGATGTGCTTTAGAAAGATAGCATTGTGTGTGTGTTGGTGTGTGTGTGTGTGTGTGTGTGTGTGTGTGTGTGTGTGTGTGTGTGTGTGTGTTGGTGTGTGTGTGTGTGTGTTGGTGTGTGTGTGCGTGTGTGTAATAAGATGTCTATCTCTTACAGTTATACCGAATAAAGAGAACTTCAGAAGTTATTTCCAGGAAATTCTAGATATAGTTACGTTTTATTTGTCATGAAATTACTTTAAACTTATGATATTTAAATCAAAGTTGCTAGAGCCAATTTTAAGAAAATTGAAAGCTACGAAACATTGTTCGTGTAAGGGGTAACCGTAACCCTGTGGCACAACAACCCTTTCCACTTACCGCCCGACCCTGCACCCCCCACCTCTGCACACCACAGGCATCGTGAGTGAGTGAACTACTGGAGGCGATATGTGGTCCCTCCCGGCCGGTTATACGGTCTATGCAACCAGGGCAGTTATTTTTCAATTACGTATAGCCCCTCACTTGGCCCCTGAGGGACCGTAAGAGGCTGAGTGCACCCCGGGCCAGGTCTCCCAGAGGGAGAACTTCCCCATGCGGTACCTCTAATCGCACCCGGGTTCTCCTCTTGGTAAGCAGCAGCGCTACCACCGCGCTAAGGAGACGACCACTTTGAAGGGTAGCTTGGGAAAAATCGTTATCCCCATCTTTGGAAGGTGCAGAACTTAAATATCAAACTTGGTATTTATGGAATTCTGCATTTTGAGCTAACTGTTCACAGCTACAGACACACACACGCGCGTGCGCACACACACACACACAAAACGCGCGCGCGCATTTTTCTAAGCATGCTCTTTTTGTACTCAGGGATGTATTTGTTAAATACATAGCATGGAAACTAATGTATGCTGCATCGTTAAAAACCTAGCCCTATTCATCAGATAAATTCACTGCCTTTTTTAAACTCGCATATCTATCGATAAACTCGTAATCTCTCATTGTAACATCTCCAACCCCATACTACACTTTCAGGAGTAAGGATTTCGGTGTAATGACACGTGACTGAAATGAAGGTTATCTTGCTTGCAGTTTTTACGGAATTTCATTCAGCAGACATGTTCTGGTAGCTACAATGGCACTGGGCGGTGTTTGGGTATGCAATGCTAATCACCAAAGCCTTAACCGAGTGCTCTTCATCCACGCACACCCGGGGTAAACGGCTCGAAATGAATGTTGAAACATTTGTGCAGAAAATTAAAAACCTCTTCACGGGTGCAGTATGACTTTTTTCTATCGGCCGCTTGTTTTGTTTGTTTCCATTTTGCACGACTGGGCCAGGTTGCAGAAAGAGTTCCTCTTTAAACAATGGGGGAAATTGAAAGTTATACGAGCAGGGGAATATTGACTGTGACCAATTTATCTCTGGGGACCGCGTCCCCTCGGCAGCTTGTGTGACATTTTGATTCAGAATATTTTTGCTACGTGTTTACTGCTGGCGCAATGCACAGAGCTCTGTGGTAGGTGCCAAAAACGTTCACAAACGCTTCTCACCTAAACCCCGATAGCAAATATTAAGTATCATAATCAAACTAACATGCGCTGTTTGCTTTAGTACATTTGAGCGAGTCGTAGGTAAAATATGGTAGCATGGAATCAAGAATATCAACAAATTCATTTTTGACGGTAGTGTTTTGTACACACTTCCCGCTCATGCTCATGTCTGAAAACTTTAAATTCCTACACTACGTGACTTTGCATTTTTAAACAGACCATTGTTATGTATACAGGGTGGAAGGTACTGTTTATACCACACGTGAACGACGATTCTGCATGAGCAAACATTGTGTGAACAATGTTCTAATGTATTTCTTCCTTAATTCGATTGAATTTAGTCACAACTTAATGTTAAAATGTCATGGAGTTTCATTTCTAAGAGAGATTTGGTAACGTCAGGTTAGCTTTAATTGCGACTAAATTCATTCGAATTGAAATTAAAAGATATTACAGCATTGTTTACACAATGTCTGCGTGACAGTGAAATAATTAACCTTTGTATCCATTCGTCAAAAACCTATATGGCTCCAGATATTTGACACAATTTTTTTCGGCGATACGGTTGTTTATTGACAATAATTGAACTGGACATATTGAAATCCCTGGTTAACGTATGGCCAAAGCAGGACATTCCACTCTGTACATATTTATGGTTGCACATGGCAATTGAGGTTTACTATTTAAATTCATATTTTCAACAGCTTTATCATTACTTTCCATTTTCCTCTATAAGTGTTGAAACAAATGAAACATCTGCTTAGCAACCATATTACGTCATACATCTGTGATCTCTGATACATTATAATTTTTCAAATCAAATGTATTAATTATTATTCTTTTGATTGTGACACTCGGAAAAATAAGCGCGCTCGCTTTCACCCATTCGCTAACTAGTCAAACTATGCAGTAACTGCAGGGTAAAGGTAAATACACTAGTTACTGGTAAATATATTAGTTACCTAAATTGCACGTATTTACTTAAAATTTATTCGTGCAGTATTTAAATATAAATATTTCGACGCAAGCTGCTATGTAACCTTCTCTTCTTGACTTCTTCAACACTATCAGAGGTGACACATATTTAAATTTCTCTCAACGCCGACTGTACACACTACACACACTTAAAACTTCGTAACTGCTAACAACTACGTATCTCGTTCAAGACTTCACAACTCCATCATAAAAAGCTGGCTTAATCTGCCGTCTTACCTCGCTTATATAGGCCTGAAAGACGTAGCACGGATTTTTATCGAAATTCACCTTTTCTCGACGCTTCTCATAAACAAACTGGCAGTCAAAAGTTTTGCGAACAATCTGAAAACGCTTTGTTCTGTCACGCTCACTGTCGTCCATGTGGTGACCGCTCCATTATCGGTGTTTATTCGCTGCATAGTGGTATGAGATAGCTTA
Source organism: Tenodera sinensis (assembly GCA_030765045.1). Classification (NCBI taxonomy): domain Eukaryota; kingdom Metazoa; phylum Arthropoda; class Insecta; order Mantodea; family Mantidae; genus Tenodera; species Tenodera sinensis. The sequence continues at coordinate 80,706,251 of CM060969.1, read as the reverse complement.
ATCCTGAGCGTCCTTGAGGTGGCTGCCGCCAGACGACATAGTATAATTTTCCCTGAAACATAACATATAATTTACTATGTGAAATGAACTGTGTCTGTCAGTATAGACCATCCGTTTTGCTTCCACACGTTCACACTTCAGTAGCCGGTCCTGCACTCTCAGGAAAAACAAACATGCCTAGCTTGCTACGCTTTCTTGGAGCTACTAATCAACCTGAAAACGTATTACTCTTACTAACAAAAAGCATTAGTCCGAAAATTATGTACCTATTGTTGCAATATTGAATAATATCCATAAGTATGTGTTTGTCTGTGTATGTGTGCGCGCACGTGAAGGCTTAACCAAAACGCCATGCGTACATCGCACTAGTTTTAAGGACCCTTAGGATCATTCTGAAGAAATCACTCCAATCCCAAGCAACCTTACATGGCAAACTGTTCGTAATTCTTTTTTCTTAAAAATTCAACAAGCTTGTTAATAAATTATCATCCATTTTAAATTTCGGCACCATATATATTTTGAATCGTAATACGTGAAGATAATTGTGTTTTAGCTGAATTTTACGCAAATGGGAAGCAAAATAAAACACCCAATTAAGCATAAATAAGACATTAAATATTTATAAAATGTTGCCATTATGCATTACAGTTATTCCCATGAGCAGAAAAATTTGCCTTGCTTTTGGAATGATGTTAGCATAGTAGCTTCCAATATGTCTTGGGTTCGTTTCTCGATGGAAGATGGGATTTTTTTTAGTCAGGTTTAATCCCGGTCCTCTCCAGAATGTGGAAATATGAGTGTGTGTGTGTGTGTGTGTGTGTGTGTGTGTGTGTGTGTGTGTGTGTGTGTGTGTGTGTGTGTGTGTGTGTGTGTGTGTGTGAAAATGTAATGTTTTTTAAGAAAACTCAACGTAAAGAAACCCGAAAAGATTAGCAGAATAGGACATGAGTGAACATCGTTGCCAATGAACAATTGTTCCAAAGGCAAAGAAAGCAGTCTATATGACCTTACTCGTAAAGGTGGTATATAAATGGAACATGAATAAATGCTTTTCGCTATGGTTTCTTAATCAAGTAATTGTATTTTGGACTTAGAAAACCTTCATTAACATAAGCATATTCGAGAGCTATCAAAGATGAATCCAAATGTTACAGGATTTTTAGCATGTTAATTTTTGTTTACAACGAAACCCAGTCTATTACGGTTACAGAATTTTCTATTCTATTTCGAAACTAAATTGAAGAGATGGTGCCGATTTGCGAATTATCTTTCAACAAAATAAATATGTGTGCCACTTTGGAAGAGCTTATAATAATTTATTTCTACACCGGTAATTTGGATTATCAAAAGCGGTAGTCCTGTGTCGGAAATAAATATCACATCTTCCTCCAGTGCACTTTTCCCTTTAAGCTTATGTCAAACAAAAGTCGTAATTCAGACCACTTCAAATAAACAATCGATGGAGTACAGTTCCAGATTGTTCCTCGCACTATACTTTAAAATGGAATTTTACCGGACGCCTGTCATTTGCCTAATTGTGGCCACGTTGAGCTCTTTGGAATCGTTCTTAATATATAAATTGAAAGACTTTTGAACCCATTAAAGGCCCCAAATCTAGTCAAACATATACATTGTTTTATATCAAGAGGCAAGCGTACGGCATGTAAAGTGTTACAACAGAGAATAACTGTAAAGTAAAGCATGAATTTCTGTAATTGCATAGGTTCTTAATAGACGATAAAGTTCTTTGTGCCCATGAAGCTAAATGAAAGCGAGGCTGCACTTTTCCGGCCGAAACATAATTTGACCGCATTGTACTCGTATATCGAGCGTGTAACGTGTAACACTCGCATTTGGGACATACTGGGCTTAAATCTCCGGGTGGACTAATGTGACGGAAGGCTTTTTTCGCGGTTTTCATTAGTCGCTAGGTGAATCTGGATTGTGTAATTTGATCCGCAAATTTTCCTACCATCCTTTTTATCCCTTCATTTCATTTTCTTCTTCACCGCCCTACAAGGCGCTGTTCTGATCACCCATTCTGGATATGCTATGATCCAAAATTTGCTCCTTGTAACTTAATTACTCAACATATTGGATCGTAAGTCCTTGGGAGTGTAACGCCTATATAAAGAAAGGTCATCCGTGGAAGAAGCATAATAAGTATTAAACATCTGCGTTGTGTTACGCAGCGAAAAGGGGATATAAACTGTTCGCATGAATTAAATGGCAGTGATCTGTCTCTCAATCTTTAGTTACACACACAGTCAATTTACGCTATGAAATTCCATTACTTTAATATACAATTACGAGATTGCTGTTTGCATTCATTTGTATCTAAACATTCTTCTCACCGAGTGAGTTGGCTTTCTGGTAATGCGTGAGAAACAGGGTTCAACTTCTGGTGGTCGCCCGCTTTGACCATGAGCTTTCATTGTTTTTTTCCTGATTGATATGATCTTCTATCTCCCAATTTCCTCTCATTTCATCTCCCGTTTTCACGTTACAAGTTCGCTCCGGGGCTGTAACTCTGTCGACCGCTGACAGATGCAGAGGCTTGCGCATTGTAAGTACTTCTCAACCCCATCAAATGATAGCCGTTCGAGCCTCCACTGCTAGGTAGAGGTTTCCCCACTGGAGGGGAGCCTACGAGCCACCCTCCAGTTGCTTGGAAGGGTCGACGCCGGGTTGTCAGTCCTAGTAAACGTTAGAGATCCCTTCATCTCATCCGTTTCTCCCAGAGGTGTATGCATAATAGACCCATTGGCTAGGCGACTTCTCCGTAACCCGCCTATGAAGCGTGGTGATAGCCTGTCTGCCTCCCACTAAGTTCTTTTTTTTTTTTTTTCCGAGGTTTTAGCTTATTCCAAGAAGGAGACAACTATCTATAGACCTCGGGCTCATTTGAGCGTCATTTCACCCATTTCATTCATCGTCCGATATGACATTACGTTGCAGGATGTTATTATAGAATTGTGTTTTCTTTGTGCACTTCCTATTTGTAGGTTTAGCCATCTTCTTCAAGTTTTCTTCAGTTTGTACGAGTCTCAAGGTTATGAACATCCATCACACCAGCAAGAGCAATTTTACTTCATAGGATAAAAATGCTAGCTCCTGGTTCTCCTGCAAAAAATTCGATTAATGGAATAAACTAACATGAACAAAGAGCGGTAAAAACATCCAGATCCACAAAATGGACTATTCAGTCATATTTTAGCCATAAAGTGCTGATCACAAAAAAGAGCAGCATTTTTTGCTGCTAATCCCATGAACATACAGACATTAAAGCACAGATATAAAACTTTTTGCAGAAAACATTTTTAAAAACGGAGGGATGGGGAAAGTTGATCGAATGCAGTCGACGATGATTTGTTTCGTTTCTGTGTGATTAATTCCCACGCGATTTCAAAAAGGCCGCGTTTAGAAACGGGAGCATTCATGTTGCTAATTGATGTGTGAAAACACGCAGTGCTCTACAAAGTGAATGAGAGTGGGTAGCTTTGGACTCCATGTGTTTTGTTATTGACAGGGAAAACCGTTGTGTGTTCGACATATACTCCATTAGAATTTGCCCTCTCGCTCACTTTTTGTTTATTTCTTTGAAGAACGCTATCCTGGCGATACGCTTTGTGAAACGATTCAAAAGCTATTTTTTATCGCTTCGCAGCACATCGTCAATTTTTCGCTTAATGTGTCTTGGTAATTAGCACATTAGAATGCGCACAGACTAATAAATCGCACATTAGAACGTCGATAAAGTCTAGTGGGAATGCTATTGATGCACAAATTTTGCTATTGTTCTCCAGTAGAGATGTACAGTCGAGTACATAAAATCGTGTCGATAGAATGTGGAAGGTTTATGTTGGTAAGGAAATACTAAACCGCCTCTGCCACCCCTAGACCCTTGCCTGGCTCTGCCACTCCATATAATGTTTGTTTTATTTCCCCTTTTCCTTCGATCCTGAGCCTGAAACTGGCATTTTCTCATCGGTTATAGTTTGAGTGCCAGAAATTTGATTTCGCACCAGTACCAAAACGAATTATTCATGGGATTAACAGGTGTTTTCCAGCCACTAAAAGAAATGTTCTCTTAATTCCTCCCTTTCACCACTCACCTAGGCCTGAACATTGTTCATAGGTACTACTGCGTTTGTGTTGGACTTGAATTCAAACCAATAAGAGATTGGGATATTCACTTCAATTGTGGTTTTATTTATTTCAATAAATAAAATCGAAACAATGGCATTTCAAGGGAAATATACTGTAAAGGACAAAAATCATTTTAAATGGCACTCCTGAAACAAAACAAAAAAGCTTTAAATATTTAGCTTCTCATCTTACATATAAACATTAAAGTGACTGTAAAAACAAATTCGCCATGTTTCAACGCATGCTTCAAGGGAGAAGACATCTGGAATACCTAGGAAGTGTTGGACAGATGCACTATGAAGCCGAAACTGTAGTATGCCTACTCCTTGAATTGAAGAAGAAGAAGAAGAAGAAGAAGAAGAAGAAGAATATGAAGAAGAAGAGATTGGCTCATCCTGGGCTGGGGTGGAATAAAGATGATAAGATTCCACCAACATTGTAAAATAAAAGCAGTATAGGAAACCAGAAGCATTGGTCTGTTGCATTGCACTCAACTGTACATTGACGGCCACTATGGGGTTACTAGAATTACCCGAAATTCGTGTTGTCAGTATAAGGGAACCATCTCTCAAAAATCCTTAAACACATAATAAAATTTAACCAAGATTCGAACTTAGGACTTTTGAATGTGAGATAGACACGCTACCATGGACACCATAGAGGTGGGCTCTGATAATCGCTTTGCATGAAATCGAGAAGAAATTAAAAAAGATTTGATGTGTTGCACTCACATGACTTTCTCTACTCTTGTACTAACCATTCTTACAAACTCTTATTCCTATATCTTCTTCGTGTTAGTTGAGATAAACATTTCCATAAATTATCTTATTGCTTATTTCGTTGTAAACGCAAGGGGAGTATGAGAACACAGTAGACTTTGAGCGATAGTCAAATCTTTTAAAGCTTTCAAATTCCGTTGTCTTTGCACGGATAATATATAAAAACATGCATAACGATGTTGCATTTGTTTTCCTAAACTGACACAAATAACAAGCAATATCTCCGAAATGGTTCACTCTACAAAAATGTATTTGGACATTGGTTATGTGTTTTAGCGAGATCTACATTTTTTGTATAGTAAGACTTGGTCTATCTCTTATGGTTCAACAGTTATGCAAAAGTCATTCAGAGTAAACAGGATTAAATGGGTTATAGCCAGAGAATTCAAAATATATATTCCATTTGTCATAAAAATATCTTAAATATATGTAATTTTAACCAAAATCGTTAGAGCTATTTTCAAGAAAATCAGAATTTTCAAAAAAGTTTCCATGTAAAGGGAGGTTTGGTTGAAGCAATTTTCTTTAAAATCTTCGTGTCCCAGCCTTGAAACACATTAAACTCAAATGCAGCCTTTGGTTTTCAACCTACTTTTCGTTTTGAGTTATGCTTTCTACAGACTGACACACACACACACACACACACACACACACACACACACACACACACACACACACACACACACACACACACACACACACACACACACACACACACACACACACACGGACCTTTTTCTAAAAATGTTGTTTTTTTTTTTGTTTTTTTTGTGTGTGTGTTCTTAGGGGGTCTCAAAACATATTTCCGGTGAAATCTCGCCATCGAATTTTTGGGTGGAATACAATACTTCTACTTACTATACGTAATAGAGAAAGTTGCATTTGAGAAAAGTATAACTTATTTGAAAATGCAAAACAATAACGAAATATATCTTGGAAATGTTAACGATATTAAAAATTACATTAATTGCATACTTTAACGAGATCTTAATATTTAATGTAGTAAGTTTTTTCATTGTGGTGCTCAAAGACACACACAGACCTCACACAGAATTTTTTTTCTAAAAATGCCTCAAACCTGTAGTTTTGCTGCAATCTTGATAGCGAATTGCAGGATAGAATACAGTTCTCTATTTACTGTAACTACGTTGCACAGAAAGAGAAAATCATCGTTTGCTGAGATGCTTTTTCTCCTAAGAAAAATGCACAGTGTATCAGAAATACATCAGAGCTTCCAAAACTAATTATAACTCTTTAAACGCATTACACAAAACAGAGAACTGTTATATATAGTCTTTACAGCACAGCCGAATTAGTTTTAGAAGTATCTTCTATATCAATTACTCGATTTTTATCTTCAAAGTAGGTGTTATTTGTATTTAAATGTGGCATAAATTGTTTTTGCAAAAGATTACCTTCAATATGCCTTCATAGTAACCGTTCTTTATGTAACCGCTGACTAAAGTGTGTGTGGTTTTTTTTTTTTTTTTTTTTTTTTTTTTTTTTTTTTTTTTTTTTTTAACTTTACAGTGTGTAGTAAGTAGGCATAGTATTATATTGCATGCAATATTTTGATACCGACATTTTACCGGAAACATGTTCTTAGAAAAAGCTCCTTCTGAATACGAGTCTATATGTGTCGAAAAAATGAAAAGGTCTATTAAAAACAAAGTTAAGTATTTAACTTGAGCAGTTTTCAAGGATACGCACGAGCATTTCCAATAAAATTCCTCCACTCCAAACAACCATTTACATCGAAAACGATTCGAGAAATCTGATATTCTCAAAAAAAGACATCAACGGTTTTTATTAAAAGAAGCTTTTAAAAGCCTTTATGAATATTTTCATAGTAAATGAAATATATGTTTTGACTTTTCTGGAAATAGCCCAAGAAGTCCCAAGATCTTACTACTCCAGAGGTGTAGATCTCGGTAAAGCACACAATTTATCTCAAATACATTTTTTGCGGAGTTAGAACTACAGCAATGGTTTATCTTTGAACTAAAGATTACGAGCAGACATATCGAAGTAGCTTCAACAGCCAAGCGTGCCTCATTTAGCTCTTTAAGGTATAGAGTTGCATAACGGAACAAATCTTTGCCTGTATGTGTTTGCAAATTTCGGGACTCACTGTCAAAACATGTATCATTCTAGCTTTAAGTAACATTTGCTCAAAAACATTTAGAGAACGTTATGAAAATTTCAAAACTTCTTTATCACTTAATAATGAAAGATCCCTAGCAGACATATTGTTTTATATGTAAATTTATGGCATTTCTCCAGAAGATAAACTTTATTATTTCTTAAAGATTACTAATTAACGTTTTAAGAATATGTCAGCAGGTATTTGCTATATTTAATTTAAAGACACCGTGTGCGGAGTATCAGCTCTATACCTATAATACTTATGTGAAAATGCGCCTTATTTTCAACAATGACAGGTTACCTTATAGTAATTTATAACTCCATATCATGCAAAAAAAATGATGAAAATTTATGAAAACTACAAGCAATAATTATTTTAAATCAGTTTAAACATTTCAGACATCCTAACTAAACAATGTTATTAGTTTGACGTTTAACTTGGTAGGTCATCTCTGACGATGAATGAGTGAAAAGGTTGAAATAATTCTCAAATGAGCCCGGAGTCCTTAGAGTTTAAAATTGCACATTTGTTTTCTCAGGATAAGCCCCGGAAAACACAACTTCAATCGTGATTCGAACAACACGGAATTTATTATTCTGGCATATTAAAGAAGAGTATTTACTATTAATATTGCATTGATTACATTTAAATTTATTAATTTTGAAAAGAAATGTTGTATTTTAGCTTACTCAAGTAGTTTAAATTAAAATGATATTTCGTAGTATCGTCTTGTGATTTCTTAAACAATTTTATGATTTCTGGTAAACTGAATATTTATTTCACTTGAATCTACAATTTTCCCATAAAATTGTTCATCTTTAAGTTTAGTAATTCTAAATCTATTCTGACTTGACTTCTCAAAACTTTAGATTTCTCACGCATATATTATTCACGCGGTGTCAAATAGTTAAGCAATTCTGCGTCAATGTGTTTACTTTTCGCGTAGGTAATATTTACGGCCTTTACAACTTCACTCTCGCGGAGTATTGATGCTCCTTCTTGTTGTTAACGCTAAATCAACAATTTCTTTCCTCTTTATTTGACCTACTACTTCCGGTGAAAGCCCGTCTTGTTTGGTAAAATGCCTTCCAAGTTAACAAGTCATTTCCTCCGCAGCTTTTCCAAGCAAGTAATTCACTTGCGCGCAAAAGACGTTTCCATTAATGGATCTGTTATAGTATATCTACATAAAAATAGAAACTACAGCTGTAAAATACGTTTATCCAGGGCAAACCATACAATTTCACACCAACTCCCAATGTCGGTCTGGATGGCTCAGTTTGTTAGACACTGGCCTACTGATTCCAAGGTCGCGGGTTCAAATCAGGCCCAGACCGATGGTTTTTAAGTGTGCTTAAAAACGACAGCTCCATGTCAGTAGATTTACTGCTATGTCAAAGAACATCTGCGGGGCAAAATGCCGGCACACCGGCAATGCTGATATGATCCTGGCAATTGAAAGCGCCATTAAAAAGCACAAAATAATAATAATAATAAATAATAATAATAATAATAATAATAATAATAATAATAATAATAATAATAATAATAATAATAATAATAATAATAATAATAATAATAATAATAATAATAATAATAATAATAATAATAATAATAATAATAATAATAATAATAATAATAATAATAATAATAATAATAATAATAATAATAATAATAATAATAATAATAATAATAATAATAATAATAATAATAATAATAATAATAATAATAATAATAATAATAATAATAATAATAATAATAATAATAATAATAATAATAATAATAATAATAATAATAATAATAATAATAATAATAATAATAATAATAATAATAATAATAATAATAATAATAATAATAATAATAATAATAATAATAATAATAATAATAATAATAATAATAATAATAATAATAATAATAATAATAATAATAATAATAATAATAATAATAATAATAATAATAATAATAATAATAATAATAATAATAATAATAATAATAATAATAATAATAATAATAATAATAATAATAATAATAATAATAATAATAATAATAATAATAATAATAATAATAATAATAATAATAATAATAATAATAATAATAATAATAATAATAATAATAATAATAATAATAATAATAATAATAATAATAATAATAATAATAATAATAATAATAATAATAATAATAATAATAATAATAATAATAATAATAATAATAATAATAATAATAATAATAATAATAATAATAATAATAATAATAATAATAATAATAATAATAATAATAATAATAATAATAATAATAATAATAATAATAATAATAATAATAATAATAGTATCCTTCCAGTATTAATGTACAGATCAGAAATCTGGACATTAATATACAACGGTTCGTAATACAAGTGACACAGAGGTAAAGGGAAAGAAAAATATATATTGCATCAATAAATGAGCACATAAGATTAAAGAAATAAGAAAAATAACCCAAGTAAGTAATGCTTAGTCAAAGCAAGATCCCTGAAATGGTCATAGGCATTTAACAATAACACCGATAGACACATGGGATCCAAAGAACAGGCACGACTTCCAGGAAGGCCGAGAGCAAAATGGGCCGATGAGAAAGTAGAAACACCGGAAGTCCTTGGTGCGGTGGTACTCGAGCCACATTACCACGTGTTAAAACTAAGCTGAAAAGAAAATAGATTTACAAATGTAGTGACAAGCAATCAATGCAGTGCCTAAGTAGAGTAACATTAATTACATTAATTTACCTAACCCCACATACCTAGCTCACGAACTGACTAAAATCTCCATGAGGGAGAGATCCTTTTGCCCTTCAAAGCACTATTATTTACACTATAATTACTCTTGTGTACATGTACAGTGCATTGGAGGTATAAGGGCACATTCACGACAGTGTGATGAGGAATAATACACAATAATTAGCCCATGGTGAACTCTTAAACCCCACCACACATATTTTGAAATCCCTGTATAATGTAGCCACAACGTCATATACCTTTAGGAATTTGCAGTAGGTTCCTGTCAGTGAAAAAATAAGCTTAATAGATGTTTGTCCAATTTAATAATAAATATCAAATGAAAAACGCAAATTCGATGGAGTTTATAGATTTTAATCATTAGCAAACTCTTAGAAGCATAGAAAAGGAAGCTAATGGTTGCTTTATCCAAGCTTAAAGCGAATTATTACTGTATGCCACTTAAAGCTCCCGTTTGCGAAAATAAAAGCTCTTAAAAATCGGAGTGTCTAAGTGGTCTATTATAGTTTTAGAAATGCATTATATAATGTATCCCCACGAACATGCTCTGCCTTTATTACATTCTAACGATTATATTTCTGTAGGTGTCTGAAAAAATTTATAGAACTGACATGATTTACTGAAGTCTATATATGCAACTTCCTGGTAGCATAAGTGTATGTCATTTCCTGGAAGCTCAGTTTGCATCAACAGATTGTATGATTCCTTGGAAAACATGCTCTCCCGAGTACTTATGGAATAATCTTGGCTGACGCCGCTAATAAAGGCTTCACTTAGCTACCTTGTCAGCTAGTATTTTATATTTAAACTCCCCGAATTGCCAATATCATGTGCTAAGAGGCATCTACGACACTCTGATCCTTAAAGATCTTTTTGACTATCCAAGATGGAACTAGGGAGCCAGGAGTTTCCACAAAGGTAACACAACACTGTCTACCGCTGTCCACACCTTCTCTCATCTCAGAAAGAAGATGTAATGTTTATTAGTAACTTTATGTAGATTAAAACTTCTTTAAACCAGAACTGCATTTCTACTTATACCCAACCACACTCCCATCCGTCTTTGGAAGGTCCCTCCTACACTTTCCTTCCAGCCATGGTCTTTGGCGAAGACGTCCAGTTGCATTTACCATGACATTTACTATGACCCTAAGTGACTTCGCCTTGGTCACATCTGGCATAAACACCATTCACACGTCACAATACTAGTATAAATATCGTAAAGTTCAATTATTATTACATAAGACTTGTCAGTTACAAGTATTAACATAGTAAACATCTATAGACTGTACATAGGAGATTTTACAACAATTTACAATGTAATTATTATTGCTCGAATTTTTAGATAAATACATATTTTGTTTGCGTCCTAGTTGAACTTGAAAATAAAGTTTAATGTCCTGGATATTCACACCGGAGCAAATATTTTAAGTTTTATGGCACACAAAATGCATATTTCCTAATTTTTTATTTAAATATATAAATATTTTGGGATACTCGCATAAATTACACAAACTTCGCATAAAGGATACATTTTAAAAATAACTTTCACATAAATCACATAAAAGCAGTAGCAAATTATTTTTAACAAGTCACCACCCACTTCTATAATGCAGGATGGATGTCGCAATTTCTTATACATTATTGGAAGAGCCTGCAAAATAACTGAATTCTTCCACTGCTCCTGTTATCGCTTGACAATCAGGCTAGTATATACACCGATAGTGTTAAACTGTATATAGATAGTTGCAAGTGCAACAATATACTGCGAAATTTAAAAGACACTGTGTTATGAAAACTTTCTTTCCTGTGATTCCATAAAGAAACTGCAATATTAGGAATGTATTTGGGAGAAGCAGTTCAGGATGTGGAGAGAAAGGAGGAAAAATGCTCAAGGTTCTTTTTGATCCTGCAGTACAAAACTTAAAATCTGATGTGTTGCACTTACGTGACTTTCTCTACTCTTGTACCAACCATTCTTACAAACTCATATTTCTATATCTTCTTTGTGTGAGTTGAGATAAACATTTGCAGAAAGTATCTTATTGCTCGTTTTCTTGCACGTGCAACGGGAATACATTAGGCTTTGAGCAATAGTCCAATCTTTTAAAGCTTTGAGATTCCGTTCTCTTTGCACGGTTAATGTATACAAACTTGAACAACGATGTTGCATTTAACGAAAGTGTAAGTTTTCCGAAACTGACACAAATAATAAGGAATATCTCCGAAACGGTTCACGTTACGTAGATTGTGTTTTAATGAAATCAACAGTTTTGTATAGCAAGATTTGGCCTATCTCTTATGGTTTACGAGTTATTCAAAAGTCAGAGTAAACAGGACTACATGGACTACAGCCATAAAATTCGAATATGTATTTCATTTGTTATAAAAATATCTTAAACATGTCATTTTAATCAAAATCGTTAGAGCCATCTTCAAGAAAACCCAACTTTTCGAAAACTTTTCCATGTGAAGGATAGTTTAGAGTGGAACAATTTTCTTCAAGACCTTCGTTTCGGATTCTTGAAAGACTAACTTTGATTTTTAACCGAGTTTTCGTTTTTGAGTTATGCTCCCCATAAACTGACACACACATACGGGTGCGCGCGCGTGCGCGGACCTTTTTCTTTAAATCCTTCTTTTATACTTCCGGTGAAATCTGGACATCGAATTTTTGGGTCGAATACATTCCTCTACTTACTATACGTAGCAGAGAAAATAAAAAGAAAATGCAAGGAAGTGCTCGAAAATAATAGTGGAGTTAACATGTGTGTAAAATTTCAAATGTGTTGGATGGGCAACGTGAAGGCATTGTTGTGAGTGTCATTGACACTCCATGTTATAATTATGTTAGACTTACTTCTTGTGATGTGGAGCGATCATTTTCGAAATTCAAGACATTTGAGGAAGCATGTGGTCGTATACTGTAACTCTACAGTACTTGATGATCCCTTCCAAGAGTAATGGCCGATGAGTACCGTGCACATTTGTATTATTTCGGACATTCAGATATTAAAAATATTTTATTTGTTTCAGCACACAAAAAATAAATATTTTTAAAGTTTAAGCAGCTAAAAATCCGAGCGCTAGTAATTATGTAGTAATGAATCGCAACCTCTAGTTTATTTATCCATATTGGATATAAATAATATATGTACATATAACAATAGAGTAATAACATTGATCATATCCATGTATTAATAACGATGAGAATATATGAATAGCTTCACAATTACAGTGTTTCCATAAGGTCCTTCACAGTATAGGTAAAAGCTATCTCTCAATAGCATTTGCTTGAAAGATATCTTGAAACATCGCATGGATTGTAAGCTTTTTAAACTACTTGGCAATTTATTCTATAGGGCAGCTGCAGTATATCTAACTCCTTTGGAAAATAATGTAGGTTTCTGAGACACTGTTCTTAGGTTAGTTTTGTTTTGGTGTCATGATTGTGTATTTGGTTATTTGTAGTGAAGTTCTTGTAATTTTGCTTTGTATAACATAACACAAAAGTTTACTTACATGCTTGATAAAGTTTAGATTTTAAGTTCTTTGAAAATCTTTCTGTACTACTCATATTTCCCTGCTAACTTGATGTACCTTATAATCCTTTTTTGACTTTTAAAAACTAAATGGCTATATCTACTCGCTCCCCAGCATACTATATCATAACTCATTAGACTTTCCACACATGCAAAGTGTAAGTTTCTGAAGTTACTGTCGTTTAACTCAACTTTTATTGTTCTTAGTGAGAATTAGAATTTATTCAGCTTTGTTAGTAATTTTTAAATGTGTTCCCCAATCTAAATGTTGATCTAGCCAGATTCCCAGAAATTTTGCTTGCGTCACTTAAGACACTTAATATCAATTATGCCAATATTTTTATTTCGCTTGTAACAAAATGAAATTGCTGCTGATTTGTTGGCATTATATGTAGTTTGTATGCAGGAAACAAAGTTTCAATTCCATTAGTTACATGTGTTTATATGTGTTTATATATTACAAAACTCTCAAATCATTATGGTTGAAATCAGGGCTATCAGTTCCCCATAATAAGCAAATGCCCTTGGTATACTACCTTGAAGTTTTTTGTCTTTTACTCCCTCTACCTAAGGATATAAGTTTATCACATGTAGCATGCCCGCACAATTAAATCCACTTTGAACCTCTCATATTAAGACCGCGGTTGGCCATTGTGTTAGTATAAATGATTAAAAAGCACCAAAATAGTATTTCATTCGTTTTCTTTCAAAACTGTTCAAACAAAGGAATGTTGATAACAGACGTTGACTGTAATTATTGCCTCTTCTCTCACAGTGGAAACCACAACTTCTTTTTAAAGTTTTCAGCTAACTTAGCTGAAAATTTATTTTCTATGTTGCCTTATACCAACATTAGAGGGTTTTAAATTTCGGTGTGATATATAGTTTCCGAGTTATGAAATGTTAAATCTGGATTTTACTATCCTATGCCAAATGCTCCACACTGTGCGATTTTAAAAAGTTGTCGTTTTTTAAATGTTATATATATATATATATATATATATATATATATATATATATATATATATATATATATATATATATATATGATTACAAATTACAAATCTGCCACACAATTTTCTTTTACTAGCCTTAGTTCAAAGAAAGTAACTATTAAATTCTATCATTTGAAATTTGTAGTTTTAAGTTTTAACAGCTTTAAAATTGAATCACTCAAAAACCGTTCAAAAAGTATATGACCAATTTAATTGTTTGTGTTATGCAAATATATTATTTTTAATATAAAGAGTGAAAAAACGTTTTGGATTATGGCATCTAGGAATTTTTACTTATTAAATACAAAGGTCAATTTTTATGAGATTTCTACTAAATTTCGGTGGTGTGTTTCCTTAATTTGTAACATTCTGTGTTTAAGGTTCTGTTTGCAGGGATCCCAATATAATTTAAAGATTATTTAATAGAGTACGTACGTCCTGCTGTCTGGGCATTTTCAAAAGTTTAATTTGTTTATGCTGTCAACTTAATAAACACAATAGATCTGGTTTCTGTTACCATTGCCTTACGGAGTTATACTGCAGTACTTTCGTTTTCTGTTCTGTATGCTGCCAGAACAAACAGACAAGGGCGAAGTAAGAAGCAACGGGAGTAGGAATATAAAATATCCGTAATCGATACTGAAACACCGATATATCGGACGCGTGTTTGTATCAATGGATTAGCAGCGCGCTGTCTCAGCGAGACGGAAATAGACCGCAACGTTGTCAAGTCTACCCACGCGCAGCACGGCGTCACTTCCGGAAATTTGTCACCGCTAGGAGCGCTTAGATAGCATCAGACTAGGAAGGAAGTGTTTACCGGAGTATTTCCTGCCTAAGGAAATGAAAATAATTCTTTTGCTGCAGTTAACGGGAAACTGGAGTTATAATTTAAGTCGGCATTGGAACGATGTTAATGACAAAACTAGCCAAAAGTATAAATACTGCGGCATTCAAAATGTAGTGGCAACACACTCGAGCTTTCGTAATAAATGTGTCTAGAACTTCTGACATGTGTCTCAAATACATTCCCCGTTGTCATAACAAGAATGTGCTCCTAAATGTTTGCAAAACTGACAATTTACCAGCAGAATCTTGTTTATCTCAGTGATGTCTTGTCTACGGATGTCAAGTCACAGTGACAATGGTTGCCCACTAAGTTACACCACTATTTTGCAATGTTTCAGTATGCTAGGACTTCTCTGCCACAAGCATTTTGTAATACCCTAAAGAAACGAATTACGTTCGTTCCTTTCATAAGTAGGCGGCAACGTCTGTGAGCCACATTCGGGAGGTACCGGGTTCGATCCACGTGACGCATGGGTTTTCTCGGAGGTTTCCCTGGGTCACCAGGCGAATGTCCTGGAGGGTGGGATGTAGTTAGAGCCCCTAATGGGTATGTGTACACCCCGCATCAGGGAAGAAAATCCCCACATCAGTACCGGGAATGGAATCCGGGCCTCCCGCTGCTATCACCGCGCTAAGTAGACGACCTAATAGCAATTCTTAGAACATTCACTTTTGTTAAACTTTGTTAATGAAAAAAGGTATTTTAAAGTGGGAAATTTTTCTTCAAAATCTTCATACCGCAATCTTAGATGGCATTGAACTTAACAGGTTTGGCATTTAAGCGACCACACGCTTTAGTTATGTTGTTTACACACACACATTCAGGAATGTATTTCTTACTTCTAGACTCTGGAGTGCCGGGGCAGCTCAGTGACTTCGGTCGCGGCTCTCCGTAGTTCCATTCCCGACCCTATGCAAGCCTTCACCTCTGCCAGCTCTTGTGAAGCATCCCCAAGGCTCAGAGTGGTTTGCAGTCTACGGTAAAGGCTCTAAGTCCTCTCATTCCACCGCCATGCTCATCATTGCCTTACCATCGGAGGTAACGGACTCCACCTTCTGGGCGCCTTCAATTCAGAAATGGGTCAGACATTGTTTGGTAGAATGAGCGTTACAGATGTTGGCGTGGGTGGCTCAGGCGCTCGCCTACTGATCCCAATGCCCGGGTTTAAGCAGCATTCTAAGCGTGCTTAAAATCGGCAGTACCAAGTTAGTAGATATACTGACATGTAAAACAACTCCTGTGGGACGGTGGTGCTGATATAAATCTAGCAATTAACTTGTACCGGGTGGAAGGAAAGCTATTACATTAATTTAAACTAGTGGTAGATCTCGGTATTTGGAACACATTTTGTATCTTACGTTTTTGTCTGTGACCATTTCCTATGGAGATATTTTAGTTTTGTCGAAAACAACCTGGCAACACTGCAGATTGTGTGGGTGGTCACTTTCCCTAGCTCAGTACATAAACAAACTCCGTAACGGCGCGTCTTGAAAACAAACTCATACGCTGCCTTGTCCTTCTGTGTTTAATGTGCGAATGTAGGCCAATCATAAGCGTTAGCTCCCAAAACATTACGCGAAAGTGAAAGCGCTCGAACTGTTTATATCCACAAACCAGGTCAATTCCCTGGCCAACCTCAACGCAACGTTATCGACTTACTGCACATCTGAAAGAGCTGCTTGCAGTACTCTTTCACGTCTTTCAAGTGATTAATTATTTCGAAACCCCCACATTTACTACCAAAGGTATGTCAGAAATAAATTACTCTAAGCATCTTACCAGTAACAAACTGTCATCTTCGTACATTCTTGTAGAGTAAGCATCCAATTTGGATCAAAAACTATTTATTTTTTCAAAATCGGGTGATCCAAGAACAAAATGCCATTTGACTACTTATTTGTAATGCTTCTATGAAGCACATATTAGAAGGAATGTAATGACTTCGCTTCCATCCTGTATATATGGTGTATACATTAAAGCGTTATGAATAAAGATCACAGGCCGTTAGAGACGCAAGCGACCTCCAGACTCTAGGGAGGATAGGGAATAATCCTGGCTAGAGAAATTTTCTCACACAGCAACCAGGAAGGGAATTCGAGACCTCTTTATTTGGAAGTTAACGAGTTAGAGTGGAGTGGAGTGGGGGCGAGGGCGGGTTTGGGTTGTGTTGGTTTGGGTTGGGTTTAAGGACCCGTCGACAACCAGATCATTTGCGTTCTAGCGCTCAACATTATACCCTTGTTCACAAAGAGATGAATATTGTACCATTAGTTTTCAATACAAGATTCATGATGCTTAGTTATACAACTGCTGTTGTATTTTAATATTAATATATAATTTACACCTCTAGCATTATAAAGTAAATCCGTTTGGTATATCACACTTCGTCAGATGTTTTCACTGAAGCAATTTTTTTTTTCCTCATCGAGAACTGTGATACAAAGCAAGCTTTAAACTGGTAAAATCCTGAAGGGTTACCGACTAGAGCTAGGGCAACTGCAGATAACGTATAATGCGCATGCTCGCGGCAGAATGCAAAACATGAGCGTAAACACCTCAACAAGCAGGTCTCTAATTTATATCCCTGCGGCTTGTTTTAGCCTTAGGGTGAGTTCACTTTACAGTTGATTTTTGCTGTACATGTCCAAAATTGATTATCGGATGCTATAGGGGCGCAGCATTCAAAATACATATTCTTTTGCGTCGAAAATTTTTGTTTCATTGCATTATCTCTTCGCTTTTCCCTTCGTTTGTAGTCAAAGATTGTATTAACAATTATGTTTAGGTGTTAGATAACGTGACAGAATTTCGATTTATGTTAAATTATTATCATGTAAATTGCAATTTTAATTTTTGTTAAATGAAACATTGAACTGCGTGTGCAAAAGTTAGAGGATTGTTCTTTATGTCAAAACAAATGTATGTATTTGTGTAAATTATTAGTGCTTTGCGGCAGGTCGTGGATTAGTTTCCGTGGCCGACCTTCCCTTCATTGGACTTCATTACTCATTTCAGTTCACCGATCCTCTACTTGGCTGTTTCAGCATTATTAGTGGTGAGTCTCGGCGTTGCATGGCAGGGAAAAAGGGTGATCTCTTTAACTCTCTGTCCTCCGAAACGGAGTGGTTTCAGAGTCCCAGCCTCCCCCTCCCCCACCTCCACCACCCCCAATGAGATTGTAAGCCTGCAGGGTAGGAGAAGCCGGTTGTACCAGCTGTCACCGGAAACTCTAAATCTGTAATCCTCTCACCTCACTCCTACCTCCCGGAGAGTGCCCCGACAGAACACAAAAGATCTACAAATCGAGGTGCTTCGCACCTGGCCACACCTCAAATTTTATTATAATTTGTATTATATTTATTATATTAGTTCACAAGAACTGACCGAGTATTAACAGTCTAAGTTGCTGTTTTACATATTGATACAGTTCTCATCCTTTTAGTTAAACTCTATATCAGTTTCTGCAAATACCTAATTTTACGGGTCAAAAATGTTGTATGCCAGTCTTCTATAGATATGATGCGTATATGGGGACTTTAAAACATTCGGTAAGCCGATTTGCGGGCTCTCTCCACTCCGCGAGAGAATCGAAAGTTGCCAGAAAAACTGTTCCGCCAAAGGCGCACTAAAGTACCTGGTAGTACTCGCTGGAAATGTTGACCATCTGCCCTAAAAGAGGCAGTACATCCCGTAAAAATGTTTTTACTCACTCGGCTAATCTCTTCTTGCATGAAGTTAGCGCCAAGCTCCTGTAGTGCCCGAGAGTTAGAACAAAGAGTTTTGCTGCTGATCTTAGTGAGTAAAATGATTTTTGCGAGATATGCTGCCTGTTTAAGTGCAGATCAACAAAACGACCCTGCCTGTAGAAGAATCGAGAAGAACACTACTTCCACCGCTGAAGGGCGCACAACTCTCATGCTGAAAGCTTTTTCAGTCCCTCAGGTGAGCTGAAAAACTAATCCCACACGACTCCCGGACAGCATAAATGTACGCTCTATCAAAAGTCACAAGGAAGGCAGGCCTCTAAGGCCAATAGTGAGTACCATTGGTGTGTCATCACATCCCTCGCCAGATTACTAGCTACAGATCTTAGAGGGGAAAACGAAGACCTTTGCTCGAGACTCCATACACTTTGTACAGATAGTACGAAATTTCGAAGATGCTGTAAAATGTTATTATCACCGGCAAATTAGAAAGCAACGGATTTCCCGAAGATTGTTCGCATCATTGGAGCATTGCCTAACATCCACGTACTTCAGAAAGCCTCCACAAACAGAAGGAAAGAGCAGTAGTGGACTGCCCTCTTTCACCTGTGGTTGCAAACTTGTTTATGGAAGCCTTTGAAGATACTGGTATAAATAGATATGATCTCAAATCAACCCTCTGGCTAAGATATTAACTGGACGACACTTTCGCAATGTGGCCCTGTGGCAAAGATACCAGTGAGACGCTTTTCTAGAACATCTTGAACCTGTCCATCACAATACACAATTTACGGTGTAAATAGAAGAAAATGGAAAACTTTCCTTTCTAGATGTCTTAGTAAAACGAGATGAAGCTACAGCCCTGTACTTTCCTCTGTATACAAAAAACCGACACACAGCGATCAATATGTGGGCTCATCTTTCATCATCCACCTGCCGCAAAAAGAGGAATGACAATCAGGGTGTTCCTGTGAGTCAATCGCATATGCGAAACATAGAAGGAAAAAAAAAAACTTAAATAGTATTCTAAGGGCTAACGACTACTCCTACAGAGAAATACGGAGAGGGTGCAAGAGAACACTAATAGTGATAAACACCCAGAAGTACTATCGAGAAGATCCTGGAAAGGACACAAAATGGAGCACTTTACTTATACCACAGGCGTTACCGACTGGAGTTTTGACATTCTCAGAAGCTACAATATAGGGACATGCTACAATTCAACTAAAAAGTTCAGATCACCTCCCCGATCAACCAGTAACCGCTGTTAAACCCAGCATATACAGAATTAGGTGCGACTGTGGAAAAGTCTGAATTTTTCAATCTGGCAGTCCATTATAACACAAAAAAACACATATGCAGCCTAATATTAAACGAGCACGAAAAATCAACATTAGCGGAACCTGTGATTACAGCCAGCTACCATATCGATTTTGACGACAGAACTTCTAGCCATCTCTAGCAGCGTCTCCCAGAGGATAAACGAGAAGCATGGGAAAATAGTTATTTATGATAACAAGGGTGATAAAGGAATATTTTATTTTGTGAGTAGGTGTGATTCCGAAACGAAGCCCCAGGCCGAGTTGAGGAAGCCTGCGAACAAAATAAAATCCCTTTAGCCCGTGCGTCATAAACTAGTTTTAGACAATACTGAATATTTTGATGTCGGACTCGTTCTTCCTCCGTTCCGCTCTCCTACGCCGACTGCTGCTTTCCGGATGTCTTCTGCTTTGGCTGCTCTGGCATGTGATCTTAACATCAGGGTATGCGTGAGTGTTTGCGAATAAAACCAGAACTTCGTTAAAACACTTTTATTCTCACCAAAATAAGAAAGCTTGAGATTTGCCGATCGTTATTAAATTAGTTGAGTCGTTACCGTGTCTCTACTAAGACAGAAAATCGTTAATATTAACTATAATGTGTCCTCACACTTGAGGATCCGGAATACAAGTCCCGTGACTGAAGATATGGGCGACGAGTGTAGTGACCCGCCGGGCTCTGGAGGGCAACTCTAAACGACCCTTTCTCTCCGGGTTCTCACAGGCAAGTGTCTGTGCATTATGACGCTCTCTATACCTTTCACTTCCTAATTAGCAACAGGGTTTCGAAGAAACGACCATCCCTTGTTTTCCGGCTCACACCGGCGCTGAGCGATTTCCAGGAAAACTGGTCTTACCAGGTCTCGCTCGACTACCTGAAGCTCGCCCCTAATGACTTGTCTGTACCTTTTCGTGCCTTTTGACAATTTTAGTCACAACTAATCTCCCAGATTGTGTAGCTTTTATACATGTAACGATTTTAACATTTTCTGATTATTTAATTCCACCATGTGATGCAGTGTTATGTCCGTAATTATGGCGTTCACAATTTCGGCTTCAATTTATAGGTATATTATATATTATATGTAAATATACATTACTGTTGTACCGTTTTCATGTCAAGATAGTGTTTGGACTGCGCTGTTCAGTTGCTGCCTTTCTTAGCATCAGTGTTAACAACACGATGACTTTTACAAAACCACATTTTACACAAAGAAGGCTGTGAAAAAAATATGCCTTTTATCTTGCACCAGTCCAGAATCTGTTGTATACAACGTCGTATTGGTTTCTTGATTTTTTTAATAACAATTCTAATTTCAGTCTCTCCGCTGCTGGTAAAACTTCAGTAGGTTCAGCACAGTCCATATTCACATTCAAATGACTCGCCATTTTAATAAGCATTGTATAACTGAGATTCGTGGCCTACTTGAATGAGTCAGGGTCACATTCTGTAAGAAACCAAAGTTGGCATTATCGAAGTGTTAAAATCTTTTGAGCACTGAATGGGAGAATTTTGTATATTTAACACTGTCGTGAACTGCTAAAAGTGCGATTTTTACTATCAACTTTCTAAAAAAGAAGTTATTAATTTTTTTAGTACCGTCCTTTAAAATTATCTATTGAGAGTAAGACGCTCACATGTAATTATCCAAATAATATTTTCCTTTTATTATTTGTTTACAATCTTAATAACCAAAATTCCAAGCCACATTGGATGCATTATAAGATTATCCAAAGTCATCTGGATACAATTTCCGAAACAAAAATGATTATGACATATTTGAGCAGTTTGTAAACTTCTCAGTGTTGTATTATTACGCAAAAGTCCATAGCTGCAATCGCTTTCCGGTTCCATATAGGGCATCATCACAAGTGCCGAAGCTTCACATAGGTCACATTGACTGTGGTTGCCTTATATTTCTGAATGTTTGATCATAGTCAAATAGACACTTTATTGGAAAGCCAAAGGACTAATGGTATTTGTTCCAAGACTTCACACAAGCCACCGTTTAGGAATTCTATACAATGGCAAAGTGCAAGTTAGCAAACGTTGCCCAGGGGTAAGTACTTGTGACGTCAAATACTTCCCTTGCTGCAGTTGACCGCATGCAGTAGAGATCAGAAGCCTGCACTTGTCAAACAAAACGAGTGAGCAGGTTTCAATAGCAAATACAGATCGATCACAGATGGATTTAAGGCTACGACTGCCTCGAGTTTCTGTGCGGGTGATTTAACAATCCACCTTGCATTCCATAGAGGAAAAGCTTTACATTCACATGACTCTCTGCACCCACAGCTATTTTTATATTGTTTCCACAAACTGTTCTTAAGAAAGTATAGTTTGATGCCTATATTTTCATGTTAATCGAGATAAATATTTGCATAAACAGTTCAATTACATAATTTCGTTTTGGGGTTATACTGTTCACAGACAGAAACAAAAAGACACATACGTGCACACACACGCACGCGCGCGCGCGAGCAGATCGTTTTCTACAATGTTGCATTCACATGACATGCTCTACCAGTCATTAAACAAGCTATTATTATAAAAGCTTATTCTTCTATCTGTCCATGTTAATCAAGATAAATATTCGCAGAAAGCTCTCATTGGATATGTCCTTCTAGGCGATATGGTATTACGGGAATATAGTAGGCTTTAAGTATCTACTTCGAAATTCCGTTCTCTTTGCATGGCCAAGAGTAAAAAAGAGTAGTGTATTTCCTATTGAGAAATTGAAACCACTTACAAAGAACATGCACAGAAAATTGTACTTGAAATAAATTGTGTGCTTTAATCTAGATCACTGGTATTCAACCTATTATTTCCGGTACCCCCAAAGACAATTTTTAGTTCCAGTCTGTACCCCTAGGCCTTGCCAAACCATATCTAAAATAAATTTAAAATCTTATAATTTATTAAATGCTACAAAAAGCAGAATTAAAGAATAGACGTATAAAACAAACACGAGAACTACGTTACAGATAGCACGTATACAACTTTATCAATTTCTGTAAAGTACTTTAGAAACTGTAACCTCAGGTTTGTACGAGGAATCTTATTATTTCCAAACGCCCATCATTAATAATAACTTTATTTTGTCAACTATGTTATAAACTATTCCAACACTTTTGGAAAAATTGCAGTATTCCCTTTATTAACTCAATTAATCCAAAATAAAACATTTAATAAAACCCCTTTTCTTTTTCAGGAGCTTTAAATATGACTATTCTTCTTTGTGATCATTCCCAAACATATCATGCTGTCTGTGTGCTTATTTTAAATTGCGCGTACCCCTAACAAGCTTTCGCATACCGGTAGGCATACGCGTAGCCCAGCTTGTATTACGTGCTCTAGATTTTTATATAATAATATTTTGTCCATCTCTTACGGTTTACCAGAATGAAGATTTCTTTGGCCATTCCGTGAAAATTCAAGATACACATTTTATTTTCATAAAAATATTTTTAAAATAGTATTTTAAACATGATTAGCACCATTTGTACAAAGACACATTTTTCGAAAATTGTGTTATATAAAGAGTAGTTCGGGCTGGAAGTTTCCTTGAAAGTCTTCGTGTAGCCTCCTTCGAACATACTGAACTTAAATATCAAGTTTATATCTAATCTAGTCATTTTTGATTAAGCTGCTCACAGACACAGACCTAGCACACATGGTTCCTTTTCTAAAAATGACTTTAACACGTTAATTTCACTTAACTTTGGGTATAAAATGTTTGGGTAGAATACACTTACTGTACTTACTGTAAGTACGTATAGATCAAATATACGTACAGTTTATTTTACAACCTTGCAACTTTTGGAACTAAGCTTATCGACACCAAGTAGAGTAGTATACGTAGAATTAGGAAGAAGGGAGAGAAATGGAATAATTATGGACAGAATCTTGAAATATTGGTATAGTTGCCCTCAAAGAGAAGATTAATATATGCTCAAATTTATGTGAACCAATAGAAGATAGCTTTAGAGAAAATAGCTGGTGGGCAGGAAGGGAGAGAAAATAGGGGTGGGAGACATTTGGATTAATAATGATAATACGTTTTGGAAAGTAATAGATTGGAATAAAGAAGAATATGTCACTTTAGTAGCAGATGGGAAGGGGAAGGTTTAGCATGTATAACAGCAGCTGTAATGTTTCTCAAAGGGTTAAGAGCGAATGAAGTGGGCACATGTGTCATGCGTGCAAAAAAGGAGAATAAGTTACATTAGTTGGTAGAAAGTAGGTAAAGAATTAGAGAAGTGGAGACATTTGAAATACAAAGTGGGACAAAATAAGCAAGCAAATGACTGCTATAAAAATATTGGGACAAAACGACAAATTCAGCCCAGTTACTTTATTATCACTGAGTTTTCACTCCAAAATTCCATCGCAAATGCACAGTTGTCTTCTGCTAAGGTAACAGTCAACAGTCTTTCGTGATGTTACAATTCTCAGCTGTTTTCTTCTCGTGACCTTGACTCAGTCATTTCACTGTCTGTCTTCACTTTCTCTGTATCTCAGATACTAACTTGGGTGACACAATCACTCAACGCTCGTTAAAACTTCTTCACTTCGACGCGACGTATCTTTCACGACGTTAGTACCACACACAGCCGTCTAGCGCTCACTGACACTCTGACCAACTCATGGTTGCAACTCTCTTTCTGCTGTTTTCCCGCCTTCTTATGGATGCCTCTCTAAGGTTCCAAGAATCCTTTTTAAGCACACATTGTTGTTGGTCACGTATACACAAACAGACGCGCATGACATTGAGCGCTTTTGTTTGCTCGCCGGCCTGATATGTAGTGTGAAATAGCTCATTCCCGACCGTCCTTTGATTTGCGCCCCGCCCGGCGTGGGAATATTTACGGTTAAGGTATAGGGGTGTTTACAACAAATTAAGAAAGAATGGCTAAGGAAAGTAAAAGAGCCAAAGGGAAGGAGCAGGAAAGAGGGTAACAAAAGTAACTATTACGGGATAGAATAAGGGCTAACTGAAAGCCAAAGGGTCTGGGTGCTAGTGGTAAGGTAACCCTCGTGTTGTACTAGAATGTAAGCAGTTTTATAGTGGTTAAATGTATCAATAAATGTATCGAAAGTTTATTTTGTAAAAGTTCAGTACAAATAAATATTCTGCGCTATACTATTGTATTCTATGCTATCCTACTGTAAGCACATAGTAGAGAGAGTAACGACTCAGGAAACCAGCGATAAAGGTCGTAAATAATTCAGCAGTGTTTTTATAGATTTCCGGTCTCTAAAATCATTGTGCATATACGGGCGTTGTTCATGCAACGTGATCTGAAGTTTCATGAGGAGTGACATGCTATAAAACAAATGAAGCTCGTCAACATCGATATCGGAGCCATTTATTATTTACAAATTTGTTTATCCGTGAGTCATTGCCCGTAGAATGGAGCACTGATACTCGGCTGTCACAAGCAGTAAGGATTTTTAACTACGAATCAACAAGCCGAAGAATTTGAGTGGCGGAGTGATATATTGTGACAGGTTTGCTGAGTTTCAGTGCATACGAACCTGAAGCTCAACTTGATTAGGAGTAATTCTCTCAGACAATTGTCAGTCATGGCAGATTACGATAAAACTTGGAAACTCCAAACTTTGGTAAAAAGGCTCAACAATGTTGAAGTAGCTGTAAGCTGCAACTTCAACTGTTGATGCATAGAACTTTTCTTAAATAAATCTTAGTTTCTCGAGAAAGAGGCGTGGGGCTCGTATTTGGGAGGTCCCGCGTTCAATTTCGAGCACGCAACTCCGAACACTGTTTTTTCGAGGGTTTCTTGGGTCGATAGCGAATGCAAGGGTGGGTCCCCTTCTACCACGAATTTTCTGACCATCATTTCCCGTCCTCAACTTTCTCTTTTATCTTTTATATCTCGTTTCTTTTAGGATCGCAAGACTGCGGTTGGTGTGTTACGACAGGACGGTAGAATTGGCGTATTGAAAAGGCTTCTCTGTGATGGGACTTCTAGGGTGCTCTCCCTTCCTGTGCTAGCCCTTAGTTTCCGAGTTCATGGGTTCAAACCCGGCGGAGGGCAACGGATTTTTTTTGGGGGGGGGGAGGCGTAAAAATCCTTACAATGGCTTCCGTCAGAAGGTAATTAAAGTCAGTGGCCCCGGTGTCGTAGATTTATGGCAAGTAAAACATCCTCAAGGCTTATAAAGGGATCTCTGAGGAAAATTAATCGGTCTTTCACACCAAACATAAAATGGGACCCTGGCAGTTATATTAGTTAAAACACCGCATAAGTTAAAATTCAGTTCAATTTCCCTTCCTTCCTGAAAGTACCCCCAAATTACGGGTGACTGAAGCATGTTTAGCCGGTCTCAGGATTGATCTAGCGCACATTGTCGTCCGGAACTGGTCGACCTTCGGGTTTGTCCTTATCTCTTCCTCCTAACGGTTGTTGTTGTAGTGTTTAACGCCCGCTTTTACTACTACGGCACCGCAGGCGGTGGCACAGATGATACATGGAATGAAGATGGAGCACCGGTGGAATGAGATGGCGGGGGAAACCGGAGCACCCGGAGAAAACCCGCCCAGACGCCGCTTCGTCCACCACGAATACCACATGCGGGTCCCTGGGATCGAACCCGGGCCGCCTAGGTGGTAGGCGAGCGCCCTAACCGCTCGGCCACGGCGCCGCCTCTCCTAACGGTTACGTTGCAGGTACATGACTCTCACTGTGGCCCACATACGTGCAGTATGGGTACTAGGGTATTTCCATTTTATTAACTCCTACTACAGATTTCGATAGAATCTGAAACCTACAAACAGGGTAGGACATTTTCCACAATGCCGAATTAGATACAAATTGTAACCTTAACAGTTCATACACTTGTACTCTTCTTGAACAAGTTTTGGGTTTATGGGTGAGATCTTCATTAAAATTTGTCTTGCATCCCAATATCAGGCTCCAGTTTTCTGTTTTGAGTTAGGAAACCTAACTCTGCAACATACGAGTAGTACACGAACAACATAATTCCCGCCCACTGAGTTATCTACATACGCATTCCGTCAAGTGGACAGTGGCATGAAAGAAATGTTTTTCACTGAATCGGTCCCTAAGATTACAAACGTAGTGATGATTTATTGGGTTACTTTTATTGCAGTAACATAATATGCTGATGATATTCGCTTGATATTACATAACAACTGTTTGCAACACGCGTATATTTTACTCCAATATTATCGTGCAGATGTCAATGTAAAGTTACGAGGATTTTTGCACGATATCAAGTTTGCCTAGCTGCGCTCCGTTTCGTATTTTTCCCTTTCTGCTTTAAAGTAACTCACAAGTACATATCACTACTGAAATGGGTGGCCGAGCTCGTTAAAGCATAGATTCCTGAGTAGGAGGTTCGGGATTCAAGTCTAGCCAGGACAGTTTAGTTTCAGCTTTTTGATCAATCCTCATAACTGCTAAATGTCGGAGAGATAGGTACCTCAAATTTAGGCCTGGAACGTTACCCTCCCAAATTGGCTTTCCCAGTTCTCACTTCATGTAACATCATGCTCGTCACCTGTAGCCCCATATACAATAAGAGGAGTGTTAAAGATCTACAAAGAAAAAATACATACCTGTAGTCAAAGAGTAACTTATTTATACAAGGTGGAAGCGAAGTCATTACATTCCTTCTAATATGTGTTTCATAGAAGCAGTACAAACAAAAAAGTTGAATGGTATTTTGTTCCTTGGTCAGCCCATTTCAATCACTTAAAAAACGTGAAAGAGTACTACAAACAGCTGTCTCAAACGTGAAATATGTTGACAACGTTGCTTGAGGTTGGTCAGGGAATTGACCTATTTGTGCATGTAAACAGGCCGGGCACTTTCGCTTTCATTCTAACGTTTTGGGAGCTAACGCTTCTTTCTGATTGACCAACACTCGCACAGTACTCACGGAAGGACAAGGCAGGGTATGGGTTTTTTATCAAGACGCGCCGTTACGGTGTTTGTTTATGAACTAAGCAAGGGATGTGTCACCCGCACAATCTGCAGTGTTGCCAGCTTGTTTTCGACAAAACTTAAATATCTCCGTAGGAAATGGTCAGAGACAAAAACGTAAGATACAAAATGTGTTCCAAATATCGAGATCTACCACTGGTTTAAATTAATGTAATGACTCCCCTCCCACCCGGTATAACTATTTCACTCTGGTATCGCTTCAAATTACAATTGATGAGTCTATAACTAATATAACTGATTCTACGTGTCCTTAGATAAAGAAATACGTCGAAATATAAAACCATAATACATTATATCAATTATGATTTGCAATTTAATGACCAATTATGTTATCGTTGTGGCCATTAACAAATTATCTATATCAGGAGAAACCTCAGACGTTGGAGTGTAAATGAGTTAATATTTAAATCAGAAGAAAGATATATACTTTACTGAAATGACTGGGTTAAATTAATATGGAATAATATATTAATGTAAGCAATGTGAGTTCATACTTTATATCGAATAACTTCAATAATTTAGGTTTACAAAGGCATTCCGTCAACAGTACAAATCCCAACTGTTCTACAAATCCTTCCATTGAAATCCTAAATGTCCATCACAATCCTATATTGTTAGCAAACATCAGCAATGATTAACGAAAGCAAGGTTTACAAATCATTCATGCGATATATCAACTTTTGGACCAAACTACCAACCGGTTTAGCACACTGCCAGAGGATCAAAGTGAATTGATAAGTCAGTACATTGTCACAAATGGCATATTTCAGTTACTTATTCTGACACTTTATTTCTCTATCATTATACATCCACGTGCCTCTGTCATCTTGAGAAGTAGGGTTAAGCCGAAGGATTGTTTCATCTATTTTTGACAAAAAAATTGCATATTTCCCAGATGTATTAACGTCGTTACGTAATATATTTGCATAACTCATACGATTATTATAATGTAAATGTGACATTTATCTTCGATACTGAAATAATTATTGCCTTAAATAAGGAACTACATTGAATCGCAGAACCTGTTTCATTGCAGCAGTGAATAAGAGATAACTAATCACGTAACAGTTAAAAGACGGGTACAAAGCTATATGAAACTGAGGTTAGTTCCCCTACCTAGAAAAGCACGACCCTCTCAAATGGCTGGAAAGATTCACTCAAATTTGTTAGCTCCCTGAGAGAGCGACTTCACCTCGTGATAGATACATGCGGGTCTAGGGGATTTGTTACCCAGGAACTGTTACCTTTCCACTAAGCATTTGCAAATAGGTCGACAAAAGTCACCTTGACGGCATATAATATATCAATACCGATGCAGGAATGGCATTAACCAGGGACTTTAACTGTCCCCAGAGAAAGAAATCTATTGTATTCAAATCAGCAAATTGATTAGACCAGGTAATGAACCCCCTCGACCCATGCGTCAATGCGGAAATTTATCATTTAGAAAATTAAATACCATCCAATTGAAATGAGCTGGCGCACAATCGTCTACAAAGTTCATTGGCTGGTTGAAGTCCAGTATCAATTAAATGGTGCAAGTCGTTTCTAAGAAATTGTATATACATGTCTGATTTCAGGTGCCGAGGAAGGAAATAGGGACCAATAAGGTGATCATTCAGGACTTCGTCCCAAACGTTTAGACAGTGAGTTTTCATAGGCCTAGTAAGGAGTATACTGAAAACTGGAAGTACTCATGTAAACTGACAAGTGGTAAATGTCAAACAAATCTAAAGACCCGATATAAGTCCAATACAAACACCAGAAGATCATGGGAGCTATCATCTTGGCTATGTGCCCTACTCATATCGTTGTGGTGAAGTGTATTCTGAGAATTCTGATGACAAAATATATCAAGCCGTATAGGTATTATGCCTCACCTCCGGTAATGCATCAGAAGTGATGATGCTAAAACGGAATGAGAGAGAGAGAGAGATAGGGGGGGGGGGGGGAACCCGGCCTAACCGCACATATCCAGCGAAAGAACCTCCCACAAGAACCGGAAGGAAAGGAAAACATTAAGAAAGGAAGATCACCTGAGAAGTGTCAGCAACTTGAAAAAAATAAGGTTTGTCCTCCTGAAAACATACCTTAAAAGAACATACTGTTACAATTTATTACACCACAGTTAAAAGATGGCGGCATGATACCGAGCTAACTCAAGTAACCTTACAAGTTATCTTTGTATTGACATGAATACGTCTTGTTAGTAAAAATTCAATTTTACCATTTAGTCGTTAACATGAATAGGAAACACCTACTGAGTATCTACTAAACGGTTCTAGCTAATGAGGAAAGTTTCTCATTTCTTTTTATAACATTATTTTACCAATGAAGTTGATCTCGTGTAAATACTCTATTTACCCCAGCCATATATCTCAACTTTTTCTTTCTTTTTGTCAATTATCTTAAATGTGCATGTTTTGTTAATGAAGTTTGCACCAAGCTTTGAAGAGTAAAGGGGAAAGTAGGCGACAACGGAGAGAGTTCCGCACTGAAACCTTCTGCCAAGTTATTGTATATCAAACTCCGGGAGGAAGGAGATGAGAATCCCCAATGGGTGTGTCACAAACCAGATGCAGGAAACTGCAAGTCGCGCGATGGGTCCCTAACAGGGATAACTGCGCTCTGAAAATCTCGTCACCCAGATTGGTAGGCGGGCCTACTGGTTTCCGAGCCCCACACGGTATGGTGCAACCCCGAGGGGGGAGGGGAGCCGGTTTCCGAGTCCCGCGCCCCCCTTGGGAATACGAAGCTGAAGGGCTGGGAGAGGAACCAGGGTGAGCTAGCCTTCACTGGGGAGCTTCTAACTGGGAACATGTAGGGACTCTACCCTATGCTCTGTTGTGTCAACGTTCCGGCCGCCATTAGGATCCATTCGCCTCGTCCATCCTTCCGGGGGTTGCCCCGTCAGGGGCATAGGTACAAAAGTTGCTCAGCGTTCTTCATTCCGGTGCAAGGGCCCGTCGCGTAATCGCCAACACTATGGGTCCCGAGTCTTCGCCCCTTGCATAGACAGCAACTACAACACCACCCCAACGCCGAAAAGTGCAATTATCACCAGGTAGCAGCACAACACCAACACCATCGCAAGGCACTTTCAACCCTGAAAGACTGGATTGAAAGTGAGGTGGAAATGAAATAAAAGGACGGAAGTCACGGTAAGAAAAGTAACCAACCCAACGTTCGCCTATTAACCAGGTAAAACTACGAAAAAAAGCTTTGTCGGATTGGTTGGATTGAACCTGGGACCTTCTGAATGCGAGTCTCGGGCGTTACCACCTGAGCCAACTCTCTCGGTTATTCAAGAGTACCTTAAACAGATTGATACCTTATCTATCTAATAAACTTTTATTCCGCAATCGCTTTAAAACATCTTCTTTGTGTGTGTTTGTAGCTTTGTGCACCCCTTAGCGATCGAAATTATGAGATTCGCAGAGAAGGGATCCCTTGCTCTCGATGACGAGGTGCGCTACCTGGCAGTTAATTGTTTCTGCCGGACAGACTAGGAGATTTCCCTCGAGGCCAAAAGGGAAGACATTTTCCTCATCACGGTGCTCAGCCGTCCGAATGACGGTGTAGTCATGACAACCTTGTTACACACCCGAGACAAAAGAAAAACTCAAGTTAGAAATATCAACTTCCTCTTCTTCTCTGAATAGCTTTCACGGCGGTACTTAGTTCTAGCATTCTAGTGCCTCACTGCAGACACTCAGCGTTTACGGGCTTGTTGCGCTCTCAATTACTGACTAGACATTCAAACGCTGTCCATAAAAACAGAGTTAAATGAGGGTGTTTAACAAAGCGTTAGCCACTTCCTCGGAGTAATGGACATTTCCATTTTATTTGCTAAACTTATGAGAATTGCTTATATTTAGATCAATCTTTCCTCACAGCGTTTGCGTTAATAAGCCTTTTGTAGATCGTAGGTGAAATGCAACATAGTAAAAATTAAAATAAACTTAAATGAAAGTAACCTTTACATTATGTCGCAAAGATATATCAATTAACAGAAGAATTAAGCCTGGAAAATAGTAACATTAAAACGCATTATGAATAATTCATCATTACAATCCAGACACAAACAAATAACACTAGAGTATTTTAGCACTGTATATACAGCTTGTCCCGAAGTTAGACCGACAAACTTTGGGACCTCATAGATAACATTATTTTAAACACCTTTTGTTAAGTAAAGTATTTTGCTGCAGTGCTTCATTTAAGCGCTAGACAAGTTAATGTCATAGATTACTGCCTCCTACCCAGTTTAAGTATTTACGGCAAAATCATTCCATTTATTTTAGTAAGGCACACAGCCTTAATCCAAGAAAGAAATACAGAACGCATAAACAAAGCACAGTCATTGTTTACAGTTAATCACAGCTTTGCTATTCAAAGTAAATGTTGAAAAGCACGCCCATTGCGATTAACTCAAAGAGTGCATCGGCGTGTCCTATTCTGCCGTACTCTCGCAAAGACAGCGCCATTTCTCTGGGTTAAAAGTTTGTCGGTCTAATTTTGAAGCGTAGGGTCTGTGGTTCAAATCCCAACTGTGGCATTGAATATTTCAGTTCCAGTTCTACCTCCCATATCTACACAAGTTTATTTCTTTTATGTCACCTGAAATATCTAAAACTAGATCTCTTATTACTAATTATGCTTCAGACGATATAGTAGGAGTCTACCAGTTTTAGCTGGCATTGAAATATGAAGCAACACTGTGTCTTCCAAAGCCTATCTCTCTTCCTAGAAATATGAAGTGGTCACAACGCGTTTTGGCGAGATGGTACGAAAATCGTTCACTCCCATTGTCAAGAAGTCATACTGGAGACATTCAGCTAACTTACACCCAAAAAGTAAATTTATTTCCAAGTCATTTCTTCATTTGTTAGGACCTATGTGCATACCTTGGTCGAACAAATAAGGAATCAATGAGTCATTGTTCTTTTTTGTACACTACCGTGTGTAGGCTAGCGTTGGAAAGGTAAGTACAGACTGAAAAATGCAGTACCCTCTCCAGGATTTGAAGCCGCGTTTGATGACTCCTTACGAGCATTTGATCTTTGGCGTCGTCTCCAAAGTGCCGGTGTGTTGGATGAATCTGTTCTAGTGGTGAGCTATGGAGGGTTTGCGTGGAGGCATGCGGGGATAAACAATACTCTAACAGACACAACATTTAATGGGGGATGGCAGGAGGAGTTGGTCAGTAGAAGATCCAATCAGCGGCTTGCCACGCCTTGCGGTGTTGTATACTAACAACACGCTATGAAATCACACTGTAAAGGCGGTAAAATAAATATCATTTGCACCCACAAAATGTATTTCCACAACAGGAAAATAGTCTTATCATGAAGTGATAAGCTCTCAGCTGCCATTAAATTTATTAGTTGACTGATAAATTTAATAGAGCCAACTTTTTGAGGTTGAATTGAAGTATTTGTGAGCCTTATAATCGAATTTGTTATTATGGAATTATATCTGCTAACTTCTGACGTATCGAGACAGTTTAAAAATAACTGTTTCCGTAAAACCACCAAGAAGTGCAAGTTACCGCGAGTCAAGGAAATAATAATCGGAATGTTCCCTTGCGGCAATTGCAAAATCTATGTACCCTGAGCGCCTTCATCAGGCGCTACGAACTGCCGATAATTAATCGATCACAGTAAGCGCTTCTGTAAAATTGTAAGGCACGAAGAAAGAGACACGAATTTTCGAAGTACGAGCTCTTTTATCAACTTAAGTCTTGATACTCAACTTTGTGCTGCTAAACTCGAAGCTTCCCGTTCGCCTATGAAACAGTTTCTCACTTGGTGATTTGCACAGTACTACGTTTTACCGAACTCCAAATTATTGTAACAAAATCAGCAAAATGTGAAGTCCAGTTACTTTTCCAACATTTTATTTACCTCTAAATTTTACTACAAATGCACAATTTCCTTCTCGCTGCTAACACCATCGTTTTAATCATGAAACAATATTGACGTTTTCTTTGTTTGAACTAACTACATCTTACAGTCACTCTTTATCCTGTAGCCTCGGACTTCCTTTGTGTTTTATCGGCATCATTGTTTATGGTCACGTACACAGTCGTAATCCGTATCCAAGATCACCCGTCCTCCTCTCGTCCGTATATTGTCGAACGACCCAATGTCGCATTATCTTACACTGGCTCATACTAATTGATTATTCTTAATACAGAAATTGCTAACGACTCCTCTTCTGATAAAATTTCGGTCCGTGCTTCTTACCATATGTATAGATATGGAAATTATTTATGGCAATTGTATATCTATCATTTTTTATAGAATTTCTTATATCTTTTTATAACCAATTGAGATATAAACATGCCGGCAGTCAATTACCACTGATTGATCTAATAGTGGTTAAGATGAATCCCGGAGCTTAAACGTACTTATGAGACTGTAAGCTGCCACTGAGAGCCCCTATGTTTCACTGATTATTCCACTCTTACGTGACTTGGTTGGAATCAAGTAATCATATGCATAACAATTTCAAATTTCAAACAATGACAGCCTTCATTCGCGAAAACTTTATCATATTTCATTAGCACTTCCCTTGAACTTTAATTATTACCTCTTCCACGTTTTTCGTGTTATGATCAGGTTAGAGAATCTAGCTGCACTGTCCTATAGATGCGCAACAGCTTACGTAATTTGAGGCAACAGAGCCGCTAGATTTTAATTTAAAAATGGCGAGTAAAGGCGAGATTTGCATGCAGTATAAAATGCCGAAACATGCATGCATTCATGGACTATCAAACTACGAAGCATGCAGGATGAAAGGAAAAACACACTAAAATATGCACTGTCAGTCGTGTAGCAATTACCTTACATCACTTCTCTTTTTTAGCACAGTTAACAACTAACAACATTTCTACATTGTTTTCTGTGAGGTTTCTGTGTTTGTCAGTCAGTATACTTTTGTATGTAGAGAATGGCCTTTCTATATTTCAAGATATTATGGGTGCAAACTTAGAGAACACATAATATGTAACAGTGTCAGGTCGAATTGTTCATTCGAGTGTTCGCCACAAATATTCTTTTTCACTTAACACAAGAATGTATAACCGAGGTTCGCATTTATGACCCTCTGCAGTTACTTCTTTGCCACTACACCCACTTTTCCAGGAGCAGAATAAAATTGAAGGATCTTTGACATTCCTCAACAATTGGCATTGAGTCTACCAGTGGCAGGCATGTGGCTTCTAATTTTTTCATTGAAGGGGGCAGATTACAGAGGTTGGTTTTAGCGTAAATCAAATCTCACACTCTAAAGGACACTGACCAGCACCAGCTGTGACAATGAGTCAACTGGGTGCGTTTCCCTACTTTCGAAGGTCAAATTCTTCGCCCCTGCCAAATAACTGGTTCGCACTGGACATGTGAAAGAAGATCTGAATTCACAAGATAGCCAGGAAACTGGAAATAAAATTCTGAGAATGGGAAATAATGAAATGTATACCCTTTTTTAAAGTGAGGAACACGAGTCAAATAATTGTCACAAAAATCAAGAAATTGCAGTAGTATTAAAACATTCATTTAAAATGAATATAGTGTATATTATATGCACGATTAAGCCAAACATTCCTTAAATATGCATTTGCATGATTTTATCCCCAAAAATGCCAAAGTATGCACATACGCACGGAAAAAGTACACATATTTGGAACTGTAAGGTAATGGAACGGGTAAGTAATAAGTTTTGGCAATGTCACATGTTCCTATAGAAACATGCAATTGCATGAATATCTCGTCTTTACTTATAAGAATAATGTGAGTCAATTTGGAAATTCAATATTATACTGTATATTTCTATTGTAGATCATTTGCTTATACCAAAGTCATGGAAAGCTGCAGATACGTGGTTCAAATCTTGACTATAACATTTCCTTTTTCTGTGTAATTCTACTCCAAGGAAGTAATACTTTTAAGAGGTACTACTTTTTACTAGGCAAGTGTGATAACTTTCGGGGCTTTAGGTAACATTTTTTGCTAGTAGTACCATCCTTAGTACCGGATAGAACATAGATAAGTACAGTACTTTCACTTAGTGAGTGGAAGTAAGGTTTGACATTAAGATAAATTACATCTCCATTTGCGTTCTCAAGATGGGAAACTTAGGACGCAATTGCAGCATCAGCGGGCAGAAGTATTAGCTTTAACAGAGTGGCTGGCGTATCCTTAATTACATCCTCTCCCTGCGGGAGCAGGAAATGTGCAAATCTGTTTGGGACAGTCTGTATTTGAGAAGCTTATATAGAGCGTCTGTTATGATAACATTGCATTTATCCCTTAATAACGTCCTCTCTAGGCATTGCATAACTAATCCCATAATCCTAAGTATTTTATGTGATTCATTCATTATTGTTTAAAGCGTGAAGCATTATTCCCTAGTTGCAGCTCCACGCCTCTATTTTGTCGGTTGGTACCACAAAGATATGTAACCAGTTTATCTCGATCCATCTGCAGCATTGTGTTAACCTATTATATCAACGAACCACTTGTAATGGAAAAATCTGTACAGGGTCTCCAACAATATATAACGTGGTTTCAGTATGTGAACTATATAATGGATTCAAGGCTCTCTTAATTTATTCATGCTCAACCATACCCAAATTTATTAACTAATTATAAGCTTAATGCGAGCCTTTAAGGGACCTCTTTAAGTTCAAACTTTCATTAAAAGACGTCTTCATACAACCGGACAATTCAATTTTCATTCAAGGACAGGTGTTCCACCAATCAGAGAACTTCCATGCAGTAATTGCCAAGCTCAATATCGATTAATTCTCGAAACGCAACAAGCGCGAGTTTAGAAAACACCAGTAAGATGCAACATACACAAAACACAAAACTTCCAATAACATTACACTAAGCACAGTCCCTCAAATTAATTTCACTAATTGTATAATAAATAACTGATACATGAAATAAAGTTTCGTCCGAAAACCAATATATTCAATTTGTCTTCTATTTTTCAATGTTACGTGGTATTCCAAGATTACTATCTTCAGCATGCAGCTGTTAAGTGCTGGAAACGAATCGATCATTTAGCACCTGCGCAGAACTCTAAAAGATTTGTAATTATTTGGGCCAGTACTAATGATTTATGTACAAACTAATACTAAAAAGCTTTATTTTATGTAAATATAAGCAGTTTTGTTTCTAGCGATCTATTTGAGATCATCTTCTGAAGTACATAATTGGTTTAAAAACAGAATAAAGTAGAGCACAACTGCCGCTCTACCAGAATCAAAGATGTATTTAAACTCCTCAATTATAGGCCTCCAACTTTTCATGAATATTACTAGTCAACAAGCGTCACATTTTGACTTCTTAGCTGCCTCTGTAGTGTGATGGTGTGTCCTACATTCAAAAGCTACCGAGTTTGAGTCTCGGCTAGGTTGAGTTATCGGGATAAGATTTGTTTTTCCGAGGTTTTCCCTTATCCTGAGTAGACAAATGTCGCATAACTTTAAGCTCTATGGACCTCAGGCTCATGTGAGCATAATTTCACTAATTTTATACATTTGTCGTCTGATTTTGGTTGAGTGTCTAAAATAGAACAAGTAGACTTATAAGTTTTCAAGAGCACTTTTTATCAACCTATATAAGCACTAATGTAATAAATCTAAATGTAATGTGCAAGGGTATTCTTATCAAAATAATTAAAAGATATAGTCTAAAAATTGTATGCTTCATTCAGACCAAGAAATACTGAGTTCATTATTATTTTATGTTTTCTTTCATAAGTACAGGTTTTCACGGCTGGCGTCCATTTGGAATAAAGTATCTTCCGGGCTTTAAGCCGTGGTCTACGAGTATTCCGGCCTACAAGCCTACAAGATACTTTATTCTAAATTAAAATACGCTGGGGTCCGCATAAAAATACGTTTAAGGTAAATGCTTCAACAATAACTCCAATAGAAATACCACACGTTAACCATGGCAGGCACAAACTTTAATAATGGCTGATAGCTGACCACTTCATGATCAAATGATTCTCTTTCCTGTTGCGGAAATAAAGCTTTCTGGGCACAAATGATATTTATATCATCAGCTTTACAATGTGATTTTACAGCGTGTTTAACTATACAACACCGCAAGGCGGGGCCAGTCTCAGTCTCTGATTGGACGTTGTATTGACCAGCTCCACCTACCACCCACCAATAAATTTGTGTCTGCTGTAATATTTCTTATTTGGATATGAAAAAACTCTAATTTTCTCACTTTAAAAAAAAAACTGAGGGTTAGACCGTTTTTACATACATGCCTTCATTTTTTTTCTATCATTAATATCGCAAGTTTAATAAAACCGATTAATTTTGCTTTCACTGTTCCATACATAGAAGCATTAGTTTACCATATACAGTTTACTAGCTGGTCATTCTTTCGTTTTGTACCGTTTATCACTAGGTCATTCTTTTGTTTAGTCAGTGTCACCAACTGTGTTTCCATAAATCGCCGAAGAAGAATTTATTGCACATTAAGATAGATTAATAATCAAGACTCAAAATGTGGAGACAATTCAAAATTCCTAGCTGATGCATTTAATAATAAAATTCAAACAATAATTCAAAATGCTATACCAAGACAACAACAAATAGAACGAGTGTGTAGAATCAATGTAATGATTTCTATAATGCTATTTTAATTATTTATTTTACCAAGACAAAGGCTATCTGTTAGTGCTACAAATAAAGTGAGATTTATGTGACATTATCAACCAGTTTTCTGCTATAAGAATAAAAGAAAAACGAAATACATGTATTTCCAGAATTTCGTTTTCGCCGGTTGTCAGTGCAAAGTGTGTAGGACTGCACTAATCGTAATGAAAATACTTTAGATTATTACTTTCTCTATTACGTTTAGTGGAGCAAGTATCGTGTGCCACCCAACAATTCCATGTCGATATTTGTACGAAATATATGCTTTGAGGGCCCATGAATCCAAAAGAAACATTTTTAGAAAAAGGTTCGTGTGTGGATGTGTTTGTGTGTGTGTGTGTGTGTGCGTGCGTGTGCGCGCGTGCGTCCGTGGACAGCATAACTCAAAAACGAAAAGTCGGTTAAAAACCAAAGTTGCTATTTAAGTTCAATGTCCTTCAAGGATGAAACGCGAAGATTTTGAAGAAAATTGCTACCACCTAAAATACTCTTTACGTAGAAAATTTTGATTTTCTGAAAATGACTAAAGATTTTGATTAAAATGCCATATGTATGAGATAGTTTTATGACGAAATGTATATCTTGAATTTTCTGACTATAGCCCCTGTAGTCGTATTTACTCTGGATGACTTGCATAACTGGTAAACCATGAGAGATAGACCAAACCTTAGTATAGAAAAAATGTACATCTTGCTAAAATGCATAATTTGTGTCTGAATACTTTTTTTGTAGAGTGAACCATTTCGGAGATATTCCTTGTTATTAGTGTGAGTTTTGGAGAACTTATACTTCTGTCAGGTATAACATCGTTATTCATGTTTTTATATGTTAGCCGTGCAAAGCGAGCGGAATTTGAAAGCTTTAAAAGATTTGACTATCGCTCAAAGCCTACTGTATTCCCATATTCCCGTTGCACGTGCAAGAAAACAACCAATAAGATAATTTCTGCAAATGTTTATCTCAACTAACACGAAGAAGATATAGGAATGAGTTGTGTGACGTCATGGAAGGTTGTCACTTCGAGATATCGACTGGCCTTACCTTAGAGAGGTGTATAGCCGTTAGGTTGGTAAGTGTAACCCCTCTCGCCCCCGCTATACCCCGCACACAGTATAAAATCCGGCTGCCCGACCAGTCGTTAGTTCACTTCAGCGCGAAGCGCTGCCTGCAGTCCTCGAGTTCACTTCAGCGCGAAGCGCGTTGCCTACAGTCTTCGATGTTTACGTCAGCGCTGCCTTCAGTTGTCTTCGTCAGTCAAAGTATAGTCAGCTTCGACCAAGCGTAATGTATGAGCCTTATACACTATGGTTTAATCTTCATCAAGCCGAGGCGCTCAGCATTAGTATCTTACATACTTGCCTACATGTTCGTCAGTAATGAGCCGATAGGCTTAGCAATTCTCAATTCTACTAACATTACTCGGCAAGCTCCTCTTCATCGAGCCAAGCAGTTCACCAACAGTGACGTCAGCACGCATCGAAGTCAACAGGGTCATGCTTCTTGGTTTTGCTTGTCAAAGGGGGCAAGCAAGTGAGCAACTTTTCTCCGTAGAGAAGCAACGTCGGCATTCACCACCATTTCTTCGAGATGTATGCTAATTCAGGCATACACTGGGCATACGCGGAATTAAGCAGGAACGACGCGTTTATTCTTCATGGCTGATATGCAAGAATGTGCCACAGTCCATGTGCATGTTCATTTCAACACAATTGGATAAGGACCTGTTCCAAAAACACACCAGACATTTGGGTGAGACAAACAGTTCTGTATTTCATTTAGATGTATGTGTTCAGTGTTTTAGGGCTTTTATGCTAAAGCAGGGTAGGTGATCTTTTGTATCACGGTTAATGTAGCCTAAACGGCAATAGTTATAATTCCGACTAACACAATCAACTGAGTGTGGTTAAAAGGGATGACTTTTGTGTGCCAAGTTATATTGGTGAGTCAGGCCCAGTCTACCAGTGTTGCTCAGGAAGTCAAATAGTCAGGAAGGAATTATTACTTAGTGCAAAGAATAGTTTACATTTATGTCTATTTTATGTAACTGTTTATTTTTACTACATTTTCGTATTATATATATTATCATTCACCATACTTTCAATGTTCTTATGTATATTCTTGTTACTTAACACCGTCAGTGTTAAGTCTTGTATTTATTTATGTTTTCAAAATATATTCAAGGAAAAGGCATTTGGTATTATATGTAACCACAATATACCCCACCGATCCATTCCCAACACGATTCCGCAAATAGATGTCCACTCACTCTCGCTAAGCCAAGTCAAGTGGGGTAGCAGAAAAAGCATGGGGCCTAGGCTTAGCAAGTGTCAAGTCAAGTAATGGTAGCAGATAGTTAAAGAAAGAGAGAGTGGCGTGCGACAGTTGTAAAAATGGTTAGTACAAGGGCAGAGAAAGTTATGTCAGTGCAACACATCAGATATTTTTATTAAATTTAACATTTTCTGGTCAAATCTTTGCAGTATAGTATTTAAACTCATATTATATTTATCAAATAGTCCAGATAAGTATAATTCCACGGTTTGACCTTCCCAGATAAATTCCTACGCTCAACCGAGCAGAAGGGAGGTCCTTAGCACTTCCAGATTGAAGCTCCGCCGTGGCGCCTAGTACAGCGACAGCCTTCCCGGCTGGAGGTGAGCACACTACTCTGACTGGCCTGGAACCCGGAGACCGCATCGCCGGGGGATGGAGGTTAACAAGGAACAGAACTGAAAAAACATGAGTCGGCGTTTCTATATCAAAGAATACTAAACTTACTTAACCAGTGCTGGAAAATAGGAAGTATCCCAGATGAATGGAAAGAATCAATCGTCATTCTTAAACAGGAAAAAGGAGATTGTAACAACTATAGGAGAATTAGTCTTTTGAGCTCATGCCACAAGATATATGCAAACATTTTCATAAACAGGATTAATAATATAATGGAAACATTCATCTTGTAACCACACCAAGGATTCAGAAAAGGTGGTGCAATTGCTTGAAAAAAGAAAGGAATAATTTGCCAATATTTATAGTATTTGTAGATTATGACAAAGCCTTCGATAAAGAAAAAAGAAATGTAATATGGGATATAACGAAT
This sequence comes from Tenodera sinensis, assembly GCA_030765045.1. Lineage (NCBI taxonomy): Eukaryota > Metazoa > Arthropoda > Insecta > Mantodea > Mantidae > Tenodera > Tenodera sinensis. Next base: position 80,664,218 of record CM060969.1, on the reverse strand, counting down.
CAACGAGCCTTTCCAAGTCATATAATAAGAGCATTTCAATGTTTGTACCTGGAACAATGCTAAAAATAAAAAATGGGAACAGTCAGCTTCCAATATAGAAATAAATCAAGGAATGAGACAAGGATGTCTCTTAGCACTCGCTCTAATTAAGTTATACAGGATGTTTAAAAATAGTGTTCAATATTCCAACATGAGCTGGAGTTGGTCAAAACTAGAATAAATGTTCCTACTAACAGAAAACAAATGCGTGTTGAAATGAGCCATTTTACAAAACTGTCCAACGTATACACATTTTTTATGGGTTTGGCATACACCACTGTCTATAAATGTCTCCATAGCCAGAAATTCAATGGAGTGAGGTCCGATGAACGCGGAGGCCACGCTACTGGACCTCCTCGACCAATCCATCGTCCATTAAACGTTTGGTTTAGTATCAGGATCGCTTTAGTCTCAATGTGTGGGTGGATATTGAGGGCCATACATTAACAGGTACTGTGTATCATCGATTCCTGCGCGATGACTTACCCGTGCTTTTGGAGGAGTTGTGCTTGTGGAAAGACGACGCAGGTGGTTTACGCATGACGGGGCACCAACCCATTTTGTACGCATCGTGCGACAATACTTAAACCAAACATTTAATATACGATGGATTGGTCGAGGAGCTCCATTGCATGGCCTCCCTGTTCGCCGCACTTCAATCCATTAGGTTTCTGTCTATAGGGACATTTAAAGACATTGGTGTATGCCAATCCTATTGAAAATGTGCGTTTATTGCACATTTTTCTAAAATGGTTCGTGTCAACAAGTATTTGTTTCCGGATATATGCTTATAGCAACATTATTCTAGCTTTGACCAACCCAACTCCTGTTGCAACATCGAAAACTTTTAAAGACACTGTATATTGACTTCATAAGGAAATGATAACATATTTTATTAGTAAATTATAGAGTAGACAGTAGAAAATTATATACACTGTTTTTTTACCGATGATCAGACATTGATAGCAACTGACGGGGACAGCTTACAAACAGCCATTTTCCAATTAGAAAAGGTTGCTGACGAATATAATCTACAAATATCGCCAAGCAAAAGTAAAGCAATGGCGTTCCATGGGCAGAATCCAATAAGAGCCAAAATAGTAGTAAATAATATTTTAGTAGAACAAGTACTTGATTTTAACTAATTTGGGGTTCTCTTAGGGGCACAAAATATTATAACAGAAGATTAAATATATTTCAACATATTTTGGTACAGTTAAAAGAACACTGGGAAATAAAATCCGTAAAGAAACGCTGCTCAAGTTTTATAAAGGTTTAGCTATACCTGTTTTAATGTATGACTCGGAATGCTGGACTCTCAGTAAAAGCATGCTAAGAAGATTGGAAGCAGCAGAAATGAAATTTCTTCCATATGTGGTGGGATATGCTCTCTTAGATAAGAAAAGTGGTGAAGATATTCGTAATGTCTCCCACCCAGTTAACCCTTTATTGCCTGGTGTGTCTTATAAGATAAATAGGCTTTTTTCCTATTTGTACTAGTTTTAACTTTTTTTTCTCCTATATTCTTGTTATACTGTCTGTCACCAATTAAAAATACATATTTTTTTATAATTTATATTGTAGTGTTTTTTTTTTTTTTAAAGAAAAGAAGCAAAATCCATGCAACCACAGTCAAATGATACCCCGTCATCATCCACGCGTGCCATCACACCGATTACCTTTGTGCGAAGGTGTTTATATTACACATATTTTACATACAATAATCATTACAGCAACCTACTATGGTCAGCCACTATGAAGGTAATATTCTTACACTGCTTTATGATTAATATACTAAATTCTTTCTCTTCCACAATAAATAAAGCAATGGAGTTCCATTGCTATCTAGCCTTAAAATATTGTAAATCTATTTGATCAACATAAATTCTTTGGTTTTAAACTTAATATTATGTTAAAACTTTCAAACATGAAATACAATAGCTTATATTAAATAAACTAATAAGAAACTAAACCACTAAAAATCGGAATTATATCGTCCTTTTTAAATATTTACAAATACGAGTATTCAGAAAGTACCATTTGAAATTGTAAATAAATATCCGTAAGATCATTAAAGTTTTATTTCTGTTTCTGATCAACATGGGATTTGATGATGTAATGTTTTATATTTGCAAATTAAAATCCACGTATTAAAAACCAAACTGTCCTGTGTTTGCCTACTCATGTCCTGTGTTTGCAACTTAAAACACAGTCTATCTACCACTCTTCATGAAACTCCCATACTTGCCACTGAATGAGGCGTGTCGGAAACTGAACAGCAGTACAGAGGAGGGATGGCAGGTGGAGTGAGGCAAGAACGTGTTCCAATGGAGTGGCCCAGTTGAGCCAATTTTGCCCATGTTTGTCCTAGATGCCTGCTTGCCTGAACATGAATGTGTGTGCGTGTGTGTGTGCATGTATGTGTGTGTTTGTGTGCGTGTGTGTGTGTGTGTGTGTGTGTGTGTGAATTTAATGCAATAACCAAAATTAGTACAAACCCAAAGATTAACGCCACTGTAAGCGAGTGCACATCATTGTTGTTGTGCTATTGTTCCAAAGGACATCGCCATGATCTTAAATGTTAAAGGCGGCATATATAAGGAGCACTAAAAAGATGAGAGTAAAGTACATGAAGGACGTACAGCGAACGATCTCAGGAAGAAATTAAATGGATTGAAAAGCCAGTATTTAAGAGATTTCTTGTTCAGTATTAACGCAATAACCATTATTGCGGTAACAGCACATTTCGCCAACTGTTGGATACCCGTTCTAAGACTGGGTTAACATATATGATAAGATTTGACATTTAACATACTCAACATCATTAAATGTGATCACATCATATGATCAAAGTTTTCATCCATTCTGTGATGCAAAAATGTGATAGTGTAATACAGGCCTAAGAAGAAGTCGCGTGTGTCAGAATTATGTCAGAATGCCATCCACAATTCTTGTACAACTTGTACAAGAATCTGCCTTGGTGCAGTCGATTTCGGGAGACCTACCATGTGTATGAAGGAAAAACAATCAATAGGAAGGCTCAGAAAGTCGGAAGATAACATAAATATAATTAATGTTTTTCCACACAATAGTGTCTGTAGGACATGATTGGAAGAGGTAGAGTGAGACTCAGTCTCACTCTACCCATAATAATAATTTACCCATGAGTTCAGGCCCCCAGAAAACTTTCTACGTCTTAGTCTTGAGTTGGGTCCTTCTTATTTAAGCACGCACGCTGGAGGGCAAAAACAATGAAATTAGTTGTCTATAAAATTTACCTATTTCCTGCATTCAAACCATCGCACAAAATACACTGGATTGCATAAGTATAGTAATTCGGCCCCAATGCCAAACATCTGCACGTGATATTCAAGATTCTTCATAAGTTTAACTTTTGATGCGGTCTAATGCAGAACAGAAATGTAGGCCCATATTTTACAGTTGAAACTACGTGTCATATTTATAGCTGTGACAGGTTTATTAAACATTGCCTTTTTATGTTGGAAGGCAGCAAACACAAAAAATGTGTTCATTTGTGGCAAGCAGTAAATTGAAACACTCAGGGAAACACTGGTACAAAAACTAAACAAGAAAGACAAATCAAGTCCTGCAGAAATGTGACGTTTTACATTCGTGTGAGTCTCTCTGACCACTCTTGTACAAATTGTTTACGGAAGCTCATTATATAACCTGCTTCATCTTAATGGAAGAAGATATTTGAAGAGTTTATTTATTTTACTACACGCTTTCTTGAAGTTGCAAGAGGAATGCAGGAGACTGGAGCATTAGTTACAGTTCAAACAAAAGAGTCCCTATTCTCACTGAAATGCCTATAACCTGTAAAGAAAAACAAATGGAAATTTATTTCTTCAAAAACATATGAAGTATATTAAAGTTCAAGCCAATTACAACAAATATATGTAAGTGTGTATAGCAACAATAACATTTGAAATGAGGTTTTTTTTTTTTTTTTTTTTTTTTTTTTAATGGTTCCATTTATATCCCACTTTTAACTGCAGGCGGCCTTGCCTATTGACAAATGGTGTTACACGTTTACTTTGGGTTTTTCGATCTTTTATACTTTAAATTCACACACACACACACACGCACACACACGCACACACGCACACACGCACACACATTCACACTTTCATTCATACTTCCAGACTCAGGGAAGGATGAGGAATAATCCTGGCTGGAAAAAAGTTCCTACCCCCTGCGGGGAATCGAACCCGGGACCCCTAGCACAGCAAGCAGGTGTTCTTTGTAATTAAATTTATATAAAAATGTAAATCGACTGTTCTGCGACAGAAGCTCTGACAAATGTTTGATTTCCAGGAAAGTCATCACCGATAATTCAGGGACTATATAAGTAGTCGGCAATTGTCAGTGTGAGTTATGAAAGTTGAATAATTTGTGTCAAGATCACTATAGAATAGCACAGCTGTGAGTTACAAGGTTACGAACTTTAAATTGTGATTCGGTTTGAGAAGAAATAAACTGAGATAAAATGCAACTGGATATGTAATTTGCCACAATATAAAGGAATTAGAAGAGCGTAAAAAATTAAAAACGCCACGCCGTGTGACAAGACAAAGCAAGTGAGTTAAGGAGCTTTAGTCATAGAGGAAAGGCAAGGAGAGAATGAAAATAAGTGATAGTGAGAGTGTAGCAAGGAAGTGAATAGTGTTAAACTTTATTAGGTGATACAACTGGGACAAGGAAGGCAGTAAACGAGGTTAGGAAAAAAGTTGATGTAAGGAAGTTAATGTAAAAGTGAGTCAGAAATAGTTATAGGAAAATACGTAGGTGATAAGAATATTGGAAAGCAGTAATATGGGCAGGTGTAGAAGATAAATACAAACGGGACACGCATTAACTTAATTGCAAAAGTAAAGCTGGGATATTAAAGCACATTCCGATGGCTTATAAGGTGAGAGATCCAGTAAGAAGCAGTCCGAAACGTATTGTTGTCTAGTACTCAATTTCAATTTAAGCCATGTAGGTAAAAAGAAAAGGTATCACATCATAGGAAGGTGAGCTTCAAGCATGCCCACAACCTTTTTCTGTTTTATCAGGGATCTCAAAACGCGTATTTTCAGTCAAACCTCTTCATATAATTTTGGCAGAAATTCTATGCTTCCTCTACTTACTGTGACACCGTCATGCAGTGGCCTCAAAGAAGCTCCTCATACCACTCTGCGGCGGGTAAACAACGCAATAATGGAGTGCACCAGAAAAAAGATTATTCCAGACTGTCTGCGGGCCTAGCTTGGAGAGAGATCATGCTACGTCATTTTCACCTATATGTGTAAGTGAATGTTGCGGGGAGAGAGGAGAGTTCTTCGGAAACGATAAGTGTTGAACGAGACAGCTGTTAGCAATTAGCTGTATGTGTGTGCGTGCGCGCGTACGTGCGTATAGTGTATAATCAGTGTTAGTAGTATATGTGTATCGTCAGAGAGAGTTGTAGACATTTAATCCTTGCGTCGGAGTTGTTTATTGTGTGAAGCAAACTTTAGCTAAGCGTGTTAAGTCAGTGTGAGGGTATCATCAGAAGCAGTGTGTGAGACAGAGAGATCCGAACTGGGAGATAGTGAAGCTCATGTCAAGGTTACGAGAGAACAGCACAACTGTGAATTGCAAGTTCATAAAGAATTGTAGATGGAGTTTACTAAATAAAGAGAACTGTGACTTTGTGATTCAATATTAAGGGAAATAAAGTGACACAAAAGGAGTAACTGAAAGTGTCAATTGTATTACTATGACGCCGACCGCACGGCGCACATCAAAGAAGCATTTTCGAAAAAGATCTGGCTACATCATTGCCGCTATAAAAGCTTGCGGAGCGTGCGCGCGCGCGCGCCAACTCGTGTGTATAGTCGTCGTGAGAGATATGTGCCAGCGAAGTAGTTTTAGTAATGTCAGTTTGTGTCGAGTGATTGTATCGTCAGTCAGCTGTTTGAAAGACAGAGGAGAAAATGGAGACATAAAGGAGTGAATGAAGCTTACGAGAAGAAAACAGTTGTGAGCTGTAATATCACAAAGGACTGTAGAATGTGATAAAGACAATAAAGGTAACTATATTGTTGTGCATTCAGTTAAAAAAAATAAAGTGACAGAAAAAGTAACTGCACTGGACTTTTGTCGTTCTTGTCATACTAGTGTCAAGGGTGGGATTTGTCAATTGTCTTTTTGTTACACTGGTGTCAAAAGTAGGATTTGTCAAATTGTCATTTTGTTACATTACTTTAGGTAAGCAGCAGCAAAGGTAAAAAAGTGGACTGTCAGTAAACATTCCTTGTTAGCACAGATGGTTCGCAATTTGAAGCTGTGTTTCTAGGGCAGCAGCTGTGTATTTTCCTTAACTATTTGTGGTAGGCTCAAATCGAGGTCATGAATTCGCTCTGGGTAGTGTGTGGCCTTTTTACGATGGCGTTATCTAAAGCGGTGCAGTTCTCCTTGTTCTCATTCGGTGCGGCGCTCTTTTAAACAGCACAAAAGAACGAATAAATCCGTGCCGGATAGCCCTCTCCTCGAAAAACATATTTACTCGCACTGTTTGCACGTAAAACGGGACACATTTCATTTGTTTATTCCAGGCTGCTTTTTGTGGCCTGTTGTCTCGTTTCTCTTTTGTCTTGCCGATAAAAAGGGTTAGGACTAGCTTGTTTGTTAATACCATAGCAAGACAGAAAATTTCATGCGTTTTGTGTCGACGTCGTCAACTGCCATTCTGCATCACAATGGCCACAAAAACTTGTTTGTAACATTAATGACTTTTTTATGCATGAATAACTCCTCTGAGGATGTCATTCGCTGCTATTCTCTTCGCATTTCTCCATTTTATTATTGCAACTGCTGTAACAAATGAATAAATATAAGGTATTTTTATACAGACCAAACTCCGCGTAGTTCTGAAGCATTGTATTGCAATCTTCAAATTTTACAATGATGCAATTTTAAGAGCGCTCAACAGTGTCCTCAGTGTCCTTATAGAATGCATTTCGTAAAAGCTAGAGATACATTTCAATATAAAATTAAAGTACTGGTAAAAAAACAAACATAGATCGTCTTCTTCTCAACAAGGTTTACGCCAAAGACCTGTTCCGAGGCGAAATAAATTGGTCACTCCATCTTCCCAATAAAATTGCCGTCCAATATTTTTTTTTTTTTTTTTTTTTTTTTTTTTTTTTTTTTTGTCCAGGGGGTTGATAAAAAAGCCTTGACGTGGATATCCTGTAGGAGGCATCCTTAAAACATGGACTTTCCACTCCTTCTGATTGCGTTGAATTGCCTCAATTGTATAATATTATCTTTCATGAATTGTGATCATGGTATTCCTCATTCGGTCAAATCTTGTTGCTCCAAATAGTGCCCGTAGAAATATAATTTGAACTTCTCCTCTCATGCTTTTGGCGAAGTGTCTTTTATACATCCATTTAGTTTCTTATAGATTTCTATGGTTTCCTCAATATTTCGTTTTGTATTCCAAAATTCATATTTTCGAGCTTAAGTATTTAAAAGTTGATACCTGTTCGATAATATCTTCGTCCATAGGTATTTTAATTCTTTTTCGCTCCCTTAGATAAATATGCCAAATAAATGATGCAAAAACCAGAATTGAAATAAATGTATAAAAATCCCCAAGAGATCTAACATTCTAAATCTTTTGGTTCAGGTTTACCATTGCTAAAAAGTCCAAACTCTTCCGACCGCTTGTTTATTGTCCTCTAGGACCTCAGCAAGTCTGACAGGCAGTTGTAGAGAGTCTTGAAGTTGCACCAGGGTAACTCACCCTAGCAGAATGTGACGGACCGAATAAAGTTTGTCACACAACAGATAAAGAGGGTCAAGGGCCCCGTTAAAAAGCTAACCATGCGTAGAATTACAGTGGCCAATGCGAAACGCGCCAAGATTCTCTCTAGGAGAGAGGAGGTTACCTAGCTTATCGAAATTTTCTTCGCTGCTCTATGTTTATTTTTGCTGACAGTTGACACTCTTTGCGCAAACTTTTACATGTGCATATTATAAAGTTCACACTAAAGTATACAGAGTGGTAAAGTTCCCAGAACATACGAGTGAGCTGGTGTAAGCGGTAGCGAGAGGTCGTGGTTTTGATCCCCGTTGACTGAATACTCTGATTTGAGGTGTTCCGTACTTTTTTTCTTCAGCTCTCCGCGGTAATAAGCTTAGAGAAGTGAAAGAACTTCCGATAAACTGGGTAACTTCCTGTCGCACATCTCGTCGCGAGGAGGTTAGTTTGGCTCGATTAAGAATAGGGCACTGCAATTTTTCGCACGGTTACCTATTTAAAAGGGACCCTGCGCCTCTATGTCCGCTGTGTGACAACGTTTTGTCGGTTCGCCATGTGCTCCTAGAGTGTTACTCTCTAGCGCACCTTCGGGATTCTCTGCAGCTGCCTGCCAGACTTGCAGAGGTCCTAGCGGACGACAAAACAGCGGTTGATAGAGTTTTTAATTTTTTAGCGCAGTGCAATATAAATTTGAGGATTTAAAATTTTTAATTATCTGTTTCTGATTTTGGACATATTTATCACCTTGTTTCATATCTGGCTATTGCCACTGCTTTTTACCTTTGTATATTTTTCTTTTTGCTAGTATTTTTATTTTTTGAGTGAAATTTATATCTGGCTATTGCCATGAGTCTGTTAAGGGCGCTGATGACCTAGAAGTTGAGCGCCCTTAAACCAAATCCAATCCAATCCGTACTTTCCCCTGTCACTTAGCGAACGCTGGGGTGCTCATCCTCATACCACAGCTTTCCAGTCTCTCATTTTTGGTTTCCATCATCACCTTCTCGTCCACTTCAGTATTGCTGGACCAGACAACGGTGTGAGGTGGGTTCTGAAAGATGGGGCCTGTAGGACCGGGGACGGATGGGTTTGGATGCGGTTGTACTATAGGGTATTTGGTTTATTTTCTGTCATGCCTGAAGAAATAAAAAGAGATATTCTGAAAAGAAACGCAGATACTTACCTCTCTGTCTTTATGGGGAAGCTGGGAGAAGGTTGGACTCCTTTTACCCAAAGGAGTTAGCTGGAGTGAAGAGGCAGTTATCAGTAAATTTCCGGTGTTTTTGCCCGAAAACATATTTTTGTATCCTTAGTTCCTAGATTACGTGGAAGGCGGGGAAGGCCTTCCACCTTTATGTTCTTGAGACCAGCTAAACCACCGTAACTATAGACACCACCGTCCTTGCTTGCATCTGTTGCTCATCTCTTGGGTCTTCCCCTCATCATTTCCTCTTAGGGTTACAATAGAAGCAAAAAAGGGGCTCTAAGTACCTACATGTGGTGCTCTGTTCCGGTTGCGGAGCTCCTCCAATTCAAACTCGGCATATGTCATACCCTCCTGTAATTTCTAAGCAGAACGATGTTGTTAAAAGCGCCTGCATTGAGCCATTATATTCTCCCTAAATACCTGAGGCTACATAGATGAGTTAACTATGTAAGTGTTCGCAAATAGATATTACTAAAAGCTAATTTAATTTACTGGAGACTAGGATTCAGCTTCAGAAAATACTGTACAATGGAAACCTTATCAACCTGAGTCTGCAAACAAAATCTCTCTATTGTAGCTATTGTTACGAAGTATTTAATGGAAGAAACTGTTTTTGTCGAGAGGGATATCTCAAAATGCATCATAAATCCTAGAAGCAGGAGCCAGAGGAATAAGATTTGGAAAGGAGCGACGAGAAAAGACGTTAAAGGGATTGCAGTTTTTCACTCAGCTGTTTTAAGCATGTAACAAACTATGGAGTTGAATGCCTCTGCGGCCTGGTGTTCAGCGCCTGTATCTTCATACACCGTGTTCAATTCCCGGCTAGAGTGAGGGAATTTTTCTTTAGCTAGAATTGTTCCCCGTTCTCTCTAATGTCTGGAAGTATGAATTTATGTGTGAATTTAATTGAATAACCAAAAGTAAGACCAACTCAAAGATTAACAACACTGTAAGCGAATAAATATCGTAATGTTAGTGTCATAAAAATGAAACTAAAAAGATTATATAGTTGTGAACCAATTCTGTGTTCATTGACTTAGTGTCCAGATGTTAGTGAAAAAATTTTCAGCCTCGTGAAAACTTTTGTAGCTCAGTACGTGAAAATATTGGGACGATAACCTGATAATTTTAGTATACTTTACAACAGTCAAACAATGTGCCTAGAGGAAAATCCAAATATGAAAAGGTGCTTTCAAGAACGATTTGCTAAAACCCTTATTTTACGTATACCTTTCTTTCTCTTTTTACTTTATTTTCCCAACATTAATGTCATACTAAACGTTTGTGTTTATCGCACACGCTTTGCGTCACGTTGTTCATTATTTTAATCAAGAGTGTAATTGAAAAATGAAAAATATAAAAGGTCACTGTACACACTACCATCTGGGTGGCTCAGTTGGTTAAGCGTTGGCCTACTGATCCCAAGGGGCTGGTCCAAATCCGGGGAGACCGATAGTTTTTAAATATGCTTTAAAAGCGACAGTCCCATGTGGAGATTTACTGGCAACTGAAACTCCTACGGAACGGAATCTCAACACTTGGCGGACAACGCTTATAACAAACAAAAACTTATTTATTTTAACTTGGTTTAACGGCAGTCTTTGGAAACTTCGTCACTGGTTGGATTGCTTTGATCTTCTGGTGGTGGCTGACTGCAAATCATCTTGCTGGTCGAGCCTAGAGGTAGCAGAAGCGGCAAGTTCTCCCCTGGTGGCTAGATGTTATATCACCAGGCCTTGGAACACGTGATATCTCTGGGACGCTCATGGTACAGTTTATTCTCTCCTCGGTAACTGGTTTTAACAACTACAGAATTGGTGAATCAAGTTGCGGGATTTCAAAATTGACAATTTCATTCTGATTGGGAATTTAGAAGTTCAATATCTTCACCTGTTTCGTGATTACAATTCCAAAAATGGTTGGCACCTGCAGATTTATCCCCTTGCTTCAATTTAATATTTCTCTGATGATCTGTGAGTCTGGTTTTTATAATTCTTTTTGTTCTGCCGATGTAGATATGTGTACAATCTTGGTGGTTGACTCCATAAATACCTGATTTTTTCCAAGTGTCATGTAAAAGTGTATGTCACATATTCTTGGCACTTGAAGCAAGTGTGTATCATATAATTTAAATATTTTTTTCAAACTTGCGAAACAAGACAGAATGAAAAGCAGATTTCTTATATGTTGTAACATTCTCCATATTAATATGTTGTGAAGTTGAGCTGTTGTTTAAATACATTCTTACAGACCTTTTTTAATACACCATCTACTAGCAAAAGGCTTTAAATCATTATCTAAGGATACTTGATATACCGGGTAGAAGGGAAGTCATTGCATTAATTTAAACCAGTGATAGATCTCGGTATTTGTAACGCATTGTCTATCTTACTTTTTTGCCTCTGAGCATTTCCTACAGATATTTTAATTTTGTCAAAAGCAAGCTGGCAGCACTGCAGATTGTGCGGCTGTCACTTTCCCTAGCTCAATACATAAACAAACACAGTAACGGCACTTCTTGAGAACACAAACTAACACACTGCCTTGTCCTTCCGTGTTTACTGCGTGAGTGTAGGCCAATCACAAGCGTTAGCTACCAAAACATTTCACGAAAATGAAAGCACCCGACCTGTTTGTAACCACAAACCAGTTCTGTTCCCTAACCAACCTCAACGCAACGTTGTTGACATACTGCAGTCTGCAAAAGCTGCTTGGAGTATTTTTTCACGTCTTTGAAGTCATTAATTATTGCGAAATCCTGTGTGACGTCCCATAATTACTATCGAAGCTATATCAGAAACCAGTTACTCTACGCATCTTACAAGTAACAAACATCTTCGTACATTCCTGTGGAATTAGGCATCCAATTTGGATCAAAAACCATTTATTTTTTCCAAATGGGCTGATCAAAGTAGTTTTTTGTTTGTAATGTTTATATGAAGCACACATTAGAAGGCATGTAATGATTTCCCTTTCATCCTGTATATGCTTAGATTCGGTAACAAAATCTGTTATTCACAGAGGCACATTAAGCGTATTATTTACTTATTAATTTTTATTTATTTATATCTATCTGCCTGTCTGCCTGTCTTTCTATATATCTATTTATGTTTTTATTTATTTACTATACAAACATCTTCCTCTATCCCATCGAGAGCACGCAAATCGGAAAATACGCGTAACAATGACAGTGTTTATTACTTCCGCTCTACCTGAAAATGTATTATTAGTAAACAACACTGGAAATTTCTATGATATGCTTGTTCTATGCATGTCATATGCTAATCTGTAATAAGAGGCAAGGATCGGGACATGACACCAACGATTACGTTTATTCTATTTGACGAGCAGTAGTATCGGATATTATCTAGGTCTAGTTCATGACCTAGCGCAAACCACTGTTACACTTTCTTCTGCAACATGCCGTCAAGTCTTATATTGCAAACAGTCCACTTTTAGATAAATGCTCGACGATGTATTATACCTTGTTACGAATTCCTTGTTCCTTTCGCGAGTTTCTTTATCAAGTTAAATCCGGGCGTCTATACCATTTTCATCCTGTATAAGTAACCTAAGATTAAATCTCTACAATTTAGTTGTGTTTTGACTGCACGAGAGAAGTAATTATTTTTATTGCATTAATAAAACTCATTTAAACACCTCTTCCATTTTGGAAACATGGTGTGAGCCAGTACACCTTAGGGTTAATGTCTTTTATGGAAGCTATAGACCTGTCTTGCATTCTTTCGAGCTTTCTCTAAGGGAATGAAGCGACAAGGGATATGAACCATTTGGTTAGTACATGCCAAGTTAATATCCATCTTATTCTTCAATGGTGTATGGCTTGTTACTTTATCTATCTTAATAAGTGTTAACCAGTATGGTAAAATACAGAACTTATACATTTTAACTATTAGATTCATATGAATGTCTCTACCCACTATCGTTTATTTTATATCTCTTCTGCAACTATTCGTACCAGTCTTTCCAAGTAAATCCAAATAAGATTTTTCAGAAATGTCATTAAGTACACATTATGTTGAAAGAGAGATACAAGAGTCTAAAGCGATAGCTAAATATTATGCTAGCTCTGAAGTTGCGTGCCTCAATTGTAATAACCAACTGAACAGTAAGAGCACTCAAAAAATGTAGAATTATTGCAAAACTCAAATCAACAACCTCTCGTAAATGTTAGTGGCTCAAAAGCTTTTGTGATTAAAATTATTTTTGTAATTAATTGCCATAAAGTACTTGTTTTAAAGAGATGTATGCTTTTGTGTGCTTTAATAATTTCTGTATCAAACTAATTAACCTTTGGCGTCGCCGTGGCCGAGCGGTTATACCACTCGCCTATTACCGAGGCGGCCTAGATTCGATCCCAGGGGCCCACATGTGGTATTCAGGTGGATGAAGTGACGTCTGGGTGGGTTTCTCCGGGTTCTCCGGGTTCCCCCGCCACTCATTCCACAAACTACTGCTTCATCACCTTTCCATTCATCCCTTTCCCCTGTATTTCATATCATCCTCTTTCTCAATCTCATATCTGGTGCTTGGCTGACCACCCATTTCCCGATCTTCACTCTGGTCCATAGATTCGTTTGCTCCTCACAGGCACAAGCTTGTAAGTCCTACAGGATGTCACTAATGCAGAATTATTAAGTCAAAATAAAGAATGTTTTAAGACCACTTATAAACACAGATGCATTTAGATATTGTGACTTTGGTGTGGGTGTGAAGTAAAGGAGACAGATGTAGTCTAGATAAAGAAACACTTTTATTTCCGTAAACAGTAACTTTGTACACTCGTTGCAACAACAAGAAAGTCTTTTCCGATTCTCCAACACCACGGCTCCGAACTCGTAACACAAAGAACTCTTCTCCGTCGGCACGACTCCTCGATGCTTCGCATACGTCTCTTCTTTTCCGTCGGCACGACTACTCAACGCTTCACATACGTCTGACTGCCCTTCTGTCGCACTTTACCGCTATTTATATCTCCCAGGCACTATTCTGGAAAGTTCAGTTATTGCGGTGAGATACAAAGTAGAAGATTCCAGTAGCCTCTATCCTTTTTTCTCTTTCGGCAAGCGCCCCAACAATGCGGTCATTCTCTATCTCTTTCCTTCGGCTCCTTTGCGGTAGTGCCGACAATAATGCGATGGGTGACACTGCTGTTGTCGGCAATTAGATGCAACGGGCGCGGTGACAATATGTTTCATAATAAATAAATATTATTTAAATAAAATTTTTTGCTATTAAGACCAGTGATTTGCTTGAGAATCTGCATGTCTGTCTTTATGCGAACTTAAATACTATGCATAGTATATATAACTTCCAATTTATACACAGACAAATGCGACTTCTAATTTTGTTGGGAGGCACGGGGATTCAATAAGCTTCAAAACGTATCAGTGAAATCTCAATATCAAATTTTGTGTGCAATAGGTAGGGGAGATTTCCCCAGAACCGGACAATTAAGCCTTTTGTGCAATAACGTATTAATGGATTAATATAAAATTCATTCTTTAGTACCAACAATAATGTGAACATTAAGTTAAAGCAATTATAACTTAATTTAATATCCTTTGCTGTACATTCTTGCCACTGAAGAAGTACTACGAATTGCAGAAAATGAAGAAGATATATGCATACGCTGACGACATAGCTTTGGGATCAATAGATACAAACAAACTGCAGAAAATCATTGAGAAAATAGATAAATGGTGCAGTGAGCACAAGCTACACATAAACATAAATACCGAAATGGTGACTTTCAGAAATGGAGGCAAAACACCCAAGAATGTTGAAATCAACATCAGAGGACAACAAATTAAAATCTCATCAGACTTTAAATACCTAGGGATGACATTGCAACCAACTGCCAAATGCTTCACAAAACACAACAGAACATGCAGCCCAAGCAACAATAACAATATAGGACATCAAAAACATCCGCCTACTCAGTCTATAAACGGCCATGAAATTATTCAACGCTAAAAACTTGCCAATCCTGGCCTACGGGATGCAAGTTATATGGGGCCACCTGACAAAAAAAAATCTAGAAACGCTAGAAAAGGTAAATTCAACGTATCTAAAAGGAGCACTAGCTCTCTCAAAGACAACAAGTTCTGGACTAGTGTACCTGCTAGCCAGAGAAACATTCCTAATTGAAGACATCAAACTTCGCTATGTGCTGCCACACACCAAGGCTGCCAGAAATCAACTGAAGATCATGGAGGATAAACGAGAAAAAGTATGGCCAGAGTTATGTGACACCGAACCAATGACGAAGCGCTCATGGACAGCAACAAACTTCCAACTGCGACATGTCGTAACTAGATTATCTATTCACGGCTTTCATCATTTGATTTGCAAAAACAGAAATCATCACGACCGAACCACAACGTGTGTGTGTGTGTGTGTGTGCGCGCCCGTGTGTGTGAAAAGTATAACGAGCCCTGTGAACGATATCACATAGAACTGTGCAACAAAAGAGTGAAATCTATAAACGAATATGCAAAAATGAAAAAATGTTACGCAACTATTTGACTGCAATTTTGCTAAATAAGTCCATGTTAGTGAGACTTCTAATTATATAAACCATATTAGAAAAATGATTCGCAGTTAGTTAAAAATCCAAAAGTCAACACACAAGTAACGCTATACAGAAATGATGACAGAAGTTCCACTCACGTTTGGTGCAACATTTTATTCATTTGTTAGGACCTGTACTTGTAAACTGTGTGATACTTTATCTTTGTGAGAAAAATGGTCATTTTATATCAGAAGTACTGGAATTTCTTCCGTTGGAAAATGCACCTACCTAAAGGGTAATTAAGATAAACTCAAGTGTATTCTACTTGTATTTTTAAGCTTGCTAGTTTATAGTAAAGTTCAGGAAAAGCACAACTTTTCTAATTACAATGGGATAAATTCCTTGAAGATTTCCTTGGAGTATATTTGAGCCAATAAACATTTACATATTTTCGTCTTTGAATTAAAAAGAACGACCGAAAATTTGCACGGGAGAGAATTTAACTCTTATTTTGTGTACAAATACAAATGTTCCCATTTGAGGGTTCTGCGCATACATGTACTTTATTAGTCCCTGCAGGGCGTCTTGAGAACCGCATTTCCAAACAAACACATCCCTGTAGATGTGCCAGACGGTGCGGATAAATGTGTTGATGTACTGCCAAAAATATTCTGTTCCGTCGCAACGTCAGAGGAATACAATGATGGAATATCCGCATCCCAGAGTGCTCTAGGGGTTTCCGAGACGACTGTTCCCTTTGCTGGAGCACCGTTACAACCCCTGAGAGCAAACGTCTTGCTGTTTGCGTATTCCAAGAGACGGGGTCACGAATGTGATCCGGGAAATAGAGTCTCGGAGACAAATTTCAAGTAGCAGTCAGTCAGTCCAGTTTGTATCGAGCTGACTGTCCACGTAGTTGGATTGAAGAAAACATTTCTAAAGTGGGGCACCGCTCTCCGTTGTTGGCATGGTAATGAGATAAGGTGTCCATTCTTCAGCAAGGTGCAGACAGCAGATCATCGTCACCACACATTGATAAAGAGGGAAGATAACATATAAGGCATTAGAACCAGACACAGAAGAAACGCTTTAGTGTTAGATATAGCACGAAACCTGATGACAAATAATTGAAATAATAATAATAATAATAATAATAATAATAATAATAATAATAATAATAATAATAATAATAATAATATCTAATAATAATAATAATAATATCTAATAATAATAATAATAATAATAATAATAATAATAATAATAATAATAATAATAATAATAATAATAATAATAATAATAATAATAATTTAGTCCAAAAATCATTTTAGATAAAAGATATATGCATGTGTGAAAGAAAGAGTGGAGTATTGACCTAAAGCGAAAAGTCAGTCAGATTTCTTATGTACCTATATTTCATATTTCTTATGTAAGTACAAGGTTTCAAAGGGAATACTTTCAGAAAATTAACCACATACGAAACAAACCCGGACATGAACTTTTTTCCTTTCTGTACTGCATATTTACTTCGATGCCGAGATTTCAGTGGTTGATCAAATTTAACAAACCCTTTTTTTAACTTTTAAAACAAAATAATATACTATAAAAAATGGAGCAAAATTTTATAAAGCAAAAGAAAAAGATTACTTAATCTAAGTAAATTAGGCAAAAGCCCCTATAATCAACTCTGAAATATGTATTTTGACAGTTCTTGGACCCCCAAAAAGCATTTTAGCACAAGCTACCTGTCGTATGTATGTGCATAATTAAAAAACGAAAATTGCGCTAAATACCAAACTTTATATTTAAGGTCATCTTTTATTAATGGATATGAAAATTATCAAAAAAATCTGTCGCCTAACCCTACAATTTACATGGAAAATATCGAAAAAATTTTATTGCTTCTGGCAATTTTGACTAAAATATTCTGGGTTTAATACATTTTCATGCACAAATGAAATGTTTGTCTTGAATTTTCTGAGACAAACCCTTGAAGTCCTCTTTTATGTTCAAATAAGCTGTGAGAGACAGGTAAAGTACTTCTGTATATAAAAGTGTAATTCATTAACGCACAGAATTTATGTAAAATACTGTGTTAATTATTTTGATGTATGCTTTGTTTTTCGTTTAAATCTTAAATAGCCTTGCTTTACTCAAAAGGAAAACTACTGCTCATTTTTAATTCCGCTACCAGGAACTTAGTAGGTGAAAAGGTATTCATTCCACCCCCAGAAAATGACATTGAGATTTACCGGAATTACATGTTTTCAGCCTCTGAATAAAAAATCATTTTCAGAAAAGATTACACAGATCAAAAGCAAAATTTCCAGTACATATTAAACTTGACATTTAGGTCCAGCATCTTTCTAAAAAATCTTAAATTACCTAACTTACATATTTTTAAAATTTTTTTGAATTCATGTTTAATTTAGGACGGACAGGCCATTAGGCCTATGCCTTGTAGAAGAAAAAGGAGAAGAATTTTCGCTAAAATGGCTCTAAGCTACACATTAAAATATCACATAATTAAGGTACTTGTATAACAAATAATTTTAATTTTTCAGAGAATAGTCCTGTTAATTCAGAGTGAATTTTGTATAATTTTATTTGGTAAACCAGAAGAGATAGACAAATACTTAAGTGGCAAAACGTTTAGAGCTGTTTAAGACACAATCTATTTAAAAAAAACCTTTTCTATGACATCAGCCATTTTCTTATCATTGGTTTGAATTTTCAGTACTTTGTTATCTACTTCAAAACACAGCCGTCCAGCTGTTATTCACTTTGTTACGGAAAGTGTGGAATTTCTAGGGCAGCATACGGCGACCGGCTTTGAAATATCCATCTATCGATTGTGTTTCTTTTGTCCGTTTTGTAGGCTAATGAAATGTAAAATTATACTACTTTTGCAAAGTGTTATCCCGATTAACGTATAGTAGATAGAAAAATAGGCTTTCGTAAGAATAGTTTATTGAAGCTGAGTCAGTATTTTTCTGTAGACTCTCTGAAATGATTCAAATTGTAAATACAGGTGCAACAGAAAGCCCTCTGAAATAACCATGTTAAATTATAGGCAGCTTAGGCTGACTTCTTCTGTTCATGTGTGGTACAACGAAGCAGGAAGAAGTGATTTTGATCGACTTAACATCGAGAAATAATCATATGTCGAAATGTGAATAATTAACTGTGAAATTTTATGACATTCATAAAAAGGAACTATATCGTCAATAACTGATTGAGATCAATTGAGTGTGGTGAGATTAGAAAATAACACTGACCCTTCACAATCATTGGCTGTGCCTAGTCATTTTGTTTGTTAGCGAAGAAGTTCGCCATATTTAGCGAGAAGGTTGTAAAAGTGTTTCATACGGATAACGATTTTTAAGTGTTGATAAATTGTTCAAAACATTCACTAAACCAATATTGATTGTTTCAGCTACAAAATAGATCCGTACTACTACCTGTGATAACAGTAATAGAATCTTATATCTCTCAGACTAATGCTGGGCCGCGAGTAGTAATACTTCGTGAAGACTTTCATTCCAACGAAGACTAATAAAAGCTAAGTAGCACTTCTAAGTTCGTCTCACATTAATATCAAAAACATATTAAAATCGTTGCAAAGCTATATCACAATACGGATTCTTGGTGGAAAAGGGCACGTGAATGAAACACAAGATTTTTCTTGATACTCTCTGCGTTGGATATAACGGCATCAATGACGTTATCCAGGCAGCACATTGCCTCAAGTGGATGTTTGCAATAAATTTCCGGAATGAAGCCAAACAAGCTCTGTATGAGCCAAGAGCAAGGCAGTGATCTACTCCTTTTTCTTACCCAGGCATTTGATAATGTCTTGCACTAATAATGATTTCAAAATCAGAGTTTTTTAAATCCTCCATTTTCTCATTCTAAATTCATTAAGTTCAATTCATTGTAGATCTTGATTCAACCAAATTTTTGGGGTATGACATTTCAATATTTGTGTTTTCTACTGTACATTTCTAATGCTCAATTTATAACACCATTTCTATTATTAACAAAGTATAAACCACAGTTTCCCTACTCACAATGTTTGCAGTAGGGAGCGGGGTGAACACAGCAGCTGGGCGGTAGGCCTTGGCCGAAAAGGCTATTGCGCCGCGGGGTTGATTATTTGGTTAGAGTGCAATACAATGTCCTCGTGCGTGAAAGAGGATAGGCCTGAATCGTGTACAATTTCCACTATGGCACTACATTTCCTTAGTGTGCTTATCACTAAGACCACCATATTGGACACTGCTTTAAGCAGCCGGTTGGCTTTAAATTACTTTGCTTGGGTTAGCTTTTATCGTATTAGATTGCACAATTATTTACTATTAGCTCCTAAATAATAATAATAATAATAATAATAATAATAATAATAATAATAATAATAATAATAATAATAATGAGAAGAAGAACGATTTTCAATCTTTCTTTGACAGCGATCATCTTTCGCTGTGCTGTATTTGCATATTTCTTGATCTTTTTTAATTGCACGTTATATTTAAATTTACCTATAATTTAGTATTTTTCTTTAAATTTGTTGTCTCTTTTTTGCCCTATTTATATGCCATCTTTAACAAGCCATCGGTTGTTTTGCTTTTGGAACAATTGTTCACTCGTTTACCGTTTGTGTAACTTTGAATTCCTTTATGTTGGGTTTTCGTTACCAACATTAAATTCACACTCACATTCACACATACTTCCAGACTCTAGGGCGGATGACTAGCGAAAAAATGCCCATCCTTCATTAGGGAGTCAAATCCGGGTCCCCTGGATTTGGAAGTTAACAACTAACCATCAGATCACGAGGCAGTCTTAAAGCAGGCTTTAATGTTTTTCTCTCAGTTGTATAAAATATGTATTTATATCTTTAATGCATTATTCCAGTTCAAATTCAGCTCATTCTATTTATCAATCATTTCTCTCTTGTCGAGCACCGATCTTTGTTGGTTATGACTGCGATTGGTGCTGTTAAGTGGCGCACAGTGATTGATATTTTTTAAGTAGTTCGATTTATATTCCGCCTTTAACATCGATGCTCCTATCAGCGGCTTTTAAACTCTTGGGACAATTGCTCAAGGGCAATGGTGTTCACTAGCTTGTTTTCTTTTTAACTTTGGGTTTCTGTTACTTTGGTTTTTATTTAACTTATAACATTAAATTTACGCACACACACACAAACACACACACACACACACACACACACAATCACACTCCTAGACTGTAGGGAGGGTGGGAAATAATCCTAGTAGAAAAAATCTGATGTGTTGCACTCACATGACTTTCTCTACTTTTGTACTAACCATTCTTACAAACTCTTATTCCTATATCTTCTTTGTGTTAATTAAAATAAACATTTGTACAAATTATCTTATTGCTTATTTCCTTGTAGGTGCAAGGGGAATATTGGAATACAGTAGGCTTTGTGCGATATTCAAATCTTTTAAAGCTTTGAGATTCCGTTCTCTTTGCACACGTAACATATAAAAAATGAACAACGATGACCCATTTCACGAAAGTTCTGTTTTCCGAAACTCACACACATAACAAGGAATATCTCCGAAATGGTTCACCCTACAAGAAAATTTATTGACACATAAATTGTGTATTTTAGCAAGGTATACATTTTTATATAGTATGATTTGGTCTATCTCTAACGGTTTACCAATTATGCAAAAGTCGTCCAGAGTAAATACGACTACAGGGGCTATAGCTAGAAAATTCAAGATATACATTTCATTTGTCATAAAAATATCTCAAACATATGACATTTTAATAAAAATCGTTAGAGCCATTTTCAAGAAAATAAAAATTTTCAAAAAATTTTCCATGTAAAGGGTAGTTTAGGGTGGGGATATTTTCTTGAAAATCTTCGTGTCACATCCTTGAAAGACATTAAACTTAAATAGCAACTTTGGTTTTTAACCGACTTTTCGTTTTTGAGTTATGCTGTCCACAGACTGACAGACTGACAGACTGACAGACTGGCACACACACACACGGACCTTTTTCTAAAAATGCTTTTTTTAGATTCAGGGGGCCTCAAAACATGTATTTGCGGTGAAATCTCGGCATCGAATTTTTGGGTGGAATACAATACTTCCCCTACTTACCAGTAGAGAAAGTAAAAAGGATTCCCTCCCTCCCTCCCAGCCGGAAATCAACCCAGGACCCCTTGCACAACAGACAGATTCTCTACCGAGTGAGCTACGGGACCAGCCAGTGATTGTTATTGTTGTAACAAAACATGCGAAAATGCACATTTTACCAGTTCTAATATAACAGCATCAAACATAAATTTAATGTTCACTAATTTCTAAATAGAGTTGCCGATTTAAAACAGCCAGTGTATGTATATCGCTTTATAAGGATTTCAGCCATATTAGAAAGTGCAGTTCGCCTTCCAGCGAAATTGGAACTGTTTATAACAAATGGACTAGATAACTGAACAAGTCACTGAAAAACAAGCGAAGGGGACGAAACGTAAACACTGGCAGAGAGAAGGCGGAACTCTAGGCGCCCTAACAGGTTTGGATAGACAACTCTATTGTCACCCCAGCGCGGCGGGTTTGCATATATGCTTGGGCGCCTCTTTGAAGTGGAAATCCACGTTCGGCTCCGTTTCAATTAATCGGCATCCCTTGTGCCTGACACCCTCTATTACCTTACTGAGAGCTACACCGTGTTTTGTTCCCCATAGTAGCTCTTTTCCAGCTACTGTATACTAAGTCCCTGAAGCATTTGCGATGTGGTGTTCATAAGCTTATTCAAGTATCAGAGCCACTTGATTACATAGGCTTCTGGTGTTTACTGTGGATTCCACTTATAGGTACATTACAAACCTGACTGATACTCCAGATTTTCTGAGCAATATACCTCTCCGCCGATTCGAATTTTAGGGCACATACAAGTCACACAGGCATGATTTGGTCGCATCTCCAAGACCTAATAGGCACAGGATACAAAGGTAAACTGTTATCGAAATTATAGACTAATAAAATTAATCACTTGTAGTAGAACTAAAATACCAATAATAAGCAAAAGTATTTTAAATAAAAGATAAATAGAGAAAACAACTTAAAAAGGTTAGTATCGCGAATTTAAAAAGCTGAGTAGAATTGTAACGGTTTTGGAAGCGTTACCTTTTAGTTCAGAACAGCCCACACTGTTGTCTGGTCAGTCGAAGCTGAAACATTGTAACCCTTTGCAGTGTCATAGTTAAGCATATTTTAGGTGTTTAAATGCGAGCATAGTTCAATTGATTGTTTAATTGTTTTATAATCTAGTTTAGTCGACATCTTCTCAGTGAAAACATTGGAAACATTTATTAACAGTCGTTATCACCATCAATAATAATTTTATCCTTTCTAAACAAAGCTCACGCACGCGACAAGGGTTGATCCAGAGACATTGCGAGACATTGTCAGGCGACGTGAGGTATTATTGCTTAAACTGCCTTATCAATGTGTGACCTATAAACGATAATTAGGCTTAAAAATTGTTGCATCAACGACAGGCAAATTTTGGATTCAACTGTAATTTTCCAGACTTTGGATATTAATTTTGACCTTTATTTTTCATTTCCATATCAGTAAGTTTATTTCATTGCGACGCTTGATTACAAAAGAACGTTAAAATTCCTCACATTTTGGTGTTATCTGTTCACTGTAATTTAAGTTAGCGTGTAATAAAATTCCCATGTAATAAAAGCAACTGTTACATAAATTTTCAAAATATTAATTTTGAAAATTTCTATTCCTTTTAAAAATGAATGTTAAATCCAGATAACTACCTAAATTTTCGTTTTTGACATGAGAATATATTAAACAAAATGGAAACTGGTTCTTAATGAGTGCATGCTGCCAATAATGTTATTGACCAACGTGGTTATAAATCAAAACTTGATGGAAAGTCTTGTATTTTCATTCAAATTTAAGTATAATAGTAACATTTGATAGTTTATCTGACAAATAAATCCCATTACCACATTGATTTCTTCCTTCTCTATTTGGTATTTCCCTTGGGAGCTACTGTTATTAGCCTTCAAGATCTCTTTCATACCAGCCACCACGTTCTAAATTTCTGTCTTCCATTGCTTTCTAGGGGTAGTTTTCACAAATTAGGGCTAATCTCGCTCTTCTACTTTTCCTGATATTTGTCATTTAAAGTAGTCTGTAGTCAAAATTTCTCTGTACGTGGCCATACCAATTAAATGTTCCAGTCTCTAATGTTTTTATTTCCTTTTGTCTCCATAATTGCTTGTTTGGCGCGTTATCCTGTCCTGTTTTCAAGGAGACTTTGAAGAATCTTAGAAGCCATTTCTTTTTACTTTCTCCACTGGTAAGTAGAAAGAAGTACCCATTGTATTCCACCTAAAAATTCGATGTCGAGATTTCACCAGAAATATATGTTTTGAGGCCCCCAGAATAAAGAAAAGCATTTTTAGAAAAACGCGCGCGCGTATGTGTGTGTGTGTCTGTCTGTCTGTCTGCCTGTCTGTGTGTCAGTCTGCGGACAGCATTAAGTCAAAAACGAAAAGTGTGTTAAAAACAAAGCTTAGTATTTAACTTTAATGTCTTTCAAGGATGCGATACGAAGATTTGAAGAAAATAGCCGCACCCTAAACTATACTTTACATGTAAAATTTGTCGAAAATTTTTATTTTCTGAAAATGGCACTAACAATTTTGATTAAAATGTCATATGTTTGAGATATTTGTATGACAAATGAAATGTATAATTTTGAACTGTCTGGCTATTGTTTATCTCAACTAACATGACGAAGATATTGGAATAAGAATTTATAGCAGTGGTTAATACAAGAGTACAGAAAGTCATGTGAGTCCAACACAAGAGTTTTTCAAAATTTCCATGCATTACAATAAAAATGTTTTATTTATACAATCGATTTCTCTACTGCATACATTAAGTAGAGGAAGTATTGCATTCCATCGAAACATTCGATAGAGATATTTCAGCAGAAATACTTGTTTTGAGACACCCTGAATTAAAAATGTCAATTTTAAAATAAGGCTTATCTGTGTATGTACGTGTGCGTGTCTATGTGGGAGTCTGATTGCCCATGAACAGCGTAACTCAAAAACGAAAATTCGGTTAAGTGCCAAAATTGATATTTTCGTACAGTGGAGGACTCCGAGGATACGACGCCTATATTTAAAAAACTCTCCATTTCAGGCCACGTTTTACCTGAAAAAACTGTCGAAAATGTTTTCTCAAAAGACGTCTCTAACGATTTTTATTGAATTATTATATGTTTAAGATATTTTCATATGAAATGGTATTTATATGTTGCCATATATATGTAATTAATCATTTCTGAGATATTCTTTGGTATATGTTTCAACTTTCAAGTATTTACACATCTCCCAAATGGGAAATCCTATTCGATCCTCCCCCACCCTCGTAACTTTGCAAAGAGAATGGCATTTCAAAGTCGTCACGTCTTTTTCTTTTTTTAAAGTTTAATGCCTGTTAACCGTTTAGGTCATATCAGATGATAAGTAAAATGGGTGAAATGATGCTAAAATGAGCCCAGAATCCAAATAGCTTAAAATAAGCTTACATTTACCTTCTCAGAATGTGGGAAACACCCGGAAAACCTCTTACCCAGGTAACTCACCCTAAAAAAGATTCAAACTCGGGATCTCTTGAATGGGAGGCAGATACGCTACCCCCATAAAAAAAATTATTTTGTTGTTTAACGACGCTGTCAATTTCCAGGATCACATCAGCGTCGTCGGTGTGCCGGAATTCCGTACCGCAGGAGTTCTTTTACATGCCAGTAAATCTACTGACATGGTGCTGTCGTTTTTAAGCACACTTAAAAACCACCGGCCTGGGCCGGGTTTGAACCCACTACCTTGGGAACAGTAGGCCAGCGTCTAACCAACTGAGCCACCCAGACCGACGCTACCCCCATAGTAGAGAGGCGCGGACCATCATCTAGTGACCAGCTCTTGCAAATTTGACAATCACTTAAGCTTAAATTTTTATTCTACCTAAAATTTGACATGTAAGAAAACTAATTATATAAATGTTAATCTCGATTATGTGGAGTATATAATGTGATAGTCGAAGCAAAAGTTCTATATGGAATTGAAATATGGGGACTAGATGGGGGTTGGAAAGTAGTGGATACAGTGCATAGGATGTTCTGCAGGGAAGTGCCACGCCCGCCAAATTCAACAGTAAAAGAATTTGCTCAAATTGAAATGGAATGAGTGGGAAGGTGCGATTTTAGAGAGAGTTCTTAAATATTGGTATAGAATATTAAATCTATATGAAAGCAACTTGTTAAGGCAATTCTTAGAATTCCAAGAAAAGAATTCGAGGAAAAATGAGTGGATTTATTTAATACAAACTAACTTAGTAAATAGTGAATTGGGAGAAATTTGTAGCAGGAGGGGAAAACAGTGTAAATGGTTTCTGAAAAAGAGCTAGAAAGAGATTTGAAGATATAGAGATACGTTGTTGTTTAGCAACATATGGGATAAATATCAATAGAAACGTATATACAAATAAAACGTACGACATGTGATAGAGAAGTGTATGAGGATAAATTAAATAAGGAACACAGAGAGAGTATTGCTTGGGTACGAGAGGATGTGTAGAGACTAAAGGGTATGAGAAAAGGGCCCCAACAGAATCAATGTCCTATATGCGAAGCAAAAGAAAATATGAAACAAACAGATTTTGAGTGTAAAGGGGCAGATCTTTGGAAGAAACACTGTATAAATGGAAAATGGGTGAAAATAGATATAAAGGTACCTTTATTTAAACCCTTTAGTAAAGACAACGAGAAGGAAAGCGAGTTTTTGGCTAAAGTAAAACAGAAATGAATATGGTCAGCAAAAAGAGAAGTAGATGAAATATAAGTTTGTTGGAACACAATTATTATTATCATCGTTATTATTACTATTATAACAATATTATTACCATTATCATTATGATTAAGAGAGAAGAATACGCGTTTATAAAAATGGTTTGTATCAGGAGTAGAGAAGATCATGTGGGCACAGCACATCAGATGTTTAATTTCTTGACATTCTCTTGTTAGATTACGCCAGCGGCGGCAGCAGGTTTGAGCTAACAAATTCCGTTAGTGCGCAGATAAAAGCCCCCCTCCCAGATATAAATAAGCGGCAGTGTCAGCAGTGATGTTATTCTTTTTTTTTTTTTTTTTTTTTTTTTTTTTTTTTTTTTTTTTTTTTTTTTAAGGCTTGCACTTTTTGCTACCGACTAATATGTAGCAACTTTTCACAACATTCAAACATTTCACAACTCACTTTTACGACCATTTTTAAGACCGTCCATAAAACTTCACTTGCATAGCATTACTTTTTTTGCTGTCGCATTAAAAACACTCGTTTTACTTACATCATTTTGCACGCTGTAGCATATCTTTATTAACGAAATGAAATGGTTGGGGCTCATGCGAAGAACCTAACCCATCCCTTTGAGAATATGAATTCAATTAACGGCCACAAGCTAGCGAAACACCATCTCATTTTATGATAATCTGCTTATAAAGTGTCTTATTATGAGCTACTTAATTTTAACTCCGTAGTTTTCGAATTTTCAACTCTACTTAAAAGTAGTGGCTCTATAATTTGTGACAAAGCGATACGCAAAGTACACACGCAGCATTACCATACAGGATGTTTCATAAATTGTCTTTTGTGTCGTGAAGGTTATCTGTAACGCCCGTAATTGTGCAAAGTTTACAAAATATGGTTTTCGTGCTTTTATCAATTACCAACATAAGTAGGTCACATGCTATAGGCGAGAGAAATCAGAGATATACTGGAACGAAGGCTAGACTAACTTTAAAATAACAGGCTATGGGTAGCAAAATTGCTAAAGTGATTTAGACGAAAAAATCTTATGGTTGCACTAGCATGACTTTCTCTATTCTTTTACAAACGCTTAGAAGTGGTTTGGATGAGTGCGTTCAGCGAGTTCACTATTAGCATTAAGGCCCCTGAATATTGAACATGTCAAACAAATATACAGTATATGAATAAGTGCATAAACATTAAATTTCAACACTAAATTTAAAAATCTGATGTGTTGCATTCACACGACTTTCTCTACTCTTGTAATAACCATTCTTACAAACTCTTATTGCTATATCTTTTTCCCGTTGGTTGAGATAAACATTTGCAGAAATTATCTTATTGTTTATTTCCTTGTAGGTGCAAGGGGAATATTAGAATACAGCAGGCTTTGTGCGATAGTCAACTCTTTTAAAGCTTTGAGATTTCGTTCTCTTTGCATACTTAACACGCAAAACAAATGAACAACGATGTTCCGTTTCACGAAGGTTTTTAAGTTTTCCGAAACTCACACACATAACAAGGAATATCTCCGAAATGGTTCACCCTACAAGAAAATTTATTCAGACATAAATTGTGTATTTTAGCAAGATCTACATTTTTGTATAGTATGATTTGGTCTATTTCTAACGGTTTAACAGTTATGCAAAAGTCATCCAGAGTAAATAGGACTACATGGGCTATAGTCAGAAAATTCAAGATATACATTTCATTTGTCATAAAAACATCTCAAACATGTTATTTTAATCAAAATCGTTAGAACCATTTCCAAGAAAATCAAAATTTTCGAAAAATTCTCCATGTAAATGGTACCTAGTTTGCGGTGTAGCAATTTTCTTCAAAATATTCGTGTCGCATACCTATTGAAAGATATTAAACTTAAATACGAACTTTGGTTTTTAACCCACTTTTCGTTTTTGAGTTATGCTGTCCTCATACAGACACACACAGAGAGAGAGAGAGAGAGAGAGAGAGAGAGAGAGAGAGAGAAAGAAAAAGAGAGAGAGGACCTTTACCTAAAAATGCTTTTTGCATCAGGGGGCCTCAAAACATATATTTCCGGTGAAATCTCGACATCGAATTTTTGGGTGGAATACAACACTCCCTCTACTTTATGTAAAAATTAAAATATTAAAAATTCATTATATGTAGGCAATATGAGAAGACAGAGACAAGCAGGGATTGTTCAGAAACAAATCAAATCTACCCTACAGTTATAAGACTAACATAACAAGTATATAAACATACACACTGAGATTTGTTTTAAGCTTTCACAGGATTTTTACTCTCACGTCTCATTTTTTTATTCGATTAGCATTGTATAGAATCCGTTTATAGTTCTTCTATACGCTTACATTTAAGTAAAATGTCCGCTTTCCTCTCAAGATCATTAGGAAGGGCACTAAATATATTTATGGTTTCATTTCTGGAAGCAAGAAAGTTTTGCACTGGGATGACGGATGTTACTCCTTTGTCTAGTGCTTCTCTCGTGAATTTCATTTTTTGTTATAAAGTGGCTCGATTGCATACAAATTAATATTTCTCTATCTACTTCATCTTAATAAAGGTAAAAAAAAATGCATAAATTATCTTATTGCTAATCTTCTTGTAGTTTCAACGGAAATATGGAAATAAGCTTGAAGAATAGGCACTGATCCCTATGTGATTGCTTTGAAATTGCGCTCTCTTTGCATGGTCAAGGGATAAGATGAATAACGTATTTCTAAATCAAGAAAAACTGAAGCTAATAACAGTGAAGCAACATAATCTAAAATACAACTAAGAGATTGTATTTACAGGATTTTGTTCTCACAGATTGGTGGCAAATAGACCTTTTAAGTTGAGCGTCGGTAGCTATGGTAACTTGTTAAATAGCTTTTAAAATGTGCTGGATGCAACTTGAAACTAGTCAACATTTGAAGAACTTGCAATAATTACTAAGACAAGAAAAGCTTTTAGTTTTTAATTTGTCCTTATTTTAGAACGTATTCCTATTTGAGAAAATTAATAAGTATTGGCAATTTCGAACCAGTAACAATAAAGTTTAGTATACTATGAAGAACATATTGTCTATTTCTTACGGTATAAGAGTTATGCAAAAGACATTCAGAATAAAGAAAACCTCAGATGCTATTACCACAAAATTCATTATATATATTACATATTATATTATATTATATTATATTACATTACATCACATCACATCACATCACATCACACATCACACATCACACATCACACATCACACATCACACATCACACATCACACATCACACATCACACATCACACATTACATTATATATTATTTCACTTGTCATGAAAATTCTTAAGCAAATGGTATTAGTCATAGTATTTAGAATCGTTTTTGAGAAAATAGAAACTTTTGAAACATTTTCCGTGTAAATGGTACTTTGTCGTTGAATTATTTTCTTTTAATTTTCGTATTGTTCTCTTGGAATATGCTACTCAAATACCAAGTTTGGTTTTCAACAGACTTTAGGAGTTTGGATTATCCTGTTCATGCAAGACTCGCGCACCGACTAGACACACAGATCTTTTTAAACAAGCAGTCCAAAAATTTCATCCAGAAGACCCGATCCGCCCATGGAGCTTCCCAAGTGGGTCATCAACGACCCATACAACCAGACAGCCCTCTAGTGTCCACCCGCGATACTGTTCGTTGCAGTAAACAACTCCAGTATTCTCCGGGAGTACTGCGCCCATTTCTTGGTGATGACGGCGCACCTGTATACAAATTCTACTAGAAGTTTGACACCCATGGATATTTTGAAATTTTATTTTCGAAGAATACATAACATTATACATAATTAAATTTATAACTTATTGCTTCAAACATACATTGCAGATTATTGCATACTTTATTGGACCTCCTTTGGCTTTCAAACAAAGTTTTACTCTTTTGGACATACTGTTCACAAGATTCCTACACTCTTACACCGTAATATTATTCCAAGAATCGGATAATTTCTCTCCAAGTTCTCGGCAGTTTTTCGGCCTGAAGACAGCTACTCCTCTACCTTTCGATGGCATATCGATATAACTGTCATAGTTCTATTCTCCCGGGGTGATGGAACCCTTGGTCTGTCACTTCGCTCCTAGTCTGAAATTTCTAGCTTTTCCTATAGGTATTTGTTTTATCGTCTGTGCCTTACACGTTTTACTTATTCCCAGCTGAATTGCAATATTTCTGTATAGCTTGCTGAACTTATGCATATCGATCACTTGCTATTTAATACCCTTATTCACCCAGTTTTGCTTAACAATCTCTTCTCATAATGGAACAAAATGGGAGCTACAAACCAACTGAATGTCATGGTATCATAACAAAGTCAACTTTATACACGATACTCTATAAAGACTACGTTTCGACCTGCTAGTTGCTTCATCATGGAATTGAATCCTTTGCCAAATAATGCTAATGTAGACCTTTTAATAAGACAGTTATTTTGACGGAACATAAGCCCGCTACATTAACTAGTTTAAGCACAGAGTATATTTCAGTGAAATATGAAGGTGCCTTAAACTTTTGGTAGGTACTATATTTGTCGCCGAAATTGCTTTCGCGAAGCAAGCTTAACTAGTAACTTTTCTTTCGATGCTTTTCAACCTTTTAGATCTAATGTCATATTTAAGTTTGTGTTACTTCTTAGCTTTTTAACTACTGTTTTGACTTTCATTTTTTATTATTTTAATTCTTTTAACTTTCACTTTATACTTTTCAACCAGCCCTCGAAGGCTGAGTCTTTTTAACACTCTAAAGTCTTAAATTTTAGTGGTTTAACTATTTACTATTTTAGCTCCCATTTTTTTAACTGTTGTCTGTCTTATCTGTGCAGCTTAGAAGTTTCTAAGTTTTACTCTTTTTATCTTGTGACTTGGGGCCTAAATTACCTCGCTGTTGGCCGACCTTTAAACCCCACTCGCACACTCACTCTCCCACTCATTCACTCACTCATAGCTGAAAACTGTGAACACGGAATATGAGGAAAATGAGAGAAAAGAGAATCGTGGAAAAACACGAAAAAACACAAGCTTAGAGTAGAAGGTCGACAGAAATTGAACCTGGGAAGTCCTGAATGCGGTCTTTTATCTTAAGAACAACTACTATTTGACAGTCATTTAGACTCCCAGACACAAGAGAGGATGGGCAATAATCCTGACTAAAGGAAAATTCGCAGCGTCAAACTAGAAATCGAACCCAGAACCTCCGGATTTTCTGATTAGCATGGAAAACAACAGACCATGGATGCAGTATTTACAGATTTTATTGCTCCTTATAAACTATGATTTCATTTCTGATCCTATTCTAATTTCAGAACGTCCTTTCTTAATGTTTCTTGCTCTACTTCTCTTACCTAGGATTGAGGATTTGGATTCGTCCTTGTTTAAAAAAATTCGTGGATGTCCTTTACAGGATTTCAAAATGAAATTGCTCCATAAAAATAAGGAGGTACTGTCCATTTCGCAACATTATGCTGTGAGCGAATATAATAAACCTCTATTTTTGTTACCTTGATCTCGAGAGGGTTTTTGACAGGTTGTACCTAGATATTTTACAAAATTTAGATAAAATTTATACACCCAATTGATTTCTGCTATTTATTAAAGATATACTAGTACTAATTTAATATAATAAAAATTAGTGGAAAATTATTGGAAAAGATATCATATTGTAATGCCGTGGCCGAAGGTTAGTTAGACTGTTCGCCTACCACCTAGGTGGCAGGGTTCGATCCCAGGGATACGTATGTGATATTCGTGGTGGAGGAAGCGGCGTCTGGGTGGGTTTTCTCCGGGTTCTCCGGTTTCCTCCACCACTCATTCCACCAATCGCTCCTCGTCACCTTTCCACTCATCCACTTCGCCTGCATTTCATATCATCCTCTTCCTCACTCTCATACCTGGTCCTTGGCTGACCACCCGCTTCCAGGTCTTCACTCTGTGCAGTTCATAGTTTCGTCTGCTCCCCGATAGGCGTCTGACCCTAGGCACTGGTTTTTAAGTCTTAGGGGGTGTAAGTCCTACATGAGGAGAAAGCAATCAGGTAAAGAAGAAGAACATAACAGATGACTCAAGTTATCAACTCTCTAAGCCAACTATTATTTAATTTAGTATTAATGAGATAAAAAATGTTAATCACAAAAATGGATATAAAAAGAGAAATAGTGAAGTTAAAACTTCCTACTATACTGACGATTATACCTTGCAAAGATTACTAAATAATTGTCCACAGCTATTATAGTTTAAGATGAAATATTTAATATGTTCATCAAGTCATCAGTAAGTTTCGTTGAGATACAAGTTCGAACTGAGGGAATGGAAATTGAGAAGGTGATGGTATTTAAGCATCTAGAATTTGAGATAACCAGTTAGGGATCACTGCAATATGTGTATCTAATAAAGGAGCCAGAATAGCATAATCTTATAATCTGGGAGAATAAGTACGTGAATAAGGAAACGAAAACTAGAATTTACCAAACCGCTAATACTTGCATACCTCACAGAGTTGAACGAAATAGATCGTAGGAGGACATGTGTTGAGAGACAGTTTTCTTTTGTAAACTCTCAAAAGAAGATT
This sequence comes from Tenodera sinensis, assembly GCA_030765045.1. Taxonomy (NCBI): domain Eukaryota; kingdom Metazoa; phylum Arthropoda; class Insecta; order Mantodea; family Mantidae; genus Tenodera; species Tenodera sinensis. The sequence goes on along the minus strand of CM060969.1, from coordinate 80,631,143 downwards.
TAAAATATGGAGGCTTTAGGAAGGCGATTGTCTTATGTTTCTGAAAAACAACAACGCTTAGAAAAAGTGGGAAAAAATGTAATGTATCTGAAATCTCTATGAGAAAATTAAATTGTAATTTATCCAGTGCATCTGCATTTGAAGATCATTATAAATCGGAAAAAGGAAGACAAAAAGTCAATAGTAAAGGTCGAGGATTACGTTTTGTCATTGCATATAAGTTAATGGTAGCTTTTCCATCGCCAACGCCTGCAGACAAGAGTTTACACAGAAATATCGACTGAAACAGGAATAAGTAGAGTTTGTTCACCAGCTCATGGTCCCTGGCAGGAATGCTCCAGGCAGTTCGTCAGTAAACAGAGATTTTTAAAGCAGAATTTGTTTCTAGTCGCGTTTACGATAATGTTGCCAACCTTTGAATGTGCACTTATGCTAGATTAAAGTAAAGAACTCATTCAAAATAGCACAATTTAAATGTCATTTTGGGTTCATTCAGAACATCAACTTATAAGACGTAAACGCTGTTTTCAGTTAATCCTACTACTACTTTTTCCCACTGATCATTTTTTTCTACCTTTCCTATACTTTTCAAAAACATTGCCAGTCTGTTTCGCACTTAAGTGATACATCCTCGAGTGTTATATCGTGCAATTCCTGTAAGAATAAGTCACCTGTTTATTTAAGTATTCATTATACCATGGCCCAGACTAGTTCTACGGGATTAAGATCACACATGTATGGGGGCAAATAAACGGCAGGTGTGGCCCAGAGAAACAAAAATGTGTCCGCTTTAAGAGCCTCTTTAGGTTTGTTTGATTCAATCACCCTATTAATATATATTTTACGAATAGAACTGTCACTCTGAATTCCTTTGTTTTGCAACCACAATGCCATGGTATATTTCACGGCACTCCTAGGCGGAGGATTATCTGGTTCTATATAATTTCCGACATATAACTAGTGACAAGTACGAGAGAGCGAGCGAGTGAGTGAGTGAGTTAGTGACTGGGTGAAGGTTAAGGACCCGTCGACAGCTAGGTCATTTGGGCCCAGATAAGTACAATTATTTTACAACTGAAATTAAGAGAAATTAGCTGCGAGTAAACATAGCGCGAATAATATCGGAGGTAAGTTGGCAAGTTGACCAGCAGAACAGTATTTGCGTGGAAGTTTACAAATCTCAGCTTACAAAGAGTGTAATCTCTCTCCCCTGCCCTTCATTTTCCTTAGACCATGAGCTGGTGAACAGACAGTAGTAAAACGGTAAGGAACTGAGATCCTTACATAAGGTATGATTCCCTAGCAGCGTAGCGTTGAGTCGCCCGATCGCTGACCCTGTGTTGGAAGCACACGTTTTCATGACGCTTGGTCACAGTTCCTATCTACCTCGCCAGGGAGCAGCAGGAGTTACGCAGCGACTGTGGTCGAGCGACTAGACCATCTCAGCCAGACGATAGCACACAGGTGTACTCTATAAGAGGCTTGGGAAGCAAGCTTTAGAGTACAGTCAACGACGCTAAATCTGCTTTCTCGGAAGTGGTGCGAGCCGTCCCTATTTCGGAGCAGGTGTGAGGTCTATCCCAACAGCAAGCAGCGGGCACTGGCCCTCTTCTAGCTTGCGGCCCAGCCGCGTGCGCGTGAGCTGCTTACACCATCGCTACCATGCCCAAAGACACAAGATTATTAACATCTTCTATATTGCACAGATAAAGTCGCATTACGCGGCTAGGTGCTGTGCAAATAAACATACCGTACAGGAAAACCTGTGTGACCTGTTCTCGAATGCTGGAATGCTGGAAAATGTCATCGTTGAACTTTCTTTCTTTCGAAGAATAGGAAATTGATCTTATTTGTTTGTTGTTGATAAGTCATGAAAATGTTGAAAGAGGGGAAGTTCATCCGCCGTTTACAACGAGGCAATATGATGGTTTCAGCACTATATTGATAGATCGACATCTAATTAATGATGAACAGAAATTTAGGGAGTTTTCCGACTGAACGTGAATCAGTTCAATTACATCCTGACCATGTTCCAAATAGAGATGAAGAGGAGCTCCTGCAATAGAATTAGGAAACCAATTACCGCTGCTGAAAAATTAGCAGTAACCTTGAAGTAGGTTTCAAACTATTACAAATATTTCCATTATATATACTTGTATCTTCGTTTATTGCTTAAACAAAATAATTCACAATGATTATATAAAAATGTTGCTTTTAAAATAATGTCTATCTTACCACATTACCAGGAAAACTATAAAATTTATGAACAGAACAGTGCACAATAATCATAAAAGAGATCGATCTGTGAATTTTCCAAATTCCTAAGGTGTTCTGAATTTTTTATCACAGGTGATGTCCATAAAAAGTGTGATTGCCCAAACAAATTACAACTGTATATTACTCGTTGTCTCTTGTATAAGACACCTGTCCATTACTAGGAACATAGCCGATTCCACTGTGTTTTCCTTGGCAATATTATATGTGTAATTATGCGATTTAAATACTTTACTCATTTAGATTTTTATTCATTTTTGGTATAATCTCATTTAAAAATCCCGATAGAGGTGCAACTTAAATTACACAAATGTTATTTAAGATTTGACAAATAAAACAAAACTTGAGATTCACCCTACTTTCAACAAATAACATTCATCCTCTTTCTAAATTCAATTTCTCGTTTCTTTAATTTGATATTATTAAAAATTTGTCACTAAGCAATTGATATATTGAAAGTAGATTAATCCTAGCTGGGTTTTGGGTCGTTATGTTATTATATTATATACAAAAAATGCCTCATATAGTAATGTCATGGTTTTAGAAAACGTCATGGTATAAAAATGGATGAAGAAGTTGCATTTCGTAGAAAGATAATTTCAAGATCGTTTTTAGTTTTAACCTTACTTTGATTTGTACCATCATTCTTCTCTACGCACGTGTGCATATTTATACGTTGTTTGTAAAGGCTATCAGTCTTCCAGTAATGAGAGCGGATCAGTATGACCTCACTCACATTCTCCTTAGCGTTATCGTACCCAAGCAAGTTGTAAACATCTCAGAAAGTGCAACAGAACCGACAGTTTGTGTTATGAATAGTTGTAATGTGTGTACCCTACGACTATTAAATATATATTTAGTCAATGCGAATATGTAGAATCACATTCACAAGCCAAACCCGTTTTGTATTACCGCAAATACCATATATTATAATTATACAAAAATTTTGTGTATATTGCAGTTGCTATTAAATATGCTGAATGACCTTTCCTATCACACGCCAACGCTTAGCGACTATACTGGTGCACAGACCAGTCTTGGCGTAACGTCGCGCACGTAAAGGCACGAGTATGAAAGCTCTTCTGCGCATGCTCCAGACCTCACGCCGCGGCGTGGCGTGAACGCCACGCTGCTAGGGAATCATACCTTTAGACATAAAAACAAGAGGCATCTTACCACATACAAACCTACTGAATCATTACTCTACAAAAGAACTCACGACGAACATGCAGTTCGGTATCCTAAGTAAAGTCCTACAGTGAACAAGGAGAGATAGAATTTAAAATGAGCAAATAATAAAACAGGACATTCAAGCAATGTATGAATTGGAGCGGATGAAGAGCAGAAGGTATGAATGCAACCTGCATGTACCTCTAATAGCACCAAATAGTGCGGTTCGCAATGAAGTGATGGAAGACCAATTTGAAGACCGAAGAAACGGAAAGACTTTGGTTTCTTTGTGGAACAGATTGTAAGCCTAGCACAATTCGTATTGAAGAAGAAAGCTTTATCTCTGCGATCAACCTAAAACTTACTGTATCCATCCGAAAATCGTCAGAAAATGTTTATCCCCAGAAGAGACACATGTTTCACAGCAACAGTTTCCAATCCTGTTAACACGCTAGGATGATGAATTGCGGACACCCAGAATCGAACCCGATATCGATGTCACCTTTGTGACAATATGTCAAGTTGCTGTCAACCACAGAGGTAACTCATGTCAGTTGCATCTGTCAATCATTACCCGTTTCTCTCAACAAGGTAATGCGGCTAACCTGGCTTACGTGGAAATGTTAATGTCCGTGAGCCAAATGCCACCCTTAATCACAAATCATAATGTAGCCGCTGATGGGGAGTTTCATCTCACATCATTTCTAAATAGCGGAGCACAGGAATATCAATTCCACCAATATTTCTTGCTTCCAATTTTTAGCTTCACCATCACATATCTAGTAGGCAGAGTAGGTATTCTATTTCACCAAAAATTCGATATCGAAGTTTCACCAGAAATGCTCATTTTGGGGCTCCCTTAACTCTAAATATATTTTTATAAAAATCTCCCTACGTGCCTGTTAGAGAGAGAGAGAGAGAAAGTCTGTGAAAAGTAACTTTAAAAGAACATCTGATAAGCACCAAACTTAAATTTAAGTTTTTCCCAAACGTTCGACACAAAGATTTAAAAAATCCTCCACCACGAATTATCCTTTAATAAGAAACTAAACCCCAGCGCAACAGCCCTTACCGGGACAAGGTCTACCAGCCAGCCGCCCCGTCCCACACCTCTACCCACTACAGGCGCCATGAGTGGGGTGCAGTACTGGAGAATGGGACGTGGAGAGTGCCTCGGACCTTCCTAGCCGGTTACGTTATCTTCGAGACCAGGAATCGCTACTAATTAATCAAGTAGCTCCCCAATTGGACCCTCAGGGACCTAACGAGGCTGAGTGTACCCCGGACCACGTCTCCCTGCAGGAGACAACATCCCGGTACTGAGAATCGACCCCAGGTCACCCTCTTGGTAAGTAGTGGCGCTAAGGAGACTACCCATCCTCTAAATAGAAAGCTCTTCAAACATTTTCATTTTCTAAAAATGTTTTTAATGGCTTTGATTGAAGTGTCATCTGTTAAAGATAGTTATGGCATATAAAATGTATGTTTTCAACTTTCTGGGAATAGCCTGTGAAGTTGTTTTTATTCAGGAAGAATTTTATGCAATTTCGTATAACCATAAGACATAAGCAAAAGCTTACGACATAAAATGTTGATAAATTTTTAAAAAACACAATGTATTTAACGTAACTTTTTGTGTGGTATCAGTCAAATTCGAGGTATCCGTTATTGTTGGTTTGTACTCTTTATTTCTGCAAAATGGGATACTATCCTTAGTAAGTCAACATCAGTTGAAGTTAGGTGACATTCACCTAAGCATTGAGAATAGTAAGCTCAGTTTTTACATAATTTTATGAGTAATATTAGATTTATTCCTTCAATTTAAAAAGTGGTACTATACATTTTAAGTTTCAAACCTTTATTGTATGAATAATAATAAGTAAATAACCTTATTTTATTCTGTCACTTTGTGTGTGTACGATCGCATCGAAAGGAAGATAGTGAAGAAGTTATGGAGTGTAGAGTAATTTTATCGTTCAAGTCACCCGTTTGAGAGACACAGAAAGTGAAGAAAAACAAAATTGTGACTCAAGGTTACGAGAAGAAAACAGTTGAAGTATTATCACGGAAGACTGTGGACTGTGTTAACGTCAGTGAAAGAGAACTATGTTGTTGTGCATTCAGTTGTAGAAGAACAGAAAGTGACTGGAAAAGTAATTGAACTTTTGTCGTTTCTATCACAGTAACAATTGGATTATGCCACTGCTGCGATAGAGGGAAAGCTACAGAGGTATTTTTAGAGGTGGCGTGTGACATAATGTTGTGCAGTAGTTCATGGTCGAGTCCACTTGTCTATTGCAAGATAAAAGGGATGTCTGACTTTTAACCCACTAGCCAGCAGGCTGCTGGTGGAAACTTACCCCCACCATCGCTTTGCGTGATGTCACTCGCGCACATCTGAGCAAGGTCACGCGCCACCTCTAAAAATACCTCTGTACGTTATGTTATAGTATCCCTTCATGGCCCACCCTCCTGGATGTGACACACCACTCGCCCATACCTGGACTAGCCCAGAGCAGGAGGGCTAGAGTTTGCCAGGAAATCACTCAGAAACCTGTCCTGCCAGTAGCTCTGAAAAGTAGCTTCTTGTTTACAACAAACAGATCTGACCTGCTGACCTGAAGAATATTAAATAAAGGCATTAAATTGTATTTAAAATGATCTTAGAGAACAAAGAATGATCTGAAAATTCTCTTCATTTGTTGATCTTCTTACACATGTCACTTATGAAACAGATTTATAAGTTTTCAAAATTGAAGCACTGTGTATTTTGAAATAATAGGGACTTGCAGACTGAGATCTTCCTTCAGCATGAACAAAAGATATAGGGGCATGCTTAAAGGGACCAGTTTCCAGCTCCTCTTCATCGAGGGATTAACTCATATACATCAACATTCTTGCACATTGTATCACGTCCACTGTTCTTGTTCAACACATTTTCCAGTTTAGGAAAGATAAGCTGGCCCAGGCTGGCTCCGTAGTTCAGTTGGTAGAGCACCTGCTTGCTGTGCAAGGGGTCCCAGGTTCGGCTTCCGGCTGTGAGGGTGGGAATGTTTCCTCCATTAGGATTATTCCTTATCCTCCATACAGTCTGGAGGTATGAATGGGAATATGAATGTGTCTATGTGAACTTAACGTAATAAATTAAAGGAAAACCAAAGTAATAGAAACCCAAAGTTCAAAACCACCGCTAAGCAAGTGCAATTATTCCAAGGGGTTAAAAGCCCTCGATGTTAAACGAGCATTAAAAAAGAGAACATGAAGTTGCCCCACTTCACCTTCCACATAACTTAGCTTACTTGTAACCCATTTCACCCTTTCTGTTTGATTTTCAATTTCGCGGAAATGCTTGATTTTGCTTTCGGCATGACGAAATACAAATAACACCTCAAATAATGGCTTCTACTGTGTGAAAACTACATTTTAACACTCAATGTGATGCAAGCCTCAGAAGTATCGAAGCGCCTGGGTTCGACTCCAGGAGACCCACATGCAGTATTCTGATGGACGATGTGGCATCTGGGCGAGTTTTTACCGGGTTCTCCAGTTTCTCCCGTCACTCATTCCACCAAACTGATCCATCATCACCTTTCCATACATCCATTTCCCGTGAGCTCTTCCTTACTCTGATACCTGGTGATTGGCTCACCACCCGCTTCCGGATCTTCACTCCGTCCCGTCCATAGTTTCGTCTGCTCCCCGACAGGCATTTGACCCTAGGCACAGGCTTGTAAGTCCTAGGGGTTGTAAGTCATATGTACCAGGAGGGTAATCAGGTAAAGAAAGAAAGAAGAAATTTATGACCCATTATCTCAGAAATTATTTAAGATATAGGACTGACTTTTTTACAGGATACAGGATATACTTAATTGATCTATGTGCATACTAAGTTTGTCTACTGAGGAAGTTAGGATTTTCTATAGCAGTTTTATTAAGGTTTGTCAGCACTTAACATTTTTTTAAAAAAATAACCATCTATAGTGTTAACATCAAATTAGATACCTAACAGCATTTATAGGTTGCTATATCAACCTAAAATCGAGTTTAGCTATCTTCAATAGTTTATGAGATAATGGGTCACGTCAATCACAGAAGAAGCTGTTTAAAGCAAACAGAGAAAAGGATTTCCATATATTTACAAAGAAAGACGCCTGAAAATGTTTGCGCTATTTCCCTGGCTCCAAACTTCCCCTTACATGGTAATATTTTACGCCCAAAAATTGTAAATTAAAGCATCATATATTTCTGAAACTGACACAAATAACATTTATACTATGGCAGCATATACAGTTCGCTTTATTTTTAATGCGTTTTGATTGTCTGTTTATTAGAACTAATCAGAACAAGGCCATGTGAGATGACTTCACAGTAGGTATGAAGTTTTTATTCTATTTCTATTTCTCTGATTCTACTACCTTAGGTAATATGAAAGAGAAAGAAAGATAAGTTGTTTAAGGATTTACCCTATATCCCCTTTTAAGAATACCATCGCTTGTAATTCTTGTTGTTGAAACTCATCCGTGTTTTATGAGCTTGTGAGCGACATTTCTGTTGTTTATGTACTTAGGTTCCTTCTACTGCACTGCACAATAAAACCTCTCGGGTGTTTAAATGAAAAACTGAGCTCATTTCTGCAGATTGCCTTGTGACTTCTCATAAAATTCCCTTACTTGTTTTCGAACTCTATTCCCCGCTGAGAATTGCACATAAAAGTGTTTATTTTTGCTCTTTTTAGAAAGAAACAGTGAACCGCAAGCTGGAAATTGCTCGGGCAACCCATAACAGTGAAGCACCAATCGCTGAGAAGAAGAGAAAGAAAAGACGGCTGACCGCATTGGAAGTTTTCAGGAAAGTCAGCGGGAGAAAAAGCATTAATGGACTGTGGAAAGAGTGAGCAAGTGACGACTATTTCTCCTGATAAAGAAGCTGTGCTGAATGATTAATGAACATCACAGCTTTCTGTGACAGTTTCAGTTTCTGTGGAAAGGAGATTTCACTTGTTTGTTGTAGCGTAGACAGCTACTTTACGGTCCCATGTTCAGCTCAGTCACCTCCTCTTTTTGTAATAACGTGGACATTTCATCATCTCTTATTTTACCTCCCCCAATCTAGGGTAGGGGAAGTGGTATATTCTACCAAACTTTCAATCTACGGAGAAATTAGCTTTTGGTAATGCTGTAATTTTGGTGTTGTCGAAAGTCATATAATTATACTGATTATATGTTAAATACATGTATTGCATTTTTATTTATTTGTTGTTATTATTACTATTACCATTATGATTATTATATTATTATTGTTGTTATTATTATTATTATTATTATTATTATTATTATTATTATTATTCACTTCATGGACTAGGCATTTCCACCGGTACTATCTTCGCAGCTCTATAATTAATTATTTTGTTGTTTAACGACCCTGTCAATTACCAGGATCACATTAGCGTCGCCAGTGTGCAGGAATTTTGTCCCGCAAATTCTACTGACTGGAGCACACTTAAAAACCTTCGACCTGGGCCGCATTTGAACACGCGACCTTGGCATTAGTAGGGCAGCGTCTAACCAACTGAGCCACCCAGACCGATGCGCAGTTCTATACCCCACTTATGACGTCTGTAGTGGGCAGAGGCGGGGGATGCAGTGGCTAGGCGGTAGGCCTTGGCTCGATAAGAACTGTTGCGCTGGGTTTTTACTTTATTCGAATATTCAAATACAGACTCTTAGGTGTGTAACTGCAGATATTTGTATTGATAATTTAGGACAATGCTATGAACAACATTACAACAATATTTACTTCATTTGCAGACTAATAATTTTAGTTATTAAGAGCAATACGTTTACAGGTTGGTTGTACCGCCCAGTACTCTTTGTATACACAAGCCGCATGTGTTTATATTGCCCCAGATCGCGGCATTGGCAGTAAGGAAGGGTAAGGAATCAGTGCTATTCTTACGTTAACAAATTTTCATTATTTGTGTTATCTACAAGTTGCACTTTCTACAGAAAGAAATGACAAAAGAAATTTAAACACGATAAGTCGAAGATGAATTACTTGTAATTAATGCTATCAAAGCTGAAGGGAAGAATAAATTAACTGTCCTTTTCAGCTACTTAACCAGAGGTTATCAACATTTTCATTATTTCTTTCTTTATACACTTTTATGAATATGAATTTGGGCATAACAAAAAACTGCATTTCAGGTTACATTTGGGAGAAAGTTTTGGGATCAGCTCTCTCGTTACCAACAATTCCAGTACGGTCTTTAACTCACATCGACAAACGTTCGATAATGCTCTTTCTAATTGTGTTTTCCAGACGATTTTGTTATGCTGGACTTGATTGATCAGTATTGCTTAACCAGTTCACAGTGTAGACCAGCGCATGCCATCTTTGTCTTGTAAATACTTAACATAAGATACGCCGTAGTATTGTTATTTATTATGTTGGTGACCATTCACATTCAAGTAAAAAAAGATCACAACTTCAATTCTAGTCAGCAAGCGTGTATGCCTAGTGTGTATAATGCAGTCTAGGACTCTAGCAATATGTTATATTGCTGAAACATTCGACTTTTCCGTAATCACATTCTTCTAACTTTACGAGCACAATAAAAATGATATGACAAATGACAGCGTGACAAATCCCACTTCTAACACCAGTGTGACAAAGGACACTTTGTCACCTTATTTCCCTAAAAATGGAGTCACAAAATACAGTCCTCTTTTACACCGTTACCCAACACTAAACCCTTAGCGCAACAGCCCTTACGCGCCAACGCTTATTGCGTCCCCCATCTTTTGCCCAGTCATGATGGGGTACAGTACCTGGAGGGTGGGACGTGGTCAGCGCTCCGAGCCCTCTCGACCAGTTATGCGGCCTTCCGACCTGGGGTTGCCATTTCTTCATCAACTAGCTCCTCAATTCGCCTCTCTGGGACGTAACGAGGCTGAGTGTACCCCGTGTCAGACCTACCAGCGGGGAAAAAAGTCCCCACGCCGGTACCGGGAATCAAACCCGGGTCCTCCGCGCCAGAAGCAGGTGCACTACGACTGCGCTGCCACAATATACAATTTGTCGTGATCTTGCAACTTACCCCTCGTCCTCTCGTAACCTTAAGACTTATTTCACTGTCTTTCAGTTCTACCGTTCTCTTTGGCTTCGACAATGACACTCGCTAAAACTACTTCATACAACAAACAACTCCGACGCGACGATTAAATGTCCTAAACTGTCTCTGATGGTACATACTTAAATTTCTCTCAACGCTAACTGCTAAAAGCTGTCTCGTTCAATAGTAACGAATCACTCTCTCGCCGCCATATTCGCTTATATAGCCGAAAATGATGTAGCACGTACTTTTCTTGAAATCCGCCTTTTCATAAATAAGCACGCTCGAACACTTTCGCGAACAATCTGGAATAGTCTCTGTTCTGATCTGCCCCATTGTTTAATCGCGGCGCAGTGGTGTGAGATAGTTTTACCTTGAGCGTCTTTGATATTGGCTGCCAGCCGGAGTCACAATAATTTAATATTGGTGAACTACTATACAGAATCGTACATTATCAGTATTGTCTCGTCATTAACATACGCTTTTACAACTATCGCATTTGTTTCGTGATGCTGTAAAACGTAACACTTCAGGTTCTGCATACATGCTACTAAGTTTACTTTTGTAAATCATAACTTAGTCTTTAGTTTTGTAGTATAATCCAGATTCAATTATGGGTCCGTTACGTTCTGGAAACAAGTGCCACAATTGTAGGAGCATGCGGAACGCTAAATAAACTAAATGACAGCAGTTGGTGGTGCATACATCTTCTGGGATGAGCGAACTTGGTGCAATCAAGAGGAGTCAGAAAACTTTGTCGCTGAGTGAGAATAGAATCCAAAACGAGCAAGCTCCGTCTGTCGGAAGACGTGCAATGAAATGAGCTATTAAATATGATAATGATGGTTTCTGCTGATGTCGGAGGAACTTAGACTGAATAGAATAGAAAGTGGATTTATCTTCAGCTCTCGAAACCAAAGTTAACAGCCAAACAAAATCGCTGACCTAGAAAATGAAGCGAGAGCCTGCGAAAGGTACTGCTGATAGCTGAATGCGTGGGGAAACCCTAAAACATGACCGTCATCTCAAGATGCAAATTAAATCCTTTGTTTCTTATGATCAATACTGGAAATGGACAGAAAACGCAAAGCGGTTACATTGTGACGTTACAGAACGCAGACAGTTGCCCCTTAACGGTTTCAAAAACCATGGATACACGCTAGTTGTCCAATAATTAGTTATCCTGTCAACAGTTTAGGTTACTGAACCTCGGTGACATTGTGCATTGGTGTCGCTTAACAGGAACTTCCCATTCCAAACCAGAGCCCCTCTGATGTAAAACAGGCAAGTGCTTCTGCCTGTCACAAATCTAGGCACGTACTCTTGCGCCAAAGTAAATAGTTCCTTAATAATTGTATTGTATCATAAAATATTGGGGTAGAAAAGGTATACAACCGTACATTTTATCGTTGTTACTAACGTCCGCTATTGCACTAAAGCTGAGAGTGTGCCGCTTGTAAATTAGCAACTGTGTGCATGACTGTAGTGTTTTGCATATGCGAGAAGTGCAACAACGAATTCTGACCACCAGATAAACCTGCATAACACAGGAAATATGATAAGCGGAGTCATTCATAATACCCAAGCACACGTACGCTAAGATCAGGCCAAACCTTGTGTATCTGAGTTCTCATTTCAGAGGAAGTGATGTGCAGTGTGAATACCAACTGTTCTAACATAAAAGTAGGAAACTTAAAAAGCGCCAAAGACAAGTAAAACTTAATGTGTTCAACCCACTGTTAGAAAAATTCTCGTGACTTGCTGTATTACATATTCCAATGTTAACATTGAAATTTACAGGCGTTTCATTGCAATAATTTTAACAAAATGCACAGAGAATATAAACAGATTGACTCTAATATGGCAGCTGAGGCATTTTCGGTGGGTTCCAATGTAGGAGTTGCAGTTTTGCCTCAGGGTTGTGATTAACGTCAAGTAGAATGTTTAGTTTCGTAAGTTTATAACATAGAGTTTTTCTCCAGGTTGCACTCTGAGATATGATTTTCAGGCAGTGAGTAGATAAAATAATATTGAACTTAAGTGATAAGCAGAAAACACGTGCAATAGCAAGAGACGGGGATTGTGAACTACTTTCGCGCTGATGACACGAGTTTGTTCCTTGTGATAGGCACTCTGGTTTGAAATAGACAGTACTTAAGTTAACCGGTTCTTAGTAATTCATTAGTTTAGTGTCAACCTCACATGCATACATGCAGTGATCCCAGAATGTGTTAATCTCTAAAACTTTCTGAAAACCAAATTAATGAAAGAACTTACTATTTAACACTTATGGTATTTCTTTATTTCATTAGCTTTATAAATTTTTAAATTGCATCTATTCTCACCAGTTTAATGTTTGATGTGTAGTACAGTCATTTTTCTGTAATAATGTAATAATAATGTAACAATGTAATAATGTACCCTGTACCATTAATGTCTCATTGTAACTATTGCTCCACAAATTGTGTATGGCACAATTTTGTAAACATCACACTAGACAAAATCTCACGTGTTGCACTCACATTACTTTCTCTACTCTTGTACTAAATATTCCTACAAACTGTTATTCGTCTATCTTCTTTATGTTAGTCGAGATAAATATTTGCAGAAATTATATTATTACTAATTTTCTTGTAGATGCAAGGAGAATGTAGAAATACAGTATGCTTTGAGCGATAGTCAAATCTTTTAAAGCTGGTCGCTGTAAGAAGGCCTTGAAATTCCATCCTCTTTGCACGGCCAAGGGATAAGAAAGTGAATAACAATCTTCTATTTGAGAAAAGCATAAGCATTGCAAAACTCGCAGAAATAACAAGAAACGTCTCTGAAATGGCTCATTCCACAAAAAAATTGCATTTGGCCATAACGTGTGTTTTAACGACATCTACATTTGTTGTATAGTAAGATTTACCAGTTATGCAAAAGTCATCAAGAGTAAACAGGACTATATGGGCTATAACTAGAAAATTCAAAATATTCATTTCATTTTCCATGAAAATATCTTAAACTTATTGCGTTTTAACCAAAATCGTTAGAGCCATTTTTGAAAAAAAAATAATGTTCGAGCAATTTTCCCTGAAAGAGTAGTTTAGAAAGGGGAATTTTGTTCAAAATCTTCGTGTCAAATCCCTGAAAGATATTCGACTTAAATTCAAACTTTGGTTTCTAACCCGCATTTCGTTTTTGAGTTATGCCATTCACAGATAGACACACCTATGGACATTTTTTTAAAATTCTTTTTGGATTCAAGATGTCTCAGAATATATACTTCTGGTGAAATCTCGATATAAGTAGAGAAGGTAAATATGTTAAAGATCACTGAATTTAAAAAAAAATGAATAAAGTAATTAAATGAAAAATATTGAAAAATTTAAAAACATAAACGTTATATATATTTCTCTTTCTGAGTGTTAAAGAGTACAACTGTATTAACTTTTGCTAGAATTTTTAAAGTGTGTACGATGCTTTGTGAAGTTACTTTATGTTACATGTTTTACGAACGCAGTCTAAACTTAACATATAACAGTGACATTTCTATGGCTCGGGGTTATTACAGTTCCATAGAGTATTGGAAAATGTGATACTTTTAATTGTCCTGACTTTTCTTTTTCTGACGAAGCAAAATAGGACACTGATGGGAATTGCAATGTGACACTCCGAGCCCGTGTAGCAGTTTTATTTGTCGGGCCATAGGTCTCCCACATCCTTTCACCCACAATGGTAAAAACAGAATTTTCATTTACTGGACTTGAGGAATCTCGTTATTGTTGGCATCCCCCGAGAGCAGAAAGGATATCGACGTCACTTTAATATTTTGGCATGTGCATGAAGCGCGTATGGCTCCCGAGGGCCTGTAATTTATTTTCCTCCGCTACATAATTTGAATTTGAATATCGGAAAAGCTTTGATGCTCAAAAGAATGTTTCTTTTTGTTCGGTGTGCTCTTTTTATAGCCACTTTGCGTGATATATGGAGTAGTAGTGTTCAAAGGATATTCTTAGCTACTCCAAGGGGAAATGGAATATAATCCTCCTTATCACCGCATATCGTTATATCTCTCTTCCCTGCTACGAAAATCGATAGATGCGAAGATCAGGTACCGTTCATACTCACCATATCAACTGCGCTAACAACGGGACAAGTTAAAACTTTGCCAAAACTAATAAACAAGTTCAGAACTTGGTTGTGTGTAACATGCTAATAGCAAATTTAATAATAATAATAATAATAATAATAATAATAATAATAATAATAATAATAATAATAATAATAATAATAATAATAATAATAATAATAATAATAATAATAATAATAATAATAATAATAATAATAATAATAATAATAATAATAATAATAAATAACAACATTGATATGATTCAAATCCAAAATATTCTACATCAACAATTAAACGTCACAAATCATCATTGTCAATTACACTGACTTCCGATCAAAAACAACAGCGCATTGACTGGCACAGAAAAACTGTGGAAAAATTCCAACGCTGCAGCTAAATTTTATTTGGAATATCGTTATTGGTGATGAATCTTGAATGTATTGTTAAGATCCTGAAAACATAAGTAAATACGGCCAATATGTCTTACGAACGGAGCATAGGCTTAGAAAAGTCCAAGGAATTTGTAGTGCTGGTAACAAGATGGTTGCAATTTGTGTCTTCTAAAACGGGTCATATTGATACCATAGTATTATAATATTGGCATATCATTACTGCCGGTTGGTACACAAATGTCTGTTTGAGGTAAGGTTTTTAAAAACTCTGTGGAAAACGCGCAAAAGGAAAAATAATTTTACACAATCACAACACAACGTCATACAAAGCAAAACTAACAACTGAGTATCTAGATGTCCTAAAGGTCAGCACCATGAATAGCTTTTTGACTTCCTGTTGTTTCTAAAAATTAAAGATAAAATGCGTGAAATCAGTTTTTCGTCGTCAGCTGAAACAGTGGAACGTGGAAAAAACCTAGTTTCTGAAGTGGCTCAGGAAGAGTGACATCATTGCTTCAAGAACCTGTTTCATCGAATGCAAAAAATGCATTGGTGAAAACAATAAAATCATTTAACATTGTAAATTATAATTGTTGGCTTTCTAAAAATATTTAATGTTACCGTTGTGTGAATAATATACTGCCTGAGGAGTAATTAAGGAATGGTATTGGGTAGATACAAGTTGTATGAACGTTACATACAAGGTATTGTGACGTCAGCCACGGTTGAAAGAAACGCTCAAGGTCATCCTACCTCGCACCATTGCTTGTAAATGCGCGGAATGGTCAGAACACTCAGAACAAATAGCGCGACAGAAAAATATTGCAGACTATACTAGAATCTGTTGACGTGCTCGACTATTTACGAGAAGTTTCTCGAGAAAATATGTATTTTCCAGAGAACTCACCAGCACATTACCTGGATTATAAAAGCGAATGAGTGAGCCCTTGGTAGAGCACTTTATGCAGTTAGTTTTTAAGTATGTGTTATTTCAGTCAGCGTTGAGAGAGTTTGAGTATGTGATCGTTAGAGACAGTTTTAGACATTTACTCGTCACGTCGGAGTTGTTTGTTGTGTGAAGCAGTTTTTAGTGAGAGCATCGCCGGAAACAGCTACTTGTTAGACAGAACTATGAGCAGAATATGTGTCAAGGTTAAGATAGGACAAAACAGTTTTGAGTTGTAAGATCACGACGAATTGTTTATTGTGTTAATGATAAAATAGATGAATGTGTTTTTGTGATTAAGTTTTAGAAGAAAAAAGTAACTGAAGGTGTCGTTTCTTACAATACTATAAGGAATTTTTGCGGGGCCAATCCATGTACTGGAGTCGTATCATATTACCTCCAATTTTCTTTCCTTCTTTTCTTAAAATTGATGTGTCAAAGAATCGCGCCTCGGGAAGGGCGTTTCATTATTTCTTATGAAAGCTTACAATGAAAGTGCAGCAATGCATGTATGTATCAAGCTAATGTTTGGTAAAGAATATTCAGTTTTGTTCATTTTAGGTTTTTGTGAGTTTAATGTTGCATTCTTAACATCTGTAATTATGTTTAAGCGCTAAAAACGATTACTCATGTTGTGGCACCTACACTAACAGCCACTAATCATTCATACAGTTGACGTTTCTGAGTGACCAGTCCAAACTCCCTAGTTTCATCCCCTGACCTATCATGAGGGGATTCCCAAGGTGGTCGTTGCTTAGATACGTTAGATCCCTGTAGATTTCAACCGTCCCATGGTATGTCACTTCCACAGTGATTTTCCCCCTCAACACCATCGCTGGAATGACGTAGCTGCCAGCACTTAAAGGTGACCCAATTTCATTACGCCAAGCCAGAATCACTGAAAGCGCATCAAAGCTGACATCCGAAGAAATAAACATATCAATTACTGTATTATTTCATACCGTCAGATTTTCTGCGATTTAGAAATAAAAAAATTAATAGTGCATCAGTGGTACATAACAAAAGTCTACACATAAAAGTATCTTGTCAGGTTTGTAAAATACGCCATGTTTGCCTTCCTGTTACAAATTTAGGCTTTGTTCCTTAGTAATCAGAGATCTACTAGTTGAAGCCAAACTTTCTATATACATATTTCCGTACAAGCCCTGTGTTTCCCATAATGCTTTCATTGCAGAGAACACTCTTCCTATTTAAAATTTGGTACTAAGCTACTCGAGAGTAAACTCATTACTTTCTGTGCTACGTATAGCAAGTAGAGGAAGTATTGTATTCCACCCAGAAATTCGATGTCGAGATTTCACCGTAAATTAATGTTTTGAGGCCTCCTAACTCCAAAAAATTATTTTTAGAAAAAGGTCCGCGCACGCGTGCGTGAATGTGCGTGTGTGCGTGCGTGCGTGTGTGTGTGTCAGTCTATGGGCAACATAACTCAAAAACGAAAAGTCGGTTAAAAACCAAAGTTGGTATTTAAGTTTAACATCCTTTAAGAATGCAAAAAGAACATTTTGAATAAAATTCATCCCCCCTAAACAAGCCCTTGCATGGAAAATTTTTCGAAAATTTTGATTTTCTCAAAAATGGCTATTTTGATTAAAATGCTATATGTTTAAGATATTTTATGACAACTGAGATGTATATCTTGAATTTTCTGGCTATAGCCCATGTAGTTCTGTTCACTCTAGATGACCTTTGCGTAACTGGTAAGCTTTAAGAGATAGACCTAATCTTACTGTACAAACAATTTAGACATTGCTAAAACACACAATTTGTGTCCAAATAAACGTTTTTGTAGAGTGAACCATTTCGTAGATATTCCTTCTATTTGTGTGAGTTTTGGAAAACAAACTTCCGTGAAATGGAAGATCGTTATTCATTTTTATATGTTAGCCTTTTTTATATGTTAGACGAACGGAATTTGAAAGTCTTAAAAGTTTTGAATCGCTCAAAGCCTGCTGTATTCCCATATTCCCATTGCACCTACAAGGAGATAAGCAATAAGATAATTTCTGCAAATATTTATCTTAACTAGCAAAAATATATAGGAATAAGAATTTACAAGAATGGTTAGCACAAGAGTAAAGAAAGTCATGTGAGTGCAACACATCAGACTATTTTCGACTGTTTAAGGTCTTGTTATATTGTTATAAATTATAATCAATACACACTGATGAAAAGGGTTAGGTAGCTGTATAGAGGTTTTCATAGTCAGCAGTATAAAGGTAGCAAGGGCCAAGTCCAAACAAACCTGCTTCAAGCACGACTCTGCGCTTCTTGCTGGGGGCATGAGTCGACACCAGTCAGCACCAGGCCCGCCTGCCGCAGGGCAGTTTAGACCAGAGCCCGCCTGCAGCCAAACCGACAGCCGCCGAACCGGAGAACGCCTCTTTTCTCGTAATCCTCCAAAAGCTTAAGGATTTACGGGCAGAGTTAACTACCATCACTCCAAAGATCGCCGCCCTGGAGATGTCCAAATTCGGGGGAATGCTTGCCGACAACCACGAAGTGCTACAATGCCAAAAGCACTGCGCTCCAAACAAGTACGACGTGAACCGCACCGAGCAGGAGATGGAAGAACTCCACCTGTTGCTCCGAAGGCTCGTAAAGGAAGAAGTGGCAGCTCTCCTGACGATGCTAGAGGGCGGCCTCCGTCAAACGACATGGCCTTCCATTATGGGCATCCACCAACACACGGTCGTGTACGACGGAAGCAGCACTGACACCAAGAACTTCTTCGATACCTACACCACCCACTTCCTTTACTACCACCTTAAATTACCAAGGGCGTAATCAGGGCCATGGTCATGGTTGCGTCCTTGCACCCAATCTCACCTGGCTTAGGCCGAAGTGGCCGGCCGATATACCTTCACCCTGAATCCGCAAGTGCTTTACGCGGTACTCCGGGGAGGTTCTTTTTAGTTCTTCACCTTCGAGTGAAGCCCATAGTCACCCCCTCCCCTGTGCCATCTCAGCGCATGGGGCTCTGTAAATGGATTTTTCCTCCACTTTAAAAAAAATCCAAACAACGATATGAACGCGATGGAATACTTGACGTACTACACCACCGTTCGTGCTTCGAAATGTGTCAAAATTAAAATCGCCGATTTTCATGGCGCGCTTACCTAAGTTGCACATTTCTTCGTCCATAGCAACAATTTATATGCGTAATTAATTGATGAACAATAAATATAAATAACCTTTTTACACTTAAAATGTTATCTTATATTTTAATCAGAATGCTTTCATTTTATATAATAGATTTAAAAAAGATGTATATGTGTAATATTCCGAACACAAATACCAAATATTGTGAAATACGTGTTCCTGGACCTACGTTTTCTTTTGCTGTTTGTTCTTTAAGATACGCTTTTATGGCTGCAGAATTAGCGTTTCAGATCACTAAAACATATTTTCTAAAAGCAAATCTCCTGAAGTTTTCACTCACGCAGTATGTATTGAGAGAAGTGTGTCCCAGATCACATGATGTGACGCAGGCAGAACGTAACTGCTGGTGTGCAATGCATGTATTTTATTATTCTCAGATTGGCTGTTTCTCTTCAATAAATCCTTGGTTGCTCAGAATCTGCTATATCCACGACTTTTAAGTAGAATTACAACACGACAGGACTCACTCTCGTTTTGTAAACAGAACATAGTCATACCTCCCTCATCGGTGTCCAATTTTTGCTATCTGGTTATAATACATTGAATTTTATAAATTAATCTTCAAATATAATACTGTTTGTAATACCTGTAGAGCCAATGAACTAAGACCCGGCTATGCTGTGTTTTTCCTGTCTGCGTTATCGGCTTATTGCAGTCTGCGTCTACCATAGGATAGTGCGCATACAACCACATAACATACTTTAAAACTACTTTTAAAGACTTTACTTGCCAACTTAGGTGTTCAAACTGGCCACCTGTTTGTTCATATATTATTGGCACCTCTTTAGGAAATCATCCAACACTCGCAATAGTTATTTCATTGAGAAACAAGTGAAGTGTGTTTAAAAGCTACAGTCTTATGTCAGTAGATTTCCTGGCAAGTAAAAGAACTGCAGGACAAACTTTCGGCACTGATATGATCCTGGCAATTAACAGCGTCCTTATTTTTTATTTATTTAATATCTGTGCTGCTTCTTTGTAGGATATTTAATTTAAATAACAAGTTTAGTGCTATCTAACTTTTCTTGTCGAGTTACTATGTTCACAGACACACACACACACACACACACACACACACAAACACGCGTGCGCGCGCGCACGCACACACAGACACATACCACACCACATACATACAACGTGTCATAGTAGTGTTTTTAATAGAAAGAAGCAAATTCCGTGTAATCGCGTCAAATGATACACTGTCAACACCCACGAGTGCCATTTCATCGATTGTTTAACGTGAGCCCTCCTGCATCCTTTACCATAGATACATTCGACTGCGGTTGCTGAGACTCGAACCCGCGACCTACCGCTTTCAATGGACGGCGAGTACATTTTTCTCGCCGTAACAATCTTGGCTGTTCAAGTCAATTGCATGAGGCACTCCCTTATGTGCATATGAAAACTGGTTTAATGAATCAGAGGAAGAGCGGCATAAGTAGCAAAACAATTTGGTCTGGAAAAGGTTAAGTGTGCCTAAATGCCACAGCCTTATGTAAGTACATCTACTGGCATGTACAAGAACTCCCGCGAGACGAAACTCCAGCACATTGGTGACACTGGTATGATCTTGGCAACTGAGAAACAAATTAATTATTTGTTTATTTGTTTAATTAATTATTAATTTGCTTATTATTTATATATGAAAATCTTTGTGTTGCATCTCTGTAGGATACTAAAATAAATCCCAAGTTTAGTACGTATCCGACTTTTCCTGTTAAGTTATTCTGCTCACAGACTGAGGCGCATGCACACACGGAATAAGGAACCACAAAACAAGTATTTCCGGTAAAATCTCGATATTGAATTTTTTGGGGTAATGGATTCCTAGCATCCGTTAGCATTAGAAAAACTAGGAAATAAACTTCGGGAAAACAATGTATTTACTAATAAAAACTAGAGGGTGGAGAAAGCTATGTGAATGTAACACATGAAGTTCTCATAACATGCAGAGTAATACATATGACTAATTTTATTTGTTTCCTTGCAGGTAAGTTGCATGTCAGCCACGTATTCCCTAGAAGATGAGGCAGAAAGGTAAGAACAGCATTCCGTATACAGAGCCCTCACGCAATACGAAACCTCCTGTCAGCATTCTGAGTTCTCAAACCAGACGTCTCGCATTCTATTCTCGGATAGCATAGGAGAATATTTCTTTAGCCACATTTATAAGCCTAGGGTTCATCTAGTTAGTGACGACATATAGATGTTGTACTGTACCTAGTTGATATACCTTTATTTTAATATAATCAAAATGTTTTTTTGGATTTTCAAAAAACCATGCCGATGCCCGGGCAAGGTCATAATTCTCATAAAAGTTGCGTACATGTTTATTCTTATAAAATATAACACAGTAAAATAATAAATTAATACATTGTTACTATGTTATATTGAATAGCAGATAATTAAGTAAGTCTATATCTCAAAGTCAATAGTTAAGAGCAACTCCATTCTCTGCATTCCGAACCTCTCATTTTTTGTCTTAAATGTTCTTGTGCCTTCTTCTGTGTTTATTTACTTTTTTTCTGAACCAACATTTGCTTCATAGGTGAGCTCGGACGTTTGCATATTGCCAAGACTCTTCAGTTTTTTCACTGATGCTCTTTCTTTTGGTAATGGTTTGAAATAAAAAATAGTACGGCACAGTTTTGCCTTCACGAGAGCAGCATGAGAATCACAAAATAAAATAATAAGTGCATTAAAACACAAACAGAAAACATTAAAAAGCCCCTTGCTCCGATCGGGAACTTTAGAAGTCTGTTTATTGTGATAGGATTAACAAGAATTAAATATAAATGAATAGCGATTGTGAAAAGCATATTGTGACTTTATTAATTTCTCATTTATTTTATTTCCTTATTTTTACATTCAGCTACGGCCTTGCGTAACTCAAATCAACACAATTACACTTAAAACTGTTTTTTCTACATATACATTTACTCTTTATAGGCGCAAATGAACTAGCACGAATATTTCTCGAAATCCATCTTTTCATAAACAAGCCCGGCACGTGAACAGTTTTCTCTAACAGTCTGGAGTAACCTGTGTTTGCTTCGATCCTCTTCATTGTTACGTTGTTTACTCGCCTCGCAGTGGTGTGAGGTAACCTTGAGCGTGTCTTCGACGGACTGGCGGCCGGAATCATAGAACAACGGGTTGTGCAGTGGAAACAATAGTATTAATGAAGTACATCGAAGACTCTGACCTAAAGTGAAATCCTCTTAGACACAACTAACAACAGGCACTTACTTTGCGTCTGCTCCAGGTAAAGCTTTACTAAACACTAACGCAGAGAATCCAAACGTTATACAAGGTGTTCATTTCAAAGTGCGCTATGACATGTCGCCTAACACTTACGCAAATGCGCATGACTAATGTGTCGGAGAAGTTGCCTACTAAACACGGCGTTCGGCCTGAACATGTGAACCTTTCATTCCATAGCAACAGTTGGCGATTTCTGTGGTGTGTTCTACCCAAACCTCTTTTGCATTTATCATTTGTTTGTTCGTTATCGAAAATACCCGAAATTCGTAAGTAGGATCCTTTTATCATCGCTAGCGTAAGACAACTAGACTTTGTCAAAGCTTCTATGCATGTAAACAAAACTGAAAAATGACGTAGCACATTTTAAATTAGCATCCACTATATCGGATTATGCGTAAAGTTCTTCTTAAGAATAAGGAAACATAAACACGTTAGGTTGTCACTGACAGATGGTGGGATTAATGCCAACCTACCAATGAAACAATTGATCGCGAAAGGCAACATTACCAACAGTTGTGGGTCTGGATGTATAGTTGAATAGAAAGCTAGGCAAACGGAATTGCATGTAGTGTGCGGGCAGCCAAAAGCCGTACACTTTAATCATGCAATGATTTAAATGACTAGTAGTTAAACAATCAAGTATTACAAAATAAGATAACTGTAGACATTGCTATTAGTATACTATTTACACCTTTAAATTGCTGAAATGATAATATATAAATAACATATTGTGTTCGTCTTCTTAGCAACTGCTTATCTAACGGGAGGCCCGGATTTGATTCTCTGTACCGGCGTGGGAACTTTCTCCGACGAGGAGACCTCTTCTGGGGTGCACTAACCTCCTTTGTTCCTGGTGGGAGGGTGGCCAATTGAAGGGCTATTTGATCTAGAAGTAGCAACTCCTAGTTGTATTCACCAGCGGGAGGAAATCGGATGCTAATCATATCCCACTCTTCAGAACTGCATGCTACTCATGACACCTTATATGGGCAAGTTGGGGGAGCTTGGGATGTAGGCCTTGTTGTACCACGAAGTTCAGTTCACTTTAGTTTACATTATTAATATATTGTAACAAATTAAAAACTACAACTACTTTTCTGTCACTTCATTTCTCCTATAGAACTCAAATACAAATATACAGTTCCGTTTTATTGGTAACACAATCTAGTGTGACCTTTCATCTCACAGGTGCTCTTTCTTATCGTAACCAAAACACAACACGCTAATACTTTTCGAGATTGACTCACTCAAAACTGTTCCAGCACTTCAAGACTAACTGCTAATAGCTGTCTTCTTCAGCACGAAGAAACTGGCTCCTCCCGCAACTGCGACGCGCTTATATAGCAAGAATGACGTAGCATGGATTTTTTTTTTAGTTTTGTTTTCAAAATTCTACTTTTCTTGAACTTCCAGTGGAAAGCATCGCGAACAATCTATAAATAGTTTGTTCTGCCGCACTCATTGTTATCCTTATTCTGATTGTTCATTGTCGTCGACAACGTATTTAAAGCAGTGGTGTGAGCTAGCTTACACCAAGCCAAATTTGAGGGGCGAGGCCGCCCAAAGGTGTGAGGTAGCTTACACCGAGCCACTTTGAGGCGCGCGGCCACCCAAGGTGTGAGGTAGCTTAAACTTTAACATCTTTGACTGCCACTGCCGACCGGCGTCACAAAATATTAATCTGTTTATGCGTACGTGAGAGTGTGGGTCTCAATGGTGTATATCTGCACCACTTGGTTATACAACTTAGGAGGAAACCTCACGTACTACGACATATGCAGGATACAGTGATCTCGCTATTTGGAACACATTTTGTATCTTACGTTTTTGTCTCTTACCATTTTCTACGAAGATATTTTAGTGTTGTCAAAAAGAAGCTGAAGTTCTTGGGTGTCACTTTCACAAGTTCAGTACATAAACAGCCACCACAGTGTGGTGTCTCATGAACGTAAACAAATAACATGCATGTTTACTATACGAGTGTATACCAAGCAGAAGCGTTAGCGCCCAAAACATTACCGCAGCCTGCAAGCCACCAACCTGTGTACATCCAGAAACCGGTTGAATTCCCTGAACAACCTCAACGCAGCGTTGTCGAGTTACTTCACGTTCTGAGAAAGCTGTAGGAAGTATTCCTTCAATTCTTTAAAGTGATTAATTATTTCGAAACTCCGTGTGATGTCCCATAATTACTTCCGAAGCTACGACAGAAGTAAGATACTCTACGTATCTTATAAGTAACAAACTTATTATCCTCGTACATTCTTTAGGAATTAGGCATCCAATTTGGAACAAAAACCATCTATTTTTCGGAATTGGCTGATGAAAGAATAAAATGTCATTAGACTTTTTTGTTTGTAATGTTTCTATGAAGCACATATTAAAAGCAATGTAATGAGTTCCCTTCCACCCGGTGTAGACCAATTGTGGCTTCTAGGAGGAGGAGCGGATGAAATGAAGGAACTATAGAAGGCTACAGGTCGCAGGTATGACCCGAGGTCACTAGACTCGAAGAGTCCACTTCACTACTGGAAGGCTAGAGAGGGCAATGGACGACCCTTCAAACAAGCACCCCTCCGGTGTACACGGAAATGAAAGCATTAAGAGTTAAAGGGGAATACAAAAATTAAACAATTTAGAAAAAGAATTTGTAAAGGGATTTCATTTTTAATTAAGAGTGCTTGTAAAAGTAAAGGGACTATTAGGTATATCAAAAGCAATATATAATGTATGTTCATGTTAAATGAATAATCAAAACAGAAAGTCTAAAACAGCAGACGGCAGAAATACGAGACCTGCTTTACAAAGAGCAGATGTTTGTTTCACTAATTGCATGCTATTCCAATATGTAGATGTGTGTTGATAAGTTTTCAATTAGATCAGAACATCTGAATAACTTCTATCAGATACTACAAATGTGTGCATTGAGTTTTCTGTATGCTGACTCTTTTAATAACCTTTTTAGGCATTGGAAGGTAAAAGAAATGCTTTTAACGTAGATGATATGGATTAAAAGGAGAGAATTTATTTCATTGAATAATATGATATAACAATATATACTTAGCAATTTTTATTTCCAAATAGAAATGAAGATTATTATCCATGAGACTTATATTTCTTTATGTATGGCGGATAAGTTGAATGCAGTAATATGGAATCTTGAAAAACCAGCTGAAATTTTACAAGCAAGTAAACGGTGAAAAATAGCATATAATAGATCTCCTCGTTTGTTCAAGGTAAGAAACATACGAATTAATTATAGTGATTATTCTACTCAAACGTGACTTGGTTGAAATCAACCAATTATGTGCATAACATTTCCTCTGAATTTTAAATATCACCTCTGTTTTCTTTAGATTATGATCAGGTTAAAGAATCTAGCTGCACTGTTCTACAGATGCTCAACAGCTTATGTAGTTTGTCACAACAGAGCCGCTAGATGCGAATATAAAAATGGCTGACTCTCATTCGGTGAAGCATCTAATGCTGAAGTATATAAAATAATTCGGAACACAGAACACAACAGGAAATATGTGTGGAATCAGTTTGACAAATTTTGTGTTGAACAAAATTGTGAATTAACAGCAGAAACTGTAACTACTGACATTGACAAAGATTTGAGCATCAATAAGACTATCTTGCAGGCGTGCCAATCGACACTATGTATGCCTTCTTCTATAATTCTACTATAGTTATCTGATTATAACGTGCACATCTGTCATATAATTTTGTTTTACAAGCTAGCCTTAGTTCAGAAGAAAATAATGTTTAAATTCTCATTTGAAGTTTCTAGTTTTGTTTCACTTTTATACATGTTTAAAAACGAATGACTCAAAAACCAATCTAAAGAAAAAAAGAAGTATATTACATATTTAACTTGTGTTTTGGGAATCTACATCTCAGATGAAAAGTGCATCCTCTGAAACATTTCGAAAAACTGAATATAGAGAAAAATAATTTTTAAAAATGTAAAATTTCAAAATCAAAAACATTTTACTGTGTATTTTTAACATAAATTAAGTAAATGCAGAAATTTATAATATAAAGGTCGAAAACATTTTGAATTTACGCTCCCTCTATCCTTAAAGTCATGGAATACAAACGTCAATTTTTGGAGATTTCTACTAAATATTAGTTGTGCATTTCCTTAAAATCTAAGGTGGCTTTTGCTTTTGAACAACTGCACATCGGCATTGATGTCCGCTCGTTTATCATTTGCATAAATTTGAGCTTTTTTTAGGCTAGGTTTTCTTGATAAACATTTAATTCAAAGACATCCACATCCACAAACACACGCATTGCATTCTCATTCATACTTCCAAAGTCTAGAGAGGATAGGAACAATCCTGGTTAAAAAATTGGCCTTCCTCCATCTGAGAATCGAACTCGAAACCTCTAGATTTGGAAGATAGTACGCTAAACACAATACCACGGGGTCATTTGTTATGTATGATGCACAGCAGCCTCTTACCGACATATTGAACATATGAAATACATAAAGCAGAAATAGGTCCATTATAATGGCAGAAAGTATTCCCAGCCATTGATTCTTGCCACGCGTTACAGAATATATATATATAATGTTCTAAAGGTGTGAAATTCGATAATGAACTTTCACCGGAAGTACCTGTTTTGGGGTCCCATGAAAACTCGAAAAGCATTTCTACAAACAGGTCGGTGAATGTAAAAAAAACCGTCGTGTCATCCGTCTATAAAAGTACAGAATGCAGAGGCAGTATTCCTCATGCAGAGAATGTGTGTACATGCGGAGTCAGATCAAGTGCATGTTCAAAACGAGGATGCTTGCCTTCTGCCGACACGGTCATTAACAACAAAGCCTCTTGGACGGCGTTGCTGCTAGGTCGGGCTTTATGTAATTGTGCTGAATGGCAGCTGTGTTTGCAGATGACCGACAAGATGTCTAGATGAAGGTAGCCTAGCAATTTACCTTTTTAAGCACGCTGTAATCCTTCCTTTGTCATGTCGGTATTATTACGTTCTACACTTCTTTAGCTTGCTCAGGAGAAAAGCTAATTTCTTGCCTTTTGCGGATAGAAGATATCTTACAGATAGTAAATGGCAATGGGTAGGATAGAGCAAACGCTTAAGGCCAAAAAACCAAAAAACATTTTTTGTGCGTTTTGTTAACTGGCATCTTATATTCATGTACACAATTTGTCATTCTAGACACAACAGTTTTATTTTTTCTAGCTTGTACACTATTTCAGACTCCTAAATAAAAATATTAGGAAAAATATGTATATGTAACTCAAAAACGAAAAATCGATTAAGCAGAGATAACGCAACAAAAGTTTGCAAACGAGAGCTGCGTGAAACTTCGCTACTACTCGGATAGAGTAGAGTTACGTCGCTCGATTGAAGGCTAGATGCCGTTTCCACTAGCCCACATGGTACTTGCCGGTCCTACTGTCTACTTTCTGTCCATTCATTCACTGCTTTATGCATAGCTCGAGACATTGTTAGAACTGGAGCCCGTAATAGGGACACTGTTGCCGCGGGCATAACTGTACGGTACGATACGTTTAGGAAAATAGTATTCTGCGCATCCTGCAGATTGTCAAGCTTTAGTTGCGCCAGCTCTACCAAACTATATACTTAAGTAGAGCATCTTCCAAGGGTGCGACACTAAGATTTTCAAGAAACTCTCCCCACACCAAGCTACCCTTTCTATACAAAACGTTTTAAAATGTTTAAGTTCCCCAAAAAACCGCTCTAAAATGTCATTATGTTTCAGACATTTCCATAGCAAGTGAAATGTGTGGTTTGAATTGTCCAGTACTTATAATTCTCTGTAGGTCGTCTTCTTAGCACGGTGGTAGCGCTGGTGCTTACCGAGCGGGTAAGCATGATCCTTGGTACCGGCTGGGGATTTTTTTCTGCTGCGAGACCTGGTATATGGTGCACTCAGCCTCGATAGGTCCCTGAGGGGCCAATTGAGGAGCTAATTTATTGAAAAGTAGCAACCCCCGGTTGAGAAGACCGCATAACTGGCCGGGACGTTTCGGTGCGCTGACCACGTCCCACCTCCAATACCGCATCCCACTCGTTACGCCTGTGGTGAGCAGTGGCGAGGGACGCAGCGGTTGGTCCGCTGGACTGTTGTGCCACGGAGGGAGTTACACTTCTCTTTAATTGGAAGTTGCTATTCTGTTTCCCCTGCTGATCATTCGAAGAGCACGAAATTTCAAAGCCATTACATAGCGGCCAGCTCTTAAAATATTGGACTATCACTTAACCCAATTGTATTTCCCCATTCGCATTGTACCTACAAGAAAAGAGTAATAAAACCGCTCTACACATGTTTATCCTGATTAAGTGAAATACACGAGTACGCGTTTTTGAGAAAGACATTGTTGATGAAAAACATGTGAACGTTATGCATGACATTTTGTTCGAAACTAATAGGAATCTGTTCCAAACTCATTAAGTATGAGATGTTTAAGCTTCAAAATATGTCTCGTAATATTTTTGTATAATTTTGTTTATATGTCCATATTTTGGCAAAAACATATTTATATTTTATTTAACTAGGTATAAGATAAGTTAGAAGATATGGCTTAACTTACATAATACACTGACTTGTCGTGTATAAAGGAACGCGAGGTGTTCGTAACAGGTATACGAATAGAGAACAATGATGCCAATAATGACTCAAATAAAAAAAATATAAAAAGACCTTGTCGTCAGCCGCCAAAAGGAAATAAAATCATTTACCCAGTTCAAAACACACACACACACACACACACACACACACATACACACATCTGATCATTAGACCTCCCTTACCACACCACAACCCTGCAATCAAGAATTTATGCAAAGCAAATTTACCTACTGAGCAGCCGAGCGACAGACAAGCAAACGAACCAAGACAGAAGCATGCAAAGACCACAGACCATAGACCACACAGGCTCACAGCGTTGCCTTATTATTCATAATTGGCACCTCAACGTTTAAAACAAATATATAATAACCACTTCAACTTCAAATCTACCTTTCACATAACGTATAGTGGAAATAAAGAGAAATGAAACTACCTGTTTGCTCACTGTGTTTATTGTGAACAGGCATCATGCTTTACACTACAAAAACGGCGTGTGTTTATTGTGTTAAGTTTTACTCAACTCCTGAATCTAGAGATATCCTGGTGTCATCCGTTCTCAAAGAATCCACAATTTTTAATGTGATAAAGACAAAACCCAGTCCGGTTACTTTTCTATCTTTATTGTTTTCTAAAATTTTACCATAAACTTGCAGTTAAAGGGGATGCCATCACACGGACCTTTCTGGATATCCACAAACGCGCCGCCAGATCATTCTCGAAAGCTCCGGAGAAACTCCCTTTTGTACAGCCGCTTCGATTGTTGCTAGTCACGTACACATAAACAGACGTGCGAGACAGTTCATCTTGAACGCCTTTGCCCGCACGCCGGCCAGGTATGTGGTGTGAAGTAGCTTGCCTCGTCCGTCCTTTGTCGTGCGCCGAGTCCGGCGTCACAGTATAATTTGAACAGTTATCCCAATAATGCGAGCGGAGTTACGGGTGCTAATATTTGATTACAAGCAGGTTTTTAGTATTGTAGGGCAGTGTGACGTAGTAAGTGGAGCGGCGATGTTTTTAATTCAGATACTTCTCATCAGAGGGTAAATATCCATAAGTCGATAACGTAAAATTTTCAGTTTTAAAGCACGCTGAGAAAGTAGGTTTAAATGTGAGAGAGACATTAAAATTTGTGGCTACTTTGCTTTGCGTGCACACATCCGTTGCGACGACAAAGCTTCTCCAGTATAAACACTTTAACGTCACCCATATCAGAATTTTAATTCGTTTTCCGCTCCCAACAAAGCACATTTAGAGCGGTGCGAGAGATAAAAAATAGAGGACAAGAAGAGAGGGGGAAGAATTGAACGTTTTAATTGCTTAGCATGAAGTTTATAAACCAGAGAGAGCCAGAGTTCATGAGTCACACAGAAGGCACTGACAGTAACATTTTCATTTGATGCAACGAATAAATGGAACGGAATAATGGAATTTGTTGCAAACGCGTAACCTACTTTTCTTATGTCACCCTGATACGGACGTTAATTCTGTAACAATAAATTAACGTGATGGTTAGCAACAAGGGAGTTGACTACCAACTGTTTAGAGCTGCCGGACCTGTTCGTTTAACGATGAGAGCACATAAATTTAAATGCTGAAATTTTCTAAATACGTGATTCCATTATAACAAGTGTTTGATTAAATACTTTATACATCCTGCCTTTATAAACAGGTTATTACCGTACATAAATGTTGCATAATGCCACCCTTGCCAATAATAGCAATGAGTATTTTCTATAGCTACCAATCAATATCATAGCTTGCAGTGGTGGGCAAAAGCAGATTCATGAATCACAACGGTAAACACCCCCTTCCTTAGTTGATTTCAGCAATCCTCAGGTCACTTCCAGTCGTTTCGCGACCGGTATCAGTGGAGGAATTATACGTTTATCAACGTCGTCTACCTCATTTGTGACAAAATATTACATGGTTTTCTTCAAACAAGTATTGTATGACTATTTGAAATGTTTAGTTCTTCCGGGCTTTTAGGCCGGTGTCTAGAAGGCATGGTAGATACCAACGTTTCGCCAAGTACTGTGCTTGGCATCATCAGGGTAACACGATCCTCTGCCTGCACTGGTCAGAGTTTGAATGTGGAAGCAGAGAAGTAGTGGAAGTTTTGACCGTTCCAGGAGTGAGTACGAGTTGCCTGGGTTAACCCAGGCGGATGGTAAGGTGGCCACGGTACCTATCCGTTTAATTACGGATTTACCCGTGAGGTGGTATAGGTTTGTCAAGCTTTTACAAGCTTTGGTGTTTTTGTACGTCTGATGGTGCAGGTTGGGTTTCTGTATTGTCACTGGCGGCGGGTATTACCTGTGGACCGGCTGTAACAGCAGTATCCCTTGGTGCCAGAGCTGCCTCAGTGGACTGCGCTGCCGGCGCCTTGGGTGGCTGTTGAGGAGCTGTTTTCACTCTCTCCGCGGCTTGACGCTTGCTCTTGTTTTTCCTTCGCCGCTTAGGTTTAGGACCACATTCAAACTCTGGCCAGTGCAGACGGAGGATCGTGTTACCCTGATGATGCCAAGCGCAGTACTTGGCGAAACGTTGGTATCTACCATGCCTTCTAGACCACGGCCTACAAGCCCGGAAGAACTAAACATTTCGAATAGTTAAGACACCGGCCGTGAAAGCCTAAATACAAGTATTGTAGGCTTTATTGTGGATATCATCGTACAACGAAAACACTAATTCTGTCTGTTCTACGTTTTTATATGTCTTGTATGCATTATTATATTATGCATTATTATATTTCTTTGTTATGATTCCAGATTTAGAGCATGTCAAGGTTCTATAAGGCTTACATCTAAACATACCATGCCATGTGACAACTCTCTTAATCAACAAGTCAAATTATGAAATACTTATTTCAAATGCATAAAATCATTGGTACTGTGCCAGAGAATAAACTATGTAGTTATATTTCCATTCTTGATGACTTAAAATTTAGTTTACTTCACATAGATTCCAGTGAGTGAGTGGGGTTTAAGGGCCCGTCAGCTAGGTCATTTGGGCCCGAACATAAATTCCATGATTTTAGGAATCTTGAGAATGACATTTCAGTGTTTGTTAAGCCCTTTACTGTAAATGAAGTCAAGGGAGGAATTGTGGGTATGTGGAAAGCTAATTTGGCATTTGAAATCATTGCTCAAAGTTATCTTAGTAATCTAAAATGAGACCACTGCATGCGCGAAAAGGTAAACAGATGCGCACACTTTCTCCTTATACAGTAGAATCCGCTATTCCGAATTAATTGGGAGTGTGGTTTGTTCGGATTCTCCGAAAAATGAAATAAAATGTATATAAATTCAGCAGTAGGATTAGCAGCTACAAGGTAACGTAGCATAGCGATGCGAGGAAGTGACAACGTTGTGATTATCATGCGCAGCATAATGACAATGTATTCAACATGACGACAATGTATTCTGACCTGTAGGAATAGCCAATCACATGCGATACTGGCGTTGTTTACGAAGTTCAATTTGTTTCACTATTGTTAACAGTAATTCTAAATCAGAAAAGTCCAACTCTCTGATTATCCGGAATTTCGGGTTTGCGGGGTTCGGATTAGCAGGATCCTACTGTACTCTACTGTAGAACAGATCTGGGCAACTGGTGCTCAGAAAGCGCAGATTTCTCACGACCTAGACTGATAGCTGTGTATTTATCAGGTTAAAAATCACGGTTGCTCAAGGTATTGCGCGAGTCGCCCAGGCCTTCAGTAGAATGGCTTCTGAAACTGCGGGGATGGCATAAAAGGAAGCAAATATAAGTCATGGAGCGGTATTCTACGAAACGCGTCCATAAAGTAAGTTACCCACTCGTCCCACATCTAGCAAAGCCGTATATTGCGTAAAGCTACAGTGTTTACATGTTTGAGTAATGATGAAACATTACACGTGTGCTAGCAGAACATCCTGAAGTTTCCACGGGAGCGTCGTTGTAGTGGTTGACGATGGAGATTTTTTCCCAACTCCCGTTGAGTATGAAGTGAAGTCTGTGATAAAGTTTTGGAATTAACAAGCGGCATGGGATGTTTAGTGCTGGTGTTGTCTTGCTGCACGATAACGCTCGGCTACATACAACTCAAGGACAACAGATCTCCTGCAGAGGTTTGGCTGAGAATCGTTTAATCATCCATCACTGGCTTCCAGTGATTTCCATCTTTTCCTACAACTCCTGTCACCTCCTGTCCTGTCAGTGTCAGCATTTTCAGAATGACAGTGAGACAGAGATGGTCCTCACACAGTGGTTCCAATCCCGGCGGTAGACTGCTACGATACAGAGAAGAAAAATGTGGCCCCACGGTATGACAAGTGTCTAGATTTCATTGGTGAACATGTTGAAACACTTTCTGAATCTGGTCCAATAAATCTATGGTATTTTGTTTCTGTGAACGGTCCCAGAGAAACATACTTTATGGAGGCGCCTTGTATGCGCATTCCTATCACTTGTCCTCTTAAACACACACACCCACACACACGCACGCACACACACACACATGCACTAGCACTGTAAGAGCATGAGCGATCACCGTTCTGTGTGTGCCAGGTTCCCAGGCCTGCACCAGCAAGAAGCTTGGTTCTTATCCGGATTACGTGGACCTCAATACACCGTGAAATCTCAAATCGGAACTTTCTTTAGCTAAGGTAAACAGTAGAGAAAGTAATAAGCAAATATTCGAATGTTATTGAGAAAATATTTTGGGTACACCTGCGATCTCCCACGTAAGACCCTCTGTACCGTCTTATCGCTTGTTACGGAGGAACTTAGTTAAGAGCAAGATCACCGCGCTCATGTAAAGCAGGCTAAAATACCTTGTACGAAATTCAGAATTTTAATAACGTGGTACCAACAACACTGA
Organism: Tenodera sinensis; assembly: GCA_030765045.1. Taxonomy (NCBI): domain Eukaryota; kingdom Metazoa; phylum Arthropoda; class Insecta; order Mantodea; family Mantidae; genus Tenodera; species Tenodera sinensis. Next base: position 80,597,203 of record CM060969.1, on the reverse strand, counting down.
ACAAAAATACCTGTCCGGTGGGGGAAATATTTGAATATTTAAATGGCGAGGAGAGGAATTCCCGCAGCTTGCCTAGAGAGCAAAGTTTGAGGAGCAACTGGAAGTTTTGTGGTGCAGGGGGCGCGCGAAGCGTGACGTCGTGACAGTGTAAACTCTACGAGGCTAATTCTCCACGGCCCGACAGTGTTTTGTTTGCCTTCTCCGCTTTGTACCAAGATCCGAGTACGGCTAGCTCCAAACCTTCCTTTCCTTCAACATGTCATTTAAAATGCATCATCGTAAGAGATTTCGGTAAAGGAGCTCTTTGACTTTCCTATCCATATTCATAGAGACGTGGAGTGCAATTACCTGTGGCTCATAAGGAAGTAAGATACGAATGGTTCATATTGATGCCATTAGGAATCTTCAATGAAGAACAAGTTCTCCTGTCTAGCAAAAGGTTCCATCTTTTACATCTTATTCCAAATAGTCTACTTTTGCGTTGGACTAGTGGTGTCACATAAAAGTATTGTGCACGAACGCTCTTAATTCTTCCTCTGATTCTCCTCTTATCCCTCTTCATCTTGTCGACAAGTCCAACTGCCTCTTTCTCCAACGTATTTCCCCCATCAATCATGTTTATTGGTCTTTCCTAAGTTGTGTCTTCTTTCGTTTTATATGGGATCCATTTGGCAAGTGTTCCGAACATTTTAAAGTTCACTAACCGGCAGCCGAGCCTCTGTAACCCAGCGGCTTTCCGAGAGTGACCGGATCTGTAATATTTGCTGTGCCCACATAATTATTGTCCCTCAACTTGTAAGCACTGTTGAAATTTACGTCTGAGATGTCTAATGTCTGCACGGTTCGTCTTCAGAAATACAACAAAATTTCGCTGTATAAAATAGCTCATTAAGCTCGTGAATTAAGGCATTTTTAAGCTATTGACGATAGAATACGTGAATATGGATGGAATATAGCCAGTTTGCTTCCCGATCTCACCCCTCGTCACTTTAATGTCTGAAAATGAAAGGAGCATTTGCCATGTGAATGCAAAATATATGTCAGGATCTCTACAGATATCAATATCAAGATATATAAGAAGTATTATTGTGCTACTCTAATAGCTAACGTGCCCTTTACCTTTGATAACCATTGTTTTATCTCGCGAGTCGCTTATGTTTGACATTGCGCTAGTGAGCGTGTCACTTCAGTCAATGAAATCAAAGACATCACAAATGACAGATATCTGTTAACTCCAGGTGGAGTAAAACACTTCGTTGCAATATTTTCCCTGTTTTCTCTCTCAGTTTGTTAGATTTCTGTTGACATATGCTGTTTTAGTAGCGTTTTACTGTATTTTTTAAAAATATGTGGAGGCCTTTCTGGATAACAGCAGTGTCAGTGGAACTAGTTTTCCTCGGAATGATAACTGTAATGCTAAAGCCACTACTTCAAGAATCTCTAGTGGGGCAGCAAGCCTAGGTGATGAAGAAGAAAAAGGAAGCCCAGAAGATATTGCGTAACGTGTTTCAGTAAATGCAAACTCACATAAATAAAGAGGCCTCTCATTGAAGCTGCTGAAGCAGTAGGCTTCAAGTCAAGTTGCGTGGAGACTTCCTATAACGCCAAAAAAGAGAAGCAGAAAACCAAAGTTAGTGAAGATTGATACTTTCATCTGTTCCATAGTCTGTAGTCCTCTTCACCCTGGGGCTTGTACCATCCCATGGGGGGGGGGGGGACCGGAAACCAGTAAGCCTGCCTTTTAATACGGGTAACGAGATTTCCATAGCCCATTTGTTCCCCTGCCGTGCTGCTGCCGGAGACGCTCACCGACCTTCAAAGAAACATAGCAGGATGAATGATTAATGTAACTAAATGGAGGAACAGGAAATTAGGAGGATATGGAAATCCTTCCCAGCAATAGTCTGGTGACCAGGGGAAACTTCAAAAAACTGAGTCAGGAAGGTCGGCCTCGAGGTTTGAACCCGCGACCTCCCAAATGCTGGCCACAGACGTTACTGTCTGAACCACCCCGTTCGATGCAATTTTCCTTAAAAATGAGATTCGCTTAGATATTTGTTGCTAAAGTTACGGTTCCATTTCTGCATGTTAAGATGTGCGTGATTATGGAATCAACAAGTATTGTGGCATGCAGATATCAGTACTTGAGTAGGTTAAAGTACTTCAGGCAAGAAGGGCACCATATAATTTATTCATATGAGTCTTGGTACGATACTCATGGGGTAAGAAAACATTGGAACAGTTGCTCTTCGTACCTTTCAGCCCTTGTGTTCCGTGGAAAAAAGAACAATGCTATTGCATGCAGGTGGTAGTCAGGGTTGGATTGAGAGCTGCTTATATCTGTCATTCAGAAATATTCGGCAATCCTCGGCTGATTCACATCACAAGAGGAATGCTGAAATACCTGAAGCTTGGTTCAGGGATAGAATTTTGCAAAATATGCCTAAGTGTGATATAGGCCTACATAGATATTGCTAGTTATCATTCCCGGCTACAGATCAAAATTTCCACATGTCCAGTAAATAAGAAGAAAGGGTGAGATGCATTTAGAAGTACCTAGCCCGGTTCCTATAAAAGCCGTTCTTTTGGGGAAAATTCGGTAAGGCAATATAAAGAATGTATATGTAATAGACGAATCAGAAAATATCACGGTAATGAAGTTCTCCGGCTTACGCAACATCACTGTTGTCTCATCCTATTGAACTACTGTGGCCACGCCTTAAATATGCTGCAAGAAAGCAGAATGCGACAGCGTTTGTAAAGTGTTGACAGAATCTGTAAGGAACATAGATCTCAGTGTGTGGAAAGATATGTGTAAACAGGAGCGAAAATATCAACTGTGGGATGTTTCACACGATGATGCTTCATTGTTATACACGAAGGAAGGCAACGAGATGGCAGAAGTAGCGTAAGTGGAATTTGTTGTATGATATTATTTCAGTTATGAGGTAGTCTATTGCTTCCAATAAAAAGACCTGCCAATGTTATTATTAACAAGCCAGATGGCTCTGTGGTAACGTGCGGGGTTCGCATTCGGAAGGTCCCCAATTCAAATCCCGTAGGCCAACCAATCTGACTGCGTCTTGTTCGTGATTTCCCTCAGTGGCCAAGGTAAATTCCGGATTAGATATTTAATACCATGACCCAAAGTCTCACCTTAAATCTAAAACAATACCATATATGAAAAATAGATGGTAATAATGGATGGTGTGTCATCCACAGAAAATACGAGGGCGAATCAAAAAGTAAGTTGCACTGTCAAGTTATGGCGATTTATTAAACCACATACACATAGGTAAAACAGCTATGGCAACATACAATGTAAGTTCACTTTTCCACATAGTCCCCAAGAGACTGTAAACATTTATTGGATCGGGAATCCAACTTTTCGATTCCGGATGTGTAGAGATACCTCCAGTACTGTGTAACCACCTGCTGGATACAGCTGCTTGCACCCCCTCGTCGTTTCGGAATTGTCGTCCACCAAGATCATTTATCACCTTACTAAGCACATAGTAATCGCATGGCGCTAAGTCTGAACTGTATGGGGGATGTTGTCTTACCTCCCACTTAAATCGCTGTAGCAGTTCTGATGTTTGGTGGGCCGTGTGAGGTATTGGGGTGAACCATTCGATGTCCACAATAAAGAGCTGTGATTTCACAATGAATGCCCATGTAACTGAGCTGTTTAGTCCACAGAAATCTGATTGTTGCACTCACCTCCAATTTGGAGTGAATATCCAGCTAGCATGCCATTGAGCCAGGCCTGCTCTGCTCACACAACTCAACGGGATACATCACCCTACCTATCGGATGTGTCAGTAGTTACTGTAGCTTGCTACACATTGGCCACCGTCACGAAACACAGCGTGCTCTTGTGGCAAGCAAGTACAACTTACTTTTTGATTCACCCTCGTATAAGCAGACAGGTTGTATGGCATCCTAATGCCATCAGAGAGGCAGAGATACTGTTGCCCTGCACTGCTCCCTCTATGGACTCGTGACGAAGCAGGATTGTATGCATAGAAATGATACCTTGAAGGCTCTCAGTCCGCTACTCATCGTTCTACGAAAATCTTCTAACAGATCTATCGCAATATGACTATGTAGTTAAAGCGACGTAAAAAAACAGAGAGGAAAAAGTTATTATTCACCTTGGTCTTCTAAGAAGTAAATGTCCATGCATGGAGTGCAAACGCTTACCTGAAGAAAACGTGACACGTGACCTTCATCTTCTCACCTGACTTTGATGCGTCGCATGTTAATCATTAGCATAGCACAATAACATACTTTTCACAAAATTTAGAACAGATAAAATAATACACTGCTTTCTTCTAAGAAGCTATGAACGCAAACTTTCAAAAAGCCACATTTCATTTCTTGTGCGGGTTATATAGCCACATTTTCCCACAAAATCTTTATCTGTCTCATTCTCTCCCTTACTTAATTTTTCTAACAAAGAATGCTATGTTGCTGAATGTGTCCTGTTTCCACTCCACAGTGCGTCTAAGCGTTAAAGGCTACAGTAAATACAACATAAAATGTACTCAAGTTCTCTGCGGCAAGTTGCAATGTAGGCGTAAGACCTATGATTCTCAACTAGCTGCAAGCTCACTGACATCATCCAACTGCAACCCTTTACAAGCCCAGGGTGATTAGTAAAGATAAAACAATTCCTTCGTAATCAAGACATCAAGGTAACGTCAACACGCACTATACAAGTATTACGTCTTTGGGAGAGGGTTCTCTTTATTGTCTTGCACACCTAGAACCTGCTCTTGTTGACCTCTGACCGGGTGCAAAGTTCAGAGTCAGCTACAGTGTATGGTTTATGTGTAGCCAACCTCGCGTCCATTGAAGGAACTCTTTCATCTTTAGTCATTAGAGAAGAATAGGAGATTCATTCACTTGTTCGTTTATTTCAAGGGGTGCATTTGTTTCTAAAAACTAAGCCCCAGCGCAACAGTCCATAAAGGGCCAAGGCTTGCCGCCCAGCCGCTGCATCGCCTACCTCTGTCCACTACAGGCGCCATGCGTGGGGTGCAGTACTGGAGGGTGAGACATGGTCAGCGCCCCGAGACCTCCCAGTCAGGCCTTCACAACCTGGAGTAGCTACTTCGCTTCCAAATTTTAAGGAGGCGTGCACAGAGGTATACTTTAGACTGACGAATGGATGATTGCTGCATAGTGGTTTATGGTCGGGTTCGCTTTTGTATTTATAAGACATGGGAGTATCAGGTTTGTGGCTTTCCTGCTTCCGTGCAGTAAACATTGGGAACAGCACGTGATTAAGTACAGTACTTACTCACATTATCACCAGTGTCTTGTTTATATCAAGGAAGAACCCAGAGATGTTAACCCCACCATCAATTTGTATAACATCACTCGCGCAGGTCCTACAAGATCATTCGTCACGTCTAAATATACCTCTGTATTTTAATTATCACATTCAAACTACCAACTAACGGAACTTATAAACGTATCAGCGTATATCTGTCAATACGCATGTCCAACTAAATCATGTTTTCTCACAAACATTTCTTCAGAACTATTTCAATTCAAAGTTCTCCACACCAGGCAACCTTTTATTAATTTGTTTCAAAGACTATCTCTCAAAGGTACATTAAAGAAAAGTACCACCTATATATATATTAAAATAATGCCCCTAGTTTGAGAAAAAATGCATTATCGTTAGTTTTTTTATAATAAATTGGGATTAATATACAAAATGTGATATAGATCTTCAAAATTATGTTACTTGAACATTTGATGTGAATTGAACAGCTTTTATTGGAACAATGAATTTGCACAGTTAAATAGTATTTAAATAACTTAAGGTAGAATTTTGAAACTTGACAAAAATATTACTGTTGTCTTTGGTGATAATTGATATAAAGTTCAGTACTATGTTACACAATGTATATTTTACAAATAAGAGATCAAATTTAGCGTGAACCTGAGATAGGAAACCAGAGATTGGAAACGCTTCTATAACATATTATACGCAAAACAGTTCGTTTTGTAGATTTAATCATTTAAATATAAATATTGTAACAAATGAAGAAAACACCAGTTACTGCTATTCACACTTTATTGCCTTTTAGTCAGTTAGCGTAGTGCTAACGTTACACTTAGATTACTTTTGTACAAGCTCAGAGCAACAGAACAACTGCCGAATCACAAATAAGAACTGTCAGATTAGACTCGCACTGAACTGCTCGTCGACATGATTCCTGAACGCTTCGAATACGTCTTTTTCCCCTGCTGCCCGGTGCTTGGCAGCGACTTATATAGGTCCTTAGACAGAGGGAAAGTTCTGGAGGTAGAATATTCGGGAGTGCCTGTGGCGGAACGGTCCAGAAAGCGCACCGCCATGTAATAGCTATTGTCTCGTACGCTCCTATTGTTGTCGGCGGCCTGTGGTGGAACGGTCCAGAAACCGCACCGCCATGTAATAGCTATTGTCTCGTACGCTCCTATTGTTGTCGGCAATTAGATGCGGCGGGCGCGGTGACAATATTAATAGTTTTGGTGGCTTATTTATCAGCGTTCCCCGATTTCCATGCAGACATAACAACATTTGAATTAAACCATGCTTCGCAATATCAATTTAAGAGCCTGGGGTGAGTTTTCCAAGCTAATATTGTTGTGAAGAGGTTCTCTCTTCATTCTCTAAACGTATACAGTAAACAACAGTTTCTGCATAACCCATAGAATACATCGAGTGGGTATTAAATAAAGCAAACGAGCTGGTCATTATCTACTTTTCAGAGATTTCCGGATTAAAGCATACGCAGACATTAGGAACATAAGCAGGGGCTCCATCATATTGAAACTACACGCGCTGGGGCACATAAGAGGGAGATTTTCGACTAACACTCGATAATATTTCTCTCAACGACGCACTACGCTGTCCCAGTGAAAAAGCTGAAAACAGCTGTGGCCTCATAAGAAGTCATTTACTGCGTTCAATAGTAAGTATTGCGTTGATAGCATGGGTTCCTACACACGATAGCTCATACTGTTAAGCCTCATTCACAATGAAAATTAAGTGCATACCAGCCCAAGCGCATGTTATTTAGTGCAAGCATTTACATAAGGTGACACAACACGCTACGTAACGTAGGAGTTTGTTACTGCGAGAAAGAATTCTGTATTTCTTTCACCAGGAATTGCTAGTTTCTGAACAGCTCGTACACAACTGTGATTCGTGAGCATGAGAAAATAATTCATAGCAATTTTCCTCTACACGTAAATGTATAGAATTAACCAAGAATATCTCGGAAATGATTGACGCCATAAAAATGTTGTTTAACATAAACTGCTTTAATAAGACCAACATATTGAGCGGTTTACCACTTCTGCAGAATGTCCCAAAATTAGACCGACAAAGTTTGGGAGCTGATAGGTAACATTATTTTAAACAGTTTTTGTTAAGGAAAGTTTTTTGCTGCGGTGCTTCGTTTAAGCGCTAGAGGAGTTAATGTCATGGATTACTGCCTCCCATCCAGTCGAAGTATTTACGGTAAAATCAAAGTAGATGTTGGAACGCACGCCCTTTGCGATTAACACAAAGAGTGCATCGACGTGCTCTATTCTGCCGTACTGTCGCAAAGAAACCAGCTATTTCTCTGGTTTAAAAGTTTGTCGCTCTAATTTCTGAGTGGCAAAGCTGTGATTGACTGTAAACAATTAGATATTTGTACTTTGTTTGTGTTCTGTGTTTGTTTCTTGGATTAAAGATTGTGTGCCTTACTAAGGTAAATCCAATACTAATTTGTATTGTTGATTTTGCTGTAAATATTTAAACTGGGTGGGAGGCATGACATTAACTCGTCTAGCACTTTAACGAAGCACTGCAGTAAAAAAACTTGCCATAACAAAAAGTGTTTAAATAATGTTACCTATCTGCTCCCAAAGTTTGTCGGTCTAATTTTGGGACATTCTGTATAAAATTCGATTGAAAATGATGACTTCACAGATTATTCCCAAAATTTTCAAGACGTTTTATTTTTGTAAAGTAAATGTTTTAAATATATGGTATTTTAATCAAAATTGTAAGGCCATTGTTGAAAAAAATCGAAAAATTGTTCTATGCAAAAGTTAGATTGTGGGTGGGGATGTATTTTGGAAATCTTTGTGTAATCTTCGAAAGATTCTGAACTTAAACACCAAGTTTGGTAGTTAGTGATTTTTTTCCGTTTTTAAGCTATATCGTTCCAGAAAAGGTTAATGGAGCCTCAGAAAAGTGTTTTTAATTAAATCTAGGTGACGAAATATAAGATGCAATACAAAAACTTCTCTACTTATGTAAGTACATAGTTGAGAAATAAAAAATAATTTCATGTTTCACAGTAAGAACATTCTATGAATAGCAGGATTGTGGTAATTCTTGGAAGGTTATACTAAACTGGGCCTCTCACATCACTACCTACCTCTTGAACGCTAATTGAGGGCTTCTAGGATATGCTCAAATTACGGATAGTTCGTGGAACTATATATACCGTAGGCGTCTGACATGAAATCGTCTGAGAGATGTTCTGCTCTCTGCAGGATGTTGTTATAAATAGATCTACTAGTATATTTATCAACGAGAATGTGGCTGTAGCGATTCCAGCATTTACTGAGATAGATTACGGCCAGAGTTGCAACATTTAAACAAGACTTACGCCTTTTAAAAAGCATACAATTTTGTGACCAATTTTGCAATTCGTAGCATCACTTGCCCGTAATAATTGTACAAGTCTTGGAAACAGAATGGATGTCTTCTATCCAAAATATGCTACCTAAAACAATAAAACAGTCTTTGAGCTTCCGTACTTCCCCATTTCCTCATCCATAAAGAAATACAACTTTACCTTTTCTGCAAACAAACTCTTTCACGAAGCTATCATGGCCAACGTGCCGATATGACATTACATTTTCCAACTTACTCACATTATTCCCGGTAAAGCACACAAGGAGATCTCAATTTACTCTAAGATAACATACCTTATTGGCGACTTACAACGTGAAGGTACTTAAGTCCTGGACCTCTAGTTTAACCAACTATGAGGCCAATTAATGTGATTAATGTTTTTTCACACAAGAGCCGTGTGTAGGACATAGTTGGAAAGCGTAGAGTGAGACTGAAAAATTAAGTAAATTGAGTGTGGTTTACCGGGAATAATGCGAGTGAGTTGGAGAATTTAATGTCATATCGGCATGTTGGCCACGCCAGCTTAATGGTTAGAGTAGCCGGACGGTAACGGGTAGATCCGTGGTTCAAATCCCGGTCATGGCATTCAATTTTTCAGTCTCAATCTACCCTTTCCAAATATGTCCCACACAAGGCTCTTGTGTGAAAAAACATTACATTAAACTCGTTCACATTCGCCATTAAGCGCTTAAAACACTACCTATCGCTTAAAGCCCATTGTTTTTTTCTAATCCCGCTCTACCTATAAAAAATCTCATTACTAAAGGCCGGAGGAATGTGCGCTCGCATGCGATACAGGTTAGCTCTACGCAGAGTATGAATGACTCTAGAAGTACAGCGCGACCCTCAAATGTGCATACAAGTGCTACTGGAAGCAAGAGTCGAAAACAGCGTAACGTAGTACTCTGCGAACTAGTGAAGCATTGCCTTTAGCAAGTGTATGCAGTGTATGCAAGGTCAAGGTGTAATATAATGTTGTTTTGTTTCTTCTCGCAGTAACCTGCAGTCGTGCAGTGATGGTGTTCTTTAGTGTTCATATGATGCTTGTAGGTTGTGCTGTAGTAAGGCGGTTTTCATGGTCAGGTTGTACCTACCTGCAGTTGTTTACATGCGCCAGCGATAACAGTAAAGTCCATGTGCAGTATACAAATAGAAAAACGCACACACCTCCGGTCTTTACTTGTTACATAAAAGTCGGTATATGGGTGTGTGTTTGTGTATGTGCGTGTATTCCTTACAGGTTTCTACACCGTTGCACCGATTTTAACAAAGCAGATAAGTTTGACACAAGGCCAAAATTATTGTCTTGCTTAGAATTCTAAATTCACGTCATTTCACACAGTACATACTTTAGACTTGTGTAATGCCTGTAAAACCTTGCAGAACCAGCGATATTTCGTCAGTGGTAATCGTGGATCGTGGCAGCCGAACATTACCAACATAACTATAATTTTACATTTTCACAATCTCAAAAAATAACAAGGTTACAACGAGTTCATGTAGTATTCGTTGATGAAACCGATCATGGAGTAATAACTGTCAAATTTGGTCTTTCTTTTGTTTTGACTCTTTTGTGTTTTCCTAGCAGTTATGTGTATGTAGGTTATTGAGAATGAACAGGGTTACATGGACATTACTTAAACTGCTATTCTTTCTTCCCATTGAGATTTTATCTATAAATAGCTATGATGCAGCAAATTTCGACAATATGCAGATCACTCGTCTCAATCAACGAGATTCCATCATTATATACTGTAGTATTTGTGGTTATTCAAACTGCTTTTGCATCTGTTTTGTTTGTATTTTATTTATATATTATCTTTTTTGTATTTATATAATTGTGAGACTTTTAGTTAACTCTTTGTCTTGTGCAATATTTTTGCACGTCTTCTACATTGATCATCACCATTATTATCATTATTATTAAGTATTATTATTATTATTATTATTATTATTATTATTATTATTATTATTATTATTATTATTATTATTATTATTATTATTATTATTATTATTATTATTATTATTATTATTATTATTATTATTATTATTATTATTATTATTATTATTATTATTATTATTATTATTATTATTATAATTACTATTACAATTACTATTACTAGTACTGCTGCTGCTCCTGGGAGGGAGAGAGGTAGGGAGGAAGGAAGGGAAGGAAGGAGGGAAGGAGGGAGCGAGGAAGGAAGGAAAGAAGGAAATGAGAGGAAGGAGGGGCAAAAGGAAGGAGGGAGGGAGGACGGGAGGGCAAAACGGAGGGCCATTCCGCTCATCACTAAGACAACCCAGATCTCTTTTGAATTCGCTGTACCAATTATAAATTATTGCCCTGGATAAAGCTTCTCCAAATGCATTTTGAAGGCGGTATTTGCATTGCTTAGGTTATGAAGACTATTCGTCCTGTCCTGTGCCAGTACAGCCCTTTGAGTGTATCCTTGGGATACCGCCCGGCCGCTGGCTCCCCCACCGCTTACCACTACAGGCGTCATGAACAGGCTGTAGTGGTGGAGAGTGGGACGTGGTCAGCGCCCGAAACCTCCCGGCCAGTATATGCCAGTATATGCAGCAGGCGCGGCTCCTCAGGGTAGGCAGGGTAGGCATTGCCTACCCTATCGTAATACATCAACAAATAATGTTTAACTATGATTCTGCATTTTATAATTTGAACCGTCATTTTCCCCTAAATTGCAGTTCAAGAAAAGTTTTCTCGGTTATAATGACCACCGCATGGTCAAATCCTTTAATCTCAATTCCGGTTCATCAAAACGGCGCTGCGTGTTTGAAACGCGCGGCAGAAATGATACGCATGGAACCTGGGTAGTGGAGAGCAGGCTAGCTTAACCTCTGCCTGCCCGGCCCCATTTCCTCAGTACGAGGCCCTTGAACAGGGATAAGGAAACATTCGGTCTGTATATGCACTCCGAGCATGCGTAGACGCGTCTGCCAGCAGTCCGAACACTTGCCTGCCCAAATCCGAATTTATGCGACATTTTCCGAACAGCCATACTCTACGAGCGAAGATCTCAGAGATCTGAATCTATCGTTATCTCTGTGTAATACCAGTATGACCGACTTAATTAGTGAACTATTACAAATTTCGCTTTCGCGGTGCACTGACAATGAAAAGAGGAGTGTTTTAGCTATTTAACACAAAGCTGCAGTCAGACAATTTTTCAATTTCTTAATCTATTTTAGTCATGGGCGTCGTGAAACGGAGGCAAGGGGGGCCACGGCCCCCCTTGGAAGTTGGTGAACTTAATGTGCAGTCAGTTACTGACTTTTAAACTATTATTTTAATTTTGATGTAAAGAACAATTTTTGTTTAGCACAAATTAATACGGTTATCTGCAACAAATACTATAAATTTTGACAGTAAAATAATGATTTAATATTATATGATTGCAAATTTCCAACATGTGGCCCCTCCCCCATGGAAAAAAGTCTGCCGACACTCGTGATTTTAGTTCTGGCGGTAATTCGTCCGTAAAGTCACACTCATTCACTCTGCTCTTATTAAACAACCAAACAATATATTGTTTGCGTTATCCGCAATGACTTCGCCCCCTATATTTCGGATAAACGGGGTTTATTATTATTATTATTATTATTATTATTATTATTATTATTATTATTATTATTATTATTATTATTATTATTATTATTATTATTATTATTATTATTATTATTATTATTATTATTATTATTATTATTATTATTATTGTTGTTGTTGTTGTTGTTGTTGTTGTTGTTTGTTGTTACTGTTACGCTTTGCCTACCCTAAAATTTTGACTGCGAGCCGCCACTGATATGCAGTTGATCATACAGAGGAACCAAGATGAGTGATCAGCCTGATGCCTGGTGTGCGAACGAGGAAGTGGATGATATAAAATGCTGGCGAAAGATGATAGAAAAGGTGATGACGGAGCAATTGGTGGAATGATGGCAGGGAAACCGGAGAACCCGGAGAAAACCCGCCCCTGCGCCGGTCTGTATCCAACATACATCCCACATGCGGACGCCTGGAATCGAATCCGGATCGCTTTTGTATGGTGCACGGCGTGGCATGTAGACTGTTTAAAATCAGAAAAAAGAAAATAATGTCTTGAAAATGTTCTCTAGTCAAATTTGGAATTTGTTGAAGATTTAGAAGTTATTGTCGTAAATATTTACGACCATAAATTGTACATTGATTAGGGTGCTGGTTAATAAACCCAACTAAAAGGTAGAAATTGAAAGCATAATGGTTTTTAAATAATTTTGTCTTGACTTTTGGGTGAACGCAAACAACTTTAAATTACGATAATAAACAAACTATTCGAACAAATTCGAGAGAGTAACTATCGAACATCAATAAATTATATTTGTTTTTAGATACATGGAATTCCAAAGATTTCGGTGTCACCCTGTGCTTCTTTATAGCAAAATGAATAAAAGATACCTAACGAAAATTAAACAGCCTTTAAAGCATGTTTAGCAGTAAAACATAAGAGAAACACGTTTTAAATAACATGTATGGTGAATCTGAATTAAGGGGAGATGTAAATTTGTGCTATTAAGTTAAACATATAAAAGAGGTGGCAAACCTTAAAATCCCCGTATTTCTGATGGCAAGGAATAATGAAACTTAATACCGTGCAAATTACACAGGGTATAGTTTCAGGCAGAGTGGATTTATTCCAACTCATTTTTAATGCTCTTTGCCCACGTTCACATCAGTATAATGAAAAGAATAGCAAGCTCCCTACCGCAACGTGAACACTGCTGGTTTATTAAAGGGCGTAATTTCCTGTTTCGTCCCTTTTCAAAACAGCTGAAGCTCGCCAAAAGTGGGATACGTAATTATTTAGGTAATATGTAAATGATACAACGTTATTCTCTGCCACTAAATCTGTTTTTCCTGCCTTTTCTTCCCACTGTCCGGTACTTTCCGCTCCGTGGACACAAATAAGCTCTGGTATTCATACAGTTGTAGCGCGGGGATTTGGACCTCTACGAGTATGTTGGGGGGGGGGGGGAGGCCCACCTTTAAGGGAGTTTCCCGGACGGGAGTGAACTCGCGTTATGCGTCCTCATACAGAGATTCAACAGTCCACATTTGTCTCTTCAACATCAGTGGAACTTTTGTTCTCCCTAGTGCTCGCCTACAGTCATAGAGGAAATATTGTACATATTCCACCCAAAACGCATTATAAAAATTTTATTGCAAGGAGATTTGAAACCACTTGCTACTCAAGTTAATACTCATCTTCCAAGAATGCGAGGAATACTCTCAATAAATTCTTGTATCCTAACCATAGCTTTACATTAAATATTCTATTGTTGTTTATTTTTACAAGAAATAGCAACTTGATTAAAATATGAAATATTTCAGGGGACTAGTAAGATTAGAATCACGCAACTCACACTCTCTGTTTTAAAGAGAAAACGTTCTGCAATTCCAACCATTATATATAAATGGTTTATTCCTCATTTAAGTGAATACACAACTAAAATTCAGTAGAAATGTCACAAAAATTTACATTTGTATCCATGACTTTAAAAATACCTAGGGAGTATGAATTAAAACTCCTTTGACTTTTCATATTACAAAAATGGAAACAGACAGTCAACTGCCAATATAGAAATAAATCAAGGAGTAAGACAAAGATATCTCATAGCAACGGCTATATTTAACTTATATATTGACGACGTCATAAGGAAATGGCAATATAGAGTAGATAGTAGAAAATTATACACGCTCATTTTTGGCAGTGATAAGAAACTGACGACCACAGCTTAAAATGAGCCATTTTTCAATTAGAAAACTGCTGCCAAATACAATCCACAAATATCGCCAACTAAAACTAAAGTAATGGCGTTCCATGGGAAGAATTCAATAAGGGATCCAATTTCTTCGATATGTGGCAGGATGTACCCTCTTAGATAAGAAAAGAAGTGAAGATATCCGCAAAGAACTACAAATAGACAGAGTCATAATAAAGATAGAAGAATATAGAAATAAATGGTTTGAATAGAATGAACGAAGAGAGGCTGACTCGTATGATCCTAAATTATAAGCCACAAGGTTATAGAAGTCGAGGACGACCAACTAAAAGATGGCGTGAGCAAATTTTGGAGTCGGAACAGATCAGTAATGGTCTAAACCATGAAACGAGATGACGATAATCATGATGGTGATGATGATGGTGATGATGGTAATAATAATGATGATGATGGTGATGACGGGGATGATGATGATGACGATGACGATGACGATGACGACGACGACGACGACGGTAGTGGTATTACAAATACCTGCATGTGTGTAATGTATGTCAACCTTTAAGTTAAAGGTTTTAAAAATTATTCTTTTACCTATTTATTTTTGAAAATGTTTCATGATGAAGCTTTCATCCAATTCTTCTATAAATTATTGTCATGTAGATTCCCAAGACGCAAACAATTGAATCTGTTATTCCTGTAATTAGTTTTGCCTTTGAACGGTTTTTCAGTTATTACTTATCAAAGCTGAAAAAATTTTTAAAAATTAGAAATGTCCAATGAGAGACTTTGAAAATTATTTTGGTTTGAACTAAGGCTAGTAAAACAAAATGATAAATATAAATATAATAGATAAATATAATAGAATTTATAGAAACAGTTATTTTTAAAAAAAAACTGCCTTGTGTGGAGCATTTGGCATACGATAATAAAATCCACATTTAACATGTCATAACTTGGAAACTAAAAGAGATATCACGCTCAAAGTTAAAACCGTATAATGATGTAGGACAATGTTGAAAGTAAATTGTCAGCTACACTGAAAATCTTAGAAAAATTAGATTTTTAGTTGCGTATTCCCTTTTATAACATTTAGATGGACCGGTGCAAGGTGCAACACTTTTTATGGGGTGGCCCTACACCCCTTACCCCCTCCCATCATCCTCGAAGCTGCTTCATCCTCGTGCACTTACTGTGAGTGATCTAAAAATGCAATAGTAAATGAGATGCAGATTAGTAAGGTTTCGTGCAACAATGAGGTCGGGTCCCGCATGAACACCCCGGTTAGTACGCTACAGGCATGATTAGCTCCGTTAGCCTGGTGCAATACGGCCTTATGTATCCCTCGGGACTACTTTGTTACTGATACCAAATGGCTTTGCCCAGTCTTGTATAACGCGCTTATGTTATGAGCGCTCGGAAATCTTTTTGACACCTTCAGAATGCGTCGAGTTCATTTAAGCATCATTTCATAAATTTCACGTTATTTCTGCAGACCAGATTATTTAAAAGAAAGAACGAAGGAAAGAAGGAAGAAGAAGGAACGAACGAACCCCTTACTTCTGCGCCTTACACACATAAAAAAACCCTGAGCTAACATTCATGTAACTTTCTCAACCCAGTATCGCCTATGTTTATAAACCTTCTATAAACTATTCTTACAAGGCATATTCATACCTTTTCAGACCTAATTGCTACAATATTACACATTTGGTTACACAGGCAATACTCATAGTCAAATGTTGAACACTAGCCGCTATATACGAGCCTTAAAATGCCATGTTATGTACACGAAATCTCCAGAAACTAGTGGAGGTTTTTACATTAACGTCCTCCAACGTCCTTCCCGAGGTCCATAGAGCTTGAAGTTCCCCGAATTCGTCTTTTCAGGATTAGAGAAACTCGGAGAAAGAAAAACTCCCGGATAATTCACCCTAACCGAGATTCGAACTCGGGACCTCTTGGCTATGAGAAAGACATACTACCCCACACTGCAGAGGTGAGCTGCTACTTAAGGTTGAATAATTGAAACCGATATCAATGGATATCTTGAAAATGGCTGATGCTACAGAAAACGATATTTGGAGTATACAACACATAGGTATTTTAAAGACATCTACATTTTTGTGTAGTACGTTTTTACCTATCAGTTAATCAAAATTATACAAAATATTTTCTGGGGAAAATAATTCACAGGTTATTCCTAGAAAATTCAGGTTTACGTTTTAATTTTCATGTGTACGTCCTATATATTTCGCATTTTAATCAAAACCATTACAGCCATTTTTGAGAAAATAAAAATGTTCATGTTCCATGTAAATGGTAGTTTGATGGAAGTCGTTTCGAAAATCTTCGATTGCAAGTTTTGGAAGATGTAAAAGTTCAGTACCCACTTTAGGGCTGTTCGTATACGCATAAACATGCTAATCTTTTTATCTGCTTTTTTATTCAGGATTCCTGAAAGAATGTATTTCCTGCAAAATCTTCACATAGAATTTTTGTGTGGAATACAATATTTCGTCTTAAATACCATTCCGATGCGTTCAAACTGGAATGTTAGGGACCCCATCCATGATTACGCCAATTGCTATCCGAATCTGGTGTTCTTTCGGGTAACTACTCTCATCTCTTCCTCTCAGGGGCACTATAGAAGTACCAAAGCGCTGGGAGGCTACGTGCGGTGCTGTGCCCAGTTGCGAGGCCCTTCACACTTTTACCTTTAAAACAGTTTTCTTCTCTAAGCACTTATAAGAAAATGTAAAATATAGATGTTTCGGAAAAGACACTTATGTTAGGGAAAAATGAAAGCGCTTCGATAAAGTGCGAAAAGAGTGTGGCGTATCTAAAATCTGCATGACAAAAGTAAATTTTAATATATCTCTCTGTAATTCCAGAGAGCTATAATCATTGAAAATCAGAATATAGAGACTTAAAAGCCAAGATTAAGGTTGTAGTTGCATACAGCACAACAATAGCTTTTCCACCGCCAACGATGCAGATAAGATTTTTCACGCAAATATCGACTGAGGAACAACCAGCAGCAAGAAGGTAAGGAACTGATAACCTGCCCTTTTGATACCCGGGCACATTATGAAATGTAAGCTTACCGTATTCAAAACGTGTGAAACACTTACATGCTTTTTTCTATCGAATGAAATACACCTTTAAATCATGCTTCATTTAATGAGTCAACATATTTGAGCATACATGACTGGATATAGTGTCCATAAACACATTACGGAGATCAAGTGAAAACTGTGACTGGCGTTAGAAAATTGCATACAGAAGATCAGGGAAGCTTTCAGTTCACTTGCTTTCGTCAACCTACATAGAGAAGACTTATGTTTCGAAGTTTCTAAATGTTGAATAACGTCCCACTTTTACCACAGTTCAGCAACGTTTCATAAACTTAAAAAAAAACGTGAATAAGCCATCTGTCGATAAATACGTCACCGAATTCTTTCACAAGTATTTTCAGTGTAGTTATTAATCCTGCCGATTTTTTTGTCATTATAAAACAGCTTGCCAATGTCAACAATAAATCATCAAACACTGTCGTACTATTTGCAAAAAAGACCAATCTGGATAAGGAAAGTTACTGCAGGTCAACAATGATCCTATCCTTCTGCACTTGGCGTTCACAAATGTTTACAGTCACACAATAATTTTGGAAATGTATGCGTGTGTTATGTCGCTTGCTTTAAATTTAATAAAACTTGTGAATGACCACCGTTTGGCCCCAAAACCCTCCTCCCTATATTCGCAAAGACAGCGAACAATCTACAGCGAAAATATATTTTATGGTACGAAGTGAAGATAAAGAATATGGTATTCAGAAAACATTGGACAGCAGGCATGCATGCATTTCCATTCTTTCAATGTAATGTAAATATAATTTTGAAAATCAAATAGGCATTGACAGACGTAAAACATTGAAAATAGGCAAAATTAGGTTTACTGTAAAACATCCTAATACCTTAATAACTTATAAGAAGTTATTTTTATAATATATGTAATCATAAAGTAGATCGTGACACAGCGACGACAGTTCAGTCCAGTTACTTTTTCTCACTTTCTTTTCTTCCAGAACTGAATGCACAACAACATTCTCTTTTACTAACCTTAACACATTCTATAGTCATTCGTGACATTAGAACACACACCGTTCTTCTCGTAACCTTGATTCACTCCTTTCTGTCTTTCTTCCCATCCTCTGTTTCTCAAACAGCTGACTTTGACGACACAATCACTCAATACTCATTAACTGCTTCGCTGTCTTCCACGGTTATTGTTGCAATACGGCTACTGTTGCCAAACTGCTACTACTGCAGTAAGACTATTGTTGCCAAACGTCAACTGTTGCCATAAAGCTAATGTTGCAATACGGCTACTGCCTACATAGGGCTATTGTTACTGTTGCCATTCGGCTACTCTTGTCATACTTTACTGTGGTCGTACAGATACTGTTGCCATACTTTAGGGTGGCCATAGGCTACTGTTGCCATATCCTTACTGTTACCCTACACCTACTGCTGCCATATTGTTACTGATGCCATACGGCTACTGTTAACATACTGTTACTGTTGTGCTAGTGTTACTGTTACATTGTCACTTTTAGTGTTATACCGTTACTGTTGGCATGAGGTTATGTTACTGTGTTCATACATCGACTGCTGCCATATGGCTACCCTTGACATACTGCAACTGTTGTCATGCTGTTGCTATACTGCTGCTGGTGCTGCGTCATACAGCTGCTGTTACCATACAGTTACTGTGGCCACACTGCTACTGTTGCCATACAGTTACTGTGGCCACCCTGTTACTGTTGCCATATAACACTGTTGCCATACGGCTACTGTTACCGCACAAATACTATTGTCATATGGCTACTATTACAACTCAGCTGCTGTTACCATGGGGCTACTGTGGCCATGTACTTACTGGGACCCTGCGGCTACAGTTGCCACTAGGCTATGTTGCCTTATGGCTAATGGTGCCATATGGCTACTGTTGCTTTGCGACTAATATTGCCACACTGCTACTGTTTCAATATGGCAGTGTTGTCATACGGCTACTGTTACCATACGTCTACTCTTTCCACCCGACCGCTGCTCCCATATGACGGCTGTTACCATATGGCGTCTGTTGCTACACGGCTATTATATGGCGCTGTAACCATACGTCTACTGTTGCCGCACGGCTACTGCTGCGTATGTATACCGCTGCCATATGGCTACTGTTATTATATGGCATTAGCTATACGTCTACTGTTGCCACACGGCTACTGTTGCCCTACGGCTACTGTTACCATACGGCTACTATTACCGTGCGGCTTTTGTTGCCGTATGGCTAATGTTGCCACACGATTAACTTTTGCAATACAGCTAGTTGTTACATGTTTACTGTTGCCATACAGCTACTGTTGCTACCCGGCTACTCTTGCCATATGCCTATTGTTGCTATACCTTTTCAGTGGTCATACAAACACTTACCCTACGGCTACAGTGACTGCCATATGACTATTTTGCTACTGTTACTGTTGGTGTTAATGTTACTGTTAGACTGTTCTTTTTGTTAGTGTTACTGTTGTCATACGGTTACTATTGTTACACGATTACTGTTATTATATTTTAACTGTTTACATACGGTTACTGATTTTGTTGTCATTTATTGACTGTTGCCATACGGCGACTTTTGCCAAGCTGTTGCTGTTGTCATACTGCTACTGTTGCCATGCTGTTACTTTTTCCACATGGTTCCTGTTGCCATGCTGTTACTGTTGCCATAAGGCTACTGTTTCTAAAGGCTATTGTTGCCATTCGGTTACTATTGCCGTTCTGTTACTGTTGTCACGCTGTTATTCTTGATCTACGCCTCTACGGCTACTGTTGCCATACTGTTACTGTTGTCAGCGTTACTCTTGCCATACTGATACTGCTGGTGTCAGTGTTACTGGTATCATATTGCTACTGTTAGTGGTACTGTTATACTGTTACTTTTGGTGTTACTGTTGGTGTTACTGTTGGAGTTAGTGTTACTGTTACTGTTATCGTACTCTTAGTGTCAGTGCTACTGTTATACTGTTACCATTAGTGTTACTGTTACCATACTGTTGTTGGCGGTGGCGGTGGCGGTGGCGGGGGCGGTGGCGGCGGTAATAGTGATTCAACGCACACATGCAACATGTAGAACCGCTTTGAAGAGCCCATGCTCCCACTCAAGCAGTTTTCTCTGAAAAGAGCCGTCGAAAGCAGAGAATTCATACTGGATACAAGGTACACAATGTGGACAGTGGTTCTAAATACAATCCTACGGCTTCACTATTTATCTTTAATGATGGACAAATGTGCTATTATATTTATGCGCACATTCAAGTATACGGGGTGAATCACCAAAACCTTTCACTCCAAATATTTCGGAAATGGAAAGATTTATTGGGGTGAGGTTCTCACAGAACCGAATGGTAGTTAAGGTCCCCTGTTCACAGTCTACACATTTTAATAGTGCTTAGAAGCTGTAGTTTTTGAACAGACGTTCTATTTTTATAAGGAACAATGCGTATTAACATTAGCAATATGAAACAAAAGGACTCATGTTTAACAATGAGCGTTATTATTTTTCTAGAGGTCTTATAGTTTCTTTTTAAGGCTCAAAATTTAAGCTGCGTACAGAGGAACAATAGTTCACTAATTTTATACCATATTATTTTCCCAATATTTCCTATTTTCGTGTGCGTTTAAGGCCTCTTTTAATTCCGTCATTATTATTATTATTATTATTATTATTATTATTATTATTATTATTATTATTATTATTATTATTATTATTATTATTATTATTATTATTATTATTATTATTATTATTATTATTATTATTATTATTATTATTATTATTATTATTATTATTATTATTATTATTATTATTATTATTATTATTATTATTATTATTATTATTATTATTATTATTATTATTATTATTTTTATTATTATTATTATTATTATTATTATTATTATTATTATTATTATTATTATTATTATTATTATTATTATTATTATTATTATTATTATTATTATTATTATTATTATTATTATTATTATTATTATTATTATTATTATTATTATTATTATTATTATTATTATTATTATTATTATTATTATTATTATTATTATTATTATTATTATTATTATTATTATTATTATTTATGTAAGATTTAAAGCTTTCACGGCGCACGTTATTTATTAAAGTTTCACGGGCGATCAGCCTAGGGGGAGCGGGAAAATAACGGTCATTTCATTCTGACGAAGGCCATGGAGTTTAGAATGGCCGAAAGCTCAATATTTTCAAACCTCACACGGCTGATCGCCCGTGAAACTTTAATAAATTATTATTATTATTATTACTATTATTATTATTATTATTATTACTATTACTATTACTATTGCTATTTCTATTGCTATTGCTATTGCTATTACTATTATCGTTATCGTTATCGTTATTATTATCGTTATTATTATTATTATTATTATTATTATTATTATTATTATTATTATTATTATTATTATTATTATTATTATTATTATTATTATTATTATTAGTATTATTATTAGTATTATTATTAGTATTATTATTATTATTATTATTATTATTATTATTATTATTATATATTTTTTCATCGTACATCCTAGAAAGAAGCTAAAAGAGCCGACACTGAAAACTAAGTTTGCTATCAATAATTTGTAATTTATTTGTTTTTTAATGTCTCCAAAATTTTTGCCAGAAATAAAGTAGCAAATACACAGTTTAAACCGCTGTCAGGGTGCTTCTAATTTTGAATGTTCTGTCTCGTAGAAGTAGTTGTAACTATATAGTATAATAACAGGCATCTTATGTTGTTTTTTACAATTTTTGTGAATTTAGGTATCCCTTTCATTAGTTCTATTAACTTTATTTTTGTATGAAGGACGACATCGTTCAACTATATGGTGGACATTAAAGCATTATCTAGCTGCAGTATTAACATTGTTAACTCTTATCACCACTGCTGTTATCAGTGAGGTTTTTGATGATTAATAGTAGCGAAATCAGCGAAAAAAGCAATTAAGATATATATCTAGCAACATAGCTCAATAGTAATTATGCCTCATACTTTATGATTAATGTTAAGCGAATAATTATGGAAAGATAATTTAAAAACACAAATTAAGCTGTTTTTATCTGTTTCACGCTGGGCAAGATAGCAGCTTAGATAATTTTTAAACGCAGCAGTAAAAGAGCATTTGGTTAACCACGTGCTAATTGCTTAGATCCTTAATGTGACTATAACAGGCAATTTTTAGAAACATGCGCTATTAGCGACAGGACAGTAAATGTGTAAGCCGGTAAAAGTGGACCTTCTAAGAGCAATAACAAATCAGAGTGAAGAGAAACATACCAAACGAGAAGTTCCCACACGCTTTCTCAGCTTGAACACTAGCTGATCTTTAATATTTGATTACAATCCCATCATTGCCTATTTATCTAGTTATAATCACGCCATACATATGGTGCAATACATTGTGAAACTGCGTGGCAGGAAGTGTCAATTGTGTAGTATTGTAGTCAACATCCAAGAGGACCTATGTGGACATGTCCATAATCACAAACAATGAATTCGCTGCCGACTCATAGACATAACGTAACAAAATGACAATATGACAAGTCTCTCTCCTGTCACCAATGTGACAAGAATGACTAAGTCCAGTTGCTTTTTCCGTCACTATATTCCTCTTCTAAAACTGAAGCACAAAACACAGTGCTATTTTATCGTCGATGATACAATGTACAGTTCTTCGTGATCTTACAACTCTCAGCTGTTCTGTCCTCCCGCAACCTTGACACACACTTTTCTGTCTTTCAGTTCTCTCTGTCTAGCAGCTGGCTTCGGCGATCACATTCTATAACTGTTTCACACATTTCCGATGCGACGATTAAATGTACCAAAGCTCTCATAATTCTCTCAACCACGACCGTATAAACAAACACGCACATACACATTGCTAACAGCTGTGTGCGTTAAAACAGTTGCAGAACTCTACGGCGCAATTCTAGTCATGAGATGGCAGTGGCATATTCTGCCTTTAAGCGAAAACGTGAGGTAAGAGGCAGTTGAATTGGCGTGTGTAGTCCGTGGTAATTAGACCCCGGAGTTTTGTATATTTGCATGTTTTATTCCTTGATAGTTAAACATATGCACGTATGGAATAATTTCGTTTCATGTTGTAAGGAATTAATTCTGGAAATTTTATAGTACATATAAATGCATATACAAGGGGTTAGTACATGTATGACTAATTTCTGCATATTCGTGCATATAGTTTACTTTTCGGCAATCATTCTTGAAATACTACTTTAAGAAGAAAATAAAGACCCAAGCAAATAAAATGTCTCGTTTAAGGTTCTGTTTGTAAAGTACTAATCTATCCGTAAAAGGGTGCCGATA
The DNA here is from genome assembly GCA_030765045.1 of Tenodera sinensis. Taxonomy (NCBI): domain Eukaryota; kingdom Metazoa; phylum Arthropoda; class Insecta; order Mantodea; family Mantidae; genus Tenodera; species Tenodera sinensis. The sequence continues at coordinate 80,573,252 of CM060969.1, read as the reverse complement.
AATGAGAACCTATCAACAATATGCGTTTCTTGATACAATATAAAATATGCCGATCAAGAGCTTAAGCTAAATAGCGTTTAACAATCATGTCGCAAATCCTTCAAGTTCGGTGCGGCCGTCGCATCATAACAATTCGATACTGTTTGTATTATGCTACAAATGAAGCCGTCTGCCGCAACGATAACATTTCCAGCGATTAAAAGGTAGCTTTTAGATTTGTACTGTGGTGTTACTCGTAATTTCTGAAGTGTGAGAAGGAGACATAATAATTTAATTATAATGCCAAAGGGGAAGACGAGCAAAGCGCATTTGCTTTGGTAGTAGACTGAAGGATATCCTACTCTAACAACAGATGGGAATATAATACTCTGACAAGTGTGTGAAAAGTTTTATTTCTAAGGCTAGAGATTTCACCCGGGCTTATTATTTTTGTTCTGTCATGATATTTAAACCTCAATGTGATTTTCGAGTTAGTGATTGTTTCTGTTTAATTTAAAAACTCGCATTATTTTGTACCATTGTTATAGGTGCCCTGCGACAGAAATTCCAGATTACACAACATTTACAAACAGCTGCTCATAGAAATGCTGTTAATAAAAATATCTCCAAGAAACAAATAGCTTTACCAGCAGCATTTTCTGCAAGCAGAAATGAAAATAATGGAAATGATCATTTTTCGAAAGATATCTGTAGAGCTAACATACGTTTGCGTAAGTTAATGTAGAATTTCGGGCGTTTCTGGAGAAGTACCCTGGACGAAAAGTTCCTGATGAATCAACAATAAGGAAAGGCTACCGTGCCAAACTTTATGAAGAAGTAAGTTTAAGCATTTATTTAATGAAATTAGTTTGCTTGTCAGCCATCTCCTCTCCCCCAACCCAATATTTTGAGTTCTATAAAAACGTGTCAATTATTTTAAACCTTTAAGTGTATCATAAAAAAATTATTTTAAAATGGAAACAAAATTATGTATGGCCTATAGGGCCACTAAGTTTGATTTAGTTTAGTTTATGATAAAAGCTTTAAGGGAATGCACGATTGAAAATTGCACAAAGTCTCAAAAAATTGCAAAAGATATTGCGTTCCTACAAAATTCTTCATTTTTAATAGATATCCATTTTTAATAGCTTCTGAATCCAACTTTATTTTTGAACTAGCGGATGTTTCAGGATCGTAACGACGGTTTTCAAATGATCTTGCGCATTTGGCTGCAAGCTGTTTATGGTTTTAGAACGCAATTTTAAGGCACTTCTTTTTTTAGTATTTCTGCATATTCAAAATGTTTCACACGGTGTTATTTTCATCCAATCGTTTTGAAAAATTTCATGCTTGTTTTAAGGACCCAAATATATAGCATTGTCATATAATTTTTCTGTGTACTTAGTGGTTATGTTCATTTTTAAAGATAACAGTGCGTTGAAAAAAGTAAATATAGAGTTTCAAGATTTTTTCTCTTAAACTAAAAATAGCAGAAAAAAAAACTTCATATGACAAAATTGTAGCTTAACATGGAATCAAAATTAATTATTTTAAAATATTTTTTATTTCATTTATTTATTTATTTTTATTTTTTTGGAAATTTCGTCGTGTGGGACATTTTGCCTATACACTTTAAAATTGCACTTTGAAAATGAATAACTTGAAAATTGGTAAAGACATTGGACTGAAATTCATAACACCGTTGTGCCTATACAATATGGATATGAAATTAAAATTTAAGCTAGATTGGATTGATAGTTTAGAAAACAGCAATGTCACTAGTGCATTCTCTTAAATTTGATCCTCCAAAATGTGGTACCCCAAATTACATGCCCGATCCTTACTAATTTTCAGTAAAATAACTCTTTTCAGGTAATACAAGAAATTAGAGAGGATACCGGCGATTCAAACTTGTGGTTGTCTGTAAATGAAACAATCGACTCATGTGGGAGATTTATTACCAACGTCGTCGTGGAAAAAATGACAGAATCTGAACCAGGAACACTCCATCTTATTGTATCCAGGGTACTGGAACAAACAAAGCATTCAACGATTGCTATGGTTGTTCGTGAAGCGTTACGTGTTTTGCGGCCTATTAAGGAAAATGAGGAAAAACTCTTGGTGATCGATACAGATGCAGCAGCATACATGATTATGGCTATTAAAGCTTTGCAGGTATTTTATCCTAAGGCAGTTCATATGACTTGTTTAGCGCATGCTCTTTACCGGTTGGCAGAAGAAATTCGAGCGAATTTTCCAGAAATAAATGCCTTAATTTCCTCTGCGAAAAAAGTTTTTGTTAAAGCGCCATCATGAGTGAAGTTATTGCAAGGTATTCGTTTACCTCCAGAGCCCACCCTCACGAGATGCGGTACATGGATTGAAGCAGTTCTATATTACGGTGACCATTTAGAAGATGTGAAGAAGGTGCTCGACGTGATGGACAAACATGAAGCAGCAAGTATCCCTGTTGCAGTTAGTGCCTGCAATGAGGAGAGTCTCCAGAGCAAATTGGGGTCTATTAAGGCCTATTTTAGTGAACTCCCAGCTAGAATCTAACGTCTGGAAGAAAAAGGGATGCCTCTATCTTCTGCACTGCAGGCATACGAAACGGCTGTCTCCGGAGACACTCCAGGAGAAACAGGAAAGTCTCTTCGTAACAAAATTGAAAAAATTGAAGCAAGGAATCCAGATTTAATGCTTCCCCGGGGTGTGAATAAGGCGCTACAAGGAGAATCTGAAAAGCAACTTAATGTTTACTCTGCAAATGACATAACCTCTTTACGGTACTGTCCAGTGATCTTCGTGTGAAGCAGAGAGCTTTCTCTTCATATAAAGCACTTAAGTTACAGAAGAAAATCTTTTTTTTTTTTTTTTTTTTTTTTTCAGAAAACTGTGAAAAAATTGTTTATTGCAGTATAAACAGTGAGTGCTAAAATGCACTGAGAGAGACTATAAAATATTAATTTTGTTAAGGTCTGAGCTAAAGATTAAATTTAGCGTTTAATTATTTCATCAAAATTAATATCTGAAAGTTCAAATATTTAATTTAAGTACTTAATTTTTATGCCAAAATAGAGTGAGAGAGGGAAGTAATAAGTAATAAAAATATTAATTACTTGGTTTAAGAATAAACTTACAATTTTATTAATTCATCACGATTAATAAACGTGAAAAAGTTAAAATAATGTATTTTATTCTTTGTGAATATTTTGAAATTTTAGAGCATATTCAGCAGATTTTTAGTGCATATATGCATGCTTATATCCATAATTTATACTGCATATAAATCCCGGCTCTAGTGATAATAGACAATAACAGTATAAACAACTCTACTTACAGGTCTCTTTTTTTCCAGGGAATAAACTCACTCCTGCACATGGTGCTATTGTCTAACATTATGGATTAGAGATTGTAAACTGCCAGTATGAGGGCACAAAATATTTCATTGGCATTTGTTGTTCGTTTCTTATTAACGTTATTGTTTTGTTTTATTGTGATTAGTATATGTATTATTGTTGTTATTTTGTGGGAATAAGCGTGGCATCCGTACGAAGTTCACCTCAACCAACAACTCTAGGCAATGATTTTGCCCGTAGTGCTGAATATTGCACGAGGGTAACACCCCTGACTTTCTTGAACGTGTTCTTTGAAGCGATGAATGCTGTTTCAGCAATATGTCACTATGAATAGACACAGCATGCACTGCTGGGTTTCTCACAATCCTCACTGGGTACGAAAACTGTTGGTGTGTATTCTTGAAGTCAATGTTATGGGATTTATATTTCTCCCAGCCAGACTTAGAGGATCATGGTATCTGGAATTCCTGCAAGGTGAGCTCCAGTATTTTCTTGATGAGGTTCGGGTACAGCTTGTTTTAAACACTGTTGCCAACAAGATAGTGCACCGTCTTGTTATTATGAACCTGTAAACGTCCATTTTCACTAATTGTACCCTGATCGCTGAATCGGCCTAGGTGTCCTATCGATAATATTGCGTTTGAAAGAGATGGCTTCAAGTGGAAATCTTAAGTCAAAGGGTCATTGAAGCATGTATGTGCTTCAGTTCTCAGGAACGTCATTTTGATCACCTATTCAATGAATGAAGTCAGCATTTCAGTGGCGCTTCATGATGATAATAACGATGCAAATAATATCATAATATGCATCGGTATTTCCGCCTGACAATGGGTGTCCAGAAATGGAACCTTAATCTGTCATAATTAAGGAAATATGGTTAATTAATCAACACCCAGCTTATTAATTATCCATGTTTTTGAAGTCGTTTTCTTGAAAATTATACCAACCAAAAGACCTTTAATTATATATATATGTTTTAAGTTTCATAAAAATTAATAAATGAACATAGGCACAGATATATAGGGAAATCTGCAAGTTTCCCGTTGAAGAAAGCGAGATCAGTTTGCAGGTTGTTGGCAAGGCTTTTTGGCTGGGGCAATAAAACATAGCGTTCTATTATGTTACAAGGAACGTTTAACCGTCTGCCTAAAGTACCCCGAATCAGGGGAGAGCAATGTTGTTTATGCTGGAAAATCCGAAATCTTTCTCCACCACTTTTGAGCCAAAGTGTTGGTGAAAAACTCCACACAGTTCGTCGCTATCAGGTGTACGGTGAGGTTGTGTCGCCGAGTCGCGGAATGGACGCCAGGTTACTATACCGCTCGCAAAAGTTAAAGGCATGGGAACGCTGGCCAATGCTCAAGCAGAGCGCTGTTGCCAAGCGTAGTGCGTGTACCGGCAGAGGTTCTGTATATAGGGTTGTGTGAGATGCATGCCTCACATTCGGCATCGCTGGTAGGAGGGGCAAGCGTAGGATTCGCTGGAGTCCAAGGTACGTCCCGCCTCTATATGCCTTTAAGTTTTGCGAAGATTATAAGAAGTACCTTGCCAAGTGCCACTAATTTGCGATTCATGCGGTACTTTAGGTGAGCTTATTACACTAAAGCGGTGAAAGATAGGACTTGCAGAGCTCCCTGTAACCCGCAGTACCAATAGGGAAAGTGCATCTCGTGTTTTTCTTCCGATGAACTCCGTGTAAAACCCATTCCCTCTCATCACCGTCCAACACACCGCTCCTCTCCCGAAGACCAACATCTCTCGTCGAGGCTGAGATCCTGAGAAATTGTTGCCTCCTCAGTTGCATCGACGAGACGAAGGACGTCAAGCCACCAGGTCGACCAGAGGTAAGGGCGGGCAGTGAAACCGCTACAAATAATAAACCATAGCACCAACAAAAACAGTAATATTGATATAATAATGATAACAATAGCAAAACTAATTCTAATAAAACTAATAATGTTGATACTCATGTTAGTGATAAGAATAAAGATAAGCATAACAATGATGTTAAACTTACTAATAAAAGTTATAATAAAATAATAAAACACAACAATAATAACTACAAACAGAGATAAAAACAACAAATCATGATCATAATAATAATGATAATGATAATAATAATGATAATAATAATAATAATAATAATAATAATAATAATAATAATAATAATAATAATAATAATAATAATAATAATAATAATAATAATAATAATAATAATAATAATAATAATAATAATAATAATAATAATAATAAGGCAAAGAAGAAGAAAATACAACAGTGACATTAGAAAGAAACGAGTAAATGCCAACAAAAAATTACGTGCCCTTTACAATCTATAATCCGCAATGTTAGACAACAACAGCATATACAGAAATGGGTTTATTCCTTGGAAAACTAAAGATCCTGTAAGTAAAGTAACACCTTATCGCTTGTTTATACTGTTATTGTCTATTGTCACAGACTACACGCGCTAGTTCAATTTCCTGTCACCTCATGTCTTCGCTGAGAGGCTGAGCACGCCGCTGCCTTCTCTATGACCAGCATTGCGCCGTGGAGTTCTGCAACTGTTTTAACGCACGAAGGGATTTCTACTTACGCCGATGCCAAATGAAGTGGTCCACCTGGCATAGCAGCATATTTAAGTAAACACTTGAATTGTACAGAACTGTGAGTGAATCTTCAAATGATAATTATTGCAATTTATTATTGCCACAAGTTTAGTGCGCCTATAAGGCCTAACATTTAGCCGATGATCCGCTGCCTAATAAATATCATGGAAATGGTGGACATTTCATTTTCACACATGAAAATAATTGGACAGTTTCATGGATGTTCTGACACACTCCAAGTGACAATGATACCTGCGCCCTATGCTACATTGTACTCAAATTTCACATACTCATACTAGCTTGAACTACTTACAAGGCTCATTGTGTTTGGCCTTATTGATATGTAACATGCAATGGTATTTAGCACCTATCAAAGTGAAAATATACTGAGTGAATGAGTGAGTGAGTGAGTGAGTGAGTGAGTGAGTGAGTGAGTGAGTGAGTGAGTGAGTGAGTGATTGAGTGAGTAGCGAGCTTTAAGAACCCGTTGACAACTAGTTTATTTCAGCCCGGCTCTTTTAATGCTTCAAGCCTTCAATTTCGAATAGTGATGTATGGAGGCTATCATCAGATATTATCCTTGTTAATCATAACTTGTTAACCATAACATTTTACCTAATAAATTAAGTATGGGAACAAGGAAGCTACTCATATCTTATTTGACACCATAAGCTTCGCTATGGTTTAGTTATGAAGTGCAAAAGAACTCTATTGACGCCTGCCGTGATCTGCTTATGCAATGCGGCAAACAGAAATGCTGAATAAGTTATCGCAGCAGAACGGGGCTATTATAGAGCATGCAGAGAATGTTTCACCGTATGTTCTATTCACAGATCACGGCTTGAACTCAGAGTACGTGAAGTGAGCCACTGTGCTAAAACTGCAAGGAAAGTTATAATAGCTGTAGTTAAAATGTTAGTTTTATATTATACCTAGAGGAATACTAAGGCTTGCGCTATTTAGTTTGAAACGTGAATATCAGATGTCTATGTCACGTAGGATAGTCACGTAATCCTATAGAAAGATGTGCTATGTCTGAGGAACCTGAGCTATAATTTAAATCAAGTGACGGAGTAAAGTTTGGAAAATAATACAGCCATTTTTCAGAACGATTTCGAGTGTAGAACTTTTCCAAACAATAATCATAGTTCCGAAATATTCTTCAACTTTCTACTAGCCCAAGTTAAATAAACAGTAATTGCAATAATGTTTAATGAATACATGAATGGATGTTTGAATGTTGTATGGGAGGGAGAGGAAAGTTGGGGAACATTGCCTTGTAGCTTAGGCAAAGTTGTATACTGCTATTGCGTTTGTGCGTAATCACTAAATATTCATTTATTTGCCTGTATATTGGAATGGTTAGTTGTAAACTAGTACTTTTAGGAATCGGTTCTGAACGTTCATTGAAAAATAATTTCTTCCTCTGAGACTGGGTGTAAAATGATAAAGAAGTGCGAAAGTAGTATCTGGAATAAAAGTAACTGTGTGTGTGTGTGTGTGTGTGTGTGTGTGTGTGTGTGTGTGCGTGCGTGTGTGCACGCGCACACGCCGTCGTCGTCGTGAGAGATCTGCGTCTGTGGAGGCAGTTTGGGATACGTCGCCTCGGAGTTAACCTAGTCCTGAAGTGAAGCAATTTTACTGAGTGTTGAGTGATTGTATCATTAAAGCCAGCTGTTTGTCAGACAGAGAGAGTAAAGAAAGACAGAAAAGTGTGTGCCAGGGTTACCACAAGAAAGCTTAGTTGCAAGATCACAGAGAACCGTTGATTCTGTTGACGACAGTAAAAGAGAACTGCTTTATGCTTTGTGTTTAGAAAAAAATAAAGAGAAAAAGTAATTTATTATGTTATAGTCAGCGCTCGCATATTTTTACTCCCATATGTATTACCCTAATGTTAGTTTCCATGTTGTCCGTGGCCATGGGTGATGTTTGCCTTTAAAATAAATACACTACTCAAAATAATTAGAGAAAAGATTTTATTAGAGCGCACTATTTTACTTCCTCTAATGGTAAGTAGAGGAAGTATTTTATTTCACCCACAAATTCGATGTCGAAATTTCACCGGAAATATATGTTTTGATACCCCCTGAATCCAAAAAAATGCATTTTTAGAAAAACGTCCGTGTGTGTGTGTGTGTGTGTGTGTGTGTGTGTGTGTGTGTGTGTGTGTGTGTATGTGTGTGTTTCTCAGTCTGTGGACAGCATAATTCAAAAACGAAAAGTTGGTTTGAAACCAAAGTTAGTATTTAAGTTTAATCTCTTTCAAGGATTGCGACATGCAATTCCTCTACCCTAAACTACCCTTTACATATATGGAACATTTTTCGAAATTTTTATATTCTTAAAATAGCTCTAACGATTTTGATTAAAATGCAATGTTCTTAAGATATTTGTATGACAAATGAAATATATATTTTGAATTTTCTGACTATAGCTTATGTAGTCCTGTTTACTCTAGATGACTGAATAACCCGTAAACGGTAAGAGATGAGCAAAATTTTACTGTATAAAAAATGTAGATCTTGTTAAAATACACAATTTATGATCCAATAAATTTTTTGTAGAGTGAACCATTTCGGACATATTCCTTCTTATTTGTGTCAGTTTCGGAAAACTTAAAACTTTGTTTCTTTTTTATATGTTAAGCGTGCAAAGAGAACAGGATCTCAAAGCTTTCAAAGATTTAACTATTACTCAAAGCCTACTATATTCTAATTTTCCCCTTGCGCCTATAAGGAAATAAGCAATAAGATAATTTCTGCGAGTGTTTACCTCAACTAACATGAAGACATAGGAATAAGAGTTTAGAAGAATGGTTAGTACAAGAGTAGAGAAAGTTATGTGAGTGCAACACATCAGATTTTTCTAATTTATAATGAACCTGTACATACTACATATTATTGTTTGGAGCTATTTAATTAAGGTATGCAATTCACCACGACAAGTTTTAAAGTCATGGCCTGTTGACAACATTACAATATATTGCGCCATACAGAAAAATGAACTGAGTTATGCACAGAATGTAATGATTCACGCATTGTTAAAGTGTCTTTTTCGTGTCGTTATCTGGGCATGGAGTCTTTCCACAACTTTTAACATTCAATAAGTTTAAAATGAGATATTTACCCGAAGCTGAAGTTGTTCGAGCGGTTACATTGATACAGGAAGGTTGGACAGTTTACGTAGTGTCTAGAGAGATCAACGCGGTTCCATCTGTTATTGGAAGGGGCTGGAAAAGATTTACTGAAACTGGCACCTATTCTAGAAGATCAGGCTAAGGTCCATCGGCTAGAGATGGCCGATACGTGGTCAACTAAGCTCTTCGGCGAAGTACTGCCACTGCTTGAAACTATCAAAATAACCTGAGGGCACCAACTGGTGTTATTGTGAGCGATCAGAAACAGGCTTTGAGATGTGGGATTAAGACCTCAAAGACCTTGTACGATCCCTCGATTGAAACGTCGCTGGCGCAATGTACTGTTCACAGATGAATGTCGCTTTTCTTTATCACAGTATGATGGACGTCTACACGTGTATCGTCGTGGTGAGTGTTATGATGAAGCTGCAGTCCAAGAAATAGACAGATTTGGCGCTAGGTCAGTCATTGCGTGAGTTGGCATCAGTATCGACTGATCTTGTAGTAGTCAGAGGATGGCAAAATGCTGCTAGGTATATTGCTGATATTGTACTGGGTCATGTTATGCCTATTGCAGTTGGGGTGGCACCCAAGTGTGTATTGCAGCAAGACAATACTAGAATTGCTGGTGTCGCTATGGCCACTTTATAGAATCTTCAGATCCACACATTGAATTGGCTTGCTATGAGTGTAGACCTCAACTCTATTGAGCGTTTGTGCGATATGCTAGAACGCAATGTCCGGAGGCGTCCTATAGCTCCTCAGCCTCTTCAGGAGCTTGTAGATGTCCTCACTCTCGAATGGCAGAGTATCCTGTAAGGTTGATCGGAGGCCTTGAAGGTATGCAGCAATGGTCGTACAAAATACTGAAATAACTTCTTTTGTTGTGCTGATTCAGCAAGGATTGTCCATTGTTGTTTTCTACACTCTCCTTAATTTCTGCTTACAGTAGCCAAGCTTATTATAAGAGGTAAATATGGCTTGTGTTCTTGCTAAATAAAGATTAGTTATTCAAGAAAACAACTATTTTATGGTCACAATAAATACCAGTACAAAAATACACTCGAACAAAATCTTGTCTCTCTAATTATTTTGAATAGTGTATTTCACAATACTTTGCAATTTTGTTTTCCATATTTTCGAAAATGTTTCTGGATATTTTTCTTTCTCTTTCTCTCTAATTATAAGAAATACATAATATAGCCGGGACGATAGTTACTTATAGTGAAACAAAAACTTTTTCTTAGACGTGTAAAGTAGAGAGACGATAACGATATGCCAGAGGGCAATGTTCTGAGTGCGACGCACGGTTTACTGTGTGTAAATTGCATCACGTGGGCTGGTTTTGAGGCACGTTTCAGTATCATATTGCCGACGTATGTATATATAACAGATATGTTGCGACTGATACGTGGGCATGTCTAAACATGCACGGTACTATGTCATATTGTATCAGGACTGACATCAATCAAGTGTCTACCTTCATATGAGAAATGCATTCAGATTCCCATTTCCCTCAGGGATTTATTAGCATTTATTATCCATCCCATCTGCGATGCAAGCAAATTCAACACAGTGACGGCACAAGTTCTATTATTAATGTGTTCAAACCTTTACAGCTTACTGTGCATATAAGAAATCATTATTTTGTTAACTTTACGTCACTCATGATAAATTATTGTCTAAAAGTGATTTAAAATTATCTATTATGAACATGCTTAAAGCCTAGATACAAAGAAAAAATACAACTGTTGTTAAAAGAAATAAATTATATTAAAATGATGGAAGGGGTAAAAAGATCTGATGTGTTGTATTCATACAACATTTTACACTCACTCTTCTATGAACTATTGTTTCAAAAACTTATGCTTCTCTACTTCTGGTTAAACCTTTCAGTTCACATTTATGCATTTCATCGTCATTTTTTTAAGCAGCCACCGCTTTGAAATTCCATGCTCTTTGCATAACTATGAGAAAGAAACAAGCAATTGAGAAAAACATAGATGTTTTTTGAGAATTCGACCCAGTATCATAGAAATAGCTTGTCACCAAGGTATCTTAAACATAGGGTATGTTAATGAAAATCCTTGAAACCATTTTTGTGGAAAAAAAAAAAACATTTTCGAAATATGGGGTGAAAATCTCCCTGACTGCCGAATTCTCAGAAGATAATTAAATGCAATGTTTGGTATTTTACCGGCATTTTGTTTCCGTGTTATGCTACTTATAGACACACACGTGTTTTTATGGCTATATTTTTGGTGTAGAGTACAATACTTAGTCTACTTTCTATATCTAAGACGTATACAGAAAAGCCTTTTCTAAGAGCCATGCACATTGAGTCACAGTACAACAGGAGAGTGCTTCGGAAACAGAAGCTACCACGAGAAAAGTCTCCTTCATGAAATGTGCATGCGTTGTACGTATTTTCCGCAGTAAAGTTTGTGCATCTCTTACTGTTTATTAGTTACACTTGAATAAGAATAGTGATATCTTTGCGGGCTATTCAAAACAAATTCAAGATTTACATCTTAATTCTCATCAGAGTATGCGAAACGTAGGGTGCTTGAAATACACTAGTTAGAAATATTTTGGGAAAATGAATATGATTTTAGCCCATTTAAATGACAGCAAAGAGTGAGAGGTATGTCTACCTTTTTTCGTCTTTACCTCATTACCCTCCCCTTATGTAGGACTTACATCGCCTGGGACTTTCAAGTCCTGGGGTCAGACGCTTTTCGGGCAGCACAGGAATCTATGGACCGGACAGAGTGAAGACCTGGAAGCGGGTGGTCAATCAAGCACCAGGTATGATAGTGAGAAAGATTGAGTGAGTGAGTGAGTGTGTTGGGTTTAAGGGCCCGTCGACAACTTGGTCATTAGGGCCCCTAGTGAGAAAGAGGATGATATGAAATGCAGGTGAAATCGATGATTGGAAAGGTAATAATGGAGCAATTGGTGGAATTAGCGGCAGGGGAAACCGGAGAACCCGGAGAAAACTCGCTCAGACGCCGCTTCGTCCACCACATGCCGGTCCTTGGGATGCAACCCGGGCCGCTTAGGCGGTCGACGAACGCTCTAACTACTCCGTCACGGCGGCGCCGTGGTATGTCTACCTCCGATTTGAAACTCCTTCCGCTTTTATCCTTGTGGTTCAGAAAAAACTTGATGTTTCTCTAATGCTGTTTTTTTATTTTAGGGGTGATTACAGTAAAATCTCGCTAACCAATTTTTGGGTTGAGATATGTTGCTCTCGCTTGGCCAAGCTACGCTTCTGAGTTAACACTCCACATGTCGAGTTGGATTTGAACCAACAAGTATCAATGCCCATGCCAATCACACCGAAGTGTATCTCAATTTGTCTAACATCAACTCGTCGCCAAGAATTTTGAATATCAATGCAGTGAAGTGCGCTATTACAGTGAAGTGTGCTTTAACCAATAGAAACATTCGAAGGCTTGCAGAAACACTTAGTTTTTCTAAGTTGTTACTAGTTCAGGTGGAACTTTCACACGTGAATTCACCTGTTCGCTTTTCCGGGAAGGGAGTTTTTGTCTTTGTGGACTGTGGTTGCATGCTACGAGCAGCTTCCATATGCTGAGGTCCTCGGTTCTGCTCCCGGCTGGAGTATGGCAATTTATATTTAGCCAGGATATTTCCCAACCTTCCTAGAGGCTGTAAATATGACTTAGCATATATAATAGAAATGTGACATCCTGGTGGTTAAGTGGTTTATCACAACCAAATTCCACAAAAATCTTAGGATTAGAATCGCTTCACTTTCTCTGTAGTTATATCATAAATAGGGCTCGGACTTTTAGGTGGTAAAAACTTGGTAAATATTTATTTTTATGTGCGTTAAACACTATTTACTAGTACCACCAGCAGAAGTCGAATCGAAACTGAAATCTGTTACCTTGTAAATTTTCTGGTACTGATTATAAAACCTGCAGGCCAGGCACTACGCTTATCAAATGTGTAGAATAATTTGTCGTTAAACAAAGGAGATGTCATTACCTGTTCTTTTTTATGGTTCAAAAACTTACTATACCAACTTTTTTCTCATTAAGGATAAGTAAATTTACAAACTAACCAAAGCTGCAAAAGTGTCTGTCTCCAACACGTTCTGCGTCTTCCAACATCCCTCTTCCATCTGATCTAAACAAGAAATGAAGCTGTTTTCAACCACATATTGGAACAACCATTTGAAGCAATATTTACCAGCCGTTAAGGCAATATTTTTCAAGCCGAATTAATGTTTTGTGGGTTACACGTTGGCTTCATGCCGCTTGACAATGTCTCCGAATGTCTTTGGTTCACCTTTGCCGCCCGTCGACTACTGAGATTCCTCTCTCTGGTTGTGCGTGGGTTTTGTTTAAAAAAGATGACACTAATTATGGTGATAACGTCTTTAAATAAATGTTTCCAGTATTTTCACTATTTGCGTTGAGACATTTCCGACCATTGTGAGTGAGTGACTCTGTGAGTGAGTGTGACTGAGTGTGTGTGAGTGAGTAACTTTGTGAGTGAGTGTGTGTGAGTGGCTGAGTGAGTGTATGACTGAATGAGTGTGTGGGAGTGTATGACTGAGTGACTGTGTGTGAGTGTGTGAGTGAGTGACTAAGTGAGAGAGTGACAGAGTGAGTGACTCTGTGAGTGAGTGTGACTGAGTGAGTGTGAGTATATGCGCGAGTGTGTGAGAGTGACTGAGTGAGTGAATGTGTGTGAGTGAGTGTGTATGAGTGAGTGACTGAGTGAGTGTGTGTGAGTGAGTGACTGAGTGAGTGTGTGTGAGTGAGTGACTGAGTGAGTGTGTGTGAGTGAGTGACTGAGTGAGTGTATGACTGAGTGAGTGTGTGTGAGTGAGTGTGTGAGTGAATGAGTGTGTGTGAGTGTGTGAGTGACTCTGTGAGTGAGTGAGTGAGTGAGTGAGTGAGTGTGACTGAGTGACTGTGTGAGTGTGAGTATATGCGCGAGTGTGTGTGAGTGACTGAGTGAATGTGTTTGAGTGTGTGTGAGTGAGTGTGTGTGACTGAGTGAGTGTATGTGAGTGAGTGAGTGAGTGAGTGAGTGTGTGACTGAGTGAGTGAGTGTGTGAGTGAGTATGTGAGTGTGTGACTGAGTGAGTGAGTGAGTGAGGGAGCGAGCGAGTGAGCTTTAAAGGCTTAATCGATATGTAGGTCATTAGGACCCACCGACCAATGTAGATTATGAAACAATTCACCACTCAAACACAACTGTGCCCGTATTTGCACACCTGGAAAATGCTTCACGATAACTTTGTGTGTCCGTTAGTTTCCATGCACTTAAATGCTCCAAAGAGTTAAGATTTGTTCACTTCGACGGACAACCCAAGAGTGTGTGCTGTTGTAACCTAAACCTTCCTGGAAGCCTCCATATGCAACCTTTTCTACGCTCACATTCCTGCAGATTATTTTCAAAATCTACGTTTAGCGGGCCCGAATGACCTAGTTATCCAGGGGCCTTTAAACCCAACTCGCTCTTCTTTATCTTTACCTATATTGAGATTTAGGATGATACCCGTAGATACCCAAAGCGACTTATCTGTCCTATAGCTTTTTTATCAGTATTTTTGCCTTTCTGTTGGCTTTGCCTTCCTTTGTCATCATCCATCTATATATTATAATCATCTAACATGCTATTTAGGTTAGCAAACTTTTTTGCACTTGATTATCTCCCTCTTTTTTTTTTTTAAATACCAAGATCTGATCATCTTCCATTACTAACAGATAGTTAATTGATAAACATAATTATATTTATTTAAAGTTATCATTATCCCTTTTTGTATAAATAAATGTGATTTTGATTCTGCGTTCCTTATAGCTTTTAATACTAATTGCTTGCGCACGCGAAACAGCTTTGTTGTTGATAACATCATTGACCAGGTTGCATTGGAAACAGGTGAATTCATATGAATCTGTGGAGCAATAATTATCCTGGCCTTTTTTGAACAATTGTTATTGTAGGTCTTAGCAACCGAAGATTTCCATCCTCTGCGACGTTCGGGTGTACTCCAATCATTATATTAATCTCTACAAAACCTCCACGTAATGTGAATATAATTTTCATCGAAAGAAACAAGGGCCCGTCTCTTTTGTGTGGATTAGCTGTCTGCCTTAGGTTCAAAATGTTTAGGGTGGGCTACCCGATAAGGCTTTTTCTAATGTTTTCCCTTATCCCAAGAAGAATACCGGATAACTTAAGGTCCACGGAGCCTGAGCTATGAAGTCTGGGCTCGTTTTAACATAATTTGAGCACATTTCATTCATTATCCTATATGAACTAACAGATTAAATTCTAGTGATGGGGCCGCAGGCCTCAAAGGCGTTCAAGGTCGGGAACCTCACACCACTGCTTGCTAGGCAACAAGCGGCTGAAATACAGGCAACAGCAGACGGGCCGGAAAAAGAGTATTTACAGTGTTCGAGTCTTTCGCAAACCAGCTTCTTTATGAGAAGTTTCTTGAAAATATCTATTTGCCAGAGAATTCACCGGCCCTTCGTCTCGGCTATAAAAACGAGCCAGTGCTGTTTTAGAATTGAGTATTAAGCTAGTTAGTTAATTTTAAGTGTGTGTGTTGCGTACAGTCATTTTTGAGACAGTTTTAGACATTTAACCGTCTCGTCGGAGTTGTTTGTTGGGTTAGAACACTTTTTAGTGAGTGAATCGTCGGGGTTGTTCATGCAAACAATTGTGCAGTATTAGTGTTTTGTGTCAGTGTTACGATAAAATAAGAAAACTCTGAATTGCAAGGTTACTGCGAATTGTCTTACGTGTAACGGTAAAATAGAGGTCTCTTTTTGTGATTCAGGTTCAGAAAAGAAATAAAGTTACAGAAAAAGTAATTGGATTTTTTGTTTGTCACTATATATTAAACTTCAAGCAAAAAAGAAAAACGAAACAATGGTGGTAACAATGTAGTGTTATAAAAATCTTATCCTCCTGAGTGTTATATTGTCGATTTCTGGAACAAGTAACTTCTAGTGCCAGGTTTCTAATTTTTTTTTTTTTTTTTTTTTTTTTTTTTTTTTTTTTTTTTTTGAGTGAAAATAAATCGAAACTTATGAACTTACACAATTTAGAGACACTGATCTTTGGGTGCGTGCAAAGAATATCCTTCCTTTGACTATTGAAATACGAGACACTTTCTTTCTAAGCCTTCATAACAAAATGTGAAATATAGGGGCTTTGGAAACCGATCCCCTTATATTTTGGCGGCGTTTCTTAAAAGTGAAAAAGGAATATAATGTATCAAAAATCTAGAAGAGAAAAGTAAATTGTAATTTATTCAGCACATCTGTATTCAAGAACGTTATAAATCATAAATCAGAATGACGAAGATAAGTATGTCAATTGTATATAGCATTATATACTCTATCCAGCCCTAGATCCGCACCTTGTATCCCTCCGCGATAACACGGTGTTCGTATTTGCTGCAACTAACACAAACAAACGCAACGTGGACTCATGCCTCGTGTTCATGTTGCAACAGAATGATATTTACTCGGTAGTTTTAGGAATAAAGCTGCTATTGCGTTACATTACCAGGGTTGTCATACATCTCGAAAACTCAAAGATAATCGCCGATATTTAAGGCACTATATTTTATGGTGTGCTTTGGTTTCGGCGTATCGCGGGTTAGTTGTTGACGGCTTGTGTTTACAATATGTGCGGATCTAAGGGTGGAGCAATTATATATAAGATAATAGTAGATTTTCCGTTGCCAACGCTTGCAGAGAAAAGTTGCATGCAAATATCGACTGAGTAAGAACCGGTAATAAAACCAGTAAAAAGGTAAAGAACTGGGAGCCTGCCTTAGAAACAGAGGTAAAAACAACAGGCATATTACCACATACAAACATACTAAATTATGCAACATAAATAACGACTTCAAATACAAATTTACAGCCTGGGTTGATTGACACAGAAGAGAAGTAATTAACGATGAACATCTTTCTCTTCAAGTGCTAGAAATAATATAAGTGCTTAAGTTGACATCTTAGCAGACATTCTCTATCCCATTCTCTCCTGCCTCTATTTCCGAGGAATATAAATTTGGTGTCCCAGTGCGGGGACGACATCTAGCGAGCCTTCTGGTAATCTTCACTTCCTCTCCCTCTGCCCCGCGCCGCCTGTAACTTATGGCCCCCAGGCTCCTCCCCTAAACACTGTATCCATTTCATCCATGGCCCTCTTCTATCTCTTGCTGTCCGGCGTCCCAATGAATTTCTCATATACGTATACTCGGAGGGACGGAATCCTCATTCCCGAAGACACGAGGGTATTTGCACTTTAATAAATAACTCTCCTTGCACAGGTTCCTACACGATGTTGTTCCTTGATTCTGATGGGAATTCTGTAAATTACAGGAGACATTCCATGTCTCTAAATGAAGGATGTGTTCCTTTATGCATGTTCATTAATAACGGATGAATGACATATTGTTATATATTATAAGTAATCGTGTTGTGCAAAGACACAGTTTGGTTTTCACATATACACACATAAATATAGTGTTCTCTTGTTCAGTATGGCTCCACAATTATTACACGTAGCATTGTAACAAATTGAAAAATCCCACTTCTGACACCAGTGTTACAAATCACAAAGTCCACTCACTTTTTCTGTCTAGAACAAGGGAAAACAATAAAAGTTCAGATGAGTGGCTAAATTATTTCAAATATCTTCTGGGAGGGAAACAACACAAGAAGCAACATTTTTGGGTAATGGTAAATAATAATTGCATTGAGCAATTAGATAAGCAGATAGACATAGGGGAAGTAGGAGCAAATTAAAAGATTGAAGAGGAACAAAAGTTTGGGTACCGATGGTGTACCAGGGGAGTTTTGGAAAGCATGAGGCCTAAATGGGCCTAAATGAGTTTGAAAAGGCTTTTGATACGATCAATATGGAAGCCTTATGGGCCAAGCTAAGTATGAAAGGAATAACTAATAGGTTTATAGGAATATTACAAAGGTTATATGAAAAAAATGAACTTTTCTATAAGGTTTGGAAATAATGTAATGACGAATTTGATTACAAATTATATAAGGTTAAGGCAAGGACGTAAACTAAGTCCTGTATTATTTAATTTGCTTATTGACGACATTCTAAAGGCAATCAAGCTGGAAAATAGGCACTCTCCAACAATTTGTAACAAAAAATACCAGATTTATTATTTGCTGATGATTTGGCTGCAGGATTAGTAACCAATGTAGATCTAAACAAAGTTATTGGGACAATAGAGAAGTGTTCCAATAAGTGGAGCATTAGAATAAATATAAGTAAAACAAAAATAATTGTATCTAAAAGGGACAACAAGGTAAAAAGAGATGAAAAATAGAGTTCGCAAGTAAAGGAAATTAAGGTTGTTAGGAAATTTGATTATCTAGGAGTCAGACTAAACAGTAATGGTAGATGGAATGAGCAAAGGAAAATGGTTTCTTCCTTCCCATCTCCGACGTTGCTCCCTTCTGCGCTGAATAACGAATGAAGAGAGCCGCAATAAAGAAGAAAGGAGTGTAAGAAAATAACCATAATAAACAAGAAATAAGAGAGAAAGAAAGAAAGAAAGAAAGAAAGGGCGGAAGGGCGGAAGGGCGGAAGGGCGGAAGGGCGGAAGGGCGGAAGGGCGGAAGGGCGGAAGGACGGAAGGACGGAAGGACGGAAGGGAGGGAGGGAGGGAGGGAGGAAAGAAGGAAGGCAGGGAGGGAGGTAGGGAGGCAGGGAGGTAGGAAGGAAGGGAGGAAGGGAGGGAAAGTGGGAGGGAAAGAGGGAGGGAGGGAGATAGGGAGGAATGGAGGGAGGAAGGAAGGAAACTGAGTGGATTAAGCTGTGGATGGAAGCAAACGAAGTTGTCGCTGAACAGAAATCTCACGTAATTCTGTTCGCGATATATGAGAAGCACACTCCTCCATTACTATCATCAGCGCCATCAGCGAGTCAGACACGCCAAAATGAATACCCTTCTAACTCACTGACTTACTCATTTAGCAGTCTACAGCCCTGATGGAGCTATGCGGTACGATAACCTACCGCCAATTTAAATTTGTTACCAAATACAACACATGTTAATTAGTGTCACTTGAAACTGAAACTTGAAACTCTTTCAATTTATTTCCATATTAGTTTATGTTGTCTAAGCCACAAGTTATATATATCAGCTGTAATTTCTTAATTCTTCATATGATCTAGGAGTGAATAATTCTGCTACTAAGCTTATTAATTTCCTTTCTGCACCTTTTATTTTCCATTTCTGTTGCGCTATCATTGATCATACCAGATTATCTGCATATATTCATATAAAATTCATTTATACATTGCTTTATTACAAAAGTTAACCAAGTTTCTAACACAGGCATGCTGTTTCGTGACACTCGGTGTCATTCGCCTCCTTTCTTTCTCCAACTTTGTATGTTAGGTGTGATCGGATGGCAACACAATGCTCCTCTGATGGTAGGCAAACCCAAAATCAAACGAGAAAGATGGGTTAAACCTCGAGGCACCTCAGTGGCAACCTTAGTTTAATACGTTGTCAAAATATTTTAATTGAAGTACCATCCTAGTGACTATTTTGTCATTAGGACAAAAGCCAGCTGTGTCTTGACTTCCTAGCTAGCCATTTGATCCACCAATCACGGTAACGTATGCACTCGCACACACCCAGGAGACCTCTGAACCCACACAAGGAGGTGAGCTCAAATCTGTAGTACTATGCTCAGATCCATCGCCCTTCATATTCTCTCTCCTCACCCTGCCTGTCGGGTGGGGCACCCCTTCAGGGATATTAGCACAAAAGGTGCTATGTCCTACCCCCACCCTGTCTTATCCTATCGTACATCATTACAACTTACGGTTTTCTGCAATGAAGTTCTTAATGTGTTTCAAAACCTTGCAGCCGACGCAGACCTCCGAAGTAAATAAGCACCCAGAACTAGTCTGACGAACTCGGGCATTTGTGGTAATAACTAAGAGTTAAGTTCTTTAAAGTCTGAACCAACTTACCTCAAAATCACAGGCATATATGTACAAGAGGGTTTGTGGAGATGAGCAATTGCACCTCCTTTAATCCAGTATTTTAAAATACATAATTTATAATTTAAAGATCAAAATCAGCCATGTTATTTTAAAATAAGACACTTAAGTTAAACATCCAATTAGTCCATACTTTCTTTCTTAGATCTATCTAAAAGATTTGAGTGAGGTATGGCAATAGAGAGTTGAAAAAATATATCAATTAATTCAACACAACGTCAGCTGCTGTTTCTTATGTCGTGGAAAGTTAAGGCCAGAATAAAACGTACCGCTTTTAAATATCTGATTATCGATTTGGTTTCTTTATCCATCTTTTAACCTCAACGTAATGTATAATGGAATTATTTTGCCCATGCTTATTTCGGTTAACATAAAGTAGAAAACAACTTCTGATATGTTGAACTCACATGTCTTCCTCTGCTCACTTTTCTTACATGCTGTTATTCTTGTATCTACTTCACGTTAATCAAGATAAACATTTGCAGATATTGTTTTATTCCATATTTTCTTGCATGCACCTCGGGATCAGGGAAATACAGTGGGCTTTAAGAGGCAATCAAATCTTTCAAGGGTTGACCCTATGTATTCGTTTCAAAATCCATTTTCTTTATATTCCCAAGAAAGGAGCCAAAAAAGGAATAACGACATTCCGTGGAGAAAAACTCAAATATTTTAAAACGCAAACAAGGAAATATTAACTTCCCCGCCCGAAAAAGGGATTTAAAAGATTTGACATAAATTGTATGATTTAATGAGATTTATGTAATGAAATTTGTTTTATGTAATAAGATTTTGTGTTCATTCTCCTAGTTACTAACTATGCAAAGGGCATTCAAAATGAAGACGACCTCAGAGTGTATTCCCAAACAAATTTAAAAAATATATTTCGTTTGTCATTAATATATCCTAAACATGTTGAATTTTAATAAAAATCCTTAAAGCCATTTTATAAAAAATTTAAAATTTTCTAAACGTTTACATGTAAAGCAAAGTTTGAGATATTCTTTTTTTTTTTCAGTTTTGCATCGTATTCTTGGAACACGTTGAACTTAAATACTTAAATACCAACATTTTTTTTTCACAGACACACACGCACACATGGATGTTTCTCAACCCATGCTTTTTTACTTTCACTATTACATATAATAAGTAGGTGAAGTATTATGTTTGACCCAAAAATTCGATGTTGAGATTTCATCGGAAATATATGTATTTGAGGTCCTCTGAATCCAAAAAAGGTATTTTTAGAAAAAGGTTCTTGTGTGTGTGCGGATGTGTATGTCTATATGGATCTGTGAACCGCACAACTCAAAAATGAGAAGTCGATTAAAAACAAAACATAGTTTTTCAGTTTAATATCTTACAGGAATACCACACGGAGATTTTTAAGAAAATATCTCCACCTTAAACTACCCGTTACACGGAAAATTTTTCGAAAAGTTTTATTTTCTCAAAAATGATTGAAATGCCATATGTTTAAGATATTTTTATAGCAAATGAAATATATACCTTGAATTTTCTGGCAAGCCCATGTAGTCTGGTTCACTCATGCTGACTGTTGTAAAACTGGTAAACCGTAAGAGATAGATCCAATCTTACTACGCGATAACTGCAGATATCGTTAAAACAACTTTGGTCAAATGATTTTTTGTGAACCATTTCGAAGATATTCCTTGTTATTTATCAGAATTGTGCAATGCTTATAGACCGTTCTCAAATGGGAGGTCTTTGTTCATTTTTTATCTCTTTGTCATGCAAAGAGAAAGAAATTTCAAAGTAATCATATAGTGACCACTCGACCACTCTGAAAAACATTTGACAGTCGCTTACTTTGTCCCCCTTGCACCTTCAGGAAAATTAGCAATTAGATAGTTTCTACGAATGTTTATCTCGATAACATGAAGTAGATAAATGTTTGTACAACAGTAGAGAAAGTCATGTGAGTGCAGCATGTCAGATTTTTTTAGGGAGTCTCAAAACGTGTATTTCTGTTGAAAGCTCGGTAGGAACTTTTGTCTGCAATGGAATACGTTCTCTTCCTTCTATGTCCAGGGTAGAGAATTAATATGCGATACTGGGTGCAGAAAGTCTACTAAAAGTATTTTATCAGCCACGATGAATGTCTATGGAAACCAACGCATACTTCAATAATTTGCAGTGAACATTCCGTTGGCAATGGAAGTTCCGGACATGGTGACTTGAGAAATGATGTCAAGTTAAGGCATAACGAAAGACCTGGATATTACAGCAGCCCACACATTCTATCTTCCCCATGCGAACGTTTTAGAGTCGGATGTTCCCTCGCCAAGACCGATGGTCCCACAGCTTTTCCCGGATTCCTGATAAAGTAGCCGGCGGGACACCCACAGTCAGGATTTACCGTTTACTATAAATTTCTTTACTGCTGGATGCCTGAATCTTTATGAAGTCCTTGCGAATCCGACTAACTAATGGAAGTAGTGGTAATTAGAACACAAATAGCAAAGAAGATGCAGCTTCTAAGGCTGTTAATGACGTATAGAAGATTTCTAAAAAGCCAAGTGCTCATTAGCGAGTTACTAGTTACCAAGTTAGGCTTTTGAGGAGCAAGAGAAAGCAGAAATTTAACAAAGCAGCAAACATCAAACCTCGTGTTGTTTCTCTTCTCTTCAGCGCTTTCCTTGCTGCTTTCCCATTCTTTCCAACACTACTTTCTCCTTTCCTTCTTATATCGTTCCTTCTTGTACTATGTATACTCCTCATACTTTCTATACTTTCTCTTGGTTAGCTCATTACAAAATTCCTTCATTTTACCCATCCAACTTCTCGATCTTTGTTCATTATGTCTTTCATCTCTGAGCCTAATTTTTCCCCATCTCTGTTATTAATTCACTTTAGGTAGTTTTTTCTGATGAATATTTTTTCTAGCCCTTTTCAACTCTTTCGCATTTGTTTTTATGCACTAAAGTATTGTGACCAGTCGTGGTGCACAATAAAGGACGGTTCGGGACCAGGCTGCCCCACCAATCAGAGACGCTCAAGGAGACGCTGCCTCGCGCGACTGTTGTGAGTAGGTAACAATTACAGCAGCAGAACCAAAATGGGTCTTCCAGATTATTCGAGAAGTTTCCGGCAGCCGGAGTATTTGTAAAAGTTCGAGAAAGGACCGTGTTACGTCATTCCCACTATATAAGGAGGCAAGGTGGCAGGAGTGAGTTTAGTTCAGCTTTTAGTATGTTTTAGTGTGTGTGTGTGTGTGTGTGTGTGTGTGTGTGTGTGTGTGTGTGTGTGTGTGTGAGCTGCGTGTGTACGTGGGAAAGCCGACGCGTCGTAGAGGAAGATAGCGAAGCAGTTAATGGGTGCTAAGCGATTGTATCGTCAAAGTGAGCTGTTTGAGAGACAGAGAAAATGAAGAAAGACGGAAAGGAGTGAGTCAAGGTTACGAGAAGTAAAACTTTGTGTTGTAATATCACGAAATACTCTATACTGCGTTAACGTCAGTAACAGAGAAGTGTGTTGTGCATTCAGTTAGAAGAAACTACACTAAGAAAAATAACTGGACTGAATTTTTATCATTTTGTCACACTGGTGGGAGTGGGAGTGGGATTCGTCGAACTGTTATTTTGTTACACTTTCTCTTGGTTAATTCATAGTGAAATTGCCACACTCTAGTCATCCAACTTCTAGCTCCTTGTTCATATTAGTTATGTATTTTCATCTCTGAGCCCAATTTTTTCCTTTGTTCTTTTATTAATTTGCTTTTGGGAGTGTTTTCTGCTGAATATTTTTTCTTGTCTTCCAAAACATTTTGCATTTGTTTTTTATGCTCTAAAGTATTTATTTTCTGCTTGTTTTACTTTTTTTATTTGCCGCAGAACTCATTTCGTCTGTGCTTTGTCCCTTCATGCTCTTTTCTGTCCGGTTTCACGTGAATGTAGCTGCTTTATTTGATTGTAGACTTTCTGGACTCCAGAAAGACAGTGCTCACTTTTGCTATCTCCCCAACCCATCCTTTTCTTGTACCTTTTATAATTCTCTCCCTTTCTTCCATTTGCATTTTTTATATTCTT
Organism: Tenodera sinensis; assembly: GCA_030765045.1. Lineage (NCBI taxonomy): Eukaryota > Metazoa > Arthropoda > Insecta > Mantodea > Mantidae > Tenodera > Tenodera sinensis. The sequence goes on along the minus strand of CM060969.1, from coordinate 80,549,062 downwards.
GCTTACTTGCAGCTGCTTCTATTTTACTTTCAAATATAAATTCAGTAATCTCTCCACTTTGCATTTTCTTCTAGTTGCCTTTGTTATCGGATTAATTCTTTGTGCGCTTTCTTGTTATCTGTTTTATCTGTTTGCTCAATGACCATAAAGGGTCGCTTGCTTAATATTGTGGTTATCTTTCCTGGGCCAAATCATGCAAATTTTATGCCACATAGTATACATGCGTCGAGCAAGCACTGCTTTAAGATATAGCTCCTTTCGGTACAATTATCTAGATGTACATAATGATTGCCCTCTCTCCAAAAAAAGGCCAACTACAGGGCCCGGTAGAAGGCATAAGTGGGTTTGAGCGTGGCGTCCGGGATAACAGAGGCCTAACACAAGGAACCATAACGTTACTCCGGTTCGCCAACGGAAAGTATTCCCTTACAGGAATTTGCTGTTTGGAAACAGTAAGATAAGAACAGTGAATGTTTGTGGTGGAGAACGCATGCTATACAAGGAGTAAAACTATTAAAAAACATAGATACCATGGCCACACCACAGTGTGAACAGTTTTCATTTTCTTAGGTACATTAGACATCACAATTTAGTACTCCTGCAAATACGGGATAGCCCAAATAGAATTGTACACAAATAGAGTTCACTGGGTATAATAAAATAGAGGAGGTATTCTTCATAAAAGTAGAAGACTACAGATGTCCACGTGCATGAATGGGCTACAGCTACGTAGCTATCCTGAATAGTATAAAGAAAAAGGTTTGGGAGGGTCTAGGACCCACGCCTAATCGGCACTTTCCCCTCCCCGCACTTCATACCACGGGGACTTTTCTTGGTGTTGTAAACTGAAGCTAAAATATCCCGCATTCTTAATTTCTGTTTCTGTTTCTGTATAGTATGACGATTGGCAGCAAAATAAACTAACATTCAAGGCCAAGAACATAAACATCCTCAAAATATAGGCTTAATACTCACACAGAATATTAATTACAATAGCATTAATAAGAAAAACTTAATGACATGTATAAACGACTACTTGAGTTTGTATGGCAGACCGTGAGAGAATCACTGCCAAAACTAACATGTTGTCCTAAAATATTAATCAAACTTGATGTGTTACCCTCACATAATTTTCTCTATTAGTACTAACCATTCTTACAAACCCTTATTCCTATATCTTCTTCGTGTTAGTTGAGAGAAACATTTCAGAAATCATCGTATTGCTTATTTCCTTGTAGGTGCAAGGGGAATAAGGGAAAGCGGTAGACTTTGAGCGATGGATACATCTTTTAAAGCTTTGATATTCCGTTCTCGTTGCATGGCTAAGATATAAAAAGTTAACAACCATCTTCCATGTGGTGAAAGTTTAAGTATGCCAAATCTCGCACAAATAACAAGGAATGTCTTCGAAATTGTTTACACCACAAAAAATTCACTTGGACATACATTGTGTGTTTAACGAGATCTATATTTTTTGTGCAGTAGATTTAGTCTATCTCTTACGAGTTGTTCAAAAATCTCAAAAGTAAACAGGAGTAGGTAAGCCATAGCCAGAAAATTTAAAATATACATTTCATTTGTCATAAAAATATCTTAAACATATGGCATTTCAGTCAAAATCTTAAGAGCCATTTTCGAGGAAATCAAATTTTTTTAAAAATGTTCCATGTAAAGGGTAGTTTAGGGAGTAAGACTCTTCTTCAAAATCTTCGTCACATCCTTAAAAGATATCGAGCTTAAATACAAACTTTGGCTTTTTAACGGACTGTTCGTTTTTGAGTTATGCTTCTCTCTCTCTTTCTCTCTCTCTCTCTCACACACACACACACACACACACACACACACACACACACACACACACACAGATCTTTTTCTAAAAATGCTTTTTTTTTTTTTGGATTCGCGGTGCCTCAAAACATGTTTCCGTTGAAATCTCGACATCGAATTTCTGAGTGGAATACAATACTTCCTCTACTTACTACGCGTAGTAGAGAAATAAAAATGGATCTGGGATTCCTGCCTCATACAAATGTATTTTCACATTCCCATGAGATAAAACCTGAAATATTGCATGACCCTCCATTCACTAACAGTAATAATTACCTGGAACATATGTTCCAGATAATCACACAAATTACACTATGAGGTATAAAGAAACGAAATTGCTGAAATAACTGAATGTATTAATTATGTTACATTTTAGTTCACACAATCTTTATTCTTTAGTAACACTTCTTTACAAGCAGCAAGCCACTTTTCAAAGCATTAATATATGAACGTAATAAACACTCCAAAGAAACTGGTATATTAATACAATTGCTTTAACTGACTGAGAAATAGTAAACATGAATTTTATTACTAGCACAGATACAAATAGACTGCCTGTTTGCATTGAATTGAAGCACTCGATTCGTGACGTCATAATGTTGTGACAAATGACAATATGACAAATCCCACTTCTGACACCAATGTGAAAAATGGCAAGTCCCGTCACTTGCAATGTCACTTTATTTCTCTTCTCAACTGAATCACAGAAACACAGTCCTCTTACTCGTTAATACGATCTGAAATCCGTCGTGACCTTGCAACTCGCAGCTCTTCTCTCCTATCGTAACCTCGATACAAACTGCGTACTACACTTTCTGTCTAACAAACAGCTGCTTCCGGCGATACACTCACTAGAACTTCTCCACAAAACGACTCTGAGGCGACGATTAAATGTCTAAAATGTCTCTGACGATAGGCACACTCAAACACTGACTGTACAACCTCCACACTTAAAAACTAACCTCAAATATCGGCTTCTCTCGCCGTCCCGAGGACGGCAAGGGAATTACTGCGAATACTCTGGAAAATGCACCCTTCTCGTGAACAAGCCGGCAGTCGAAAGCTTCTCGAATCGAAAAAAATAGGCAGTCGTTACCACCCGCTTCATTGTTACCTTGTTTATTCACCGCGCAGTGGTGTAAGGTAGTCGCCTCACTGTCTTTGTTGTGCAATATCCAACTGCCAATCGAATCAGGAATTGTAGCGAACGTGTGTTAGACTTGCAGGATTAAACTTGGAAATTATTTAATCACTTATGTTTTCGTTTTTCTCTCTTTGATCGAACATGGAGGTAACACCCCAGTATGGAAGAATCTCTTGAAACTCTTTTTGTCGCACCTTTGGAAGCCACTGCACTTAAATATCTACCAAGTTGGTCATTTTAGAGTTATGATGTTCACACACACCCACGCGGACCTTTTCCCATAAATATTCCTTTCGGATTCAAAGAGCGTGGAAATCTGCATTTCTGGTGGAATTTGAATATCGAAATCTTTGGATGTAATGTAATACTTCCTCTACTTATTAGTAGGTAAGTAACAGAGAAACTAAGGAGAGCGTATCTGCATCTTCTCCAAAATTAATCTTTGTTTCTATAGCTTAGTAATTTTACCTAGAAGAAGTTTTTCAAGAAAAGCCTCTATTGGACAGCATTGCAGAGTAGTACAGCTAGAGCGTGGATCTTCCAAACCGTGGAAAACCTGCTGGAATGTCATTATCGTGCCCCTCATTGGACCGAGACCATTTCAAATGATTGCGCTTTTTACACAGTCGAACAGCTCGAGTAGATTGTAGAAGGCTGCTATGGAGCAGAAGTTTTAGACTCTGTTATTTCAATGGAGTCCATGTAGATTCTTCTGTGGTAGTTGAACGGCTCAGTATAGAGTTTAAAGTACAGCTTTCAACCTTTTACTTTCTCCTTCACTTACCTAATTTAGAGGAAGAATTGTATTCGATCCAAAAATTCGATGTCAAGATTAGGCTCAACTTTTAAAGGTGTCTTGAATGACAAAGGAAACCATTTTATTAAAGATTGCGTACACCTGCAGCACTAATATTTACAAGTAATAATAATAATAATAATAATAATAATAATAATAATAATAATAATAATAATAATAATAATAATAATAATGATTAATCCCGTGAATGTGTGTGAGAATTTTCTGTTTCAAATCCCTAAAGACCAATAACCCACTGTTAATCAGGTACCACCATTGTCAATTGGTAATATCGTATGTTCCACAGAAAAAGTCAGCGACATGATCTTTGCAGTTAAAGGCGGGATATATGTAAATGGAACAACAGAAAAAAACTTATTTGATTAAAACAAAGATAAGATTGTAAGATAATGAAAACTAAAATGTATATTTTGTATTTTCTGGGAATAGCTCTTAAAGTTCTAAATTACTTTTATATTGGTAAACCGTAAGAGACAAACATATTACTCCACAATCTTGTTAAAGCATGCAGTTTATGACAAATAATTTTGTGGCATCAAGCGTTGTTATTAGTTTCAAATTCCAAATACATGTGTTCCATTAACAGGAAGAATAGAGCTGAGTTTGTAGAAGAATGAGTAAAGAAAGGAATGTGAATGTAACACATGTTTTATACTGTCCTATGTATAGATACTGTTACAATGGTCGCAAGGTAATTATTTTGAATTGTTTGTAATAATTGTTAAAGAATTCCTTTCACCATCATATATGTAGCACCAAAATCGTCCATTCTAGGTTAATTATATTAAAATATGTGTCAAAACATTCTGCTTTTACATTTGTACGTTGTATTAAAGATGCATGACAGATAAATAAGTGCAAATGTACACCTTAGGGAAACTGAGGAACATTTTGTTGAGAAACTGTCAGCTTTTGTTTTGCACCAAAAGCTTACAGTAGTAAGAACCAGACAGATATGTTTGAACATATGTGTTTATTTTGTTGGTCGCTTTACCTTTCCCTGAACGCACAACTAAACATATCGGTTTCCCGAATGTCCGGCAAATTGAATCACCGGGCAAAGCGGCATGTAATGGTGTGTAAAATAGCGAGGCAGTGGTTCGATTCGCGGTTGCTATCCATGCGCCATTTGTCTGCACCTCGCACCTCTTTGTTTTGATAATGTCGATGGAGAGGCGTAATTTCTTTCCAAATCGACTGCTAGATTTACTACACTGCCTCATTAGTTACACGAGGGACACAGGAATGCTCGTAACATGATTCTTTTTTTCATTCCGGATTGTTTAGTCTAGAAAGACTAATAAATACTACATAAGCGATTAAGCATATGCCACATCTATATGGTTATTTAAGATGGTTTCTTCTCTACTTCTTTTCCATCGCTTTAACTATGCAGTCCTATCGCGAGGATCTGTTAGGAGATACTTGTATGGCGGACAGTTAGACTTCATTGTCTCGTCCCTATATCATACCATCCTGCTTCGTCAAGAGTTCACAGAGAGAACAGTGCAGGGCAACTGTACCTCCGTCTCCGTTACAAGCAGATGTCATTGTGGTAGTAGTATTCAACGTTTTTCCTCGGCGTACCCCCAAAGACAATTTTCTATTATAGTCTGTACCCCTAGGCCTAAGCCCTAGAGTTATTCTTAATTCAAATTATACAGGCTGGATGGGAAGTCATTACATTCCTTCTAATAGGTGCTTCCTAGCAGCATTACAAACAAAAAAGTCTAATGCCCGTTTGTTCTTTGATCAGCCGATTTCGAATGCGTCACTCCACAAGAATGAACGGTTTGATAAGATAACAGTTTGTTACTTGTTAGATGCGTAGAGTAACTTATTACTGACATAGCTTCGGTAGTAGCTATGGGACATCACATAGGGTTACGAAATAATTAATCACTTAAAAAATGTAAAGAAATACTCCGAGCTGCTCTTTCAGACGTGCAGTAACTCGACAAAGTTGCGTTGAGGTTGGCCAGGGAATTGACCTGGTTTGTGGATGTAAACAGGTCGGGCGCTTTTGCTTTAATGTTTTGGGAGCTAACACTTGTGATTGGCCCACACTCGCACAGTAACGAACCAACCGATTAAGTAAAATGGATTCTTGCATAAAGGGCAATTCAAATCTCTGGCTGAGATATTTTTCGTTACTTGTAATCATTAGAAAGTATATTATATTGACCGTATGCGTACTTTAAATGTTACGCACCCCCTAAGAAGTTCGCATACCCCTGGAGGTACACGTACCCCAGGTTGCAACGCACGTGTTCCAAGATTACGTGAAACAACCCTTGCCTTCATTCACGAAGGTAACCAGAATCCGCACCCGGAAAGGTCTAACACTTCTTGTGCGGCTTGTCTTTAGGGACAAGTCACACTACGACGCCATTGTTACCTTCTGGTTGGACTTTCTAGGCCAACTCCTGAGAATAGAGCTCAGCCGGATATCCTGGACGCCGTTCTGTCGCCACTGGTGCCTTCATGGGAACACACGGATAAGTGCAATTCACCACCGAGGTGTCACTACTGCAGTGCACCGAACAAGACATCTACCTGTCAGCAGCACGACCTTAAGCGACGACGCCGCTTCTCCAAAACCTGCTGGGGGTATGACCACTTCACCGGCCAAGCTTGCTGCCCGATGCGTCCACGCCGTTCACGACACACCGTCGCAGCCGAGAGCCACGGTTGACACGCACCAGCAGCAGGCTCGCTTGCCATGGGTTAGAGTAAACCCAACTATATGCATCCCAGGATGCGCCGACAATAGGTACTAAGTTACGTTAATGTTATATTTGCACTACAAATGTAAACACGGAGTTTTGACATGGTTCTGAAACAGAATTTTGGTTGTGAAGATGTACTTTTAAGTAATTAATGAAGTCAAGTATGTTTATTATTATTATTATTATTATTATTATTATTATTATTATTATTATTATTATTATTATTATTATTATTATTATTATTATTATTATTATTATTATTATTATTATTATTATTATTATTATTATTATTATTATTATTATTATTATTATTATTATTATTATTATTATTATTATTATTATTATTACTATTACTATTACTATTACTATTACTATTACTATTACTATTACTATTACTATTACTATTACTATTACTATTACTATTACTATTATTATTATTATTATTATTATTATTATTATTATTATTATTATTATTATTATTATTATTATTATTATTATTATTATTATTATTATTATTATTATTATTATTATTATTATTATTATTATTATTATTATTATTATTATTATTATTACTAATTGCTCGGTTTATTCATAATTTGTATCACTGTAAAACGTTATCTTTGCTAAAATGTAACCATGTTTTTCGAAATTTTACCAGCGTGCTGAAGCGTAAATAACAATTTGGCTTTAGTTGCTTTAAGTTGGGCGTTCAAATAAATAAATGCATATAAATTTCAAACTTTTTAATTGGTTTTTCCACTCAAATTTGTTATAGCATGATAACGAAAGCTTTACAAGATTAAGCATCAATTATTGGAAATATTCACAGTGCAGTACCAGTAAGAAGAATTAAGTAGTAAACAGTGAAGTGTTGGAGAAAAGTTTTATTTATATATTTATTTAATATTTATTGTTTGTTTGTTTGTTTGTTTGTTTCTATTGATCTCAGGAGCAGTCAAGTAAATCACATTAGAAAGAGAGCTCATGTACATATTCTAGTATTTTGTAGAGTATTGTGAGTAAAATAAAAGATAGCGTAGAATTTGAACGGTAATAACATTAACTTATCAATGCTCAAAAAGCATACTTTTCCTTAGCATTGCAGTAAACACGTCTATAACATTGAGTTCAAACTGAGTAATCAAAATGTATGGATATTGTTGGTTACACAACTCCAATTTTGTGCAATTTAACCTCCAAAATTGACCATGTGCTACTTTAATCTAGTTCCATTAAGTATTTTATTGCTTAATTTATTTTACTTTTGGGTACCTACCAGTCTATGAACTGATATTAATCTGACATTTATTTTTAAATTGAAAACTTGTGAACAACTTAACAAAAAAATATGAGTGCAATATGTGCCGGTCAACTAGCCTTAAAATAGTTAAACAACTTCTTGTTCCCAAGTTTCTCCCCCTCCCCATGAAATTTAATAAATTTGATCGTTTCTTTAAGCTCTGAATGCATGATTATCGGTGAATATATTGCATGTTCAGCATACCTAAGTTTGTGTAGTTCAGTTCAGAAGGGAGTGTTTAATGGTTTTGAAACCTTTCGTCAGATGTTAGCATGAACAGTTTAGTGGCCAATGGTACTTGAATTTGCATTATTCACTGTTTTAAATGTAGTATTCTAGATGTTACAGGGTTTATATTCTTCCAATCTAATTGGTAGGATAAACCTAACGAAAGCTATTACTGCTTTAAAGCTCAGCAAGTGTAATCGGTAAAAAGAATTAAACATCAAATTTTGGCAGAAACAGCACTAGCTTTTAATTTCAGAAATTATGTTAACATGTTAAATTACGAATTATATAACGTTCACAATCTGAAAATCTGATGTTGCACTCACATGACTTCCCCTAATCTTGTACTAACCATTTTTACAAACTTTTATTGCGCTATCTTCATGTAGTTGAGATGAACATTTGCAGAAATTATCTTATTGTTTATTTTCTTGTCGGTGCAAGAGGAATATGGGAATATAGTAGGCTTTGAGCGACAGTCAAATCTTTTAAAGCTTTCAAATTGCGTTTTCTTGGTACGGTTAACAAATAAAAAATGTTCCATTGCACAGAAGTATAAGTTCTCCAGAATTCACACAAATAACAAGGCATATCTCCGAAATGGTTCACTCTAAAATATATATATATATATATATATATATATATATATATATATATATATATATATATATATTTAGGCATACATTGTGTGCTTCGGCAAGATCTACATTTCGTATAGTAAGATTTGGTCTATCTCTTACGGTTTACCAGTTATGCAAAAGTTGTCCAGAGTAAACAGGACTTCATGGACTATAACCAGGAAATTCTAGATATACATTTCATTTGTCATAAAAATATATTAAATATATGGCATTTTAATCAAAATCGTTAGTCATTTTCAAGAAAATTAAAATTTTCCATGTAAAGGTTAGTTTAGGGTGGAGAAATGTTCTTCAAAATCTTCGTGTCGCATCCCTGAAAGACGTTAAACTTAAATACCAACTTTGGTTCCTAGCCGACTTTTCGTTTTTGAGTTACGCTGTCCACAGGCTGACAGACAGACACACGGACCTTTTTCTAAAACTGCTTTTTTCTATTTAGGGAGCCTCAAAACATATTTCCGGTGAAATCTCGACATCGTATTTTTGGGTGTGTTACTCTACCATACGTCCTCTACTATACGTAGTAGGGAAAGTAAAAAAGCTGTTTATCCTTAATTACCAACTAATCAAGTAATTTAAAGCATGCGAAGTAATATATAATCATCTGTTATTACAATTTCTTTATTTTCGTTTCCAATTTAACGTGATTTATATCCTGTTTAAAGGTAAATTTTGTAAACAATGATTATCTAAGTCACAGAGAGAATGTAGTACAATCAAAATCATAATACACATGTTATCCATTTTTATTGGAACAGGGAGAAACAATTGCTTTTAAGCGAAGCGTATACTGCATCTCTCAGCTTTGGTTTAACGAACCTAGCTTTCATTTGTTATCAGTAACATCTGTTTGTTTATTGAAATGTGTCTAGCAAAAAGCATTTACACAGTTTTTTATTGCAAGAATCTTGTTTTAATAAAACGTTGTTGCAATTGGTAGCACAGTTATACAGAAAATAAAAAGCCACGGGCTTTGTAATGGAATATGTACCTATAATTTAGAAACTTAATTTAGATAGTGGTATTTTGTTTCGAAATGGGAACAATCTAATGATTACCACTAAAAGCAAATAAAAAACTCCCTTTAATGTATTGCTTTACCATCAGTTGCAAATTACATATGACGGTTTTAAATTGACCTCTAACATTTATTATTAAAATTAAATATCACTGGTTCAGATTACACTGGTTCAGATTATCGGCCACAAAGCCAATAGATGTTATCCGTTTGCTTTCTCATTTCACAAATAAAATTACGGGAATGTTTCATTTTATAGATATTGGATGATGTTTTTCTTTAGAATATCCAAAGTCTATATACATACTAGAACTGGGCGACTCCATTAAAATGAAAATCTGAGTACTGATAATTAAATCGCAAAGTATTACATCAAAATGCTCTGAAATACACTGCTTAGAAAATTAGAGGAACACGTGTTTAAACCAAAGCCAAAAATAAAATAGGGAAGCAATGTAAATTTTGACAGTCATCGTTATGTTTTGAAGTATTGCTTAAAACTAAAATGTGGATTGAAGATGGCCATTCCATTCTCTTTGTGTCCAGGATTCTTCATGTCAGCTCTTCTTTCATCCATAGGGCTTGAAGATGATATATAGAGACAGGTGGGTTCAAGAAGCGCTACGGAAATGGGCATAAGAAGAAGTTAACAAGGTACAGGATATATATTTGTCATAACACCTTTGTGCAGACGCAAATCTACAGCCAGAGACTGGTTTCTGATCAGACTATAAGAAACAGGGCTGAAATCTAGAATACCCATTAAAGCTCCTTGTTTGATACGTCAGCACAAGGAAGCTCGGTTGATATTTGCTCAGAATCATGTCAATTGGCAGCTCAGCCAATGGAAGGCCTTTCTCTTCAAGCCGAGTCAGGGTTTAGATTGACGGGTTGCGATGGTTGTGTGTGGAGACATCATGATTCGGTCTGGCACTACTGTTCAATCTCGGACACAGCTTGTTGTTTCACAGCGCTTGAATACAGATGTTTACATTAATACTATGATCCTTCAACATGTTGTACCCTCTGCTCAATCTCAATTTTCTTCTACAGCACGATAATGCTAAACCCTGTACAGCACGTAGAACCTACCAAGGACATCTTACAAGAATGCCAAGTTCAGGTAATGAACTGGCCCATACACTGCTCTGACCTCAATCCGATTGAAGCTCTGTGGGATAAGCTGGAAAAATGTTTCCAAGCGGCCTGCTGTGCCACAGAACACAGCATGCTTGCACATGCATTCACTGAAGAATGGGAGAAAATCCACAAACTGCTATTAGAACGCTGTTGTGAAGTTTGTCACGAAGGTGTTACGCAGTTATTGCAGCTCATGGAGTACACACTAGCTACCGATTGTTGAAATAACCGTAATAACAATGATTAATAAACAATGTAATCTAGTATTTCAACTTTGATTTGTGTATCAGCAATAATTTGATCATGTTTCCAATACTGTGAAATAAAAGTTTGTTAGAATGCCTTATATAATTTTACACGGTTTCTTCAATATATAATTACAACTGCCAAAAATTGAATTATATCAATATTTTTGGGACATTGGTTTAAACATGTGTTCCTTTAGCAGTGTATACGCATTATCTTTAAAATACCTAGAGATAGCCAAATTGCTAGTTACTACCCTGTAAGTTGGACGTAAAAACAATTGCAATTATTTCATAACCCTTTGTACCAGCAATCTTTTTTTTTTTTTTTTTTTATGTTGTACCCAGCCTACGCACCTATGACTGCGCAGAACATGTGTTTTGAAGCAAACATAACATCCAATTCACCAGCAATATAAATAGTGTATAGTCTTTGCAATCTTAGTTTAATTTTTCTGGCACTTCATCTTTGCTCGCACGTAGTGCTGAAATGAATCACGTTTGAGGCAGCCTTTTCTTACCTCCACTTCACCCCCTGGGGCGTTGAACACAGGATATGTCTAAACGCTCACAGCAACACCGCTCACTCCAAGGCACAACTATAGTTTCAACCTCATTCAGAGAAGGCAGTAATAGCCAGCACTTTATGTCCCATAAAGGACTACAACTCACTATTTCACTCCGTGAGAGAATAGAAGGAAGAATTCAGAAAACCCCGTTGTCTCTCAAGAGCACTTTTGACATTTACGTCGGGGCGGCCCTCCTCCTTATCTCTCCAGCCGGCCAGTCGGTCATCGTCGTCCATGTAATAATAACCTATATTGATATGTTTTCTCTCGTGGGAATAGTTTGAGCAAGAAGTTAATCTTTTTTCCCGCTGTTTAAATTTACACATTATTTTATAACAGTAGAGCTTGGAAAACATGATTTTTAGAGATCACTGAGCCCACACAGACATAGTGACACTTATTTTATCTGTGTATTTAGAGAAAAAAAATTCAAAGGGTAGTATGCTATACTTCTACATACTACAATGTTTGTACGATTAAATTGAATGCGTACACAATCCACAAAGAAGAATGAAAACTTGTTTTCTTCCTCTGACGCGTTTTCCCAGCTGTGCCGCATTTTGCTTTATGTTCCCGTTCTTGCTATTTAAACAGCTGGCAAAAAGAGGCATGGAATCGCTTACCTCTTCCGTCGAGAGGAAAGGTAATGCAATTTGCCCCCTTTATCCCATTAAAGGGGCTACCACCGCGGTTTTCTGAAATTTCCCTTTCTCATTTCCCTCCGTTCGGTCGCTGCGGGAATAAATCGACTACAGTTGTCTTCTCCCAAGTCGATATACGTACGTGTCTGGATCATAACTCCGCTTCCAAATCGCTTTTCCATTCCATTATTATTCGCGACGTAACCTTCCGCAAAAGTCTCGAATCTGATATGTCTCTCGCTGATCGGAATAATCGATTTGATCTTCGAGTAACCCTTCTGCTAGTCCGGCCAACTTCAAACATTTGATAATATCACCCATCGACGTGGGTAGCATTCTAACTTCCCCAACTTGAACGTTTCTTGAAAGAACTCTGATTATTTTCAATAGAAATACAGGTGTGTTCGGGGTTCTTGTGTGGCGTTTGTCTCATCTGCATGAATTTAGAGCAGGTTCCTGTAGAATACGTGCATTTTAGTAGCAATTTGTAAAGTTCATGATTCCACACAGACAGGCACCTGAAACAGTATGTTCACAAAATACGAAACTTAATGCAATAACCTGTGCTATTACACCATACATAGCAAACGTATGCAATATTAGCATTATCAACAGGTTGTTACTGTGTAGCGTTTTATTATAAATGAAATGACATGGTGTTTAGCTAGCCCCACGTTGGGCGCCGTGTGTAGTGGTTTTATAAAATTAAGGTTTATAAGATGTCTTAACGTTTTCCTTCGCCTACTTTTGTGTTAATACAGAGAGACCCAAAAACATGAGAATTGCTACGCGGTGTTTTTCCACTGGGCAAATGGAAACACGATAACGCAGCTGGTGTACACAAGCTCACGTGGATGACTTGTTTTTCTCTGCTCTGGAAGTGCAGTATAGAGGTGACGGTGATATCACATGGTTAAATTATTACAGCGCTTTATTATTTTATCCTGTACTTAGTCGCAAAGTATATTATAGCTCAGCATTTGTTTTCTACTGCACAGCGTGTATTTATTTATGGTTCGTATGTGTTAACTCAGTCAACTCGCCAAGTGAAAGTGCGATTTCCAGAAAGATTTCCAGGTGATCTGGGAAGGATAAAGTGTACAAGACATATGCGCAAACCTTGGAAGAATTAAAACAAAATATCCGCCAGAAAATTGCCAGCATTTCCCAATGTGAACTATGTGGCGAGTGATGGATAATTTCCTAAAGAGGTGTCAAAAATGTATCGACAACGACGGTGGCCAGTTTTGGCATCTCCGTTAATAACATTGTTAAGTAAAGCCTTTAAAAGTAGTTTTAAACATGTATGGCTTTATCCGCGCTCTTCTATGACAGTGCCGAGGGCGCTTACAGATAGAACACAGCGCACCCAGTTCACAGTCTTTTTGATCACCCGTTATTATCTCGCGTTGTGGCACAATTTAAAGCAATGAAAGCCTCGGCGTAGCTACAGTCGTGTATCTGTATCATTCATGCCCATTATATCTTTGGGCGTGATAGCGGTTCAATGTGAAATCTATTAATTTGCATTCTTAAATTACTATCCACAACTTTATTCACTTTTGGTGTCAGTTCACAATTGAATATTCAATTAAAGTCTCACAATTTTATATTTCCGCCCTAGATTCTTAGTTGCTGTTGATGCACGACTTCCCATGCTTCTTAGTTTTGAAGGCTAAGAAAGAAAGTTGCTTTAAACGTGGTGCTAACTAAATACCATCACGTTTCATCATCATCATCATCATCATCATCATCATCATCATCATCATCACGGTATAAGCCTTGTGGCCCATTCCGACTTCAAGGAAATTGATCGGACCATCTCATTCGTGGCCTGCCAACATTTCTTCTACCTACAGGTTTATACTTGTGCACTATTTGTGGTGTACGGTCTTCGGTCATTCTCTGCACATGATCTTGGCATTTTTGCCTGTATGCAATGATTGTTTCATTTATACTCTGAATTTCCAATTCTCTTCTAATATCCTCGTTTCTTTTCTTGTCTATGAGTCTATAACCTGCCACCTGTCTCAGAAATTTCATCTCCGCAGCCTCCACTTTCTTCTGTTGTGAGATAGTCAAGTCCCAGTTTTCACACCCATAAAGCAGGGTTGGGATCGCCATTATTTTATACAGTTTTAACAAAGTTTGACGATTACAATTTTTAAAAGTTCTTTTTATTGTGCCACATATTGTTTGGAATTTGTTTAGTTTGTTTTGTATATCTCTATTACTGGTATATGACACAATATAGCCAAGATAATTAAAATCACTTTGTTGTTGGATGGGTTTATCATTTATGCAAATTTTTGCTCTTAAATGGTTTGTTCCTATAAAAGCCATTTTTCCTTGAAGAGATTGAGTAGAGTTAATTGTCCTCTGGACACGGTACCAACGTGAAGCAGAGTAAGACTGTTGCTGGGGTTGCCAGCTCATAGACTAACAGTCACGTCTATCATATGTACCATCCCCAAATGAAGGGCTGCCTCTTCTGCCGCCATGAATGTCGCCGTTGAGGTCTTCACCCAGTTACCCCGGGCATGGGACCTCCATATTTATATCCCCTGGAGATAGGGTGTCCCAGTATTTAAGCCCCCAGGAACCGGGCTCCTTGTTGGTCCACGGGTCCTTATTGGCGTAGCTATTCGGACCAACCCACCATTTCTGCTGGGCTCCCACATCCGCCACCCGGGGGACGCGCCCGGTAGGGGTTACAAGGTCCCCCCGGGCATCACATTTCATTTATAAAAAAAACTATAAATGGCGCCCAACGTGGGCTAATATAAACACAAATGAAGGTGAAGAAAAGAGTTAAAACACCTTATAAACTTCAATTTTATAAAACCACTTCAAATGTGGCCAGCCAAACGCCATGTTGTTTCATTTATAAAAAACAGCTACAACTGTGTTCAAGATAGTGCATAATTGGTTCATTGTGGCACGCATCCCTACAATGGGAAACATATATTTCCTATGGCAAGACCTTATACCAAGAGCTGTATTATAAATGTGTATATATAGACCCCTTTGTTGACGAGTTTTTAAAATAAATCATGGGGCGAGACAAGAGTATGCTTTATCACTCGTTTTACGAGTATTTGGTGTTTACATAGATGATATTTTAAATGAATGGAAACAGTTATTAATAATGAAGGAATTTTAATCAACAAAGAGGGTAAAATAAATGCTCTATTATTTGTAAACGATGTTCTACTTATGGCACTCAAACGTAAGCACATGAGTTCCAAACGGTGGCCAAGATACATAATTTTAGAATATCAATAAACAAATTAAAAAACAATGGTATTTAACGGTAAATATTGAAGTAGAACCAAAGCAGCATTGAAGAATAAAATAGTGGAACAAGTAATACATTTTAAGTACTTTGATTGTGATATTACATATGAAGAAGACAGACATATATAAAACAAAATACTTAAATTCCAGGAAACGTGTGGCACCAATAAAAGAACCTTAGGCCGGAAAATAAGAGCAGATACAATACTTAAACTATATAAGACAATGGCTGTTCCTTCTTTGTTGCGTGGGACTGCAAACTGGGCAGTAAAATCAAAGGAAAGAAGAATATGTGCAGCAGAAATGTTATTTTTTCGGAATGTGGAAGGATATACACCAGCAGATAGAATACGGAATAAGCAAGTAAGAAATGAATGTTTTCTACCTACCTATCCACCCACCTATCCACCTACCTACTTAAAATGCCTGCCTGCCTATCTACCTACCTCCCTAGCTACGTAGCTACCTGTCTGTCTGTCTGTCTGCTTGCTTGTCCTATCCATCCATCCGTCCATCCGTTCATCCGTTCATCCGTCCATCCGTCCATCCGTCCATACGTCCATCCGTCCATCCGTCCATCCGTCCATCCATTAAATCCGTCCATCCGTCCATCCGTCCATCCGTCCATCCGTCCATCCGTCCATCGGTCCATCCGTCCATCCGTCCATCCGTCCATCCGTCCATCCTGTCCATCCGTCCATCCGTCCATCCGTCCATCCGTCCATCCGTCCATCCGTCCATCCGTCCATCCGTCCATCCATCCATCCATCCATCCATCCATCCATCCATCCATCCATCCATCCATCCATCATCTTACTGTCTTTCGGCCCGTCGTCCGGTAGTCCGGTATGCCGGTCTGCCGGTCTACTGATCTGTCTGTCTCTTTTTCCTTCTCTCTGTCTCTCTGTCTGTCAATCTATCGATCGGTCGCCTGCCTATCAATCTATCGACCGGTCTGTCTGTTTGGCAATGTATCGATCGGTCTGTCTCTCTGTAAATCTATCGATCGGTCTGTCTGTCTGTTTGGCAATGTATCGGTCGGTCTGTCTGTAAATCTATCCATCGGTCTGTCTGTCAATCTATCTATCCAATGGTCTGTCTGTCAATCTATCAATCGGTCTGTCTGTCAATCTATCTATCCAATGGTCTGTCTGTCAATCTATCGATCGGTCTGTCTCTCTGTCTACCTATTTACCTACCTATCTATTTATCTATCTATATATGCTGTCCCAAAAAGCACCGACAACGGTTGGTATGTGGTGCGGGATGACCAACTGATGGGCTTTAAGGAAGAACCGCTGTCCGGAAACGCATATTTTGTACTCTGGGAGTACGTCGAGTTTGATAACGAACGCTTGTGACAGCACGGGGATGAACCACCTGAACCTAATAACACTATTGCGATGACCTACATTCCTGTATAGAGTCCTTGGAGCGCGTCCTACTGTGTTACTTGTGTACTTTCCATCACAGTAACGTTTTAACAGCACTGTAACACATACCATTACACAGCTGCGGAAATAGCCCACATGAGCACACTTTGATGTAAATATTCAGTCATCTCAACGTTGCATATCCAAATCGATGGACCCGTAGAGGTGGACCAGCGCCATGGCCAGCACTGTCGCCAGAACTGACACCTCTCGACCATTTTCTGCGGAGTTAAAAAAGAGTATAGTGTATGACACTCCTGCAACGCCAACGGAGGACCTTGTTGCTCGAGTCCACGGAGCGATTGAAAATCTTCAAAAACTATTGGGTGATGTCCCTGTGGCTCAGCATCACCGATATAGACTCTGCAATTACGTAAGAGGTATAAAGATGGACTCCACAGATCACTTCGCGGATTCCAACATTGACCTGCCAGCTCAGACACTCCAGACTGGACATACGAGGTCGACTGGGATGGAACCATCCTTGAACTTAACAGTCTGTGGACCCGCGTCCACGTGTCAATTCTATCGATGCACTGGAGGCGGCAGCCACGGGATTCTCCCAACACATCCGGGATGTGGTGCGTGCCCATACTAACCGCATTCCATCCGACATACCCAACCCTCGAACCATCCCCATTGAACTTAGACAGTTGATTAAAGCCAAAGCAACTGTCCGCAGGCTCTGGCAGCGTTTCCGCTATCCCAGGATATAGGCAGTCTACCAGCGGTTCAAGTCCCTGCCACGACGTCTGTTGCGGATACACCGCAAGACAGCGTGGGAAAACACGATGGCAAACGTAGATCTCACTGAGAAGACCCCATGACGGATAATCAGGTCCCTTAGAAAGAACAAAAACACTCATCAGCATCCTCTACATGGCACTCGCGGGAGACTCTCTTTTGAGCCCCAAGAGAAAGCCACGGCTTTCGCAGACCATCTAGAGTCCCAATTCGAACCGTGGGAAGATGTCCAGGACGAAGACTTTACTGAACTCGTGGAGGCGATGGTGGATTACCTGTACGAGGCACCTCCGCCGCCACGCGCAGAGATCCATATCCCCTTAGTCACTCCAAGACAGGTGTCTTCTGAAATCAAAAGGTTAAAACCTGGCAAATCCCCTGGGCATGATGACGTCACGGCGCCCATGCTGCAGCACCTTCCCCGAAAGGCCGTAGTCCACCTGACGAGGATTTATAATGCATGTCTGCGGCTTCGTCACTTCCCAACTTGTTGGTAGGAGGCGAGGGTGGGCTGCATTTTGAAGCCCGACAATGACCCGGTTTTCCCTTCAAACTACCGTTCCATAAGCCTGCTACGCATCGTTTCAAAAAATTTTGAACGATTATTCCTATCTCGCCTCACTCCTCTCTTCGAGGAAAGGCAACTCATCCCGGATCATCAGTTCGGTTTTCGTCATGAACATTCCACTATACTACAGCTACTGTGGCTGATTGAGAAGGTTACCCTGGGTTTCCAGGAAAACTTCAAAACAGTCGCGGTGTCTTTGCAACCACATGGCACCAGGGGTTATTGTACAAACACAGAGAGTCAAATATCCCTCCCCCCCCCTATTTTTTTTTTTTTTTTTTTTTTTTTTTTTTTTGAATTAACGTCCTCCAACATTTTGTCATATCGGACGAATGAATGAAATGAAATGGGTGAAATGATGCTCAAATGAGCCCGAGGTCCATGGAGCTTTAAGTTACCCGCCATTCGTCTTCTCAGGGTAGGGAAAACCTCGGAAAAAAACCTTACCCGGATAACTTACCCTAAGCGAGATTCGAACTCGCGACCTCTTGAACGTGAGGCAGACACGCTAACCATCACGCTACAGAGGCGGCCCCCCCTACCTCACCCTGATCGGTAGCTTTCTTCGGGATCGCTCTTTTCGGGTGCGGGTGGAGGGGAAGTTGTCCTCGGTCAGACCCATAGTGGCAGGTAGAGTGAACAGTGGAGAATGGCCATTAGCCCGCAGAAGAGTCAGGCTCTTCTATTGGGCAAAGTTTGAAACTGGCGGCCGGGTGTATCCCTGGCACTGCAGTGGAGAAAATTCCCATGGGTTAACTCCGCCAAATACCTGGGGGTACTACTTGACCGTGGTCTAACCTTCACTCCACATGTCCGGGCAAAGGTCGGTCTGGGACATGGCGCCCTGAGACAGCTATATCCCATACTCCACTCAACCATGCCTGCTCACCTGCAACTACGCTTGTATCGTGCGATCGTCCCGCCCCTGGTTCTGTACGGGTGCGAGGTCTGGGGTACGGTGGCTCGTTCCACCAACCGCAGGCAGCAGGCCGCGCAGAACAGGGCGCTTAGGATGATCTACGATACCGACCGTAGGTTTCCATCACACATTCTTCACACTCATTCCGGCATACCATATGTTGTCGACGTCGTGCGGGACAGGACACGTACAAGGTATGCCAAACTCACACTCACCCAAACCAGTTGTTCAACACCCTGGGGCAATACGATCATTGCCTACCTAGGCGGCGGCTTACCCAAGGACGCCCTTGGCTGGTAAGTACCACTATCACTTCACAAACCGCCAAATGTAATCACACTTGGCACTACCACACCTTCCACCTATTCCTCTCGGTTTCCTGTCACTGGCCTGCATTGCTCGACGGTTCCACAAGTGGCCGACGAAGTAAGCAGTAGGGCAATGGTCGCTTGGATGGCTAGACATCCAAGATCTGACACATCCCACCGCCAGTGACAACATAGGAAGCCAACTGCATCATCACAGACATAACACTAAAGCTTCTAAAAATAGACAAAGCTATACAACCTCACGGGTAAATCCGTAACTAAACGGATAGGTACCATGGTCACCTTACCATCCGCCTGGGTTAACCAAGGCGACTCGTACTCACTCCTGGACTCCTGGACTTCGCCGGGGCTTTTCCTTATTCTGAGAAGAGAAATGCCCGGTAACTTTAAGCTCTGTGAAACCAGGACCCAATTTGAGCTTTATTTCATTTATTTCATCCATTCATTTATCATCCAATAGCTCCTACCAGGTTAAAGAACATTAAATCTAAAAAAAAAAGGATATAGGAATCAACATTTCGTAAACTGTGAGTGAAAACACATTGTTGAGTCTACACACACAAAAAGCATAGCGTCATATGCACGCACTTTGTATCACAATCGTTGAGAAATGATTGAGAGTGTCTGCAAAATGGCAAATAAATAATATTTATTTCAAAACAAATCACAAAGTTAGCATTCATTAATGATTATTTTCATTTGAGAAAAATTACATTTATAGTGTCTAGTTCATTAAAAGTATTATGCATGATATATTTCAAAATTATAATAATATATTGCTTATTTTAAATAGAAAAAAAACATCTTGTTTGTAAGCTACGTTAGTTTGAAATACATGTTCTAAAGTACAAATTAGCCAACCAATATGAAACAATGATTTGATTAGACCCACTTCAAAATGACTTAAGAACTTGGGACAAAATAGTAAGCATAATAGAAACCTTGTTCATATTGATTTCACAATATGGTGCCATAAATCCTGATATTCTATAACTTATGACGCTAAGATTGTATAACAGATGGTATTGAATTCGTGGATAATATTAATATGAACCATGTCTTTCATACATAATATACACTTGTGCTATAGTGTCAAGATGATCCACTTTCTGCATAAATTTATATTAACTGACCCTACAATATCTGTGGCTGAATGTAATCTATACATGAAAACTAATCAGTCAACAAAATGTCATAACACTTCAAATTCAAAGGCTGGCCTTGAGGAGAGCTTTAATGCAGTACATATGCGAAAAATTAAAAATACAGATTTGTCGGAATATCTAACAGTTCAGTTTCTATGCAGAATTTTAAGCAAATAAACCTTGCATAATTGAATAATGCATATCAAAGTATTTTAAGTGGTACTATGATTAATTATTGACGGGAAGAAATAAATTATTAATTAAATAATCGCAATAAATAATGTATATAAACTATATCAACATAAAATGCAAAATGCTGGAGTTAACAGAGCATACAGACAAATAGGTCACTAGGAATTCATGTTCAGAGAAATCATTAGTAAATACAACCAGGTCGCGAAACAGCAAGGGTTCTGGGAAACTTGTGTTGACCCTTAACTACCCTTGTTGACTCATAAAGCAGAAGAACTCAGAATTAGGACGGCGAGTGGAATATCTTGGAGGTTAGCTAACGTACCGTGGACACGTTTGAGACGCAATAGAGGTTATTCACGACTGGTCCTCATATGCCTGAATCGTTTTCATGTAGAAGGTGCTTAGGTTGAGAATCCGTGAAATCAAACGTCATACGCTGCTTGTGAATTTCAAAGCAGATCACACAAACTTAGCTGGTGGTGACCATGTCACTCCAACGCGATTTTACGCTTAAATTTGCTGTAAAATTTAGTGCGCAGTAACACGCCTAGTCGAAAAGATTTAACGGGTAACCCTAGTTAACTTGGCGGATAAACCTTCTGCAATTTACCACAGTTTAAGCTTTGTATTCTTATAGGAAAACTAAATTTAATTCTTTTAAAATCAACATTCGCTATCTTACCTACAATTCTATTTAAAATTGTTAACAGATATTAGAATTATATCAGTAAAATAATCTGATAGTGTCAAACAAATAATATTCACGCATACCCAAAGATTCAAGATCTTAACTAACTGCAAAGATATCCTCACCAAACAACGGCAAAGTGGAGCATAGCACGTCAAAGTTTTTGCACCATCAGCAGGCTGCTTAATGAAACAAAGTAATTTTTTATTTGTGATTAATAGTGTTTGATATTGTAATAAAAACACAGGTTGCGGAATAAATAGCTCGACTCTTAGAGACTTTGTATTTCACAAAACTGCAGGAGTGTGTTGGGAACGTCCTCCAGCAAGCCATGGAGTGGTTGTGGGTGATGTGGCCTCACGAGAAGTGTCCTCAACATCTTTCATGGAGACCTGTTCAGAAATTCCTAACTCAAAGGAAGACTTCGGACTTACTACAATCGCCTGTAAAACCATCTCATTTTCTTCTGTGCAGATTGAGCGAGCCTGGAGCATAGTCCTGTTTCATTGAACTTACTGCGAATTGGGTAAATGTACCTATGATGACTGAGGGCAGGTCTCTTGAATGGTTTTCGACAAAGAGCCTGCACTATCGCGGTGTATATCCACTTCCAATAATCTCACGTTTGCCAGTATGCCAGTAAAGGACATAACAGTGTCAAGTTAATTATGCCACACTCTGTATTTATTGTACCAAACAACTTATCATATATGTCTTAAAATGTTTTTGAATTTAAAGAACTGTTGCTAAAATAGTACGTGGAGGTTGAATTATTTAAGTTTTGCTTAAAAATTTACATGTTTATTGTTTAATCACATCACAAATATGTTAACAAATATTCATCTATCATTTTGTATCGTGTTGTTTATAAGTGATACAACAGTTTACTTATTTATATCGAACAGCACATCGTGTGAAACAATTTAAATGTTAAATATGCCGTCAAATGTAAATCTGAGAAAAAAGAATTAAAAATTAAACGCTAAATAGCATTGTTTCTGGCCTTGGGCTGATAGCAATTAGATCATATAAAAGCCCTCCTTCGTCACTTCCTGTTCCTCTACAGCTAATTTAATATTTTAAGACTCCTGATACCCCTCTTGAATGGTTTGCGCTTTAATGTAGTCAAAATGTGTGTAAAGGAATCTAACCCTATAGGCAGGTAATTAAATAGTTAAATCACGAACTTTAAATTGTCGTATAGCTTTAAAAGCTGCATAAAGCTGAAGCAGAAGTTATTTAGTGTTTAATAAAACGTCTTCTTTCTTCTTCTTTTCCTGATTGCCCTCCCCGTATTACGACTTACATCCCCTAGGACTTAGAAGCCAGTGCCTAGGGTCAGACGCCTGTCGGGGAGCAGAGGAACCTGTGGACCGTACAAAGTGAAGACCTGGAAGCGGGTGGTCAGCCAAGCACCAGGTATGCTAGTGAGGAAGAGGATGATATGAAATGCAGGCCAAACCGATGAATGGAAAGATGATGATTGGAGCAATTGGTGGAATGAGTGGCGGGGGAAACCGGACAACCTGGAGGAAACCCAACCAGACGCCACTTCGTCCACTCCGAATACCACATGCGATAGAACCCTGGCCGCCTAGGTGGTAGGCGAACGGTATAGCCGCTTGGCCACGGCACAGCCCGTTTAATAAAACTAAAATCCTTATTTATAATTTTTGGCATTTTTTGCATCCTTAAATCCGGTTGTAGTTTCACCAATAATCAATTCATTTCTCCATTTATAGTTCTGCTACTATCAGCCTGAACTTCTGCATCTAATGCAGGGCGGCGCCGTGGCCGAGCGGTTAGCGCGCTCGGCTACCACCTAGGCGGCCCGGGTTCGATCCCAGGGACCCGCATGTGTATTCGTGGTGGACGAAGTGGCGTCAGGGTGGGTTTTCCCCGGGTGCTCCGGTTTCCCCCACCATCTCGTTCCACCGGTGCTCCATCTTCATTCCATGTGTCATCAGTGTCACCGCCTGCGGTGCCGTAGTAGTAAAAGCGGGCGTTAAACACTACAACAACATCTAATACAGACATCGTGTCAGTAGGACATACACAAAGGTCCTGCCATAACTTAGTGGTGACACAGAAGAAGACTCTGTCTTAATATCAGGCTCTTTGAAACTCGTTCTCGTGATCACGTCGTCATTATTATTCCATACTCCTGTCCATGAATATCAGAAAATAATTGAATACCCAAAATGTACCTATGTTAAAAATCACAAAGAAAAGATTACTTTAACTTTACCACAATAACATCTTACGTAACTTCATAAATAGAAAATATGTAGTAAGCTATAAAATAGCTAGTTCTCATATAACTCAAATTATATCTAATATGATTTCTAAATCCTACTATGAATTACGTGGCCAGGATAAATAGTATGTCTTAAAGACATAGCTCTCTGTAGTTTACAAAAACTATTTTTGCCCTTCGAAACGGTTCTTTATTGATATTAATTGTATTGGACACTCATCATATAGAATGCCTGGATAACGTATGGACGAAGCAGCATCTTCCACGCTGTATATGTGATCATTTAGTGGTGTATAAGTAATGGTCATAACAACTTAAACTCAGGCACATTTTTGCTCAATGAAGACAGTTGTGTGGTAGAGACTTAAAGATCGTTGAAGCACACACCAAGTTTCTTTCAACTTGTTGGCCTGAGTAATCCACCCACTTGGTGGAAATCTCAGCTGGAGTTGAATGTTGAAGCTGGGTTATATGGAGGGTGAAGTACTCCATACTGCGCCTCGAAAACTCTCAATGTACCTAATTTCGTATGTTAGGAAGATATAGTCAGCTTGTAAGGCAGAAGAAGATGATGACGATAATCAGCATACTTGGGGAGAGAAGGGAAACTTTATGGCGCCACGAAGTACGAACTTGGAGTTGCGATGCTTATCCAAGGCAGATACAGGCTCCAGCTAAATGCTTCAATTCGACGGCCGTTAAACAACTTCTCTTTTAAAGCCTGGCCCTACTCCACGGTTTTATCGACCTACTCTTTGCTTTTTAAGTGCCACTGCTTTCCACTGCATTTCTATTACCTGTGCAACGAACACCAGGTAGAGTTATATGTTTCACTTCCTGTTTCAGTTCAACTTCGGCTCAACTTTTATTAATCATGGGTAATTTTAAGGGTACGCCGAAGTGAAAAAGGTGATTTTCTAAAGTATTGAAATTAGAGACTTAATTTTTTGCACAAGAAATACTAGCAAGTAAACAAATGTGTGTACCAACTTGCACTCTAATATCTAATCACATTCATGATATATTAATTAATTTATATCAATTTTATTAGGTATAATCAAAATCTCAGAGGTGGGGGACGTAGCGGCTGGGTGGCAAACCTTGGCCCTTCAGGGGCTGTTGCGCTAGGGGTTTAGTTTTTTTAGTTTTATAATCAAAATCTATCTCCAACAGAGTTGATTTTTAAAAATTTTAGTAATTATTACCTTTGTAAGAAATGAAAGAAAGGAAATTTTGATATAGTGAATATCATTTCTTAAAAAAAATTTAATACCACAAAGTGTGAAAAACAGCGCAGTATTATATTAATTATTTTTTAATAAAATATATAAGCAATATCAAAATTCCGAACGGATAATTTATAACCCAAATTTTGAATTATATTGGAAAAACTTTGGATTTCTAGCTAGATTTTTGTGGGAGAAGATCGATTTTGAATATGAGAAAGTAACAAAAAATGGTTTCCCATCTGCATGCCCATTTAAAAGACACAGGCGCACCACTTTAAAAATGCCGTTCGAAAGATGCTCCCTGAAACTTCACAGATAGGTATAGTCTTTAAGGTATGGTGCATTCTTTGCAATAAAAAAAATCGACTTTTATGACTAAATAGGCTAAAATAATTTGGGTGCTCCCTTAACAAAATCGCACCTAATTAAACTAGCTTTATCTTAAACGAGTCCCCCTTACGCCCTCAAAGCTCTATGTACTATTTTTCACGCCTGCTTTGGTACTGTTAAACAAGCTATGCAGAAATCAGGAATACATTTTTATTTTCTCTACCCCAAACCTATGTATAGTAAGTAGAGGTACTGTACTCCACCCAAAAATTCGATTCCGATATTTCACTGGAAACACATGTTTTGAGTATCCCTGAATAAAGGAAAGAATAATCATTTTAGATATAAGATCCGTTTGTCTTTGAACAGCATAACTGAAGTCGGAACTTGATGCTTAAGTTCAGAATGCCCCAAGGATATGAGACCAAGATTTTCAAGAATAACACTCCCATCCAGACTACCTTTTATTGCAATATTTTTCACAAATTTTGATTGTCTCAAAAGTGGCTCTAACGATTCTGATTAACCCTTTCCAGACCAATGATGCCACTTGGCATTATTATATATATTTGTTTTTGGAACTTAGAGGAAAAGAATTAGACCTAAAAGGGTTAACTTTTGATAATTTTCCACAGTTATTGGTACACACGCTGACATTTTCTTTAAATTTATTGATAACATAGCTAGTAATAAAAACACTAAATGACGTTGACAAATTTATGTAAATCCAAAAGCTTTGCTCCGATTCAGACCCTACGAAGTCTGTTAAGCTTCCATGCAAAATGATCTCCGTTTATTTTACATGGGCCCTCTCCCTTCTTTTCCAGAAATGTGTAGCATGACAACGATGATTCGAACCTATAGTGGCTGAGATCTGATGTGGAAATCCTGGCCATTAATGTAAAGCGGTTTAGGTAACTCAGTCAAGATTAAAAGATAAGGGAGAGTAAGCTTCTAAGAGTATACTATCCATTGGATGCCATTGAAAGCTATATTACTGAAAATAAAATAATTTTAATGCAAATGAAATGTGTACCTTGAATATTCTGAGAATGTCCTCAGAGGTCCTCTTTATTTTGAACGACTTTTGCACAACTGGTAAGCCGTAGGAGATAGACTAGATCTTATTTCATTGAAAATATAAGTGATCACACACACAACTTTTGACCAATACAATGTCTTGTCGAGTGAACCATTTTCGAGATATTCCTTATGTGTCCGAATTTTACTTCTGTCATATAGGAATACGTTATTCCTTTTTTATCTATAAGCAATGGAAAGAGAACGGAGTTTCAAAACCCTCACATAGCAACCAATTTTTCAAAGATTTCACTGTTGCTAATGTTCCCATATTCCGCTTGACCTACAAGAAAATTAGTAAGATAATTTCTATCTCGATTAACATGAAGTATATAGAAGAGTAAGCTATTATAACACTATTTTGTACTGGGATGGGCCAAAAGTCGCGATCGGATAATGTATATATTGAAATAACTCATTTTCAGAAACCGAAAACTAATTAAAAACTATTCATAGGTTAAGAAGGATATTTTTCACCTTCATATGCTTTTTGTTGCATTAGTTTGTCAATTTTCGGATAGAGCGAGGACATTGTTATTTTATACTAACAAGTCAGATTTTTCGCGTGCTATTAGTTGATGTTTCCAATATAAAACGCTTGTTTGTGTTGTAAGCAATGGCTGATACAAGCAAATATACGATTGAAAAACGTCTCATCGTTGGTGTGTGGGTTCATGAAAAACAAAGAACTGGCGAAACGTACGAGGAAATCAGAGAAACCTTTCCTCGTTCCAATAATGTAGCTCCCAGTGAAGCTAAGCTCCGAAAATTGGAAAATAAGACTTTCTAAGAAGGCTCTGTGTTGGATGCAAAACGCAGCGGAAGACCTACAAAATATTGCGATGATGATGCTAGATATCTTATTTCTGAATCACTAGAGCGTTCGTTGAAGAAATCACAAGGAAACGATCGGCTGAAATGCAGATCTCAATAACGTCGGATAAAAATTGAGGGTTATGCCCATACAGGGCCATCACGCTGACTGGCCCAATTATCTTTATCTTTCCATATTTCCATTCCTTGTTAGTGCAGCAATCAATAAGTGACGTTTTTGCGCCATTGTAAAGGTTAATTATTGCCAAAATCCGATCGTGACTTTTGGCCCAGAAAGTTTTGTGACTGCAACATACAAGAATCTTTTTTCACAAAGCTCCCTGAAGCAAGTACGGTAAGGTGTGTGACTCGGATTCGGTAGGTCACGGGATTGTTACGTCGACCACTCACTGGTCAGTGGTTTTCCATTATTGGCAGGCAAGTGATGGGGTGATTTCTTTCCTACCACGATTTCCTATCCGCCACTCTCCTTTCATTCCATTTCCTTTCGGTGCTTCAAGTGTGCTTTCAGATTTCGTAGCCTATACCTGTGCAATGACACCTCTCCAATACCTCTCATACCTTGGCGTACTTTTTGATACAAAACTAATTTGGAAAGCTCCAACTAAATATATCAAAACTTGATTTTGCTTACTGCTTGGTAGTGGCATAATTTTTTGTTTTGGCCTTTACAGTTCGCAGCACTGGTAATGTATTTTTCAATTACCTATTGTGTCAGGTGCATGTTCCTGCTGTGTCACTTACATTTTGATTCGTACCTCGGGGGTCTCGGGCTCTTTCCACATGCCCCGTAAAAAGGTGGGTTCGTTTCTAGGAAGGGAACTCGGTAGAGTATGGAATTATATATGGTGATGAAATGGCTAAGATACGAATTATTGTTGTATTAATTTGGTAAACATCTAGAATACATAATTCATAAATCAGGGAGTTGTTATGTAGTTGTGGACGATAGAGTTACGCAGACAAGAGGACCAATTAAAATGATGAATGGAGTTTTATGGAGCAGGAATATTAGTAGACAAACAAGGAGGAAAATTCTCCTAGGGGTTCTAGAAGTATATTAACTTACTAGTGGACCTTAACAGAAAGACAAAATTCTGATGTGTTGCATTCACATGATTTTCTCTACTCTTGTACTAACCATTCTTACAAACCCTTATACATATATTTTCTTCGTGTTAGTTGAGATAAACACTTGCGGAAATTATCTTATTGCTTGCTTTCTTGCACGTGCAACGGAATTAATGGAATAAAATAGGTTTTGAGTGATAGTCAAATCTCTTAAAGCTTCCAGATTCCGCTCTCTTTGTACGCCTAAGATATAAAAAATGAATAGCGATGTTCCATTTGACAGAAGTAAGTTCTCCAAAACTTACACAAATAACTAGGAATATCTTCGAAATGGTTTACTCTACGAAAAAATTTACTTCGACATAAATTGTGTTTTAGCAAGGTCTACATTTTTGTACAGCAAGATTTTGTCTATCTCTTACGGTTTACGAAGTATTCAAAAGTCACCCAGACTAAACAGGACTACATGGGCTATACCCAGAAAATTCAAAATAAGCATTTCATTTTCCATCAAAATATCTCAAACATATGGCATTTTAATCAAAATCGTTACAGCTATTTTCAAGAAAATCAAAATTTTCGAAAAAGTTTTCATGGAAAGGGTAGTTAAGGGTGGAGCAATTTTCTTCAAAATCTTCGTATCCCATCCTTGAAAGACATTAAACTTAAATACCAACTTTGGTTTTTAACCGACTAATTGTTTTTGAGTTATGCTGTCCACAGACAGACGAACTGACAGACAGACACACACACACACACACACACACACACACACACACACACACACACACACTCTCTCTCTCTCTCTCTCTCTCTCTCTCTCTCTCTCTCTCTCACACACACTCACACTCACACACGGGGCCTCAAAACATATATTTCCAGTGAAATCTCGACATCGTATTTTTGGTTGGAATACAATACTCCCTCTACTTAGTAGTAGAGACAATAAAAGTATATACAAGCAGTATCTACTGCTTGTAGAGGAGCGAGAGTGTCAAAACTTGAACAAAAGAGGAACATGATGGAAATAGAGAAGTCAGTTATAGAAAGGATTCAACGTAGGATGTTATGGATATGTCAACCGAATAGACAAGGAGAGATGGCCCAGGACATTCCTGGAGTGGCTGCCACTTGAAGGTGGAAGAGGGGACGACCTAAGGCTTCATTGCCATTCATTGTTAACCAGATGATCAAAGAGAGAAACCTATAACATGGCCATTGGGTTGACTGAGAAAGATGGAAATAGGGAATACGGGGTAACTTGACAAGTGGAGAAGCCCTGAAAAGTAAAGGTAAGTAATTTGATAAGTTTCCACAAAAGCTGAAATGAAATGATTTTACGTTGATGATGCAATGACGTACTGCTTAGGTATGCCAGGAGTTTCGTTTAATAGCCTGAACGTTTGTACCCATGGTTTCCATATGGGGAGGTGCTGCCCGAATTCACGTCTGTCAGCCGTCTAGGCCAGAGATGTCCAACCTTCTCTCTTTCTAGACGCTTACGTAATTAGTTGTTCGTCCACCCCACTCCTGCAGTCGGAGGGTGAATCAGCCCTTACTTGTGACATGCAGAAGCACAGTCACTACCCAGTGACGGACACGGGCGATTCCATGGCAGTTTCTTATTCATAACTTCAATTTTCTGGGAATGTCCTCAGAAAACTCGTCATTCTGGATGACTTTTGCATAAATAGCAAACAGTGAAATACACGCAAAGGCTTAGCAAATGAAAAATCTGATGTGTTATACTCACATGACTTCCTCTACTCTTCTACTTTCTAACCAACTTTATTCCTATATCTTCTTCGTGTTGAGATAAACATTTGCAGAAATTATCGTATTGCTTATTTCCTTGTAGGTGCAATCTCAAAGCTTTAGAAGATTTGACACAAGGAAATATGCAATAAGATAATTTCTGCATATGTTTATCTCAACAGGAAGAAGGTATAGGAATAAGAGTTTGAAAGAATGGTTAGTGCAAGAGTAGAAAGATTCGTGTGAGTGCAACACATACGATTTTTTAGATCTTAATCACAGTATAAATTAGTAAGCTCTAGTTGAAGTTCAACTGGAGCATTCTCGGGATCAACAGAATAGGGCAAGTAAAAGAGATCCAGTTTAGATTTGAGAGCTTCCAAATATGAAAATCTTCCATCCAACTCCTCCAGGAATGCATTCAACGTGTCTCAATACGTATTATATATAGTGTCTGTGCTTACGTTAAGGGATTACAAAGGTGGAAGTAGCTTCGCTTTTCTGCCCTAATTAACACTACCCCTGGCAGAGAAGGCAGGTACTGCTGTTACGGGCAGCGTGGACCTACTAAGCTAAAAGCGCGTGCTTGCTTTCAAGCGTACCGTTTGACACCACCGCTCTAGCAGCACGTGACGGACCGACAAAAGTTTGTCATAGAGCGGACATAGAAGAGCAGGGTCCCCTTTGAAAAGGTAACCATGGGTAAAATTGCAGTGGTTAATGCGCAACCAACAGAAATGCAGCGAGAAATAAATAGTACCATTGATTACTCTCATGTCAGAGCCCTCGAGATGACTAAGGGACCTAAGTTAAAGGGACCTAGTATATATCAACAAAAAATCTTGTGGACTAATTAGCTTTAGAGCATGAATATAAGGTTGTGTCATTATCAGTATGCCACTTTTATCTAAATCCCAGATCAGATATTAATTTATTCTCAGCTCGAAGAGGAAGTAAAATCTGAGTTAGCTTTGCGAGAAAAAAAGGGTTATTCAAATCAGTGGTTTGATACCAGATGCTGCAGATAACATGTAAAAGAGACATTGCACAATTCTGTTATACGCGTACAAATAATAGGTCCAAAAATAATATCGAAATGTAGGGGAAACGATTTAATGGCAGTTACTTAGAATTCAAACTGGCCGACTTTCTATAGTGTTGACAATCTTTCAACCACCGCTTTTGTTAGTGGTAACTTAACTACGCTTCATGCTCGAATCAAGTGGGTAAAGAGCCCCCCCCCCCCCCACTTCATGATTACTAGAGCCCGGATTTTTATGTAACTACATATTTTAAATCCTGCATAATATTTCAATAAGAAGTAAAAATGTTGGCGAATTACGTCATTTGGGACTCCCTTACAAATATTTATTTTACATTTGTTTCCATATTTTGCACATTTCTGCATATTTTAGCGATGTTACATAAAACGTACATATTTTCTGGGTTTTGTTACAATTTTATTATTTTTTAAAAAATATTGTAGTCATATTATAAACTACTGTTTCCGCAAGTTTTGCTGAAAGCAACAAAAATCAATCTGCGAAATAGTATGCAAGTTAAATTAAGAATGCGATAATAACCGCCTCGCCTCTTTCTGATTGTTGTCCGTTTATATCAAAGCAGGTGCCGCTCGACAATGTGTCACGTTTCTCGTAGCGCTTTGGGCATTTACAAGGACTGGAGAAATTGATTGTTACTTTTGTTACTGTTGTTGTGGTAGTCGGCATCTTGTAATATAATAGCTACGAGGAAACAAAGTGGGCCGCTGGACAACAATCTATATAGCGAGGCGATAATACTGCAGTTAAGTTTCTTGCAAGTCTTAGTAAAATGGCACCAGTTGCGTCCTCGCTATCCTACAAGTTGAATTCATGGGTGAAATTAGATAGTGCCTTTACAACCAACTGAAAGGCAATAGTCGGTCAAGCATGCAGTAAAAGAATTGGCTATTCCATGAAATCCCAACTGTAACAACATATCAAAAGTGCTCTTCACATACGCAACAAACACCTACAGTCTTCTAGAAAGTAAATTCTGTTGACACAAATGCAACAGGAATAGTCCGGAAATGATCTACATATTTCAATACGTGCAGTGCAATGGTTGTATCTAATATTCCGTGGCATAAACTTCAAATTCCTTAATTTCGTTCCTTTTTGAAAAATATTGCAAGTGCTAAATGGTTACAGTGTCAATTTACCAAAACATTTCTCTGCAAATCAGATTCCTATGCTAAAATATGCTCCTGTTACTTCGTGTGATGTTGCGAGAAGCTTCTCGGCTTATAAGAACATTTTATCCGATAGGAGGCAAACAATGATCCCTGAAAATATGGAAAAGTATATGGTTGTTCACTGTACGTTGAAAGAAGCAAAAGACTCAAAATAAAAATGCCTGGTTGTTCATTGTACGTCAAGAGATAGAAAACGAAAATTCATCCTCATTATAAAATTTCATGACTTTAAATTGATTGTTTCACTCATTGATAAATTGGTTCAGTATTTCAACATTACTTTGCCGTCTAAAATGTAAGTAAAATAATCATGTGAAATGGATAATTTTAATAAATATAATCCAAAACACATTTTATATTTCGTAATTACCTACTTGAAATTAAATTTTATGTAAATTCTGCATAAAACAGAACATTTTCCCTATAATTAATTCTATATTTAGTAAATTTTAACTCATTATTAATTTGTGTACTTACAGACTCAGCAAATTACAAAATTCTGGGTAATTTGCAGTCTGCATTTAAATTTCAGGTGGTACTCTTAGCATTTACAGTATTACACAATTTTACATATTTTATCGATGTTACATATTTCATTAAATATGTTGATGTTTTTGTTACATAAATGTGTACATATTTCGCACCTTGATATTACATAAAAATCCGGGCTTTAATGATTACAGTGGGATGATTGTAACCCTGGTCTTCCAAAAGGTACACGTAGCCAAGCGAAATCTCTGTATTAGGGTAAAAGAAAAAAAGAAAAACACCTGTCGGCTCACCTCAAAATGGGAATTTCAAGTTTCACTTCAGCAATAAGTAATTTTTTTAACAAGTTCATTAAATCACCTCCCAGCGCTGAACATCACATTTCATTGTATTTACCTTGTAAAAACAATTTAAAAGGTGGGACACTCGCGTGAGCAGTAAAACAATTCCAAATAAACGTACACATGATAACAACGGCCTCTACCTGATTATTTGGTTTAAACTCCACAGTTGACGCCCTGCAAGATAATGCCTATGACAGTTGTGATTACTATCAACTATTGCCATGCGTATATCTAGAACAGTTGCCGCTATTGATGTCACCAAAATAACTAGATAACACTATAATGGTAAGAATATATTACAGTTAGCTTTTGAGGAATTTCTATAGCTTGCTGCGTGCCTTACATGAAAATATGAAACGCAGTACGATAATTGACCCCAAAGTAGCAGGTTCAAACCCGACCAACACCAATGATTTTTATTGGCTTTCAAGTGATTAATATTTTTAGAACATAAATATGAATTGGAATTTTTTAAGGTGAAATATGGATAGTATCTTGAAGTATATTTTTGTAGTATGTTCATTATGAAAATAAAAATACAAACAATTCTGCTTAAAAACAATAAATAGCCCATCAGTAGATTTACTGGCATATGGAAGAACTATGAAACAACAATGGCGTTTATAAGAGCCTCGCAATCGACAGTGTCGTTATCAAACAAAATATATTTTAATATCTCCCTTATTATTGCTAGCTAGCAGCTCCAGTTACCCATCTTTGCACTATGCATTTCGTGGGCGCTTCCAAACTGCTCAATTCCGATGAACCGATATTTTAAAAATTAAATTAAATCACATTATGTACACTGTGCTAATAGCAAGAGTATTGTTTGAAATGGTGAAAATACACGTGTCATATTTGTTGTAGGTATATGTTCTAAGCCGATAAGTAGCAGTGCAGGAATAAAATGCTAGAAATCTGAGGTTACATTCCCGACTGAGACATGATAATCAGACATATGTTATTAATGCAGCAAACATTTAGATGCATTTTGCAAAAATAATTATTTAAATGTGTGCATTGCATTCAAAGTAATGATTTAAAAGGCAAGGTGCCGCAAATTGTTGTACATATTTATAAAGACACGTAAAATTTGATATCAAAATGTTAAAGCTCATTTCTCTCTGGTTGAAAAATCTAGAACCACCATTCCTTTGTTAATCTGAAAGCAAATTCTAGTTTCTGGTCATTTCGCCAACATAAAGCTTGAGCTTTAAAGAAAACACAACAAAATTGAATTATGTTTAAAAAATAGTCAATATATGTGGGATAAACCTGGTTCCAGCACAGTAAAGTACCAGCATTTTGACTAATTAAATTAGGCACGTGAATAAATTTTCTGTCATTGAAACAAAATTAATCTGGCATGAAAATAGCATTATGTTTTAACACTTTAATAGTAATTTTATATGGATGATACAGAAGAATTAATTACTGAATATCACAAACTTACCTTATTCTCCTATTCACATTATACCTACAGGAAAATATATAATAAATCCATTTCTATAAATGCCTATCTCGTTTTACAGGAATAGTTTTTGAAGAGCGAGTACAGAAGGACATGTGAGCGTGCAACACGTCAAAGTTCTTATTTTTATGTGGAATAGACGCAATGGATGAAAACTAAGCATTGTTAAGGACGCTGGGAATTGGATATTTGCGAAAAAGAAAAGCACAAGATGAGGACCATCTAAATGAGTCAGTGTATGGAAGAGGCATGTTCTTAGAGTATGTGTAATTTGAAAAGAATAGTACTTCATCTTTTATCACAATTTTTATTTTTCATACTTCAGGTGCACACTTCTCAAAAAACTATAACATTACTGTTTTGGTGCTTATTTGCTAATTCTTTGAAATCTCTTAAGCTAACTGTTTTATTCATTTATGTTATATTATGAAGAAAAAAATTTAAATGCCTCAACATATTACATTTTTTTATAGACGACTAAATAATTTTTATGTGGAGCATAGAAACTGTATAGGATTTTTATTAGCTTATTCAGGAAAAAGCTTGGTGCCTTCAGCTTCAAACCCTGCAAGAAAAATCTGATGTGTTGCACTGACATGACTTTCTCTACTCTTGTACTAACCATTCTTACAAACTCTTATTCCTATAACTTCTTCGTGTTAGTTGAGATAAACACTTGTACAAATTATCTTACTGCTTTGTGCGATAGTCAAGTATTTTAAAGCTTTGAGATTCCGTTCTCTTTGCACGCTTAACATAAAAAAATGAACAAAGATGTTCCATCCATTTCACCAAAGTTTTAAGTTTTCGGAAACTGACACAAATAACAAGGAATATCTCCGAAATGATTCACTATACAAAAAATTTATTCAGACATAAATTGAGTGTTTTAGGGAGATCTACATGTTTGTATAGTAAGATTTTGTCTATCTCTTGCGGTTTACGACTTATTCAAAAGTCATAAAAACTAAAGAGGGCTGCATAAGCTATAGCCATAAAATTCAAAATATACATTTCATTTGTCATAAAAATATCTCAAACATGTGGCATTTTAATCAAAATCGTTAGAGCCATTTTCAAGAAAATCAAAATTTCCGAAAAATTTTCCATGTAAAGGATAGTTTAGGGTGGGGTTGTTTTCTTCAAAATCTTATCGCATCCTTGAAAGACATTAAACTTAAATACCAACTTTTGTTCTTGAGCGACTTTTCGTTTCTGAGTTATGCTGTCCACAGACTGATAAACACGCACGCGCGCACATACACACACATACACACACACACACACACACACACACACACACACACACACACACACACACACACACACACACACACACACACGGACCTTTTCCTAAAAATGCTTTTTTTTAAAAAAAAAATTGTATTGGGACTGTAACCACACCAAACTTCAGTTTATTTTAATGATTAGTTGCTGCTATATTTAAATTGTAAGTGTTGCTGTAAATCAACCTCGTAACCGTGGTAGCCCGTAGAAACATATTAATACAACTCGCTCGTGGAGTCATTGAGCAATTACTTAGTCATGTGATTTTTATCACTCACTAGATCCCATACAAAAGTTTGCTCACAGTTAAGTGAATGGCGCTGTAGGAATATATAACTGTAATTCCAAGGCCCCCTGGATCGATTGGCATGCCTGCTCGAACTAGGCCGGCCACGACGTGATAGAAATACTCAATGGTGCCAACTTTAATAATTCCTTTGTCCCTGGATGGAGCGCGACTATTATGAATGACCAGTGATATTGGCTTTCGGTGTACCGTAATGCTTCGATGTGGCATGTCACGTTCAGGGCAGGATTCAATTCATAACAGGAAGCTAACGTATATACTTCCTGCGGTCTATAACCTGTCAAAGCTCAGTGTGAAAACTTTTTAGAAGCTGTTGGATTGATGATAAATCACTTGCTGTCTTAACCCGCATTAAGTTTTTGGTTTCAAATCAATAATTGTAAGATGTGTATCTGTTTAACGTGATGGAATGAAATCTACTAATTTGTTTGCAGGAGGTTGAAAATAAGGGTGAACTAGACTTTGAAAGCTTTAGATCGTCTATATTTCTTGTCAGAACCTAAAATATAAAAGATCAAAACGATACAAGAATATGAGTAAAGTGGATTTTTGGAAATATGTGTCTTACAACTTTAGCCGGATCTACAGTAATACCAAGTTTAGATATCAAACTTATTTTTAAATTCAGCATCTTCCAGATATGCAACACAAAAAGTTTCAAGAAAATCTTCTATCCCAAACTATTCTTCACATATTGGTTTTCTCAAAAATTGATCTAACGATTTTGATTAAAATATCATATTTATACATGAGATATTTTCATAGCAAATGAAAAATATATCGTGCATTTTCACAGAATAGTCTCTGAAGTCCTTTTCATTCTGGATGATTTTTGCATAACTGGTAAAACCTAAGACATAAACAAAATTTTACTGCACAAAATAGATCTCGTTAAAGCACACAGTGTATGTCATATAATTTGTGTCTGTGTGTGTGTGTGTGTGCGTGCGTGCGCGTGCGTGTGCATGTGTGTGTGTGTGAAGAGAATATTTTCGAGATATTCCTTGTTATTCGTTTGAATCTTCTAGCACTTGTACTTTTCTCAAATAGGAAGTCGTTTTTCCCATTGCGCCTATAAGCAAATATGTAAATAATTAATATGACATAGACCAGAGTAAGCGTTTTAAAGTATAATTTGTATAAGAGAGAATAAAAAGCCATGTCAGTGCACACATCACATATTTTTCTGTCTGTCTCAGCTTGAAATATTTGCAGATATAGTTTCAACACTTATTTCTATGTAGCTACAAGACATATAGAGGAAACCGAATCGATAGTCATGTGTTTAAAAATCCATACTCTTTCCTTGACATCGCGAGAGGCAAGTGAACAGTGAAAGAATGTAATAAATTTTCAACCAATGGAACAATTGAAAGCAACACATTAACTGATATCCCGGGAGTGGTGAAGCGGCCCCCCCCCCCCCCCAAAGTTAGCTATTTAAATAGATATACATTTTTACGGATTACTTTTTATCCATATCTTGGCATTTACCAGATGTACAAAATTATACAAAATTTGTATCAAATGAGCACTTAAAATCCAGGAAAGGCATTTAAATTCTCCTGAAAATATCTTAAACTAATTTTTTTCAATCAAAATCGTTAGTCATCTTTTAACAATAAAAAACTGGAAATATGTACCTGTAAGCATGGTTACTGAGTGTATTTGCTGCAAAATAGTAAAGTTTGGTATTATCCGAGTAAAGGAAGTATTGTATTCCAGTGAAAAATTCCACGTCGAGATTTCACCACAAATGTATGCTTTAACACCTGCTGAATCCGCCCCCCCCCCTCAAAAAAAAAAAGATTTTTAGTAAATGGTCCGTGTCTGTGTGTGTGTGTGTGTGTGTGTGTGTGTGTGTGTGTGTGTGTGTGTGTGTGTGTGTGTGTCAGTGTGTCAGTCTGTGGACAACATAGCTGAAAAACAAAAATTCGGTTAAAAACCGAAGTTGCTATTTAAGTTTGATAGCTTAAGGATGGGACAAGAGGATTTTGAATAAAATTTCTTCACCTAAACTACCCTTTACATGGAAAATTTTCGAAAATTTTGATTTTCTCTAAAATGGCTATAACGATTTTGATTAACATGGCATGTTTAAGATATTTTTATGACAAATGAAATGTATATTTTGAATTTTCTGGCTGTATCCTATGTAGTCCAGTTTACGCTGGATGAAATAACTCGTACACCTAAGAAATAGACAAAATCTTACTGTACAAAAAATGTGGATCTCGTTAAAACACACAATCTATGTCCAAATAGCTAATTCTTATTTAGAATGAACCATTTCGGAGATATTCCTTGTTATTTGTGTCAGTTTCGGAAAACTGAACATCGTTCATGTGTTACATATTAACCGTGCAAGGGGAACGGAATCTTAAAGTTTTAAAAGATTTGACTATTGCCTTCTACCTACAAGGAAATAAGTATTAAGATAATTTCTGCAAATGACTTTCTCGACTAACACGAAGAAGATATAGGAATAAGAGTTTGTAATAATGGTGATTAAAAGAGTAGAGAAAGTCATGTGAGTGCAACACATAACATTTTTAAATTATAGGATTCACACACAGCACACGGATTTTTTTTTTTTTTTTTTCTATCCAGAGTGCCTCAAAACATGTATTTCGTTTCGGATTTTAGGATGGAATACAATAAGTTCTCTAAGTATTAGACCAGGGATGCCAATTTGTGAGTCATGGTGTCATTCTGTTGTGCATCTCCACCACCGTGTATTGTGGGTAGTGGGACTGGGATTTTACGGTAGACTCCTTGAACGGTTGTGCAAATTGAAGAATAAAACGGGGACAAATTGAGCCTCCGTTAGCACCACTACACTGGATGCATGCTGGAGAACGTAAAAAGTGAAAGAAGACAATTCAAGATGTCTTGCTGGTGCCTTAACACTGATAAGTTAA
This sequence comes from Tenodera sinensis, assembly GCA_030765045.1. Lineage (NCBI taxonomy): Eukaryota > Metazoa > Arthropoda > Insecta > Mantodea > Mantidae > Tenodera > Tenodera sinensis. The sequence continues at coordinate 80,509,834 of CM060969.1, read as the reverse complement.
CTATAATAATATGACAGGCATGTTATGCTGAGCATTTCATTAAATACCAACTCAATTGCTTGAGTTTACAAGCTTGTTTCGCGGAAGCACATGATTTTATTCACGAAATTCAGAACCTAACATCCTTATTGGGGGGTGGAGGGGTGTAGCAGGTGAGGACTTTACAAAACATCCCACGAAAAACATTTTTATTTTCACATGAATGCATATAAAACGAAATGGTGCAGGGGAGGAAGCCATAAATGGCGGCAGGAGGATGCACTTTTAGCTTTTATTTGTATGAGTTTGTGACTTCATCACGATGTGCCGTGCGCAGACGCCACTGGCATCAAACTTGTTTTGTTGGGGAAACACCAACAGCATCCGGGGAAACGGCAGGCTTCATGCCTTTTTTGTATTGTCTGTCAGCGATGCATCGAAAGCGAACGCATAGTTTTGAATGTGTGAGATTGCTCCATAGCGCTTCAACAAATGAGACCCGAGGCGAAAAGATTCAAGTATGTTTCTCTATGCTATTGCAAACTACACGAGGCAGATAATACGTTCAAAAAGATCTGCAAGCTTCGTAATAATTATTTTGATGCCGCTCTGAAGAAATGGAATGTTACTACTCTGCTGTGTAGTTTTAAGCTTTTGAGGCATGACATCAAAAAGTAATTCATACAAAACTGTAGTAGGGGTTTGTGCATTCTTGTTGTAACACAACATTTCAAGTTTACTGTTTTAGTCCATGTACCTAAGTTCTTGACCAGGGCTGGAGAAGGTTACTCCGAAGGTGTGAGCGGAGAAGTCCCTTGCTTACTTGTAGAGCTACTAGCATGCACGCACACATGCGCGCGCGCACACACACACACACACATTAGGTGAAACCGGTTTTGCCCTACCGGTTTTTCGCCTTGTTGGTCACAAAATAAAGGAAAGTAGCAAAATAGCTTGACAAGTTGACACATGGGACGTAGTGTTCCCATGCCTGCTCTTGAAGATATCCCCCTTCATTTGGCGCAGTTATGGCTGCTGCTTAGTTGGGCAACCTCTAAGATGCAGACATGTGTCAACGCAATGAAGCTAAACATGGGAAAAATTAAGCAAAAAAGTCTTTAAATTGGCCTTTCCTAACTAAGCCATCGTTGCCATGGTAATGGGCTAGTGACCAAAGAGATTCTCAATGTGGAACCAGGATTGAGATCAGGAATTAACAAAGAAAGCATAGATTTTTCTTACATTATTATTCTGCTCCTGCTCTTCATGTTTACCAAAATATCTACAAACTCTAATTAAGAAAGGAAAACAAATATATATTGTTTTATATACAATTTGATTTATACTTGCTCAGAAGACAAAGGAAACAAGTGACAAAGTAGCATAGCCATTAAAGCACATTCATTTGCAGAACTTTAGTAGCTTAAATAGTAAATTGGAAACTCCTAGTTCTGTTATTCCCAATAATTATAGTAATTCTACATAATATAATGAATGCTTGAGTGCTATCCTTGATATTAGCTCTCCGCGCTTATATCAGGTGAAGGATTTGCCTTGAACTCGAGCGTTATCTGTTCCTCTTTTGTTTTGCGATAGTGAAGTCGGTGCTGAGGTTAGCTAGCGAGTTTATCCGCCTTGCTAGAGGTCTGGTTCCCCAGTTTTTAGCTGTGCGTTTGCAACGTGAGCTCGATAAGCACTTTGTAATATGTAGCCGTTTTTAAAGTAAAAATCTCTTGGTCATTTCTGATTGCTGTAATTGCCTTTTCACTGTTCGCCTCTGTATGGTATTTAAAACCTTCTGTTATGGGACACAAACCGGACTGTGACTTGTTATTGTTATTTGGAAGCAAATGTTTATGTTATATAATTTTTAACAGTTCTTTTAGATATTCTATTCTTGCTAAATTAATTTATGGGCCTGTAGGCTGCTGTTAACTTATGAGGGGATTTTTAACTTGTCATTTAGTGCATTCTTATTCATGGAAATTTAATTCTTGGCCGTGTACCCCACTGTTAAATTGTGAGCCTTTGAGTGTAACCTCTCGCGCGTTAGTATAAAGCGGACAGATATTTATGTATACATAAATTCTATTATTATCAGTTTACCCTAACGCCTTTTCCGTGTTTGAAGTACGAGTATAATTATCACTAACGCCACATTTTTTAGTACCGCATCGTGTTTAGGAGTTATGCCCTGAGACCGAGAGGCAAGCCATCATAACTGAACGAAACAGCCCCATGCACACGGTAAGGTCACTAAGAATTGTGGGTTTAATGACATGGTTCAATTTGGAGAAACTCTGTTCGCAAATATATGTAGAGTTATACTCACTCTTATACACACCACTCTTGCAAATGTTTTTCTCTATCCACTACATTTTAATCGACATCAGACTTTTCATAAATTATTTTACTGCTAATTTTCTTGTGGTGCAACGGAAATATGAGAATACAGTAGCCTTTAAGCGACAGTCACATGTTTTAAGAGCTGTTTGCTATCGATACCTTTGAAATTCCGTTCCCTTTACAAGGCACAGAGATTAAAAAAATGAATAACGTATTCCTATTTGATAAAAGTATCAGTGTTGGTAAATTCAAACAAATAATAAAAAATACCTCCGAAATGGTTCACTCGAAAGAAAAAGTATGTATTTGACACTAGTTGTGTGCTTTAGCGAGATTTAGTAAGCTTTGTCTCTTACTGTTTACCATTTATGCAAAAATCATCCATAATGAAGAGGTCTTCTGAGGAAATTCCCAAAACATTCAAGGTATGACTTAGAAACTGCCATAGATTCACCTGTTTGTGTCCGTCACTGGATACTGACTGTCGTGAGCTAATTCAGTCGGAGGTGAGAATAGCAGCTAATTAGTGTCTCCAAAGAGACAAGGTGGGACATCGCTGGTCCAGAATACATTAGTCGAGTTTCTTAAATATGTAAGGTGAATTGCGAACAAAGCGCTTAGTAGAGATTGGCTGAAGTCTAAAAACAGTGAGGAATGTGCATAAATGTGGGCATGAAAGTGGGTAGCACAAAAAACGGGTATATCACGATGACACCCTGTGCTACCCAAGAGTCTAAAAACAGTATTCGGACACACTGTCTACGGAGCTATCATCTTAGCTGAACTCTTTAACTTACAACTTATGCAGAACAGCAGAAAAATGATTGCTGTCAAAGAATATATGTAAATGCTCAGCCCTTACTAATGTATCCACAACTGTATGAACAAACTCCGTGTTCAATTAACTATTTGCAAAACCACCAGCACTGTTCACTGATTTTACTCTGTCTTACTCCCACCGTCTCTCACTCCATCTTTTTGCATCTCATACCGTCCCCCTTCTCTTGTCATAATGCGCATTAGTAGGAAATTTGACTAGCAGTTTTTGAGAAAATATTTTAAAAGCCGACGCATATTTTAAGGATAACATGTTTTACTACAAAGTAATATAATAGAGGTACAGCACTTTAAAGTAATGGTTTCCGAGAAAAATGCAATGGTGCTATTTTAAGAGAATCTGAAGTCAGTGTTGTTTTTCACTTATCACAAAATTCCATCAACTGGGTGAGAAGGTTTAGATGAATGCAAATTCGCGAGCTTAAAAATCACGATTACGAACCAGTTTGACACCCCCATCCTTCGTGATTTTTTCAAGTACTAGATAAACAGCGCGACCAAAAGTTGCTTGCAACGCGATAAAAACAAGAAGCGGAATGCGACTACGCTACTCAGGTCATCTATCAATAGTTTAACTACGCAGACAACACAAAAACGTCCCAAACAACTAAGACCATCTGTCCAGAATCAGGCTGATTAGGTGAAGGAACTCAAAGAATTGCAACTCCACGACCATAAAGATAATCTACTCATTAAACCATCAGAAAATAATGATACCACAAGAGGAAACTACACAATTAACGCCTTCTGTCTAATATGCACAGAATCGTGTATGTTTAAAACTACGGTATAAGCTGCGCTATTTCAACCAGATGTTAAATCAGCGTTAAAAAAAAGAAAGAAAACACATTATGAATATAAGTGTTTGGTTTCTTAGATTTCCATAATTGTACTTTTTGAAATTGAGGTTTATCATCTAGTTAGTAATGAACAACAAATAATAGAATCTAACATCCAACCTATTTGTTTTTAATATTAGTGGCTCTTATTATTGTGACTTTGGGTCGTTCAACAATGTACGGACGAGAGGGTCCCGGTGACCTGGGGTGGTAATGTATGTATGTGCGTGACCGTAACAGCGCGATAACACCAGTAGAGTCTAGAAGCTTCTAGTTAATTTCCCTGACTCATCTCCGGTATAAATAGAGCTTGCGAGAGCAGCCAGTGTGTTTGATTAGAGTTAGTTCGAGTTAATTTAGAGTTCAGTAGAAGTTTGAGTTAAGTTGTTTAGTTGTGTAAGTCGTCATGTACAGTTAGTTTTAGTTATGAGAGTGAGAAGGTCAGCGTGTCAGTGAGTACGTATGTGTTTCCAGTGATTGAATTGTAATACTCAAGTCACAAGAGACAGAGAAACTGGAGAAAGACATTGAAAGACTGAGAAACATTATCAGAAGAACAAGTGTCAATTGTAATAACAGAAAAGACCATAAACAGTGTTAACAACGAGAACAAAATTGTGCATTTGCAGGGCATTAAAATGATACAAAAGAAACCGATTTTGGATTTTGCGTTTTGTTACATTATTTTACCAATATTTCCATTGTGAAGAAGCGTGTCTTAAAATAACATCAAGAGTTGTAGTACATGACATTACAATCAGAATCTTTAAAACGTTTTGAGAAAATGAAGAATATAAACTTTACCGTGTGAAGGCTGAGGTCAAGGATTTTCTTGCATATATTTGTATCACATCCTTGAACACCAAGTTTGATATTTGTGGCTTTTATTCTAATTACTTTTTGTGCGTCTCAAAATGCGTTTTGTGTGAAATCACGATATCAATATATATTAATTTCTTAGAAAAAATGGATTATAGGACAGATGGTAACAAAGCTTCATAAAAAATATCAAGGACAGGAAAGAAAACAACAGCACACCTATCATACACAACAATAAAATGTTAGTAAATGATGCAGTTATAGCCGAAACATTCAATAAATATTATGTTAATTCACATAAAGTAACAAGAAATAACAAAAAGGAACGTAAAGAATTTAAGAAAGATTTGAAACAAGAAAAAGAATTTGACCCTAACACTCAGTGCAATATCTTTTTTCAAAATGTTAATATGCAAGAACTGAACATTGCAATAAATAATCTAAAAAACAAAAAGCCTCCTGGACCAGATCACATACATCCAGAGTTCATAAAATCCTGGAAAAACAGCAAAACAACAACTACTGAAACTCTACAATCTATCCTGGAAAACCACTATACCTGCTGAATGGCGAAAAGCAATAATTGTCCCACTCTTGAAGAAAGACAAAACAGCATCAGAAATAAAAAATTATAGACAAATAGCTCTTACTAGCATAATAGCACAAGTGATGGAAAGAATGGTGTCAAACAGGTTAAATTGGTTTCTAGAATCTCAAAACTTAATATCCCCATGTCAAGCTGGATTCAGAGAGTTCCACTCTACAAATGAACAAGTCTTACTTCTTAGTCAAGAAATCAAAGACTCCTTCAATAGAAAATAAGATAATTTATCAGTTTTTATCGATTTCCAAAGTGCATATGATTCTATATGCAGAACAAAACTACTAAAGAAAGTAAAAAAATAGGGATACAAGGTCCAATGTTTTCATGGCTATGTCATTTCCTAACACAACGCTTTATTGCAACTAGATATGGAAGAACTATATCCAAATACAAACAAGTACACTGTGGCTTACCACAAGGTGCAGTGCTCAGCACTACACTTTTTAATATATTTATTAACGATCTGCCACAACAAATACAAGAATCAGGTGTGAAGTGTGCACTATTTGCTGATGATTTAGTAATGTGGGCTTCAAAACCAAAAAGCAAAAGTACAGTAGAAAAAACCATGCAACAATCCTTAACCAACTTACAAAGGTGGACCAAAGAAAATTTAATGACTGTTAATACAACAAAATCAAACTACCAAATCTTTTCACTAAGAAAAAAACCACTAAAAATAAAACTAAATTTTGAGGGTCAACAATTACCAGAAACAAAGGAAGCAAAGTATTTAAGAGTTACAATTAAAACAAAATTTACATGGACCAAACAAATAGAAAATGTAATACAAAGAGCACAGAGGCGCCTTTCACTGTTAAAACGTCTAACAGGAATGAAGTGGGGATGTTCCAGAGCAACTCTTAACACAACATACAATATATATAAAGCCATTATTTACTTACTGCAGCGAAGTTCTTGTAACAGCAAACACACAAAAAAAAAAAAAAAAAAAAAAAATCAAATCTTTCAAAACCAAAGTCTGAGATTAGTTACAGGTGCTATCAAAACCACACCAATAGCAGCTATGGAAATACTAACCAACCAATATCCCATTGAATACGAAATAGAAAAAGCGGCTCTTATTCAACACGAAAATTTGATCAGACTCCCATTCAATACATGGCACAAGATAAATTTTACACATACACTAAAGACTCAGGAGAGCTTTCTTTCCAAAATCCAAGACATCAGGAAGAATGTACACCTTCCTAATTCAAACGAAAATTTCATATCTAAAGTCAATCCGACACATACATTAGACATCACATATTATTTACACTTGACAGAAGAAGTTAAGAAAAGTGATACTCCAACTAGTGTTCTAAAATTATTGGCATTACAGACCATCCATACTGGATTTCCAGAACATGAATGGCTCCATATTTATACTGATGGATCATTTATATCAAAAAAAGATGGAGCAGGTGCTGGAGTCATATGTCACCTCTTTTCCTATTACAGATCTTTAAGTTATGGAACTACAAACTTTGATGGAGAAATTGAAGCAATTCGAATGGCCCTACAAAATCTCTTGTACAGAATTTCACATTTTCAGCAAGCAGTTATTCTCTCAGATTCCAGGGCAGCAATTATAGCAATTACTTCCAAGTTGTCACCAAAAAACCATACAATTATAGAATGCTGGAAAATCCTTACCCATCTAACAGCACTTCAAAAACACTTAGTCTTCCAATGGATACCAGCTCATTGTGGACTGAGTGGTAATGAGAAAGCTGATTTTCTTGCAAAAAAAGGTACCACCGGTGTACAAAAATCTATAGTTAATCTACCATTTTATGCAGCTAAAAGATTAGTCAACTCTGAATTCAAAACAATTATTGCAAAATATTACTATGAAAAATCAAAGAATAAAAGATGGGAACTATCAAACATTCAAACAGTAATTCCTGAGTATCCTCGAAAAACAGCAGTTGCAACCTTCAGGTTGATTACAGGACATGATTGTCTGGCAAAACATTTAAACACAATTGGGATATATTCTTCACCACTTAGTCCTCTATGTGATCTGCAAGAGGAAATGGATTGAGACCACCTTCAAATATGCCCGGCCACTTCTAGTGTCCCATCCATCAGTGAAAAATATTGGAGAGCAAGAGGATTAATTACTTCATTGTCAGAAATCCGGCATTAGCTAACAACAACAACAACAATATATATGGTTACCATTAATTGGAGATTACATTATTAAAATACTCCGAAGATACTTATCAGTAGGGCTCGGAAGTTCATGCCCTAAAAACACTGAAATATGCATGCAAATATGCTCTTAAAAACTTGAAAATATGCCAAGAAATATGCACTGTTTAATTAAAACAATTGATGTCCCTTTGCAGTAGACAAGACGAGTGAGTATAAATATTAAATAGAGTTACCTTATTCCTTAGAGGTTGAAGCAGAAGTGGTCCCACTGCTAGTATTAAGTGCTAAATTGCAGTTCACAACCAACACTTTGCGCAAATTTTCAACTATAAAACATTGTCTGTTGTCTCGCAAAACATTTTTGTAACGTGAAAAACTCCTCTCCACGTCATAGGATGTTATCGGGGCATATTTAAATGATGTTGACTGCTTCACAGAGACAATCCAGTCTCTTGGTGTGACAGATGGTTTTCTTTCGAGGATGTCTCGAATGTTGCACATCTGTTTATAATCAAAATTTTTTAAATTAGCTAATTCACTTTTTCTTTCACATTTTATCCTATGCTACAAGGAACCGAACTTAGGTCACATATTGTTTTTTCTAAGGCAGTAAGTGATTCAGCTTCCTATGCCGTTATGGCTGTTGGTAAGAAAGAAAAATGGGCAGATGTGAAACTAAGATCCTCTTTTAACCCAGTGCCTAATGGAATATTTTCAACAGTTTCTATTGATGAGGCATCTTTCAAGTCCAATGAATTAACAACATCTTCGACTATTTCTATGTGCTCAGTATAATATAAAACTGCATCGACCCATGTTCCCCATCGAGTTAACACTGCTGCAGGAGGAAGTCGGATATTAGGTGCTGTTGATCTAAACAACTTAACTCTTTTAGCAGATTTAACAAAAATTCTCTTTGTACTGGACACAAATCTATCTACCAACGGGAAAGAATCACGTACTGTCTCAGAAATGCGATGAAGAGCGTGTACCAAACAAGTTATACGAATTAAGTTGGGAAAAATACCTTTCAGAGTTTGTCCTGATTTTACCATATAAGGACCTGCTTCAGTAACAAATATAAGTAACCAATCGTATTTGATTCCACATGGTCATAATAACTTCGAAGTATCCATCACAAACTGGGTCTCAGTTACATTGTTAGTGGTCGACAATTCGCACACATTAAGAAAATAAGGTGTAGTCTTTTGTTCATTATTTAAAGCACCCACGATTATATTAGCAATAGAACGGCGCTCAGAATTAGGGGTTTCATCAACAACCACACAAACTGATCCACTAATTCATTTTGTATATTTGACAATACGTCATTGTAACAATGTCCTACATAAGTCTTACGCAGTGTATTTTCTTCAGGCACATGTTGTCAAGTGTACTTGGCAAGAAAGTTTTTAAATGTCGGATTATTAATTTTGAACAAGGGAATATCAGTAGCTAACAATGCTTGGCACAAGTCAGGAAAATTCAGTAACCCTACTTCCTAAACACTCTACTAGCTGTTCTTTGTTTGCGAGTTTTCTGATTAAATTCTCGTTATGTTTTGCTGTGTTTATGTGCTGAACTATTTGAAATCTTTTCTCACTCCCTACATTTTTCTCATACGCTCCACAAAACAGTGCTGTATTATCTGTAGATATTAAATCACTGATTATTCTCTACGCACATACATATAATGAAAGGATGGAAACAGGGGATTCACTGCATGACAACATGACTCAGCATTAGTTCTCGCCACCTCGTGAGTTGCATCATCATGTGCAATACTACCAATGTGAAACATATTATACAGATGGGCAAAATAATAAAAAAACCATAAAATAATTAAAATATGCAATATAGTGGCTATAATATTGAAATCTTCATGAGTTGTATCATCATGTGAAATATTACCAATATGAAAAATACTATCCAGATGGAAAGCAATAATAAAAAACCATAGAAATCATTAAAGTATGCAATATAGGGCCTATAATATTGAAATAATATTGTCACCGCGCCCGCCGCATCTAATTGCCGACAACAGCAGTGTCACCCATCGCATTATTGTCGGCACTACCGCAAAGGAGCCGAAGGAAAGAGACAGAGAATGGCCACATTGTTGGGGCGCTTGCCGAAAGAGAGAAAAGGATAGAGACTTGGTAATCTTCTGCTTTGTATTTCACCGCAATAACTAAACTTTCCAGAATAGTGCCTGGGAGATATAAATAGCGGTAAAGTGCGACAGAAAAGGAGTGGACAGACGTATGTGAAGCGTTGAGTAGTCGTGCCGACGGAAAGGTCAGACGTATGTGAAGCGTTGAGGAGTCGTGCCGACGGAGAAGGGACAGTTGTGTATTATAGTTCGGAGCCGTGCTGTGAGTGAATCGGAAAAGATTTTCTTACTGTTGCAACGAGTGTACAAAGTTACTGTTTACGGAAATAAAAGTGTTTCTTTATATAAACTACATCTGTCGTCTTTACTTTACACCCACCAAAAGTCACAATATGCATTTATCTAAAATCAAGAAAATATGCAGTTATATGCACCATAAAATCATGTCCAAATAACTGAATATTCCATAATTCATGCACATAATGTAAAAGCATACATTTTTAACCCCTATGAAAAAACATGCAAATGCATGAACTTCCTAGCCCTACTTATCAGTATCGTTTCAAAACACAATTTTTAAACATTTAACACTTAAAAAAATTAAAAACGTTCATGCTAATTTCTTTTTTTATTACTCCATTTATAAACCCGCCTTTAACGCAACGGTCAAATCGGTTGCCTTTTGCTAGAGCATATTGGCATATCGGTAATGGTGTTAAATAGGGTTTAAGTTACTGTCGCTTTTGTTGCTTTTGCTAGTCGAGGTCGGAGGTCGGAGAATGCCATGGACTTTAAAAGAGCAGTTGCAAAACTGCGACAACAATCTGCCATAGAAACAAACGATAGACATAATCTTTCAATAAGCAGTAACAATCTGTCGGAGAAACCAACGATAATCCGCTTTCCCTCCCAGCTAGTGGAATTCATTTTTGATCTGGTCTGCGTGGTTCACTCATTCTTGTCAAAAGTACACTGCATAGTTAGTGCTTTTTAAGAAAGGAACTTAAATTTGTTTTAAGGAAGAAAAGGAAACGAAGTTCTAGTCCACTGAAACTAAAAATGGACATACAAAATAAACAAAACCTGATACTAAAACATGCACACCAGGTATACAACTAATGGGAAAGTGTAAAGTGTTATATAAGTGGCATAAAGCGCAGTATTTTGGAGTAATTCCGTTATTCGTGTATAGTTAGTACAAGAACACGAAAAAGTACTGTCTGGTGTCATAATGAGGCAAGCTGTAATACTAACATTCACAACAAACGCGTTAACAGAATTACCGAACTACAAAGAGCTGGTGGAGTTAATTTATGTTAATAAGATGAGTGAACAGTTCCCTCTTATGGATTTAATTATAGAATACGGCTCCACTATTCCTCTGCACACAGTTGACCGTGAGCGAGGGTTCAGTTGCATGCACGATATGTAAACAGAAATCAGTTTTCAGTAAAGAGTTAGAAAACTTCTTGTAATAATTAATATTGAAGGGCGTCTCGCAGTGACTTCGATTCAGGCATTCATGTGTGGAGTATGAACACAAAGCCACATATTCTGTGATATAATGTAATGCAAAATATGCAAATCAATACTGCCATGGAATTTGATTATGATATGGAATATAACATAAAAGAATAATTAAACAGTGCAATATATATACACATGATAAAATTGTCTACTATCAGAACTTTGCTCAAAATTATCATATTTTGCACAAATGTAAATTTTGATTCGTGGATTTTTGCGACATTGTTTTATTTTCTAGCTTAAACCTGGTGTTAATTCTTGTGAAATGGGAATTATTTGGTTTTTACTTTCTCCACAACATATAGTAAAGTAGATAAAGTATTGTATCCACCCAAAAACTCGATGTCCAGATTTCACCGGAAATATGTTTTGAGGCCTCCTGAATCCAAAAAAAAAAGCATTTTTACAAAAAGGTCTTGTGTTTGTATATGTGTGTTCTGTGTGTGTCTGTCACGCTGTGGACAGCATAACTCAAAAACGATAAGTCGTTAAAAACCAAAGTTGGTATTTAAGTTTAATATCTTTCAAGGATGCGACACGAATATTTTGAAGAAAATTGGTCCACCCTAAACTACCCTTTGAATGGAACATTTTTATTTTCTTGAAAATGGCTCTAACGATTTTGATTAAAATGCCATATGTTTGAGATATTTTTATGACAAATGAAATGTGTAGGTATCTTAAATTTTCTTGCTATAGCCCCTGTGGTGACTTGTATAACTGGTAAACCGTAAGAGATAGACCAAATCTTACTATAGAAAAATGCAAATCTAGCTAAAATACACAATTTGTGATAGAATAATTTTTATTTTTTTTTAGAATGAACCATTTCGGAGATATTCCTTGTTATTTGGGTGAGTTTTGGAGAACTTATGCTTCTGTCAAATGGAACATTGTTATTCATTTTTATATGTAAACCGTGCAAAGAGAACGGAATTTGAAAGCTTTAAAAGATTTTACTATCGCACAAAGCCTACTGTATTCCCATATTCCCCTTGGACCTACAAGGAAATAATGCACGTGTGTATCTCAACTAACGCAAACAACATATAGGAATCAGTTACATAGAATAGATAGTACAAGAGTAGAGAAATTCATGTGAGTGCAACACATCAGCTTTTTAAACATTAGACACACTCCCAGACTGTGGGGAGGATGAGGAAAAATCTTGGCGGAGAAAATATCCCCATCCGCCAGCCAAGAATCGAACCCGGGAACCCTCGCACAGAAGGCTGGTGCTCTACCCACTGAGCTACAGGGCCAGTCTATTTAACTATGTATGTATTTAATAAAATGTGTAATTTCATGTTTACTTGACTTTGCTCAAGGTATGCTACAAATTACATAGCCACGCTTGCGGCTAAAAAAACTTGAAGTAAATATTTATGCTTGCTGAATAGTTGCGTATAAATTCGTAATGCTTGCGGGTAGTGTGTATATATATATATATATATATATATATATATATATATATATATATTAATTAAAAGGGAACTAACACAATAACTCCGCTACCTTGGGCTCCATGGCTTTTATGACAATGTATGTCAATAAATATTCGTCTGATTAAATATTCAGAGGCTTTAGAGGCTCCTGCCTTGATCAAATACAGGGCGTTATTATTGACTGCTAGTGTTTGTCTTAATAGCAAGTGAGATAATTAAATCTGACACTGATGCCATATACAATTGATTTAGTAATTAATTTTGCTACAAGGGATTTGTAATTAGATATTAGTGTTTTGGTATTTCTGTAGCATTAAGGCCACTTTTATAATATAGTAACATGAATATGATTACGTTTGTTGTCCAACAGCTTATTAGCAATAATGTTTATATTATACATTTGTATTATACTGATAAACAAACAGGACAAGTTGCTCCGCTTCACACAGTTGTCACATTGATCACGATTTACCGTAAAAGCTGCATTAGTAGAGATTTTAGGAACCATTTTTAAAGCCATTTGGGCGATATTTTTGTGAAACTTGTTAATGTAAGTAATGGCACAAATTTAATAGTTAATTGGTCAATACAAAATATATATCTTCATAAACGGTGTGTACTATTTAATTCTTTCCAGCGGATAAACGCGATTATTCTGCCTCCTGACTTTTGAAGTACTGAACAGCCTATTTTCTACACAGAAGGATGGAATAATAAAATATCTGATGTGTTGCACACACATGACTTTCTCTACTCTTGTACTAACCATTCTTACAAACTCTTATTGCTATATCTTCTTCGTGTTAGTTGAGATAAACATTTGTGCATATTATCTCATTGCTTATTTCCTTGTAGGTGCAAGGGGAATATTAGAATGCAGTAGCCTTTGAGCGATAGTCAAATCTTTTAAAGCTTTGAGTTGCCGTTCTCTTTACACGCTTAACATATAAACAAAGAACAACAATGTTCCATTTCACGAAAATTTAGTTTTCCTAAACTGACACAAATAACAAGGAATATCTCCGAAATGGTTCACTCTACAAAAATTTTTATTCAGGCATAAATTGTGTGTTTTAGCGAGATATACATTTTTTGTACAATAAGATTTTCTCTATCCCTTACGGTTTACGAGTTACTGAAAAGTCATCCAGAGTAAATAGGACTACATAGGCTATAGCCAGAAAATTCAAAATATACATTTCATTTGTCATACACACATCTTAAACATATCACATTTTAATCAAAATCGATAGAGCCATTTTTAAGAAAATAAAAATGTTTCCATGTAAAGGATAGTTCAGGGTGGGGCTATTTTCTTCAAAACCTTAGTGTCGCATCCTTCAAAGACATTAAACTTAAATACCAACTTTGGTTTGTAACCGACTTTTCGTTTTTGAGTTATGCTGTCCATAGATTGACACGCAGACACAAGCACGACCCTTTTTCTAAGTTTTTTTTTTTTTTTTTTTTTTTTTTTTTTTTTTTTTTTTTTTTTTTTTTTAAATTCAGGGTGTCTCAAAACATATATTTCCCGTGAAATCTCGATATCGAAGTTTTGAGTGGAATTCAATACGTCCTCTATTATACATAGTAGAGAAAGTAAAAAAGGATAATAGTCATAAAATATCCATTCTGATATTCTAGGAATGCACATCCATCATCCTCATAATCGGGGCGGAGGTGGGGGGGGGGGCGGTCCTTCGAGTCCTATCCTTCGAGGGGTTGTGTAAATCTTAGGGACCAGAGGATCAGGTTGAACGAGCCACCACCGGGGAGTTCAAACCTGAATTGTTATCCTCAGCTGTTGTCTCTCTTCCCTTCGGCAACCCTTAGTATCCCCTCATCTCACCCCTCGCTACCGGAATGTGCCCTTCAGGCGTATAGGTACAAAATATTTCATAAGTCGAGGTGCTTAGTCCCCTCTTAGTCGTAGTCAGTGTTATGTCACCGTGATTAAATATCATTTGAGTCCACAACATTTATTTGTACAACAGGAAAGAACAGTAATGGTCAGGTTTCAGCCGCCATTAAATTTTTTGTCTGCCATACTTTCCCTACTGTGTACTTACAGCAAGTAGAGGAAGTACTGCATTTCACCCAAAAATTCGAACTTAGATTTCGCTGAAAATACGCACTTTGATTCCCCATGAATGCAAAAAAGAGAACAAAAATACGGAAAAATCTGTTTGTCAATGAACAGCATAACTCAAAAATGAAAAGTTGGTTGAATACCAAACTTGGTATTTAAGTTAAACATCTTCCAAAGATTTGAGTCGAAGATTTTCAAGAAAACCTTCTCAACATAACCTACGCTTTACATGGAAAATGTTTCTAAAATGTTGATTTTTTCAAAAATAGCTCTAAAGATTTTGAATGAAATGTATGTTTAAGATGTTTTTATAAAAAAATAAATTTATATCTGGAAATAGCCTATGAGTGCTCTTCATTCTGAATGACTGGCATAACCACTAAACCATAAGATAGGGACAACATTTTAACTGCATACAAATGTATATTTCATTAAAACGATTTGTGGGAAGTGCATTTTTAATTAAACTATTTCCAAAGTATTACTTGTTACGGTTTGCATTTTTCAATAATAAATCGTTTCTCAAGTGGGAAGTGGTAATACATATTTTATCCCCTGGTTATGAAAGAGAACAAAATTTGAATGTTAGCGAAGACTTTCAAAAGGTTTGATTATCGGTTAAACCCGCTGTATTCCCCTATTTACATTGTATCTATAAGTGAATAGTACGTAATGTTTCTAAAACTGTTTCACTCGATGTATAACTGTTTATATGATGTATATGGAGGAATGGGCTTTTTAAGAATACTTTTTGATGAATGAGTGGAGAAAGTAATGTGAATCTAAAACATAATTTTTTATATATTATTTTTGTTATTCAGGAACAGCACTGAAAACTCTATAAATAAAGAACTGTAGAAATTATCTTATTGCTAATTTTCTTGTAGCTGTAAGGAGAATACGGTTGGGTTTAAGCGATAGGTAAATGATTTAAGCGTGGTCGCTATATGGTGACTTTGAAATTCCGCTCTCTTTGGATGACCAAGAGATAAATGAAATGAATAACGATGTCCCATTTGAGAACGGTGTATAAGTACTGCAGAGCTCTGATAAATAACAAGGAAATGGTTCACTTCACAAAATATTATTTCACCCAACTTGTGTGTTTTAATGTGAAGCAATATTTGGTTGCTTATTTTGTTTTCTAGTGGAGGAAAAATTCATTTATGAACTCCCACTGTGTTTGGAGGGCACAATGAGGAGTGTCGGCTTCGCCACTGTGACACTACTCGACTACAAAACCTCCACCGGATGGGAATGTCGTGGATTTTTATAGAGGAATGGATAAAGTTTGTGCAGTCCCATATAGCACCCGCGTTAGCCTGTGTAGGATAGATGACTGCCGCTTAATGGGTGGGAGCAGCCGAAAGGTAGAGTCCTAGGCTGCAGCAATGTCAGAATGCCCTGCCTGCAGCACCAGAGTTCGAGGGTGATGATGGTAAGGATAGGTAATGGAGAATTAGGGGTTGTTACTTCGTCGTCTTTCATTGGTCGAGGAAGCGCCGGTGCTCTGGAAGCACTCGAAGAGCTGCGGCTGACGTGATTGTTGTGATGATAGTGATGGCGCCGACTGAGCTTCCGATGTCTGCAAGCGGGTGGTGATGCTGTCAACGTGTGCTGACAGCTCGGCAGTAGTGCTATCCTGTCGGAGGTGTTGTGCTTTGAGACCTGCTTGCAGGTCCTGGAGTTTGTCAACGATGAATGAAGTGATCTCTTCTGGCAGTGAAGTGGGCACCGATGTTCAGAAGCTCAACATGGTGATCCTCAATGGCGTCCCGTTTCGCTGCTCCAGTTAAGGGTGTTGATGATGAAGCAGTGGTTGGTGCTGGTGTGACGGCTAACGTTGTGGCTGCGGTGGTAGGACAGGCGGTATCTTCCTGTAAGGATGAGAGGGCAGAGCGTCTGGCCGGTGAAGTGGCTGGTTCCTCCACAACTGGTACAGTAGTGGCGGCATTGAGCTAGGCTGTCCTGATGCATAGCATCCGCCCTAACAAGGGCAGGGTCGATGCCAAGGCTGCTTCCAAGTCGGCGTGGTTGCCTAACTCTACTATGACCAGTGATGATGTTCCCCTAGCGGAGTGGATGGGATTGGCACTTATCGCTGAAGGTCACTGTTGCTGCACTACTGCAAGCACATAGCGTACCTGCAGATCCCGCAGGACACCGGTGATTACCACGCTGCCCTGGCGGTGTTGGCTGGCGCACTCCCGAAAGGAAGACGCGGCTAACAGGCTGCTGCGCTGGACAGGTGCGTTTGCGTGGCGGCGGCGGCGAAGCTGTTGATCCTCTTTGATCTCTTGCTTACTGGTTGCTTAAGAGTCTTCCTCCTGGAGCGTTGACGTGAACTTTGAAGCAGGATTACATAGTGTTGACGGTCAAACGTTAACTGTTTGAAGCAACAACGCTTCCCGCCACCTAATAATGTCTCGAAGTTCCTTTGAATCTGCCCTTTGCCGCCGATAAAAGCTGTGAGATTTCTCTCTCACCCCCCCCCTCTCTCACCCCCCCCCTCTCTCTCTCTCTCTCCCTTGGTATGCGTAATTGGTTTTGAAAGATGATACAAATTCTGATTATAATGCCTTTTGATAAAGCATCAATTTTTCCCTCTTTTCACTTGAGACGTTGCCGACCAATATATGTACGTGTACATATATAATTCACTAGCCAAGTAACAGTATTTACACAAATCTACACATAAATAAGTTTTACGATTATCACGTACTTCGACTCTTCAACAAATGTTACGTCTGTTCCTTTCGACAGACTATGTCCGTTTGCTCTCTGAGTCACGCCACGCCATAAAACCTGTTGAAAATTACTCCACTATTCAAAACTTGCGAGGCTACCCCCTTGTGTTCGTTTTCTATATTCATTATTTATTTAAAATTGTCGGTTTCAAACGAGATTTACACTTTTTGTCAAGTAAGATTTTGTCTATCTCTTACGGTATACCAGCTATGCAAAAGTCAACAAGAGTAAACAGCACTACATGGGCTATAGTTAGAACATTGAAAATACACATTTCAGTTGTCATAAAAATATCTTTAACATAGATATAGCATTTTAATGAAAATCTTAAGAGCCATTTCTGAGTAAATCACAATTTTCGAAAAAGTTTTCAGTTTAGTTTAGAGTGGAAGAATTTTCCTCAAATTTTTCGTGTCGCATCCATAAAAGAAATTAAACTTACTTATTAACTTTTTAGGGTCGAATAGAATACTTCCCCTACTTACTATACGTAGTAGAGAAAGTTGGCCGATGCTCAGTAGGCAGAGTACCTGCCTGGTGTACGAGGGTGCCGGATTCGATTCCTGGCTTGGGGTGGATAATTTCCTCCCCTCCTTGGAGTCTAAAAGTATGAATGAGAGTGTGAATGTATGTGTAATCTAGTGTATAAAACCCAATGAAGAACCACGGTAAGCGAGTTAACAACATTGCCTATTGGCAACATGTTCCAAAGGAGAAAGGCCGCAGTTAAAGGCCCCGTTAAAGACGGGGTATAAATGAGGGGGAAATATTTTGCCTAACACACTGGGTCACTACGGCGAAGTATCTCGGGGTCACGCTGGACCGGCGGCTGACGTATAGACATCACGTCAGGGGCAAAGTACTGCCCTGCGGCAGTTGTACCCCATCCTCAGTTCCCAAACCATGCCCCTACGCCTGAAGCTTCGGCTGTATCGAGCGATCATCCCGCCTCTGGTCCTGTACGGATGCGAGATCTGGGGAGTGGTGGCTAGGTCCACCTTCATCAGACTCCAGACGTTGCAGAACCGGGCATTAAGGATGATCTATGATACAGGCCGAAGATTTCCTGCCCATATCCTACACGAACATTCCGGTATCCCGTACATTGTCGACGTGATCAAAACTCGCGCTCGAACAATGTACAATAAACTCCAGAACCACCCTAACCCTCTGGTGAATACCCTGGGCCAATACGACCAGAGACAGCCTCGCCGACTACCATCCAAAAGATTGCCGAAGGACATCTTAAGTCCGGCGATCTAACTTCAAGATGGGAAAGGCGAAAATGCAATCTGTACTCAAAACAGAGCGAATCACCAGTTCAGTCCACCTCTCAGCGAGTGACTGACGGCCAGAACCCTGGTAGGAATTAGCGCGTAAAATTCGCGCACAGCTCACTTGCGAACCAATCCCTGCCTACAATCCCTCCCGTTACTATAAAAACCCCTGTTCAAACAAATTTCCCTGTAGTGACACCGTCAAAACCATCGCGCAGGTAAAGCCGTATGACGGCTAGGTACTGCGGTAAAGACACTCGACCGGAGGAACATTAACCTCACCTCCGTTCGACTCGAACTGGCGTCTGGCGTCTGGCCTAACACACTGGTCACTTACTGGGTTAAGGAGGTGGCCCAGATATTTAAACCGGTACTCGCCGCTGCAGCCCAGTGACAATAAAGTTCTCGCATTTATTTTTAACCGAGTGTACTGTGCATGTGGATTATTGGGGTGATACCAGAAACGGTACTTAGGTTTCGTCCTGGGAAAGCTGGGTTCGAGAGAGGAGAGTGCAAATGGGGTGCGAGAGCACAGTCAGCAGTGGAGAGAAAGAAGGTCCCAGCTTTAAACCAGGCAGTGCCAGTGCCAGAGCTTCTGTCTTGGTCGGGAGTCGTTAAAACCACAGGGACACTAAGCCCCCTGCTAATGAGGGGCTCAGACCGCCACGGCCTCCTGCATGCCCTTCTTGCCACATGGAAATGAGCAGTCGTTATACCCCAGCAGGGCTGTCCAGCATCACGTACACATTCCATCATCCCCCCCCCCTCTCACTCGCTATTCAATCTGAAAATGAAAAGAGAGGGAAAGTCCCCTAACGTATTATCTTCTTTAAGCCACCTTCGTTAATGTTCTCCATGTTCTATAAATAATCGCAGAACTCGCAGTTGCTCTTACCGGATATTTCTTACGTATCCTTTATTTTTTGCCCTCTCTCCTGCCTATGTACACACATTAATTACAGAAAGAATTGCATTCCGCCCAAAAATTTGGTATCAAGATTTCAATGAAAACACACGTTCTAAGACGTTTAATAAAAACATCCGTCAGTGTGTTTGTATGTGTGTGAGAGAGAGAGAGAGAGAGAGAGAGAGAGAGAGAGAGAGAGAGAGAGAGAGAGAGAGAGAAAGAAAGAAAGAAAGAACAGCGCATCTTGGTATTGGCGAACGGGCTGTTTCATTTCATTTCGGACAGCAGGAAATCTTGCATTTTTTGGGGGCGGGGGGAGGGGTCAATTTCCAGTCATGTAAATAAACGTTAAATTAATGTCTTATACAAAATTGCGGCTATGATAAACAAGTGGTCCCGAGGTTTTTCCAGGGTCAAGGTTACCGTAAATTTGATAAAGTTACACAATCCTGACAGTCAAGCTTAAAAACTATTCAACGTAAAATTAATTATCAAATATAATTAAAAATGAAGGTAGTTTTGTGCAGTTTGTGGTGGTATTTATTCGATACTTTTAGAACTTAAATTTAATATGATTTCCACCATATTTCGTGTTCTGTTTTCCGAAAATTCCATTTTAAAAGGAACATAAATTATGCCATGTCGTTGAACATTTAATTTCAAAACAATATTAGTTAACATTTTTATGGTATCTTCAATGGATATCTGTAGAAAAGAAATAGCGTCAAATCTCCTTGTCGCGCTGCACCATACCACGCACTACCCATGAGTCACGTCAAGGACGTTGCCGATCCGCTGCTGTTTTGCTGAGACAGGATGCTGACAAGAATTCGTGAAAACAAGTCTCATTTGTTCCCATAACCTAAGGGAGTCACTTTCTTGCCATGTGTGGTTATAATATGAATGTGTTCTATATTTTAGTTATAAAGTTATTTTAGCGCATAATAGCTTTTAGTTTATTTCATATTAAAATCTACTACTTTAAGGTAAGAAAAAGCCCCATTTAATTGTAACAGAGTGCGGAAATAACGATATATAAGAACATGTAATCAACCATCTGAAGCCTGCTAGTAACCTTGATTCGCTGCGAGCCTCTTCCCGTGTTGGATGCGCTGCGATGGTGCTTGTGCTCTGGAAATACGGTGTTCGACTGAGGGGAGGCGCTGCGGTCAGATGGCCGCCCACCAGGAGGACTGCTTAATCAGTCGGACATGGCTGATGTCGTGCTCTGTGTGGCGACCTGGAACTCTTTCGGGCTGAAGAACTGCCTGTTAGTGAGCCATCGTGATGCGTTCTGGCCGCCTGTAGGATACTTTCATGTCATCCTTCCTCCAGGGGTCTGACGCACAATAAACCATCGGCTGACGTGCCGGAATCCCCACCGTGACAGACAAGACAAGATGTCGCACAGTTTAGGAGCAGGTGGATGTTACAACAATATCTATATATTGCCACAAACGTTTCAGCAGAATAAAGTTGTGATTAGACATCAAGCTGGTAATGTATGGCTCGCAATATGACCAAAATTAGTTTTAAAACAGCAAACAGTTCAATGGCTATCACATTCCGAGTTTGTACAACCGGCCCTTAAGCAAATTCTGGGTATTCGAGATTTAATGTTTGCAGACAGTTTACATATTTGTTTTTCTACATAATTTGTACCAGTTCGGAATGAAAATAAATCATATCCCCCTCAAACAAAAAAATTTAAAAAATAAAAATAAAAAAGAAGGAAGCAAAAAGCCCCAATGACAAAGACCTGCAGGAAGCCCAAGGATAACATGGGAAGATGCTGTGAAGCAGGTTGCAGGAAGGAGAAAAGCAATACATCAACTTCGCAGCATAGACACCGCTTTTAAAAAAATGGATACGAGGCGATTCCCCGACGCTGTTCTAAGTGGCAAAAAGAGAATGATCCCTCAATAGATTCATAATATTGTACTTCGGTATCGAACGTCCAATAGAAAATATTTCGTACTATGGCAGACACAAAGTTTAAAGCTCTACAGCAAAATGTAAGAGGGAAGCGAGAATAACACAAGCAAACACATTTAATCAAAATAAATTAACATTTCTGCAGTAAAAACGTTCTAAAACTCTAATTACAAATTAAAATGCTGTGACGACAACCGCCGCCACACATCAAAGACTACCACTGCGCGACAAGCAAACAAGGTAACAATGGGGTGAGCAGGAATACCGATTTTTCCACACTTTTCGAGAACGCTTTCGACTGCCAATTTATATGCGGCAAGTTCGAGAAAATGTGTATTTCCTAGAGAATTCGCCCGGCCTATATAATCAGAGGAACCAGTTTTTCACAGAAGTCGTTAACTGTGGTACGAGGCAGTTGCTACTGGTGTTGACTATGAGTATCGTCAGAGACAGTTGTAGACATTTAACCGTCGAGTCAGAGTTGTTTGTTGTGTGACGCAGTTTTTAATTAAGCCTGTTTAAGTGAGTGTATCGTCAGAAGTAGTTTGTGAGACAGAGAGAGTAGAACGGAAAGACAGTGGAGTAGAATTAGTTGGTTAAGCGATGATAGCGGAATCAAGGCAAAGCATGAAAGGACAAAAAAGAATAAGTCTGAGTAACCAGAAGATATCGACCAACGTCTAGAAACAGGTTTCCTGCAAAATTTTGGCCTATGTTTTACGTTTTCCGAATTAGGTATACCAAGCTGGTAAAAGTGAAGAAAATTAATAAGGCATTTTGCAAAATTGTAGCTATTTCACTCATCTTAGACAAAAATATATTCAAATCCTTTAAAGTATTTTAAGAAAATAAAATGACTAGTTGGGTTGAAGAGTACATCAAAATCCAATGCCTTTTCAACGTCGAGTCTCTTTGCGATCAGTGTAACACTTCCTAGATAAACTGAGCAAGGAAATGTAATCAATACAGAATGTGTTTTTATGTTTGGAGGATTTAACTTAAGCAATTACTTCAGTTTCAAATTGGGAGCATCCTCTTATCTGTCCTTTGAAATGGCTTTTCATTCGCTACTTAAATATAAAATTTAAGTACAAAACATTATTCCTCTTCACTATTCAACAGAGAAACTTATCAGAAATTCAATCGCATTTTTTGTCTGTCCCATACTATTTTTGAGACAACTTTTCGTTTGGTATCTAAAGCATGAGTCGTTATAATAAACGTTATAATTAGAAACATCATCAGACTGTATTCTGCCGGTGTGTGCGTCTGCTGTGTTCTGTATCAAGAATGTTGTACCTGTCTTAGAGGCAGAGCATGGACGTAGAGGATTCCCTACTGAGTCACCTGTTGGCGCTATTATATGCCAGACAATAACAGGAGGATGGACTGACATGAGAGCGCTCTACGGACGTGTTACAACCCGGTCGAGTAGCGCTAGTCAGCGTGAGGGTCTCTAACGTATGTTGGAGATCAGTGGCGGTTCCTGGGTGATCACATACTCGCAACTGCAAACCCACTAATTTTGTCCGTATGTGAATATGTATTATACCTCTATAGGCTTGCATATAAGAAAGTCAAATGTCCAAATTTCTTCTATATGAAGTTGCGCGATTAATTTTCTCGCGCCCTCATCGCCAACACATCCGACCCTGGAAGACCGGATTGAAATGAAAGTGAAATAAAATGAAGGGATAGGAAATTTGGGGGATGTAATTATCCCTGCCAGCATTTGCCTAGTGACTACGGGAAAAAAAAAAAACGAAAACAAAAAAAAACATGGGTCAGTAAGGTCGACCATGGGAATAGAGCCCCGACCTCCCTAGTCCCGCAAGTTACCGTTGAGCCATCTCACTGGCTTACGTGCATCTCAGCTGCCAATTCTAGTTTGATACCCCTATTTGACTTTGGCTCTCCCACTTTCCATTATAAATTAACTCCTAAATAATTAAATTCATTTACCACCTCAGTTCTCCGTTATTTATAAACCGTTTTTCATTCTTGCTTAATCTAGCATCTTTCTTTAAAAAAACTACAATTTTCGTTTTACTATAATTGTTTTAACACCTCATTCATTGCAATATCTTTCTACTTCCTTAATTGCTATTTAGAAGCGTAGAGAAAATCGTGTGAATGCAGCTCAGAAAGCTGCGTCTGCTGGAGATCCGGTCTCTATGTTGAGTAGAAATGTTTTGGCAAGACTGTACTGGCAGTAATTAAAGCATGGAAAGAATGCCAGGGAATTAGACAGTGAATGTGGATACTACGTTATGTAATTAAAAGCATGTGGCAGTGTTTGTGAGTGGAACTATACTCAGAACAAGGTGGCTTCCGTAACGATCTCCCTTTTTGGAACAAGTGGCAGCGTGAAACGCCATATGAAAAATAAAGGAAAAGGAAGGAAGTAGAGAAGCTGCAACGAGGGCGAGGCTATAACTAAGAACAGCAGAACAGCAAAGATGAGAGTGTGAGAAGACCTCACCAGAGATTGCTCATAGAAGCTCACAAACATTAAGTATGAAAAATGAAGACATTATCAATTAATGCTACTATTAGTTCCTTAATATCATCAAATCTCCGTTTGGTAAGGTAAACTAGATAGCATAAAACAAGTAACACGACATAAAACCAACACTGGCGTGTTACATTCACATGCTTTTTACTTTCTCTACTGGTAAGTAGAAGGAAGTATTGCATTCCAATCCAAAAATTCGATGTCGAGATTTCACCGGAAATATATGTTTTGAGACTCCTGAATAAAAAAAAGCATTTTTAGAAAATGGTCTGTGTGTGTGTGTGTGTGTGTGTGTGTGTGTGTGTGTGTGTGTGTGTGTGTGTGTGTGTGTGTGTGTGTGTGTGTGTGTGTGTGTGTGTGTGTGTGTGTGTGTCAGTCTGAGGACAGCATAACTGAAAACTAAAAATCAGTTAAAAACCAAAGTTGGAATTTAAGTTTAATGTCTTTCAAGGATGCGACACGAAGATTTTGAAGAAAATAGCTCCACCCTAAATTACCCTTTTCATGGAAAATTTTGATTTTCTTAAAAATGGCTTTAACGATTTTGATTAAAATGCCACATGTATGAGCTATTTTTATGACAAATGAAATGTATATTTTGAATTTTCTGGCTATGACCTATGTAGTCCTATTTAGTCTGGATGACTTTTGAATAACTCATAAACAAAAGACAAAATCTTACTCTACAAAAAATTTAGATCTCCGTAAAACACAATTTCTGTCTGAATAAATTTTTTATAGAGTGAAACATTTCGGAGATATTCCTTGTTATGTGTGACAGTTTCGGAAAACTTAAAACTTTGGTGAAATGGAACATCGTTGTTCATTTGTTTATATGTTAAGCGTGCAAAGAGAACGGGATCTCAAAGCTTTAAAAGATTTGACTATAGTCCAAAGTCTACGGTATTCCCATACTCCCCTTGCACCTACAAGGAAATAAGCAATAACAAACTTCTGTAAATGTGTATCTCAACTAACACGAAAAAGATAGAGGAATAAAAGTTTGTAAGAATCAAATTTTTCTACCTGCTGTCCTTTATTTTTATATATCTTAGGTATTACACTCATTTTAAAATACATTCATTCTCACACCAAGAGAAGCAACTGAATAGCGACAATACTTAAGGAAAATTACCAAAATCCACACCAATAACAACAAATATTCGGTTACGGCTAATACCACAGAAAAAGTTATATACGTAGTAGTTGTATGAATGTATGTTTATGCTCTATGCGTTCCTATACCATTTGACTTATCACCTCGAAATTCGGCACATATATGTATTACTTTAATGGAGAAGGTTTGCATGCTATCCATTTTACTATACAAAGCATCATTCACTGGTTTTCCCTACTCACTTTGCTTTTACATGATAAATTCACATATCCTTCCCTAACCGCCCTTCAACCTACAATTCGTACAATTTTCTATGACTGAAATAGAAATGCCATATATTACGCTCACACGGTTATCTCTATGCACTTTTCTTTCACGAAACACGATCTTTTTCTATTCCCCTTCAACAAAACTCATACAATTTTCTATGATTGAAACAGAAATCCAACACATAATATTCACACGATTTTCTTTATACACTTTCTTTTATGAGAAAAGATGACACTTCTTTCTCTCCCACAAACAATTCATACAAGTTTGCACATGTTTGAAATTGAAATGCAACGCATTACATTCATATTGTTATTTATACTCACGTTTCTTTTACGAAACACAGTCGCATTTCTTTCAATATTACTTTCTTCTACAAAGAATTAATACAATTTGCAATAGATTGAGATAGAAATGTGATGTCCTACATTCAGCCAGCTTTCCCTACTTGCTTTTCTTCCTGTTGTATTTGGGATTTTTCAACAGTGTTTTGCTGTTGTTTTTATTTATTTTTGGGTTCTTTTTGGTGGACAACGTAAGTCTAAAAGTTGTAGAAATAAAATCGCCAAACTAAGGGCAATGCGGGATGCTTCAGCTAGGTTAAAACAGATAAATTGTGTGTGTTGAAGAAGTTTAATTTTTGTTTTAGTGCGTTTTATCAATTTTTGCTCTTTACGCCTATACGAAACTCCTTACGAATGAAATTAACTTTAGGACTATTCCCATAAACTCCGATATAGGTATGCATTTTTTCTCATGTAAAGAGCTTCAAATATAGTATTTTAATCAAAATACTATAGCCAGTATTGGAAAAAATATGGAGGAAAATTTCTATATAAAACGTCGTTTGAGGTACGGCATTTTCTTGAAAATTTTCGTGTCGCATCTTTGGAAAAGATTTTGAACTGAAATGCCAATCGGATTATCGGATTTTTCATATTTGGTTGTTCACATATGAACACACAGAAGGAAGTAGGGAGAAAAGGAGAGAGAGACAGAAAGACGACAAACACATGTAGATGTTTGTAAAAAAAAAAAAAAAAAAAAAAAAAAAAAAAAAAAAAAAAAAAAAAAAAAAAAAAAAAAAAAAAAAAAAAAGAATAAACAGGGTGTATATAAATGCACATACTTTAATAATTGGTACCTTAATACGTAAGCACTTTGGTGTGTTAGTTCCTTTTTCTCTTTGTCTGGCAGCTTTCCCTCAACCCAATCACATAATTAATAGCTGATGTTTTTTGCATGGTCGTAACTGCGCCCTGTAACAACCCTGTCACATAGACTATCCGTTTCCTTCACACCACTGACCTGCTGACGCAGGTAGTGAGAGGTCAATGACCTTGCAGAAGCATTGGAACTCAATTCCAGTACATGATTCATTATTGCGAGACCAGCCCACTCTGCGCCACGCCTTCTGTGCCATGCCTACTAATCAACCTGAAAATATACTACCCTTATTAAGTAAAATTAAGAGTCTTAAGATGAATCAAATATTGATGCAATATTGTTTAGTATGTACATGGATCTCAATTACCAGTAAAATATATGTATTTATACCCTTGTCTGCCTTTATTTTCGATGAAATCCCGACATCTGGGTGGAGTATAATAGCTACGCTACGTGCTCTAAGTGTATAGTAGAGAAAGTAACATAGTCAGTTATTAATAAAACAAGCAATAAATAGAAATCTAATTCATTTAGTGACGCTCCAAAATATTGTGACCCTAGCCAACAACACCGGCAACACAACAAAGGACGGACGGTGCCAGCCTGCCCCACCCCACAAGCGCGGCGCGTAACAAGCACGCTCAAGGTCAATCTTCTCCACACAACTTAGGCGAGCAAACACATACCTAGCAACATTCAAGCGGCAACACAAAAGGTTTTCCAGGACATGCGAAAAGTGTCCGGCAGCGACTTGTTTGTGGACGTTCGAGAAAGATATGGCTACCATTGCCGGTATAAAAGCTTTTGCAGCGCGCGAAGGGAGCCGGTCAGTGTGTCAGAGAGTGCGTGACAGTTGTGAAAGATAGGTCGCGTCGAAGTGAAGAAGTTTCAATAACCGTTGAATGTTTGTTTAGTCGGAGTTAGTGTTTGAGAGGCAGAGTAATATTATTGGAGAGAGACATTGCAAGGACTGAGTCAAGGCTACGAGAAGAAAACAGTTGTGAGTTATCGTGAGTTAACTGTAGACCGTTAACGTCAATAGAAAAGAACTGTGTTTTTATGCAAAATTAATTTGATCACAATCTTTTTGAAGGTGCCTCCACATGAAGGCATTTAGGAGATAGAAATCAATTTTGGTAAGCGCCCCGAAAGTTCCAAAGGCGCTAACGGGCAGCTGAGGCTGCTGTAGTGCATCTGCTTGCCCGGGACGATCGCATCTGGGTGGTTGGGCCAATATTAAAGAAATATAATGCGAAATACATGGTGTTTACCTCTTATAGAAGGTTGTGTACATTGTTGACATTTGCGAATGAAACTTCCAATTGTTACGGTGTGGAATAACTTCAGAAATTAATTATATTTCCTGGCGAATTGCCAACACAAGTGAGTTTTATTTGCACTTCTTTGACGACATATTTATTATAAATAATCTATGAATCAGCTTCCGGCTTCACCTCTTGCAACTTTTATCAGTTTTGTTAATTTCTGAGGACGTGTATGTGCATGTGTGTATGCGCGGGTGAAATTTTTTTGAACCAAACTAAACTCAAAAGTCTTACGTACTGCACTCAAATGACGTTTTCTACTCTTGCTTTAACTATTCTGGTAAACTCTCATGCCTCTATCTTCATGTTAATCGAGATAAACATTTGCAGAAATAATTTTATTGTTTATTCCCTTGTAGGTACAAGGGGAATATGGGAATGCAGTAGGTTTTGACTGATAGCAAATCTCTTAAAGCTTTGAGATTCCGCTCTCTTTACACGGCTAAGATATAAACACTGAATAAAGATGTTCCATTTGACGAAAGTTTAAGTATTCCAAAATGCACACAAATAACAAGGAATAACTCCGAAATGCTTCACTCTACAAACAAAAAAAAAATATCATTTTGGATATAAACTGTGTTTTAGCAAGATCTACATTTTTATAGAGTAAGGTTTGCTCATGCAAAAGTCATCAAGAGTAAATAGAACTTGATAGGCTATAGCCAGAAAATTCAAGATATACATTTCATTGGTTATAAAAATATCTCAAATATCAAAGTCATTCGAGCCATTTTCAGGAAAGTGAAAATTTTCCTGTAAAGGGAAGTTTAGGGTGTAGCAATTTTCTTCAAAATTTTCATGTCGCATCCTAGAAAGACATTAAAGTTAAACTTAAATACCAACTTTTTTAAGCGACTTTTCGTTTTTGAGTTATGCTGTCTAGACACTGACGAGACACACACACACACACACACACACACACACACACACACACACACACTTGGGCACACGCTGAGTTGGTGAGCCGTGGCTGTTCTATAAAATGTATGTTTGCGATGTTTGAGCTCGCCTTTGTCAACGTTTGATATTGTGAGGTTCTTGCGTCTCAACACTTGTCGGCTCACTTTTATAGTCAAGGCGAATTTCTGGACGTTTCTCGAAACTTCTTTCGTAAACAAGAACATGAGTACCTTCTTGAACTGCGTGCAATCGGGCTGACCGCCACATTGTCGTCGGGTCGCGTATGGTGTGAGATAGCTAACACCGAGCTCTTTTGATGTGCGGCCGGCGGCCGGCATCACAAAATTTCTCATGAAATCTCGACATTGAATATTTGGGTGGAAAAATACGTTCTTCTAAGTATACTTAGGTGGTGGAGAAATTAAAAATAGCTAGGCCTGTTACAGTGAAGTGAAGATAGGAGTGTGCCAAAGAGAATTCAAAAACAGAATACGTTCAGCTTGAAGGACAGAAAACCTACAATAACGTGTGTTCATAATGCTCAACTGGAATAAAGAATATGAAACTAGCAAGACATAATGAAAAAGCAATTTACTGAATATGCACTGATTGCCAGGGAAGTAACGACCCAGTCATAGAGTAGCGCTGATGATGCAGAAGGCTAATAATATAACTGCTATTAACTTTTCCTAGCAAACAGACCTTTAGGGGGAAAAAACACTTCTAAAAATATTTAACTTTTCTTTTGTACTTTATCTGTTCTTTGTGCTATGCTCATGACAAATTTTAATTAAAACCTTTAAATGAACTCGCGAAGACATACCATTCTTGGAATAGTAACTGTGATATTATTTTGTACTTCAATCAGATTAATTGTGAACTAGAGCGTAAACTAATTATGTAATACATCAACGCTTAGTTTTAGATTAGCAAAAAATGTCATCAGTATCGCTTGATTGCATCAAGTTGATTGAGTTTGAATGTAAAAAGATGGTCATGTTTACACATATATCACAACTAACACAAGCTAATAAAGTAGTAAACAGCACTACAAAAAAAAAAAAAAAAAAAAAAATTGATCACTGAAATATCAACAGTGATGCAATTAATGAAATTGCGCTTTCATTTTATTTTTGAAACACCAGTCATAGTTCACAGACCTGGTGAAATTATTAGATAACTGTCATTGAGCAACTCTTGAATGTCAGGTATAATCAGATTTGTGCAGTCTTCTGCGTACGCTACTTCTAAGCAGTAAAGCATAATAACGAAAGAGCAAAAAAGTTCCGAGCGGGCTGCGTGGTGTTTTGCCTGTCCGCATCCTCGGCGCTCGTTGCCGTCTGCCGCTATCATAGAAAACCGCGGATGAAACCATAGAACATTTTTAAAACTACTTTTAAAGGCTTCACTCACCAACTTTAAAAAGGAGATGCAGAAGCTGGCTATCATCGTTGTTCATACATTTTTGACACCTCTTTAGGTAACTATCCACCACTCGATGATAAAACACAAATAGATGATCTCTCGCACCTGCCGATGTACGAGATGTTGCTGTTCTGAACATATTATTGCATCTGAACATACACATACACTGTCTCGCCGTGTTTGTGCGATAGGCTCGCATAAACAACTGGGCAGATTGCCTAGTAGTACGGCGAATGATGAATAGTTTCCTTAAGAGGTGCCAATAATGTATGGACAACGACGGTGGTCAGTTTTAGCATCTCCTTGCATAAAATTGGTAAGCAAAGCCTTCAAGATTATCAATATAATTATAATATCACATGTTTTGATAATAACAACAATAAGAAGAATTTGTCAATGGAGAAACTGTACCTCTAAAATAAGTAAACATGTTTTGCTATTCGATTTTTCGTGAAATAGTTCAGAGTTACACTTATTAATTACATATTATTATTATTATTATTATTATTATTATTATTATTATTATTATTATTATTATTATTATTATTATTATTATTATTATTATTATTATTATTATTATTATTATTATTATTATTATTATTATTATTATTATTATTATTATTATTATTATTGTTGTTGTTATTAAATGACGAACCATTTACTACATTCTTTATTTTTTAAAAAAAGATTTATCAATGTTTCTAAACCAACAGCACTACCACAAAATATCAACATCAATTTGTTAAACACCTAGGGAAAGAATGCGCAGAGTTCTTTTGCTTGGATAGAATAAATTAAGTATAGAATAAAAATATTTCGTTTCTTGTTTCCTCAACAGAAACTACCCCGCCTGCCTCACCTTAGACGACTGCAAGCGAATGTAAATAAACACGTGCGATTACCCGTCCCCAGGACAGGTTCAACTACTCCATAAGAAAATTCTCCTTCCGTTCCCCTCAGCACCTCTCGCCCATGGAAAACATTTGGAGCCGGCTGTACAACGTAACTATTTCTGCAAAGGTTCGATTAACATGAGGCAAACTGAAAAGGCTTTTATAAGAACAGTGTATCTAATGTGTATAAAACTAAGTGATATTGATTAGAAAAATTCAGTTGAATGTAACGAAACAGCCCTTTATCACTTCTGCAAATTATTACTTTCTCTCTACGTATAATAAGTATTATTCTTTCCCTGATTACCCTTCTCTTATGTAGGACTTACAACCCCTAGGACTTACAGGCCAGTGCCTAGGGTCAGACGCATGCCGGGGAGCAGACAAACCTATGGACCAGATAGAGTGAAGACCTGGAAGCAGGTGGTCAGCCAAGCACCAGGTGTGATAGTGAGGAAGAGGATGATATGAAACGCAGGGGAAAACAATGATTGGAAAAGTGACAATGGAACGATTAGTGGAATGAGTGGCGGGGGAAACCGGAGAACTCGGAGAAAACCCACCCTGACGCCTCTTCGTCCACGACGAATACCACATGCGAGTACCTGGGATCGATTTTGGGCCGCCTAGGTGGTAGGCAAACAAAAGTAGTAAGTATTCCACCCAAAAATTCGATGTCGAGATTTCACCAGAAATATGTTTTGAGGCCCACTAAATCCCACTAAATATTCCTGTGTGTATGTGTGTGTGTGTGTGTGTGTGTGTGCCAGTCTGTGGATAGCATAATTCAAAAACGAAAAGTCAGTTGAAAACCAAAATTGGTATTTAAGTTTAATATCTTTTAATGATGCGACGCGAACATTTTGAAGCAAAATCCTCCACCCTAAACTATCCTTTACATGGAAAATTTTTCAAAACTTCTGTTTTTCTCTAAAATGGCCCTAACGACTTTGATTAAAATGTCAAGATGTTCAAGAGATTTTTATGACAAATGAAATTTATATTTTGAATTTTCTGGCTATACTCTGGATGACTTTTGCATAACTGGTAAACCGTAAGAGACTTTACAAAAATGTAGATTTTACTAAAACACACAATTTATGTCCCAATAAATGTTTTGCTGAGTGCACCATTTCGGACATATTCCTTGTGAGTTTTGGAATACTTAAAACTTTCCTCAAATCGAAGATGGTTATTTATTTTTGTATATCTTGACTGTACAAAGAGAAGGGAATCTCAAAGCTTTAAAAGATTTGACTATCAGTCAAAACCTACTGCATTCCCATATTCCCCTTGCACCTATAGGGGAATAAACAGATGTTTATCTCGATTAACATGAAGATAGAGAAATAAGAGTTTGTCCGAATAGTTAGTACAAGAGTAGAGAACGTCATTTGAGTGCAGTACATAAGACGTTTTAGTTCAGTTTGGTTTTAAAAAATTCCACCCACGCATACACGCACATATACAAAACGAAATGATAATCGCAACGAAAATATTCCTATTCAAAGGGTAGTTTGGAGTAGAGGGTTATTTTAAGTCTTTATGATGCATCTTTGGAAGATGCTGAACTTAAATACCAATTTTGGTATCTATCTGAATTTCATTTTCTTGGCATCTTGTTCATAGATATGCGCCCACGCGCAGCACCTTTTTCAAGAATTGTTGGACTCTGAGGACTTCAAAATATTTGTTTCCTATCTGAAATTGCATAGAATACTTCGTCTATTTAAGTGATAGAAAAACTAAGATTTTCAGCTGCAAATCACCGGTCACAAGATTATTGTATTATAAAGGTAAACCTATAAATGCACGAAATTTCACAACATCTGTATATTAATAAATTGTATGATGACGTCAATAGGTACAGAAAACGCCTTTCCTGAGCTTTACAACGAATGCAAATAAGGTTCCTTAGAGATTACGTTTTTCTGCACTAGCAAACATGTACAATTACCTTAATTACTTTCTCTTTCTAAAGCTTTTAACAAAATTGCTGTACAAGAAAAGAAGTTTAATTTAAGATACTTCCCCATCACTGTGGGTGACCCATAGGCGTGTTGAGCCGCTCGAGTTTGCATCTTGGCTGGATAAATTGTCTGTAAGGATAAAGATCGAGCATTCTCAGCTCTTGGGCCCAATAGATATGAAATCTTGCAGGAGACATTATTAAACTAGAAAATAAAAATAGACAGAAAGAAAAAAAAAGAGAGGAGGGAAGGAAAGAGGGAAGGAAGGAATTAATCAATCTAAGTCAGTGGATGGTAGCTAATATGACGAGTATTACGTGACCTAGTGAGGATCTATTGCAGGTTACCACCCCTCGGGAGGGAGAGGTGAAGTGAAGGTAGACCACAGGCCCGGCAGAGGGCGGAGACAGTTGGCGCCACAGAGGCCTGCAGAGAGGTCCTAATAATTGACGAACCACCTGGCGCACCATCTGAACCTCCTTGCTACTGCCCATAGAGGGTGTCGGAGCCACCCTAGCGACCTGGGCAGCGGCACGCAGCTATCATAAGGGAGAAGGGTTACAGAGCGTAAATAAACAGCCCCCCCCCCCCCCCCCCGAAAGATGGTAATACTGTAGCTACAGAAGTTTCAGTATCTATGCGGCAAAATTAAAAGATGCTTGAAGAACGTTAGTAAAAATACTAATCTAAAACTAGGCGGTCCCAGCATTGATGTACGGGAGTGAGAGTTCGACGTTCACAAAAGTTCAGTCTCAAAGAGTGACGGCGGCTGGGATGAGATTTCTCAGATCTGTAGCGGGATACACTTTGAGGGATAGAAAGCAAAATGAAGATGTAAAAAATAACTGGGAATATTTAGTTTCCCAGATGAGATTGAAAAATACAGAATAAATTGGAGAAGGCATGTAGAGAATTGCACTTACGTACATCTAAAGTAATTTTCAAGTACAGTCGGCTCCAAATGTTTTCCTATGGACGAGAGGGTGCACGGGAAAGAGACGAAATATTTCTTATGAATTAATTGAGCCTGGTCCGCCCGGTCTAGCGATGCTTTCACCAGAGTTATTTACTTTTGTGTGTGTTCCTTTGAATGTACGGTCAGCGGGGAGAAAACAAGAATGGCATAATAGATAAGCCATTCTGCCTTCCCCCCGCGACTAGGAACACATGACTCGGAAAACATTTGAAGTCGGCTGTACAAACCAAGAGGCAAACGAGATATGGAACGGCCGAGGAAGAGGTGGAGAGACCAAGTAATATAAAGGCCAAACAAACTAAAATGGTTTACACCTTGATGATGACCTATTTGAAACCCTTCTAATACTAACATCCAATGTTTGAAATTTACTTACTGGTTCGTCTCTTTAAAATGTCCTAATGTAATAGTATTGAGAACTTTTCAATTAATCTATAACGTAGTTATCTCCAAGAAGTTTGACAGCCAGTATACATAGTGTATTATATGCGAATTAATTTTAATTTGCTATCCGGTCGTTAATAAGTTAAAAATTGGAGCAACTGTATACTTTATAACTATTAGCATAATATAAATATTTTCATTTTTAAGAAGTACATATGTTTCAAGGAAAAATACATGGATATAATTTGGGCATTACTTTTGATTTTTAATCTATATATATAAATGCAGGAAAAATAACTTTTAATTTTTCCCGCAGCTTTAATATCTACTAGTTTGTTATTACAGTAAAAACTGAGGCATTATTGTATTTAATAATTAGTAACTTATAGGAGAATGGGTTTTAATTATATTATATTTTAATTACTAACGTATAAGTTAAACAGCTCTTGTCTTTCTAAAAATCCAATAATATCATTAGGTTTATTAATTTATTCCTCTTTACCGATTTAATCGGAAATCAATTGCTCCACCCGATTAATCTATTGAATCGGCATGTATACGAAGAATAAGAGGGGAAAGAGGCTACCAAAATGCATTTTCCAACAGACTGTTCCTAAAGTATGTACTCAGGTGCGTTCATTTTGTGACGAAAACAACAGTGATGCTTTTCAGTTAGTTGAACGTCCCAAGGGGAAGTAGGTGAAAAAATATCACCTCGAAAAAGTATTTAGAATTCCTACATTTTCTAACCTAAAAAACTGAAATTTAACGTAGTAATTATTAATGCTTGTTTCAACACTATGTAATTGCTTAGAATTTTTTGATGTCTTTGAGTTGTATTATGCCTGTTATCTAAAAACTAATGTGCACTTTCTCAAAAATTGCTTGAGATATTTGATTGAATATACAACACATAATCCTGTGGAACAGATTTTAAGATAAGTACTCTTATTTTAACGTAATTCTTGAAAATCCATTCGAGTAAAATCTCATTGACGTTTAATTAAAATATTTATTGAAATTCTGTTCCACAAGGTTATACAGTAGGACCTTTGCTATCAAACTGTCAAATTTGATAACTGTACATACAATAGTTTTGGAGAAAGTGCAAGAAACACAAAAATGGCAAACTCTTTTAAAAGGGGAAATAAAAAAGAGACGTGGTAAATTAACGTTCATTGCTAATTAAATTATTTGTTAATACGATTACAGTAGCGTGAAACCTCAGGAATACAATCCTAATGCTGAAAACTATTTTCAATGAAAAGAGCAATTTTTGAATAATTTTACCCACATCTACCCCTGGTAAGTAAGCCCTGCCTATTCCTGTTGCCCATGTTAAATTATCAAATTTATGGCACACTTTGCTTTGCATGTATCTAAGATACAAACTTTAGATTTTCAGGTGTCAATTGACCGATTCATCTGTAATAATCAAATTGGTTTTCTTTAAACGTCAAAACCTTCTGCTGAATTTTTCCAAAAGGCAAATTTTATCATAAAAACTGGTTTTCCTCGGGAACTACTAAGTTGTCATTAAATTCTTTTGATATTATTGTCCTGTAAACACTAAGTCAAAATTTCATAGAGCTATTTATAATAGATTTCTTATGATGTATACCAAAGTACCACAAAATGTAAAACAGAAAAACGGAATGAAAGTTTTTACAATATTGTGAATACTCTGTAGCATTATTGGGCTTTCCAGCACCATAATGCGTATCCTCTGTGCCATCATGGCTTCTCATCTTTTTCTATCATATTTTCTAGCTATTTCCTCCATAAATGACCCTGCCTTTTTGATACGTTCCAGGGTGCCTAGTTCCTTCAGAATAGTAGCGGTGTTCAAGCCTGGTTCAATGTCTAACTTTTTGAGTACGTTGATTCTTCCAATGTTAGCCTCACTGAATGAGATAATGGCATACTTAGCGCTGCTCTGAGAGTGTTGACACCAACAAACACTATTTTGGCGATCCTGCACCACCGAACTTAAAAGATTTCGTTGGGATAAGTCTATGTTATATAAGTCTATTGGAAACATGAGAGATTCTGATAGACCATGATGGATATAATGTACTGAAAAATCTGTAATTTTCTTCCCATACAAGGGTTTGCTCACCTTAACTGGGTAGGTAACCGGCTGATGAATTAAGTGGATGAAATAATGATACACAGATGAGCTCGGAATCCACGGAGCTTAAGTTTATCACACAATCGCCTTTTCCTGATAAGGGAAACATTCCGGAAAAAAGGCTCATCTATTCAGGTAACTTATCTTCACCGAGATTCTCTGCAGCTGCCTGCCAGACCTGCAGAGGTCTTAGCAGATGACAAAACAGTGGTTGATAGAGTTTTTAAGTTTTAGCGCAGTGCAATGTGAAATTGAGAACTTGAAGTTTTATATATATACACAAAGTTTTATATTCTTTTGACATATTAATAACTTTATTTTAATTTTGCCACTGTTTGTGTGTGTGTGTGTGTGTGTGTGTGTGTGTGTGTGTGTGTGTGTGTGTGTATATTTATTCCGTTTTAGTAGTAATTTTATTTTTATTGAAGTTTACATCTGGCTATTGCCATGGACTGTTTTTAAGGGCGCTGATGACCACGAAGTTGAACGCCCTTAAATCTACAACCCCCCCTAACCGAGATTCGATCTCGACACCTCTTGAATGTGTGGCAAACCTGCTAATCCCACTCCACGGTGGTGGCTCAGTTATGTTATTCTGCCAGAGAACGCTGTAAGAGAATTAGAGGAGGAAACCTCTTGATATATATTGTACTTCCGTTCATTGTATATATCTATATACCTATCCATTGAACGGAAGTTCGAACGGGCGAGAGAATTTCTGTCAGATAGGTACACTATATCTCCATTTCAAGGACGGTTCAAATCCTTTCTCCTGTTCATCTGTTCCTGCAAGGTAAAGAAGTTCTTAAGGCTTGAGAGCAACTTCGCACAGCCGGAAGGCTCTTTCTATCACTTTGATGCCCAGTCATTCCAGGAGCTAAGGTCTATTCCACATAGCTTTTCCCGTATCTCTTAACTGTCATGTGACTCATTGACTGCTGTCGTAGAATAGATTGTTCTTTGATCAAAATAATTCCTTATTTAACATAATCATTCATCTTGATATGTGCAAAATAATTGTCACATGTACATTATGTTAACTGTATGAATTGAATACATTACGTATTAACACATGTGGAAAGTGTCTAAATGTTTATCTACAAATGGATGAGAACATCCTTCGATTTAAACTTGCTTCTCAGAATGACGAAGGCAAAGGCATCTATCATATCAGAGGCAGTTGATAATCATGGGCTACAGCACATTGTAAAAATTGCACCATTAGTACATCTATTCTCTGACACTGCGAGCCGTTATACAAACAAAACGGATGAAAATGTATTTTGTAGCCCTCTCTCTAGAGCACTAGTAAGTATGGTAATAAAGTGCTGAATGGATTTCAGCTCTTATGATCTCACTCAGAAAGAAGGTACGTTACTGTGAAATTTCGACTGTACATGGTCTGTTGAACTTTTGTCCTTACCAACTGCAAGGGTGCTATGATTCGCGTAGCCACTCAGAGTCGGGCATTGATTTTAGGCTCCTGCGGTATGCGATGGATCTTTTTGTCCTTTTTTTTATTGTGCAACATGGTGAATTCGTAAGATGATCTATCAAAAGATCCTTTTCAAGTAGATCTTTGGAGAAGAAAGTGAAAGTTAAAGAGCTAGATACACCTACAAATCTAATTCAAAAGACAATGAGTAGCGATAAAAAAACAAGTATACGAGAAAATTCAATACCAAAGTATATGAAAATAGATGGATCCGCAGATGTGGTATACACTGGGTCGCTGAGAACCATAGCAGTTAAACAGCATCTATAAATAAAAACTTAAT
Source organism: Tenodera sinensis (assembly GCA_030765045.1). NCBI lineage: Eukaryota > Metazoa > Arthropoda > Insecta > Mantodea > Mantidae > Tenodera > Tenodera sinensis. The sequence goes on along the minus strand of CM060969.1, from coordinate 80,471,352 downwards.
TTCAGTTGTTAATACCTGTCTTAGGCATGTTACTTTAATACAAAGCTCCATTGAAATTCTTATTAACAATATTTCACACTGAAATGGTATTTTAGGACGGAGATCTCTTCTCGAAAATTTCCGTAGCACTTTTAAATATCAAGTTCAGTATTTATCTGACAGTTTGTTTGCAAGTTAAGCTGTTCACGGCCAAGCAAATAGGGACCTTCATTAAAAAGTGCTTAAGTGTTATATCATAGTATATCTGTCCGTCCGTCAGGCAGGGATTTCGACGCGTCGGTCGAGGACTTATTGTGCCGCAGAACTCGGGAGGAAGGACAACATGAAAGTGGCCTACAGGCGGCCAGAACGCATCACAGGCGCAATTAGAACCATAATGGGTCCCTAACAGGCGCAAGCAAATTTTTCAACCTGAGTTCCAGATCGCCAAAAACAGCCCCCCCCCCCACTAGCCATCTATGTCCGGCTGATCAATCAGTTCCAATTTCAGTTTCAAAAAAAGAAAAAGAAACGAAAAACAAAACTTCTGGAAGGGCAGCCGCCCAACCAAGACGCCTCCCCATCGAACTTCCAGAATCTAGCACTACCGTAGTGCAGCCCACTGGCGATCCCGCTGACTCTTACAACCTGGAAATACGGGATAGAAAGAATGAAATATGAAAGGAGGTGAAACGGGATATATATATATATATATATATATAAGGTAAATATCCTTCCCAGCATTCGCCTGTGTGACCTGGGAAAAAACCCGAAAACCCCAGGAAGATCGGCCACAAGATTGAACCCGCGACCTCCCAAATGCGGGCCAAAAACGTTACCCCGTGAGCCATCCCGGTCGGCGCCATCTATGTAATATGCACATTGCTTTCTCTTTCTATGCATTTGTGCATCAAATGTTTGCTACGCCAGAATTCTCAAGGAAGCTTTCTAAACCCTATTTAATATAAGTATTTTAGCAATTGAATTAAATTGGCCGCGTTACAGAGGCTATATCCGTCAGAAAGAAAGGGCTTTCCAACGGTGGAAGAATTAAAATCGAATGAGTGGTTTGTGAGATTACCTTACATGCATACAAATGTTCTCACTTTATATCAGTGTTATTAGATTTCAGTTCCTTACGTGCTATTGACATCTTTAACATGAGTTATTCGTTCGTACCATCGTACGCACGGACAGGCAGATGGAGTGATACTGCATTGGCACACTGCCCGTATTCATTTCTTTGAGCAGAATCAATAAAAACATCACGGGATAACGCACACAATTTAAATTCTAACCAAGTATATTTTACGTGTAAGGTTATTGGCATCTACTAGGGTCACAGCTTATATGCAGCTTTGACATTGATTATCTTTGGTGCGTTATCCGCTACTCGATATCGTAATATACTATGCAATAGAAACACTTCGGATCCTGTTAGATCACTATAACAATGCTAGTAACCTGCGCGTTCATTCTAAGTAATGCAGCACACTCTCCATTGTTTCTGCGTTCAACGAGAAAAGTTTCTTTCCATAGCATTCGCTTAGTAACTATCGCATACATTTCGCCTCTATTTACTGATATTAGTCCGCTAAGAAACAAGCCTTAATCGCTTCCCGTCGCAGATAGTCGTAATTTATCTCAAATTTCTGTCCTGCTCTGAACTTTGAACAAATCACAATGAATGCGTTGCTGGAGAGTTGGTGCGCAAGCGCGGTACACGTTTCGGGCTCCGTTCGCAAGATGGCGAAAGAATCGCTCGGAAGTTTACGTGGGGGTGGGGCGAAGAACAGGCTTGGCTTGACCGTCGAGCGGGAAACAGCTGAGTTGGCTGCGTGGCAAGTGGTCGAGTCAGTGTTAGGTTTCAACATTCCAGCGGTTTGACGAGAAGGCAGCTCTTGTGATTGTTTTCGTTAGTGTTGCAGTGAAGTGCATTCAGTGATTGTTTTCTTTGGGAAGTAACAAAGTAATGGAGAAGAAGTCGTTACGTATGCGACAATTGTGACAAGCAGGTGTTTTGAGTGTGCGCTCTAAAAAAGAAAGAAAGAAAAGAAAAAAAAGAGTGAACAAGAGCAGTGTAAACACAAACAGAGCTTAGTATACATATTTGCGAAGTGTCGTGCGTTCAGATAAGATTTTGGGGAACCTTGTGGTAAACAACTGACGAAGTGTTATTGCCCTCAAAGCTGAAGATGGAGAAAATTGCAGCGCTCCTATTGGTCCTCGCTTCGTTGCAAGGTAAGGAAAGGATTAAACACGGCAATCGTATATTTTGTAGGAAATTTAAAAAATTGTATGTTACATAATTAGGTTTTTTTTTTTTCAGCATTAGAAATTAGTTTGCAACTTTTTAAACAATTGTCAAACTTTGCGTGACCTTAAGAATGATCCTATTTTGTTGGTTAAATAAAACCTAGAATATTAATTGCTAAACCTTACATTAAAACTGGTTAAAGTTTGTTTCGAAATGCCCTAATACAATTTTAACCAACTTAGTGCTAATATTTTAACTACGAACATGATGGTAACGGTTCCGTCTTGGCCTGTTGTACTTTATAATCCTTTGCAGAACAGTTTTAATAATTTGTACAATTGTGTAAAGATTGGACAAGCGAATTCATAGCTTGCTAAATAGTTGCGGCTTTGGAAAGTTAAAGGATGATTACTCCGGTAGCAAATTTATTTATGGTTAATAATGAACAACTGCTTAAAACACCTGAGTAAGGCACATTGTTGAGTTATTTAATCGTAGTTCAAAATAAAATATTACTTCCAAAGTTTCAACATTTGTCAGTGTCAATTTAGTCGGAAAGAAACAAATTTAATGATATAGATGAATCGGAATATAAAGTTATACACGAAAGAGTGAAGTATCAAAATAAGGTGCAATGGGCCATTAATTCTCATAGTTGAGACACGTTTATATTTTGTATACCATTTTAAGTACAAAATTTTGAGATGCAATGCAGTCCGCCGATGTAGAAGGCAACTGTTAACACCGAGATACATAATGCGGAAATATAGAAGTATTTCAATTAAGCGTTCCAGTGTATTTTCACAAAATCACAAATAATTGTTTTAATAGTGTAGATATTTGTAGGTATTATTTGTATTGCAGTATGAATCTCGGAATGAAGTATAAATCAAAATATAATTTCTTTTTAATTTGGTTTGCAACAGCACACACCAGCCTGTTGATTTGGACAACTGATAGTGTAATTATTTGCCTCAGTGACGTTTGTTTTGTGGCCCTCTCGTTATAGCTTGGCCCTTGTTTACACTAAATGTGAGCCTAACCAGTGACGTTCCCTGTGGTTTTAGTCAGAAAAATAAAACTTAAAGCAGAGTAGGGCATGGTCACATTTTAACTGGAAAGGCATGTAATGTTAGAGTTATGGGGGAAATAAAGGAAAAAAGAAACACAGGACGAGTCAGGGGAACTGTTTCAAATATATCGGAAAGTTTAGAAGAAAAAAAATGTTTTCAGAAAAAAAATTATGTAACTTTATACATCAATTCCCTTGAGGACTTTACAAAAAGAGGGGAACTTGTTTACAAAATCGGCCGCTCGAGAAAACGAATGAAATATAGTGCAATGGATGTAGTTTTTATTGCTGATTACGACTTTGAAAGTTTTATTTCGCGCTCAAGCTTCGTTTTCGTTTTGTCTGTGTTAGGTTAGGTTTAGTGTTTGTATATGAATGTGGTAACAGGGTCCTATCGAAATTTTGCCCATGTTAGGTTCGGTTAGGCTAGGTTTACTGTGTGTATATGAGAGGGGTAACAGGTCCTGTGTTATCGAAATACAACTTGGGCAGTGTTTATGCAACAATTTCAACTTAAATAAATTAATCATTCTAGCATATTATACTCGTTTATACACATTTATTTGCTAAATATCCGCCGCATAAGAGAAGTAAAACCGCTGCATCGCACGTACGAAATTTGCTCATAAATAAAAAACGAAGCTTGAGCGCCAAATAAATATTTCAAACTCGTAATCAGCAATAAAACTGAATTCATTGCACTATGTTTCATTCGTTTTCTCGAGCGGCCAGAAAATTCAAGATATACATTTCATTTGTCATAAAAATATCTCAAACATATGGCATTTTAATCAAAATCGTTAAAACCATTTTCAAGGAAATCAAAATTTTCCATGTGAAGAATAATTTAGATTGGAACAATTTTCTTAGTAAACTTCTTGTCGCATGCTTGAAAGACATTAAACATAAATACCAACTTTGGTTTTTAGCAGACTTTTCGTTTTTGACTGTCCACAAACTGACAGACACACACGGGGCATTTTCTAAAAAACTTTTTTTTATTCGGGCGGCCTCAAAACATGTATTTTTGCTCAAATTTCGATATCGAATTTTTTGATAGAATACAATACTTCCTCTAGTATACGAGTAGAGAAAGTAAATATCTGATACGTTGCACTCGCATGACTTCCTCAACTCTTGTACTAACCATTCTTACAAACTCTTATTCCTATATCTTCTTCGTGTCAGTTGGGTAAACATTTGCAGAAATTATCGTATTGCTCGTTTTCTTGCACGTGCAACGGGAATATGAAAATACAGTAGACTTTGAGCAATAGTCAAATCTTTTAAAGGTTTCAAATTCCGTTCTCTTTGCACGACTAACATAAAAAATGAATAACGATGTTCCATTTGACGAAAGCTTGTTTTGCAAAATTTACACAAACAAAAATAATGAATATTTGAATTGATTATTTTCTTCAAACTTAAAGGAAATGATCTCCGGATTTTGTTATATTTAATGATACTTGAAAAGAAAACAAAATATACCTACAATGCTTAAAGAGAAATGCCTTTTCAGGGAAAATTTCATTATAGGAAAGTCAAAGGAAAAGGTGTGCATTCGATGATTTCACTGTGCCGACTGAAAGCCCCATTCAGTATTTTCATTTGCGTTTAAATACACCAGATTAGTGGGATTATTCGTAATGGGAGAGCATATTAAATTAAAATATGGTGATTTAATAATTACAAGTTAGATTGATATGGAGTTATAGTGTTATGAAAGTGAAAAATATGTTACCATTTATTCAGGAAGTTGCAGCTAATAATAACAACAATAATAATAGTAACAATAAGAATAATAAGAATTATTTATATCAACTCCATGGTCAGCATACCATGGATTTGTTATGAACTTCCTGAATTTTCCCGTTCATGATAGCCAAGAGAAACATGCTGTCCCTATATCTGTTAAACATCTTCTGTCCTTGAATTTACATAGAAGTTAGAACCGTACAGACTACGCCCCCCCCCCCCCCCCCCCCAAAGAAGACACAAATCATGTATAGAGATTAAATCTACCTTCAGTTTGATAAGACCCCGAGTGCATGATCGCAGTTTGATTCAATTGCAACAGCAACTGCCATTTCAATAGCCCTACTTCCCAGGTATATATTTTTTTATATTTCATGTCGTTTTATCTTTAAAATGTCGTGTAGAAATAGCACTGCTCAGAATAAACATGGAGCAAAGCTTCTTATAGGTATATATACGAATCAAAAAGAATATTGCTTGGACATATAGCTGCCATATTTAAAATTGTGGAATAAAACTTCTGAAAGATGAGCTAAAACGTACCTATGCACCCCAAAACGTACTGAGGAGATGGCTCTGTGGAAACATGTGAGGCACGGACACGGGAGATCCAGGTTCAAATCTTCCCATGACCGTCCTCCTTGATTGAATTTTTTAGTTTTGCTTAGCCTTCATAGCTGGCAAATGCCGGGAAGCCACTACTTGGCAAAGCGATGAGGAGTGTTGACTTTGGTTGTCGAGCGCTGTGATCACTTGTTATCCTGTTAGCATATAAAAAATCTGATGTGTTGCACCCACATGACTTTCTCTACTCTTGTACTAACCATTCTTACTCTTATTCCTATATCTTCTTGTTAGTTGAGATAAACATTTGTACAAATTATCTTAGTGGTTATTTCCTTGTAGGTGCAAGAGGAATATTAGAATACAGTACGCTTTGTGCGATAGTCAAATGTTTTAAAGCTTTGAGATTCCGTTCGCTTTGCACACTTAACATATAAAAAATGAACAACGATGTTCCATTTCATGAAAGTTTTGTTTTCCGAAACTCACACACATAACAAGGAATATCTCCGAAATGGTTCACTCTACAAAAAAATTTATTCAGACATAAATTGTGTATTTTAGTAAGATCTACATTTTTTGTATAGTATGATTTGGTCTATCTCTAGCGTTTATCAGTTATGCAAAAGTCGTCCAGAGTAAATGCGACTACAGGGGGTATAGCCAGAAAACTCAAGATATACATTTCATTTGTAATAAAAATATCTCAAACATATGGCATTTTAATCAAAATCGGTAGCCATTGTCAAGAAAATCAAAATTTTTGAAAAAATTTCCATGTAAAGGGTAGTTTAGGGTGGAGCAATTTTCTTCAAAATCTTGATGTCGCATCCTTGAAAGAAATTAAACTTAAAGATCAACTTTTGTTTTTAACCAACTTTTGGTTTTTGATTACGCTGCCCACACACACACACACACACACACACACACACACACACACACACACACACACACACACACACACACACACACACACACACACACACAGACACACACACACAGACACACACACAGACACACACACACACACACACACACACACAAACACACATGCGCGCGCGCGGACTTTATCTGAAAATGCTTTTTTTTTTTTTTTGGATTTAAGGGGCCTCAAAACATATATTACCGGTGGAATCTCCATATGGAATACAATACTTCCTCTACTTTACAATACGTAGTAGAGAAAGTAAAAAGAATAGCTATGAAGTTATAACACATCAGAATTTTTACATAGGTATATTTAAAATTTAAGTATTCAGCCTAGAATCATAAAGTGTTTATTAAACCGAAGAGGAAACCCCAATGAGACTTTAAAGAAGATTTTGCGTGTTTTAGACGGCTTTCTTTGTAACTGTTAGGTATATAAAATGCTCCATTACTATTGATTAGTTGTCTGCTGAAGGTGAGTTGTGATTTACAACACAACTGTTGAACTTTGCTGAAGGCAGTATGTGCTTGACACGGTAACGGCGCGTCCCTGTTACAGGCTATGAAATGGAAACCTGTTTGTTACCTTGCGGAAATTCCTTGATGTATCAGATTCCATGAACATTCTCAAATTTCGGGTTACGCTGTGATGACTATGCCCCTCATTTGTCTACCGCAAGGGCGAGTTTGCTCGTATTGTGAGAATTCAAGTCCACGTTGTATAGTGGCGATATTAAATTATTCCCAAAATCCGACGCGAAAGTTTTCATTTCCCAGATATCCGTTAATATTGTTAGCAATCGCTCAATAGTTTTTGTTATTTTTTTATTTCTTAAAGTTCTGTCGCTGTTCAGTTGTTTTTCGCGATGTTCTGTATAGAGTATGGAATTTAAGACTAGCAATGGCGATTTACTTAAGAATATGACTATCGCTTCGGTTTTCTCTAACCCCCTTGTACTCGCAATGAACTGTGTAGTGAAACTATTTCTTCAAATGTTTAAATATAAAGTATATAAACATAATATTTATTTATTTTGCGCCTTTTGCCGTCCTCCCTTCCTTTCTGAAGCAATTGTAGCGCAATTTTTTGCTTAAATTTATCATTGGAGCTTTACAGCATAGCTAAGTAATGAAAAGTGTTGCTAATTATCGGCTGAATATAAAAAGAATATGCTTTAAGCTTTAATTTTGTGTGCTTTTAAACGTTTAAACGCGGCCAATTGCACAAAATTTCATGATGCTGATTGTCTTTCTTTTTCCGGTTCTAAGGAAAATGTATATGTAAGGCGCAACAAACAGAATGAAGACCAGTAATAAGGGTTTACTAATTTATTAGCTTGGAGGGGGGGGGGGGGGGAGACTTGCAGGGCATAAAGGCGTGTTTAATAAATTATGTTTTCCCTCATATTTGTAAATATTGACAAAACTTACATACAGAACAATAAAGTTAAATGCTGACTTTTGATTCCCACGAGAGGTAGTGGGCCTCCAGACAACGTAAAGGCTGGTTCACAACCAGCCGGAAACGGAAACGGGAAGCAAGGCAGCTTTCAATATTTTGGTTCACAACAGCCCGGCAACGAGAACGGCAGGATACACTAGCCATTAGTTATCGACAGAAAGTGGAGGTGGTTATTGTGCATTGGAAATTCGTTCTGTTTCTAACTGTTCAATGTTTTCTAGCTTACGACTAAAGAGAGTTCTAGCGGCTGTTTCATGGTACAGCCGCCTTGAATAATTTCTACAGCGAGAAGTCTTACAGCCCAATATGAATTTAAAGTGCTGTGCCTCGTAACGGGAACAGAAAGTTAAAACTTGTCTGTCTTCTTTCCATTCCCGGGCCCCGGGAAAGCTTCGGCTGTGGACAGTCCCATTTGAATACATGTATTTCAACTTTCCCATTCTGGTTGTCGTTACCGTTACCGGTAGTAGTGAGAGGTAGCACCTCAGTAGGCCCCAAGTGTTGTGAGGAGTTGAATTTCAGAATTTTAAGTGGAACCAAGGTTAAAAAATTGATATTCTAATAAATCTCATATCTAATAAATCAAGAAAAATTTGTTCAAGACTGTTTTTCCGAAACGAAAACTTGAGAATGTATTGGGTATTAAAATTTTATTTATCACACTAAAGCCCGGTTGGCTAAATATCACTGACTGGAGATCAGATTTAATCTAAGATCACAACATGAACGGAGATCAATGTAGAAGATCGTCGAGTTTCAGTTCAACGTTTATCTTAGTTGATAAAATGTTTTGCAAGTCGTAACAGCTGCGTCTGGGCAGCAGCAGTCACTTGTTTTCAGCTTCGGATGCATTTGATTGGGCGCAATGGTGCGAAACAAAAACGATTTCGTTAAATTTCACACAAGAGAAGAAAAAAAAAAAAAAATTAGTAAATATTGTGGTTGAAAAATGTGAAGGTTAATTATGTATTTACCGTATTAATAGTAAGTTTTATGAATTATTGTATCAAAGAATATTTTTCTAGGTTAGGAATAATCAGTTTTTGCTTCTTTAAAATTTTGTTTTTAGGACATATTACAATTTGAAACAATGCTCCTTATCTAGCTATAAAATATATTACTATCTTTTTGCTAATTTATTTAAGTATGTACTATTATGTCTTCCTTCTTTAGTTCTGCTGATATAAGTTCAATGAAGTTAACTGGAGAAAATTCATTAGTCAGATTTGATCCTAGATCAAGATGTCATACTTAGAGCAAACCAAAATTCGAAGTTCATCTTGACCGAAGATAATTTTCAGGTGGTTGAACTCGGATTAACTTTTATGCAATCGGATCTAAATGAATCAGAGAAACATTGAGTAATGTGTACGCATGTGCACAGAAAGAAAGAGACAGGGGGGAGGGGAGAGAGAGAGAGAGACTGTGCGGACTTAAAAAAATGAAGTCCCAACATCGGGTTTTTACATGGAATGCAATACTTCCTCAACGTATTAGAAATTAACAAAGCTGCTACACGAATAAGCTGTAGAACCAGTATTATTGCGTTAGCCATGTGAAACCGGAGTCCGAGATTGACTCATTTGCAAGTCGAGACAGAGCGATTGCCGGTCACAACTGCAGCTATATGACAGACGTTGAAGGTCAGAGCACAGATGGTGACAAAAAAGAATCACAATGAATTATACCCATGCGAACTTCCCAGGATTTTAATATCTCTCACTAAAATGAAAATTAGTCATTCAGATTTGTAGCGGAAATGCCATTCATAGTATTGTACTGAGTTTACGACACCTAACGGATGAGTCAATCTACCTGTCTTTATGATCTAACGGATCCTCTTCGAATCCCGGTTGTTCAAAGTAGCACAGGTGGATCGTGATTCTGTGCCAAAATACAACGAAGTAACAGTAATGTTGGGCAGGGCAGGGCTATCCTTGAACGACAAACAAATGTGACCTCGTGCGTAATCACGACTGCACCATGAAATTCCGCAGGCTGTTACATTATTCCTAAATGCTTTGCTCCACTCACAAGCTGGGCTCATATTTCAGCATACTGCTGCCTTCAGTTTATTCAAGTATGTTGCAGAAACGATCGTGTATTTTTTCTTTCATTCATTTGATACTTTTGTATTTATACCGGCAATGGCACGACCCGTTTGACCACTAACCCTAGCGATGCCAAGCCTTATTCCAAAACTTAACCTAACAACGGGGGAGGGGGTACTTTGTGACCACTACTGGTAATAAAATATCTTTACAATTTTTAAAACAAATCCATTTTAAAATTGGGTATATCTTGGTCATGTTTATAAAAGTAATATTTAACATTGCTTAACTATACCTTTTTACATGAATCATACCGACGGGGCAGTACTTGACCACCTTCTCATTTCATTGTTTCTTATAAAGACCAACAATGAAAACTTTGAAACAATTACGCAGTTCAGTTGTAGAAACAGTGATTGACAATAACTATTAATTGCACGCCTTTAATCAAAAAATTAAAAGACAGTTTAAAAAATTACAGGAGATGGTAATGTGAGTTAAATGTTTACAGAACATCCCTTTCAGTTAAAGTATAGACTTTTGAAACCTCGCACCTATAGGTAATAATGAATAATAAAGGATATTTTTGCAAAAATATGTCGGGATTACCATCCCATGTAGTTAACGTAACGTGACTTGACGTGACCAAAAATAAATTAATTATTTTGTTTATTAGTAACGCTGTCAATTGCAATTTTGTCCCGCAGAAATTCTTTTGCATGGCAGTAAATCTAATGGCCATAAGCGTGCCCGGCTAAAACATGGGGGTGGGGGGGGGGGTGGGGGGGTGGGGGTTCAAAAGTCAAAGGTGAGGAAACTTTATTTTTAATAGCACCTTAAGCCAACCCTTCTGTGAAAAAAAAATCCAGTTTTTGTCTGATTGCGAGCTATATTAAAATCTTGTTTGGATGACTTTTTATTTTATAATTAATCATTTTTCGATGTGATAATGACATGTTCTTAAGGCCGTATCGTTTATTGCATCTCCAAAGTTTTAATTTGAGCTTAGTACACAAATGAATTGTTTGCAGGCATTTCTGAATTTTAATATGTTTACGAGAAGAAAGAAAATGTTCATTTTCGCACGTTATTGAATTTTTCAACTTTTTCAATTTGAATTATGGGTAATAATTAATTTCAGCTTAAACCATTTCATATCGTTTAATTAGTGCACAATGTTTAAACCATAATTCCTGAAGCTTTCCTAAAAATTTCAAGTTAAAAAGTAATAAATATTGGTTCAATGAGTATTTTAATAGTTGAAAATACTGAAAAAATGGAACTTGTAGTTTACATAAATGGTACAGAAATGATTGAGCAGTTATTTATACTTTAAAATTGTTATTAAAACCGATTTATAGCATGAAATTACTCGTAAAGAATGGAAAATGTTCTTAAATTTCACCAATTCTTGTGTTATTGTGCTTTAACAATACGACAAATGAGCATTCAGAAGCACTATGACAATAGATATATCACCATGAGAGATCGGCTTAAACCGAAGGATCCTCCCATCTAACGGTGATCCAAAAGACTCGAACCGACTGCGCTGTGTTTTGCATGTACGCATCCTCGGCACTTGTCACCGACTGCCGCTGTCATAGAACAGCGCGGATGAAACCATACAATACTCTTAAAACTACTTTTAAAGGCTTTACTTACCAATGTTATTAAAGGAGATGCTGAAACTGGCCACCGTCCATAAGCAACGATTTAGGAAACTATCCATCACTCGCCGTAGCTCACGTTGAGAAATGCAGGCAATTTCCTGGCGGATATGTTGTTTTAATTCTTCCAGTGTATGTGGGTTTGTCTTGTACACTTTATGCTTTAAGCTACCCCAGAGATACAAATCGCAGATCACCTGGAAATGTTTCTGTAAATCGCACTTTCACTTGGCGAGCTGAGATAACACATACGAACCATAAATTCGTGCAATAAACACGCTGTGCAATAGAAAACAAATGCTGAGCCATAATACACTTTGTAACTAAGTACAGGACAAAATAATAAAGCACACTGATAACTCAATCCTACGTTATCACGTCAGCTCAATACTGCACTTACAAGCAGAGAAAAACAATTCAACCGCATGACCTTGTGTACAGCAGCTGCGTTATCATGTTTCTGTGTGCGCAGTGGAAAAATACCGCGCAGCAGTTCGGATATTTTTGAGCCTCTGTGTGTATTTGTTGATAAACATTAGCATACATTTCAGCTGTATTAACTTCATTACATAATATATTTAAATCAAACGATTATTATAATTAAATCTGAAAATTATCTTCGAATACATTAAGATAAATGATTATGTCAAATAAGGGCCTATTTTGCATCGCAGGAGAGCCTATTCCACGAGCCAATGAGTGATGATCAGTCACGTGACAGTTAAGAGATAGGCGCAACGTTGTGTGGAACAAACCTTAATTGCCTTACTCCTGATGTCGCACATCCGTGTATCCCATTATTAATTATGAAGATGGGTCAGACGACATTCCCTCTGCACAGCAGAACTAAAGAATTAGGTTAATGAAGGTTTATGCCTGACATTAATAATCATTTACTATGCAAGTTTTGTGATGCGCGTATGTTTTGCGTCCCTGTTCATCAGTTCATACAGAGAAATATACAATCTAAATGTTAATAAATGGAGATGAAGGCGGAAAGAGAACTCTGTTTTAACATCTGCTCTAACAGAGTGGCCAACCTATTTTGAGCTTGGGCCAGTACATTCAGTTAACTTTTAGAAATGCCATCTAAGTGAAGTTGTAGCAACCAGGCATTGGAATTTCTAAGCATTAAAGACAAGACGGATGGAAATAAGGTTAGACTGTCATTGGACTATAGGCAGGGGTGTCGTAGATAACACACCCACACCCATTCCTCGTACAGACTTTTGAGCTTCGCAGATATCGCTCGGACCACTGACCCTTGGCCCGTTATTTTGCATTCTTTGTAGTGCAAAGGTTTGAGTATAGATAACTTGAAGCCAACTGCTTAAGACTTCCTAAGTCAGGTAATAACTGTTAGGCATCTCAAGTTATGTATTAGTGAACTATTTAGCTAAGTGTAATTTAGGCCGATATTTAAAATACAAATTTCAAGTCATAGTTATTTTTATTATTCACTTGTTTTGAAAGAGCACCTAGCTCTATCCATTTTTTAAAATTATTGTAGGAGTAAAATTAAACTCACTGAATTATAATAAAATACTTCTCATTAAACTGCTAAATAAGAGTATTCCAACGAATTTATAACATCCCCAATGATGTTATGACTTGAACTTGCTTTTCATTTATCAATTTCTCAGTATGTAGTGTAATTTCTTCCTTGCACAGAAGTGGTGTACTTATTAGCAAGATGCGCACCTGTAATAGACGAACGTAATTTTTTATTATTAATACTCACAAACATTTGTTCATAAATGTAAGAGCCAAATCTGCACACGAATCTCACCAAACTTCAGTCAAATTGGCAAAATTTGGTGATCCATAATAGTCTTTAAATTAAGCACAAAGTCTTGCATGGTTTGAGATTTCATTATTTGTATTTGCAAGAATGGGGGCAGGGACATTCATGAATCTCGTGCTCTGAAATGCAACATGGATTTATGAATAAATGCACAGAGGTATTTTTTAGAGGTGGAGAACGACCTTGCTTGCATCTTGTTCTCCAGGCTTTCGCAAACAACCCGGCAATCGAAGCTTCCGGAACCTTCTCGGAACTAGGTTCTGCTGCGCTCACTCGCCGCGAGTGGTGTGAGGTAACTTAACCTTGGTCCGCTTTGATGTGCTGCCGGCTGGCGTCACAATATAGTAAATTGCACAAATAAATAGTACATTATTCAAAATTTTAACATTGCTCATTATAATCAATTTTATGTCTTACTCGGAAGCAAGGCAAAGATTTTGCTTGAAATTTCCACATTCCAATGAGTCTTTTATATAAAAAATAATGTGTACTTCTACGCCTGTTAAATGTTTCAAAACTGTTTTGATGATTATTTAAAGTGGTGGGAATGTATCTAAACAGAAGATACAGTCCCAAGCAAATCCTTTGTCTCATAGAGGGTGCGTGTTTTTTTTTTTTTTTCGGGTTCTGTGGTCAGCATACCAACAGATTAGGGGTGGGGTCGGTCACATTCCACTCTGCTTAGATTAGATTAGATTAGATTAGATTACGTTCTGTAGGTTCTATGATGGCCAGTCAGACCTTGAACATAGAACATGTCAAAAGCATTTACAATTAAATGCATAAAAAACATGCAAAACATGTACAGGTTTCATGTTTTGCTGTTAAAGTACGAGATGAAGATAATACTTCTAGTGCATTGACACTTACATAGTTATTATACATGTACAAAATCATGTTACTTGGCTTTTACAGACTATGTCATTGCTTCAATGTTTACATTTTTGCTTGTATGAAAAATTAGTCCAAATTTATAGCTAAGTAATACATTCTAACATGTTACACATGTACATTTAGCTTATTAGTAAACAATATTCTTACTCATGTGTTAAGTGTGTCAAATTTAAGATAAGCGACCTCAAAATATTAACTGTGCACATTAATCATAGCATACCTATTTTAATTCTTACATAGTATGTAATGTACAGAGTAGACAACATTTCAATTATGTTCATATATACAGAATATCTATTTACATCCTTACTTTTACATAAAGCGTGTCCAACATGATTGTTCAAATATACATTTTCAAAATATCAACAAACATATTAACACTCTTACTTAATATTGGAACTTAAATTGTAATCAATTAGTTGGCTTTTTGTAGCCTGCACGTCATTATTGTATTTTCAGCTACCCTTGTTATACTTAATTCCCTAATTGGTACCTATCGAACAATACAACTGATCTGACTGATTATTGATTTAAATATTCCTCTACAGAATAAAATGACTTATCACAGAGATACTCTTTGAGGGAAGCTTTAAAAACTCTGAAATTGCTAACATTTTCCTTTAGATTACTGGGGAGAGCATTAAATATTTTAATTGTTTCACAATAAACACCTTTCTGGAAGCAAGAGAGTTTGGCATTGGGACGATGTATATTTCTTTTTTGCCTAGTGTTAAACGTATGAATTTCCATGTTAGTTGTAAAGCAATTCTGGTTATTAGCATAAAATTTTAAAATAGATAGTATATATACGCAAGGTAAGGTTAATATACACAGTTTCCGAAATAGATCTTTACATGACTGCCTTCTATGGGTGTTGCATATTATTCGTATAACCTTCTTTTGTATTAGGAATATGTTCTTACTATACACTGAATTTCCCCAGGACATTATTCCATATTCCATAATGGAGTTAAAATAAGCGAAATAAACTAACTTCAGTGTGTCAATCGTGTGGAAGTTAACCAGAGATCGGATGGCATAACATACTGCATGAAGCTTAGGTGTAATGTAATTAATATGTGACTTCCAATCCAGGTGGTTGTCTACTTGGAGACCTAGAAATTTTACCTCATTAGGTTGTTCCAGTAAAATATCATTGATTCCTATTTCTATATGGGTATGTGGTGAACGATTAGTTATGAATTTAATGAATTTTGTTTTTTCAAGGTTTACTGACAGTAAAAGCGTCTGGCAGAAAAAATGATGCAGTTTATCATTGCCAATGTGATGTCTCAAAGTCACACCCCTCCATCCACAAAAGTTACTGTATGTAGCTATGAGACGGCGTTAAGCAGCTCTAAAGTCTTCGCTGATGCATGTTTACATTTTCTTAGCTACACCATGTGGTGATATAGACTTGGTTTCCAGTGCTGCTGGGTATTGTATCCCAAGTTTGCATATTTGGTGACTCACTGCTATTGACCTAGAGGTATTTTTACGTGTCAAATACCATGTCACGTGATCTACTGTATTGTTTCCTCTTTTGTGACACATTGTAGTTATATTCTATACTCCATCCAGCCTTAGATCCGCCCCTTGTATCACTCCGCGTTAACCTGATGTTATCTCCTGCAACTAACACAAAACAAACACCACCTCGACTCATACCTCGTATTTATGTTGCAAGAGAACAATATTTACTCAGGAATTTTAGAACTATCGCGTTACATTTAAGTAATCTTTACCAGGACTATCGTACATCTTGAAAACTCACAGATAATCGCCGATATTTAAGGTACTATATTTTATGGTGTGCTTTGGTTTCGGCGTATTCCGAGTTCGTTGTTGATGGCGGCTTGTGTTTACATCAAGTGCGGATCTAACAGTGGAGCGATTATAGAAGCTACATTGATCTAACCAGCCTCTACACCTTTATAGCGTGTTTTACTTTCTATATATTGTTCTCCCAGATCTGTAAAATGTTGATGAGCGATCTTAAATGAAAAACAAAAGGTGTAAAATGCTCATTCTCCTACCTTCTTATTAGCTAGAGGTCATAGGTTAGAGTGGTCCAATGCTAGTCCTCTAAGGCAAGAGAATAGACTGCAGAAAGAAAACCTTATAATTCGCCCCAACCGAGATTCGAACTCGCTGCTATGAAATATGAAGCAGAAAAACTATCCAAACAGCGCGGTGGTGAACATGTATTGATTTGTTTTCTAAACGGTTACTTGTTTTCACAACCAAGTGCACAGAAATCTCTGGTATGTACAATATCTCAGTCTGGATCTCGGTCAAGATGACCTCTTGGATAAGGATATTTTCTAAGATAAGGTTGTGAGAAGATGGATGTTAGCTAAGTAATGTGCAGGTGCGTAATTGAGCGTTTATTCGTCTTTTAGATAAGTTGACATGTTAAATAAAAACACACACATCAAACTTCGATAAATATTTACCTAATTGAAAACAATTCCCTTTAGATATTTTAATCTTGAAGAGCGTTTATGTGTTTTTTATTGTATTTAGATCATGAAATGTAAATATTTTATTGCACATAAAGTATGTTTCATTTTTAAGGCGCCTTTAACATCTATAAGGTTATATTGGTGGCTTTTTACCTTTGGAACAATTGCTCGTCAGGAATGATGCTCACTCGCTTACAGTGATGTTAATATTTGGTTGGTATTACTTTTGATTATTACATTAAATTCAAACACACATTCACACTTGATCATACTTTGACTCGAACCCAGGATCTCTAGAGTTGGAGGTTAACATGCTCATCATCAAGTTGATATCAAATATTTGTTTTCCTAGCATACGCATGGAAAGGGCCTGCATTTTAGCAATAGTAACAGATTTTTGCACGAAGCATTATGCAACGTGAAGCATATGTATAGTTGGCTAGTGTTTTGCTAGGTGCATTCAATACTCGACGCACGGCAGAAACAGCTGAAAGTGTGTTTGCATCTCGCGTTACAGCAGAAGAATAACGCGCGATGGTTGTGTATTCTCCGTCATGCAGTTCAGTGCGTCTGTAGACCGTAGCAGTACTATTTGAAAGAATACCTGCAGCTTTTGGGAGAGGGCAGAGGGGACGGCAGGTGGTTGACGTGTCTCAGACTTTCACCTGTATGTGCGCGTACCCTATCCAACCAGCAGGTTTCCTTTTGTTGATGATGACCAGGGTTGTCCAAGCGCGTCCTTTGCTGTGCTCATACCGTAACGTGCTTATTGAGCTCCGTTGCCTGGCCAGCTGCCAACAAGGAAAATAAAAAGTGAAAAGCCAATTTACCTTCGCGTACCTCCCCCCATAAAATTAAATCGTGGAGATGTATAACAGTTTAATACTCGGAATTACAGTGATAAAGAATAAACTTGTTACTCTTATTACTTAGCTTTTCTTTTTGTGGGAAAATTAGTTTTAAAATCCATAATTACGTAAATTTACAAAATTATGTAAAATTCCACTAGGTTATGTTGGAAAATTAACGAAACAAATGGCTCGTTATTGACCTTTTTCCCCCTCAACAGCACGTAAATAGAATTTGAACATTAAATCCAATTAAAAAGAAGCACAGATAAGAGTATTTGGACAATGCAAAGTTATTTAAACAAAGTATTAATATTTTCTCTGCTATTTAACTAAGGTTCTACCCAAAAGTTTGATATCCCTGTTTCACTGAAACACATTTTGTGTGACACTGAATAAAATAATAGTATTTGCAGAAGAAGCTCTGGGATCATAAAATTCTTCCTTATTTTTATTTATTCAATCATAGCTCTAGCGACCAATAAAATGCATGTAAAACCTTTTTTCCAAGTTGTCGACAAATTTGTGTTTTTATTAACTCTGTGTAACTGGGAACCCTAAAAAGCATATTACCGTAAAAGTTTAGAGCTAGTTAAGTTTTGCAGTTTGTTACACAAAGTTTTAAATGACATTACTCACTCACAAAACATTTCCTATTATACCGGGTGGACCTTCCAACCTGCATATTTAAAACTTGAAAATGACTGACTGTCGTTAGTTTCTAATAAAATTTGTTGCTCGCTCATAACAATAGTCAATTGGATATGAACAGACTGTTGTAAGGGTAGGTATGACTTAATTCTAAAATATTAATAATTTTTGGTCAATTTTGTAGAGTGAATGAGATATTCTTGCGCGTGTGTAAGTAATAATTTTTTTAACCCCGGCGCAACAAGGCCAAGGCCTACCGCCCAGCCGCTGCTTCCCCTACCTCTGCCTACTACAGGCGTCATTGGTGGGGTGCAGCACTGGATGGTGGGACGTGGTCGGCGCCCCGATCCCTCCCGGCCAGTTATGCGGTCTTCACGACCTGGGGCCGCTACTTTTCCATCAAGTAGCTCCTCAATTGGTCCCCCCGGGACTAACGAGGCTGAGTGCACCCCGTGCCAGACCTCCCAGAGGGGATAAAATCCCCATGCTGATACCGGGGATCGATCTGCGCCAGAGGCAAGCGCGCTACCAACTGCGCTACGGAGGCGGTCCAAGTAATAAATAATTGTTATATTATGTCTTCTTAATCCACAGTCTTCTCACTTTCGAAGTCAAGCCAAAGACAAAAGAGCGATGTCCTGTGCATAACGTAATAGAATCTAACAGACTGAAATTCTTTTCACTCGTCATTCGCAATTGATGGTGATATTATTACAGTGTTTATTGGGAAGATTTCAGCAGTTAATACCGAAACTAATTAGGAGAGAGGGATTTAGGATCTCTTTAGGCAACACATTCGCAGGCTCCACTGATAATTGGAGTGTGGTGTGTGATAGTAATAAGTGTTAGAAAAATAATAGGAACCATTTTGTTAATGAAATAATAGGGGATATGCTGCTTGTTTGAGGCGTAAGGGTTTTACTACGCCTCTGCCTGCACCATTTCCCCGGCAACTCTTGGTTCTCTAGCACTGTGGCTAAAGGCCGTGAATGATCAAACTCCGATTCCTAGGTTCTCACCTGTTTTATACCTGGCCTTGTACTCTCTAAATTTCAGTTTAGCTTAATGTTTTAGGTACCAACGAATAATACATTACAATTTTATAGAGCTTAAATTAACTTAATTTTACTTTTACACCTAATAAGACCTATTTTTCTTGTGGGGACTTAAATTACCTAGTTTGGTGATTTAAGCAGATAGATTACCTATATTTATAAATATTTTCATGGTGGAATAAAAGTAAGGAATAAGGAAAGTCTTTTCTGTAAGAAAGGGAAGCTATAACCGCCTTTTAGCCCCTCATTACGTCCCCCATGTTCATCAGTATTTACACGTAAGGTCGTTAAATGTTAAATGACACATCCAACTGAAACATTATGACTAAGTCATTACTATGTCCATAACTTCGCAGACAGCACTCCATTAGTGTTTTGAATCTGGTTACAGCTGGTTATAGCATGGTTGAATACACTATTGAAGTGCTAGGAATTAGTAATTGCCCTTTGCCCAGTATTTAAAACTTTTCCATTCGATGGATGTCAGAATGAATACTTCACTACATCACTATCGAGCACATTAGTTATAATGTATTTTTAATAGCGTACTTGGATATTAACTTCCGATGTGGGTTTTGTAGAATCCAGAAGAAACTCTAGCAAAGCTCTTCCCAAAATTGTAATGTATGACATGCAGCGTGCTCTCCAAGGTCGTATATAAAACATATCTTCTCTGGTTATGTCTAACAAGGCAGTGCCTTTGTTAGATACAGAGAGATCCAAAAACATGAAAACCGCTACGCGGTGTTTTTCCACTGCGCAAGTGGAAACACGATAACAGCAGCTGATGTACACAAGGTCACGCGGTTGACTTGTTTTTCTCTGCCCTGGAAGTGCAGTATAGAGGTGACGGTAATATGTGGTTGAATTAGTCGTATTACAGCGTGCTTTATTATTTTGTCCTATACTTAGTCACCAAGTTATTATGGCTTAGCATTTGTTTTCTACTGCACAGCGTGTATTTATTTATGGTTCGTATGCGTTAACTGAGTCAACTCAAAGTGCGATTTACAGAAATATTTCCAGGTGATCTGCGATTTCTATATCTGGGGAAGCATAAAGTGTACAAGACATGCCCACACAACCTGGAGGAAATAAAACAGAATATCTGCCAGGAAATTGTCAGCGTTTCTCAACGTGAACTACGGCGGGTGATGGATAATTTCCTAAAGAGGTGCCAAAAATGTATGGACGACGATGGTGGCTAGTTTCAGCATCTCAGTTAATAACATTGTTAAGTGGGCTGCAGTCGGTGGCGAGCGCCGAGGACGCCTACAGATAGAACACAGTGCAGCCGGTTCGGAGTCTTTTGGATCACCCGTTAGTTGTAGGATAGTATTATATATGGTCTCTGTTTCACACAACCCAATGATAGATGATCAACTCGACACGGGGTTCATTGTGAGGCAAAAAATGAAGTGAAGGAATGGATAACAGGAAAATTCGTGCAAGTAGATTAGTCAACTAATCATTCTCCTAGCAGCTGAGGAAACCATAAAGAAACCTTAGGCTACGGGGGCGGGAATCAAGGAATTTCAAACCTGGACCCTGGAATGCGCACCACAAGCATTCTTGAGCCAAATCTCCTGGTTATTTTACAAGTATAACTTAATATTACCTACAGTAATATCAAAATTATATGTGAAGTCAGAATTATTTGATATCAAAATTAACAAATTAAAATTAAATTTCCTACACTAACATTAATTTCAACAAGGAACGCGTCAGCAGATTAAATTGGTTTTAGTAAGAACTAATTATATTATTTAGTTTAAGAAGTGTTCATAGCATCAGTTACAACTGAAGCAGGAAGGGTGTTATACGTTTCAATTAACAAACAATACCTGTAATTGTAAAATTGCCAAGTCAGAGATAATGGCATTTATTTGTATATATGGAATGAGAGCTAAATTCATATCACATAATATCACAATTCCGATATTTAGGATATGATATAACCGAGAAGATAAAGATATAGCATATATATCTAATGTATACATACAGGATGGAAGGGAAGTCATTACATTAATTTAAACCAGTTATAGATCTGGGTATTTGGAACACATTTTGTATGTTACGTTTTTATCTCTGACCATTTCCTACGGAGATATTTTAGCTTTGTCGAAAACAAGCTGGCAACACTGCAGATTGTCTAGGTGACACTTTCACTAACTCAGTGCATAAACAAACACCGTACCATGCCGTGTCCTTCCATCTTTACTGTGCGAGTGTAGGTCAATCAAAATCGTTAGTTCCCAAAATATTACACCACCCTGCAAGCGATCGACCTATTTACATTCAGAAGCCGGTTCAATTCCCTGACCAACCTCAACGCAACGTTGCAGAGTTACTTCACATCTGAAAAAGCTATTCGGAATATTCCTCTAATTCTTTTAAGTGATTAATTATTTCGAAACCCTGTGTGATGTCCCATAATTACTACCGAAGCTATGTCAGAAATATGTTCTCCACGCATCTTACAAGTAAGGGGTGATGAGCTCGATTCCCAGCTAGTTCTCTATCCTCTGAAAAATTATTATTATTATTATTATTATTATTATTATTATTATTATTATTATTATTATTATTATTATTATTATTATTATTATTATTATTCCTGTCGTTATTATTCCAGAGAGCTGGATTTTTGAAATTTACAAGCTTTGCTTTTTTAAATGAAGTTCTTAATTGCTAGATTATTTTTTGTAGCGAGGTTTTCGCTTCTTGTACAACACTTAAACACGACAATTCAGTTTACAACGGTTTAGTGTTCGAAATTGTATATTCCTATGTACCTTAATGTTGAATTTTTTAAGAGTTTAAAATTCCTAATGGTTATATGAAAATTTTAGGCTTCCCATAATGCTTCATATCGGCTGTGAAGTTGTTTTGTTTTTGTGGAAAACTACAAAGTTATAAATTTTAATTCGTAAACAATATCGTAATTTGTATGCTCCATAAAAAATGAAACATCGGCAGGTTTCTTCCTGTTTTGTTCAATTTCCGAATAACACTTCATTTTGAAATAAGCTGTAATGAAGCGTGCAAATCGAACGGCAATGAATGAACTTTTAGCAGCTGTTTCTTCCCCGTCAACGTGTTAAAAAAGCTAATAATCACATTTTGCTTTCCGAGTTTCTATTTTGCGTCTGCTACAAAACTGCCATCCCTTTTTGCATGTAGGCACGAAGTTGCGTGTACAAAAACGAGAATGCCAGAAAAAGCCACGAGAAATTTTCCGGAACGAAGGGTAATCAAATAAAAGCGGAAGTCGAGACTTGTCACACAGTAAAGTCTGAATGTGGAAATTCTCTCGGGAAAGTTGAGAGGGAATGATTACCCAGCCTGGGGACGTCAGCTGTGGAACACCCTGGTGCAAATTAGCAGCGTACACTAATAACGGTGAATGTTAGTCTGTTTGTTGATGTAAAGAAGCTCCTTGAAGTGGCATCATGATCAACGTTGCCAGATCTACTGATTTTGCAAATCTACTGATCTACTGCTAAAAACTGAACGCACTTCACAATCTCCTGCTTTTTATGTATTTTCCATTTTTAAACACTATTTTCCTTAACATCTTATAATTCGCTCTTCCGAAAAAGATTTTCAGGCGAGGCGTTTCCCTCGTGTATAAAAACAAAAGATAGTGTAATCACTAGAGCCCGGATTTTTATGTAATATCAAGTTGCGAAATACGTACATATTTATGTAACAAAAACATCAAAATATGTAATGAAATATGTAATATCAAACAAAATATGTAAAATTATATAATAATATAAATGCTAAGATTAGCATCTCAAATCTAAATGCAGACTTCAAATTACCCAGAATTTTGTAATTTGATGAGTTTGTAAGTACGTAAATTAATTACAATGAGTTAAAATTTACTAAATATAGAATTAAATATAGGGAAAAGGTTTTGTTTTATGCAAAATTTAACTAAACTTTATTTTCAAGTGGGTAGTTAAAATGTGTTTTGGATTTATTTATTTATTAAACTTACTCATTTCACATAATTATTTTACTTAAATTTTAGGCGGTAAAGCAATGTTGAAATACTGAACCAATTTATCAATGAGTGAAACAGTCAATTCAAAATAATTAAATTTTATAATGAGGATGCATTTTCAGTTTTCTATCGCTTGACATGTAAACAACCAGGCATTTTCATTTTAACTCTTTTGCTTCTTTCAACGTGCAAGGAATAACCATATACTTTTCCATATTTTTAGGGGTCATTGTCTCCTATCGGATAAAATGTTCTTATAAGCAGAGAAGCTTCTTTCCACGTCACACAAAGTAACAGGAGCATATTTTAGCTTAGGAATCTCCATAACGCATACTTTTTCCTCAGAGTAGATTCATCAGGAACAACTTTCTTGCAATATTTTAGAAAGGAGCGCAATTGAGGAATTTGAAGTTTATGCCACGGAATATTAGCTGCAACCATTGCACTGCACAGGTCATTAAAAATCATTTCCGGACTATTCTTGTTGTATTTGTGTCAACAGAACTTACTTTCTAGAAGACTGTAGGTGTTTGTTGCGTATGTGAAGAGCACTTTTGATGTATTGTTCCAATTGAGATTTCATGGAACAGCCAATTCTTTTACTGCATGCTTGACAGACTATTACTTCTTCGGTTGCAAAGGCACTATCTAATTTCACCCATGAATACAACTTGCAGGATAGCGAGGACGCAACTGGTGCCATTTTACTAAGACTTGCAAGAAACTAACCGTAGTTTTATAGCCTCGCTATATTGATGGTTGTCCAGCGGCTCAATTTGTTTCCTCGCAGCTATTATATTACAAGATGCCGACTACCGCGACAATGGTAACAATGGTAACAATCAATTTCTCCAGTCCTTGTAAACGCCCAAAGCGCTACGAGAAACGTGACACTGGAGGTCAACATTATCGAGCGGCACCTGCTTTGATATAAACGGACAACAATCAGAATGAGGCGAGGCGGTTATTATCGCATTCTTAATTTAACTTGCATCCTATTTCGCATATTGATTTTTGTTGCTTTCATCAAAAGTTGTGGAAGCAGTAGTTTATTATGTGACTACAATTTAAAAATAATAAAATTGTAAGGAAACCCAGAGAACATGTGGCCCGCCTCAGTAGCGTGATGGTTAGCGTGTCTGCCTCACGTTCAAGAGGTCGCGAGTTCGAATCTCGCTCAGGGTAAGTTATCCGGGTAAGGTTTTTTTCCGAGGTTTTCCCTACCCTGAGAAGACGAATGTCGGGTAACCTAAAACTCCATGGACCTCGGGCTCATTTGAGCATCATTTCACCCATTTCATTTCATTCATTCGTCCGATATGACACAATGTTAGAGGACGTTAATTCAAAAAAAAAAAAAAAAAAGAGAGAGAGAGAGAGAACATGTACGTTTTATGTAACATCGGTAAAATATGTAGAAATGTGCAAAATATGTAAAAAAAATGTAAAATAAAAATTTATAAGGGAGTCCCAAATGACGTAATTCGCCAACATTTTTGCTTCTCATTGAAATATTATGCAGGATTTAAAATATGTAATTACATAAAAATCCGCGCTCTAGTAATCACCTGTATACCTCATCCGTTTGTTTTGCATTGCTAACTGTCCTTGACTGCTACATTTGAATTCCACTGGAATAGATAAAGTTGAGTACAGGGATCCAAAAGTATTTCTTCGTGTGGAAAACATGTATTTTGGTGACAAAGTTCAAATAGCTCTGACAAAATCACCCCTGTCTGACAAATATACACAAGTTTTCAAATTACGCTGTGTTGATTTTTACGTTGAGTCAGTTCGCCACATACTAAGTCGTTTTTCATTAAGTAATCCTCTTCTTTCACTGTTGGAAGTGTTAAAACCAGCTAAAATCCAAACACTACTTGCTTCTCGGTTTCTAATTTGGTGAAAACAGAAGAAATTCAACAAGTAGATACAGAATGAGGCTATTGCACAATACTGACATTGCATGTGGCAGTAACTCTACAGCGCAAGAATTTTGGAACGTATATATTATTATTGTTGTTATTATTAATATTATTGTCATAAATATGTATACAGTAAGCAAAATTGCCGGTTAAAACATCTAGTGATTTTTCCTGATTTTTTTAAAATCAAATCTTCTGCTTTTACTTAGGCAGACGTGGCAACACTGAACATGACATGGGCCAAAATCAAACACTAACTTACAGACAAATTCTTATAAATGCCAACCATTTTTCTGTTGGCTTTATTCTTGGGAAATTTTAAAAGTAGCATGTGTTGGTTCTCGCTGGTTTTTTGTGATTCCATGTGTTCGCCATTCTGTATCATCAGTTTTATGGATTTTAGTATGTGATTCAAATTTTGATCGTTGCAATTAAATTTCAACCAGGTGTTAAGGCTAGTTCAGAACCACCGGCTACGGTAACGACAACCAGAACGAAGAAGTTGGAATATGTATTCAAATAGAAGTGTTGACAACCGACCGAAAGCTTTCCTGGGTTCCGGGAATAGGAAAGAACACTTTGCCAAGTTTTAACTTTCTGTTCTCGTTACCGTGCAGGGCATGTTAGATTCATATTGTACGTATTAGACATTTCACTGCAGAAATTATTCAAGCCGGCCGTACCGTGTAACGGCCCTTAGAGCCCTGTATAGTCGCAAGCTGGGAAAAATGTCATTGATCAGTTAGAATCAAATAAATCTCCAATGCAGAATATCGACCTCCGCTTTCTATCTATAAGCTAATCAATGGTGCCTCTTGCAGTTTTCGTTTCCGGGCTGTTGTGTGCTTGCTTCCCGTTTTCGTTGTGGTTACCGTTGCTGGAACCAGCCTCGAGAGTGTCGACGAAAGGAAACAGCAAAAAAAAAAAAAAATAATAATAAATAAATAAATAAAAAAAAAAAACTCTGCCTTGATACTGGAATCATTGATGAGTCAAATTAATCTTATAAAGAAATGATAGGGAGATAGGCAAATAATTCCAATAAATAACTTCTGTATATTAAGACGAAATGCATGGCGCAGTAAGCGTGAGCTACAATCGTTAGCTGGGCAGTGTAACTTTTGTCATGAGGTCATTAGCGAGTTCCTTACTGCAGCTCAGATAATTAAGGTTCAGTCGATTAGAAAACCATTAGCTTAAACGTCACATCCTGGAAAGTCATTTTTATCACGCTACTGACAGGTATCTCGAGGAAATTCTGAAAATTATAAGAGTAAGGAAATTCTGAGATGTTAGCTTGGCGCTGGCTAACTGTGTTTCAGATATCCATTTGCAGTTTAAGAGTTGGTAATATTTGTTGGTGTTAGTAATGCTGGAAAGCGGGCTTCAGTTAATGAGAGCGTGTCGTGTTAAAATTTGCGTCTTTCCCCTCGAGTCTTTCTGTGTTAATGAAGCGTTTACTATGATCAGTACTTAGGGACGAAATAGTGCATTGGAACTATGCACAATTAACAATTAATCAGCTTAGCATTTCGCACTATTATTATTATTATTATTATTATTATTATTATTATTATTATTATTACAGAAACATTTATTTTTATACCCTAAAGTCTGGATATGTCAGAAGTAAGATTTAATTCAGAAACAATTTCGAGCGATAAAATTCCAAACATCCGCCAACGCGTGCCCAGGGATAAAGCTTCTTCACTGGAGCAGCCGGCAGCACATACACCAGACAACGAGACTGGAGACGGCTTCAAGCAGCCGTTTATTTTCAAGCTATTCTACGAAAAGCTTATCAAAAAGTTGGCATTTTTACCTTCTCTACTACGTATAGAAATCATTTTTAGAAAAAGGTCCGCGTGTGTGTGTGTGTGTGTGTGTGTGTGTGTGTGTGTGTGTGTGTGTGTGTGTGTGTCTGTCTGTCTGTCTGTCTGTCTGTCTGTCTGTCTGTCTGTGGACAGCATAACTCAAAAACGAAAAGTCTGTTAAAAACCAAAGTTGGTGTTAAATCTAAACAGTTTTTAAGGATGCGACACGAAGATTTGGAAGAAAATTGCTCCACCCTAAACTACCCTTTACACGGAAAATTTTTCGAATTTTTTTATGGAAAAAGACTAACGAGTTTGATTAAAATGTCATATGCTTAAGATATTTTTATGTTAAATGAAGTAGCCTGTATACTCTGGATGATTTTTGCATAACTGGTAAAAAACACAATTCCAAATACATTTTGTGTACAGAGAACCATTTCGGAGATATTCCTTGTTATTTGTGTGAGTTTTGGAAAACAAACATTCTTCAAATGGAACATTGTTTTTCATTTTTAAATGTTAGCCGTGCAAAGAGAACGGAATTTGAAAACTTCAAAAGATTTAAGTATCGCTCAAAGTGTACTGCATTCCCATATTCCCCTTGCACCTACAAGGAAATAAGCAATAAGATACTTTCTGCAAATGTTTATTTCAACTAACACGAAGAAGATAGAGGAATAAGAGTTTGTAAGAATGGTTAAGGAATAAGAGTAGAGAAAGTCATATGAGTCCAACACATCAGAGTTTTTGTCTATTTTCTGCTAAACACATCCAAAATTATTTCAATTAAGTACTTGGATATGTGCACACTTTGTAACTACGTAGGATCCTACAGAAGACCAGACGACAGTCTAATGTTTTAAGTGCGTTCCCAATGTGCCGACCTTGATATTGCACAGTGTGCATGCTTTACGGGGAAACAAATGATAGAATGTGTGTCATTTCAGAATCGCTTACGACATGGAAAATCCAAACCAGCAACAGGAAACATTCCGTAAACAGTTACATAATATAATTAAAACAAATTGCGTATATTAACAAAATTTGCAATAAAATTTCCGTTCACTTCCTGTATACCTATATATACTTATATTTTGTCATGTCAGTGTCAAGTCAGCTTTTTAGCATCATAACTAATTTATAAATTTAATACTTATTATACAGAGCGGTCGCTTTATGATGAAGCCATGGACTGCAGCGCACGGAGTAGAGTCCACGATCGCAATGTGTTTTATGTTGTTTATAATAAAATTTTACCAGATACATTCATGCACTGATAGGATTTTCTGGAAGTTCTTTGCATAATAAAGGAAATCGCCAATGTCTGCTACATAAATTAGCTGCATAAGGAATAGACAATTTCGAAATTAGACCTTAAATTCTTAAAGATACGTACACAGTTCATGATGTATACTTCTGGCACGTCATCTAGGGCAACGCTTGAAAATATATAGTCACCGCGCCCGCCGCATCTAATTGCCGACAGCAGCAGTGTCACCCATCGCATTATTGTCGGCGCTACCGCAAAGGAGCCAAAGGAAAGAGACAGAGAATGGCCGCATTGTTGGGGCGCTTGCCGAAAGAGAGAAAAGGATAGAAGCTTCTGGAATCTTCCTCTTTGTATTCCACCGAATAACTGAACTTTCCAGAGTAGTGCCTGGGAGATATAAATAGCGGTAAAGTGTGAGAAGAGTCAGTCAGACGTATGTGAAGGTTGAGTAGTCGTGCCGACGGAGACGGACAGACGATGTGGAGAGTTGTGCCGACGGAGAAGAGTTAGTCTTTTGTGTTACGAATTCGGAGCCGTGCTGTTGGAGAATCGGAAAAGACTTTCTTGTTGTTGCAACGAGTGTACAAAGTTACTGTTTGCGGAAATAAAAGTGTTTCTTTATCTCGACTACATCTGTCTACTTTACTACACACCCACAACCAAAAAGTCACATTGGTGTCAGAAGTGGGATTCGTCGAATTGCTTCTAGTTTCATTACATCGTCAGAAGTTGCAACGTTAGAACCAAGATGGAGGGAGATTCGGAAACCAGGATGATAGCAATGATGAAAGAATTATTCGCCGAAATGAAGACGGAAATGGCTGAAATGAAGACGGCAAACGACAACCTCACTGCCAAAATGGAAACGTCAAACCACAACCTCGCTGCCAAAATGGAAACGACAAACAACAACCTCGCTGCCGAGCTGAAAGAAGAAATGAAGACGGCAAACGACAACCTCGCTGCTGAACTGAAAGACATGAAGACGACAAACGACAACCTCGCTACAGAAATGAAGACGGCAAACGACAACCTCGCTGCCGAGCTGAAAGAGATGAAGATGGAGCTATTGGTGAAAATTGACGGCGAATTGACTGGCGTGACGGAAGATTTGGAAGAACTCGGCGAAAAGGTGGAAGACCTCTGCCAGCACGTGGACGTCGTGGAGGACGACGGGGAACGTCTTGGCGCCCTGGTAGTAAGAGTTGACGAGAGCGTCAAAGTACTGGATGTCAGGGGCAGACGGAATAGCGCGGACCCGGGGAGGGAGCACCTAGTGGCCGAGGCGACAGTTGCGCCCGTTTCAGATAACGAAAGTGTACGTCTCGGGGAAGACAAAGGACGTCGTCGAGGATCCCCTGGAGGAGTGTGTCGGGTACGTAACCAACCAGGATATGACATGGAGGACGATCAGCAGGGAAGCGCACAAGCAAACGAGCAACACGCGAGATCCGACTTGGCGTGTGACATGGGGGGACCGTCGAAGCCATCCAATCGCCTGACGCATAGGGCCGTGAACGGAAGAATGGTGGACATCATCTTGGACGGCAGGATACAGGAGAGGCCGTGCCGAGCGACTCGCGCGGATGTGGCGGGGTTTGTTGCCGGACCCATCGGAAGCAAGGTGGCTGCGAAGGTGCGCCAGAGAGGTCGGCGGACATGGTACCCAGTGAGCCGTTTCCAAGTGTGCAGGATGGCCCGTCAACACACCAGGAAGAAGGGCAACTGGACGAGGGACCGTCAAGACCGGCGGTACTGTTGCAGAATTTCGAAGCAGGATGGCATACATCGTCCTACCCGGACCAAGGGACACTATCCAACAGCGATACCTAGGATCGTGCCTCCTGGAGAAGAGGTTCGATGGGTTAGTCCACCGGGGCGCAAGGGAGATGCCGCAGTGATAGTGCTGGTCGGGACGACCAGCTCTGAGGAGGGAGCAGTGTCACCGCGCCCGCCGCATCTAATTGCCGACAGCAGCAGTGTCACCCATCGCATTATTGTCGGCGCTACCGCAAAGGAGCCAAAGGAAAGAGACAGAGAATGGCCGCATTGTTGGGGCGCTTGCCGAAAGAGAGAAAAGGATAGAAGCTTCTGGAATCTTCCTCTTTGTATTCCACCGAATAACTGAACTTTCCAGAGTAGTGCCTGGGAGATATAAATAGCGGTAAAGTGCGACAGAAGTCAGTCAGACGTATGTGAAGGTTGAGTAGTCGTGCCGACGGAGACGGACAGACGATGTGGAGAGTTGTGCCGACGGAGAAGAGTTAGTTCTTTGTGTTACGAATTCGGAGCCGTGCTGTTGGAGAATCGGAAAAGACTTTCTTGTTGTTGCAACGAGTGTACAAAGTTACTGTTTGCGGAAATAAAAGTGTTTCTTTATCTCGACTACATCTGTCTTCTTTACTTTACACCCACACGCAACAAAAGTCACAATACGTATAAAGAGAATATTTAGATTTTTCGTTAAAACTCGGTTAAATGAACGCTTAGATTAAAACTTTTTCCCACCGCGAACTTCTTAGCCCATAAAGCTCTAGAGATAACCTTTAAGACGTATTTAAAACAGCGTGAGAGAAATTCAGAGACGTAAATTGTTACACGGAAGGCAGAATGAGTATGATATGAGTGCGACAATTTACCTGAAAACTTCTTTCCAGACTTCTCTTACACTGCGCTTGTGGGAAATAACAATTTTAGTGATAAAATGGTGCATGAACAATAACTCAAAAACAAAGTATCCAATAAGTACAAAACTTAGTATTTTCGGTTCAGCACCTTTAAGAAATTTGACAGGAAAATCCTCCCACCCTAAACAGCCCTTGACATGGAACATTTTTAAATATTTTGGATTTTCTCAGGAAGGCTCTAATGATTTTGATTAAATTTCAGATGTTTAAGACATTTATATGACAAATAAAATGAATTTTGTGGGAATAACCTGATGAGACCTCGTTATTTGGAGTAAATTTTGTAAAACATTTAGCGATAGCCGAAAACATTGTATACAAAATATGCCAATCTCTTTAAAACACACAAATCATATCAAATAACTTACGTGTCACAAGCCATTTCCGCAATAACCGTTGTTAATGGTTGGAATTACTGTTCAGTACTTAGAAGAATATCAAAATCATTTCTACTCATGCCGTCCTTCGTGCTAAGGTTTGGTTTCTGAGGTCGCGGGTTCGAACCCGGCGGAGAGCGATGATTTTTTAAAAAAAATTTTTGGACGTAAAAATCCTTGGCGTAGGCTTCTTCGAAATGGAAGTATGTAAAGCCAGTGATGCTTATGCTACGTAAAAGAACCTCCAGCCTAATAAAGAGGCCTCTGAGCAAAATAAAGCGGTTATAGAGCGTCCATAAATAAAAATTGATAATGAAATTTATAGATACTTTAAAAATATTAATTAAAATAAAGGGGAATTCAAGCATTTAATAATAATAATAATAATAATAGTAATAATAATAATAATAATAGCAATAATAATAGTAATAATAATATATTATTAGTACCACTACTACTACTATTATTATTATTATTATTATTATTATTGAAATAATTTTAAATAAAGAATAATATAGGGAGAAAACGAGCAAAACCGGGGTAGCATCCTGGATTTGAATGGCAAAACCAACGTATTTCAGAGTCGCTTCTTCTCCTCCATAGACCAACAAATACTGCGTCAGTCTGTCAAAGGTGACATTGGCATTATGTGATCACATTAAATTGTCTAAAAACCAACGGACATAAAGAATGTCTTACAGTTGTCGGTAATATATCCAAGGAAAGGAGTTTAAAACCGATTCTTCATTAAAAGCCGTTTGGTAAATCTAAAACTCTGTCACGTAAACAGAGAGAGAGAGAGAGAGAGAGAGAGAGAAAATCTTCATTGCTCCTTTCAACGACAAAAGGGCAGTTTCAAAGAAGCTTCTAGACATTGTTAAGCGGCAGATACCATTGTCTATTCAAATTGTTTTACCGACAACAGTGTGGCATTTTGCTTCAAACTGGTGTAACAACGTGAAGCAGTAAAGATCTACTTCAAAACTCTTTTGTCAATGCAATAGTAAAAGTATGGAATTTTAAGGCCAGCTTATAGCGTCCTATTCTTCAACATTTGAATATCGCTGTCCTTTTGCTATTTGTGCAAAAGTTTATTAAAATGAAGTACTGCTAACATGCGTGTATATGTACTGATTGTACGATCAATATGGACACCCTGTTACGGAAGTGACTCTACTGCTCTCAAGCAAATTAGTCATCATAACTTTCCCAAGGTTTGTTTACCTTTCTGTCCTGGAACGGCAATTTAATTGGTTTGATTTTGTGAATCACTCAGATAATGAAATATACTCATCATTGCTGAAGCATTTACAATTGTTGCGTCAGCAGCACTTGTAATATTGTAGGAATATTTCTTGAGTCTCGGTTGAGTCAAGCAGCATATATAAGTGCTTTATTCGGAATTTTTATCAATTCTGAAGATAAATATCAGGTAGCGTCAGTGCTTTAGGTTCTCCTTACTCACAGACTTTTTTCTTCAAATAGTTGATTTTCGAAATCTTTTGTGTATACCTACATATTTTTCCTTAGTTTTACTTGTTTATCAGGCACCGCCAGACCCATAACAGTTTTAGACGTGTTTGGCAGTGAAATCCAGAAATAGTTCCAAATCACAATAGCCTGTTTTGAATATATTCCTCTTTTAGATGCTGTTATAAGTAACAAGTTTACTTCAGCAACTAATTAAAAATACTATTTATTAACGCACTCTCTGATATTACTGTATACATGAACTTATCAGCATGACGATGATGGATGTTCTGCCCAGGTTTAAGCTAGGCCGTAGTTGGCAACCATGACTCGTCTAAGGGCCTTCTGTACTGAAAAATGCTAATGGACACCAAACTCAGTTCCCACACCAACCAACTGGTACCCATCTTCAAAGAAATATGTTAGCAAATTAGCTATTCAAACTAGATACAGTTCTCTATGAAATATAGACCCGATCCACCGAAATTGTCGAAGTGCAAGGATCACGACTATTTCTCAGTTCGTTGATTGTGAGGTTATGTTGCATCTAATTTGTAAATATGGCTTAATAGGCAATTACTTCGAAAGTTCAGCCTTTATTGTTCGCGATTATTAGAGCGGCAATGCTATTAACTTTAATAATATTTTTAGTTTCTCTACACTTTCCTAATATAGCAAACTAAGAGAATATTTCATTCCATGAATCCATAAGAAAGTGGGGAAAAAAGGGGTCCGCGCTCGCCCGCGCGTGTACATATGCTGTGTGTAAACAAAAAGTAGACTAAATACCAATCTTGGAATTTGAAGTTCCAAGGATGCGACACAAAAGTTTTCAATAAAACTCTCTCCTACAAAGTGCACTGACATGGAATCCTTTATAAGGAAAAATGTTTTTTAGTTTTGATTTTCTCAAAACAGTTTTAATGATATGTTTAAAAAATTTTCACGACAAATAAAAATGTATATCCTTAATTTCCTTTGAAGTTCCTGATCCTCAATGACTTTTATATAATTGGTAAATCATAAAAGATAAGTCTCTAAGGACATGCTTTATGTCAAAATTTTTGTGGCTTCAACCACTTCCAAGATATTCGTTGTTATTGTTTTTACTTTTGAAATGTAATGTGCCTTTTTCAATTGGTAGGTTGCTATTCGTTTTTTCTCGTGATCGTGCAAAGAGAATAGAACGTCAGTCGTCACATAACGATCTCCTTGTTAAACACCTGACGATCTGGTGTGTTTTCATATCTGTAAATGTATAGTGATAATTTGTTAGAAGAGTGGTAACAATCCATTGGCTGGTTGGTGTGTGCGCTTGCGTGCCTGCGTGAAGCTATTTTGTATCTGAAAACAAATTATATGATGAAGGCATTATTTCATATCAACAGAAAGCACTGCCATAGTTGCAACATTAATGGATAGAAAAGAAATTATTTAATTTTTGCAAAATCTATATGAGCCCTAAGATGAGCCTGTGGTTTCAAGTTACGTGCCAATTTGTTGGTGGTTTTGAAGTCCCCATTATTTCGCGAAACTTATGTGTCTAGTTACTTAGATATTTATGGCTAGAAGCTTTTTCCCGTTTATTTTGGGGTAAAAGTTGGTGTGTTGCATTGCCTAAGAGACCAAGTACTAACGCTCCAGTTACAGAAACAAAATGTATTGAAGGTTGGTAACGTGAGGGCTATAAATAAAGCAGGTAATTAAATAAATAACTGTGGATGGG
Source organism: Tenodera sinensis (assembly GCA_030765045.1). NCBI lineage: Eukaryota > Metazoa > Arthropoda > Insecta > Mantodea > Mantidae > Tenodera > Tenodera sinensis. The sequence continues at coordinate 80,436,617 of CM060969.1, read as the reverse complement.
AAACCACACAGAGCAACGAACGAACGAACGGCATTCTGTCTGCGGTCCTCCCGGAAATGGTGAGAGCAGTCGATTTGAAGTAGTCGATCGGAGGTTGGTTGCGGTAGAAGCAATTAGTGTGGTTAGGTTGGCAGTACAGCCTAGCCGGCGAGCGAAGGTCAGCAGGTTTCTGATGCTGGTGTTATTCGAGTCATTGTCCCCCTCCCCTCTGTACCACAGCATCACCCCTCCCACTGCACAGATTTGCTCGGAACCTCCTCAGTACTCTTGCTCCCCATATTCCATGCAACCTGATACGCCTCTCTTTCCTATGCTGTACGTGTTGTATGTTTTTTTGGTTATTTTTATTTTTAGTTGTTGCTCGTCCACCAATTAAAACCAGAGTGAAAGTTTCCTTTTTTTTTTTACACTGTGCTTGTGGTCGCCCTTGCTACATGCAAAATATTTCGCTGCGTTGAAACCGCAAATTAACGTTTACAAAGTGTTCGTCGATAGAGGGAGAGGTAAGGCACGAAGGGGTTAAAACGAGCTGCACCAAGATTTACGGAAACAGTGACGTGCTTCGTGGGGGAAACCAACAGGATTTAAATGGTTGGCTCAAAAAAAAAAAAAAAAAAAAAAAAAAAAAAAAATAGCGCGTCATTTCAGAGCACTCAGAAAACTTGGAATGAGGTTAGGAAACTAGAATTCTCTGATGACTAGTATGGCATTTCGCATTCTAAATGATGTCTAAGTGATATGGCTTGCATTCAGTTTGAAAAATATTCATATTCTCTGATGATACCCGATTTTCTTAAGCTGACAAATTATATAAAATAATATAAAATAATAATTATAATAAATATAAATTATATAAAATACTATATACACGTGTTATTTTTGTAACAATTCATATATAGTTAGCGTGCTATAGTGTTTACCGAAAAATGATTCTTCTATCCATTTAAATTTATTCATTACACGTTTTTACCTAACATGGTTTCAAATTAAGCAATGAGCACACAATTACATCAAGTAATAATAATAATAATAATAATAATAATAATAATAATAATAATAATAATAATAATAATAATAATAATAATAATAATAATAATAATAATAATAATAATAATAATAATACTCATATTCATAATCATAATCATAATCATAATCATAATCATAATCATGATAATGATAATAGTCATAATAAATTATAATGATAGTAATTTATTTTTAAAATGTGGGAACCCTATTCAAATGTTAGTATCAAAGGCAGGAAGAAATACGTTAGGGAGTAAGACGCACTTACACTTTCAAAAACACAACAAATATTTCGAGTGCAGCTAGCAAATTGTATACTTTAAGAGTCTATCTCTGTCTCCCCCCCCCCTCCCCCACTCTCGCTCCCTCCGTGTTTTACAGAGTTCAGTCAAACTGAAAATGGCTACATAAAATTGAAAATATTCCAAAACATTTATTTTATAAAATTTCGTTATTTGATACAAAAATTAAAAAAATAAAAACAAAGTAATGAAATATTTCCTTGTAACGAATAGTTTGGAGTGATGGAATTTCGTGAAACGTTTCATGAAAAATGATGGATTTCAATACTTAGTTTTATATCCAGGCGCCGGCGTGGCCGAGCGGTTAGCGCGCTCGCCTACCACCTAGGTGACCCGGATTCGATCCCAGGGACCCGCATGTGGTATACATGGTGGAAGCAGCGTCAAGGCGGCTTTTCTCCGGGTTCTCCGGTTTCCCCCGCCACTCATTCCACCAATTGGTCCATTATTACCTTTCCAGTCATAGATTTCACCTGGATTTCATACCATCCTCTTCCTCACTATCATACCTGGTGCTTGGCTGACCACCTGCTTCCAGGTCTTCACTCTGTCCGGTGCATAGGTACCTCTGCTCCCCGACAGGCGTCTGACCCTAGGCACTGGCTTGTAAGTCCTAGTGGGTGCAAGTTCTACATAAGGGGAGGGTAATCAGGGAAAGAAAAGAAAAATTTGATATCTATCGGATTTCCCCCGTCTACATTATCTTCCCCCTAAAAATTTTATGTTTTATTAAGAGACCTCAGAATGTGCATAGTGATAAAACCTCTGTATTCGGTTTATGGGTGGACTACTGCGACTAAGCGCAAGCGAAATTAAATGGCGTCTCTTCGAAAATCGTTGGCAAATCTTTTATGACCTTAAGCTTATAAAAATGTTTCTCTCCACAGTTTGTATTCCAAGCCTCAGTAAAACAACGAAATATTTTTTGCTTATTTTAGATTTCTTTGGATTAAGATTAAAACAGAAACAACCAGTCTGGGAATTAAGTTAATTAAATTAACATGTAAATTTTGTTCATTAGCTGTTCTCTCAAGCCCATAGTTGCATTCAAAAGAAAACTTTTAGAGCGCTTCTATAATGCCTGTGTTACTCAGTAGCAGAAATAGCTTCGAAAAGTTGAAGAAACCATTTATTGGGAAAGCACTTACTCCAAGTTCCTGAATTCGCTCTTAGGAGATCTTCTGACATAATCGGAAATGCAAAAGAAGGTAGTTTCCTTAGCAGTTTTATTATGCATTTCATAGAGGAAAGGTGTGTCTCCGATGGTGCACGCGCGCGAGTTATGCACTCCAGACATGCATGTATTGTAATTATAGGTACCTACAGGGTGAACCAGACATGCCGTAAGTTATTTCGGAAAATACGATGCTAAAAGTATCGCGGCCACGCCGTGGCCGAGTGGCTAGAGCTAGTAAATGCGCCTCTCACCAAAGTGGCTCGGGTTCGATTCCAGGCTACCGCATGTGGGATTTTTGGCGGACAAAGCGATTTAGGGACGGGTTTTCTTCAGGTTCCCCCGCCATCTCATTCCACCCGTGCTCCATCTTCATTCCATGCATCAGTGCGCCGCATGTATAAAAGCGGGTGTTAAACTACCAAAAAAAGTATCGCGACAAAAATGTTCATAACTAAAACATGTTTGAAGTTACACTTAAACTGCATTCCATCAGTTAGGCAAAATCGTTAGTAGGTTCAGTGGCGTATTGCTTGAAAATTTCAAATAGGAGTGAGAATATTTTTTTAGGGGGAGGGTAAATTTTACTATATGCGGCACCGTACATAGAATGAAGATGGAGCACCAGGGAATGAGAAGGCAGAGGAAACCCGAGAACCCAGAGGAAATCCGCCCCTGCACCGCTTTGTCCACGGCACTTCACGTGCAGTCGCTTGGATCGAACCCGGGCCGCCTTGGTGAGAGGCGAATGGTTTAACCACTCGACCACAGCGCGGCCAAGTGGGAATCAAGCATAATTGCATTAAACATAATCAAAACAGACAACACTCATAGTAAATGTTTTATTATGTTATTAATTATTGTTAATTTTCCTCGTGCGAAGACATGACAGAATTCAAAATAACACAACGTAGTGATGGCAAAGAAATGACTGTTGGTCATCCGGTGGTTCGAAGACAAGGGAAATTAACATAAACGCAACGATGGCTGACAAATGAGTGTTGTCATCCGGTTGTTCGCGTTTGTTTCCTGCCTTTTCCATGGATCGTTGGAAGGTTGTGTAAATATTTCAACCGAGCGATTCGCAAACGGTTCGGCTCTTATATATAGCGTACAGAAACCTGAAACTACACTGATGTTTGATCAAGTCAGCTTCGCTTCTAAGGTGGGATGCAAATTGTTTAAACCAGCGGCTTGTGCGCGGTTCGCTAACGGCTCATCTTGTTGGTTTCACGAGATGCTCCTATATGTAACCGGAAGCTTCAGGAATAGCTAGCAGAAACAAATGACAGTGTAATTTTGAACCACTCATTATGCAGTAGTGTTGTCCGAATGCTTTATAACGTATAGTGGCTTCACCCATGCTGCAGCCACCATTAGGCAACTCGACTATCCGCTCTACGAGAGCCGAGGATTAAGATTTTGGCCAAAAATGACTAACGAATTCTAGTGTTTAATATACATAGTTAATATTGAGACCTATAGACTTTAAGTGACCTAGTTTCTTATGCATTCTGTGTATCAACAATGTTCAGTTGTGGTCTTATTTATTTTTAAGGTCGAATTAACAGCTGATAATGAACAACCGTAGTATTTATGTAATGGTCTGATTTTAATGAAACGTTTTATAATTAATGTTTATAAGCATATGCACGGCTCTAATTACTCCTTTTTTCTGGAATGTTGCAGGTATGGGGAAAGAAAAAGCTTAAGTATAATTTTCCACTTGAATTGGGTAAGATTAAAAATCAAATTATGCTTGCAAAAGTAATTACTAGTCCTATTCTTTTGGATTTAGCAAATAAATTGTTTAATACTTCACTTCGGTTATTAATGTTGCAAGAAACCTTCAAAGTTCTATTAATATTTGTGTGAAATTTGTAAAATCATAATACCTAGGAAATTAATTATATCAAATTGAAATTTTGCACCTGTGGTAAGGAACATCTAAATTAGTCTATTGCTTCAAAACTACATAAATTTTGTATTCGCTACCCTTAGACCAGTGTAACTGTTTTACGGAGTTGAAAAATTTCAAAATATGTATGAAATAGCAGGGAGAGTGAGTGATTGAGTGACTGAAGTTTAAGGGTTCGTCAATTAGGTCATTTGGGCCTGAAAGGTTGTGGATTCCCTGGTGAAAATGTAGAGGTAAATAGCTTGATAGTCTTGTTAGAAATGAGAAAACACACCCTAAATTGTTGCATGTACTGTTAACAGTGTAAAAAATGTGCTTCTAATTAAATAAAACCTTAATTAGCTCTCCAGACAGTATTGAGAAGTATTACAGCCATTGTGACCGCAAAACTTTCAGCATAATTCCTCAGCTGAAACAATAAAGAATCATTTCCAAGATAAAACAGGAACGTTTCTTGGTTGTTTTTGTGTATAATTCAGGTATGTGCACGTATGAAGTGCAGAAGAAAGCTTGGAACCCGAACGCATAATATGTAGATACAGTGCAGCAGTGTGTGAAATTTGCTCCCTCTCTTTCTAGCATCAGTTTCAGTGGAACGTGTATCCGGTGTTTTAGTTCACTCGACGATGCTCTTTTCTTTTTTTAATACAAGAGTGGCGTTTTCCCAGAGGTCTGCTCCCCGTATGTTCCTAATTACTCGCTGATAATATCGTCCCGACTTTACGCTTCCTGTTCTTTTTCCCCCTTCCCTAAAAAAGCCTGAGCATGCCCCACTTTAAATTATGTATATATCGGCGTTTTCAGTGTTTACACTACGATATTACTTTCTTGTAGTTTCCCAAAGCCGCAAGAAAGCACCGCATTAGCATTCTTTGTCCTTATGCCTTGTTAACAGCACTGTTCACTACAGAGCTTATTGCTTCTAGATTAATTTTTGTTGAAGGCTGCTTTTAGCGCGACAAGCAAAAGGGTGCTACAAAACAGGGTTAATACTCTCTGCTGCTCATTTGAATTTCCCTCCCCGGAAATGTAAGATTTGCAGTAATTAGTCTCTCATACGGTATTTGAGAAATGACAAAAGATTCTTCTGCTATTCTATTGTTCATTAACTGGTTATACGTGCTGCAGCACACTATTCCCTATCTAATGTATTCCCTATTTACCTGCAATGATATGAAGGTAAGCATAAGTGATGTTGCAACTCTTGCAAGTGAAGTATGGGTTTGCATTGCATATGAAGAATCGCCCGCCTCTGGTTTGTCTACCTGCCTAGAGTTCGCTATAAAAGAGGCACGGGTTAGAAGTAGATGAGTATTTCTTTTTCTAATAGGCAAGTGCCAAGTTACATCTCATTCTGAGCACAAACTAGAGTTGCGTGCTGAAATCATTTCAGCCACTCTGCGTATCAGCTTAGAGAAGTCGTACAGTTTTCGACTGCGCATGCTCAGAACTGACGTCCCTGGGAGCTTTAAGACTGCTGTAATTATTTATTGTACCGCTCTTCAGTAAGGTATTCGCACGCCGATGTAGCGTCTTTGAAAATGCGCGTGAAGTATTATGCAAGTAACTTGGCGAATTCACTAGATGGTCTGTGAAAGAGACCCTTTTCTAGTAGAGCTTTGGAGAGAAAGTGAGAGTTTGTAAGATAGTATTGCTGGCTAAAGAACTAGGTTCAATCTGTCCCTCATTCCACAGGAACTGAGTTTCCGTCTGGAAGGTGGTATTTTAGTTCTAATTCTCTAGATGATCTGCCAAAAAGGCCCTTTTCTAGTATATCTTTGGTGGAGAAAGTGAGACTTCGTAGGACAGCATGGCATTGAATTTTTCAGTCTCACTCCAACCTTTCCATTCCTGTCCTACACACGGCTATTGTGTGGAAGAACATTAATTACATAGGTTCACCCTGTCTCTCATTCCTGCAGCAACAGATCTTTGGATCTGGAAGGTCTATCTTAGTCCGAAGTTTTTAAACTGAGTAGTTATTTGTTAAAAAATTTACATCAGAAGTCAATAGGTGATTCACGATTAGGTACTTACGAGAAAACATTATCCCTGTTGCAATCGCTTATGAACGTTCCACCCATTTCTATTCTGCTTTCCCTCCTTCCCCTTACTGTGAAGTGCTTAAGTCCATGGATGAAGTCATCGATTCCATCAGGTTTCAATCAGAGTGCTCTTAAAGTTCAGAATCGTTAGCTTGAAACACCAATGAATGCGATGTTCCCTGCCTTGTACATGGATTTGAAATTCAGTTGCCTTCGTATGACCAGAAGAAGAAGAAGAAGAAGAAGAAGAAGAAGAAGAAGAAGAAGAAGAAGAAGAAGAAGAAGAAGAAGGAGGAAAAAAAAACAATCTTTTCACAGGACCTTCTCTACCCATTCTTCAACTCTCTTATTTATAACCGTATTCTTCTATCTTACTTGAAGTTAATTGGGACAAACGTTTGTAGAACATTTCCTATATGTAGGTACGTTGGGAACAATCCAGTAGACTTAAGTGGTGGTCAAATCTTTAAGAGATAGTCACAATGTGATAGCTTTAGAATTCCGTTTTCTTTGCATAACCAGGAGTATAAAGGGGAGGAAGGGGGAGGGGAACAGAAAGAAGGCATTAACGCTTCCCGCTTGGGAAAAGTGGAAGTATTGTAAAAATTTATCAAATCTATAAATAAGAAAAGATAGCGTTAATTGCTGATGATCAGACATCGAATTTATATGCAAATGCACGTCTTTTCTGTTTATATATAATGTATGGAAACAAAGTTCGGAGTACATTTGAAGATCACGTCTTTCCGACGGTAAAGTTTTATGGTGTATATATTTGCATTTTTAAAGTATAGTTGCATATTTCATGATTATGGCATGTTCGTGCATATATCAAACGTTTTTACAGTATTGACTACTATTTTATAAATTAATAATTTAAATACTTTCTAATTTGTATAATATAAGTAACATACCGTTCTCATACAAGCTCTCTCGAGCCTCTTGTGTGTATATGACTCAGCTTCACGTGATACAAGTAGATGTTTGCAGGATTCACCGTCGAGGCCTTCCTGCTTTGCTATCGGCACCAGAAGATGGTTTCGTTCTACTGTTAATTAGTGATTTGTCGTTTGTCCCCTGTGTAAGTTGTAATGCCGAAATTCAGAAGTACAAAAAGTGAACCTTTAAAATGGTGGGTTAAGGACTATTACTTGGATTATACTACAGATGGAAAAGTTGTTTTTTGTAAAGTGTGAAATAAAAAATTGCGTGTGTGAAAAAGTTTCAGCTAAGCCAACATCCAACAACGAATCAACATCTTGTAGCTAAAAGGAAACAAACTTCCTTGAAGCAAATGTTATTGACACAACAAAAACCCTCTTCATCTAATTTGAGAAACGAATTTTGCAGTAATTTGTGTCACGCGCTAATCGCAGCATATATCCCGTGGAACTCACGTAGCAATTCCGGAATTTCTTAGACAAATATTGTAATCATACCATTCCAAATGAATCAACCCTTGAAGATATTACCGAACAGCAATTAAAGAAATCCAAGATGATTTGAAAGATTGTCTTATATGGGGTGTGGTGGACGAAACTACTGACACCCGTGGACGTCATGTGGTGAATTTTCTAGTAGGCAAACTCAGTGAAGACAAGCCTGGAAAGCTATATTAGGGTATTAGAGAAAATTGATAATTCCACCGTTGCTCGCTTTGTCAACGATGCTTTAAGAATATTACGGCCAGAAGCAGGTAATGAATATAAATTTCGGGTTTTGCTTTCAGATGCTGCAGCCTACATGCTGCGAGCGGCTTCAGCTCTGAAAATATTTTATCCCCATTTAATGCACGTTACATGTATTGTGCATGGGCTTCAAAGCGTAGCAGAAGTCATACGGGAGCAGTTTCCTTAATTTCTACTACGAAGAAAGTATTTGTAAGAGCCCTAGGCCTAGAGAACAACTCCCGGAACATCCTCTGCCCCCGGAACCAATTCTTACCCGCTGGGGTACGTGGACAAACGCTGCTCTCTTTTATGCCTGACAGTGTTAGTGCAGTTAAACAATTTGTCTGCAGTCTAAATCCAAATGATGCTTTGGCAATTCAACATTCACAGGACATTTTCAGACCTGAAACATTGCAGAGAGACTTGGCTATTATAAAGGCGCACTTTAAAATTATACCTCAAGTAATGCAGAAACTAGAAACGCGTGGTTTGTCCCTTTATGCGTCTATATCAATATTTGAGGAAATGAAGAGTGAACTTCAGTGTGCCCCTTCAAAGTATGAGGAAATATTGAGTACAAAACTGTGCTGTGTATTACAAAGAAATCCCGATTTTAATATTTTATGCTCTGTTAGCAAATATCTCCAAGATGACAGTGTGGAACTTCCAGGGGAAATTACTTCAGAGCTTGTTAGTGCTTATAAATATTATCCAGTCATGTCTGTGGATGTTGAGAGGCCCTTCTCTGCATACAAACTCGTTTTATCTGATTAACGTCATAAATAACATTTGGAAAAAAATGATCGTGTACTACAAATCAAATTATAGCCCCCAGGATGACGTAATATAAGGAAGAAGGTTCAATGTGAGTGGATGTACCAAATTATTATACTTATGTAGGGTATATTTGCACTTTTAGAGCATATTTTAGTGCATATTTTAAACGTTTTTAGTGCATATAAATCCGATGTGTACTGATGATATACCTTTTGGGAGAGCTATATATTATTAAAATGATATGTACTGAAACGTTATCGAGAAAAGCACAATAGGCAATAAAATAATTAGAGGCGATCATTAGAAGTGGTTCAGTAAAGTACTGGAAAGATACGGCAACATTGAGTGGACTCGTGTGCTGGAGTTTGTCACATGTTTGGTGACTTACATTACGCAATACTTATTTGAATTAGAAAACAAACAGCAGTAAACTGTAGCCAAGTCTTCATTGCAATTGTTTATGGTCTGGGGCTTTGCTCAAGTATTATTTTGTATACTTCTTGGCTTTTCCCTCTTATGTAAAGGTTTAAGTTCAGGTCCCTGTCAATCTCACCTACTGTAGGTAAGTGAAAGCGAGGTATGCAGTGAGTGAGAGTTTCTCATGGGAAAATAGATATAAACAAATTGTCGAGTTTCAGGTCAGGTGCAGCAGTAGCAGTTCCATTTATTTCTGTGTACTTCGATAATTTCTACCTGCCATACTCAGTCATTCTTGCCTCTTAAGAGTAACTGATTTTGAGAGTTCATCTTACGCTGGACGCACATCATGGGCCCCGGCGTCCTTTTAGTTCAGAGAATCATTTACTGCTACATCCCCTCTCGCTCCAAGTGAAGTATCCAGGTAGGCACTCGAGAATTAAAAACATTTGCAGTAAATTTCTGAGATGATTTAATATATTTTACCCTCACAAAAACAAACCTTCCTTTTGTAAAGCAAGTAAACGCGTAGGCTTTCCAATCTGAGAAATTAGAGCACCTACCCCAGGCTGTAGCAAGCTTTTGATTTATTGCCACAGGGAGAAGATGAAATGCGTGGATGGCACTCGACAACGAAATACTCCCAGTATTTTAGCCAAAAGTGACATTTGTGGCAGATGTAACATCTTTCGACCCAACCACGTGTATTTTTACTTTTCTTAATTACATGCGTACGCGTAGGTACTCTGTATTGTGTCAGCGTTTGATTAAATAACTTTGTTGATGAACCAAAAGGCCAGCATTAATATATTGGACTATCAGCAACAAATTCCTTTCCAACTTAAAAGATTTCAAGACAGTTGCATGTTTTTTTCTACAGAAAACATTTTCATTCCTGATAAATTCCACTAAAGAATGGAGGTGAGGAACCATAGATCATTTCTGATTTAAAAATATTTTGAAGTAGTGTAAGAACATTCTGGATTCGCGTCTTAAGCGAGCAGAGTGTTAGAAGTGAATAAATGCACTAATTGCCCGCTTGGCGGACTGCATCTCATGGATCTACTCAAAGATCCTGGTTCGATTCTCGCTACCGGCGTGACGATGTTCTTCCGTTGTGTACTCAGCCTCATGAGGTCCCTTGGGGGCCAATTGAGCTCTTTGAGGGAGACGTAGCGGTTCCAGCTTGCGAAGACGCATTCACCAAGGGACGCTGATCATGTCCCACCCTGCACTACTGCACCTGACTCTTTACGTCCGTTGTGGACAGAAGTGGAGGACGCAGCTGTCTGGCAGTAGGCCTGGCCTAGTGTCGGTCTGTTGCCCCGTGGAGTTTAGAGTTTAGGTGGAGCAAATGCATAATACCCTAGCTTCTAAGTGAGACGTATTGTCGCAACATGAGACTAGACTTACAATTGTTTTATTTGAGCCCCCAAAATAGAAAGAAAGGGGCAAAAAAAGAATCCTCTTGTGAGTAAATTAGCTAACTAAATGTATTTGTACGTGTCTAACAAGATACTAGAAATATCAACTTTTCTTGGTTACCAAGTAGTAATAACAAATATATTTATTATATAACTACTATCAAAGAATCTAAATGACAGTTGAGGACGGGCCCTTAAACCTCACTCACTCACTCGCTCATTATCAATGTATAGAACACAGCAGTTATTGCTGGCCAGCAAACATGTGCCCTCTAGGATGAGACAATATGCATACACACCCTCTTAACCAATGCATTACTGTGGTACTCTAGTTTGCCTTTGCCTTTGCTTCCCGAAGAACTGTTGTGTTGGTATATTGTTAACTCCACATGGAATGAAAATGTTTCTTGTTTTCATTGGCTAAACTAACGACGAAGAAATTGTTTCACTCCACTTAAGAGTTCATACCACAGAGGCTTCCTAGACGCAAAAGAAATCCGCATGTTAACTTTTAGATTACCAGAGTAATTGGCCAAATTGAGCACCTGGTTGAAGTTACCATATTTTCAGATTTTGGAGGTTCGAAGCCCCGTTGTTAATACCATTTGAATAATTTAAAATTCTTGGCGAGAAGCAGCTACCTGCTTGGGCGCTTTCAGACCTAACTGTTGCAGAATAAAGCCGCACCCAACAGGTTCACAGTGGAGAAGGTGCAGCGTTTTGTTTTGTGAAAGGGGACACATTTGGGGCGGAAGAAATGAAGTTTATGGCTGGCTAGGCCATAGTTGCACGAGGAGACATGTAACAATGCAGCAAACAAGACTGCTCTTTGTACAGTACCACTTCCCAATTAATTCCAGTCACGCATCTTCGCACTTCCGCATTTCTTCCCTCACCCACTACAGACCTTCTTTACTTAGTAATTCAGCCCATCAGCGTAGTTATGCAGAGACGTGGATCCACTATGCAGCGTCGAGGTTAAGAGAGTTCTGGTCAAACATCTCGACATTTTCTTTCCATGGAAATTCAACTGTTAGGCATGTCTCAGCATTGATATTCTCTATCAGAGATGAAGAAAGTGTGACACTCATCTAGAGAAAATATTTTATTCCAGACAATGGCATATGGTAACAATCTACTATATGGAAGCAATAATGTTGAGAACAGCAGACATGGCCAACAAAATAACTTGGCTCTACCGTTAAGCCATTCTACGCCAAAAATGTGACACAAAAGTTTTAATTTTTGTCTTTAAGTTCTCTAACGCTGGAGTTTCCCTACCTTTTCCGATGATTTCTCTCTCCTTTGCACAGGCAAGTGAAAAGAAACCTCATTCAAAATTTTCACACACAACACAGCACTCTCCACACTCAGGTTTCACTATGCTCCGCTGCATTCATAGTCTCACACAAGCAGTTTGCAGTTTCAAAATTGCTTCCAGTAAGTGCTATTACTAATTATCAAAGCACGTGCAATTCTGTCTGTAGAAATGGAACTTGTCAAACAAGCATTCCTATAGAAACGCCTGCGATATTGCGTAATAGTGAACTGCCATTATTCATAATAATAATAATAATAATAATAATAATAATAATAATAATAATAATAATAATAATAATAATAATAATAATAATAATAATAATAATAATAATAATAATAATAATAATAATAATAATAAATAATTTATTTATCAACAGGTTTACAATGTAAGATCACATCTTCCTGTATCCAAAGTGTTTAAGTACGTATCTTCTTCCTCCATTCTTCTCTTATTTCCCAATCCCGCTCTTTTAAATTCTTCTCCTTCATACTACTCCTTATAGGTATCATCTATCCAGGTTTTCCGCGGTCTTCCCCTCTTTCCTCTCCCTGGTGGAATCCATTCCAAAACTTGTCTCGGCAATCTTGTTTCCATCATTCTATGTGTATGACCATACCATTCCAATTGTTTGTATTTTACAAAATCTAATAATGTATCATTAACATTCATTTTGTGTCTAATAGTTGTAATAATAATAATAATAATAATAATAATAATAATAATAATAATAATAATAATAATAATAATAATAATAATAATAATAATAATAATAATAATAATAATAATAATAATAATAATAATAATAATAATAATAATAATAATAATAATAATAATAATAATAATAATAATAATAATAATAATAAATAATTAAAATTATTATTATTATTATTATTATTATTATTATTATTATTATTATTATTATTATTATTATTATTATTATTATTATTATTATTCATAATAATGGCAGAGGACGCGACCGCCAATGCTAGGAGGACCAAATGGAGTTGGGGAGGTCACGTGGCCAGAATGCACCAGGATAGATGGGCCTATGCGACATCGATATGGGACCTAAGACGAGGAAAAAGGAATAGAGATGGTCGCAAAAATTTAGCGCAGTGATGGGTGTGCAGTGGATGCAAATGGTGAGAGACAGAGAAAAGTGGAAAGAAATGTAATATAAGTGGAAAGAAATATAAAAACATAGTGATCGATAATGCAGTGGAAAAGAGTGGAGCGAAACGTATGGGGGTCATAATATTGATATAAAGGGAAGCTAGACACAATCGTGTAATTAGCAGTAAGAAAGGTGTAAAAAAAAAAAAAAAAAAAAAGACTGTTCAAGGGAGATTTAACTCGCAGAGACTAGTTCACTCTGAGAGTACTATTGAGCTAACCCTACCATTAGGTGACACTATGGTAGGGTTAGCTATGGAAGCCTTTGCCCGACAGGAATCTTATGAGCTTGTTTATTTTATTTATATTATTATTTATTATCATTATTATTATTATTATTATTATTATTATTATTATTATTATTATTATTATTATTATTATTATTATTATTATTATTATTATTATTATTATTATTTATAAATAGGGCTCGCATATTTAGGTAAATGCATATTTTGTTTGCGTGCTAATACGAACTTGAAACTGAGTTTGTTCTGGATATTCACACTGAAGCAAATATTTTAAGTTTTATTGCACATAAAAGACATATTTTCTGATTTTTTAATGTAAATAAATATGTTCGGATACTCGCCCAAAATCGCTGGCAGGAAACCGCTTTTAAAAATCATTCACATATTTACATAAAGTTACATAAAAGCAATTTCGTATATATCCAAGATGTCGAAATTTACCATTAATTATTGGAATAACAGATATTCTGCTGCACAAAGTTTAAAAATAAAATGCAAGTAAGTGTACGAAATGATGTAACATAATACGTAACATTTGAAATGTTTTGAATGGCAATATGAAGAAATTATTGATGTGACATTCCACATAAGATTCACTACTTATGACGTGGAGCGATCATTTTGAAATTCAATACGCTTGTTCGTCTATCTTTCGGGATGAAAAATTTGAGGAAGCCTGTGGTCATATACTAACGCTACAGTACTTAGCAATCCCTTCCAGGAATGTCTGGTGACGCCGCTTACATTTATAAAAGGTCAGCCATTCTAATCTTTAAAGACATATTTTGTTTGCTTTAGCACATTTTTGACATTTTCAGCACATAAAAATAAATATTACTCAAGTTTTAGCACCTAAAAATCCGAGCCCTATTTATAAAGAAAACAGATTGAGACGTAGAACTGAAACTGAAAAATCCAATGGCACAGCCGGGATCTGAACCACAGACTCACACATTGACTTGATTTTTTTCTCCTAACCTAAAATATGTAGCAGCGTGAATTACCCTCCGGGAGGTAATATGCAAGAAATGCCTTGCCTTCGGAAAACGAGATTATATCGACAGCGTATCTAAAAATATGGACCATCAGCAACACTTCATGCTATCTGCTGGGACTCCAGAACTTGCGAAAGTGTCTCCTGCGTAATTCCCGCGCGCTGTTTGAAAATTGTATGGCAAAGTTTTATAGAAGTGTGACTTTACTGTCAAATGTCGGGAATTCCGCGATGGTTGGCAACACTGCGCTGAGTTATTATGGAGGCCATAGCAGTTCAGTTACGTCACTTGTAATCAGCGTAATATAGTGTGGTCGACCAAAAGGAATATTTTAGGATATCCTCTCCTCCACGTGATATCACTCACATGACATGTGGTGGGGGGGAAAAGGGCAGACATTTTCTTCCATGTATCTATCCCAACCAATTATGCTAAAAGGGAGTCATATATCTACAGGGATTGAAAGGAAACACCCAAGCGAAAAATATTCCCAAACGAAAATAGGGATTACATACCTTTTTTGAACAGGTAAATGTGGGTGGAAAGCAATGAACAAGTATGATGGTTCATTGAATACCCATTGATTTCCCTCATTCGAACTCTGCAATTATAACATGAAGAAATTGCCGTAATAACGAAGAATTTAGGGGAGGGCGGGTATAATTTATTCAAGAATTGGGATTTATATGTTCTAATATATTTGGTTGGGTAATTAAATATATTTACTTTCTCTACTACGTAGGGGAACTCGATCCAAAATTTCGATATCGAGATTTCAGCTGAAATACAGCTTTTGAGACCCCCTAAATCCAGAAAAGCATTTTTAGAAAAGTTTTGTGTGTGTGTGTGTGTGTGTGTGTGTGAGAGAGAGAGAGAGAGAGAGAGAGAGAGAGAGAGAGAGAGAGAGAGAGAGAGAGAGAGAGAGAACAGCATACATCAAAAACGAAAAGTCGTTTGAAAACCAAAGTTGGTATTTCAGTTTAATGTCTCTTAAGGATGCGACAGGGACATTTTGAAGAAAATTCCTCTACCTTAAACTACCGTTTACGTGGAAAACGTTTCGAAAACTTTGATTTTGTCAATAATGACTCGAATGATTTTGATTAAAGTGCCATATATTTAAGATATTTTTATGGCAAATGAAATGCATGTTTTGAATTTTCTGGCTATAGCCAGACGACTACATAACTGGTAAACCGTAAGACATAGACGAAATAAACTTGCTATACAGAAATTTAGATCTCCTTAAAACATAGAAGTTATGCCTGAATGCATTTTTTGTGGAGTGAACAATTTCGGAGATATTCCATGTTACTTATGTGAGTTTTGAAATATTTAAACTTTTTTCAAATGGAAGGTTGTTATTCACATTTTTGATCTGTGCAAAGAGAACAGAGTTTAAAAGCCTTAATATAGCGACCAGCTTTAAAAGATTTAACTGCATTCCCATATTCCCCTTGCGCATACAAGAAAATTTAGCAATAAGATAATTTCTGCAAATGTTTATCTCGACTAAAATGAAAAAGATAAGAGTAATAGGAGTTCGTAAGAACAGTGTATACTATAATCGCTCCACGCTTAGATCCGCACTTGATGTAAACACAAGCCGTCAACAACTATAACGCGCGATACGCCGAAACCAAAGCACACCATAAAATATAGTACGTTAAATATCAGCGATTATCTGTGAGTTTTCAAGATGTATGATAACCCTAGTAAATACTATTTGAATGTAACGCGATAGCAGCGCTATTCCTGATACTCGTGAGTAAATATCGTTCTGTTGCATCAT
Source organism: Tenodera sinensis (assembly GCA_030765045.1). Lineage (NCBI taxonomy): Eukaryota > Metazoa > Arthropoda > Insecta > Mantodea > Mantidae > Tenodera > Tenodera sinensis. The sequence goes on along the minus strand of CM060969.1, from coordinate 80,420,338 downwards.
GAACACCAGCCAGGAGTCCACGTGGCGTTTGTTCGTGTTAATCGCAGGTGACATGAACATCAGGTTATCGCGGAGGGATACAAGGTGCGGATCTAAGGCTAGATAGAGTATAGGGTAGAGAAAGTCATGTGGGTGTAACGCATCAGACCTTTTATAAAATACTTGTCCAGGTTTGTGTTTCATAAAACTGAACACATTATTGTGTTAATGAAAATTTTCCTGTTTATAATACACTTCAAAATTCTGCATAAGGGTACTTATGCAAACAAAAATAGGGGGGGGGGGGTGTGCTGTGGTGGAAAGAGAGTCGACTGAATTAATAATCCATTTGATAACTATCAGCATTGTCTGACTCACAATTTGCAGCATTGGCGATCCTCTCATACATTGAGGCTTGGTTTTGGAAATTATGTTCTAAGCTTCAAATATTGAGGATTATTAAGGTTATTTCGTGCATAAGTCCATTAATAAACTACAGAAAATGTAACCTAAATTAGAGCAGACGTGGGAACCAACAGTTAACAGACAAAACGGCAAACACAAATCTGTTGTGAAATGATCGATTTACAAAATCAGAACTGCTGGCTAAATGCAGTTTAGTTCTGCCATATTCTGTGGCTCTTATCAGCTCGGCTACATCATTGCTTCAGTTTGCTACATAGTATTAATTTTTATCTGTGTGCTATCTGATCGTCGTCATGGCATTGCAATTCAAAACACAACCGCCAAACCGGGCTACTGGCGATAAATATCGAGCTGCTGATGGGAAGGTGGTCAATGGCTGGCCGCTCTTTACAAGGAGAACGGGCAGACTTGCCCATGCCTGAAGCAGGATTCGACCCTGCGACCCACACTTAAGCAAGCTTGGTCATTCACGCGGGCGGGCTGCTATCCAGGCACGTTTCCACATGAAAACCCGGGGTGTACAGCATAGTCGAGGCCTCTACAAACATAAGTGCCTCTTGAATGCACTTTATTTATGCGTTTGGTGTCATGTCAAACGCTTAAATAATACAGAAAGCAACACCCTAAGACATAGCAGATATTTACCTAGAAATGCAAGGATTCAATAAGATTTGGCAAATAAAAATCTGACGTGTTGCACTCACAAGACCTTCTCTACTCTTGTACTAACCATTCTCCATTCTTACAAACTCTTATTCCTATATCTTCTTCGTGTTACTTGAGATAAACATTTGCAGAAATTATCTTATTATCTTCTTATAGGCACAAGAAGAATATGGGAATATTCTTCACTATCCCTTTGAGTGATACTGAAATCTTTTAAAAAATGAGTAACGATGTTCAATTGGACAGTATTTTTCCAAAACTCACGTAAATAACAAGAAATATCTCCGACATGGTTCATTTTACAAAACAATTTATTCAGACGTAAATTGTGTGTTTTAGCTAGATCTACATTTTTTGTATAGTAAGATTTGGTCTATCTCTAACGGTTTACCAGTTAGGCAAGTGATCCAGATTAAATAGCACTACATGGGCTATAGCCAGAAAATTCAAGATATACCTTTCTTTGCCATAAAAATATCTCAAATGGAATGTAATCAAAATCGTTACGACCCATTTTAAAGAAATTCAAAATTTACCATGTAAAGGGTAGTTTAGGGTGGAGGAATTTTCTTAAAATCTTCGTGTCGCATCCTTGAAAGATATTAAACTTAAATACCAACTTTGGTTTTTAATCGACTTTCCGTGTTTGACTTATGCTGTCCACAGACTGACAGAGAGACGCGCGCGCGCACACGCACACGCACGGATCTTTTTCTAAAAATGCTTTCTTTTAGATTAAGGGAGCCTCAAAACATATATTTCCACTGGAATCTCGACCTCGAATTCCTCTACTTTACTATACGTAATAGAGAAAGTTAAAATGACTTTCGGATTGCGTTACACATTCAGAAGTAGTGTGCTGCATCTACCATAGTCGCATTGTCGGATAAGCAGGATTACTAAAGGTCAACTAAATCCGGTTTCATGCAACTTGATTCCGTATGTCTTAATTATCACATGTGCTAGTCACCTCTCATGCCCTGGAATAGGTTGTTGTGCGATACAAAATAGTTTCTAGCTCTAGCTTTATCTTAATATATTCAAAGAGAATCGTCACAGTTACATTTTGATGATCGCATGAGTCAACTATATTATGTAACAAGTGTAAATGCGCGCAGAACACTGGGAAGAAAGGTGAGAAAGTAAACCTTGTTTGAATATTATAAAGTGATAGCAGTTCCAACTTTAATATATGGATGTGAATTATGGGTTGTAACAAAAAATCTGGAGAAACGATATAAGTGAGCTGAAATTCCTTAGATACGTTGCTAGATATAGATATTGCTAGATAAAAGAAGAAACGTAGAAATAAGAAAAGACAGTACATGTGTTACCGTCATGGTACATGTAGAATGTGTGTGTGAACCTCGAGAAAGCTCGGTGTGACATCATTACCCATATATAAGGACACGAGACAGAAACAGAGTGAGTTTTAGATTTATAACTACGGTTCTGAGTGTGTCTGTCGGTGAGTGAGCCAGCTGTGCTTGTGTGTCGTCATGAAAGTTGCGTCGGTGTGTCGAGAGACAGCGAGCGTCGAGTGATTGTAACACCGTAGTTCAGTGTATGAGAGACAGAGAAACTGCAGAAATACATTGAAAGGACAGAGCAAGGTTATGGGAAGAACAGTTCTGATTTATTATAACCCGAAAGACTGTGGACTGTATCAACGACGAGAAAAAAACTATTCCTGGTTAAATTTTAAAAGACAATAAAGTAATAGAAAAGTAACTGGATCTGATTTTGTCACAGCATTTTAACACATTCATTTGGGATTTGCTACACTTACGTGTGGGTGCACTTCTCTAACTTGCTGGATTCTCCGCCCTATCTGGACACCGCTTGAGCTGCAATTAACACGGATTCGGAGAAGTTAAACGAAAGCTAACTCTGTTTTTAAATTAGGTGTTAACCCAAATATGATGCTTACTCTGCAGATTTATCAGGTGTACAAAATTAATTCACATAGGAGTGATTTCACGTTGCTGGGAGGTGTTCTGATGCGAAAACATGTGTGTTTGTGGATATTTGGAATCCTTTGATCGTGTATTTGTTCAAAGGACAGGCAAAAAAGCTGCTCTCACTGTCAGTGATCTCGTTTGCTGTGAATTTTGCAGTTACTGAAAGAAGGAATTTGCGGATGTTGCAGCAAAAAAGGTCCGGGAGACCTCAGAACGTTAAATTTGACATGATACTGTTAAAATGAATTATGGTGTGTTACTTACGAAAAACTGAATGGTTCACTGACCAGTTTTACTATTATGTAATCTATAAGATTAAAGAAAAAAGTCGAATATTAATTGTAAGATAAATTAGTTATTTGCTTTAACTAATCCACACTTCTACGTTAATGGTCGACGCTCGGTATGTTTCAAGTGATTCAATCGATGAGTCATACTTATATTATGAGCATACCTAATTGTTTCTTATCCAGGTGAACAACATTATCTGTAGTATACCACGAAAAAATTATCCCAACTATGAAAACCACTTGTGGTATTTGTTTAGACCAGCGCTGTCCAATGCGGCGCCCATGGCGTATTTTTCTGGCGCTCTTCATAGCAAGTATTTACCCCAACGGCCTCTAATATTAGTTCACATTTGAAGACGAGTATTTCCTTTCTAACATCTTCCCAGTACACAGTCATGAAGTATGTTTTTGTACACCTAAAGCTGTATTCATTACCTCCCTAATCAGTACTGACCCTTTTTTCTCTCAAAAGACGGGGACTTGCCCTAACTGTGGTTGTGATGGCGCCCGCGTCTCCCTAGGCAAAAGACAGGCTACGGCGCGAACTGCACTGGCATAATTCTCCTAGTCCAGTTGTGGCCCAATGAAGTAAAATTACAAATTTAAAAAAACGAAAGAAAAAGAAAAAGCTCGTTGGACTCACACAAGAGATACAATTTTATCATGGTGGTAGAGTCTGTTTACTCAACGCGTGTGCACTTCGGCCGTATCCTTTTATGAACCCTTATAATCGCTTTAGGTACAACACGGGCCCTTTCTCTTTAGTCCTTTCAGGCAGAGTTGCAACATCTTAACATTAACCTTTGTAGCTATGAAACAGAAAACTGGAATTCAGAATTTTGGCCACTGAGACTCCACGCGGAGTTAACATGTAAGTGACACTTCCTTAAAATCAGGGTTACTATTGGTCTTGAAGGACAGGGCCTTTTCTGAAGCGTGGAGATGGGTTTATGACAGTCATTAGTTGTGGGTAGTCCACATTTCCTTTGTGCAGTAACTGCACACGCGTTGAGTAAACAGACCCTATACAATTTTAGCCATGTATGTATCAGACTACGATTACTACGCGACTCCAATTCGCGCCGTAGCCTGTCTTTCTCGCTAGCCAAGGCTATTCATTAATTGTAGGTCTACTATATATATTTAAAATTACAGTTTGACTTCGCCTCTTCAATTAAAATATCAATATCCTCACTAGAATATTCGTCAAATCTTTTGTCTGCCAATTTTGAATGGCATGCTAATTGTTTTTACTGCATATGGATGCTTCAGATGTTCAAAAACGTCAGAAAAGGAGGTGATAGAGCCAAAGCGATAACACCAAGAAGTGATAATCCGGCATGAGAGGAATAGTCAGGCATAATTTTAAAATCTATGCAATAGATGTTCCGGAGGTGCTTCTATGTGATCACAATTTTGTTTTCCTTGTTTTAGAATGCACGAGTTCACACAATTCGCCACTCTCTCATCAACAGCCAAAACAGCTCATTTTATAAATCACATGTGTGAAAACATACATGGTCGTTGAGCATAACGCTTGTCTGACCTTGGTGCATCCCCCGTATACTGGGTGGCTAGGCCGGTGAATCAACCTCTCATCTTTCTTTTTCTTTTTCCATACTCCTCCACAAGGTTGGTATCCCTGCACCGAGACAGAGGTCTTCAAACCCGTCCCGTCACCATTTTTTCTCTTGCTCCTCCGTTGGTTCTCCCGCCAATGCAACTCTTCTCCTCCTCTTCCATCATCCATCCAGCGAGGTTGCCACGGTAACTGAACGTCAGAGGTAATGGAGCAGCAATAATCTGGCATGAAGAGATGACTGACTTGCAGTGATAGACCGGGCGCTGAACGCAAACAAACCCACCGACATTTGTACTGAAACACGATATGACAAAAAGAAATGAAGCGCGGCAAATTCCCCCGATATCTCCATGTCTGAATGACATTTTTGAATTCATCAAAAGTATCGGCCTCCACATTCAGGCTTGGATCTTATCTGCCTCCCCCTCAACTGGGGAAGTTTTGCCGTTTCTACGGCCCAGTGGCGTTGCTTTGATTCTCCCAGAGGGACTGCGTGTACTGAGACCAAGTTTCCCTTCACAGCATTCCTCTGGTAATTTCAGTTTACATTTCATTCGTAAAGAGAAGTTTACGAAATACACCTTTAATGTTTACGGTGATGCAAAATAGCAGAAGCAAGCAAGTAGGGCTCGGATTTTTAGGTAGATACGTACTTTGTTTGAGTGCCAAAATAAACTTGAAACTGAGATTTATGTTCTGGATATTCACAATATTCACAAATATTTTGTGTTGTATTGCACATAAAAACACATATTTTCTGATTTTTTAAAGTAAATAAATATTTTCGGGTATTCATATAAGTTACACAAAAATCGCATAAAAGAAACCTCTTTTTAAAATTATTTTTACTTATTTACATAAAGTCACCTAAAAGCAGTAACATAATTATTTTTAACAAGTCAGCGTCCAACTTACGTAGGCCTTTCAGTTGGAAGATAATATGGACATCCTGCTTTCTCAAGCTACATGAGCCCGCAAGATAAGAACAGGGAATCCCTCCACTGCCATGTGCTTGATTAAGCATGTGTTATTGCTTCACAGCCCAGCTAGTTTATACACTGATACTTGCAGGTGGCCTTCATCCTCTGGACACCGTGCAACCCTAGCTGACTTCTTGCAGGGATTCCTGTCGGGCAGAGGTTCTTTTAACGCGCTTGAGGATAGATCTCGCACGCTCCACTCATGTACACCTTTTGCGTCGTGACCCGACCCCTGTCTATCCAAAGTGCGGTTCAGGACTGTCCGTGTCACATATTCTTAATTGACCGCGCTACATTCGTGAGCGCCAGTCCATTAGCCTGGGTTCTACACTTCGCTCAATTTTGGGTGACGACCCCAGGGTCTGTAACGAAGGCACTGCGGTTCGTCGCGCAAACTGGGTTTGATAAGCAGGTGTAATATTTTCCCCAGTTTTAGTATTTTGACCCTGTTATGTTTTACCTTTTGATGTTTTGACTTTGATATTTTAATGTTCTGTTTTAGAATTCACATTTTAACCGTCTTAGTTTGTGGTTGTTTCAGGTTTTAAAGTTAACGCTCTTATTTAATGTTTGGTGTTATTTTACATGTTTACTATTTTAGTTGTCTGTTCTTAGCTTTTACCTAATAGCCAGATTAATTTGTAGGTTTTTTTTTTACTTTGAGTGGGATGTGTAAGCCTGCAGGGAGGAGGGGAGCCAGCTGCGCTAGCTGCCACGAGAAGTCTATGTAAATTATATGGACCTTGCCCTCTGCTGTTGTCTTCTACGTCCATCCACCGCCTGTCTCCAGGCTCAAGCTCCATCCGGATAACGTCCCATCAGGTCCACTGGTATAAAGATCTTTCATGGGCCGAGGTGCCAAGTCGCCTCTCCGAACCTTGTCCTACTTCATGGCATATCCCATACAGAAAGATCGTTAAAGAAATTGCGCCCAAAATGTCAACATATCCGACCATGGATTTTGGTGACTTATTTCTTACTGATAAGGGAAGCCCACAAGAGAACAGTTGGTAGGCCATACATATGTTGATTGCAATGACCTGAAAACGTTCCCTTGTGCTATCAACGGCCCGGTCATGAATCTGATAATGACTCATGAAAAACCCATTTTGTTATCTCGGTAAACGGCGTAAGCAGCTGTGATCTGACGCATAAGAGACTTAAAGTTTAAGGGAGGATCAAACACAACCCACAGCTGCTGCGTCCTTCGGAAGCGCCCATTAAACTCTCAGGGGATTGTTCTGAATGGTGTGTAGGAAGGTTAGAAAAGGGCGAATCGCGGCGAACTATGCATTATTTCTGGACTCACTCTCTTGTAATTGATACTTTTTAATGGTGTTTAAGGTCTATTTGATACCATAGGGGGTGGACATTGCTTACATGAGTGCAATGACAAATTGGTAAAGGAAGTTTGGGGAGAAAACGTTTCAGCCCTTTGTTTAGGGCATTCGACAGTTATGACGACTGAAGAAAATCTGGAAAAATCTCACTCAAGTAAGAAGGTAATGGTGGATTTATACCACAGAAGCCGTCCATGAATTCATACCTTAATAAAGAAATACTTCCCAATGTACAGAAAGCCTCGACGTGGAAAGAGGGCTTTGCAAGAACTTGTCAGATCCGCAAGTAGAAGCCACAAAATCGCCACAAATTACAGAGTCCCGTTCTTGAATTCTACCACAGGCAGGTGGTAAGCAGCCACGTCACTTCCGATTCAAGCGCACTAGTTGCATGATGCCACTTCCTGTGCACCGTTGCCTGTTGCTAATTGGCGTGGTTTCAGTTGAAGGTCGACTACAAGGATACCGCAGGACGTCCGATGCGAAGCATGCTTACGTCCTTAGCATTAGTCGACTACCAACTGCATATAACTGGAGTGCTGTTCTGGACATGTTTGTAGCTAGACACTCTTTTTATGCGTTAATTTTTTCGAATATCGGGAAATTAATTCTAATGTTCGTGTTTTTTCGCTCTATATGGCTTGTATTATCGCTTTAATTTGCGATATTTATTTTTAATTATGATAAATAACACTGGGAGAATGTATACCCGCATTCATTTTTTATATATTTGTTTACTCTTACTTGGAACGTACTTTCGAAGCCACTCACGTACTGCTGGTTCATCTATCTTTTTCACTGAGACGTTGGCTTTCAGTAGCATTTCAGTACTGTTACAAATGTAGCTTCTCCTATTTTAGCTGTCTTCTAAGTTCTATGTATGCCTGAAGTTTCCTTGATGTATTTATGTTTACTTATTTTTAAGTAGTGTTTTGATACGGTGTCTTTTTTATCCTAATTCTATTCGAACTTCACAAAACTTGCACATCAAAATGTTGCTTTCCGACACAAATAAACCTTCATTAGCATAGCCTTGCGCTCTGCTGTGCACCGTAACATTCTCTGTCCGTCCCATCTTTACTATAGTAAATACAGTCTCTTCAGAAGTCACATTTAATGGAAACAATGAAAAGCGTATTCTATTTCCCAACCCAGGGCCATATCTTCACGCTCAGTATGGTCAGGTAAAAAAGGGTCAATTGCCAGGAATGCTAAATCTATCCAGACCACCACACCACTAATGACAGAATGGTCAACTTCCGAAAATGTTAAACCGCCCTTAATCATCAGGCGTTATTTCACTATTTTTGTAATTGAGTTTTACTTTATTCTTGTTTGTAATTTAACAATTCACAGGCATGAACTTAAAAGAAAATGAGTACTAATTTGTATATTAAAAGTGGGTAGCTGAAATTTCGCGGCTTTCGTAAAACAAGGCAATTTGGTTTTAATCCGCACTTATCGCCGAAATAATATTGATTTATTGATCAGCATCACGTAATTCGGAAAGACAACAGAAAATAGCTTTATATAATCTTTGTCTCCTTTATCGTTAATACGGAAAAAGAATACCCATATTTATGGCAGCAAGAAAATTGTCGTGCTCCGACACATTATTTTTCACATGAATTTAGCAATAGATTATTTTTATGCACATTAACTACAATTCAGTGATGACGATTCGGATTATCTTCATCATCAACAAGGTTTAAGCTGGTAATTATTATTTATTTATACCAACAATCTTACTGCTGGTGTAGCCGTGTGTGGGCAATGTTTAAGAGGTGGAATCAGGACTGAAAAATTCAATGGTATAGCCGGGATTTGAACCACGGATCTTCCGTATTTTCTTGTTCCTTTTTATAGTAGCCACATCTGATTGCATCTATCAATTGTATTTCTTATATCTTCATTTTTGAGATATGACACATTGCAGCCTAACTACTTAAAACAGTTTATTTGTTCTAATATTTTTCTTTTCTTCGTATTGTATCCGGTCCTTTAAAACCAAGACTTCAGTTTTATTGGTTGGAGTTTTTAGTCTGTAGATTTGACTGATTTTGTGTAATTGATTGAGAGCCTTCTGAAGATTTACCTCTGAGCTATTTATAAGAGCTACAAAGTCATCTGCAAATAGCATTATATGTAAATTAATATTCTTATTTTGTAATGTGTATCCAAATTAGGTACTCCGGCATTCTCTGGCTAAGTAATCAACATATAAGTTCATAGGTGACAGCGGGCACCCTTATCTAACACTTTAATTTATTTCTCATGTGTTCCTCTTTTCTTTCTGGCCTGTGCCTAGGTATCATTATTTTATTATTTCTGTATAAAATTCTCACTATAGTTATCAAGTGCTTAGATATTTCTCCTTTCCATAATTTCCCATAGTTTGTTCCTACATAGACTGTCAAATGCTTTTTCGGGATCTATAAATATCATATAAGTAGGTATACTAAATTCTCTGTTTTTCGAGTACCTGATTTATGACAATGTATACAAGATCTGTCCTTTCTGAATCCATTTTAAGCTTTTGGCACTATATTGTGTATTATTACTTTAGTCCTTTTTTTTTTTTTTTTTTTTTTTTTTTTTTTTTTTTTTTTGCTGCATATAATTTATTCAGGAGTATTTTTACAGAAGCAGCTGTAATATTATTGCAGTGCCTAACTGGAATTAAAGTTTTCAATAACTTGCAGCGCATCCAGCAGTGAAGATAAATGGGGCACTCCCAAATGCAGTATGCTTTGAATTGTGGACCTTTATGTTGATACTCCAATAACAAACAATATCTTGGAAATGGTTTGCGTCAGAAAAAGATTGGCTTAAATTGTATGCAGTAAGGAGATTGTTGATATTATCGAACGTTAGCGTACTGTATTCAGCTCCTATGTGTATGTGACTGCAAAATAGGGATATTAATTTTCATGCAGTAGCTTTATTTAAACCATCAACGGCATATAGAACTTACACGTGTGCATACCCAACAGTGTGCCTAGGATGGGGTGGTTTATTATTTACTTCATAGTGTCAAAGTTGAGTAACAGACATATTTCCTTTCGTCCTGGATAAATGCGTAGCCATTCATAGGGTTGGCTAATATTTCTTTGGCGTTCGTCTCCATAACAAGTTTCACAAATTTGCTACTCTAGATGAATGCATCACTTCAGCTTTACGTTCATAAATATTTATTTACAAATGTTATTATTTCTGAACGAATTTCAACATTCTCTGTACAAAATTAAAACCTAATTTATTGTCCATTGTGGTTATCTCTCATGATCCCCTATCAATCAATGTAACTATTCTACTAATTCATTGAAAAATATAATTGAGTAAACAAAATAAACATGTGAACTGAATAATCTTGATGCCGCGCGGGTCTAAATGACCTAGTTGTCGACGGGCCCTTAAACTTCACTCACTCACTCGTCGATGGCACGATGCATACATTAGTTTGGACTGTCCAAACTAAATTCCTATTTCACCATTCAGTGGTATACACCCGTGGACCACAAAATGAGCCATAAGTGTCGATCGTAGAACTTCGTGTATCATCGTAAAAGCTGTGTTCACAACGCACACGAAAGAACTGTATGATGGTCTGCGACTGATAGCGCAATGGTTAACGTATGAGTACTGAGAACAAAACACAATAACGTTACGGTGGCCGAGAGGTTAAGAAGCCATTATCTCCACTTATATGTTCCTAGGTTCAAATCGCGCGTCGCTTGTAATTTTTTTTTTTTTTTTTTTTTTTTTTTTGCTTTGCTAATTTTATGACTGGATATGTGGAACATAATATAACATTAATATAACTTTGAAGTTATGGGCTTATCTGTGCACGCAAAGGTACAATTATTTTACTAACGTTCATGTTAAATAAAAATGTATGTAAGTAAACTATCAACTTCTAAACAAAAAGTCAAAAAATAAACATAATTAATATCGGGTGTATGAACCCTCAACACATATAACTGCCTCCAGTAATGTGGACGAAAAGCTACAGTGTCCCAGGCTTCTTGTGTTTGTGCCCAGAGGTCATATTTTGTCCTTCGCCCAGCTACAGGGAAATTGGAGTACAGCTCCCTTTGCATTCACAGTTCACATCCGGTGAACACAGATATCCTGCTTCTCTGAGAACTAATTTGAAACCTTTCGAAATGTGTGGACAGGATGATTGTCCTGTACGAATTCAATAATTCCATCAGGATATCCCATCCTCACAGAGAAAACCAGAATATTCTCAAGTATTACCTTGTGCTGCACACTGTTCATCGTATTGTCAAGCTGCCACAGTGCACCCAGACCGTCCCTTGATATCCAGCCCTAACACGATACAGATATGCGACCATGGTGAAATTGTGAAGCCATGTATTTTGCATTGTATCGGCACCCCTTTGGAGGATAGACGATCACCTTCACCTTACGTGAGGAAAAAAATGTTACCTTGTCTGAGAATATCACGTTGTTCTACTTGCGGTTGGCATTTTCCTCTGCAAGTGCAAGGCGAAATAATCATTTATACGTCGCAGAGTTGTTCGAGTTGATCCAGGGAAATCCAAATTTGCCTTCATTTCAGAAGCAGTTAGGAAAAGATTCCCCTCTGCTTGTACAATTAAGTGGACAATGGGCGCATACATAATTGAAAAGCAAATACTGCACTAAATGAGCCCATATGATAGTCTTTTACCGGATTTAATGACATCATCAGATCTTTTGATGACATGCAGTGTAAATCAAGTCTTAACCGGTATACGGCGGATTTATTCACTCTCAGTAAACCACTAAAGGTAGATACGAGTCATTCTTGAACGAAGTCTGACTTTTTACCCCAAAGTTAAACACATCAGTAGCAGAAGGTTGCCATCGCCGACCAAAGCGACCCGGGCTCGATCCCAGGCAACCCATATATCATTAGTGTCACCGCCTGCGGTGCCGTAGCAGTAAAAGCGGGCGTTAAACACTACAAAAGAAACACTGCCATCGCCAGAAGAAAAGTGGCCTTCTGATTTATAAAGAAAGCAAAATTGTCTGTTTTCACCATTTCCCAAGAAAAGCGAGAGCATGAAAAAAATATTTCCTTATATTTTTAGTTTCTCAAAGATGGCTTTAGCCACTTCGAATAAAATAGCATGTGCTCAAGATATTTACGTGACTAATTTCTTTTTTTTTTTCTTTTTTTTTTTTGAATGGCTGTGAAATCATCTACTTTGTGATTGACTTTCATATAGTACACAGGGAACCATAAAAACTTCCTTCAGAAAAAAGAATTTGAGTTCATTAAACTACAGTTTGTATCACATTATTGTTTTCATAGTGTTAGCCATCTTCGAAATAATTTCACGCTGTATTACGTGATGCAGGACGTTTGAAAGTTTTAGACTTTTCTTTATTTCTGCCTTTTTCGCCTTCTGCGACACTCGTTTTATTGCTTCTAGATATATTCTTTGCTTTTAATGAAGATTTGAACGTTGTTTCTGTATGTTCTACTAAATAAGTCGTTGTAATGGGGGACTAAATGGTGAAAATCTACAAAAAAATGGCATTTGTACTTTATTGGTAGTTTTGTTTTTAGCTTAGAACTTTCTCTTTAATTTGAGGTATAAATTATATTTTTAGGTGCATTGTGTTTTACTCTGTATTGTGCACCGCTTCAGAGAAAAACTTTTAAGTCCCATACTCTGCAGTAAAGAGGTAAATTTTGGCTTGTCTTTTAGGGGAAATTATGCTCTACAAAATGGTACCAATGCTGAATATGGCAGCTATTGTTTTTATAAGGCATGTGGTTCAGTGCGTTCTCTGCAAGTTATTGTTTTCTTGTATTGCAAGTGCTCGAATTAACACTTTGTTATATACATGACACACAATACTTTGGAGATTTCATGGAACTAGAATGTTGTTAATAAGATGCTTGGTTCATTTTTAAAAAATAATCATAAATAAATTTTCAAATAAAAGTTCCTTCATCACGGAAAAAATTATATCACCCTTAATAAAGGAAATTAATATATGATTCTAGCTCAGTAAACTTATAAGGTATCTATATCCCATAAAAATTTCATCTAAATATTCTAAATAGTTTCTAAGAAAATGGAACGTACATTCGGTAAATTTAACATAGGAGGATAGGCGTTTTAGTCTCCCCTTTTAATTAGACATAATTGGTTGACTACAGTGTATCGTGAAAAAAGTAACATAATTACTAACAAAGTAAGAATTCGCAATGTGTAGAGTATCATATTCGACTCTTTTGTTGAAAATTAATAAACTGAAATGAAAAACAACTGTACAAAAATTGTGGTGCCTCGTTTTTGTTTGCAAGTCCTTCAATGACTATTGCAACAAAGCGAAACAGTGATAATACAGGAAGCATGGAGAATAATCAGCCATGCATCATTACATTTTTGGTACCTGCTCCAAAGCGCTTGTTTGTGTGATTCAAATCAGCACCACTGCACCTTCAACATGTTAATCCAGACAGATTCTATGGTTACAAGCTTTCTGCATTTTACGGACCTCTTTCATTTCATTGCATATAGTTGGTAACTTTAATTGCTTGTATCCCCGTTACAGTGATGGTCTGCGGCTGAAATGGTACCCGCTGCTGCTGCTGTGGTGGATTTATAAAAATGAGCGCCATGGAAATTGCAGTTAGGGGTATTACCTCGCTTGTGGTCTTATTTACCCATTTTTTTAACGCTATTCCTCTTGTGACCTTTTCAATTTTTACTCCAGATCGTGCATCTCTTTGGCATTTTGTATTTCTATAAATGCAAATTCCATGTGACAAATAGGAATATACTCGTACATAAAAGAAGACATTGAAATACTTTCATTAACATGCTCCTGTGAAAATAGACATACCGCTGAAAAAATCTCCAAACCAGCGTTGCAACGTCTTATGTAGCCACATGCTTCGTAACCCATCAAGGTAGGTAGGTAATAATCTGTTTTAGAGTATGTGTGATTGTCTTGTTATTTAACGATGAAATTGCGTAATTTCGGGCTATATATCGACTCCATTCTGAGAAATTCTTTTGGATTCTGATCTGAAGAAGAATTCAGCAATGAATAATGTAAGATGCGTGTCATGCAGTTTGATGGCTTTTGGTATTTTTCCTTTTAGTTTTCTAAGAATATCGTCCACATAAATATTAAAAAGTAGCGGGGACAAACTCCCCCCTTGTCTAAGACCATTATTAATAATCATTTCTTTTGAAAATCGTCCATTTCCTAATTTTATTTTTACAATTTCAATGTGAATAATGCTGCTCTTTGCAGATGATGTAATAATCACACAAACAAATGCAGATGATTTACAAAAAGGTATGTAAAAACAAAGATAATGGCATTCCGTGGTAAACATTCAGTCCGATCAAGAACACATTAGAACGAACAAATACCTGCATTTAATTACCTAGGACGCATCATACCTTATAATAATGATGAAGATCTAAACGATAAACTAAATACATTTCAGTATATTTGTGGAACATTAGCAAGAATATTAAAAAAATAAGGAAAGAAACGCATTTGAAACTTTACAAAGTAATGGCTGTGCCAGTATTGATGTACGGTTGTCAAGCATCGGTGATAAAAAAGGATTGGAACAGAATTAATGCAGAAATAGAGAAATATAGAAGTCGATGGAATTAAGATGTACAAAGAATGCATGAAAAATGCTTCCCTAGGCCAATTGGTAGAGTGTCGGAAGACCCAAGAGGAGATGGAGAGAAACGTGAGGCCAGAGCAGGAGAAATTCCTAATCCGTGATGAGATGATGATGATGATGATGATGATGATGATGACCTGTGATGTAGCGCTTTATTTTTAACAACAAAATAATGTGTCGCCCTTTTCATTCCGCGTTCTTGTGACTGGCTCTCTTCCCCACCCTTCTAACTGCCAGCGGTCATTTACCGCCGTCATTCGTGCTGAAGATTATAGTTCGTTTCATCTTCTACTAGTCTTGACTAGGAATCAGCGGCAAGAATAGTTAATATAAACATCGCCAGGTCCAAGAGGAGGTAACTGGTCGAGAGGAGGTTGTTTTCACAACTACCCCATCTGTGGGATTGGGAGAGAGATTGTGATTACTGGAAGAATAGCAAAGAAAGTAAATGAAATAGTGGAGAAAATAGACAGCCTTATTATAGTGTGATGTACCTTAAGTACTAACATGAGCTTTTGTCAACCTGAAGATAGAAACTGTGAAGAAACCTTTTAACAGAAAAAAATATTCCTGTTTGACCGTTGGATAGAGAACAAAGGAAGAAATCGGTGAAATGCTATGTGTAGAGTGTGATACAGTATATCACGAAACCTTAGGTCTTCTCTTGTGGGCATGGCAAAGAATGGTTGTATGAAATGGACGGATAAAATTGTAAATGATACTGCTTTACAAACAGGAAGGGAGAAATAAATTTACTGCCCATCGGATGAATGAGAAGATATAGGAAAATATGACAGCACTGTCATAAATAGTTTATCTGAATTTTTATAACAGTTTTATATCACTAACGCGCATAACGAAGTGCATATACGATTAAAATTTATTTTCTTGTGATTTTTATAGATGTTCCGGCATTACTCGCTGGTGGTCTTAAACAGATAGTTAACGAGTCAGCATATGACGGCGTGAAATGACAACATGAAATTGGCGAAAAACCGCTCTCTGATTGAACACATTTTTATGTTTGCGTAAAGTAAAAGCTCAGTCCTTGCTAGTTTTTAAGTTTACATTTAATTCAATGCTTATTTTTAAGTTCACAAGTTCACTTTCTCTACCATGTATAGTAAATAGGGGAAGTGTTGTATTCGACCCAAAAATTATTAAACTACAGGGTGATCCGTTTGCATACAACACTGAAAGATAGGAGATTCCTCAGTGCTCAACATGACTGCGATTACATTCTCTGCATAACTCATAACGGTGATGGAATTCAGTCCATGTCCGTTGGAACATAATTGGAACATACTGAAAAGCTTAAGTAATTTTTACTCCCTGTAGATAAATGTTAAGACCGCCTCCGTAGCGCAGATGGTAGCGCGCTTGCGTATGGTGCGGAGGACCCGGGTTCGATCCCCGGTACCAGCATGGGGATTTTATCCCCTCTGGGAGGTCTGGCACGGGGTGCACTCAGCCTCGTTAGTCCCGGGGGGACCAACTGAGGAGTTAATTGATGGAGAAGTAACGGCCCCAGGTCGCGAAGACCGCATAACTGGCCGGGAGGGCTCGGGGCGCTGACCACGTCCCACCCTCCAGTACTGCACCTCACCAATGACGCCTGTAGTGGGCAGAATTAGGGGACGTAGCGGCTGGGTGGTAGGCCTTGGCCCTTCATGGGCTGTTGCGCCGGGGTTTAGTTAGTTTAGATAAATGTTAAAGGTTGCTGTGCATGGATAGTGTCTTTATTTTCACAAAGAGGCCAAGAGAGGTTAGATGCGGGGAGTCCGTCTGTGTAGTGTGTCTGCTTCACGTCCAAGAGGTCGCGAGTTCGAATCTGGCTTAGGATGAGTTATGCGGATAAGGTTTTTACTGAAGTTTTCCCTTATCCTGAGAAGACGAACGTCAGGTATGGACCTCGGACTCATTTGAGCAACATTTCACCCATTTCATTCAGTCACCGTCCGATATGATGACGTTGGAGGACGTTAAAAAAACACCATGACCACACCAAATATCACTATTATAGAGAAATGTACACTCAAGTTTGAGCATTAGTTTAATTTCGCCTTTCAGTCACCGCATAGCATTGAAAATTGCATTTAGAAGATTACGAACCCCCCCAAGCCCAGTGAGAGGGTGCACCAATGGCTGAAATACAGTGTTATATTGTTGTCTTGTTTAAGTTGTGGTAACAGAAACAACCTCGCTTGCAACCTCCCCCATCATCTTTCTTCCTATTTTTCAACTAGGTATCTGTTCGATATTCAGATATACGTATTATGCACAGTATACTCGTGTCGAAATTCCTTTTGAAGTCTTTTCACGCTCTCAACTTTAGCATATAAAGGACGTTGTGCCCACTGTTGCTTTTTGGTGCCTATTTTAATCACTGATTTCCATTCTTCTTTTCAGGTTATGCATTGTTGATACTCATACATGGAAACTCCCACATTTTAAGTGTAATATAACCAGGAAAAAATGTTTCTTACAATCATAATGGCTTTTATGATAACACTAAATTGTTTGCGTATCCAAACGGATCACCTTGTAGCGCCGCAGTACACTGTATTGGTACGTGTGTTTTTAACGTGGTGCTTAGCTAAAGAATGGGAAAGTGCCAGATCTGTTCCGTAAGGCCTGTGCTGAACAAGGTTCATTCGACGTGGGAGGCGTAGAGTTTACAAAGGCTGATATCAGCGCCGAGTTCGCATCGTATCTAAAATGTGCTGAACTAATATTTAATCAAAATGATAAAAGTAATTATCAAGATAAACGTTAATAGCACAAGGAGTTTGCCCAGAAACTCCAAACCGTAAATACACGCCAGTTTCGTATTACGAAGAGCAGATTTCTAAAGAAAATTCTGAAACATATCTCTGAGTATAATCCTATGAAAAGATGCATCTTTGAAGTTTTTAAACATATCAAGGGGTTTAAACCATGTTGATATTTTATAATCGTGTTCCTTCGTAGTTAGCCCTGTTTATATTTGAAGTAATTTCCTCAGATTGTTTTGCCCAACCGTTGGCTAAAGCCAATTTCAAGTGAGGTGTTTGTTGAGGTAATCTAAAATATATACAATCAGAAATAATTCTTTGATCTTTCCCTTAAGTACAGTTGGACCGGAAACTAATTCAACGAGCTGTATTTCCTTTAGCCGAGTTGTAATTAAAAGCGCTGTGGAAACACGACTCTTTAATTACTTTGCAGCTAATCAAAACAAAAAAAAATTTACACCCCGTAACGCAGGGAATATTAGTATGGGTCTGCATACTAATAGAACATTATAAATACATACATAGCAGGGGATATCTTCATGACAGCATGAATATTTTATTAACCTACAGTGCAAAGCTTTGTTGTACTACATCTCGCGGATAAAGAAGCTCCCCGAGGGAACCTCGACGGTTTGAAAGTTGAAATTCGCCGCGTCATAACAAAGTACGAGCTCCCGTAGTAATGGCGTATTGACGTCTAGGGACTTTATGTACGGTACACAGCAGACTGTGTAAACCTGCATAAATCTTCACTAGCGCTTTCTGTATACAGCTACTGTTCAAATGAATATGTTTCCGAACCCATCAGGGGTTAGAAAAACCTATTTTAAAAGGTCTTTCTTGATATTTTCAGTGGTTTTATTAGGCTTTGAGGCTTTTATGTCTTATTTGTTTATTCTTTTGTTCTCTCAACAGACAAAGTATTTAATTCAAACCAAAAACTCAAACTAGGGATTTCACATGAAATACACGCTTAGAGGTGCCCTGATTAAAAACAGTTGTAGAAAAGAAATCCCGCGTGTGTGTGTGTGCGTGCGTGTGTGTGTGCGCGCGCTTTTCTAAAAAAACCTATGATAAATACCAAACTTCCTACACAAGCACATTATTTTAAATTGCGTTCTTGTGTCTCAAAGCATAAACTCGCAACAAAAGAAACATGGACTATTTTGGAAAGTAAATATTGAGGTAAAGCGCAAGTGACAAAAAAGGCTGGAAAATTCAAGATTTACGTACACTTCATTTGTCATAAAAATATCTTAAATATACGTATCTAATTTAATTAAAATCCCGATAGCCATTTTTGAGAAAAATTAATATTTCCGAAAAAAAAAATGCATTTAAAGGGTAGTCTGGGACGGGGACTTTCCTAAAAAACGGCATCCTTGGAAGATGTTGAACCGGAACACCAAGTTTGATATTTAACCAACTTTTTGTTTTTGAGTTATATGTGCACAGAGTTATATGCGCGCGCACATACACCCCTTTTTTACTCAGGGAGTATCAAACCACGTATTTCCGCTGAAATTTCGGTATCGAATTTTGGGATAGGATACGATACTTCCCCAACTTGAAGTAGGTGTTATAGTTGAGACAGAGGGAAAAAATGTTTGATGGTAAAGGGTATTTGGATCTGTGAAGATCAGCGAACTTTGGTGGACATAAGAGAGCCTATTGGCATTACTACACCTAAAACTCCTCTTGGTTCTTGTGTAGCCTTGTATCTCCCAATTTTCCGGATCGTAACCGGAGTACTTTCAACCCTTCTGCCTCCCACGAGTATCAGAAGCCACCACCTCAACGAGATCAAGACTGTAAGTGTCCGGCATATTGTACTCTAGTAACATTAGAATCGGAGGAGAAGGGCACACTTGTACACCGCAAGTCGTCTCATATCCGAGCACCGGCGCCCTGCTAATGAGTTTAAAATGGCTGTCCTTAAGAAACAGTACCTTCGTCCCTGATCTCTTAATGGGAATGTGACTCCAGGCGCCAATGGGGCATACGTTAAAATGTTCTGTCATTACTTTCCTTTCTGTACCAGTAAGTAGAGGAAGTATTGTATTCCATCCAAAAATTCGTTGAGATTTCACCGAAAATATGTTTTGAGGTCCTTAAATCCAAAAAAAGGATTTTTAGAAAAAGGTCCATCTGTGTGTCTGTCAGTCTCTAGACAGCATAACTCAAAAACGAAAAGTCGCTTAGAAACCAAAGTTGGTAGTTAAGTTTAGTGTCTTTTAAGGTTGAGACACGAAGATTTTGAAGAAAATTCTTTTATATTTTTGAAAATGGATCTAACGATTTTGATTAAAATGTCATATGTTTGAGATATTTTTATGACAAATGAAATGTATATTTTGAATTTTCTGGCTGTAGCCTATGTAGTTCTGTTTACTCTGGTTTACTTTTGAATAACTCGTAAACCGTAAGAGATTGACAAAATCGTACTATACAATATATGTAGATCTCGCTAAAACACACAATTTATGTCCGAATAA
Source organism: Tenodera sinensis (assembly GCA_030765045.1). Lineage (NCBI taxonomy): Eukaryota > Metazoa > Arthropoda > Insecta > Mantodea > Mantidae > Tenodera > Tenodera sinensis. The sequence goes on along the minus strand of CM060969.1, from coordinate 80,400,167 downwards.
TATTTTTTAGAGTAAACCATTTCGGAGATATTCCTTGTTATTTGTGTCAGTTTCGGAAAACAAACTTTCATCAAGTGCAACTCGTCCAGCTTTTATATATTAACTACACAAAGAGAACGGAATCTCAAAGCTTTAAAATATTTGGCTATCGCTCAAAGCCTACTGTATTCTCAAATGCCACTTGCAACTGTAAGGAAATAAGCAATAAGATAATTTCTGCAAATGTTTGTCTCAACTAACACGAAGAAGATAATAGGAATAAGAGTTTCTGGTTAGCATAAGAGCAGAGAAAGTCTTGTGAGTGCAACACATCAGATTTTTACGTTTGTTACCGTCTCCTAGAACCCACGGTTAATGCTGAGTTTGTGTATTTTGTTAATTTTGCCCAGAAATAAGTACATTATGCGATTTGTGGTCTTATTTGGACCGGGCCATTATTTATGTGCTGTATTGAAATCTTAATGTTCACATCTAGCTGTGCTACCGGCTAATACGCATTTGCATTCAATGAATACATGCATTAGCTGTGATAATATGCATAAACCAAATCAAACTACCGAAATATGTAGCATTAAACTAAGAGGACTACCCAGAACTTGCGTTTCTTCCAACGTTCTTTAGTTTGAGCAACTTTGATAACCAAATTTGTGCTTGACGTTGCCGAACACCCTTCTGAAAACTTTGGTCAGTTACTAACTTTACTTGCGAAAAGCACAACGTAGTTTTTTCATTGAGCAACGAAGTGAAGCTATTTTTCCTGAAAGTGGAAACGCATGTAACAAGGATTAAAAGTGGACTCTTATCAAGCAAGAGATAACAGATAAGCTTCGACAGAAAAAGCGGGATTGCCAAGGATTTCCTGCTGCTTCTACTATGTACTTAGAACGCGGAGAAAGTTTTGTGAACTAACGGCATCGAAAATGTGAATACCAATAAGCCTCAGGGCTTGTGCGAGATTCCATCAGAATCAAAGTTCACGCGCCTTGTTTAAAGAGGCGTTACTGTGCAAGTTGCAATATTTGTTTTATTTTGAATTGCACAATCTTTGAGCAATCACAATTATTTATCTTTCAGGTCTGCGCTATGGTAAAACGAATCTTATATGTTCTGTTCACAAGACATTCTTTACTCTACTGCAAAATTAGTCCTACAGATACTTATTCTTGTCACTGTGAGTAGGAATTCGTAACCTAAAGAGATAATCAAGGTTTTAAAAAGTGGATTGCTATATGATAGCTCTGAAATTCCATGCTCCTTGCACGATCGAGGAAAAAATGAATAACGACGTAGTACTACTTGCAAAAAGTATTTGAAGATTCAAGCAGATAACAAATAATATACCGAAAGTAGTTAAATGCAATTAATGCCTTTGTGGTACAGTGGTTGGCATACTAACTTCTAAGCCCAGAGGTACCGGGTTAGATTCTCAGCTGGAGGGTGGATATTTTTCTTTAGCCAGAATTATTCCCCTCTAGACTCTGGAAGTATGAAAGTAAATGTGAATGTATGTTTGGAATCATAAAGGAAACCCAAAGATAAGTATCAACAAGTGAACGCGGTAAGCATTTGTCCCAAAAGCAAAGCTGCCGATATGATCTATGCCTTTCGTAAAATTTAATGTTGGGTGACAATACAAAGTCCAATCATAAGCCTGCGACACCGTGCGGTGTTGTATAGTTATACACACGTGAAATCACGCTGCAAAGCTGGTGCAAGCTGCCTACAAAACTTGCTGGCAAAACAGGAAAAACAATAGTAATAGTCAGCAGTCAGTCGCCATTAAATATTGTGATAACCATAGAGGTTAAAGAACGTGTAAAATTTAAAAGAAGGTTATACTGGGTTTTAACGAAATATACAATTTCTGTGCAGTAAGAGTTTGTCGTAACTCTTATGATTCATCAGTTAGTACGAAAATTATTCAGAATGAGATCTTCCCAGAAAATTCAGGCTGTACATTTTATTTCAAGTCAAAATATTTTGAATATTTGGTATTTGAATCAAAATCCCTAGAACCATATTTGATAAAAGCAAGTATAAAAAGGCGTTTTTACAAGCTTTCTCAGCAGTCATCTGAGCATGTAGTTTTTCCTGTTATATGCACTGATATTAAACTATATCGCCAATTAGTTATTTGTGAATCCACAAAGTTCATACGACCCATTGCTGATGGGCTGTGAATAGATTACGAGTGCCTAATCAAGCAGTAGAGGAATTCCCCGTTCTTATCTTGCAGGCAGGCACATGTAGCAGGATGTTTGTATTTTCTTGCTATTGAAAGGATACTCATAGCAGCTACAGTGTACTAAAATCAGTTCTTCCAATTATGAATAATAAGTTGCAATATCTAGCCTGTGTAATTGAGCATTAAAGAAGTACCTGATGGTTTCTTTAAAATAGTTGCTGCTTTAATGCGAGTTTATGTAAATATGTGAAAATTATTTTATAAAGCTTTCCTTTATGCGATTTTCGTGAATATCCGAAAATATTTATTTAAAATATTTGGTCCGGTGTAAATATCCAGAACAATAAACTCAGTTTCAAGCTCGTATTAAGTCGCAAACAAAATATGTATTTACCTAAAAATCTGAGCCCTGGTGATATTTCTTTATCAGTATTACTTATAATCTCTGTTTCTGTGTAAACGTTTAGTTATCTTAATTATATGTGGGCAATATCCTCCGTTTTCCTTCATATTCTACCCGATCAAAGGCCTTTTTATGATCTATGAAACCATTGTCTCATACCTCATTGTTTTGGAAGGATCTACCTCTTATGAATGCACTTTGTTCATCTAACAACAGTAAATGGGAGTTTTAGAAGTCTGTTGTTAATAATTATTCTTCTCTGGTATATTTGAATACAACACAAAGCAAAAGTAAATAAAATACGAGCAAGATGAGGCCAGAAAGCATTTCATGGAAATAATTAAACAAGTGAAAATAAATAAAACATTTGAAGGTTAGCCCTATGCGTTCATTTGCGGTTTGAACTCCCACCGTGTTTATATCTGCGCTGTATATATAAAAAGGGCGGTAATTACATCTTCAAATTGCAGAATCAGAAGGACCTCACGCTGTTTGAATTCCCTCTTGAGGAAGTTCGGCGTGTTAATATTCCCTTCCGTAGAAGGGTACAGTTATCTCTAATGATTCCAGATGTCCACTCGTGCATGTTTGTCGTCTTGGAGACGTTTGTGCTTGTACTCCCTAAGGAATTTCGATGATGTGTCTAGCAGAGTGCGTCGAATTTATAAACCTGGACGTCCACTTCAAAGCTGTGCTCATATCTCCCCCCCCCAAAAAAAAAAAAAAAAAAAAAAAAAACCTCCCCTTCAGTCCGTTAGTCTTTGGGTATCACTGTGGTTCTTTTTAATGCTTTCAGTGTTCAGTAGAGCATTTCTTAAAGAGAGATTCATTTTTGTCAACTGTTAAGTCTACCGTTATTTCTGTAGATCAACAAACCGATATTAGCACTGAAGTATTTCACTTTCTAACGATTTTTTGTAACTTTTTCATTGATTTTTATTACAGAAACATGCAGGCATAATAGCTTGTATTGTTTATAATATTATATACTGGACGAAAAACTCCGTCAACAATGAATACACGAAGTAAAGTGAATGGGAAAGTGACATTCACGAAAAGAGCTATTCGAAGCAAAACATGGAGAAAACATACTCGCATTTACAAACAAACGACATTTGTTATTTACAAACAAACCACACTGTTTAGCAGATAGACCTAACAGCAGTAACATAGATACATATTTATTTAGAGGAAGGTTTCTCCTGAAAGATAGACTACAATTTATCTCTCTATTCCAAAGTCTATACTTACCTTAAGGCTCTTCAATTCGTAGACGTATCAGATGAAATTCTACCGTAATTAATTGAGTGAAAGCTTAATTTTTGTCTATTGTGACATTTATTTAATTGGGGTGATCAGAGGATAAGTGTAATTCTTAATATTATGATTAGTTATATGATCCATATTTAAAGATTAAAATATTAAATTACCTTGATTCTTTTTGAGCAAAAAATATAGATCTCGTCAAAGCACATAGAGAAAGGTTTTTGTTTTGGTGGTATTAACCATTTCCGAAGTATTCTTTGTTATTAGTTTCAGTTTTTAAACTTTTTTTCATCTACAAATTGGTATATTTTTCTTCCCTCCATTTTCATGTGCATACAAAGAAGAAGAATTTTACTTAGAGATCAAACGCTTTGAACAGATTTGATAATCGGTTTAGTCTACTGCATTCTTCTTATACATATCTATTACGAAATGTATAAGTGAATGAATTAACAATTAGATAGAAGTTATAAGTAGAGTGAGTGGAGAAAGTCAGGTGAATGTATTAATCATGTCTTTTTCTTCTAATGCATAATTGGCTCTGCTTGTCTGAAGAAAGGAATGAACTGTAACAATAGAAATGGAACGGGGATTTACAGTTCCCGTTGTTCGACGATTCCGTTAACTCAGGATGGGAGTAACATTTTGATGTTAAGTGCGTCTCGTTGTTACTGAAGTGTTGGGTAGTTTTGCCGCAACATTAAACACGGTAAGTTCTGAAAGTAACGGTAGACTGCGAGGGTGGACAGTTAACCTAAAAATGTAGAGAGGATCGATTACTAACGGCATGCGTCACCACAGCGATATGGAGGACTGCTTATAGCCACGACGTGTGTCATAAACCTGTGAATCACTGTGCCGTGACTCACTTTTATGAACTGTCACAGTGATTTTATATGGAACTGTTTTGGGAAGCGTGACATCGCATTTAAATGCTTTATGCTTCCTGCAGGTAGTTATGCATCTTATGTTCTATTGCGCATGGTCGTCGTAATTCCTTCAAAAACTGATGACATATGCCTAGTTTATTAAATCTTACAAAGGAACCTTTCATTCATATCAGAGGCGCCATACTTCCAGACTCTTAGTTCATGAGGTCGTGGAACAAAGACGAAGAGAAGATTTTTTTCCAGGGCGTAGAAATCCTTAATATGTGTTGGATTCATTTGCAGTTTTAACAACAACAACAACAACAACAACAACAATAATAATAATAATAATAATAATAATAATAATAATAATAATAATAATAATAATAATAATAATAATAATAATAATAATAATAATAATAATAATAATAATAATAATAATAATAATAATAATTAATGATAAGGGTTTTATGTATGCATACTTTTAAATTAGTTCCCAAAATATTAGTTTTATTATTATATTATTTACTGTTTATTTATTTACTGGTCCCCACGATGCTAATGTTATTTTTTTTAAAAGCATAATTAAACTATTTAAATAATACTGTGAAATTGTGGAGATCATCAATTTTTAATCATTCACATAGTTTGGGCGACAATGATTATTAAATATGAGACTATTTTTTTCCATGAGAATTTACACACTTTATTGTCATTTATTAATGTCACAACATAGCGATTTAACAAAGATCGATATCGTCACTTTTTGTACTTTTATTTGTAGGGATATTATATGAGCTGGCCCCCTAGCTCAGTCGGTAGAGCATTTAACTTCTAGGGGAGGGATACCGGATTCGATTCCTGCTTGGAGGTTTGGGAATATTTCTGTAACGGGATTATTCCCCATTTTCCCCAGAATTTATGAGTATGAAAGTCTGTGTATGTGTGTGTGTGTGTGTGTGTGTGTGTGAGAGAGAGAGAGAGAGAGAGAGAGAGAGAGAGAGAGAGAGATAGGGGGGATCTGATGTATAAAACCCAAAGACTTCACGTGAATTAGAAACAATGCCAATATGGCAATATGTGCCAAAGGAAAGACCGCCAATTAAAGACGGGGAAAAAGAGTAACCAAATTAATTTTTTCATTGTATTATACCAAAACGTACTTCGTGTGGAACAATACATGAAAATCGTCGAGAGATGAAATACCGAGAGTTAAAACATTATTGCGATAAATTTATGCTATTTGTAAATTATTTAATGAATATACAGGCCCTCCTGCGTCGTTTTACTTTCTCTACTAGTAAGTAGGGGGAGTATTGTATTCCACCCAGAAATTCGATGTCGAGATTTCACTGGAAATATGTTTTGACGCACCCTGAATAAGAAAAAAAAGTATTTTTAGAAGAAGGTCCATGTGTGTGCCTGTCATTCTGTGGACAGCATAATTCAAAAACGAAAAATCGGTTAAAAACCAAAGTTGGTATTTAAGTTTATGAAGGATGCTGCACGAAGAGTTTGAAGAAAATTCCTCCATCCTTAACTACCCCTTTTACATGATACTTTAGAAAATTTTAATTTTCTTGACAATGGCTCTAACGATTTTGATTAAAATGACATGTTTAAGATATTTTATGACAAATGAAATGTATATTTTGAATTTTCTGGCTATAGCCTATGTAGCCCTGTTTACTCTGGAGGACTTTTGAAGAACTGGTAAACCGTAAGAGATAGAAAAATCTTACCATAAAAATGTAGATCTGGCTAAAACACAATTTATGTCCATGATATTCCTAGTTCTTTGTGTCAGTTTCTGAAAACTTCAACTTTCGTCAAATGCAACATCGTTGTTCATTTTTTATTTGTTAATCGTGTAAAGAGAACGTAATTTGAAAACTTTAAAAGATTTGACTATCACTCAAGTCCTACTGTAGTCTTATATTCCCCTTGCACCTACAAAGAAATAAGACAATTTCTGCAAATGCTTATCTCAACTGATACGAAGATGTAGGAATATGAGTTTGTAAGAATGGTTAGCACAAAAGTAGAGAAAGTCATGTGAGTGCAACACATCAGATTTTTTTGTTGTTCCTCTGCAGCTAATTTAGTATTTAGAGAGTTCTGAGACCTTTCTTCAAATATTGGTTTACTTTAATGTATGCAAAGCGTATCGGTTTTACTTTATGGGAAGCTAGGCTTGAGGCAGACGCATAAATCGCTCTATGGCATGCTTTAAACGGTCGTAAAGCTACGAAAGCTAGATAGAAGTTTTATAGTGCATAATAACATCAAGGTGCATATTTTTTCCACAGATAAGGTATGCTTTAGTGACCTCATTTATATAAAAGTGGTTCGTTTCCGGGAAGATCTAAATAAAATTGTTCGCCAGTTTGACAGTCACAAAGCGCCCAGTTTCACTCAGTTCTGCCAATGTTGAACCGATCGTTTATCACTGCAAGCTGATATCGGGCACCAGCAGAAAATTGTCTAACTGAAAACCAGTTATTGCGTAGTTTGAAGTTAAAAATAAATGGTACTGAGATACCAGCCATGTCTTGTGTAGTTCGTCAAAGCCTGTGACTCGATAAAATCATCTCGTTGGTAGTAACGTTAGATATTGAAAATAAAAATGAAAAAGAAAAATACTAAACGAAATATCTGCAACTATTGAAACTAAGGGCTAGTTGGACAGTGCTGACGTCATGCACGACCATCGAAGGAACAATTGAACAACCAGTATGAGCAACTAACATAAACAATAAATTACCCCGTTATTCGAGCTTTAAATGCAGTGCCATTATAGCACTTTAACTCTTTGCTTGGACGGAATGTATATCATTGATCTACATTCTGAAATGGTTTCATATTACTCCACAATGCATTAGTCCTGCTGCTCTGAACATAGAGCTCATAGTAGGAAGTCTAAAGATTACTAGTTGAACATTTCCTTCTCTTCTTGAGTGCATTTGGGAGAGAACTATATACGGGTAACCTAAAGAAACAAAATATGTTTCTGCAATCCTAGCATTAGAACGACTTGTTAGACAGCATACAACGTGCGAAATTACCCCAAATCTGGCACCAGCGCAGGAAATGAATGACGTCATTACCGCCACATTTTCTCCAATGTGCCTGTAAGAAAATCTACACAATTACCAGCTCTGGAAAGTGTGCCAGTAAGGTGGTTTCATTGGTCAAATCAAAGCATTTTTCATTTTTCCATCTACAAAACTTTTGATGCTCTTTTTCGTAAACATCTTTTGATTTTTCTGGAATAAATAAACTCTCAGCACTATAGGTGTTAAAACAAATGAAACATCTGCTTAGCAACCAATTTGTGTGTTAGGTACATCTGTGATTTCTGTTGTATTATAAATTTTCATTTAGCAAATTTATATACACGTAAAATACTCATGCCACAATCAGATTATTTATACACTAGTTACATAAATAACAAATAGGAGCATAAACATCGATATTAAGATAAATGACATCATCAGAATCCGGGCCGGACCCTAATGACTAGCTGTCGACGGGCCCTTAAAGCTCACTCGCTCACTCACTCACCCAGAATCCAGAATCCTCTGTTTGTCAGTAATATTTTTAAGGCAACTTCCATTATGTTAATTTATTTTTCGGTGAAAAATAATTGTGCGGTTGCTAAAAATTGACAGAAAGTAGCAAAAGTTTTTAACAGGACAATGCACTTTTTTTTCGTTATGGCGCCAAATGACGTATGCATAAATGTTTGACATTACAGAATACTGGTAAAAGCACACGATAACAGCGGACCTTGATGTCCGGTAGTTTATTTTTCAAAATAGGTGCTGTACTAGTTAACGCCGGATGTTCGTAATCTGTCGCGAACATTCGTGTAAAATAGTAAAGCCGGTAGTCATTTCACATTTATCCCACATCCTCACTCACTCGTTTGTTAAATAACGTTCCCTGCCAACGCTGTCTGCCTGTTCTCTATTCCAACAACTAATTTTGTATCAACAGAAACTAGCGCTTTAAAAAAATTACGTTTCATCGGGTAGACAAAGTGCGCCAGAGGAGCAACCTTCTGACAGGTCCTCTCTGTATCGCGTGCATGTTTTCGAACTCCAGAAGTACCAATGAGAATTAGTTATAAAAGTTCAGTTTGAAAAATCATCCTGTTTTACAGCCCCCGCTGTAATTTACTTTAATGCTTACTTTTACTTTTATGGACGGGATTAATACGATATTCTGTACCTCGGGTCAGCCAGAGAAGAAATTAGTTCCAAACCTCTAGTTTGTTTAACAAGAAATAGCAAGTACATTGTCTCAGTTTTCATTGAACAAATTCTATCTAAACATCAGATCACCACTTTTTATTAAATTTCCTTTTTAGGAAATTAATTAAAATGTGTGACATATCACAGCACAATGAAATGTGTGCTTGCAAAAATGGACGTGTCAACAACAATAATAATCATAATGATGATACATTTTGATCTACTTCAGAAAGTGCAATGCACAATCTTCCAGTTCGGTTAACCTCATAGACAGAATTTTAATCAAATGCATATTATTTCTCTGCTGTCAGACCAGTATGTTTATTTGCAGGTTAGAACACTTGTACGCAGTGACGCTTTACGAAGAGACATTTGTGCGGAACCTTTTGCTCTGGTTGATGAGTAAGTTGTGGAATGTCGACACTTGTACGGAATGACCACTAACGACTGTTAATGACCGGCATGGCAATGAAAATTTGCAGTTATAATACACACATGTATAACACCTGGTTTAAATTAAACAAAACGTGTTTATAGCTGCAGAATATGGAAGGTTCACTTAGGAATACACTTGCAGCAAATGTTAGTGATGTAATTTCAAGATAATGGGGCATTGTGACATCATGAAACATAGAAAGATCCAAATACAGGTGAACCACTAGGCGGTGATTTTCCACTGCGAACGCGCAAACACGTCACCATCAGCTGACATACACAAGCTCACGAGCATCACTTGTTTTTCTCTGCTCTGTTCACAGTCAGTATTGAGTTGAAGAGATATCGTGCGGCTGCATTATTACCAGTGTGCTTTATTATTTAGTCCTGTACTTAGTCACAAAGTGCATTATGGCCCATCTACTGCACAGCGTGTATTTATTTATGATTCGTATGTGTTAACTCAGCTTGCCAGGTGTAGGGTGCGCCATTAGTGGAGAAAGAGTTATAGGCCTTTTTTTTTTTCGAGTCAGCAGTTGACGCCCGTACGTAGGTGAATACAATTTTGCGCCTTTTTTAAAAAAGAGAATTAATCGACAGGGAGCGTGATTTTACCTTTTTCCAACAAGACTCTGCAATAGCTCATACAGCCATTCTTTCGATGAGAATGAGAATAATTGGTGTGTTTCAGGACAGAATTATTAGTAGAGATTTGTGGCCCCCTCGGTCCCCCGACCTAGAATAGTCAAAGCTATCCTAGTAAGTATCTTTAACTATACTTGCAGCATGTGTTAAGTCTTGTATTTACCAAACAGTTGTAAAAATGGAGGTTATGTGCTATTTAAACAGTAAGAGCGTTAAAATTATGCTAAATATAAACAGCAAAGTTTAGCCGCGAGAGATAGCAGCTAGCACAGAAATAAACGCCCCAAATTCGCAAGTTGCTATAATCTTGGTTGGAAATGCACATTTGTATGTGACTTGCAAAGCCGCTTATGGAACTGGAGTTTGCTGCTTGTGTTTTCAGAGCTTGTGAATTACACGCACTAATGTTTTGCACTAATGGAAAGTGCAGGGTGGAGTTTGGGTGTGGTGCATGGTATCCTATATCAGGTAACATTATATTCCCTTGGCGCGATACGAAAAATTCCTCATGTTCACCTCCACAAAGGCACTAGTGTGGATGACTGAGTTTTAGTACGTCCTTCATAGCATTACCAACAACTTTCTGAAGGTTTTGAACCGTATAATGTCTACCCTAAAACCTGAGTCACCTGGCGACATCGGCAGAAAATGTGAAAGGATAGGTTTTCGATAACAAGCCATAATAGATACATAGTGTTCTTCAAAACGTGATTGCTCCGCCCCATTACCTTAACCACAGGGTCCCTCGTGCTATTGGACGATAACTATTAGTAAACAAAAGTCAACTCTCATTAGGAGGATGAGAAACAACGCAGCCAGATGTGCAAATGTTTCTTGATTTCCTTCAGTTTCTTCTCCAGTGATTCAACTTAACCAGCCTGGGTCGTCTTCCAAAACGCCCGTGAAAAATTTGAAGATCTGCTTCTTACTTATTTTAAGACAATATGTGGGTAGTTCAATACTTTTTGAGCATAAATAAATTTATCAATTTAATTTTTGGGGTAAAGAAACCTTTGTTTTACTTGCATCACTTCACTCAAAGCCAACCATATTAAAATCAATCCATTGGTCTGCCCAAGACATTAAACTTGGTGACCAATGAAATTATAGGGGGCAATACAACTGAATCAACTAAAAATATTAGCAACGTTTTTGAATAATTAGATTGTTATTACAAATATGTGTCACTGCTGTGCTACCAAAATGGGATCAATATTTAAATTCTGTAATACCAAATACATAAATTCAAGAAGAATGAAGATAATCTCACGTCTATTTGTAGAAAATTTAGCAGAGTATATTTTTATTGATAATGAAAATATCTTAAACATGTAATTTTAACGAATGTCGCTGTTATTTTTAAGAGGAACAAAAAACATTTCTTTTCTATGTGAAGGTTTTTTTTTTATATGGGATCAAGTTCTGCCATGCATACTTTTGGTGTTCATCTGACTTTGTTTGTGAGTTACGCTGTTTTTAGACACATACGCACGACTTTATTTCTACGAAGCGGAGCTCAAAGCTTGCATTTCTTGGAAATGTCGATATACAATTTTGGATGCTTTTTATTTATTAGGTTTTAAAGATAATGAGGGAATTTTAGAGGCCTAATGCATAATGCACACCACAAAGCATTTCAGCAGTGAACATATTCCTCAGATAGTTCAATGCTTACAGAAAAGAACTCCAAATAAAAGAACTTCAAATGTTAGAGAGTTTTGGATTTGCTTTGTTTTTCAGATTGCAGCTTTGCTTTTGGCTTAAATAGCTCACTTGTAAATGGAAACCGCGTTCCAATTTGCATGTTAATGTCTGCTTTGCTAATGGGATTTTTTGCTTGGAGGTGGTTTGTCCAACCCTAATGACAACCTGTGCTCGAGGCCGGAAGCCATGTGAGTGAAGAAAGCTGAACTGAATGTTTGTGACACGGAATGATGTACAAACAATCTTTGTGAGCCGACCTTGAGGCGGTCACACTTGGAGACTCGCCTCGCATCCCATACAATCGAGCCTCTTTCTTTTCTGTTCACTCCAACTGGATGCACTTGGCCCGAGAATCGCATATCATCTTCATCTTTGTTATCGATATAATACTCTTGATATAGTTTAAGTCAAGGCATCACTGAACAAATCTGATGTCTTTCACTCACATTACTTTCTCTACAGTTTGCGGAAAGAGATAGCGATATTGAGTCCACTCTCTTGAGTATAATAAAGAACCCTAATTAAGGGAATAGCTTTTCCGGTCAAAATCGTTGTTGTCAAATCTCTTTCACCGTGACACCTCTCATTCAGTATTGCCTAGTTCTAGCAGGAGTCAGCCAATTTCCTCCTTCCCCTTGAGAGGATCGTCACAACACTGCGTGCGAGTGAGAGCGTGAGTACTGCTGTCTCTTTCTACATGCTGGCTGCCAACTTATTCCACACAGAATATAGAGCTGGGAGTTCTATGTAATTAACATATTTTCCCTTACTATTTATATGCTGGGAAAGAGTGATATGTTCACAAAGCACTATGTTAGGATTAATGTAAACGAATTTCATTTTACATATTTTATTATTTTGCTATATTGATGTTTCTCATCAATCAACATTGCACAAGAATTATGTTTAAGTTTGTTATGACGAGGTAATGGACAGTATAAGTGTACATTGTGTTGGAAAGGCTGGAACGTGACAGCACCTCGAAACCTTGTTTCGAGCTGGACTTAGTCAATGTTAGATTAAAAGTTCTGTGTCCAGCTGGTGTGCAAGGTATTAGTGATGTATTCAGATGCTGCAGTATATCTGCTTAAAGCTGCAATTGCTCTGAAAGTGTTTTATGCCAATGTGTTCCATTTTACATGCTTGGCTCGTGGACTGCAATGTGTCAAAGATATTAGAGGTAAGTTTCCGTAAGTGAATAGGGTAATTTTAGCAAGAAAAGATTTTTAATCTCCACAACGAGTGCTTTCTTACAAGCAGCAATTACCAGAGATACCTGCCTCCGGAACCAGTATTAACGAGGTGGGGAACATGGATAGAAGCAGTTAATTTATATAGTGAGCCTCTAGATGACATAAAGACTTGTAGATTATTTTGATCCTGAAAGTGCTGCATCTATTTGTGAATCCAAAGTGGTATCCTCTGTTGCCTACATCAGGAACAACTTCAGCTGGCTTCCAGAAAGCATGAAACGCTTAGAAACGCTTATGCAAGGTTTTGCTGCCATAGAGGATGCTATTGAAAAATTATGTGATGTGCATGGAGAAACTGGTGCAAGCGTATTAAGTAAATTGCAAAACGTGTTAAAGAGAAATCCTAGCTATTCAACATTCCATAGTGTATACCAAATTCTAAATGGAGATGATTTTTCTCCATGAAAAATTCTTCTTCTAAAATTTGCCCCAGTTACATCTGTGACGTGGAATCTTTCTCTGACTATAAGAACATTCTCAGTGACAAACGCCTTTCGGTGATCCCAGGAAACATTGAAAAATACACAATTGTTTACAGTGCTAAAAACATATTGTATACATATGATTTGAGTGTTGTAACTAAGAAAATGATAAGTTGAAATAAAATATTTGATATATATCTTCCCCCTTCTACAAAGTTTACTACATATTTCACTGCTTTTCACTACATATTTATACACATATTTTGCTAAGTGATACTACATAAAAAATCCCACCTCTAGTTATAACCGTGGAAAAATGATTGAACGTATTAGAAGAGCAGAATATTTCTAAGTCACATGTGTTGCAGCAGGGTTTATACAAGACAAACAAATAGACTATGTCTTGAATGACCATTCGCATTTGTATTCGCGAGTATATATAGAAATACGAGTGGTAATTCAAGACCAGCCTATATATGTGTCCGATAAACGATAACATCAAACAGAGACTATCAATAAACTCAGCTGCATGTGAAAGTATCGACTTGTTAAACCGCGCTGCAAGTCGACATGGGACATACAAATATTCTGCTCTCCTAATGTGCTCAATCATTTTTTTCTTAGGCTGTACTAAGTATTGTTACAAAATTTTATTCCTATCTTCTTCATGATTGTCTTACTGGTAATTTTGTTGTAAGTGCAAGGATAATATGGGAATACAGTAGGCTTTGAGCGATAGTCCTCTTTGCACGGCCAAGATATAAAACAGTGCATAAGGACCTTGCATTTGAGAAAAGTTAAGTATTGCAAAACTCACACAAGTAACAAGGAATATCTCCAGTGGTTCACTCCACCAAAAAAAGAGGGGGCAGGGTATGCATTTGGACATAACTTGTGTGTTTTAACGAGATCTACATTTTTTTTTGTATAATAAGATTTGGTGCATCTCATATGGCATTTTAATCAAAATCATTCCGGCCCTAATGACCCCGTTGTCGACGGACCCCTAAACCCCACTCAGTCACTGAAAATCGTTAGAACCATTTTCGAGTAAATCAACATTTTTGGAAAACTTTTCCATGTAAAGGGTAGTTTAGGTTGGAGCAGTGGAGAGAGTCGGTCTGGGTGGCTCAGTTTGTCTACTGATCCCAAAGTCGCGGGTTCAAATCCGGCCCAGACCGATGGTTTTTAAGTGTGCTTGAAAACGACAGTTTCATGTCAGTAGATTTACAGACATGTTAATAAAACTCCTGAGGGACGAAATTCCAGCACACCGGCGACGCTGATGTGATCTTGATAGCGTCGTTAAAACAACAAAATATTATGGCGCAGTGGAGTAGCTACGAAAATTGTAGGCCTAATGCCATGGTGAACACTAAAACAAAAGACAAAAACGAGGAATAAAAAATAAACATTGCACACCTTGTTACAGGGAATCGAAACTCCTGAACATCCTGCTTAATTTGACGTTAAAAACTGCGCGTTAAGTGCAGTTCCAGCCAAATAATTGAGGAAAGAAATGCTCTACATAAATCACTATACATTTTAATTAATAGGTGGTATAACTAATCTACTTTAATAAGCAGACTTGTTGTATGAAAATGGATTGGCATAGTTTCACATCCTATAACAATTTTACTCTTGATATCTTAGATATTTTCTGAGATAATGAGTTTTGAATTAAACAAATTTGTAAAAAATGTAATATTTCAACCCCTTTATGCTCCTGTATTGCTATTTTGTTCCCAAAGCACTACAACATGAAGTAATACGAGCGAATGAACAAAGCCTCAATTCAACGCTATATATCATGCTTTTTGCTGTACTGAGATCACGAACAGTTGAAGTAAGATGATGATGTCACGCGATTGTGATGGAATTGGAATGCAATAATAACTGAGGTGCCGAACATATTTTCATGACGTGTGCCGGAAGGAGAATTTCATTCTTCAGTCAGTGAAATAGGAGTGTATCGGATTCTCATTTGTCTGCACTGCGCCCCTTTGGCTTGTTATTCACATTAGTAAATTGGATGTTAAAATAACTCATGCTAACAACTCAGAGTAACGTGTATTAGAATTTTCACAATTTATTCGAATTTTTATTTACTAAGTGTGTCATCCTCGGTGGTCTAGTGGTAAAATACTAGGCTTTAATTCCCAAAGTCGCGGGTAAAAACTCGACTGACAGCCGGGCATGGCCTTCTTTGAAAGGAATCAAGCCGGTAGTTCCGTGTCATAGATTTAGTAAAGGAGGCCTCTGAGCAAAATTAAGTGGTCTTTCACGTCCAATATAGAATGGGACGTTGAGAACCATAACAGTCAAAGGGCGTTTATTATTAAAAACTCAGTTTCATTTATTGCCTAACTCGATAAAAGTTTTAACGATTATTTTGGAAGCTTTACGAGTAGGGCTCGGATGTTTAGGTAAATACAGTATTTATCTCCTAATACAAACTTGAAACTTGCGTTTTATGTTCTAGATCAGCGGTGCTCAACCGAAGGCAAGTTAGGGGAGGTTGAAATCACCTCCTTCCATCCGCTGGGATAGAATGACGCATTTAAACGTGGTTATTGAGTTCCAGTGGCGGCACATTCTTACCTACAGGGAATCAAAGGCGTACACATTCATATTCTGCTCCAGATTATTCTGAGGATTACTTTTTTGGCTTACATTTCAGGTCTTAAATATTTGGTGCAATAGATGAAGTTCACAGTATCAACAGATAAGCAAGATAATTGCCCCTTAGTACCTTGCTTCAATACTCACTTTTAATGTAGTGCATTTTTTGAAAATGTTTGTCTGCAGATATAAGTGACACCAAAGAGTGACATTACACTAGATGCAAACAAACGTAATCTCGTATACTCACAGCAGGGCAGAGACCTAACTAACTCCCAGCCTTTTTTCTCAGAGCATATTGCGGTCGTGGAATTCTGCAACGCAAGTAGTTTAGGGTGGAGCGATTTTCTTGAAAAGCTTGGTGTCGCATCCTTGAAAGGCATTAAACTTAAATACCAACTTTGGTTTCTAACCGACTTTTCGTTTTTGAGTTATGCTGTCCAAAGACTGACAGATACGCGCGGGCGCACACACACACACACACACACACACACACACACACACACACACACACACACACACACACACACACACACACACACACACACACACACACACACACACACACACACACACACAGCCTCTTTCTAAAAAGGCTTTTAGTTTGGATTCAGGGGGTCTCAAAACATATTTCCACTGAAATCTCGACATTGAATTTTTGGATGGAATACAATACTTGCTATACTTACTAATAGAGAAAGTAAAAAGAAAATGCAAGAAAGTGTTCGAGAATAATAGTGGACTTAACAAAATGTGTAGATGGCCAACAGGGAGAAATTATTGATGTGAGGGTGACTGATGTTCCATATTGTAATTATACAACACTTCTTGTGACGTGGAGCGATCATTTTCGAAATTCAAGACATATCTTTGTGACAATAGTCGTTCTTTCGGTATGGAATAATTGGGAAAGCTTGTAGTCGTATACTGTAAATCTACAGTACTTAGTGACTCCTTCTAGGAATTATGCCCAGAGAGTACCACGCACATTTAATATTAGCTCAGCCATTCAGATGTTTAAAAAATATTTTATTTGGTTTAGCACATTTTTGACATTTTCAGCACATAAAAAATAAATATTTCCCAAGTTTTAAGCACCTAAAAATTTGAGCTCTAGTTATGAAGAGTCAAAATTATAATTTGCCTCCGTCTCCAAAACGTCGCGCGGAGGATCCAGGTTCGATCCCCAGTACCAGCATGGGATTTTCCCCCGCTGGGAAGTCTGTCACGGGGTGCACTCAGCCTTGTTAGGTCCGGGGGGTGCAATTGAGAAGCTACTTGTTGGAGAAGTAGCGGCCCCAGGTCGAAAAGGTCGCATAAGTGGCTGTGAGGCTTGGGGCGCTGACCACGTCCCACCCTCCAGTACTGCACCCCACCAATGACGCCTGTTGTGGATAGGGGTGGGTGTCACAGCGGCAAGCCTTGGCCCTTCTGGGCTGTTACGCTGGGGTTTAGGTTGTTATTTTTTTTTTTTTTTTTTTTTTTTTTTTTTTTTTTTTTTTTTTTTTTTTAAGGAAGCTAGGGCCTCAAAGTATGTCTTGCTCTTAATTACCTCACTAAACATGTTATTCCGTAAACAGCCTTTATTAATGTTAAATGTTTTTATTCCTGGCACTTAAAGCACTCCACTGTGTTGCTAAATAAAAACGAGTAATTGAACTGTATCATTGTTCCAGAAAGGTTGGTTCGCGTTTCATTGCGGCAGACCGCAGGTGTTTCTTGACGTGTATTGCCATTTAGCGTTATGGACACCAGCTATACAAGCTTGCGGTTATTGTCTACAAACGTCGAGGAAATAAAACAGTTCTATCCAGATAACGGCAGCAGCAAATGTATTCACAATAAAATCTCACTGAAAATATGTACAGACAAAATAAATGTTAAGTGGTCGTTCTTTGACTTCTTATGGGCTCTTGTAAAGGCACTTAACCCATGGCTAGCATGTAATTATCATGTGGATATTCTCGAAATACGGGCAGGTTTATCTTGAAGATGCGAGTAGCGGCCAACGTCAGGACCCAGGACCTCGCCTTAGGGTTGTGTAATTCTCACATAGAGTTGACGCAGAAAGCTTGCCAATCTGCAGGGTGCGCAGGGCTATACCGTTACGTCTGTTACAAGGTGACAGTATACCTATTATTCCAGTATCTAACAACGTCTCGAGGGGTGCATATCGCAGTGAATGAATGGCAGAGAATAGTGGCTGGGATCGGCGAGTACAGTGCGGGGAATGGAAATGGCATGTGGCGTTCAATCGAGCGAGGTAGACCGACTTTATCCGAGTAGTACCGAAGTATCGCGCACCTCTCACAATTCTGCCCTCATTCTTAAAGAAATCAACACTTTTAGGTTGCTAGAAAAATATTAAAACAATTAGGTTCATGTCAGACAAAAGAAAACAAATAGCTAGGAATTCCAAAGGAGGAGAAGTTAGTTAGACTAGACAAAGGCAGTCTTGAATAAATTTAAGAAAATGGCTCTAATGGTTTTTATTAAAATACAGTACAAGATATTTTCATGCCAAATGCAATGCATTTCTTGTATTATCTGGGAATGACTTTTGCATGATTGATAAACTATAAGAGACAACATCTTCATGCATAAAAGGCTTAGAGATCTGAGATATTCCTTGTTATTTATTTGAATTCTCCATTATTATACTTTTGTCAACTAGAAATACATTATTCTTTGTTTAATCTATTGACCATGCAAAGAGAATGCATTTCAAAGCCTTCTCAGAGCGATCAGCTCTTGAAGTATGTTAGCTCTCGCTTAAAGCCATATTTTTCAAAAGTAAATTGGCAATAAGATAACTTCTGCAAATATTTATGTCGATTAACATGAACTAAATAGAGGAATAAGCATTTGTAAGAATAGTTTGTGTAAGAGTAGAGATAGTCGTGTGAGTGCAGTGTGAGATTTTTCAGTTTATGTTAAACAGTGCTAAAATAAACTAGTTAATCTGCAAGCAAGAGGAAGTTGATTTCATAGTAATTTCTACAGGCCTTGTTTCATTATTTCATTGATATTTGCTTCATTACACTACGCAACATTGCAATTTACATTAGAACTGCGTAATTGCTTGTTACTTGCAGTTTCATTAACTCTGTGTAATACGTGATGTCTTTTATTGATTTCATTAGCAAATGGGGTACTGGCAGTAACATAATTTGAACAAGCAGCTACTTCTATGTTGTATCTTTGTTCTCTTTTGGAAACCCAATTATTGCATTTTGGTGTTTGCGCAGTTACAAAACAAAATTACACAGAGCTAGCAGCCAGGGTACAATAGAAACAAGAACATAACGTACAACGAAAAATGAAATTGGACGCCTGTTTGACGTTGAAAGTAGTGTAAACAGCTTGTGAAAACATATCAAATGTAGAATACTTGAACGAAAATGAGTATGAGGGAAACGTGGCAAGCATCGACAATGTGAGAAGTACTGGTTCGTGTGTTAGCCTCTCATGCTTTTGTGAAGCATTTGAAAAATGCAGAGCACTATTATAACACCATTGATTAACACGATTCCGTACTATATCTGTTCGGTAGACGGGTACTGATAACGACCGCTAGAAGACACGGTTTATAGAACCAAATTGGTACCAAGAACTTTGCAAGACCGAGTACACCTTATATACTACAGCTCCCAGATAAAGGACAATACAAGCAACAATGCAACTAATCGTTCTTCCGCACAATAGTCATGTGTGGGAATGGATTGGAAAGGATAGAATGAGACTGAAAAATTCAATACCATTGCCGGGATTTGAACCACGAATCTGCCGGTGGCCGTCCGGTTGCTCTAACCGCTAAGCTACCATGGCCAACGTACCGATACTACATTAAATTTCCAACTCACTCCGTGGTTCAAATCCCGATTATGGCATTGAATTTTTTCACTCTCATTCCACAAGCAACATTGCTGCTGCAGCGCACAGAGAAACAATACAGTGATTTTGTGATCAGTAGAGCAAGGGCGGGCTCCGAATCCACCTTGCATGCAATTTGCGAACATTTCTTGCTGGTCGGAGTTCTTCGCTTCTTAGAGTTTTGACAGTGGTGGATTGATAGAGTTAAATACGATAGAGTTAACGCATTTGTTTCAAACAGGAAAGAGGTGGTCATATATACATACATACATACATACATACATACATACATATATATATATATATATATATATATATATATATATATATATATATATATATATATATGTATGCATATATATACATATATATATATTTATTCCGAGCAACTTGGAAACGGCTCTAACGATTTCGATCAAATTTTGTATTCAGATAGGGTTTTGCTATTTAAGTTCAACTATATAGGTGTAATTCCCGAAAAAACGCGATTTTGCATAAAAAATAACATTTTTTATTCCCGCTTCTACTGCGCAATTCTTGTATATATATATATATATATATATATATATATATATATATATATATATATATATTCCCGGTATTTCAGAAACGACTCCAAGGATTTGATTAAATTTTTGTATACATGCATATTACTTTCACAGTGTTTTCTCCACTCACTTTTAGGAAACACATTCACATCTCTTTCTCTACCCACTCCTCTATAAACAATTTTCCATAAAAAACCTGATTTTACACCAAAGAACATTTTTATCTCCGCTTTTATAATAAATCATACCATGTTCTGTGTTACTTTTAGGTAACACATTCACATCGCTTTCTCTACTCACTCTTCTATAAACAATTTTCCATAAAAAACGTTATTTTACACCAAAAAACATTTTATCCCCACTTTTAAATTAAGTAATACAATTTTCTGTATGTTTGAAACAGAAATGCTACATATTATATTCATACTGTTTTCTCTTCTCACTTTTAGGTAATACATTCACATCTTTCACATCTCTTTCTCTACTCACTCTTCTATAAACAATTTTCCATAAAAAAACGTGATTTTAGACAAAAAAAGTTTTTATCCTCGCTTTTAAAATAAGTCATACCATGTTCTGTATGTTTGAAATGGAAATACTATTACATTCACCCTGTTTTCCCCTCTCAATTTTAGGTAACACATTCACATCTTTCTCTACTCACTTTTCTTTAAACAGTTCATATCATATCATATCACCGCGAAATTCGGCACGTATATGTATTTTTCCTTGAAGAAAGTTTTTATGATAACAGTTTTACTACACAATATATTACTTTCAAATGGCTTTCTGGTCACTTTTGTTTCACGTAGCACACTCATATATCCCCTGTTTGCCCTTCAACATACAATTCATATAATTTTCTATGATTGGAATATAAATGCAACGTGTTACAAAACAAACAAACAAAAAAAAAAAATAAAAAAAAAAAAATCACAAAAACAGGCGAAAGCCGCCGAGCGAAGCTCGGTCACCCAGGTACTATGTAAAACGGGAAGTACACACATTGTCATCATCCGAACATATGGGAAGATGTTCAAACTCTGGCGTTATATCTACCACAGCTGCACCGAAAAGTGCTCATCTGAAATGCGAGATCTCGGTTTTAATTTTGTTACGTTCACCATCCGCTTTCGTCCACCTCTGCAGTAGAGGCTCCCAAGGGGAGGTTGCAACCTTATCCCCTCCAATGTTAATTTTACCAACTTTCAAACCCATTTTCTTGGAAACTATTAATTCTACAGCAATGAAACTTTACGCATTAACACGTTGATTCTTTCGCCATTTACTGATTTTTTATAGCAACTTAGTTCATTAATATAACTTCTGACTTTTTCCCTAAAGAACATTTCGGGCACTTTATCATTGAACAAAACTCATAGCTGCTCTCACCATCCACTTTAAAAAGTTAGTACATTTGTACTTACAGCTGGTAAAAGTTTCATTATTCTAGGTTTAATAGTTCCTGAGAAAAAGGCACCAATGTGTCTGAAAAACTAAGTTAGCAGAAAATAAAAATGTAAAACAGTTCCTTTAGTACAACTCCGAACTATAATCTGGTTCAGGGTCATCATCCTCATGCTCTCTGGACATCTTGTGGTTCCTCTGCAGCATCCTAGTGCCTTTGGAGTCAATTTCATTCTTTACTTTTGCCTTTGCTACTTTCATGTTGTCAATATCTTGGAGAATTTTAATCGCGTTATATCTAGAACTTATTCGCATTGCTTGTAGCACTTTCACACTACCTGCATCACTCTCATTAAATTATAACACAGTTAAACACCATCTAGACATATTTTTGCCCCTTCCTGGGTCTTCAGCGTGCTTTCTAAATCATTTACTATGCTTTGTCATCACAAAAAGCAAACTTTTCACCACTTTTCCTCGCATAAGAGCTCACCGTGTGATAAATACACTGAAAAGTGGACATTTAACTTTATATATATATATATATATATATATATATATATACAAAAAAACTAAATTTTGATATTTTTGACCCCACCAAGATAAGGCCCCCCCCCCCTCCCCCCCATTCGAACTAAAGTTGCCAGAGCCTTTCGGATAAAGCTTTCCTTTTTCCATATAATCAATGATACCGATTTCAAGTAGTGAAAATATAACTTATATGCCAAATGCACGAATTAATGTTGAAACAGTGATACTGCATATATGCCTAGCAGTATTTACAAAGACTGTTTCATAAACTAGTCGCTTTTATCCAGTCTGATACTGCAGATACGCCAATTGCAACATTTCGTTAGAATTTTCCATTTTTTATCTAATGCTGTCGAGTTTCTGTTCAATGCTTATTGCAGCTTTTCGCTGACACCTTTACCACAAACCACACTGAACAACACCAACAATGCATGTGCAAGCAGTAAACGTGTTCTATAACAGTGCAAGGTTTAATTGCATACTGTATTAAGTACTTGTATTGGAAGTTCGGTTGTGGCGAAAGAGCATTGGCAATTGTGACAACATCGTGCCAGTGCGAATTTAAGTATATCGTTTCTTTTTTATTCTTTCTTACCTCCCCCCTCCCTTCCTTGTCCTTTCAGTTAAGTGGGCTTTCAGTCTAATATAGTCTTTTATCCTTCAGGACGCGAGTATTTATAAATCTCAAACTCTCACGTGTGCTTAAAAACAATAGTTCAATGTCAGTAGATTAACTGCATGGAAAAGAACTCCTGCAAATTTGACACTTGTCCTTGAATATTCTAAGGTCATGTTAAATAATGAGCTGGCTTATATCGGCTATAACCTATTCTTCAACAGCAGTCACTGAGAGATGACTAAATGCATGTTAATAGATAGGTAAATGGAAAGGTTTTAGGGTTGATCGCCCAGCCCTCGGCTATCATCTCTCCTCAGGTCCGAGCACCCTTCGTATCCTCTCGTCTAGCCCCTCCCACCCGTCAGGGGCAAGGCGCAAATTATCTTATATAGTAGAACTCTGTAAAATAGGAACTCTGTGACATCATCAGGAATACTGTACTATACAACAGCAGGTGGATTCAGAGGGAGGGTGACTAGACGGAGCGGCTTTGGTGTGCAGTGCAGCACTGTCAACATCTTCAGTGAAATGAGTAGATAGTGTGAATTTATTTAATTAAACTAACAAGATAGCTATTTTAATTGCGAAGTAAACGTTCACCAGAAATGCGAGACCTTTAATTTGATTTTACTGTTTTTAGTTTGGAAAAAAAAAAGTGTTCACTTAATTATAATCTATTCATTCTAAGATTGATCCGCGCGAAAATGAACCCAGGTGGCCATTGCACAGTTATAATGTATCCTTCCGCCATTCGCGCCAGAAATACTGTCACAACCATGTGGTGAGTGCATGCGATACGTAACAGAAAGGATACGATCCCTTATTCCGTCAATTTAAAGAGTAACTAACATGTAACTTGAGACGATAAGATTGATAGTCACAACAAAATAAACGATACACATGTCATAATTATTACTTTTCTTTGCGAGCACTGTTTATACTGATACTCGAAAAACCGGTGAACTCAGAAGTTAATTTCGCTACTTCTTTGACGGGAACAGTTGGATATTTCTCACACAACTTATAATACACGTTAAATACTATTGTTTTTTCACCACTGGTCAATGGTTTTCCCGCGTTATGCTTTGCATAAGTCGACGAAGACACAAGAGCAAATTCACCGCGGCCGTCCGCCATCTAAATAGAAACTGCTGGCTGTAAACAATACTCGGATATCAGGTAATTCACACGAGTTGCATGTTGGGACTTGTAGCTCTGTTAATCAGTATACATCAGCGTTAATTAACCTCTTAAGTATTTGTGTAGAATATTACATCATTTAACGATAGATTCATTACAAAACTAAGATTACTAGGATGGGACTACTTCCCTGCACGCATTGCTACCCTGTTGTACCGCGGTGCACTGGTCACATGGGTTTGTTTTGACGCGGACAAACCTAAGACTGAACTTAGTATATATATGTTGGCTTTTATGTTGATGACAAACAATCTGAGGTGTGCATACAGTTTCTGAGCCAATTAGATCTTGGCAGTATTATTGGCTCTATTATCATTATTATTTATTATCATTATTATTGAAATAGTTATTTGCGTTACATTTATAAACTGCTTACCTGTGAGCTCTGAGTGATCTTTTATAACACGCACATATGACAACCTTTCTCTCCTGAACTTGCAGGATCTGGTAATCGCGAATGCCACTTTGCGGATCATTGTTCTGCAGTTTCGCCCATACCTTAACGACTTTCCTCACCCCTCTGCCTTTTAGAGTGCTAACTAGTCGCGTGGACGGTTTTGTCACGTTTTTACTTAAGTCGCTCTGAAGTGTAACTCTAGAAGCAGAATCTTTTAACAGCTCTGAGTACACAACTGTAACCTACTTGGCAGCAGCAGATTCTTTCGCTAAGAGTATATTGAGAGTAATAAGAAAACGGAGTAATGAAGAAGGGCGAGGGAAGGTTTACAACTTCTTGAAATGTGGTTATCAAGGGGTGGGCGCTACTATACAGGTCTTAGGTGCTATGTCCCCAGTCCGAACCTTGTCTTTCTGTCCAGTTTAGAGTTGATCGCCCATGCGCTGACTACTTTAGACAAATTGTGTTTTTGGGCTTCGGCGGCGAAGATGAGAAATCGGCAACAAGAGGAATAAGAATAAGCAGGTACGAGCCCAAGGAAATGTGAAATTAATGCTTTTTGGAAAGCAGCAAATTTAAGCATTTTGCATAAAGTTATATACTCACTTCTGGTGCAGCATATCATGGAGGTGAACAAAAACAGGCAAGGAATGTTCTTTTTGTGATCTGGAGCATTCATGCAAGACCAGAAATGGAGTGAAAACAAGCTGGAAGAAGGCCAAGTTCCTAAAAGAATACTAGGACGACATGGAAATAATGCCCTCGTTAAGAAGGAAAAAGAATAAAGGAATGACTTCTCAGGAAGTTCTCCCTTTTCTTCTTCCTCTTCTGTTGCAGCTTCTACATGTTTTTTGTTTTTATTTCTGCAGCTAGAACACTTGAGGAGGACTTGGTTTTCCAAACTGTTAATGATTTATTGATTTAACACTTTTACCTTTGGCAGAAAGCTCTTTCTCACCCCTTCTATGCGACCCTATTCTCAGCAAGTACGAAATCCTTTAAAAGGTAAAACCTTTTCCATTGCAATGCCTTTATCCGAGCATTAGTGCGTATGTACAGGAAATGCTGCGTTTTGAGGGAAAGACCTTTCTGTTTGAATTATTCGTGGCACTCGGCTAATGGAAGGTCTTGTGATTATAACTTTGGGAGAAGGCCTATCGTGTTTTGTTCCTTTGTTTCTTTTCCACGTCAGCTGCAAAGTGGCGAGCCGTTGAAATCCATATGTTAACTTACTTCGGTTTATATCGCCAACTGCCGTAGCGCCCTCAAGGCTTTCATATCCCATTCTCGCTCAGTGAAATAAAAATTCAGGGGTGGACTCTATTCATGCCCCTTACAAATCGACCAGAAACCCACGGTAGAGAAGCAATCACTACAGTGGATACGTAAGAAATGAAACAACATCAAAACGTTTTTATTTTTGCCTATACTATTACAGTAATTATTATTAAAAAAAAAAAAAAAAAAAAAAAAAAAAAATCTTGTTACATTCGCGTGATTGTCCCAATGTCTATATAACTACAAACTATACCTTCAAAGCTTAACATTCTATTTCGCGTTAATCGAGTTAAACCTTTGCTTTTTGTAGGTTAAGTATAATTTTATTTTTTGAAGGACGAACAATTTCAACTTTATTTTTAATTTCTGTTTAGGATATCAACCATATTTCGTTGTAGTTAAAAGGGGGAGCAGAATCGATAGTCAAATACTTGTTTCAAAGTCACTGTATGTTGCCCTATAAATTCCACACTGTCATCACGAGAAACAACGGAATAGCAACAACACTTTTAAAATATAAAGTATTGAAACATTAATACCAACAACAAAGGATATTTCAGAAATTTCTGAAGCCACAGAAGTCATTTGAAATTGTGTTTTTAAGAGATTTTCATTTTTTTTTATTTACTACGTTTTTGATGTTTTACCAGTTACAAAAATTACAAAGTATTCCTTCCAACAGAGGAGGGCTTCGTAGGCCCAGAAAATTAAAAATATGCATCTTATTTATCAAGTATTTTATTGCATTGCAGATTTATGAGAATCACTAGAGCTGTTTTTGAGAAAGTACAAAATTTCAGTAATATTCCTTGTAAAAGATAGCTTGAGGTCGGAGATTTTCTTGAAAATTTTCGTGTCGCTACCTTGAAAGATGTTAAGTGCCAAAATATTTGTATTTAGCCTTCTTTCCTTTTTTGAGTTATACTTTCACGGACTCTTTCTCTCTCTCTCTCTCTTTCATATTTCTGTTTTATTGGGGGGGGGGGGTGGCAGAAAATTCAGGGAGTCTCGCAATTGTATTACTATTTCAATCTCCGTAACGAATTTTCGGATTGACTGCAATACTTCAGTTGCTTACAGTAGTGGAGAAAATAAGCGATAAAGGAGGGAAGCGAAATACGTTAACAATATGCATGCAGACCGACCAATTCCACTGCCGGCTTCACGCCGACGTATGCGGTAAATGTGGATGATCATCCAACCAATACTGAGAGATGTGGCTAACAGAAGAGATAAGCTTTATCTGTCTATTCCAAAGCATGTGGGACGACAGTGTCGTCTTAAAAATTATATGTAAAGTAGAAATATTATACCAACAATACTAAACATACGTCACATTAAAGATGGACCTCCAATTTCTAACACTGTACAGAAAAACTAAAAGTGTATAGTTGCGGTGGTTTAGCTTGTCTCGAGGATCATAAAAATGGAAGGTCGCTTCCACCACGCAAGTTAGGGGCAAGGGGAGCAAACACGTTTTGTGCGCAGAAATCCCGGAAGTCCACTGATATTTGCCTCTTCAGATCTCCCACCTTTTCTATAACTACAGAGACAGGGCTGGATGGCTCCATCTCTCTTCAGCGTGTTTGTCTTTCTTTAGGCATGAGACAATTTAAACCAAATACCCTATAATTTGTCAGTTTCCCCCATTCAGTCTTGGATTGATTTAAAACAAGTTTAAACATTTAATGGGATAGACGGTTGGATCTTTTATCATGCATAATACATGCCACGTGAATGTGACAGTCTGACATCTGTGTCCTGACATTTAGTTGCCTAAGTCAGGACAGTTTCCAACTTCATTTATTGCAACATTTGGGTTCTAAATACAATTTCAATAAAGCATCAGAAAACTAAAAGCTTACAGACTAAACCATTATAGATCTTTAAACAATTAATAGCAGACTCTATACAAATAAAACATTACAATCAATAACATTCAACTTCAGAATAATTATTCACTAGTTTACAAAGTTCTATTACTCTCAGAAAAGTTGTTTTATCTTCATCACCTCCAGTTGCTGAACCTGAATTCCCACATTTCAGGCTTCTTCTGCCTCCTCACCTTCTACTCCTGCGATACAATATTTTTGTTTGGTTGTTTTTTAATACCGTAAAAGGTGTTGTTCTTAGAGAATCACTTTCTGAGAACGACGCTGACAGTTACTGGAAATTCAGTTAACTATTACATTAAACATTTCGTCACTGTTCAGTATAACCCGGAACTTGGAGTGAGTTGTAGCTACCGGTCTTTAATGTTTTCTTCGCTAAATCCACATGCCGGGACTGGTACCTGTTTGCCGCGATTTTGATGCGCCTGCCAACTTGCCCCAGAGAACTGGAAATGTTTTTTTTTTTTTTTAATTTATTTAGATCGATCAGCAGTAAATACATGCTCTACAGATCTGGTAGAACCAAAATAAAAATCATAGTAACATAAGAGTAACATTGTAGAGGTAGGGCAGTGGGCCCCCTCTGAACTAATACAAATGTGATACAGGCTGTGATGGTGAGAATTTACACATTACACAGATAGTAGAAAAGCAGAAGTGGAGCAGTTGATTAGTCAGAGCTAGAAGTGTCATCACTAAGAAGCAGATCCTGTGGAAGTCGTCGCTTCAGTCGTGTTGGCCGGCGACTTCGGACGCCGATGTTGTACGTCACAGCTCCTGGAACGTGGCGTAGATTGGAGAAGAACCGTCGGGCGAGCTGTCGGATGAAATGATGGAGAGGAAGAAGGCCCAGTTCGTGATGGAGCTGCTGGTTGCGTACAAACCAAGGAGCATTGGTGGCGATTCGCAGGAATCGGTTCTGGACGACCTGTAGACGCCGTAGGTGACACATACTGGCAGCCCCCCATACCTGGCAGGCATAAGTAATGAGAGGACGAACAAGAGATTTGTATAGGAGCAGTGAAGATTCCAAACCAAGTGAGGTGTGTTTGTGGAGCAAAGACGAAAGTTTAGAAAGACGAGCCGATGCCAGGGTAATGTTGCGGTCTATATGAGGCTTCCACGTGAGCCGAGTGTCCAATAATATCCCAAGGTACCTAACTGGTGTAGAAGAGGAGAGCCATGACACATGAGTATTCAAAAGACGTATAGGCGGTGGTGAATTATAGCGGCGTAGAGTAAAAATCTTGGCTTCCGTTTTCTGAGTGTTAATGGTAATACACCAAGTGCGAAACCAATTTGTGAGGCGATCAAGAGAGATCTGTAATGTGTTGATAGCGGAATGGAGTCTAGAGTGAGAATAATATAACACGGTATCGTCAGCATACAGGGCAATTGAGGTTGGAGCTAGATCTGGAATATCAGAGGTATAAATACTAAAGAGCGTGGGTGCTAGTATAGAACCTTGGGGGACTCCTGCTGAAATAGAATACTTAAGGGAAAGAGTACCTCCAATGCGTACTGCAAAAGTGCGACCGGTGAGAAAGCTGGTAATAATGTGTACCAAATAGTCCGGAAGACCAGTGCGATAAAGTTTAAGTAGCAAGCCAGAATGCCACACTTTATCAAACGCCTGTGCCACATCAAGGAAAAGAGCTGGGGTATATTGGCGATGCTCGAAGCCGCGGACAACGTGTTGAGTTAACCTCAGTAACTGGTGAGTAGTAGAGTGTTTCGGGCGAAATCCGAATTGAAACGAGGGAATGATGTGAGCATTGGTGAGGTACTGCACTAGACGGCGATGGATGACCTTCTCAAAGAGTTTGGCCAATGTGGGCAGCAGACTTATAGGACGATAGCTGCTTGGCAGATGCTTAGGCTTATTGGGTTTGTGGAACACAATGATATGAGCAAATGTCCACGTGGAAGGGAAATAGCCAATTTGCAGACAAAAATTCAGTATAGAAGAGAGATAGGCAAGCGCTTTCTTGGTGAGATGTTTCAATACTATGTTGGGCAGAAGATCGTGCAGAACTGGAAATGTGTGACATACTAAATCGTAACCTCCTTCCACTGCAGGGGATGTATGTGTGTGTGCCTCCACGTTGTCGTTAATATCGAAATTCGATATTAAGCACCGTACACTTTGGGTCGACAAATGTTTCGAAGGACATTCCTTGACAGTAGAAGTAGCCAATTCACCGTAAATAACGTTCGTATTCGGCGCAGTTTGAATAAAAACTCTTGTCTTTTTTACATATGTTTACGCAGGTATCTTAAAAGTGTGTTTTCCTTAAATGTGTTTTTCCTTGTATTTTGAGATAAGTTCGATTCGTCGTTACAGGTATGCAAGTCACACTATGGCTGCCTGTCTGCTCTGCTGATTAGCATGCTAGCCTCCAAATCTAAAAGTGCAGGGTTCGACTCGCAGCTGAGGGTTGAGAATCTTATTCATCCTCCTTATAGTGTGGAAGTGTGAGTGTAAATAGGTGTGTGTGTGTGTGTGTGTGTGTGTGTGTGTGTGTGTTAGAGAGAGAGAGAGAGAGAGAGAGAGAGAGAGAGAGAGAGAGAGAGAGAAAGAGAATTCAACGTTTGTTCAGCCTAAACAAATCCAAAGACATAATGTGCAGTTAACGGTTGAATATCACGTGATGTTAGCGTGTCTGCCCCACATTCAAGAGGTCCGAGTTCGAATCTCGGTTAGGGTGAGTTTTGGTTTTTGTTTTCCGAGGTTTTCCCTTATCCTGAGAACACGAATGTCGGGTAACTTTAAACTCTGTTGACCTCGGGCTTATTTGAGCATCATTTCACCCTTTCGTTCATTCATCGTCCGATGTGACATTTCGCTAGAGGATGTGATGTTAGTGTATTAAAACAGAGGGCGTGGTGGGGGGGGGTGAGCATTGCTGATGAGCAATTATTCCAAAGGCAAACCCCCATATTACCTTAAATTTAAAAAAGAGCCATCATTCAAAAAATAATAAAAAAGCGCCATATAAATGGAACTCCCTCAAAAGTAGCTTTATGTCCATTTGGGTACCTATGGAAAACATTTAGGTTCCTAAAAAGTAGAAAAAATAATTTCTACATAGCTTGACAGAACTCTATGCACATTACCATCTCCTTCCGTTTACTTTACTTGTCATTTACAATTTACTCATGCGGCTTCTTGTCTTTCAGTTGTTATATAACTGTTTTATTCCAGTCAACTAGTAATCAACTAAGCGTCAGCTTGCCGATATAGCCACTAAAGCTGTGTCATAGGAACAGGTATTTGTACCATAAATGAGCTACAAGTTGTATAAAACTATAAAACAGAGCGGATTGAATCGATATATTTTCAGTAGATGTTTTTAAAATGAACATCTCCACTTTAAAGGAGCTACGATGTAAATATCAGCCTGCTGATACGTTACCATGAGTGGTATTTTGATTTTCATGGATTTAGCAAATCCTGCTCTTTGTTTTGCTCCTCTTCCACATCCGTAAGCCGCCTCCGAGCTGGCTGGCAGCGGAGCGAGTTGATAATGAAAACTGACTACGTTGCACCAATCCTCCGCATATGCGTAAAATTCATTTGAGACGCAGTAGCAGGGATGAAGAATTGCCACTTAGGGGGAGAGTCTGTTGTCGAGAGAGAGAGAGAGAATTGAGATAACTCAAAGGAAATTGCGAACAACTTTCTGTGTGAGAGCTGGTGGATGTATTAAACAAGCTCGAAAGTGCTCTCTTGCTGTAATAAAATTGAGCAAAAGTTAATAAAAGCAAAGAAATGTAACAAATATTCCTAATTAACTTTCTTTAAAATATTCCATGGAACCTGGAGTTTCATTAGAAAATAATTTACATATTTTCCTCTTACGAGGAAATTATTTGCAGCTTTTAAATGTTCTGATCCGCGTAGTAATATATTATGCATATAATTCTCGTAACACCAGAGAAACATTTTACAAATTTCTTCAGGCGGTGAATATTTACTCTTAATTCTATAAGAAACTTTTCAACATCCACAATCATTTTCGTTAAGATTTAGAGTTTGCAATCCGTAGTTTCATTCTGTTCTAGAAAACCATTTTGAGAAGAAAATGTATTTTGTTTTACATACAGTGGAGCTTGGGTAATTCGAAGCTGAAGGGACAGGAAAAGAATTCGAATTATCCAAACATTAGAATTACAAAAGTTACACCTAAAAATGGCATATAATTTTACATACATACATTTGGATTTTCCGGTTGTCTTACTCTTTTTCGAGTTTTCCATTTTCACTCGAGGCATTGCTTAAAGTTTTCTCCTTATTCTTCAGATAAGTTGACAGTGCTCTGTGGTATCCGTATTCTTTCGCACTTTCAAATTTTTTTCTTTGAACCCATTTCAGCTTCTTAAATGAAGGCGGCTGTTTGCTCAATAATTATTCTTGTACTGGTCACGCGATTTATTAAGAGACATAGTGGCATTGCTTTGCAACGCACTGAACAGTAGGAAGCTCAAGCGACAACTAAAGTTGCACGTGCACAAGGGGATGTGTGAGCACGTATAAAAGCTCAAGAAAGCTTATCCACACCCAAACGGCAATCCAACAGCATTCTCACAAAACAAACAACCCGGAGAGATGATCTCTTTTGCAGAAACACATGGTGAAGTTATATTAAATTTCCGCGTTTAGATTAATTTTCGACTTCCATTTCTGAACAAATGCTTCAAATTAAGGAAAAGAAAATTCGAATTACATGTGAGTTTTTTTACATTGCTTTAATGCAAAATTCAAGGATCAAGAAAAATCTTCGAATTAACAGCGTTTTCGAGTTATAAAAGTTCGAATTATCCAAATGCCACTGTGTAGAAAAGTAGCAGTCTATATTAAGGGACCACAGAATTTAGTTTTGAATCTCTACATTTTGTAAACTCATTTCAAATTTGCTGTAGAAATAAGCAATTCTACTATATTTGAACTACAGAGTTATAGGGAATGGCTGCCTCATTTACGAGCATCTATAAAGTGATCTTTGCTTTGTATTTTTTATTTTTCAGAAACACTGTTTTGCTATTATTCTCTGCTTGTTACACGTTTTAAAACATTTTAAGTATAAAACAAAGGAATGGAAAACTGACCAAAATGATATCTGAGTCCCTAAAAAGGTTAGATGATGACAGTCAAAGCACCCACTGTGTCAGTACAGAATTTAGAAAGGATACTTTTATAATAAGATAATAATTGTTGAAATAGTACAAACGTCTGATATTGATTTTACATTTATAGTCAAATTATCGCAATTATCGCCCGTATTCAAAATACCTTCTGAATAAAAGGATTTTACGGTTATTTCCACAAAATTCAGGATCTGTATTTATACATAGTTTTAATCAAAATCGTTTGAAAATTTCCCGTGTAAACAGTGGTTTGGGCTGGAGGGATTTTGGTGTCGCATACTTGGAATGACTTACCTACACCAAATTTGGTGTTTAACTGACTTCTGATTTTTGGACAGCGCTGGCGCGTGGGCATTTTCTAAAAATGTATTTTTATTCAGGGACCTCAATAAATATATTTGCGATGAAATCTTGACATAAATATGGGGATTAAAGCACTTTCAAAGTTTAAACAAATAATAGCTATTAAAAGAGGCGAGCAATTAGAAGAATTGTTTTTATGCACTTTAACAATTTGTTTGAGCGCCTCCGTAGCGCAGTTGGTAGCACGCTTGCCACTGGCACGGAGGACCCGGGTTTGATCCCCGGTACCAGCATGGGGATTTTATCCCCTCTGGGAGGTCTGACACGGGGTGCACTCAGCCTCGAACCAATTGAGGAGCTACTTGATTGAAAAGTAGAGGCCCCAGGTCTTGAACACCGCATAACTGGCCGGGAGGGATCGGGACGCTGACCACGTACCACCCTCCAGTACTGCACCCCACCAATGACGTCTGTAGTGTGCCGAGGTGGAGGACGCAGGGGCTGGGCGGTAAGGCTTGGCTCTTCATGGGCTGTAGTGCCGGGGCTTAGTAGTTAACAATTTGTTTATATCAGAAAGAAATCAGCTCTTGCTATCACCCTTCATGACATTAATGTTTATCATTTCTAATCAGTTCTTTGAATTGGAATGTATTACTTTCTATACTTAAAACATTGATAAAATTTTACGTAAAGTTGCATTAAACTATAAAAAATAAAATTACGAATTCCATTACACAAAGTAGCGCTTCGCATTGAAATGTAGTTTTAATTTTAGAGTGTAACAAATTCAGAACGCTCCGGTTCGATAAACATTGTAAAGCGGTTCTGTGAGCCGTTTGGGAACCAGTTCCATCCTACTGACCCCCAACCACCGTCGTGCCGCCAACAAGAGACAAAGAAACTCGCACGGGACGTTGCCCTCTGGTGACACGGTTCGTCGCACAAGATATGATTCACTTTAGAACTAACCCTCCTCACCGCCAACGTGAACTTCTCTTCTCCTCTAGCGATAAGATATGCATAGTCTTCCAAAATGTTAAACGTGAAAGTGTAGAGTAGGCTATCACAAGTTATTAACATGCTGCTAATGATACTTCCACAATAGTAAGCCTTAATATACATTACTCAAGAACCAAACCCCAAGTTCCATTAAATCCGAGCCATCTGAAGACGTTTTCTATTTACTTTAAAAAAATAATTAGTACGGCAGGTTTTTAGAGAAAGATATATTCACAGGACTTAAATGATTTCGCTTTAAGAATGCGTGTGATTCAAAATTAAAAGTCTGAGTTAATAATGATAGCCTTTTAAAACTTTATACATGCGTGTAATGTAATGTAAACATGTTACAGCTAAATTTCATCCATTTTCCACGAGTAGTTTCAAAATTATGATCAAACTTATTTATTTTTGTTACGTCACTGAAAAAAAGTCCCTTGCGATGAAAATATTAAATTTTGGTCCAATATTATAATCGTACACGTACTTTTTAAAATTACCGTGACTTTTTCTGTGTCTCGCTCAGTTTTGGCTCTAAAATCTATAAACTTTAAGAGAAAACGAAGGAAAGCAAGTTATTTTCAGAAAATGTACATAAATGCAGCCATCGGCATTCTGGCCATTTCATTCTATCTTAAAGAAGCCATTATAGGAAAATAAGCTAATTATTGGGAATAATTTTTTAGTATTATTTGAAGTCTAGTTTCAGAAATGAAATAAAAAATCGTAAAAGTGGATTACAATTCACTACCACTAGTTAGGGTGTTTACGGGGTGCACTCAGCCTAGTTGAGGAGCCAGTTGAGGAGCTACTTGCTGGAAAAGTAGTGGCTCCTGGTCGCGAAGACGGCATATACCGGCACCGAGAGACCGGGATGCTAATCACGTCCCACCCTCCATTACTACATCCCACTCATGACGCCTATAGTGGACGCAATGGGCTATGTGCCCCCCTGAGTTATATAGGTTACTAGAAGCCACGAAACAAATGATAGTGTAGTGGACAAACTGTATAAAACGTGTTGTAGTCAAACAGGAGAAAGACAAATAATTAAATGCAATGCTCCCAGACAATATTCTACATTAAAACACCAGCGTTCAAATTAACAAAGAGACAAATTCTATTCCTTAATTGGCGGCTAGAGCAAACGATATTGCAGTCTACCTGTGTGGTGTTTTTCAAGGTTTCATTTTATTAGTTCTGTATATGTACATTTTTTTTTAGTTTGCACCCCATGATTGTGGTATTTGTAAAATTATTTTATATGTGTGTAGGGCCTGTTTTATAATATCACCACCCTATGATTTAAACTAACAGAGAAATACATTTGCGAGGCGTTAATGAGGGAGTGAAGTAAAAACGTAAATAATTCCTGCTTTTTTGTTTTGTTTTTTCCCCCTCCGCCGGACCAAAACCCATTTTCATTACAATTTCAGCTATTATACCAACATTTTTTATCTCTACCAAATCCATGCAAAGCATTAACAAATTGAAAAATCACTGCGATTTTCACGAAATTATAAAAACTAATAATACGGGAAAAGGTGGGAACGCGTAAACAGTAGTAATGTTTGTTCTTTGTGGTTCAAAGTAATACTTTTCTCCGTTAATTAGGCTATTAGAACTCTTTGAAATGGAGACGAATACCTTTTGGACTCTCTATAAAGGCCGGTTGACAACCGCCGGTAACGGTAACGATAACCAGGAAGAGAAAGTTGAAATATATGTATTGAAATGGGAGTGTTCACAACCGACGGGAAGCATTCCAGGGCCCTGGGAACGGGAAAGAAAACTTGGCTAAGTTTTAACGTTCTGTTCCCGTTACTTTACGCACGGCACGTTACGTTCATGCGTATTAGACTTTTCGCTGTAAAATAATTCAAAGCGGCTGTGCCATAAAACAATCACCAGAGCTCTCTCTAGTTGCAAGCTAGAACAAATATAATTGCTATAGGTATTAGAAACAAATGAATTCCCAATGCACATTATCGATTTCCCCTTCCTATCGATAAGCTGATTGATAAGGCATCTTGTCGTACTCGTTGCCGGGCTGTTGTGAACCAAAATATTAAAGACTGCCTTGCTTCCCGTTGCCGTTGTCGTTCTGGTTACCTTTACCGGTTAGCTGTGGTCCACCCTTAAATTATGAAAAATGATGGGTATGTTATTCCTTACGTAAACCCTAGTTAGAATCACGAACAATATACGCTATATTTTACTCCCTGTTACCTAAAGTAGTTAAATTATTGCACTCTACCCATAATACTGTACCAATTCGCAGTAGAATTGCATATTTTATGCTCCCGTCGTACAAACAAATAGCTTTTTGAAAAGAAAAAAAAAAAAAAAAAGTCGATGTGTAAAGTGGCAGAGAGGGAAGGAGACAGGTCTTGAAGTCTTTGTGAAATAGTAAATAGCAAACAAAATCGATGTCTTTAGTGTTCTGTTAATATCTGCTTAAGTTAACATTTTGTTTTGAAACATAAGATAAACACACGGAAAGAAGGAGAAACAGCAGAGATGCATTTTTTAACACATGTAGCAAGATCTACACTAAAGGATAGATGAAGTGAAGACACGCGTAAAGAATTAAAAATCTTCAACTTACTAGAAAGAAATAAAGAACACCAAAAGAACTGGAAACGTTTGGAAAGGATGGAAGAAAACAATATACGAAGTTTTTAAGATAAACACCAAAAGGGCAAAGAAACATTGGCAGACCTAAAAGAAGATGGACAGAACAATTTAAAATATGAGATCGGAATAAGCAAAAAGGTTTAACCCTTGGAGTCCCGGTGTGCATTATAAGAAACATAGGCATTTTTGCTTATTTGTAATACCTTTAACGGTTTTTTCTGCTATATTCTTGTTATATTGTCCGTTACCAATTAAACATACGTATTTGAGATGTTCTGAATTGTAGAAAATTATTTCTACAATTCTATTATGTTGTTTGATATCTATTTATGTTGTTTGATTCATGGGTGCTTGCTCTAAGCAGAATATTACAGACAACAAGGCGTTCAGAAAGTCCAGTATTTTCTTGGGTAGGGGAGGGGTCTTAAAGATTTTTGGGCCGAAAGTTGTACCGTGGGACACTGGCATACGGAGTGTGTTATAACAAACACTGGATACAGAGTTGTACAGCCTTAGGGAAAATACGGTGGCCTAGTTCTCAGTCAGAAAATAATTACCAGTTAGATATTTTCTCGCGTATTTCTTGCCAGATTTGCATAATAACGGCTGAGGCTTTTTATAAACCCATTTGCTGTTTTGCGTTCTAGGAGAAAATAGCATGTTTCCTTCCTCTTTAATCTAATTTTTGTCACGCAAGGTTTTAAAATTCTGAAGAGAGATTTCGCAAGGGAAATTATTGCAGACACCTTTATTATTATTATTATTATTATTATTATTATTATTATTATTATTATTATTATTATTATTATTATTATTATTATTATTATTATTATTATTATTATTATTATTGCTATTAATATACGTTTCGAAAGTCAGAGCTTAGCATAGTTATATAGTCGAAAAAGCATGCAGAAAATCATGCTGTAAGTTTTTCGTCAAACTTGAATTAATTTTTATGTTATGAATATTTTTTTATATACAGCGCGTAACTGTTGCTTTTTAACGACTGGGTTTAAAATGATTTGCGTTATTTTAAATTGCTGTGCCGTTTAAATCATACTGCTTCATAAACTTTCTGACAAATTCACCTCTCCCTCTCCCTGCCTCCCTTCGCCTTTCCCTCCCTCTCTTCCTCTCGCTCCCTCACTTCTTTTCTCTTGCTCTTTTTCCCTATCCCTTCCTCTCTGTCCCTATTTTTCTTTTTCCCTTCCTATCTCCTTCACTCGCTCCCTCACACCCTCACTCTTCCTCTCTTTCTCTCCGTCCCTCCCTCTCTTCGTCTCTCGCCCCCATTTTCTCCTTTCCCTGCCACCCTCTCTCCTTGCCCTCTCTTGCTTCCTTTCCCTCCTCGCCCTCTCTCCCTCCCTCCGCCTCCTGCCCCTCTCTCCCTCCCCCTCTCTTTGAGATGTTTTTGTCTACATTCTTCCGCTAAGAAATAGAGAAGTTCTTTAAGCTTTTCCATAGTGCCGTTGAAAACCAAATAAAATATTGCACTGTTATTCTGATGTCTACTTTGTTAGAAACAAACATTTCTATGATTATTTTGCTGTTTTTCTAAACTCTGCAATATAACATTTATACAGAAAAATCATTCCTCTGTATGCAATTTTCCATTGCGCATTCTATTCCGGAGGTGTTAAGAACTTTAATTTTAACAATGTATATACTGGATATAAATTAATTTGCCAATGCGCTCTGAAATGAAACTGTCTACATACACATTTGTCCACTGGAATGGCTTATACAAAAACAAGTGTGTGGATTTAATATTTTAGAAAACACTTTGGGCAATTCTGTGTCCTTGTAAATGTTAACGTTTCCATTGATGTAGGTATAAGTAGCTCTGGAACTAGTCTACAAACCGTAGAAGCAGTTCCTTGTGACAATTCAAACCAGTAGAGACGGTGAATGGTTGGAACGCGTGAAAACCAATACTCAAATGAGCCTGGGGATTATACAGTTGAAGGATAGTGTGCATTTGCCTAGTGGGACAAATCCACGAGATGTGAACTCGGTGTCAATGGATTGAAATAAAAGGTGTGTACCTACACCAAAGAAAGAGAGAACAGTTCTCAGGTTGGTTTTAGAGGAAGATTTTTCTATCCTGGGAAAAGGGAGATTTAATCGTCTTCGGAAATGTTAGTATAATGTTCCTGAAAATACAGTAACGGTGTGGATTATCTGAAAACTGTCAGTCAGAGATGCATGATGAGTAGAAAGGTACTGTCTTCTTTCCTGCCTGAAAATAGAGTTACACTGGTGAACTGGCAGCACGAAAATATTTCCATGGTTCTGGAGACACTGTCGGTGTAACAACACAGTATATTTAATTCCACACTTTCTTCAGTTAAACGCAGAAACGCGCCATTGACTCATAAGTGCGGGTAGCAGAAGCCTCTGCTGCTTGCTCCGCCTTGGGCAGGGCATGGATTCGGTGCCGGCTAGCGTGTGGTTGGTTGAATTGAACAAGAGAAGGCGCTCTCTGGCCTGTTCTGAATCTTTTAGAGGACTCCACTCGACTACCGCTAGCTCGTTCTGTTCTAGTGTTTCCTCAGCGTATTGTTGCAACGTGTGGATTAGCAACAGTTACAGAGTTCCGAGTTCGACACGTTAGCGAGCAACCTGTCAGAAGATACCTACCTGTGCGCCTGCGAATTGAAATGCAAGAGGGTAGGCAGTATTGACTAGAGAAAGAGCCAATTATGTCACAGTCGTGAAAACGTAAATGTGAAATATGATTGGATTTCAGCATCCCAAAAATAAGTTATAAGCACCAGGAATGGGTCATAATTTTTAAGGCTGTCATTATTATAGTTGCTTCTGGTCATGACAGTGTCCTTCGTTGGAACTGTTTGCCAGAACGTACACAAATCACTGTCGTTTTCTTTTATTTGTGTGCACGAGGATACTGTCAAGCTGTGTTATGTCTATTGCGTCAACCGTTAGTGACATTTGAATGCTAAAAGCAATAACTGTGACATTCTGTTTGCTTATGGGAATAATACCTATATATACTGTGAGGACAGAACACTGTTTAAAGCAGTGACATTAGGTTTCGTGTTACGGAGAGTACTAGTAGTGTTAAAATTGTTATACACTAAACCACTATACACTAGAGGAAGTGAAAAAGTTAAAGACATATGAAGGCGCATCGTACCGAAAGCTCCAGCACTCACTTCTATCAGTGCTATCAAGTACGTATGTATACTGCGAGCATTATCTTCATTAATTACGCTCGGATAGATACTTGAAAATGATGCATGTAAATATTATAGTTAGAAAGGATCCTGGCTGTATAAAAATCGTGTCTCTAGATACTTGGATCGCCAGTTATGTTTTGCTATGTTCACATAGTTATCGTCACTCGGCATTCATTCAACAGATATTAACCTAAAAATATCATCATTCCTTGCTATCGAATATAAAACAGTGTACCATGAATGTCCAGACCGCGAGGTTTGAAAAGCAATGAGTTAATGCTCAATTCGTTTTCCAAATAGTGGTGTTATTTTATCATTAAAGTGAACGACCATATGTTGGGGCGCATTTCAAACTCGAGCTGAAATATTGGGTATGTAAATTAAATTATTTATTTCTCTTTTTCCCTGTGTTTGTCACATGAGTGTGTATACATGTCCATCGAAGTTGGGACAAGTAATTTTTCTATTAAACGTGAGTGATTCATTCCCAGGACAGATAATTTATATTTGATGGACATAACGTTTAAAAATCTGATGTACTGCACTCTCATGACTTTCTCTACTCTTGTACTATTGTTACAGATTCGTATTCCTCTATTTTGTTCATGTTAGTCGAGATACAGATTTGTAGAAATTATCCTATCACTAATTTTCTTATAGCTGCAAGGGGAATATGAGAATACAGGGCTTTGAGCGATAGTCAAATATTTTAAAGCTGGTCGCTATATGAAGGCTTTGAAATTCCGTTCTCTTTGCATGACCAAGAGATAAAAAGTAAATAATGACCTTCCATTTGAGAAAAGTTTAAGTATTGCATAACTCGCACAAATTACAAGGAATACAGGATGGAAGTGAAATAATCCACCAGACTGAAAGAAGTGAGAGTAGAAGTAAACTAACAAAAAATTTCAATACTTTTTTTTAATTAAGTGCACCGTTAACTGGATAATCGTGTTTAAAGGTGAGAGTGTGTGGCAACGTGGCACAACCCGTTGATTCGGGTACTCAGCTTCTATTGGCGTATAAATGAACTATTCTAATGCTCTATAAAAAGTATTTAAGTAATGTTAGCCATGTATTGAATTCGGATGTTTTGTCGCGCTGCGCCAGACACCAGAAAATTACTTGAAAAAGTAAGATTATGGCTGATTGCCCCTTAAGAAAACATTACCTCAAATCTTACATTTCCACGTAATTACAAAGATTTTATTTCGTATGTTTAAAGGTCTAAAAATCTGGCCTGTTGTATTAGAGAGGATTATGTCGTGATAAGATAGCAACCTCAGATGGAACTGGATTTTTGTTTTAAACGCCGCGCAAAATTAACTTCCGACATCGGTTGCAGTATTACATCGATTAGAAAGTCCCAAATATTATGGAAACATTAAAAAACAAAACTTAAATTTGCCCTAATCAGTCAGAAATATATAAATTCATTTGAGGTTGAGATTACTTACTGCGCATGTACGCTGAACAAACGCGAGTTGCTTTATTCGCTTTATTTATTGAATGGTAGGGACCTAACACGAGTTTCATGTTCACAATAAATAGTAAGATACTTTGTTTCTAACACATGTGGCGAGCACATATAGTTTTCATATCGTATTGAATTTCACACTAGTAATTGCTAAACCTTTAGGAAAGCATAATTCTTAATGTGAATTTACGCTCCACTGCCATACATTTAAATAAAATTTATGTGTAACTGTTTACACGTTTGACCCGGTATGTGTGCAGTTAGCTGTAATATTTGATATAGGTACCCGATTTAAGGACTAATATGCTTTATGCAAGCCTTACCTACATC
The DNA here is from genome assembly GCA_030765045.1 of Tenodera sinensis. Taxonomy (NCBI): domain Eukaryota; kingdom Metazoa; phylum Arthropoda; class Insecta; order Mantodea; family Mantidae; genus Tenodera; species Tenodera sinensis. The sequence continues at coordinate 80,358,268 of CM060969.1, read as the reverse complement.
TAGACAAAGGAATTTATATACGAGTAATATGATGCAGAAGCTTTCGGAAGCACTCAAGGTAAGCAGGGAAACCCTTTCTCTTCCAACAATTACTCCAGCAACTTTTAACAAGACTCTTACGAGCGCCAAAGAACTCGAATTAGTGAAATTTGCAACACGAAGTTTCTGACAAGATTTGTTCGCGTATGTGCGAAAGATATAAACATATTTCAAGAGATATAGGTAAATAAATCTGACACTGGTGTTCGCGCTACAGTCGTAGACTAACCATTATTTACGTGGTAGCTTTAGAAACAACAAAGGTCATACTTTTAATAACCAACATTTATTAGCAGTAACAAGTATGCAATAACATTGGGATTAATTTGAAATAAGAGATTAGAATAAGTATTCAATACCTGTAGTCAGGCTTCACATCTTTTGCGGCTTCCACAAAAAAATTACATGCAATTAAGCGAATATTCCGCGCCATCTACACGGATTTAAAAAAAAACAAAAAACAAACAAACAAACCACAGCTGATGCGATGTTGCCAGTTCTAACAGACGTAAGAAAACAACTTAAAATTTAATTTACACAAAAACCGTTGAATCTATTGAAGTACACCAAAGGAAAAAATTGTCGTTTATTCAATTCTCTATGAATATAGCCATAAATCAAGAACTTCTAACCAACAATAATTCAGTCAGGTGATAATAAATTGTTTTGATAAAAATATCTTTTTCTACAAAACTATAAACTTTTCAGCCATTTGGTATTGGACTTTATTGTTATTCACAGTAAGAGAAATTCGCTGTTAAAATCTGGCGGATCATTTCACTTCCGTCCTGTATATATCTGGAAATGATTCACTCTGTTCGGGCATAACTTGTATGTTTTAACGAGATGTAAATTTTTTGTATAGTAATATTTGGTCTATCTCTTATGGTTTAACAGTTGTGCAAGAGTTATCAAGAGTAAACAGGAGTACATGGGCCATAAAATTCAAAATATTAATTTCATTTGTCATAAAAATATCTTAAATCAAAATCGCTAGAGCCATTTTTGAGAAAATCAAAACTGTCGAAAACTTTTCATGTCAATGGTAGTTTAGGGTGGAAGACTTTTCTTCAAAATCTTCTTGTCGCATCCTTAAAAGATATGAAACTTAAATGCCAACTTTTTAAAATTGACTTTTCTTTTTTAAGTTATGCTGTTCACAGACACCACATACACACGGACCTTTTTTCTAAAAATTCCTTTTTTATTCAGGGGACCTCAAAACTTATATTTCATGTGAAATATGGACATCGAAATTTTGAGTTGAATGCAATACTTCCCCTATACGTAGTAGCGAAAGTAAAAAAGAGACTGCAATAAAGAATACAGGGCAACTGTAGACTTTCAAAAACCCATAAATTGACTATGAAAACGTGTAGGCGCGCACACACAGAATCACGAATTCGCATGAAAAGGCAGTATTACAATCTTTGGGGAAAAACCACAAAGTTGGAAAGAATGGTTTCGGCGATTTCGTTAGTTAACATCAAGTTAATATTTTGATGTTTTGAGGATATTTAATGTGTTGCTTAGTTATGAAAAAATGGGCGGTACCGGGCCTGGTGGGTCAGACGTACTCTGGTATGCAGTTACCGCCGGTATACGCATACTACGTTTGACAACAGCGCCCCGCAACTTGCGACCATTGGCAAGTGTTCAGTATTCATATGCCATTAAGTTCTGCACTTCCTTTAATGGTGCGCTTGGGTTACCGTAGTAAATAGCCCTTTTAACCCCAATTAAAGAACTACTTAGCGGCTGCAGAGGGAACAGCCTTAGGGCGAAATAAGTCCTTAAATACCCTTTAGAAATGCCGTAGTGGCATATAACAATGCTGGGGAAGTAAGGAAGGGACAACGAGATATTCATGCCTCAACTACCACTAAGTGGTTTAGAAGTCTGCAAGGATGGTTGGTGATAGATCTGTTAAGTCGAGGGTATAAGAAGCGAAGCCTTGCATCTGCAGTTGATGCACCATGGAACATTCGCTGGAACGACTATTCTGGATGTGAATTTTCACCTACAGGCGATACGCTACACACGCCCGCATTGTGCACTTGTTTTTCGCTTGTTCTGTTGTAACTTCGGCGCTTAAACAAAGTTTGCTATGTCTAATATGTGCATAATGTTAATTTCACTGCAACTGTGGTGTAAGTAGAACGTTAACATGCAAATGTTTGGAACTAAACTGCACTGTAGACGCACCTTGATATGTAACTGGCGACTCCCATCTTACTACGAGCATGAAAAGCACGATTTCCTCGATGCAGCGGATAAAATGGGCATAAAGTGCTTAGGAAGTTCAAATATTTCGCGAAAAACTAATTATGGTTCCACTGGTTCATCCTTTTGAGCAGAACTTAAGAGCTGCTAGCCAAAGTTGGCATTTTATGTGAAAGTAAAAACAAAATCATGTATGTATGTGGTATTTTCGTGGACGCATTAATGATTAAATTGCATGGCTCTGTGTCTGTAGGCTGTTTTTGCTGGTCCGACTGCTCCTTGTGGTAAACTGATGGCTGTGACAACTTAATTAATCTTTACATCTAAAGTATGCAATTTGCGCAAAGGTTAATTTTTATCATAGGGTTGGCAAAAGGGAAAAGCGAACTTAATTACAAGTCATATAATATTGGAAATCCGAAGTACAGTAGAATCCTGCTAATGTGGACTGAAAATGTGTCGAGTTACCGAAATGTCTAGTTTTACGTAATAAGGCGTCTGTTATTCACAACTGATAAAAAATACAGCAAATTACATAATTATTGATTTTGTGACAGTGGTCTGCCGGCTGCTTATGTTCTAACTGGATATTGATGGTCAATTTGGTCAGCCCTTTTGTTACTGTGAGAGAGAATGGTATGTATACTAATTAGATTTACCTATACAGTTTATACCTAAAAGTGAATTACAGACATAATTTAGTCAGGTTGATCGATAATAAAATTAAAAGGCAGTCGAGTTATACGGAATTTGAGTTATCGAGAGTCCATTTACCGGAATTCTTCATAAAATGTTTAAGTAGAAAAACTTATTTATTTCTTCATTTAAAAATAATTTTCTGATTTCTGCACGATCAGGATCTTGCTCCAGAGGCCAAGATGCAAATCGACAGTTTTGCTGATATGCTGGAGCATTATGCTCATTCTAAGTTTAGAAATACTAGACAGAGACTTTTAGGACAAAGAACACACGTTTTCTCTGGTACCACTTAATATTGAAAAATCGCTTATGCATAAAATGAAATTTCCAGCAGGATTTGAAGATGTGTAAATATGTTGCAAGCTTGGAAGGTAAAAAGTCAGCTCACCTTTGCAGTAATCTCTCATAATTAATAATAATACCTAATAATATAATATAACACTAGTAATACAAGCCACGCCCACCTTCCATACGCAGTAATGAATAGCGCGCCATCGCATAGAGCGCTCCGTCCGGGCGTCCTGCTCTTGGAGCGCTCCAGTCTTGTCTGGATTCCCGAGCTGTATTCTTGGCTTTGACCTGTTTGAAGATGCAGGACGTAGTTTTCGGAGAAACGTCGGAGAAGAAAACAACTGGATCATGGCCTACAAGCCCGAAAAACATACATCATAACGGAGGTAATGATAATGATCGTAATACATTTTGGGTGATAAATATGTTGGCTTCTGATATCTAAGGTAGTGTGTTAACCATTAGAGTAGCACAGTAATAGACAAAGTAACAATATGATCTATGGGAATTAGCCACATTTTCACCCAGTAATTAGTACTAAAAGTATCAGGGCTATTTAAGCAATTTATCTCAGGAATGCTGGACATTAAAGGGTACAGACCAGAGTGGACACCTCGCTCACTTCTACCTACACAGATCTATTGTGGAACGGAAGGTGCCACACAGGGTCGCAGCTAGAAGGCCACACAGACGTGCGGAAGTCCTTAAGTGCTCAAATCCCTTCATTCCGGCGCCAGGCACCGCCAAGCAGCCATCACACCGCGGGTCCGATTTCGCACTGAGCCTCCCCCCCCCCCTCCCCCTCCCCCGATGGAGGACAAGGTCAGCCAAACGTCACTTAGCGCCGAGAACAGCATTTACCACACGCAATCATCCACGCCATTTGCCCGGCACTGCCAATACTACACGCCTGAAAGTACACCTAAAAGATGATAAGGAAATGTAATGAAGGGAAACGATGGAAGGAAACCGTGATATGAAATAATGCGCCCCATTATTCACTGACATGGGGAAACTGCGGGAAAACCTACGTCAGAGTGCGCGGCCACGGGGATCGAACTCGTGAACTCCCGAATACGGGTTTACAGACGCTACTGCCTGGGCCATTCCGCTCGGTGTGCTGGACAGTAAACCGAAGTGATGAAAGAAGTAACATATAAAGGCTTTGCAAAGCAAGAGAAATCAACAAAAGATTTTTCTCGACCGCATATCGAATATAGCGCGCAAGTCACATTCTGGAAAGCAGCGAAGCAATTTTGTGAGAAATACAATGTTTGTTTACTCGATTTCTTGGGGAGCAATACTCCCGTATTTTCCGGTCCCCACGCACGGACGGCAGGATCCGTTGGTTGAAGGGGGGGGGGGGGGGGGAAGAAATTGAGCATAGCACAGTTGCATTTTCCTCCGGCGTGCAGAACCGCTAAGGATTTATGAAACAGTTTTCGCTACTGCAGTTATCCAAGCATATCAATATCTTCCGTATTTGATTGCAATCTCCCGGTCATTTTGGTTGGCTGGTCAAGGAAGCCATGATCAGATGGACTGGAAATGTTGAAATACTATGCACGAGTTCACACACCTGCGTATGATATATGCAGCTTTTATACACAGCCAAGAAAGTATTAAAGCAAGCAAGAGGCATAGTTGAAATCTTGCATTTCATACTTCCTGTCAGTCTCAAATGTGAAATTGGATTAATCGAAGTAGTCCGCAGCTAATTTCTCCGTGGCGTATAACAAATAAATTCGATTTTTAGAGAGGAAAATTCGCATTCAGGCTTTTGGTTTCTTTGCAGCGTTGTAAATGTGACAATAAAGTAAGAAAATCCGGCCATTTTTTAGTTTGGATAAATATCTGTTGTAGAAGCTTAAGAGCTACGCTAATAAAAAGTCATAATTTTGGGTTCTGTTGTTGGGCACAAAGCAAAATTTAACTTCAAAAAGTAGCTTGTTTGGCGTAATGGACATAAATCATTCACCCCACCATCTGGGTCCAGTAAGAAAGTGCATTTTACAGTGCTTAAAAAAAATCCTCAGAGATTTTGGTAATACGAGTACTTTTTTCTCCTCATAAGCCAGCAGTTTCAAACACGTGCCGAGATGAGTGTCGAATCTAAATATTTCACGCTCTTTTTAGGACACACTGAAAGAAAATAAAGATCCAGTTATCGATTATTATTTATTTATGCACGCCAACAAACAATGCTGGTGCTTTCTGTAAGTCGCCATTGGGGTATTTATCTCTAATGTGAGATTCCCTTGTGGTTCCCTCAGTTCCTAACCCCATTATACTGTTTGTAACTAAAATAATGTTTAAGATACAATACCATTTATACTTTTAATGTAGAAGATGTATTTGAATTATAAGGCAGTTATACCTAAACACAGGAACATAAGTTGGCTTTCAAAATAACGAAGGATGCAACACGTGAGTTTAATGAGTATTTTTGATGTCTTTACGTTTCAGAATATTCTATTAATTCCATGTTTATTTGAAAGGTAAGATAATAATCGAATTATCTTTGTTACATATACCTGATTATAACCGCTCGGCCATCAACACTGTCTCCTTATGGCTCACAATGAAAGAATAAAACATAAGTCTCGCTCGCAGAGATAACAGTGTTAATCGATTATGGAGTGGAGCGGAGCTTAGCTAATTCCAGATTCTGGTCGTATTTCCTTTTTTCCCCCAATGATGTCCCTTGTACAAGTAAAATTTATACGGACATTTACTATTCTTTGAATACTTAATCTCCAAAATTGATGATTCCTCCCCTCTTATAAGTTTATTAAAAACGCCGTTCCAACCATTTAGGTGTAAAAAGTTAGTGGGGCTTTGATTGTTGCTACACAGGGAGCATTTAACACAAATTGACAAGTGAGAAATAAAGCAAACGGAAAATACGTTATAGCTACGGGGGGAGTACGGTGTGCCTAAGCGAGAGTTAGATTCTTTGCATGACCACGAGGGGGAGGGGGGGGGGGGGAAGAAGGGAAGAACAGAGCAGCGACATTGCCAGTTAAAAACATATTAAGAGAATATTACTTCAAGCGAATAATAAAGAATATCTCGGAAATGGTAAATACCCCAACAAACAAAGTGACAAAGTGACAAAGTATGTTCTCTAACGAGATTTATATTTCTTGTGTAGTAAATGTTTGTGTATCTCTTACGGCGTATAAGTTTTCCAAAACTGATTCCAATAAAGAGTATTTTTCAGGTGATTCCCAGAAAAGTAAGATACAGAAGTAATGAATATTTTCCCATATAAGTGATAGTTTGGGGAGGGGGAATGGTTGAAAAATCTTCGTGTCACACTCCTGGAAAACGCTGCACGCAAGCACACACATACACATCCACACTCAACTTATCTTTCTTCCAAAAATGCATTCTTTATCGAGAGAGCCTTTAAATTTTATTTTCGGGGAAATCTCCGAGTAGTATTTTGAGTGGAATTGAATACTTCTTCGACGTACTATAGTTTAAGTCAAAGTAAAAATGAGGAGTTTGGACTACAGGTTATAGACCAAGATTTGAGCCGTTTCTAAATGAAACTTTTGGTCTAAGTTTCCCAAATTTGAATCCTAAATCGCTATGAGATGAGTCTGTTTAATCAAGGCGTGTGCAGTTCGGCCACCTCTTTGAGGAACCCTTATCATTTTACAACACAGGCCCTTCCTTCTCAGTCCTTTCAGCAGAGTTGCAATCTCTCAATATAACCCTTTGTAGCTAAAGAAGCAGAAAAAGCTGCAAATTCAATATTTTGGCAACGGAGACCACGTGGACTCAGTATGTAATTGCCATTTCCTTAAACTCAGGGTTACTATTGGTCTTCAAGGACAGGGATGGAGATTTATTTGCCTTTTCTGAGGAGTGGAGATGTGTTTATGTTGTGGGTAGCGCACATTTCCTTCATAAAGCACGTGAACTCGCGTTCACTAAACAGACCATGCTGTATAGAGTTATGTACATGCGATTAGAAACAGTTTTCTAACGTTGAAGCGACATGCAAAATATGAGTTGAACAAGCCATAAAGTACAATAAGTGTAGAGGGAGTATTTATCTGCAAGTTAATACAAGGATGCTTGGTGTGCTGCCATCTGCTACTCAGTGCTTGGTAGTCTAATACTTAGAAGTTATTTTGCACGCCAATATTTCCGTGCCAAGACATCAACTCTTGTTAGAGCTGGTGTCTTCCAAGATGTTCCATATTCATTTGCTCATCGCGTCTCCGGGAATAATGTAAGATGCGGCATGTATTCTCTCTTCAGCATAGAGGGCGTGAGTGCAAACCATGGTTTGTCTCAAGTCTAACACTGTAACAGCAGCTTTGCAAGCTGGATGGCATTTGCTAATGCTTTCCAGAGTTTCTTTTCTCTGAACTTGTTGGATTTTACGCCGACTATTTCATGAATAGAGGCGTTAAACTGTCATTTAGAATTATCATCTGGCCATTCTTTTGTTTTGCTCTAATTATCACAAGGTCATTCTTTTGTTTAGTAGTGCCGCCGATTGTATCCCATATTGTTACATTACAATCGATTAACAATTACAATAGAACCCCATTTCAATTTGAGAACTATGGTTTTAACAATAATTGTTCTCCTAATCAGTGTATTTCTCCAGAATAAAGGTTATTTGTTAATGCTAAAAATAAAGTTATGTTTATTTAAGATTATAAAATGGTTTTCAGTTATAGCAACAAGAGAAGATCGAAATACATATGATTCTTAGGTTTCGTTTTCCTCTTTTGGCAGTGCTGACTAAACGAAATGAATATGTTTTAGGTTATTTCTTAATAGAATTTAACATTTTCTGGTTAAATCTTTGTGCCGTAGTATTTACATTTATAGTTTGTATATAAAATAGTCCAGATAATGATAACGCTACGATGCCATGAAATCTGCTGTTTTTGTTAAATTTATATAATTCTAGTGGTACTTTAATATGTAATTTCTTGAGATTGCAAAATTTGAGGGTAATGTGTAACAAACTGGGTTTGATTGAAGCACAGGCAAATGTGTTATGCTTTTGAAGCTCTGCAGATTGTAAACCACCCATAGAAATAAAATGGTATTTTTGGGTCAAACATTTAAGCTTATCCCATGTGAAATTATTATGGGTTTAAGAATTCCACCGTTACACATAAAGTTTCATGAAGGTAATTATACCTATAAATATGTAGACTAAGAAGGGAAGATAGGTGCAAATTGAACACTCACTTATATTTTATTTGCTATAAATAGGTCGAGAGTGAAAGGAAGGAAGGGTGGAAGGTACTGCTTCGGACATACGTAAGCCAGGGATTCTACATGATGAGTGTAACAAATATGTGCAATACATTTATGGTCAATAAAGAAGCCATTCGTAGAAAAAATTGTCAAATATTTGGATCCGTTTAGCCTTCTGACAAATCGATATAAATGATTTATTATGTCACTGTCGCGCAAACATTGTGTGAACAATGCTGTAATGCATTTCATTTTTAATTCGATTTAATTTAGCCACTATTTAATGTTAAAATGCCTTGCAAAGTTTCATTTCTAAGAGAAATTTGGCAACGTCACGTTAAATTGTGACAAAAAATTGTGGTTTAACGACGCTGTCAATTGCTAAGATCACATCAGTGTCGGCGGTGTGCCAGAATTTCGTCCCGCGGGAGTTCTTTTACATGCCAGTAAATCTAGTGACATGGGGCTGTCGATTTTAAGCACACTTACAAACTATCAGTCTGGTTCGGATTTGAACCCGCGACCTTGAGATCAGTGGGCCAGCGTCTAACCAACTGAGCCACCCAGACCAACTTAAATTGTGACGAAATTCATTCGAATTAAGGTAGAAATGTATTGCAGCGTTGTTCACACAGTTTGCGCGACAGACAGTGAAATAATAGATAATTTATGTCCATTCGTCAAGAAGCTAGATGACTCCAAATATTTCACACAATTATTTTTTTCGGCGTAAAGGTTGTTTATTGACAATACTGGTACACATTGGACATACCGAATCCCTGTTTAACATATGACTGAAACGGTATCTTCCACTCAGTATACAAATATTTGTAGTCAGTAACTACACTTGATCAATCAAGTAGTGGTTTATCTGTTACATGAGACGAAGCTACGTCACATAGGTCATGATATAGGTTGAAACAATAATTGCTTCGTTGTCTGATCCATCGTGGTCGCCTTCAGTTTCTCTCGTTCTGCACACATTCATAATCACTACTTCATATCTTCACTTTCCATAATCGCTTCCATTAGCCGCGCGCCATTTTTATTTTTCCTTATTACGATTTCGATCCTTAAACGGTAAAAAATGACCAGTAGGTCTTTAACCAGGTTTGTGAGCATCGGCATCCATGATGCTGGTTGGTGAAAGAGGTATTTTATCAAAATGCAATTGTAACACCCTCTACCAGAGTTAAATAAGATTATGTTTATTGGCGAAACCAACCCTTGGTATAAGAAATGCATACTGGCTCACTGTACACGTCAAATATTCATAAAAAACGATATGTTGCACTCAACATTTATTTCTCTACTCTCGTAGAACATATTCTTGCAAACGCTTGTTCTATCTACTTTATGAGATAAACATAGGCTCAATAACTTGCGGAGAGGAAACTTAGCACCTCCACCGAAAGGAGTATATGTTCTTGACGGGATACCCCACGGGAGGATGGATGAGTCGAGTGTAACTTAAGAGCGGCCGGAACGTTGTCACGACGGAGCAGGTGTCAGGGCCCCTACAATTTTCAAGTTAAGAGTTCACGCCCCCCCCCCTCGAGCTTGTACCATCCCTAGGAGGGGCCCGGAAACCAGTGACTCGCCTTCCAGTCCGGAAAACGAGATTTCCATGACGTAGGTATTTGTTCTCCCTGCTATTCTGCTGATGCGACGCTCGCCGGTGCTTCAAATCCTGAAAGAAACGTAACGGGATGAAAGGTTAAATGAAATGATTAGTGTAACGAAATGGAGGCCACGAAAAAATCAATGGGTCAGGAAAGTCGGCCACTGGGATCAAAGCCGTGACCTCCCGAATGCGGGCCACAGACGTCGTCACCTGAGTCATCCCGCTCGGTAGATAAACATTTGCAGAACTTATTGCATATTTTCTTGTATGTATAAGGGAAACCTGGGGATACAGCAGGCTTTAAACGATAGATAAATCTTTAAAGAGCTTGTCGCTATTTGATGGGTTTGAAATATCATTCTCTTTGCATGGCCTGGGCATAAGAAAGAAATGTAGAAAGAAAGAAACAAGAAAGAAAATGGTTGTCTGTACAAACATTTTTGTTTTAGGTAATGGTATGAGGAGATTTACACATTTTTTGTGTAGTAAGATTTTGTGTATCTCTTACGGCTTACCAGTTATGCAAAGGTCATCCAGAATAAAGAGGACTTCCGCGGACATTGCCAGAAAATGAAAGATACACAGTTCATTTGACATGAAAATACCAAACTAGCTGTGTATCAATAAAATTATGTACTCATTCCAAATTTTTTTCCATGTGAAGGGTAATTTGGCTTTGGAGATTTTCTTGAAAATCTTCGTGTCACATCCTTGATAGATAATGATTGTTATGTAATTGACTTTTCGTTTTGAAGTTATGCTTTTCACAGGTACGCATACAACTGTAAGAGAACTTTTTCTTAAAATACTTTTTTTAATTTATTCAGTGGGTCCCAAAGCGTTTATTTCCGTTTGGTGGAATACAGTGCTTCTCCTGCTTCGGTAAATAGGTGGTAGAGACAGTAAAAACGACATAACAGTTTTTGCCTACTGTCTTTCATGTACAAATATTGTAGGATAAGTTTATTAGTTGTCTAAACAATGTTATCTGAAATATGCAGCTCCCCCCCCCCCCCCCCGGCCCCCATAGCTTTACGTTAGCTCATAGCAAGGCAGGGATCTACGGACTTGTATAAATTTAATAGAGTTAATTCAGCTTTGGAGTAATTGGAAATTCTTTTGTCCGCCAAAGGGAGCTACACAGATGATATTCCGTAAAGTGATAATTACCTTTCTATTCTCCGGCTGTAAATCTGAGGGAATTTGTGGCCAGTTTTTCAAAGGCTGGGAGAAAGCAATAGTTTTTCCAGGAAAGGGATTGGAGCTGTGGAATTTCTCGCACAAAGAGTAGAAGGGGACCGGGGTGTGCTAAAGTATTCGCTTTGTTGTCCATGCCTGCTTCTTCCTTGTGACTAATTAGGGTTAGTTTTGTTGAAGGGGGTGGGGGTTGGGCTGTGTTGTGCGTGCTTCAGCATTCATCCAGATCAGGCACCTGTCTGGGAATGTGCTGCAGATTTGCTCGTTAAGCCACACGCTTCCACTATTCAACACGATCTCATCATTGGCGGTGCATGCAACGATTGTTCCCTTCCTGCCAGGTATAACGTGCCCTTATTAAGGTCTTAGGACCGAACTGGGCAGTTGGCCGTTTTAAATTCTAAACTGCAACTTTCCAGTAACCAAGCGAGATATAGTAGGCACAGCTTATTGGGATACCCCAAAAACAACCTTGACATTTTCCCCCATTATGGCGCGGTCTGGTCCTATTCCATCCGTTAGGTTGCATTAGTATCGCCAACTGTTCGTAACATATAACCATGGTAAAGCTACGGCCATAGTTGGTGTTATTGCGTCTGTTATGTTGCCACAGAAGTCATTGTTTATGAACGCGTTCCAGAGAGGCCAACGGATAGATGTTAAAAGAAGATTCTAATTAGACGCAGTATTAATTAATTATTAACCTGTGGACACACAATGTTTGCGTAATTTTGTCTGAATTCTTTTAGAGCAGTATTTACAATTATAATTGCTGTTGTTATTTTTGTGTCCGCTACAGAGTAGTGCCTTATATATTATGATATTTAGCACTCGGAAGTGATTTTATCCAAAAGTGTTATTGCAGAACAAGACTTACGGAAGGTGAGTAGGTTCTTTGTTGTCTGGTAGCGATGTCCAAGCACTATTATCGTTTGGAAGCTTGATACTTTAACCCTGTGACATTCGAGGTTAGTAATGCCTTTATTGTGTACGTTGGCAAGACTGCTTTTTGGAGTACCTTCGTCTTCTCTTTAGTGTAATGTCGGCCATTTTGAACTCCTGGGAACTGCCAATAAACTGTGTCCACTATAGCTCCGTGGTAACGGGTGAAGAGTGAATTCACGAGGGATTGAATTCTATTCCTAATAGCCCCTCACCTTAACCTTGGGTTTTTTGTGGTTTTCTGTAGTCGATATGAGTATGCTAGGTGCTCTCTCATCTACAACGATTTACTTTCGATAATATCCACTTCATTCTATTTCCTTATCATCTTTCAGGTTTGATTCTACGTTTCGCGGGGTATGGCGTGCAGGACAGGTAGCACGGATGCTTGCTCAAAGGAAAGAGCATAGGTTAATATTGCGTATTTGTTAAAATACTTCACATCGATTTTGGCGCTGTTTTAGCACTATATCGAACTGATTCATTGCAGAAGTATTAAGAATGTGTTCTTAGGAACAATAATTGGCATCCATAAAATGCTATTTATATGTATATGAGCATGTAAAATACAATTAATTGAGGCAGGGTGCAAAATTTCAGATGTTGCGTATTTGTTAAAATCCAACTTTCGTCACAAATATTTTAGCAAATGTTGAGTATCTACATAAATGAGGCGTTGAGCGCAACAGTGGCCCAACCCACAAAAATTCAGAAACTTGAGTTATTAGCACAGACATGTTCCCCATATCAAAATCTATGAGAGCAGTAGTGGCCTATACCACATTTCTACAACCACCGACAGATGGCATGGGAAGTGTATTATTGCATGGAACTGAATCTGGCTTCCTGGATAGAAATAATGGCCCAACCTTCCTGCACGATTGTAACTATGTATCACAATGTCGGTGCTATATTGATTAAAATGTCCAAATATCATGACTCTTGCTTAGTTATTGAAGTCAACGTAAAACTTTCAAATCACAGTTATTTTTTACACTCCATTATCTCCATTATGTACATTTAGTGGTTGGGCCACTGTTGCGCTCCACGCCTCAAATAACGTGAGTATATTAATATTGTTTTAAGTTAATATTTCCTCTTAGAAACTCTACGATCTGAAGCTTTCCTGGTGACGAATATATTCAAGACGTTCTCGGGCTTCGAGCTTGAGGATGGGAGAGGTGCACACTCACGTAACGTCGATGGCTCTTCATCACTACACCTGGCTGGAAACCCGAGAACGTCTTGAATATCTTAGAAACACGCAAATCTCTTTTAGAATCTGGTAAAGAGGTTATTTGCGATTAATTATGAAAAACTGAAGCTGTTAACAGTGAAGCAATACAAATCTAAACATAATAAATATATTATAGACTCTATGCTTCGCTGTATTTCCTGAAAGTTCTTGAAATTAAAAGCAGCATGAAACACTACGTAGTTTCACGATATTTTAACTGTTATCAGTGTTACTGTTGTTTTACTGGTCGCCATCGTAAGAAATGCTAAATCACTTAATATTTCTGTGTTACCAACCTGTGAAAACAAAAAACTTGTTAACATAATGGATTGGTGGTATTTCAAAATTCATTACACGATCCTTATTTCTCGAAATGAATATCTTTTCCCATACTATTAAATCTATAGGTATTATTTTAGCAATTTAACCCCTGGATTTAGCTGCTTTTGATTGTGAGAGGGTTTATATTGTAAAGTCAAACGTCGTTTGCAAATCAGAATAAGGGTACATTTTAGAAATAGGAAATATTAACAGATTAATAAATCAGCCATGGTAGATCATTTTTGGTCTTTTAATCCTGAAATTAATCTAAGTTTGTTTTGTTTTCATCGGTTGGTAACACACAGAAATATTAAGTGATTTAACGCTTGTTACGATGGCGACCAGTATAAGAATGGCACTGATAAAACAGTTAAAAACTGTGAAACTGCGTAGTCTATTATGTTGCTTTTGATTTCAAAAACTTTCAGCTAATACTAAGATAATTTTTAGGAACTTCCGCGCGTTTCTATGGCCTGTGTGCCTGCGAGCTGTAAAATTAAATAAAACCGCTTTACGCCGGTATAAACTCAAATCATGGAAGATTTTCAAGGTCAAAGAGATCTAGTCATTGAGCATGTGCACCCAAGAGTAATCTTAATTCAATGTGAAGGTCACACTAGAGTTAGTCTGCAAAAGATTCTCGCTATTTTCTATGATATACCCTCCAGTATATGTGCAGTTGCCGAAATACCCAATTCAATTACTGCTCTTCCTTTCAATATTTTCTTTGTAGCAGCGTCCGCGGCGGCCATTTCCAATTACAGCAATGAATCATTTGTAAAACACAGCCATGGAATATTAAAACTTTCGACTGCTGCTACCAGGCATGACAAACTGGGTTACGCTGGTAATTGTTGAAATATTGCTGATAGAGAATTGGTCATATACATAAGTTTTGAACACTATTTTGATGTGGCAGTAGCATCAACACTAAGCGAAACTAATGTAACAGCATTGTAATCATTGTCATAATGAATACTTGATGAACTAATTTTAAAGATAGGAAGGAATCCAAACAAGCCACCGTTGTAGTCAAATTCAAAACAGTTACACATTTCAGCAACCACATAGTTCTTGCCATATCGTTTATCTGACCATATTGATATTTGCCACTTGGTTTGTGCATCGTTTGAAAAGTAATTGCGTTCGTCCTGCGTTGGTTGTGGCCGCTGGACGGGGCGGCGGATTATGTTTCTAGCATGACTGTACCAAATGTTACACAAGGTGAAACTAGCTTGACCTCAGGTAGCCCAGCAATAGGCTTTTACCTTAGGCTGGAAATGCAGGTAATTGTGATGGTGAGAGGATGTAGCGTGTGATTCATCCCGTCGGAAGAGAATCATGGGCAATGTTAAGCCTGACCTACTTGGGATGATCATTTATCTGGAGCGTATTGTTAAACCTGTACCTGACCTGGCCCGGATGGCACACGAGGCCTTCCGGCTAAAGGCCGCTTTCACCGCCTCATTTCCTGTACCCGCATGTTTACATCGTGTTCTTTCATTTGTTTCTCGAAGGCCGGACTTCCGCTTGTAACTCCTTTTTACAAACAAAACACTGTTTTAAAAATAGCGCGGTTTGTCATTGTGCTTAAGGACACATCGTAGTTAAACACATTGATTTACACATAAATATGTCAGTATTGTAATGTGAACATCACCAAAAACATTACAATTATAATCATAGATTTTGCACTATACATTCTATAATATATGAAGTAGAATATATGTGAAATCAAGTTTGTAGATCCAAAGCTAGGCACGTTACATCCGTGTAAATTAATGTACAGAAAAAAATTATTATTTTAGTCTTCAATGGACCAAATACCTTAAGAGCCAAAATCACATTAGAAGGATAACACGTTGGACAAGTTAATTGTTTAATTCTCTTGGTTGCAATATCCCTTATTTTAAAAATAATAATGACATTTGAAATAAAATTAACAAATTTAACTGTGTATGTGGCACCATAAAGAGATTTTAAAAAACTACTTGAGAGAAACTAAATTAACGCTTCATAAAGTAATGGCAATTTCTATATTTCTGTGTGTCAGCGAATTTTGGACTATAATAAAAAAATAGCAAGTAATTGAAACAGCTGAAATGAAGCTTTTAAGCACAATGTTGCAGGGTGTAATCTTCTAGATAAAAAGTGAAGAGATTCGAAATGAACTGAATATATTTTAAGCTCACAGACAGAATAAAAGAATTTAGAAATAATTGGAAGGAATAACATGAATGACAACCGCCTTCCAAAATTAGTTTTAGATTACAGTAGCTGAAAGAAATATTGACACACACACACACACACACACACACACACACACACACACACACACACACACACACACACACACACACACACTTTTAATTAAATTCTAAGAAGCGGAACAAGCCTTGTTGGCTTAAACCGTGAAATGTTGATGATGATGGTAATGAAAAAATAATTTTGGTATGCGATGTTCACTTAGGTGCACTTATTTGAAGAACCTCCATTCTAATGCATTTTGGCTTATGGTGGACCCAAAAAACAGTATTTCTGACCAATGAGTGGATTAGTTTTTCAACGTTGTAATTTTATAGTGGAAACTGCTATTTAGATATAATTAAAACATAACTCGATAGTCGTAATACAAAACATTAATGTTTCTAGATTTATGTAAAATACGACAGAACTGCCCCACTTATTTTGAGGTTCATATTATGTTTTAGCATCTCAGAAAATTTGAGCTTTATAGATGCAATAGTTTTGGAGAAAATTATAAGTTATGGGAAAATGCAGAAATCTATAAAAAGGGGGAAAGGGTGTAGCATGTTATTTAAATGCGTTTTGACAACTATAAAATTTACAGCAATATAGTAAAACCTCAGAAACTGCAGTGATCCCTTAAAGAAGCAGCAGTTGTCGAACTCAGCGTTTAAAATGCAGTAATATTTGCAGGAAAGGAAAAGCTTTATATGCCAAACATGTGTAAGTTTGTTATGTTATTGATGCTCGTTGATACAGGTTGATCATGAAGGGGCTATTTACTGTGAAATAAATTACGAAAAAGGAGTAGAATTGGGTAGACGGACATAAAAATCATGAAAAAGTAATAAGTAGAATTGGGCAGACAGACATAAAAATCATGAAAAAGTAATAACTTTGGGTCTAGCAGACCTTTTTTAAAACCACACAAGTAAACTTAAGATGAAATTTTCAAAGAGTGTTTTATATAATATTTATTGTGCTTTATTGGTCAACCCCTGCATGAATTTACCTGAAATTACATTCAAATCTTAATGTATCATTAGCTTATGAGGAGAAAAAAATGAAAATGGCTGGATTGTTACATTTGTCTTCTTTGCGTCTTCTCCTACGCATACACGAATTTTTCGTCATAATTAGGTGTAGTGTTTTAGGTATCAAAGGCATCACAGAGACACACAGTTTGCCGAAGTTATAAAAGACTCAATCGTGTCAACCTGCAATAATTGTCATTTTATGATTTACAAAGTCAGTAATTTAGGAGTCGTTAGACGTAGGGAAAAAGTGAATTATGTTTATTGGAACCCATGAGAAAACATTTAGTTACATTTGTAAAAGGGATTGCAAGCAAGCTCCGTATATAATTTCGATGTGTAATATCCCCACATTAGGTATTTAGTACTGCATAACAACGCAGGCAAGCATTAAATGGAAAATCATAAGCAAAATATTAATGTAATTAATATCGCTGTTTCGTGGTATTGAACTGGAATGTAGGATTGCTCAAACATAACTTCCTGATATATCCAGTATTGTTGTACGTTTGTGAAAGTCCTATTGACAATTGACTCGGGTGCATGCATTACCTACCTGAAAAGTTATTTTACTGAGAGTAATTCTGCATGTTCTACACAATTACTTACTCTTTGGAAAGGTAGTGCATAATGCAATTCAAGCAAGGCGGCCTATCTCGTAATATATGAGAGCTAATGAACATGCCTGCATATGGTTATAACACTTTGGGTGTAATTCATTAAAGCTTACTTCTAATTTTTATGTATACAACAAAAACAGTAAAAGTTTGCATCGTTGTAGAGTTTTGAGACAGCTTAGTAGGCTGGTTTTTCCAAAATTGGTACGGGAAAAGCATCTGAGAAGAAATAATATGTATAAGCAACGTGGAAGAAATTCCAATGAAAGCTAATATTTTATGAGTAGAGGGCGGATGAGTGTGCAAAATGCTGCAAGTTTAGTGCACTTGGGTTCTATGGTTACTCTCTCGCAGGTACACAGATGAAGACGTCTGCTGATGCATGTGCATATACGACGGCTATGCGGTACCGGATACGTCATTCATTCCCCGTGCCCAACTAATCTGTATCACGTGTGATACACGCAGTATATATAAGTTACGCTCCAAGAAAACTAGTTTTGTTTATTTCTTTTTCAGGATGGGGTACGAAATCCTAAATCAGCTTAAGAGAACCCGAGGTCATTTAGATCACATTGTACCTATAAAACTGTTGAAGAGCCAAAGATACTCTAGTTCAAGCTGAATCTAGGAAGTTTCGTTGTATAAACACTAATCGAAGGTCATTTACCGTTACATTTTGTTGAGGTAGTTTTATTATTATTATTATTATTATTATTATTATTATTATTATTATTATTATTATTATTATTATTATTATTATTATTATTATTATTATTATTATTATTATTATTATTATTATTATTGTTGTTGTTGTTGTTATTGTTATTGTTATTATTATTGTTATTATTATGATTTATTTTACTGTTCCATTTATATCCCACCTTTACTGAGAAGATCACATCGGTGGCCTTTCCTATGGAACATTCGCCTATAGGCAATGGTGGTAATCGTTGAACAGGGAGTTTTTCGTCCTCAGGGATTGTTAAACAGTACGTTCACACACACACACACACACACACACACACACACACACACACACACACACACACACACACACACACACACACATTCACACTCTTTCATACTTCCAAACTATGTTGGGAATCGAACCCGGGACTCCTGGTACAGCTGGCAGATGTCCTTTGTTGAGTTTTGAGGAGAAATTTCTATCATAAAAATACCTATCTGACCCGAATTGGGTGAGTTGCTTGCTAAAGATATAAGCAAACAAGCTGTGTATTCAACAATTCATTAATAATTTATGGCAGTTTGCTTTTAACAGTTGTTGCATGACGAAAATATAGCAGAATGTGATCGTGCAATCTACTTTCATGTATCTCAATTATTCTGTATGTCTGCACACGAGAAAACGCTACCGTCACATTTAAAAAAAGGTGTATTTTCCTTCATTTTCTTTTCGTAGCTACCGATAACAGGAATGACATAAAGTTCACAGTTTCTCTGACATAATAAATGTTATATACTTTATCTTCTAATATAACCTAAGGCAGAAATAAATGTGAGCTTTCTAAGTTCAACGTATTTGCTATTATTAAATAATCTCTGGTTTTGCGGTCAGTTGTGGTACATTGCAGGCTTCCTTTCCTTTGGGATTAATTATCCAATCACTGGTACAAATGCAATTACTCTCCATACAAACCCACAGCAAACCAGCGTTTCAAATTCCTATCCAAAACCTAACCTCAAAATACAGCAAAATAAGCAGTTGATTGCATGATAACTTTAAATTTCATCATACGCAACGTTGAAGCTTAAACTTTAAATATTCAGAATCATTTTTGATACTTTTCTGAAAGCAAGTAAGGTTAATTCTGCAAGAGTGACACGTTTGCTGACGTAATTGCTTAATCAGGGCACCTTAATAACATTTGTAATGCTTTGCACTGATATCAAGATGAAGCATATATTTTCTTTGTTCTCTTGTTAGATTTATTATAATGTAAATTACTGTTTTCCATGGATTTGTGCACTTAAGTTTCTTCAGTTGAGATGTGAGGTTGTGGTTTTTCATATTTTTCCCATTTATCCGGATGTTTGCCAATTTTTAAATGTAAATATGTTCTTATATGACGCATTTCTTCTCTATAGAGGGGCCCAAAGACCCTAGTTGTCGACGGACCCTTAAGCCCTATTCACTCACTCACTCACTCGCTCACTCACTCTCCCTCCCTCCCTCCTCTCTAGAGAAATTGACAAAAACTGGGTACAACAGAACCCCGCCTAACCAAATTAAAAGAATGTGCAATCAAAAAAAAAAAAAAAAAAAAAAAAAAAAAAAAAAAACGTAATTGTATTTAAAATGCACATAATAATGTTTAATAAAATATACTGTATAAGTAGGGTATATATAGCGACTCTGCCCCACTTAGCATAAATATCCCATTAATCAAATCCTGTCACGCCCCCCCCCCTCCCCCCTCCCCCTCCCCCTCCCCCTGTCCCTCCACCCCCACATGTGGGAATTTCCAAAAGGTAATAGCGACTCTGCCCCACTTAGCATAATTTCCCCATTAATAATCCGCCCCCTCACACTCCTCTCCCTCCCCCCCCCCCTTAAGTGACATGGGTATTTCTTTGGACACGTGGGAATTCCGAAAACAGAGAGGGTGGATGGTCTGTCGCGATCAGGATGACAAAGGAAGGATAATTAATGACCCCGTCCCCCCTGACCCTCCTATTCTAGTGTCTGCATGTGTTTTCGAATGTGACAGTTGGAAATGTTCCCCTCTGACAGTTTTGAAAAGAACACGATACAACTTGCAAGGGGGCGAGCATAGAGGATGACAAAGGAAGGGAAACAGAGAGGGCGGATGGTCTGTCGCGAATAGGATGACAAAGGAAGGATAATTAATGACCCCCCGTCCCCCCTGACCCTCCTATTCTAGTGTCTGCAGGTGTTTTCGAAAGAAGAACGCGAGGGTAAGAAACCCTACAATGAATGGCCCCTTTCAGATCTTGATATATTTATGTGACAGTTGGAAATGTTTCCCTCTGACAGTTTTTGAAAAGAACAAGGCTTCATCTTGCAAGGGGCGAGCATAGACATCCCCATTTTCCTGTCTGAACAGGCCTAGTGTTTTTCTCTTAACAAAGCAGCCAAAGATCGCCCACCTGCAGGAAGAAACCTTTTCAATAGCGAAAGAATACTTCTGTATTGACACGAGGACCACCCATGTGGTTCCCCACTGAGAGGGTTCCCTGCCTTCCCTCACAATGACCGTATTGTGCGGAAATGGCCATCCAACCCCCCCAACACTTCAATGCGTTCCCACACAGTGGGGACAAAAGGAAACCTGTAACATAACTCTTAGCAGAAAAAACAAACTTGCAGTTCGACATAACGAAACTTTTACTGATCAAAATCTACCCCCCACACACGCATTCTTCCGAAGAAAAACCTATTCTCACTGAAATTTTCGGACCGCACACATCTTTGACTTTGCACTATCCATTAAGCGGAAGGGTAACTCATTCTCCCTATTGTACTTGCAGGTGGCTGCTTCAAGCATTATTTAAGCATTGACAATGACGACAAAAAGTTAAGGGGTTTCTCTTACACATAGAGGCAAAGACAGCAACAGTATTGTATTGAGAAAGGACAGTGTTGTTTGCTTCTTAGGGAGCATCGCCCAATAACGTTATTTTATACTTGCAACATTCATTTTGGGTATAGTATCATGTTCGACGATCAGAGAGGCTGTTTCTCGTTTCTTTCAAGCAAATTTAAGCTTTGACAACATGTTACTTAAGCTGAAAATATTGTCTCGTCTGTTACCCTCACGCAACTTTCTCTACTCTTGCCCTAACAATTATTACAAAATGTTATTTGCACTAACATCTTCGTGTTAGCTGAGATAAACGTTTTCACAAATTATCTCCCTGCTTATTTCCTTTTATGTGCAAGGAGGTATATTAGAGTAAGGAAGGCTTTGTGTACTGATCAAAAGCTACATGCAATTCTACTGAAAAAGCATTCACAAGGGAATTTTTTTGGGTCCATCCACATCTCTTGACTTCGCATTTGTTTATGTTCCCAAAACTCAACTAAAATCATGGAAATATCTCCAAAAAATCATACAGGCACACACACATACTCACACGTAAACACACACACACACACATACACCCCGCACACATGCACACAAATACACATGCACACCTACACACATGAATGCACAACCACACACACATACACACACACACACACACACACACACACACACACACAAACAGACATACATACGCGCAAACACACGCACAAAACCGCATAAGCTTCATTTATAATTTCCTTAAATTAAGGACTTTATGTTAGCCAATGCATCACTTTTTACAAGGATACTCTACTCAGTTTTTCTTTGTGAAATATCCGGGTTGTTTAAGAGGACACTTATTTATACATTTATTTTCTTATTTATAGTATCTTACAAGATTACTATGCTTGTTTAATCCTAGCAAGTAATATTTTCTAAATCGCACCAAAGAATAACGATACCACAATGCAGGAACAGTAAGCACCCGAGGAACGTATCTGAATCATTGAACCATCAGCAATACAGGTTTCAAAGTAATGGGCAAATTTCAAACACTAAGTAATATCTCGCCTTATTATTAGTTTCTTTATTGACAAATTCGAGAGTTCTGGTCAAAGTAATTACTGCAATAACATATGTTAACATATATAATAACCCCTTTCAATCATACAGAAAATTCTTTTGACTTCATTTCTACATAAACGCAAATATTAAAAATCTGATGTGTTACACTCACGTGACTTCTACCCTCTTGTACTTCCCATTCTTACAAAATCTTATTCCTATATCTTCTTCGTGTTAGTTGAGATAAACATTTGTACAAATTATCTTATTGCTTATTTCCTTGCAGGTGCAAGGAGAATGTTAGAATACTGCAGGCTTTTCTGCCATAGTCTAATGTTTAAAAGCTTTGAGATTCTGTTGTCTTTGCACACTTAAGATATAAAAAAATGAACAACAATGATCCATTTCACGAAAGTTCTAAGTTTTTCCGAAACTCACACACATAACAAGGAATATCTCCGAAATGATTCACACTACAAGAAAATTTATTCAGTCAAAAATTGGATATTTTAGCAAGATCTATATTCTCTATAGTATGATTTGGTCCATCTCTAACGGTTTACCAGTTATGCAAAAGTTGCCCAGAATAAATACGACTACAGGGGCTTCACCCAGAAAATTCAAGAAATTAATAAACGTATGACATTGTAATCAAATCGTTAGAGCAATTTCCAAGAAAGTCAAAATTTTCGAAAAATGTTCCATGTAAAGGGTAGTTAAGGGGGATATTTTCTTTTCAAATTCTTCGTGGCGCATCCTTGAAAGACATTAAACTTAAATACTAACTTTGGTTTAACTGACTTTTCGTTTTGAGTTATGCTGAGCACAGACTGACACACACACACACACACACACACATGCCTACACATACACACACACATTTTAGCAAACACACCTACACTCACACACACATTTAGACATGCACACACGAGCATACACACACATACACACACTCACACACGCGCAGACACCCACACTTACACACATACACTCACACACATGCACCCCAAGCACACACATACACGCACCTTTTGTAAACCTGTTTTTTTGGATTCAGGGGGCCTCGAACATATATTTCCGGTGAAATCTTGACTTCGAATTTTTGGGTGGAGTACGTTACTTCCCCTATTGACCAGTAGAGAAAGTAAAAATAGAGGTTGCGACAACTGAGCATAAAAAATACACAACGCTAATTTCATTTCAATATATGAAACTCCTGATATTATTCTTTGTTATCAAATGATTAAAAATTGAAGAGACAGAATAATGAAAATTTCATTCATCTTACCCTTGCTATTGAATAAAGTTAGTGAATGAGACCTGATGCTCTGAAATTATTTATTTTTTCTCAAGTAGTAATAGATAAGGGGTTAATAAAATCTCAACAGGAACTTTTTGTCACTAGATGTAAGTTTATTTAATAAGTTTGCCGGTTTATAGCAGGTTTGTATAAAACAATTGTACTATTAAATCTTACAATCCAGAGGCTTTTAAGGAGAGAATATGTTTGGAAACAACTCAAAGAATGAGTGAAAACTGCGTACCAATATTCATTACAAATACAAACCAAAACGGATAAGTGGGGCTTGTAGACAGAATACAAAACGAGCTCTATGGTGTTAAAGGAAATTAAAGGCGCAAAACTCCTTATGTGACTTAATCCCTGGGAATGACTGATGGTAGCATGGAGATGGGAACAATAACAATGATAATGAATAGGAATCCCGCCAGCCTATATTTTAAACATTTTGTTCAGTGTTATTCATCTTTATTTTTTTTATTGAAGCATAACATTTCTTGTCATTTCTTACTGAACCTTCAGCATTCAGTTCATTGAATAAGAAAAGAGAATAAAGACATCTTTCAGATGTTCATACATTCATTTTAAATTACATTAAAGGTTGGCTTTGTCACTTTCATTATAAAACAAGCTATTATGTATATCATTTCACAGTATCCAAATATTGGAAAGAAAGCTAACTTCATAGTTTAGCCAATAGAAACAAAGTTCGGCGGGTGGGGGGTAGCTGTTTCTACTACGCAGCTGCACAGGTGTGGTGGGGGGAAAGCATTCTAACCTATAAAAGGGTACACCGGCCGCAGGAGTGATTGCAGTTCTAGAGGGCGAAACATCAGTTGGCATTTACACATCACTGCAACAATAACATACATTCCATAATGGCAGGTAAGCCCATTTTATTATACTTTA
The DNA here is from genome assembly GCA_030765045.1 of Tenodera sinensis. Lineage (NCBI taxonomy): Eukaryota > Metazoa > Arthropoda > Insecta > Mantodea > Mantidae > Tenodera > Tenodera sinensis. The sequence continues at coordinate 80,333,734 of CM060969.1, read as the reverse complement.
AAGAAACATTTTGGTGTCTTTCTACGAGTGAAAGTCATTAAATAGGAACAAAATACGCAGAAAAAAGTTTTTATATGTTAAATGGCATGTATTTCCTTACAATGGACTTGAAATTATCAGCTCATCATTCATTGCCTTTACACATTGAAAGATTAAGTCAAAGTGGAAATCCGAACTAACGATGAAATTGCCAAATGTAGGAAAACACGATAACTTTTTTTTCCCACTATTCATTAAATGTTTTCTTTTGTTGTTATTTTTATTATTATTCTTTTATTCTTTTGTAGGAAACATCGACAGGGCAAATGAATCTAACACGAGCATCAATGGCTCGCCCCCTGGACGTTGCACAACACGACTTGACAAAGTTACAATGCCAGTTAGGCCCAATAAATGCAGTTGTGATAGTTGTAAAAATATTTCATCACTGAAAAGTCTACTGGGGGAAATTCAAGGTAAGAATTATTAAATATTGAAATGCTAGTTTATATTGTTCCTTATTTGTCTCATTGTAGGAATTCCATCGTAAGCAATTTTTGTGTACATTCTGTCTTCCAGCGTTAGCATTTCAGCTCCAAACCATATGTTCAATCGAAATATCATATATGATATTTTGTTTTTTCATCATTCATCTGACTTATAGTATCCCTTTTAATACTCTCTTCTTCATATCAAAGTGACTTATCTCAAATAATCTGTCTCTAAGCCAAAAACATTTTCTTTTATACCTGAATTAAATATAGTCTTTTATTCAATCTTTAATAAATGTTCACTTGCTGAATATGAATATCCACTTCAAATATTATAACACCATTAATTAATTTTTTTGTTTCATCTTACTTCAGGCCCATATGAACCAATGGACCTTTCATTGAATCGCCAGCCTAAGGAGCAGCACACCATGAGACCTTCACAATCAGCTTTACACAGAGAATCAGCGCAAAAGAGGGAATTATACCATAAATCACTTTGCGATTGCAAGATCGCTAATCAAGCTGGAAAGAGCACATCTTCTTCAATATCGCAGAGTAATAAGCAGTCGCATGAAAACACCCATCAGATTACAGATGAACAATTATATCAACAACGCAAGTACAGCTGGGAACCTTCAAATAAAAGATGTCATACTCATACAAGGGAGCAATTCAACAGCCCGCAGCAAAGAACTCAACAAAACTTAAAGGAATTGATCGAAAACAAGACAAGGATATGTATTCATACCTGTGAAACTATGAAATGTGATACTTTGAAAATTGCCATAGAACTTATTTTATAATTCAATAAGATTTCTTAGAACAGATAACCAGCTCTTATTGAGATACGTTATTGACTTTGGCAGGGACTCTAGGTCATATCTAACGACAGTAACAATCATTCATCATGTAATTCATGCTTAGCCTGCAGAGTCGCAGTTATCAGAAGTAACAGGTATTCTATTTTATTCCAAGGGCGGAAAAACAGCGTGATAGACACAGAGAGAGAGAGAGAGAGAGAGACTGCCCGTTATGTGCAGGTGTTTTACCATATTTATGAATTCTGAATAATATCCACAGGCATTTAGCCTGAAGCAGTATCTACTTATATTGTGAAATCATCAATTATGTTGAAATGTAAAACGATTTTGATTCATTTAATAAAATTTATGAATAGAAATATCAGCGTTATCATTTAACCTGTCGTAACCTATCCTAGCCTAAGCAAGCCTACCCTATCCAAATTTAGCCTATCTTAACTAGGAATGCATGCAGGAATAACATAATGCATGATATAAATTAACAAAAGAACATAATTACAATCAGATAATTTTATTTAACTTATAAAGATGAATACACTACCATTACCATTCAGAAAGCAAGCATATACTATTGAAAGACAATACATATATATTCATTTCATTTCTTAATCATTCAATGATGCCAGTCGATTTCAGTTCATTGATAATTCCTTGAATTTCCTTATAGTGATTCTGTCCGGTCGATTCTTGTGACATGATTAATAATCGTAAACGTTTTACTAATTCATTTGGATCGAACCAAGGATATTCCATGCGAAAAGCAGCACTTGATGAAGGAGCATCTTGCATGTTATCGGAGACTTGGAGATTATTACTTTCTTCCAATGAAGTCATGTTTCCAGATGTTTTTACAAGGACGCTTAGCGTTGATTTTCCATCTTCATTATTAGATGTTTCATCAATCCCAGACTTTTCACTCTCTTGCAACGGAAATGCCCCTGATTCAGAATTAGCTATATTGTTCACAGGAGCATTAGAAACTTCTTTCTTGCATACTTTATTATGGCGTTCAAGCCTACTTGTTGTCCTATTCTTTAAAGTCTGCCCACACTCACAGCATTTGAGGAAACGATGCTTTCCAAGACTAATATATGAAAAATTAAGTCTTGCATATTTTGAGCAATACAACCTTTTACTGTGATCACTCATAGTGAAATGCAGCTGAAGCTGACAATAACCGTTTTAAGCAAAAGTTAGAGATGCTCGATATTTTATACATTGATTGTTCATATGTCAAATATAAACTCGCAACAATGTAAAACAATTTAGTGTAAGCAGACACCCTAAGTAACCACAGGTGACCAGATGAGGTGACCAAGGGTGACCATGGGTGACCCATGGTGACCAAGGGTGACCATGGGTGACCAAGGGTGACCACGGGTGACCAAGGGTGACCATGGGTGACCATGGGTGACCACGGGTGACCAAGGGTGACCAAGGGTGACCATGGGTGACCAAGGGTGACCAAGGGTGACCAAGGGTGACCATGGGTGACCACGGGTGACCACGGGTGACCAAGGGTGACCATGGGTGACCAAGGGTGACCATGGGTGACCACGGGTGACCATGGGTGACCACGGGTGACCAAGGGTGACCATGGGTGACCACGGGTGACCACGGGTGACCACGGGTGACCATGGGTGACCACGGGTGACCACGGGTGACCACGGGTGACCAAGGGTGACCATGGGTGACCACGGGTGACCAAGGGTGACCACGGGTGACCAAGGGTGACCATGGGTGACCACGGGTGACCAAGGGTGACCATGGGTGACCAAGGGTGACCAGATTAGGTGACCACGGGTGACCAAGGGTGACCATGGGCGACCACGGGTGACCAAGGGTGACCATGGGTGACCACGGGTGACCAAGGGTGACCATGGGTGACCAAGGGTGACCAGATTAGGTGACCAAATAGGTGGCCCGTGACCCAAGCACGTACGTGAGCAAAATAAGTGCAAGCTAATGTGAGACTATCAAACATTCAAAATATATAACCTAAACCTAACCTAAGCTAACATAATGTTACCTGAACCTGTTTGCTTGAATCTACACACTGTAACTATTTTAATTGAGGATTTCATTCTGCTTGCATCAACAAATATAACATTACCTAAGCTGAATTCTTCTATTTCAAACTTTTATTCTTGTAACACATGCACTAAGTCATCCCATCCCATACAAATATTCAATTTCCGTATAACATAGTCTAATCTACTCTTAATGTGTTTCATGTCTCTTAAGACACGATTCAACATTCAGAGAACAATGTCTCAGGTCGATTCTATAGACACAATTAACAAATCATTTCTGGAAAGTAATGTTATTCCACTATTCTTCCATACATCACCCCTACAGGTTATTCACACCAATCAGATAAACATATATCCTACACTCACCTAACTCTAATCTAAATTCAAGCAAACTATTAAGAGAATGCTATTGTATTGTAGATGCTCTGATGAAGTCAATGTGATCATTTCCTCTCATATACAAGTATTCAATACTCTGAACACCAAACCTGGCTTAATATTCTTGATAGCACATAAAATCAAGCACGCCAGAAGATAATCGAAACACCTTGCTCTCAAGATAATTAATTGTGATTTATTTTATGTGCCATCAAGAATATTAAGCCAGGTTTGGTGTTCAGAGTATTGAATACTTGTATATGAGAGGAAATGATCACATTGACTTCATCAGAGCATCTACAATACAATAGCATTCTCTTAATAGTTTGCTTGAATTTAGATTAGAGTTAGGTGAGTGTAGGATATATGTTTATCTGATTGGTGTGAATAACCTGTAGGGGTGATGTATGGAAGAATAGTGGAATAACATTACTTTCCAGAAATGATTTGTTAATTGTGTCTATAGAATCGACCTGAGACATTGTTCTCTGAATGTTGAATCGTGTCTTAAGAGACATGAAACACATTAAGAGTAGATTAGACTATGTTATACGGAAATTGAATATTTGTATGGGATGGGATGACTTAGTGCATGTGTTACAAGAATAAAAGTTTGAAATAGAAGAATTCAGCTTAGGTAATGTTATATTTGTTGATGCAAGCAGAATGAAATCCTCAATTAAAATAGTTACAGTGTGTAGATTCAAGCAAACAGGTTCAGGTAACATTATGTTAGCTTAGGTTAGGTTTAGGTTATATATTTTGAATGTTTGATAGTCTCACATTAGCTTGCACTTATTTTGCTCACGTACGTGCTTGGGTCACGGGCCACCTATTTGGTCACCTAATCTGGTCACCCTTGGTCACCCATGGTCACCCTTGGTCACCCGTGGTCACCCATGGTCACCCTTGGTCACCCGTGGTCGCCCATGGTCACCCTTGGTCACCCGTGGTCACCTAATCTGGTCACCCTTGGTCACCCATGGTCACCCTTGGTCACCCGTGGTCACCCATGGTCACCCTTGGTCACCCGTGGTCACCCTTGGTCACCCGTGGTCACCCATGGTCACCCTTGGTCACCCGTGGTCACCCGTGGTCACCCGTGGTCACCCATGGTCACCCGTGGTCACCCGTGGTCACCCGTGGTCACCCATGGTCACCCTTGGTCACCCGTGGTCACCCATGGTCACCCGTGGTCACCCATGGTCACCCTTGGTCACCCATGGTCACCCTTGGTCACCCGTGGTCACCCGTGGTCACCCATGGTCACCCTTGGTCACCCTTGGTCACCCTTGGTCACCCATGGTCACCCTTGGTCACCCTTGGTCACCCGTGGTCACCCATGGTCACCCATGGTCACCCTTGGTCACCCGTGGTCACCCTTGGTCACCCATGGTCACCCTTGGTCACCATGGGTCACCCATGGTCACCCTTGGTCACCTCATCTGGTCACCTGTGGTTACTTAGGGTGTCTGCTTACACTAAATTGTTTTGCATTGTTGCGAGTTTATATTTGACATATGAACAATCAATGTATAAAATATCGAGCATCTCTAACTTTTGCTTAAAACGGTTATTGTCAGCTTCAGCTGCATTTCACTATGAGTGATCACAGTAAAAGGTTGTATTGCTCAAAATATGCAAGACTTAATTTTTCATATATTAGTCTTGGAAAGCATCGTTTCCTCAAATGCTGTGAGTGTGGGCAGACTTTAAAGAATAGGACAACAAGTAGGCTTGAACGCCATAATAAAGTATGCAAGAAAGAAGTTTCTAATGCTCCTGTGAACAATATAGCTAATTCTGAATCAGGGGCATTTCCGTTGCAAGAGAGTGAAAAGTCTGGGATTGATGAAACATCTAATAATGAAGATGGAAAATCAACGCTAAGCGTCCTTGTAAAAACATCTGGAAACATGACTTCATTGGAAGAAAGTAATAATCTCCAAGTCTCCGATAACATGCAAGATGCTCCTTCATCAAGTGCTGCTTTTCGCATGGAATATCCTTGGTTCGATCCAAATGAATTAGTAAAACGTTTACGATTATTAATCATGTCACAAGAATCGACCGGACAGAATCACTATAAGGAAATTCAAGGAATTATCAATGAACTGAAATCGACTGGCATCATTGAATGATTAAGAAATGAAATGAATATATATGTATTGTCTTTCAATAGTATATGCTTGCTTTCTGAATGGTAATGGTAGTGTATTCATCTTTATAAGTTAAATAAAATTATCTGATTGTAATTATGTTCTTTTGTTAATTTATATCATGCATTATGTTATTCCTGCATGCATTCCTAGTTAAGATAGGCTAAATTTGGATAGGGTAGGCTTGCTTAGGCTAGGATAGGTTACGACAGGTTAAATGATAACGCTGATATTTCTATTCATAAATTTTATTAAATGAATCAAAATCGTTTTACATTTCAACATAATTGATGATTTCACAATATAAGTAGATACTGCTTCAGGCTAAATGCCTGTGGATATTATTCAGAATTCATAAATATGGTAAAACACCTGCACATAACGGGCAGTCTCTCTCTCTCTCTCTCTCTCTCTCTGTGTCTATCACGCTGTTTTTCCGCCCTTGGAATAAAATAGAATACCTGTTACTTCTGATAACTGCGACTCTGCAGGCTAAGCATGAATTACATGATGAATGATTGTTACTGTCGTTAGATATGACCTAGAGTCCCTGCCAAAGTCAATAACGTATCTCAATAAGAGCTGGTTATCTGTTCTAAGAAATCTTATTGAATTATAAAATAAGTTCTATGGCAATTTTCAAAGTATCACATTTCATAGTTTCACAGGTATGAATACATATCCTTGTCTTGTTTTCGATCAATTCCTTTAAGTTTTGTTGAGTTCTTTGCTGCGGGCTGTTGAATTGCTCCCTTGTATGAGTATGACATCTTTTATTTGAAGGTTCCCAGCTGTACTTGCGTTGTTGATATAATTGTTCATCTGTAATCTGATGGGTGTTTTCATGCGACTGCTTATTACTCTGCGATATTGAAGAAGATGTGCTCTTTCCAGCTTGATTAGCGATCTTGCAATCGCAAAGTGATTTATGGTATAATTCCCTCTTTTGCGCTGATTCTCTGTGTAAAGCTGATTGTGAAGGTCTCATGGTGTGCTGCTCCTTAGGCTGGCGATTCAATGAAAGGTCCATTGGTTCATATGGGCCTGAAGTAAGATGAAACAAAAAAATTAATTAATGGTGTTATAATATTTGAAGTGGATATTCATATTCAGCAAGTGAACATTTATTAAAGATTGAATAAAAGACTATATTTAATTCAGGTATAAAAGAAAATGTTTTTGGCTTAGAGACAGATTATTTGAGATAAGTCACTTTGATATGAAGAAGAGAGTATTAAAAGGGATACTATAAGTCAGATGAATGATGAAAAAACAAAATATCATATATGATATTTCGATTGAACATATGGTTTGGAGCTGAAATGCTAACGCTGGAAGACAGAATGTACACAAAAATTGCTTACGATGGAATTCCTACAATGAGACAAATAAGGAACAATATAAACTAGCATTTCAATATTTAATAATTCTTACCTTGAATTTCCCCCAGTAGACTTTTCAGTGATGAAATATTTTTACAACTATCACAACTGCATTTATTGGGCCTAACTGGCATTGTAACTTTGTCAAGTCGTGTTGTGCAACGTCCAGGGGGCGAGCCATTGATGCTCGTGTTAGATTCATTTGCCCTGTCGATGTTTCCTACAAAAGAATAAAAGAATAATAATAAAAATAACAACAAAAGAAAACATTTAATGAATAGTGGGAAAAAAAAGTTATCGTGTTTTCCTACATTTGGCAATTTCATCGTTAGTTCGGATTTCCACTTTGACTTAATCTTTCAATGTGTAAAGGCAATGAATGATGAGCTGATAATTTCAAGTCCATTGTAAGGAAATACATGCCATTTAACATATAAAAACTTTTTTCTGCGTATTTTGTTCCTATTTAATGACTTTCACTCGTAGAAAGACACCAAAATGTTTCTTTAAAGTATAATAAAATGGGCTTACCTGCCATTATGGAATGTATGTTATTGTTGCAGTGATGTGTAAATGCCAACTGATGTTTCGCCCTCTAGAACTGCAATCACTCCTGCGGCCGGTGTACCCTTTTATAGGTTAGAATGCTTTCCCCCCACCACACCTGTGCAGCTGCGTAGTAGAAACAGCTACCCCCCACCCGCCGAACTTTGTTTCTATTGGCTAAACTATGAAGTTAGCTTTCTTTCCAATATTTGGATACTGTGAAATGATATACATAATAGCTTGTTTTATAATGAAAGTGACAAAGCCAACCTTTAATGTAATTTAAAATGAATGTATGAACATCTGAAAGATGTCTTTATTCTCTTTTCTTATTCAATGAACTGAATGCTGAAGGTTCAGTAAGAAATGACAAGAAATGTTATGCTTCAATAAAAAAAATAAAGATGAATAACACTGAACAAAATGTTTAAAATATAGGCTGGCGGGATTCCTATTCATTATCATTGTTATTGTTCCCATCTCCATGCTACCATCAGTCATTCCCAGGGATTAAGTCACATAAGGAGTTTTGCGCCTTTAATTTCCTTTAACACCATAGAGCTCGTTTTGTATTCTGTCTACAAGCCCCACTTATCCGTTTTGGTTTGTATTTGTAATGAATATTGGTACGCAGTTTTCACTCATTCTTTGAGTTGTTTCCAAACATATTCTCTCCTTAAAAGCCTCTGGATTGTAAGATTTAATAGTACAATTGTTTTATACAAACCTGCTATAAACCGGCAAACTTATTAAATAAACTTACATCTAGTGACAAAAAGTTCCTGTTGAGATTTTATTAACCCCTTATCTATTACTACTTGAGAAAAAATAAATAATTTCAGAGCATCAGGTCTCATTCACTAACTTTATTCAATAGCAAGGGTAAGATGAATGAAATTTTCATTATTCTGTCTCTTCAATTTTTAATCATTTGATAACAAAGAATAATATCAGGAGTTTCATATATTGAAATGAAATTAGCGTTGTGTATTTTTTATGCTCAGTTGTCGCAACCTCTATTTTTACTTTCTCTACTGGTCAATAGGGGAAGTAACGTACTCCACCCAAAAATTCGAAGTCAAGATTTCACCGGAAATATATGTTCGAGGCCCCCTGAATCCAAAAAAACAGGTTTACAAAAGGTGCGTGTATGTGTGTGCTTGGGGTGCATGTGTGTGAGTGTATGTGTGTAAGTGTGGGTGTCTGCGCGTGTGTGAGTGTGTGTATGTGTGTGTATGCTCGTGTGTGCATGTCTAAATGTGTGTGTGAGTGTAGGTGTGTTTGCTAAAATGTGTGTGTGTATGTGTAGGCATGTGTGTGTGTGTGTGTGTGTGTGTGTCAGTCTGTGCTCAGCATAACTCAAAACGAAAAGTCAGTTAAACCAAAGTTAGTATTTAAGTTTAATGTCTTTCAAGGATGCGCCACGAAGAATTTGAAAAGAAAATATCCCCCTTAACTACCCTTTACATGGAACATTTTTCGAAAATTTTGACTTTCTTGGAAATTGCTCTAACGATTTGATTACAATGTCATACGTTTATTAATTTCTTGAATTTTCTGGGTGAAGCCCCTGTAGTCGTATTTATTCTGGGCAACTTTTGCATAACTGGTAAACCGTTAGAGATGGACCAAATCATACTATAGAGAATATAGATCTTGCTAAAATATCCAATTTTTGACTGAATAAATTTTCTTGTAGTGTGAATCATTTCGGAGATATTCCTTGTTATGTGTGTGAGTTTCGGAAAAACTTAGAACTTTCGTGAAATGGATCATTGTTGTTCATTTTTTTATATCTTAAGTGTGCAAAGACAACAGAATCTCAAAGCTTTTAAACATTAGACTATGGCAGAAAAGCCTGCAGTATTCTAACATTCTCCTTGCACCTGCAAGGAAATAAGCAATAAGATAATTTGTACAAATGTTTATCTCAACTAACACGAAGAAGATATAGGAATAAGATTTTGTAAGAATGGGAAGTACAAGAGGGTAGAAGTCACGTGAGTGTAACACATCAGATTTTTAATATTTGCGTTTATGTAGAAATGAAGTCAAAAGAATTTTCTGTATGATTGAAAGGGGTTATTATATATGTTAACATATGTTATTGCAGTAATTACTTTGACCAGAACTCTCGAATTTGTCAATAAAGAAACTAATAATAAGGCGAGATATTACTTAGTGTTTGAAATTTGCCCATTACTTTGAAACCTGTATTGCTGATGGTTCAATGATTCAGATACGTTCCTCGGGTGCTTACTGTTCCTGCATTGTGGTATCGTTATTCTTTGGTGCGATTTAGAAAATATTACTTGCTAGGATTAAACAAGCATAGTAATCTTGTAAGATACTATAAATAAGAAAATAAATGTATAAATAAGTGTCCTCTTAAACAACCCGGATATTTCACAAAGAAAAACTGAGTAGAGTATCCTTGTAAAAAGTGATGCATTGGCTAACATAAAGTCCTTAATTTAAGGAAATTATAAATGAAGCTTATGCGGTTTTGTGCGTGTGTTTGCGCGTATGTATGTCTGTTTGTGTGTGTGTGTGTGTGTGTGTGTGTATGTGTGTGTGGTTGTGCATTCATGTGTGTAGGTGTGCATGTGTATTTGTGTGCATGTGTGCGGGGTGTATGTGTGTGTGTGTGTGTTTACGTGTGAGTATGTGTGTGTGCCTGTATGATTTTTTGGAGATATTTCCATGATTTTAGTTGAGTTTTGGGAACATAAACAAATGCGAAGTCAAGAGATGTGGATGGACCCAAAAAAATTCCCTTGTGAATGCTTTTTCAGTAGAATTGCATGTAGCTTTTGATCAGTACACAAAGCCTTCCTTACTCTAATATACCTCCTTGCACATAAAAGGAAATAAGCAGGGAGATAATTTGTGAAAACGTTTATCTCAGCTAACACGAAGATGTTAGTGCAAATAACATTTTGTAATAATTGTTAGGGCAAGAGTAGAGAAAGTTGCGTGAGGGTAACAGACGAGACAATATTTTCAGCTTAAGTAACATGTTGTCAAAGCTTAAATTTGCTTGAAAGAAACGAGAAACAGCCTCTCTGATCGTCGAACATGATACTATACCCAAAATGAATGTTGCAAGTATAAAATAACGTTATTGGGCGATGCTCCCTAAGAAGCAAACAACACTGTCCTTTCTCAATACAATACTGTTGCTGTCTTTGCCTCTATGTGTAAGAGAAACCCCTTAACTTTTTGTCGTCATTGTCAATGCTTAAATAATGCTTGAAGCAGCCACCTGCAAGTACAATAGGGAGAATGAGTTACCCTTCCGCTTAATGGATAGTGCAAAGTCAAAGATGTGTGCGGTCCGAAAATTTCAGTGAGAATAGGTTTTTCTTCGGAAGAATGCGTGTGTGGGGGGTAGATTTTGATCAGTAAAAGTTTCGTTATGTCGAACTGCAAGTTTGTTTTTTCTGCTAAGAGTTATGTTACAGGTTTCCTTTTGTCCCCACTGTGTGGGAACGCATTGAAGTGTTGGGGGGGTTGGATGGCCATTTCCGCACAATACGGTCATTGTGAGGGAAGGCAGGGAACCCTCTCAGTGGGGAACCACATGGGTGGTCCTCGTGTCAATACAGAAGTATTCTTTCGCTATTGAAAAGGTTTCTTCCTGCAGGTGGGCGATCTTTGGCTGCTTTGTTAAGAGAAAAACACTAGGCCTGTTCAGACAGGAAAATGGGGATGTCTATGCTCGCCCCTTGCAAGATGAAGCCTTGTTCTTTTCAAAAACTGTCAGAGGGAAACATTTCCAACTGTCACATAAATATATCAAGATCTGAAAGGGGCCATTCATTGTAGGGTTTCTTACCCTCGCGTTCTTCTTTCGAAAACACCTGCAGACACTAGAATAGGAGGGTCAGGGGGGACGGGGGGTCATTAATTATCCTTCCTTTGTCATCCTATTCGCGACAGACCATCCGCCCTCTCTGTTTCCCTTCCTTTGTCATCCTCTATGCTCGCCCCCTTGCAAGTTGTATCGTGTTCTTTTCAAAACTGTCAGAGGGGAACATTTCCAACTGTCACATTCGAAAACACATGCAGACACTAGAATAGGAGGGTCAGGGGGGACGGGGTCATTAATTATCCTTCCTTTGTCATCCTGATCGCGACAGACCATCCACCCTCTCTGTTTTCGGAATTCCCACGTGTCCAAAGAAATACCCATGTCACTTAAGGGGGGGGGGGAGGGAGAGGAGTGTGAGGGGGCGGATTATTAATGGGGAAATTATGCTAAGTGGGGCAGAGTCGCTATTACCTTTTGGAAATTCCCACATGTGGGGGTGGAGGGACAGGGGGAGGGGGAGGGGGAGGGGGGAGGGGGGGGGGCGTGACAGGATTTGATTAATGGGATATTTATGCTAAGTGGGGCAGAGTCGCTATATATACCCTACTTGTATACAGTATACAAATACGCAGTAGTATTTAGAAAGTATATTCATAAAGCCAGCAATTTTTTTCCTGAACTTTTGAGTCTTTCTCTAATGCTTTGAATCCCTCATCCGCGGTTACGCTCTCACTAACAGCTTCGAGTTCTGTTTAATTCTTGTTACAACATGGGTTCTCTTGACGGACATCTTAAACGCAAATAAACCACACTGACCAACACCAGCAGTAAAATAACAGCTTCCGCATTGATGCGTATGCAAGCAGTAAACAAGTTGTTATAACGGTATAATTTTTTTCTTTTTGGAATGTGGAGGTGGTGTTCAGTATTAACTGAGAATTTTTCTAAGAATTTGGATTTCGGAGGAACTAAACCTCCGACGAAACATTATGAATTCTTTGAGGGAGCACTTCAGCGATATAGCCTCCGTTATTTTCAGTGGAACTTTAGGTCATCATAAATATAAACATGGGAGGCCACTGTTTCTTTAGTGATTTTTGTTCTTATAGATTAACATCCTCCAACACATCGCACGATGAGTGAATGAAATTGGTGAAATGGTGCTCAAACAAGTACGAGGTCCTTAGGTGCTAGGTTTTCCCTTCTTAGGATAAGGGTAAATCTCGGGAAAAGCCCTGCCCGGATAGCTCACCCTAACCGAGATTCGAACTCGGGACCTCTTGAATGTGAGGCGACAGGCTACCACCCCACCGCAGAGGCGGGCATTTTAGTGATGCACTAAGGCTCTAAAATGCCTAGCAAAAACCATCAGTTCGTATTTTAATAGTATTTTAACCTGAAATATCTCACTTAAGCTTGTCAGTTGCATGTCTGTACACACCTGTTAGTCTAAATGCAAATGTTTCTTTTGTTTCAGGTGAGTGAGTGGGAGGCTTTGTGTCAGGAACAAGTGGAGAATCCGTACACCATGGTACGTCTATCAAGACTGTATAACAGCCACGTGATTGAGAACGATTATATAAGGTTCTTTTCATAGTCTGTTATTGTTCTAACTTTTCGCTTCAGTTGCTTGTTGCAAGTAAATCTTAAGTCTCCTTATTACGTTCCACAGATACCTTGTTTCCTTTTAAGCCTCTCAGAATAATTAAGTCAGAGAGTAAGGTACAAGGTATAATGTAATTCTCCTGATCTGGGTCTTTTAATAGGCGATTTTGGTATCTACGTTTTCTATTTTTAATGACAAACCTGGACTTTTTTTTTATTGTGCACTCATTTGGTTGAAATTAAGCGATAAAGACCTATGCTCAATTATTAAATAAAACTCGTATAAAGTCTAATAGAAATACAGTTTGTGTAGACGGTATTCTTTAAATTAAAAAATCGTGTATATTTACACTTAATGTTCATGTACCGAGAGAGTCAAAAGTTCCGAACCGACTGCGCGGTGCTTTGCCTGTCCGCGTCCTCAGCCCGTTCTGCCTGCCACTATCATAGAAAGGTGCGGATAAATCTATACAACGTTCTTAAAAATACCTTTAAAGGCTTTACTTGTGAACTTTATGAAAGGAGATCGTAATTTGAGCTATGAGAAAACAAATATTGTTCACGAAGTACCCCTTCATGACGAAAAAATTTGTGTATGGTGCGCCATTAGCGAAGGATGAGTTATAGGGCCAATTTTTTTTTGAGTCAACAGTTTACGCCCGAACATACATACATACAAACAATTTCCCCTCCTCCTTGTTTTTAGAGAATTAACAGACAGGGATCGTGGTTTTGCCTTTCTTCAAGAAGGCCAATATTTCGAAGAGAACAACTGAAAGCGTGTTTTAGGACGAAATTATTAATTGAGATTTGTGGCTCTCTCGGTTCCCGACTTAACCCCCTCCCCCACACCCCCCGCAAATAGCTGCTGAGTCGTTTTGAATGCGCAGAAACAACTAATGATTTTTTTTTTTACCCATTCTATCTTTAAACATTTTTGAAAATGTTTAACCCTTTCATGCACGGTGCTGAAATAACCCAGCCCTACTCGTAAATCTGTACTTATAGGAATATATGTGCACACATGTATGCACCTCAGTTACATTCACATAATAAATGCGCTCACTGCTTGAGGCATATCCTAACATAGGCGCTTGTCATTTCCTGCACGAGGCCCTGCAATTGTTGATTAAATTTAGTATTTGGTTTTTCTAGGATTAAGTAATTTTTATTGGGAAGGTACAATCAAACTAAAAAATTCAATGCCACAGCAGGAATTTGAGCGAAGGATCTTCTTATCTCTGCACAGTGGTTCTTACCACTGAGCTACCGTGGCAACATGCCAGCGCGACATTAAATTCTCTGACTCGCATTTTCCCAAGCAAACCAGAAAGAGATATCAAATGCATGTATATGAGATAACATACCCTAATGGCAGCTTACAACGTGTAAGCATTTTTAAGATATTCACATACGTATATGAGGACCTCTTGTTACACTGCTACACTATGCTCATTATTTATTGTAATTATGTATCCACCTCCCCATCATTTCTTTATAACATTCTTAATCTTAACATGTAATAATTCTGATATCAATTATATAGCTGTGAAATTGCAAATGGAGAAAGTAGTGTATGTGTGTAAACCACGTCAGACATTTTAATTATATCTTTAGGATTTCGGTTTATTTGAAAATGTTGCTATTTCGAGTACGTGTATTTTTATTTACGAGTACATTGCCTTTACAGACCTTCTGTTAGGCTCCAGTATCTTTGTAGTGTGGGTTATTATTGTAATTAGACCGCGTTTCCAGAAAAACAAGTTTTTGTAGCAACGGCAGCATTACAAGTACACCAAATCCCTCTTATAAGTCCAATTAAAAGCGAATATTCTGAAAATGTCAATTTTTTTTTTGATGCGGTAATTATATCCATGCGAGATAGCGCATCAATGCGTTATGAAAAGGTACAGAGTTAACAATAGCACATAATATCAAATTAAAGGGGGAAATTCTACACTCAAGTTGCTAATTAGCTGCAGGAACGGATTATTGAAACAACCGGTAAACTAAAAGTACATAGCCAACAACAAACAGGTTACCGTAGTATAGGGTGTTGCTAATTTTATTGTATAACGTGCATCAAAACTACATGCGAAGGAATTACAGGAAACAACGACTAAATCATAATGTCTGATCAATAGTAGGATTAATTTAGTACTAATCATAATATGATATCGTAATATTAAACTATAGCAGAATTAGAGAAAGCATTTCCTTTCAGCAATATTGTTTTATAATCGTATTACTGTTCACTAAATTCAGTTTTGGTGTAATCGTACTACTGTCATTTTCAAAGTTCGACTCTCTCTCTCTTTCTCACTCATACACACATACATTCATTCATCCACACTTCCAGAGGATAAGGAATAATCCTCTCGTATTTTCATTTCCACCATGGAATCCAATCCAGGACCTCTGGATTTATCTGGTCGTAGCCGTTCGCTTATGGTAGGAAGGTGAGTATTAAGGTCTCGGAATGGACTCACGTGGTGTTTATGCTTGCATGGAATAGTAAACTCACTTAATTGTACAGTATATCTTAAACATTTCAAAAATGCAATTTACCAGCTTACACAAAGTAAGACGTATCAAAACATCCAACTATTAATAGTTTCAGAAATTCAAGTTGTCGAAAATATTTCTGCAGGTTCCCAATCTTTCTGCAGTAAACTTTACGCCTTTTGTACACGATTAAAATGTTTTCCAATGCAAGAGTCTTGACTAAACTCGACAGTGTAATTAAATGTGTATTTAAGGTTGTCTTTGTCAAAATTAAGCCCTTCAGAACACATTGATAACTTGTTGACGTGTGAAATGATTTACCATTAGCGCAACGGAATAACTTGAAATATTGTTCTTTACATAATATTAACAGAAGTATGTTCACACTTTCTACTACATATAGTAAGTAAAGAAAGTATTGTATTCCACCCAAAAGTTCGATATCGACAGCTTGGATACATTTGCCCGAGAAGGCATTCTTTGTTTACTTTTCGTTTTCAGCCATTTTCTAGATTTCGTGGTGCACTATAAATACTCGTATTTCATTGGCCAAGGCCTTCTAATCGTTGTGAAATCTTTGACCGTTTAGAACATATATCGGACCCAAATGGCCTAGCTGTCGGCGGATCCTTAAACCTCACTCACTCACTCACTCACTCACTCACTCACTCACTCACTCACTCACTCACTCACTCACTCACTCACTCACTCACTCCAGCATGTACTTATTTGCTTTCAAGGCTTTCAAAGACAAGTATCGAAAGCAACTCGACAAGAAAAGTTGTGAGTTTATGACAACTTTTGATAAGTGAAGCATTGAATTTGATAAATTGGTTGTGTACAAGATTGTGCCAATCTGAGATCCGTGGTATTATTTTCTTACTTCACCCTTCCGCTACAGTGTGTTGCGGGTGATCGGACTTTACGGCGACACAGTGCTAAGAGAATAGACGCTCCTAGGACAGTAAGTAAACCGAAGAACAAAAACAAGAGGATGGGTTAAACCTCATATCCTCTGCGCCTTTACCGGCTTTACTTTAGGTAACAATGTGAACAACAGCTCAATCATTGGTTGATCGAACCACACAACTTCCAAGTCAGCAGGTGCGAATGAAAATACAGTCCCTTAACCAACATGCAAATGGTGCTAAATTTAAAATAGCTACTGAATTAGTTATGCATTCAAGTATTTCTAACTATCTATTTTTTGTACTATTCTGATCGGTTACAGCACACGCGCGAACCTTTACACAGGGCTTATATATGGTGGAGGTACTCAACAGGATGGGAGGTATCGCCCTCTTATGTTAATCTGTCGCGTTTGAGTAAATCCTAAAATCCCTATTGGACTCCTCTGTAACGTCCGCGGTGGAATACAATTTTGTACTTTGTTTACATTGCCACCTAAAGTAAGGCCGGAGAAGGTATAGCAATCCTGGTGTAAATAGGAGGTTTAGATCACATTAAATTGCCTTAACTTTTCACATCAATATGTCCTGATACTTTTAATATAGTATGGCATATTTTTGTGTATATTATGGATGTTTAATATGCATAAATGCTCATGGGATTATTAGAGCATAATATTTCCGTTCTTACTGATAATTTTAGGCATAGATAAAATCTTGGGCATGCTGCAGGTTCAGCGTTTAATTATTGCGTCACTTTTACTCTCGGTAATTGTCATGGTTTTTACTCGTAGAGGACGCGCTCTTGGCTAAAGTGAAACAACGAGTGGTCAAAGTTTGCCTGGCCAGGAAGCCGCTCTTCATTTCCGCCCGGATTACGTTGGCATGGCGAGTCTTCTGCGAGAAGATAAATATCAGCGGCCCGCTCCGAGCTTGTCTCATTTACGTTGGGGAGATAATGTGATATAGTGCGCAATATCAGGGCGTTCAAAAGCGGAACTTGCACCACTACTTTGATAAAACTTGTTTATGGCTCAAATGCTTTAGAAAACATGCCACTTTTTAACTTAGTTAAACGCCTTTAATTTATTTTACTTGAAACGTGTATCTTTACAGAGACAGAATTTGGGAACATGCCTAGCGTTAGCATTTAAAGTTGACCGTTTTCTCATATTACGACTTAATTGCTAAATTCTTCACATACTGTGTTTTCAAAACAATTGCAACTATCAAAACTATTACAGCTATTTTCCGGAAGAGGAAGGTTAATAGTTTAATTCAGGGCCGAGAGGAATGACATCCGAGGTGTGAAATGCTTTACCCCTACAATCACTCCTTCCTTTTTCTATCTATCTGACAGGTAAACAGGTTTAGGTGAAACGTCTTTTGCGCCGTAATCAAGTGCACACTTCCGAACTCATGAGTTGGCTAGAAAAGCACAAAGAGAGTTAATGACACTATAGAACATGAAAGAAGGATATGACAATGCTAGACGGCTTATATTGACATTGTGCGAGAAACCACTCTTTCACCATATTACTTGACTCTAGCAAGACCTTGCATGTTTGTTACCGTTGTTTTGTTTTGTTATACAATAGTTGTGATGCACATCACTTATGCTGCTAAAGATAATTGCAATAGCTTCTTTACTGTATTCTTAAAAACAAACGTCACAATTTATATGAAAAGTTTATTGAAATTGTTTACAATGTACATTTTATTAGATAGTGGCGTAGTCATAATTATACTCCCCTAATTTACCGATTGGTATATTTGCTGGTTTCTTTTTAAATTTTGGCGTTTCATTGTCAGGCTGTAAATATTAATATACGAAACAGTACTATATACTAAGTAGTACCAAACATGACCAGTAATTTGGTACTATCAAGGGACGCTCAGGCTATACAAAACCGTACTTTCGTTCAGGGTACACCAGTCTTAGTGGCGCGCATCTCAGCAACAAACTGTTTCGGGTCAAAGTATTATTTAAGACCATTTTCAAGTGATCATGTTTTGAGTAGTCGGCCTTGTGCACCAGAACGAAGCATAGGAATGGGAGTTTTCATAGAGGAGACTGAGACAACATCAGTTGAAATAAGTATTTTAGCAGTGAACCCATTTGAAGCAATAAAGTAGTCATTCCAAAATCGTTAATATCTTGCAAATGTAAACGTGCAGCGTTTGTTTGAGATACGTGTTTCATGGAGCATATGAGTCAATCAGATCCACTGTCGCAAAGTACCCTTTAGTGCCCCTATAGTTTCCTATCTTTTATGAAAATAATAAACATATTTTTGCAATAGTTTGTAATTCCATTTTTGAACTTTCAGTATTTTAAATATTTTAGAGAATGTCGGTAAATCTGTCGCTTTAAGTAGTTATGCTAGTTGCTACGTTTTCACGGATCAATTCTTTTAAAATGTCTTTGTAAGCAAGAGGTGTATAATCGACACAATGCATATGGTTATCAAGAAGTCGCTCCGCAGCTCTTGTGTAACCAAGATTCCACTAGAGGCAAGAATTTCGGTGGTAGCACTGGCTGCCGCGATCGTATGATTATAACGTTCAGCGAAATAAAAAATCTGATAGATTCACTTATGTAATTCACGAAAAGTAATGCAGATAAACCGCAGTACGAATGTTATCTCGAGCGGTAGGCACCGGCACCGTGCGGAGGAATTTGCTGATAACCCTGTTATACATATATTCTTTAATATGTTTGTGTATATGTGACTAATAACGAGCGCGGCGCATAGCAAAGGTTTGCTGGAACTTTCAAAAAGTGTCCGGCAGCCGGCGTTTTTGTAGAAGTTCGAGAAAGGACCGTGTGATGTCATCCCCGTTATATAAGGAGATGAGGCTACGAGTTAGAGGAGTTACGGTTACAGACGTGAGTGGGTCAGTGAGCGCAAGATAATTGTGTGCGTGTGGTACTGTCGTCGCGAAAGACAAGTCCCGTCGAAGTGAAGTTTTAATGAGTGTAGAGTGATTGGATCTTCACAGTTAGTGTTTGAGAGACAGAAAGTGAAAGAACTGAGTCAAGGCTACGAGAAGAAAACGGTTGTGAGTGGTAATTTCACAAAGGACTATAGACTGTGTTAACGGCAGTAAAAGAGAATTAGGTATTTGTGCAGTAGTTTTAGAAGAAAATAAAGTAATGTAAAGGTCATTAGACTGGGTTTTTGTTGTTTTTGTCACAATAACTAAAAGCCCAAAATGCGTTATTAGTGAAGTGGTTGCTAGTAAAAATTCTTCAGTCGTATAATACGAAACAGTGCCCCTAGAATTAGGGCATGCAGGTATAGGACATTCTTTACTTTGTGTTTTGTAATTCTAGTTCAAGTCTTTGAACAAGTGTTATGCAACACATTACTGTAATTATTAGGTAATATTAACCTGTAAGAATTGATGTTGAGTATGGTAGAATGCTTATTTAAATTAAGGTTTGCTAGCTCGGAGTTCATGTTCCTCCGTTTTCTCCATTAATATTAATTTGGGTAAATGTTTATGCTACATAAGGGCAAGATGAGGTAGATCACGGACTGAGGAAGACTAGGTTAATTAACAAAGTAATTAGTTAAATGACGTAATAGACATGGTTGGACGGAGATGAGCACAGCATAAAGGGAAAGTAAAATTAGGTTGTGTAATGTGCTGCTCTTAACAGTCGGCTTACATGGAAATGATGAGAACGCCGAAAAGACAAAAGAGGAAGCAATGCCTTAGAGATAAGAAAGGTTGGGTATATGTGCTTCTTTGACAAAAGAAATACGCCATTATGTAAAAACAAGTTCAAAATTCTGAATACTCGACTAAGGTGGAAAAAAGAAAAGGAAAAACGCCCCAGAAAAACTACAGTAATAACTGTATACAGTAATTATTACTTAAGGAAAAGGCGGACACTTATTTTCTTTGTTTAAAATCATTACCAGTGATAATCCAAAAAAATATGCCTTATCAAAACCGGCTCTGATCTCTAGTTCGGTTAAACGGAGTTCTAGTGTGGACAGTGACTTCGTTGAGTTTTCAAAACTGTCATTTCGTTCGCTGTAATTGCAGTAATGTGAACTAATTCACGTGATCACGTCATTTCACTTTGTTCCACGACGTATCTGCTTAACGAAATACTCCCAACTTTGCCACTCCTTCCGTCCCTTCTCGCTGGGAAATCATACGCACGACGTCTCCAATCGCTTGCAGTACCTAACTGCACTTCAACGCGCTCGAAGAACAGCGCTTTCCATCTCACTCGCTCACTTACTCATGTACCCACTGACTTCGCGAGACTTTCTTGTTCTCAAACGCCGCAAGATTGAGAGCGCTCGTTTATATAGCTTTAAGAGCTTGCCAGAACGTTTTAGGTGTCGAAATATCCAGGAAGTTCAAGTTCTCTGGCGATAGCGCTTAACGTGTTAATGCTGGGCGAGCGCAGCGCTTATCTTTACGGTTCCGACTGCCCGGCGCCGATCTCCTATAACCTTGGTCATAGCCACTGTCACAGTAGTATATACTTATATACCTACTGAACTATCACTCGGAACATTCAGAGTTTTGGTGGCGGGGTTACATACACAGGAACTGCATCAAAGGAGGACATAACTTGAAATCATTGCATTCCACTCGATCGGTACCGAACGCTACACAGCTGAATGGAAATCGGAGTTATATTACACCATTAAGAATTGCGAAAATTTAAATGTACTCCAAAGTATAGTCAAAAATGGAATTCAATCATCAAACCCTGTAGGTAAGCATAAGTATTAGCAAATTGAAAACCAAAACAAGGAATATCTCGGAAATCGTAAAGGAAAAAAAAAAAAAAAAAAAAAAAAAAAAAAAAAAAAAAAAAAAAAATTGACAAACTGAGTGCTTAAACGAAATGTACAATTTTTCAGTAGTAAGAGTTTTGTCTACCTCTTTTACGGTTTACCCGTTGTACAAATCATTCAGAATGTAGAGGATATCCGAGGCTGTTCCCAAAATATTCAAGATATACGATTTATGCACATATGCTATTTTAAACAAAATTGTTGCAGAAATTTTTCAGAAACTCAACATTGTGAAAATTTTCCCATGTAAACGGTAGTTTGGACGGGGCAGATTTTTGTGAAAATCTTCTGTCGCATCTTTGAAAGGTTCTAAACCAACTCTAGTATCTAATCTAGTTTTAGTTTGTTGATTACGCTGTTCAGAGCGAGTGCGCACGCACACACCTAACCTTTTTCTAATCTTCTTTTTAATTCATGAAGTCTGAAAACCCGTATTTATATGAAACCTTGGTATAGAATTTTTGGGTAGAGTACAATGTAATGTGTTAAAAATTTTGTTAATTATACCTACACTTATCGTAAAATGAAATTCTGGAAGAAATCTGGAGTATGGCAAGCAAGTTGCGAACAGAGAAACGAAATTTGTCATAAGTGTGACCTTCCTAGGTAAATATCGAATATGTATCTGGTTTGTTGCATAAATAAAATAGGAATTTAAATACTATGTTGCAAAGTGTTGACTATAAAAAATCAAATTCCATGCCCTATAATCTAAAAATATGTATTTCAAATAGTATGTCGATCTTCTCTTGTTATAACAGAAATCCAGTTTATAATCTCAAATAAATCTCACTTTATTTTTGACATTCACAGATAACCTTTCTTCTGGAAAATATATATTAACTGCTGAAGGAAGAATTGTTAAAAACAGTTGTCAAATTGAAATGCAATGCTATTTTGATTGTCAATCCATTGCAATGTGTAATAAATAGTTGTCAGCGATTTATGGGATATAGTTGGCGACGCTGACTAAAAAATGAATGACCTAGTGATAATTTTTACTAAACAAAAGAATGGCCTTACGATAATTGGTATACGATAATTTAACAACCTTTTACTTTTACGTTTTTGAATGGTAGAAGAGATATCGATACAGTCCTTATGGAGCCATTGTTGTACACTACCAACGTGATCACTGGACGACATAAAGACAACTCACATAACATTAGAATTCATTGCCGCGGCGGGACTCGAACTTGCTACCAACTAATCGCCTTAACGAGCGCGGCGAGCCCGTGGATTACCAAGTTCTATACCGCAGCGGTGGGGAGTATTGAAAACAAACAGATCGTCAGTTGTTCACTTCGTCAAGACAGCGGGAGGTTGGTGAGAACGGTCCAGATGGTATACAGCACGTGAGGCGATACCCCCACACACCGACTCCTGAGGAGCCGCTGTTGCTGCTTCATATCTCACGTCACTAAATAAAAACATTATCACATTGCAGCATACAACACATGCCAGAAACCTGATCGCAGGGGACTTAAAAAATTTGTATGGACTTTTGAACTTTTCCCAAATTTACAAATCTGAATTACCCACTGGTAGAAAGCTGTTGTATCTGCAAGTTCTTTGGGGGTCATAGATTGCGATCTAAATAATACTTATGTTCGACCAACTAGTCTTAACCGAGCGAAATGGTTCCGCGGTAACGTGTGAGGCTCCCATTCGGAAGATTGTGGTTTTGATTCCCGCAGCCGAGCATCCTGACCCATGTTTTTTTTTCTTTTCGGCAGTTTCCCGGGTCACCAGACGAATGCTGGGAGGTATAATTACATCTCTTCCCTGCATTTCATATCACCTTCATTTAATCCAGTCTTTTAGGGTCAGAAGTATTGGGGATGGCTGAGTTTGGCGCTGAATTATAACGGTGCTATTAAAATAGTAAAGAAAAGTGCAAGTCAGGATAGCTCAGTAGTTCAATAGTAATTGCGGGAAGGAATAAGTGCGGAAAACATGAAAACTAGGAGTTGCTGAATCTCCTACTCCTTCCACCATCTGTTATTACTAGCGTTCGGCACAATAGACAGGCATACAGACACTACAACAAGCTTAATATAGGTGCTATCAGTATTAATAAGTACTGAAGTTGGAGCATTAGTTTACCACTAACATGGCAGAACAGTATATAGTGGGAGTCCCAAAAAAAACCACCGACAATGTTTAGTATGTTGTGCGGGATGGTAAACTGATCGGTTTTCATTCACAAACCCCTGTCCGGAAATGCACAGTTTGGACGCTGGAGAGCGTCGAAGTTAGAGAAGGAAAGGTTGTGATAGTTCGGTATATTAATACGGAAGGTATGCTACCTTTTAGCCATCGTGTATTGGGATGAATGACTTGAGCATAATAACATTGCTGTGCACGTGCTAAATTCCACCATATAGAGTCCTTGGTGCGTATCCTATTTGTGTAGTTTCCACTACAGTGACGTTTTTAACAGCAGTGTACCAGTACACAGCTGCTGAAATGACCGACATGAGCTCCAGCACACTTTGATGTAAATGTGCAGAATCACCTCGACGTCCCATATTCAAATCGATCTATTGGTAGAGGTGGACCAGTTCCATTGCCGGCACGGTTGGTAGATCTGACACCTCTAGACTATTTTCTGTAGAGTTGTATAAGAGTATGGTGTATGACACTCCTGTAACTTCAGTGGAGGCCCTTGTGGCTCAAGTCCACGGAAGGATTGAAAATCCTCAGACAACCGCACGTATTGGGCCATGTGCATGAAGCTCATCACCGCTCTGCAATGACGTAGGAGGTACACAGCTTGAAGCCCATTTGTAATGTATGGCCTCGAATCAGTTGGGGAACAGTTGGAAATAGAAAAAGCCGATACCTCAAGGGAGTTCTGGGCGTAACACAGAATTCCAGATCACGACTAGCCTATGAGCTTACCAGGGAGACTTTCTTAATAGAAGATCTGCGGTACGCACTACTGTTATCAGCTACGGAAGACTACAGGCTTTTATAAGACCTACAAGAGAAAAACAGGAACATACCTGTGGAATTCTATTCAACCTGCTCAATGCAAGACATTCTGGTCACAAGCGAACTACGAAATGCGTAGGTATGTCACTACAGATTGGCAATTCATGGCTCCCACAACATGATATGTTCCATAAGACCTTCCATGACCCTAGTGGCATCTGCATCTGTGTTCGTGTTTTGAAAAATGTGATCGATATCATATTGTGAAGTGCAAGGATAAACGAAAATCCATCGCCGCTTATAGTACACAACTGTCAAAATAGTCTCTGCACGGTGTATGCGCATTTCCACTTTATTAATATATTCTCATTTATTAATTTATTAAATTCCACAATTCTCTTAATGAACAGTAAATGTAACATCATTTCAAACAATGTTTCACTCTTCAGTTACTATGCACTTTTATAGCAAATCCTGTTAACAATTTTAAGAAATTTCTCTGCTGAATACGGTTTATACTGCCACGCTGTTTTGTAATTATTATCCAGTGTGTTGTGTATTATTTTTAAACATGCTATTGATGTGTTTATAATTAAATAAGTCTAATCGTTTTAGCTCGGTACTGTATTTCCGCACCTGGGAAGCAGAAAACAATAAAGCCTTCATATAATGAACAAAGCATTGAAATGATCGCATTGCCAGTCGTAAACCAATAGGTTTTTGTAGTTGTCCATTTAGCTTGCAGTTCATTGTAGTAACTAGCCACTATTTCAGTATTACACAAAACAATGGAACGTTGATATTAGCAAACGAATGAACAGCTATATTCCAAACTTCCTCAGGCGTGTTGTCAACAATGGATCATTGGCTTAGCGTAGATCATTGGCTCAGTAAGCATAAAATATACATATAAAACTTACGATTCTGAACAAAGGAACAAAATAGGCAAATTAACCAGTGGTTACACTGAATTTCTTGTTTAGTTTGACATACTTTTGTCGTCGAACGCACAATACTTTTAGTTCAAACATATATTGTTAAATGGTTTCAACGTATCGGCCATTTTTTACTGTGAATTCGGCACTAAAACTAACTCCTCGGCGCAAGAGTCCGTTGCGGGGCAAGGCCTACTGATCGGCCGCAGCGTCCCCCACCTGTGCTCACCACAGGCGTCTTGAGTGGGGTGCAGTGCTGTAGGGTAGGACGTGGTCAGCGCCCCGTCCCTCTCGGCCGACTATACGGTCTTTGCATCCAGGGGCTGCTACTTCATAATTAAGTAGTTCCTCAATGTACCCCTCAGAGGTCTAACGAGGCTGAGTGCATCCCGGACCAGATCTCCTACGGGAGAAAAATCCCCACGCCGCTACCTGGAATCGAACCCAGGTCTCCCGTTTGGTAAACAGCAGCACTACCACCGCGCAAAGGAGACGACCGCAATCGCTCATGATTTGCGAAAAATTAGAAATCGATCGATGGAGTACTTTAAGTAATGACAATACGGAAAAAAAAGAGCTTTCCTGGAAAACGATATTCAAAGCTCACGCTATATTTTTGTGCTTATATGGCTGTGTTTATTTTTTGAAATTTCATTCCATTCCTATGTTTAGTTTCATTTAGTTTAAATACACATGATTTTTATTAGCATTACCTTACTCGATAGGTCAAAGATAGATAAAATGTAATACGAATTTAGTATACATTATAAGTTGTCCTACACTACACAGAAAGACAAATTGCGATCTTCAGATATACAACTTATTTGAAATGTACTGTCAACATCATCATCAACAACAACAACAACAACAATAATAATAATTAATAATTAAAATAAACTTTGATAAGTAGGTGATATCTTTAAAAGACATGTTATCCCATAGGTTGCTTTCATCCTCTTCTTCACTTTTTCCAAGTACCTACTTGACATTTTGTAGCTCATACTCTTGTTTGTGAGAAGCAGTAACATACTACTGGCAATGGCAAAGCAGTGTTATACAACTAAGGACCAAAAACAGATGTCTGCAATATGTAGCAAAAGAGGCACGCAGGGTCTCGTTGACCTGTGAGACACGTGACAATTAGTCATTCTTGCAGCTAAAGAAATAAATAGATAAGGTTGTTGCTGCAGCAAACAATCGAGTAAACTTAGGTTAGATGTGTTAGTCAGGCAATTACGCAGGTGCGTTCCTTCGCAAACTATAACGTTTAAATAAACCTAGGGGTACCGCAGGCCTCTAGTGACCAACGGAGTTTAAATTAAGGCACTTATTGCGTAGAAGTAGAGCAGTAAAGTTATAAGGTATGCCTCTACACTCCGGAAAAGAAAAATCAGTTGTAATCTCAAATACTATCTCCTGGGTCGTACTCATAAGTTAGCAGGTTTAACATTGGCGGTACAGGGCTTTTGGCGACAGTTATGTCTTTTCACAAAAAAGAATACATAGCCAGCAGTTAGCGGTAGAAAAAAAGCTTTTCCGGACCGCCACTAAGCTCCAAAGTGGCGGCGGTCTCTTAAAAGGAACACCCTGTGCAAATACGTGTGACCTGTATGGGAAAGCGACCAAAGGCAAAGCCGCGACACTTGGCCAGGCATGCTATCAGGACCCCGCTGGGAGAATATCACAAGTCAAACCGAAAGAACCGAAAATGTACAGGGAAGGAGAAGTACCTGCTGGGGTATTATCGGGTCTGGTAAGCGGCTTTACTACCAGCAAGAACAGGCGCACGTGACTCTAATACCGAGCATGGAGACCATGTTGAAAAGGGTGAAATTTGAGGGCAGACGCTCATGAAATTCTGTATTAGTGCAGTAACCCTAAGTGTGACGTGCTGCGGAATGTTGCACATCTGTTTTATTTCTTGTGTATAGACACGGAGATTTGAAACAAGTGCCTCACAGATGTCAACTTATCGCTTTAACCATTAAACAGAGTTGTGAGATGAGTATCAAAGCACATGCCTATCTCTCTACACGCTATTCGGAGTGAAAATACAGAGCACAGGAATGTTACCGTGTGTAGATTGATTTCAAAGCAACTCGAAGAATCAATCCATTATCTGTTTCAGTTAGTGTTGAGCAGAATAATTCTGTCATTATCATCACCATCACTATCATGGATTAAGCCTCATATGGCTTGTTCTTCTAGCACTGTGACACCGTCTTGTCTTCGAACTAGCAACATTTATTTTTCCCTTTGTGTTGTAGTTTATAATCAGTTTTGGTATCCCTTCGTCATGTGTTGTATGAGCTGTTTCCAATCACTCTACCTTGGTTTATTCTGTCAATTTAAATGTTTACTTTCTGCATTATATCTTCACTTCTTTGGGGTATATTCCGCTACAAATCTCAAAAAATTTGCTGTTTCAGTTTGCACATAAGCACTGAAAGCCTGCTTCACAGAGGACAAAGAAGTGTACAAAATTTCAAGCCTCTATGATTAATGGTTGCTGAGAAAAAGACATCACTGCACATTAAATTTGTACATTGAGAAAAGCTTCTTTGAAGTTTTCAATGTTCTGCAAGCTTCCCTCAATACTGTAACAAAATCGGCACAAATGCGAAGTCCGTTTACTTTTTCTAACACTTTATTTTCCTCTAAATCTTACTACAAATGCACAATTTCCTTCTCGTTGCTAACACAGTTTATAGTCTCTCTACTATTACAATTCACAGTTCTTTCGATAGTCTTTCTCAGTCTTTCAACATCTTTCTCCAGTTTAAGTGTGTCTATTACTATACAATCACTCGATGATACATACACACTCGCTGACAGGCTGGCCGATTCACTCTCGTAACTAAAATAACTGTACACAACTACCTAAAACTAGTGATACTCACTCAAACTCTGACACCAAAAACTAACTAAAAAGTGACTGAACTGCTCACTGTCGTATTTATAACTCCGTTCGAGTGGTTTCCTTGCGCACGTGCGTATGACTCAGCAAAGAAGCTTCTAGAGCTCGCTGGACATTACAGTATTATCACGCTGTTGGATCGCATACACACAGTCGCTAGTTGTCCTGTAGCCCCGGACTTCCACACCTCGCTGTCATTACGGTCACGCACACATACAACCACTCGTGGTATCCAAGCTCACCCGCTCTCCTCTTGCCCGTATATTGTTGAACAACCCAATGTCACAATACATTATTTCATTTTGTTCAGCAAATTTCGGATAATTTTTAAGACAGTAAGAAATGTCATTTTTGACCACTTCATACTACAGTTTCCATAGAACTACTTGTAAACGCAGGAATACGCTAAAATTTAACTAGAATTCGAAATTATACACATTTCCGGGATGCTTCTAAAGTATTCACTTGAGATACGATATATTATTTATGCATGCGATTTCGCGTCTTTCTGAAAGTGTGATCTGAAACTACACAGTTTTAAATGGAAGCATGTATACCTAGGAAGCGATGTCAAAAACACGTCACATGGTCTTTCAAGTCGCTCGATACTTGGGACAGTCGGATAGCCTCAAATATGCACCTACATATATGAGCCTGTTAACGCACATAGTTTTGTCGCATTGTGTGTCAGATAATCGAGTAAGAGCTGCCATTTTTAGGAAACGAAGAGGTAATTTTAATGTTTCATTGTGGTTTCTGCTTTCTATTGTCCTCGTATTTATCGAGTATGGATACGGAATATTTCATAGAAGAAATTTAAGTTAGTTAAATTGGGTCTATAGAAACAAATGTGGAAACACGCTCTTAGAACTGGTTTCCCAACAATGCACAGTGCGACATGTCGCATGTATAACGCGGCGCAACGGCACTTTCCGGATCAAGGCCTGTTGCTCGCCCGCTGCGTTCCTTACCCCTAAGCACCATAGATGTCACGATAGGTGCAGTTGGGACGTAGCCAGACCCCAAGCCCTCCCTCCCAACCAGGGTCTTTGCAAGGGTCACTATTTCTCAATCAAGTACCTTTTCAACTTGCCCCTCAGGAAAATTAAATTAAATTATTTTGTTCTTTAACGACGCTGTCAATTGCCAGGATCACATCAGCGTCGCCGGTGTGCCGGAATTTTGTCCCGCAGGAGTTCTTTAACATGCCAGTAAATCTACTGACATGGAGCTGTCGTTTTTAAGCACACTTAAAAACCATCGGTCTGGGCCGGATTTGAACCCGCGACCTTGGGATCAGTAGGCCAGCGTCTAACCAACTGAGCCAGACCGACAAACCCTAACGAGACTATTGCACCCCAGTCCAGGTCTCCCAGCAGGAGAAAATCACCACGCTGGTACCGGGAATCGAACCTGGGCCTCCACCTTGGTGTGCAGCACCGCTACCCTTGCGCTAAGGAGACGCATCGCCTCATTCTTTGTTGCACGACATAAAACCTCATGCATAAGTGGG
Organism: Tenodera sinensis; assembly: GCA_030765045.1. NCBI lineage: Eukaryota > Metazoa > Arthropoda > Insecta > Mantodea > Mantidae > Tenodera > Tenodera sinensis. The sequence goes on along the minus strand of CM060969.1, from coordinate 80,303,979 downwards.
ACATTGTTTGAGTGCTTATGCGCGTACTTGAGAAAATAACACATAAGAAAAGGACATTAATGTTTTCATCAAAGGAACTTTATGCCAAGAAGGAAAGAATTCCTGTACTTTTTACGAGGTACATAAATTTCTTTGGTGGATTCATGGGCAATAAACAGAGAAGAACGCAGGAAACAAATGAAACTATACTGATAACTGTTAGACATGGTTACTGGTTACACCATATATCTGAAATACTGCGAGTTTGACGTTTTCCTATTGAGATAAGATAAATGATAAAGGAAACTAATTTTGTTGTGTAATTTCCTTACCGGTGTTTGCATAGAGGAGAACTGGAGTGCTTCAGTTAACATCTTCACCTATGTCAGAATATATTTTTTTGTTTCAAGAGTTAACGCTCTGTTAACAAGGTAAGTCATATCAGACGATGAATGAGCAAAATACTTTATTTAATGCTCAGATGAACCCGGAGCTTTGAGTTGCCAAGAATTTGGGAAAATCCTGAAAACGGAAAAGAAGGAAGAAGCTTATCCAGGTAACTCGCTTTAAACCGAGGATTGCTTAGCAGGTTTAGTCTTGATCCGCATTTAGGAGGTCGCGGGTTGGACCTCAGCCATCAGTCTGCATTCCCCGAGTCGTCAGGCGAATGCTGGCTAGGTTCATTTATCTCCCGAATTTCTTCTCCCTCCGTTTCACCTCATTTCTTATTTCCTTTCACCTTTCAACCGGTTAGTCTCCTTCAGGGTAATAAGTGTCGGTGGGTTCTCGGCGTTCTGTGGCAGGGAATATGCACTGTTTAACCTTTCTTCCTATAGCGGGCGATCTCCGGTCTCCAAACCTAACTGCGAGAAGTCTTAAGACGGGTCGGGACGCCGCCGGGGTGTTTCAGTCTGTAAATAATGGAAATCCCGCCTTCTGGTCTGTCATGACTCTTTGGATCGGCCGCCCACTGACTCCTCTCACCTCATCCTTCCACCGGGGGTGCCCCTAAAGGTCGACATGCCGAATGCTTTTCGCGTCGTCCTATTATATCTTATCCTAACTTAAGTCACCTTAACCTACGCCTGGATTTTTTGCAAGCATACTGTAAACTTACCTGTTGTGCTAGAACCAAGTCTTAAATCGTTTTTGTGAGAAACTAAACTTCACTGTTTGTCCAGAAGCCAAATGGTTGGTAAGAGATTAGTGCGCAGGCACTAAATATTACGTGGTGAAGGACTGTCATTTCATATCAGCAGAGGATGAGATTTAAACTTCAATTTCTCTGCTACGAAGTTACAGTAAAAAGTATTATTCCACGCATAAATTGGATAGCGAGATTTCATTGGAAATACACGTTTTGAGGCTCCCTGAACCCAAAATGAGGAATTTGAGAACAGCATAACTCAAAAACGAAAAGCTGCATAAATACCAAATTTGCTATTTAAATCGCTGTGGCTGAGCAGTTAGACCGTTTTGGCCACCAAGGCGGCCCAGGTTCGGACAAGCGGTGTCTGGGCGACTTTTCTTCGGGTTCTCCGATTTCCTCCGCCTCTTCCTCATTTCCATGCCTGGTGCTGGACTGACCACCCGCTTCCAGGTCTTCACTCTGTCCAGGCCTTAGGTTCGTCTACTCCCCGACAGGCATCTGACCCTAGGCACAGGCTTGTAAGTCCTAGTGGGTGTAAATCCTCCATATAGGGAGAGTAATCAGGTAAAGAAGTAGTTCGGTATCATCAAAGCATGCGACACGAATATTCTTAAAAAATCATGAGAAATAAAATATACTTATGTCTTGAATTTTGTGAGAATGGCCTCTGAATTACTGAATGACTTTTGCACAATTGGTAAACTATAAATGATAGGTAAAATCTTACTACATATCCGAAATATTCCTTTTTATTCGTTCTTGGATTGAGTAGAACATCTAACTACTGAGCCACCCAAACCGACGCCAGGTGAGTGACAAAACACAGGCTAGCATCGTAGCTCAGTCGGTAAGCACTACCTGCTGTGCAAGGGGTCCCGGGTTCATTTCCTGTCTGGGGTGGTGATTTTTCTCTAGTAAAAGAAAAAAAATGCTTGTCAGGTAAATTGTGACGTGATTTCTTAAAGTTGTTCTTGTTTTGTTTTGCCTATGGTAGAAGGTTACATCCATTCTGAGTTTATATAACAGTCGTCTACCGTTGTGAAAACAGATGACGACCTGAGATATACGGCAAAATGACAATGCAACCTTTATTAGCTTTATAATGTATGTCCATTTAATAATGTTGAATTAACTTTTTCTGCTCCAACAGAAATTCTTCAAATGCTAGACGCACAGGACGTAATTTAATTTTTACATTAAGTGTAGGTATGTACAAAACAGGAAGCACGCTGCTTGAACTTGGCTTGCATTGAATGCGTGGAAACCTTTTGGGAAGCAGGTGTTACTACTTCGGGTCCTGTCGATAAAGACGCCATCCGTGCGTAACACAAATGATAGGAACGACGTGCTATTAAAAGGCGACGTGGGACAGATAAGGCACGGACCCCTGGCTGTTGTGTGAAGGGAAGATGAAGATGATCATGATCGCGAGGGGACCACTACTCTGTCTCTGTCGAACTGCTTGATGGATCTCTCGCAAGGTCCGCCCAAAGCTCTCGGGACAGCGATTCTAATTCCACGTTCTAAAGATTATCTGCAGAACTAATTTAAAATCAATACATTTCAATAGAGGTCTTTTTTGCCAGAGGATGAGCAGTAATTACAGCCAAAGGAAATGCATTTGTACAGCTAAGAGCACAAAGTTTTGCCGGCTGTTACTGTTGAAATATTCCCTCTCTTCAACTGTCAACCTTCTTTTCCTGCCCAATGCAATTAATCCACTAAATGTAAACAGAAACGAAGCAGTGAATTTCATTGACTGCTGATGGAAACATTTATTGTTTTATACAGGGTGTTAGGGGTATAAGTGCATATATTTGTATTGACAAGTCTTCAAGAAAAGAGGGGTTTAATTTCGCAAGTGGCATTTTCTCAACAGCACTTGAGTTTTTTTTTTTAGAAAGGATAGCCCTAGGTTTACCAGATGAAGATTTTACAAAATTATGAAACAAAATTGTCACGTGCATTGAATATGTTCTATTTTTTAGGTTTAACGGTTAGGACATATCGGACGATAAACGAAATGGGTAAAATGATGCTCAAATAACCTCAGGACAAGAGAAAAGCCCGGAAAAACCCTTCTCCAGGCTAACACAGCCTAATCGAGATTCGAATTCGGGACTTCTGGAATGTGAGGCAGACACACTGCGCCCACAGCACAGAGATGGGCTTGCATTGAGTACTACACATTGTAAAAGGTAAAAAAATACCTTTTCCCATAAGGATAGCAAGCATGGTTGCGAATATGAAATTTCATATTTTGCGTGCATCTAGTGATTAACACGTACAGTGACCAAATATATTAATTAATACACTATATTCACATCCAACGAAGCACGCATTGAATACAAAATGTGGCTTATAGCTGCCGGAATGGTTACACTGTTTTAGAATGAGAAGCAAGCTAATCATCCTCTCACTCGCTCCTAGCATTGGCAGCAATGGAATGTTTTAAGTGTTGGTCCCCGTTGATAAAAAGTAAGCTCATACACAGCACAAACCGGGCTTTGCACCAATGTTATTTAATGGAAGCATTCACAAAGTCACATAGAGTCCAAGACTTGGAAACTGTATGCTTACATTGCGTGCATAGACAAAGAATTCTGCAATTTTTTCTCCATTCTTCTGAACAACAGACGGTCACATTGTGATATTTTGTCATGTTCTATATATCATGGTACTCACCCATTTGAACGCGACATGCAGTTTTAAATATTGACTCTGAACCTTCAGTGTTTTTATAAAGACTGGATGAAACTTCATATTGTTTATTTATGTTATTCAATTCGAAACTTGAGGTTCACTCGGAAGATTTCCACGTGCAATTTACGGTTCTAGAATCCGTGTAAGTATCGTGCGTTATGTAAACGTTACGTGTGATAGTAGTAACGGAGGGAGACACTTCGACCTACCGCGACCCAATAGGTATCTATTGCGGGCTACCAACCTTCCAGGGGAAGGGATGAGGTGAAGTAAGACCGCAGCTTTATCAAAGAATGGAGCCAGCGAAGCCCAGAGACGCACGGAAGTCGTTAACACCTACAGGTATTGTCACCTGGCCCACAACCCAAGTATTTTAGCAATCCAGGAAGAGGGCGACAAGGCGACCCTTGCGGCCCGGGCAGCAACTTCTAGGAGGGGCAAGGAAGAAAGGTTTACAGAAAACAAGCATCAGTGCCATCTGCCCGGATCCGCCGGAACGTACCGGGCTGCCAACCAAACCTGAAAGATGACAAGGGAGTGAATGGAAAGGAAGCCTCATCATTCGCCTAGTGAGAAGAGGAAACTACGAAAAAACCCAAGTCAGAGTTGTCGGTCGACGGGGATTGAACCCACCACGTCCCGACTGCGAGTCGCACATGTTACCGCGACGCCACCTCGCTAGGTAAACGTTACGTGTTCATTGTGAATGGATCCCCATATCTTAGGAACTACTGGAATTTAACTATGTCCCTTTAATAAGTGCCGGTTTTGTATTTAACTGGACAGTAATAGATGTCGCCATACCCAATCTCTTACTTCAGTTTAATATAATATTGCGATACAAGTGCGATAATTGCGTCTTTGCAGAACGAGGAATGAGTTTCTGCAGAGGACTTAACGCCTGTACACTGAATGATAGAAATGCTTACGCGAAAATAAAATTGTCAACCGTTAAGAGTAGTTCCAAGGTCGACCGCTCTAACCTCAAGCCTATCCACAAATGAAGGTAAGATGCTTGCGCCGAAAGAATATATTTAAATATTACATGAAGTCATCAGAAGTAAATGTTAGCAAATGCAGGGAAGTAAAGACTGTAAAATTTAAACGGCAAACTTCAACTATCACTTATGCCTGTTGTAGTATGTCAGCAACAATAAATATAGATATGAATAGCTGGAGGATTAAATATATTTCTTAGAAATAGAAGACGCTCTGAGTGCGGAAACTTCAACTTCCTACGCGTGATATATGAGTGGAAGTGGATTAAAAAAAAAAAAAAAAAACGGGTCATTGAAAAAAGATATTTCCGATATGTGCTCGGGTTAGATTTCCCGGTGGAGGTCAGTCGCGGGAGAATAGAGCTTGCATCTGGTGGGTTGGACATCGTCTTGCCTTCGAAACAGTTGAAGTAGACGTAACGCCAAAACCAAGACCAGTAAGAGGATAAGCGGCTCAGAGTAGCCCACATCGATGGTCCACTCTGAACAACCAACGAACCTGGAGTTATTTGGAGCATTTTAGACATATGTGCTTGCTACTGGCCGCAAGATGTAAAATTCAATACTCGTCTTATCCATAATTCATTTCCGTTGTCTTCATTTGCGCGGCACCCGTCTTCCGTTTGTTCCGTACCTGAAGTTCTTGGGCCTACACCTCGACATCACTTACTTGGGAGTACCATATTCATCATGGGGCTCAAATGACCCAGTTGTCAACGGGCCCTTAAACTCCACACTCCAGTCCACTCCATATTCGTCATCTTCGTACTTCAGTCGATCGTTCGCTACTCTGAGATTTATCTGGGACATCTTGGGGCAGCAATCGCACGGTAATGTTGAGATTGTACCGCTCACTGGTCCGGTCCAAACTAGACTGTGGTGGTTATATCTATAGCCCACTGGTAGCGCATAGGACAGCGTCGTTAACAAACCAAATATTTAATATCAAGCAAGGTGGCGCTGTGGTAAAGTGTGCATCTCGCACTGATGTGTTCATTCTCGCAGCTGATCTTCCTGACCGACTGATTCTTTTCGAGGAATCCCCCTAGAATGTTTTCAAGTTCCATGTCGTGTTGCAGTGCGGCTTACACAAGTCGATGTTCCAAAATGCAGCCGAGTTTATTTATAGTCTCTGATCTATATGTTATATTCAGCACACAAATACGAGTGGTGATTCAAGACAGCCTATTTGTTTGTCCGATAGACGATAACATATGGATCACACACTATCAGTTAACTCAGTTGCATGTTCGAATATTGACTTGTGTAAACCGCACTGCCACACGACGTGGAACTTAAAATATTCTGTTCACCTAATGCGCTCAATGATTTTTTTCATTGCTGTACACTTGACCCAGCAGTCCAGATCAAAAATGAGCTCCATCAGCTAGGAGGGAAAGCGGGATATTGTTTGTGTGAGAGATTGATTGTGTTTATATCCTCCATCATTTGTTTCTCTGGCATATTGTTGTCGCATACTTGCGAATGCTGTTTTGAAGTTAGTCGCATTCTTCGATCTTGAATAGCAAAAAGCAACTGTAACTAAGTTCTGCATTATACTCATTCCATCCATCTTCTCTTCATATATAAATTTTCATAAGTGATGTAATGGACTTCACAAACTGGAACCTATACCAAAGATAATTATCCGTTTGGTTCGGTCCTGTTTTACGGGAAAACAATTTTTTGTTCCATTGGAATACAAACAAACTTAGATTATCGGCAAACAACCCTTCTATCTGAAAAACAAATGACTATTAGAGAGCGAATACTGCTTCGGGCCTTAATGCTTGAAAGAATGCACGCAATGCAAAGGGTGTTACGTGAATATGTTGGGGTTATGGGTTTGGGCAGCGTTTTATTTTTGCCAAGCGATCTTGTGGTCTGGGGTAGTAGCTCGTTTTCATATCAAATGGGGACTAAATGGAAAACTCACTTGCATATATTTGCATCCCTTAACGGCATTGATAGCGGAAATGAGAAAATGAATAAACTTGGCAAGCATGGCTAACTATGCAATAAACCCTAAATCCAGTCAAGTGAATTAGTTTGGCATTAGATTTATATTAATGTCATCTGTCTGCTCGTGATGGTATACATGTCAGTTAAGCATAGAGAGCATCAAACTGCCAATCTATTGCAACGGCCCTGGATCGAATGCTAACGAGATATCTGCAATGCGAATAAAATGCTTTTAAAGGAAAAGGTTAACTATAAATTTTGGTATCACAAACTTTGCTTGTTAGTAAACACTTATATTTTCTTATTTTTGTATTCCTTGTCCTCCTTGCACATAAGACGTATTTAGTGTGTTAAAAATATGCTGTCTTTTAGGTGATATTGATATTAGAAATGCTATTCTTGAATACTGTTCCATTGCTGTAGAGATAAAAATTAAGCTATCTCTCTAGAACCTTGTTAACATCTTTTGGAATTTCTGCATAAAAGTTTCCTGGTTAGCAACCTGTTTTTAATTTTATAAAACTGGGTCAACAATTTTTATGAAGTTGTGTTAAAATATTAATGTAATTAGTAAAACGTACATCTTAAATTTTCTTCGAACACCCTGTGGTCTACTCTTCATTATGAATAAATTTTTCATAATTTGTGTAACTGGTCAAATTTATAACTTAAGAAATATATACATAAGTACGTATGTTGATTTCAAATATAAGGTGGCGCCGTGGCCGAGCTGTTAAAGCGTTCGCCGATCACCTAGGGGCCCGGGTTCTATCCCAGGGACACACATGTGGTATTCGTAGTGGACGAAGTGGCGTCAGGGCGAGTTTTCTCCGGGTTCTCCAGTTTCCTCAGCCACTCATTCCACCAATTGCTCCATTGTCACCTTTCCAATTATAGATTTCGCGTGCATTTCATATCATCCTCTTCCTCACTATCATACCTGGTGCTTGGCTAACCACCCGCTTCCAGGTCTTCACTCTGTTCGGTCAATAAGTTCCTGTGGTTCAGGTGCCTGACCATAGGTACTGGCCTGTAACTCCTACATAAGGGGAGGGTAAAATAAAAAAGAGGGAAAAATAAAAAAGAAAGATTTCAAATAACCTTTCTTGTGCTATGAGACATTTCGGGATACTAGTTATTGACTGAATTTTTCAATTTATAAGTTTATGAAGTGGTGCCACCATTCGGTTGTTTTATGTGGTGGCATGGAAAAGGTATGGAATTTTGAAAGCAGCCTTTCGCGACCTGCTTTTTAAACATTTGACTATCGTTTCAGTTCCTGAATCACCGTGTGATCTGCAATCAAATATAAGGAATATGTGACAAAACTATTTCTACAAACGTTTAAGGAGATGCTACTCTGAAATTTTGGTACAAATCTGTCAAAAATTGAAATGTGTGTTCCAGAACTTCAAAAATACTTATCTGCGGGCCAAAAAACTTAACAAGAATTTAGACTTTTTAGGTTATAAAAACACATACCCACATGCGTGTGTGTGTTACATTTTGAGATAAGTTTGAAAATTGTTTTTCAGTACATTCACTTTTTTAAAATGTTCTACTTGATACAGTTTTCATGCAGTGCTTCTGAAATTTCTCTATAAAATGTCAAAACACAAGCAATTAATTGTTACGTAAAGTTCTTTCCTCTTTTCAGCGGTTTTTGAACTGTTGAACGCTGTATAAAACTTCAAAAAGACTGGAAATTTCAAATGAGAGTTTAATTTGTTCTAATTAGGATAGTAAAAGTTAATTATATAACAAATTTGTGTTTTATAATCAAGTAAATGACATGATTTTAAAAAACTCGCTTTTTTAAGTCATCGTGTGGAGCATTTGGTATAATATAGTAAACTTCAGCTTTAAAATATAATAACCCGGAAATTACAAAAGATATGGCACTGAAATTTTAAACCGTTGAGGTTTATATAAGCCAACACTGGGAAATAAATGTTAGATAAATTGACTGAAAACTTTGGAATATCACATTTTCAGTATAGCGCTCTATTAAGTACATTAACAAGAACTAAATAGAAAATTAAGCCTTTGCAGGAACAGTTTATAGCAGTGGTGTCATTGAGAGGTTGCTTTTTCCATTTCCTAGTTACTTTCCGCTGGTGACGTAGTGAATAAGAGGGCAAGAAAGAATGATGGGAGGATTCCGGTTGGATTTGTAACGGGACATGTTGACGCCTGACACTTGACTTTATTAGGCAACGCCTGTCACCGTTATCCTGCACGGCCACGCCACTAAGCCAAAGCGAATGTAAGGGGAAAAGAGGAGAATGACCCGCAGTGCTACTTTTTGGCACCTCTGGTTTATACAGCTATAAATCTAATACAATAAGTTTGTTGAGCCAATGCTGTACACCTAGCTCCTTTAAAATGTTTATTTTACTTTGTATTTTAGGGACAAGCACAGTGTACTAACGTTTCCTTTAACAAAGCGGAGGTCAGTTTCGCTACGCTGCCGCTGTCAGTACGTGAATAATCGTCACCCCCGCTTTAAATTTGATTTGCGCCGTATAATATTCATTTAGCCACAATAAAGACCAGCTAAATAGTTTACAGTAGTTACAGACAACCAGCGCCACTGCCTCTCTTGCGGTCGCTTCCGGAGTCATGAACCGAAACACATCGCAACGCTTTCAACAAAATCGACGGAGAGGGAGGGAGGGTTATTCCGTCAGAGTTCACGAGTTTCCACATGGATCAGCTCCCGCTGCTGACACCCAATTAGCCCCCCAAATTTTGTTTTCCACAAAAGAACAACGCAGTAGCTCAATATACATGAGCAAAAACATAACAGGGAATCGAAGCGTGGATATAGCGATAATCATTCACTGGTATCATGCTCTGTAGCTTAAGGGGACCTTTTGTGAAATTTCCAAAGCCAAAATGACCTTTTTGATTGTTTTACCAAATCTTTTGTTTATGTAACTACCAAATTTGCTACATTTTCCTAAGTTCTTCACGGATTTTGCATTTTAAAGTGCAAATTTATTTTATTAAAATGCCCTTCGATGCAGTTTTCATTATTTTCTGCACATTTCTATCGGTGTTTCTTATTCAGTTAAATAATAAATTCAGTACATATTTTAAGAAGTATTTCTTCAATTGTGAGTTTTGACTTTTCCAGAAAATAGTATATGATTACTAAACTTGGGTAACATACGAATTTGCCTCGTAAATATACTGGGGAAACCATTTTCGAAGTTTTAAGTTTGATTACTTAAAATTGCACCGAAAGGGGCATTTAAAATCTTGAACGTCGTGGATATTACAATCCATATTATATTTTTATCGAGATATATGTTTCTAGAAATAGTTTTTCAACATAATTTGAATTGGAGAATAGACTAGGTTTAAGAGGTAGTCAGATTCTTTAAGAGCTGGTCGCTGTGTGATGACTTTAAGTTTCGATTCTCTTTGCATGTCCAGGAGATAAATAAAGAAATAGCCACTTCCAATGTGAAGAGTATGTAGCACTTGAGGATTCAAACAAATAACAAGGAATATCTCGAAATTAGGTATCCAAAATTGAAATCGGGATCTACATTTCTTTGTGTAGTAAGATTTTGTCTGTCTCTTAGGTTTACCAGCTAGCGCCGTGGTGAGACGTTCACCTCTGTGATCCCAGGTACCATATGTGAGATTTCGGTGGATGAAGTGTCTGGGCGGGTTTTGTTAGGGTTCTATGATTTCCCCGATCATGCATTGCAACTGCTTCATCATCACCTTTCCTTCCATCTACTTCATTTCATGTCACCTACCTCGTTCTCATAGCAGGCTACCGACTGCTCAACCCCCACTCCCAGTTCATGGTTCTCCGCTCACAACTGTTTCCTCTTCGCAAAGACATCACCGACAGGGACGTCCCACAATCCATTAGTGCTCCCCACCTATCACGCCCGTTGTGGCGGATTTACGGTTTGCCAGTTATGTAAGTTATCCAGAATAAACAGGTATTCAGATATAAAATATATCCATAGAATCTATTTCTATGCATTTGATTTTTCATGAAAATATGTTGAACATATGGTATTTTAATCAAATCATTAGAGCTATCTTTGAGAAAATCAATATTTTCGAAACATCTTCCATATAAAGGGTAGCTTAGCATCAGGAGACGTTCTTGAAAATCTTCGCGTCGAATCCTTGCTAACCTTAAATACGATGTTTGATATTATACACACCTGTAGCTATTAGCAGTGAAGCAATCCACAAATAGCACAAAGTATGTAGAGATTAAGAACTTCACTTCAGTAAAATTGAGTTAAAATCAATACACCGCCAACGTACGCTTCAACACACCTCTGTGCCATTATCAAGGTAAACTTAAATTCTTGGTAAGTTTTCTTTGAAAATGGAACAGAGGTGTGTTGAAACGTACGTTGGTGGTTAATTGAGTTCAACTCAATTTTATTGAAGTTATTAGTCTCTACATACTTTGTCTTATTTGTGAATTTTTATTTTTCAGTTATTTCTCGATATCGAATTTCCGGGTGGGATGCAGTACCTCCCCTACTTACCATGCGTAGTAGAGATAGTATAAAGGACAGTTTAGACTCCAAAAGTGATAAAAAATTTTTAACAAGTTATCCTACATATAATTTGAAATTGGAATCGTCAGCCCTTCCTGTACCCTACCCATTGCATTTAATGTTTTCACTTCGCTGGTTTACAACTGGGAGGCACTAGGACTTTGGCACAAGATCTTGTCATCTGTCACCATTACACGGATGATGTATACACGTCAGAACATGCTGTCGATGCCGACATGGTGGAGAAACACGTTGGTTGTATGTACCCTTGTTATTCGGCAAGACAGGAAAACGCAATATGGCTAGGTGCAAAAGAATGTAACCCTGTCAAGTTGGAAGATCGAGATGATCGACTTTCCACTACTGGGCGTTGCCAGAATTTCTATAAAAATGCCCATCTCAGCCTGGGTTGTATGCTGAGCCATAAATAATAACCTGCTGTTGCAAAAAATACCTTATTGTCCACATTTCCTAAATACAATCCGTACACATTGGATTTGGATACATTAATATACCTAAAGATGTAGACAGCATGCACATATCCTCTCAAAATATTAAAATATGCTGTATAATTAAAACATCTGATGTGTTGCACTTACATCTTGTACCAACTGCTCTTACAGGCGCTTATTCCTCAATCTACTTCATGTTAATCGAGATAAACGTTTGGAGAAATTATCTAATTGCTAATTCTTCTATAGGCGTACGGCGAATAGAGAAATACAGTACGGTTTAAGCAATAGTTTAATAACTGGTCGCAATGTGAGGGCTTTGAAACTCCATTCCTTTTGCATGGCCAAGAGATTAAAAAAATCTGATGTGTTGCACTCACATGACTGTCTCTACTCTTGTACTAATCATTCTTACAAACTCTTATTGTGCATCTTCTTTGTCTTAGTTTAGATAAACATTTGTGCAAATTATCTTATTGCTTATTTCCTTGTAGGTGCATGGGGAATATTAGAATACACTAGGCTTTGAGCGACAGTCAAATATTTTAAAGTTTTCAAATTCCGTTCTCTGTGGACGCTTAACATATAAAAAAATTAACAACGATGTTCCATTTCACGAAAATTTTACGTTTTTCGAATGTGACACAAATAACAAGGAATATCTCCGAAATGGTTCACTCTAAAAAAATTTATTTAGACATAAATTGTGTCTTTTAGCGAGGTCTACATTTTTTGTATGGTAAGATTTTGTCTATCTCCTACAGTTTAGGAGTTATCGAAAAGTCATCCACAGTAAACAGGACTACATAGCCTATAGCCAGAAAATTCAAAAAATATATTTCATTTTTCAAATATCTCAAACATATGGTATTTTAATCAAAATCGTTAGAGCCATTGTCAAGAAAATCAAAATTTTCCAAAAAAATTTTCATGTAAAGGGTAGTTTAGTGTGGGGCTATTTTCTTCAAAGTGTTCGTGTCGCATCCTTGAACGACATTAAACTTAAATACCAACTTTGGTATTGGTTTTTAACCGACTTTTCACTTTTGAGTTTTACTGTACACACACACACGCACGCACGCAGGCGGCGCCGTGGCCGAGCGGTTAGCGCGCTCGCCTACCACCTAGGCGGCCCGGGTTCGATCCCAGGGACCCGCATGTGGTATTCGTGGTGGACGAAGCGGCGTCAGGGCGGGTTTTCTCCGGGTACTCCGGTTTCCCCCGCCATCTCATTCCACCGGTGCTCCATCTTCATGTATCATCAGTGTCACCGCCTGCGGTGCCGTAGTAGTAAAAGCGGGCGTTAAACACTACAACAACAACAACGCACGCACGCGCGCGCGCGCGCACACACACACACACACACACACACACACACACATACAGGAACCTTTTTCTAAAAATGCTTTTTTTGGATTCAGGTGTCTCAAAACATATTTCTGGTGAAATCTCGACATCGAATTTTTGGGTGGAATACAATACTTCCTCTACTTACCAGTAGAGAAAGTAAAAATGTAGATCTCGCTAGGACACCCCATTTATGTCCAAAGAAATTGTTGTAGAGTGAACCATTTCGGAGGTATTCCTTGTTATTTGTGTGAGTTTCGGAAAACTTAAAACTTTTATCAAATGCAACATCGTTGTTCATTTCTTTATATGTAAAGCATGCAAAGAGAACAGAATCTCAAATATTTAAAAGATTTGACTATCGCACAAAGTCTACTGTATTCCCATATTCCCCTTGCACCTAAAAGGAAATAAGCAATAAGATAATTTCTGAAAATGTTTATCTCAACTAAGACATAGAAATAAGAGTTTGTAGGAATGTTTAGTACAAGGGTATATTTTTTTTTACTTTCTCTACTGGTAAGTAGGGGAAGTATTGTATTCCACCCAAAAATTCGATGTCGAGATTTCACCGGAAATACATGTTTTGAGGCCCCCTGAATAAACAAAAAGCATTTTTAGAGAAAGGTCCGTGTGTGTGTGTGTGTGTGTGTGTGTGTGTGTGTGTGTGTGTGTGTGTGTGTGTGTGTGTGTGTGTGTGTGTGTGTGTGTGTGTGTGTGTGTGTGTCAGTCTGTCAGTCTGTGAACAGCATAGCTCAAAAACGAAAAGTCGGTTAAAAACCAAAGTTGGTATTTAAGTTTAATGTCTTTCAAGGATGCGACACGAAGATTTTGAAGAAAATAGCCCCATGTAAAGGGTAGTTTATACCCTTTACATGGAAAATTTTTCGAAAATTTTGATTTTCTTGAAAATGCCTCTAACGATTTTTATTAAAATGTCATGTGTTTGAGATATTTTGATGACAAATGAAATGTATATCTTGAATTTTCTGGCTATAGCCCCTGTAGTCATATTCACTCTGGACGACTTTTGCATAACTGGTGAACCGTTAGAGATAGACAAAATCATACTGTACAAAAAATGTAGATCTTGCTAAAATACACAGTTTATGTCTTGATAAATTTTCTTGCGGGGTGAACCATTTCGGAAATATTCCTTGTTATGTGTATGAGTTTCGGAAAACTTAGAATTTTTGTGAAATGGGTCATCGTTATTCATTTTTTTATGTTACGTGTGCAAAGAGAATGTAATCTCAAAGCTTTAAAAGATTTGACTATCGCACAAAGCCTACTGTATTCTAATATTCCCCTTGCACCTACAAGGAAATAAGCAATAAGATAATTTGTACAAATGTTTATTTTAACTAACACGAAGAGGATATAGGAATAAGAGTTTGTAAGAATGGTTAGTACAAAAGTAGAGAAAGTGATGTGAGTGCAACACATCAGATTTTTGTAATGTTTTCTATCATTCTGTTAACATGATCCTTCCATTTCATTCTATTTTCGATCTTATCATTAACTGAAAATTAACTGAAAAGATTTTTAAGTCTGTTATTGTTTCGTTTGTTAACATCAATCTGACTTTACTTACCTCTTACGCTGAATCTTGAGACGCGCGAGAATCTAACGCATTCATCATTCATTGAGCGTCTGTGTTCTCTGTCAGTGTTCGTGTGTTTGTGTCACCTTTAGTGCGTCGCCTTTAATCATCTCAGAGTATATTGATCCTCGCTAGCACGATTTTCTTATCTCACTCTTCCGTGTCATCCCCGTGAATATCATCTTCTGTTGTTACGGTCTTTCAATCCATCATCCTGCAAAAACCCTTCACCCATTGTGTATAATCTGGCTGCTGTGTGAAATTAACCGAGCGGAGTAATTAAAACATTCGGCTGTGAGGCACGGCAAAAATAAATTACTAATACGCATGCTTTTCGCAGTTAATTGAGGTAAAATATTTACCTCTGAAATTCGTGCTCATTGTGTTAGTGCTACATTTTATTCAGTAATTATATTTCCTAATGAATAAACTGTCGTTTACAGTAAAGCGCAGCTTAATTAAAATTATCAAAACACCAGTGCATATTCGCGAACTGTGCAAAAAACGCAAAATATTCTCTTTGACTGTTTTTGTTGAACGGTTATCGTTGGCGTTCTCAGAAATTGCCCAAGCGCTTCGAGCATCAGAAATAACTCTTTTGATGCAGAACAATTAACCTAAAGAAATATAACCTATTTACACAGTTCAAAGCTTGCAATTAGATTTATCTTCAAATAGAGGCTGTATTTAATAACAGAGAAACCAGTGTAATAGAAGCACTGAAAACAAAACTACTGCCAACGGAATGAACATGAATGGCAACACATGCAACTAGAATTCCATTAATTGACATGCAATTCTCAAAAATAAAATCTTCAGATATTATAAGTATACTTCAAAACTAAGACCCTTCCAGGTACGAGAGAGAGGACTGCAGTGATGCTGATTTTTGATTTTGTAAAGTAGAATTCAATCAGTACTTGCTTTATAGTTAATCATTGTCACAACTATCATTTTCAAGGCCCCAGTTTTGATGACGCCATTTTTAACTGTTGCGTCATAAGAATCTCTAACGTTTACTGAGCTATTTCTAGAGTAGCGAATGGCTTGAATTTGTGCAGTGATTTATGGTCCAGTTCACTTATATATTTACAAGACCATAGGGGTGTCGACTTCCGTGTAGTAAACATCGCTGAACAGTGCGTGAAATATAAGTGCAGTGCGCGCTTGATTACCAGCAACATCTTTCTTATTTCAAATAGGTAATAGGTTACCCCACAATCAAGGTCATTCGGCACATCTAAAAAAAATCCCCTCTGTACATACATTCTTGTCATGGGTCCCAGACATTGAAAATGCATACTTATGCCGGCATATTTTGGCACTTTGATGTCGTTTTCTATTGTGAATGCCATGTTTGTAAGTTTACTACTTTATTTTTCATTTTCTTATCTTAAGGGTCTTTACTTAATCTTTTTTTCGGCATTACAATCCATTCCGACATTCTTTAAAACCATTAGCGTCCTTATATTTCCCCCCTCCTTTAACGCCTGTATCTTTGATTTCTCATCTAAGGTGTTCAGACTGTGGAATAATGTTTGCAGATACTTTTTTTTCCTGATTAATTACAATGCTGTTAATTATCTATATATTAAAGCTAGACCTACCCTTTTCTTTCTCGTCCAGAACTGGTCTTTGTTCCTAGATTTATCTTTAGTGTCAGGAATTACTTCAAAGTAATTAGTAACTGGTCATCAAGAGTTTGATTTGGACATTAAATGTTGACTTATTGGCAGTATAAATAAGGGGGAAACCCCCATCAACAGACTTCCATGTACTTGAGTACACAGATAAATGTCCTAAACCAGTTCTGCTGCTCTTCTGCTGTGTCATCGCTATTTGATAATACTTTTAGTTCCACCTCTAGTCTGAAAGCTGTTTTCTGAAGACTGCTCTACGAACGTTTCAAAAGAAAAATTCTTATTCCGAGAAAAGTCGTTATAACCTGCCTTCAACTACGACTAGCTATATTGAGCTAGGGACTCAGCACGGAATCCTTCAATAGTAACGGAAGATAAAGTAGTTAGAATATAAAAAGAGTCATAAAAGTCTGTTGCGGACTAAAATGGGAGTTCTACTTTGTGCTTGCTTGCAACTTCGAAGGACGAACCGGCTTGGGAAAACATCAAACGCGAAACTGATTTTCAAAACAAAAAAGACGGAATAAAAGGAGAGAAAGGACATTTTAGTATCTTAGTAGAATGATAACTTACAGTCGTAAATCCAGCGTTTTTGTAAAAGTAGTTGCACATTCAGAAGTAAAATAAGTAATTTAAATAACAAACTCTCAAAGTGATAAATCTGTGCTAAAACTAAGCCCTTTGGGGGAGCAGTTATACTCCTCACTCTCTCTGCGTGCGTTCATAAATGCTGTATGTTTCAGTCTTTGAATAGCCTTTTGTTGACGATTTTGTTGACTGGAGCATGTCGGCCTGCATGGCCTAGGAGTAACATTGTTGAGAGAGACAAAATCATATTTCAGTTTCATTGGGGCATTGAACCCAAGATATCTCTAAATTAAATCATAATTGTCACAATCTCATTCTCAGTACAGCGAATTAAAAGATATTGAATAAGAATTCTCTGTTCCTTCGCTAGGCATCGGCTTCACAAACACCGATGTGCAGCCGAATATGACCTTAAATTATTTACAATCGGGCCCTGAAATCACAACGAAAAGGCAGTTTTAACAATGAACGAGGAGCAATTCTATACTGTATTTAACGTTTGAAAAAACAATCTGCATTATTTTCCAGTCTCGGCCCGTAAAACGCTTGCGGCCCATGTTGTGGAAATCCCTAAAAGAATGACTCACACCCATGAAGTGTTATATCCTTTCTGGAGCACGGTTGAGTGGCGAGCAATGTTGACACAAGGCTGCCAATAAAGAAAAATAAATAAAGTTACTTTGGAAAGGCTTGGTCAACGGGTGGGGGTGGAGGTCAGAGCAAATATCGAACAGGCTTTGCGGAGCGAACGGGTCAGATGTCATTTTGGTTGGGTTTATTTACAGAGCATTTACCACACTAACATTGCCGAAACGTTAGGTTTGTCCCTGGAAAGCTAGTTAGGTCGCAGAAGCCAGTTCTAATGGATTTATCACACCAAGAACGTGAAGAAAGATTTAAGAAGTGTAAAAATATTGGAGTCAAGTGGAGTGAAAAGTGATTATGCATAAGTTTGTTCCCAGTTTAGAGACGACTCCGTAAAACAGTCATCGGAAATTCTTGGATGATAATGGTATGCTGCTGATGATGATGCGCTTTTTAGGGCACTCAACTACTTAGTCATCAGCGCCCTTATAAAATGAATCGTGGTAAAAACCAGAGATAAGTTTCAGAATAAGGTAAAAGTACCAGTAAAAAAGCTTCGGGATTCTCTGCAGCTGCCTGCCAGACTTGCAGAGGTCCTAGCGGACGACAGGGCAGCGGTTGATAGAGTTTTAATTTTTTAGCGGAGTCCAATATCAATTTGAGGATTTAAATTTTTTAATTATCTGTTTCTGATTTTGGACATATTTATCACCTTGTTTCATATCTGGCTATTGCCACTGCTTTTTACCTTTGTATATTTTTCTTGTTGCTAGTATTTTTATTTTTTTAGTGAAATTTATATCTGGCTATTGCCATGAATCTTTTAAGGGCGCTGATGACCTAGAAGTTGAGCGCCCTTAAACCAAATTAATCAATCAATCAAACCAGTAAAAAAGCAAACATTCTAGTAAATGTACCAGAAACATGAGGCAAAAGAAAGTGAAGACAAATTTATTAAAAAGGTCGAAAAAGTATCACATTTCATATATAAAGTTCTAAGCATTTAGGTTCATGTTTACCATTGCAAAAAAACTTCAAAACTCTTTCTACTACTTGTCCATCGTCCGCCAGGGCCTCTGCAAAACTGACAGGCAGTTGCAGAGCGTCATGAAGGTGACGGACGACAAAAGTTTGCCGTACAGCGAACAAAGAGGAGCAGGGTCCCCCTTAAAAAGATAGCCATGCATACATTGCAGTAGCCAGTGCCTAGCCTAGCCAAGATCATCTCCTCGCGATGAGATACGCGAGGGAAGGTTACCAGTTTATTGGAATTAGTTACATTGCTCTAGGTTTATTTCTGCGGAGAGCTGGCCGCTCTTCGGGTCAAGCCTAAAATATTCCGAAGTAATACTGGAGATGGTAGTGGATTCTTGTAGCTGGTTTGGTAAGTAAGATTCGTAACTATAATATAGTTTGTTTACCAGCTCGCGGTCCCTGGCAGGAATGCAGTCACTCAGTACGTCAGTCAATAATTCCAGAAAAAACAGCGATACTACCTGGCAAAACCATGAGGCATATCGGAAAGAATGTGAAACTGCCCAGATGTTTACGTGAGCATATCGCACAAATACGGCGAGACAGTGTTTGTGCACTGTTCAAATGCAATCCTATCTTTAGGACAGTAACGTCTCGTATATTGGCAGGCGCGAGAGATCATCTATTTGTGTTCAATCACTGACTATGCGCCAAATTACTATTATTTCGCTGTTCTAATAAAGAAGGTAAGAAGCGATCATAGTGCTCGACAGCCGAGGACAATGCAGCTCGTCGCCTTGCGAAGTAGTACCCGAAACAAAGAGTCGTGTTTCTAATTACGCTTGCGATAATGGTGCCAATCTTGGAATGTGTATTCACGCTAGCGTACAGAAAAGAACTCGCTCAAAATAGCGCTATCTAAATGTTATTTTCAGTTCATGGAGTATGTTTTGCTTACAAAACGTAAGCGATGTTTTCAACTACTCCATCTGTCTCCCACTGACTATTTTATACATTTTCTTTATTCTTAAAAACCCTGCCTATCTGTTTCGGTCTCGGTGATATATCCTCGAGAGTTATATCGTGCAATTCCCGTAAGAATAAGTCACCTGTTACACTGTTTTAATTATTCATTTTACCTTGGCCCCAGCTATTCTGTGGGATTGAGATCACACAAGTACGAATATGGTGGCAAGCAAACGACTGTGTGGCCAAATAAAACCAAAAATGTGTCCGCTTTAAGAGCCTCTATAGCTTTTGTTTGTTTCAATCATTCTAAACCGATCTGTTTTACACATAGAACTGTCACTGTGAACCCCTTTATTCTGCAACCACAATATCATAGCAGATTTCAGAGTACTCCTAGGTGGAGAATTATATGCCTCTATATTACTTCCCAAATAAAACTAGTGACTCGTATGATTTTACAACTGAAATTAAGTGAAATTAGCAGCTAGTAAACAGCGCGAATAGCATTGAAGTTAAGTTGACAACGTGACCAGCAGATCAACATTGTTTGGAAGTTTACGAAACTCTGATTACACTACTGGAATGTTTGTCCTCTCCCCTTTAGTCTTCTAAGACCATGAGCTGGTAAACAGACAGTAGTACATATGTAGAATCTGTCACCCAGTGGTATATCCTGAAATTTTTGCAAAGGCATGTAACATGAAAGCTGGAAATTCTACACATTATACAAGAATGAACCCTAATCTTTACCTTTTCAAGTAGATTTATCATTCCGGAACAACAAACACGGCCAGCAGAAGGTTTTACACACGTTTCAGAACCGCATTACCAAAGTATGATTCTATGAAGTTTAGAATTAAATGTACGCACGAAGCACTACACTAGGTCTTCTACCTGTAAGTCCCCCTGTTTTAACAATCTCTTGCCATAGAATGAGCTGATTGAAATGGTTTATTAAAAATGCTTTATATATCACTTTGGAATCGCCCATAATTTGAATATTCGGCTGCAAAATTCACTAAAATGCATTCCAATAAACAATATTCTGGCCTTAAATGCACTGACACGTTGTGCATGCTGTTCTCCGTATTTCAGAGGTTGCTGTGACAGTAGGCTATGTGGCGAGAATACCTCAGCATCTTCCTTAGACTATTAGAACTAATAAGCAATCCCCCAAAGATGCACGGAGTAAACGCTAGTGAACGCTTCTTTGGAACAGAATTCATGATTTTCTCGTTCTGTTCGGGGTTAATGTTTATTTCTCTGCTATTTTAATTGCACTTACAATGCAGTGCATTCAGCGCATTCGTGGAGCACTGCTGCAATCCTTCTTGCATAATTGCATTAACCGCGAAAAGTTTTTCCTCTCATTTTAACTCCCATCCTGCATACTCTCTTTGGACCACTAGCGTGAAAAATAACAACTTTATAACTGTTAGGTATTCTCATGGTACCACGAAAACTACAGGGTTTATCACACTTATTAACACTACTGGACAATAGATGAGCTCAAAGATGCTGTATAAGACCATAATAAACGCGTCAGTTTTGTTTTCAGGCTAATAACTAGGCCTTTCAACTGAAGTGAATATAATACATAGTTATATTCACAAACAGTGAAGTGCATTTTATAACTTGGTTTAAGTGTCTTAATTGCTCGCTAAATCAGCTTCGTTGTGTAGAAAAAACCTAAGAAGGAAGTGCTGCTATAAATCTGCAAGGAAAAGAGATTACCTGTCGCCTAGGAAAGCGCGTCAGGGACTGGATTCATCAACCGATATTAAAAGTTTAACATAATGTTAACACTCTTATTAATGCCAAATACATTTACGAGCAATAGATTTCGAGGAGCTAGCTGACTGATGTATATGGCTTCTGAACGCGCTTGTCCGTGCATCGTAGTATTCTATTTCAGCAGCAGACAATTGCCATGCGATTTACCTGGTTCTCAACTTAAAAATCTTGGTGCAGAGGAACTAATTATTCACGTTCGGAAAAGCGTCAATTGTATAACCAGTTACTAAGCATAGGAAACTATTCAAACCGAGTAGTCGACCAGAATAGTCGACGAACTTAAACTAAAGCAGAAGGAAGAGCTTGAGAGAAAAACCGCGAGGTATAAACTGTAATGCACGGGTTTCCCTCTTCTCCAGACTACGGCAGTTTTATGCTGACATAAAAGACGCCAAAAACCGCCAGGTGCGAATATCATTTAGAACGGCTTAAAACTAGTGATGGACACTTCATTGAAAGTAAATTGCACAAACATGTGTTATCACTGATTAAGGATCTAAATACTGTTCGCTTCTTGAAGTCATTGCTTCGGAAGTCTTCCGGATAAAACCACACACGATAGTCATTAAATTAAAAGTGTCAACGTGAAACATCTCAAGTGATTGGGTAACACCTGTAGCATATGAGAAAGCAGATATTCCTCTTGATAGTATTCTTACCTCTAGTATTTCCTCTACAAATCTCTAACGACTGCTTTGGACACACTGAATTCATTAAAATTCCTCATTTTGCAGGTTTTCAATTTTATGTCGACTCAAGGGTACTTAGGAATGACATTAAAAAATCTGAAAGCAATTCCACATCAACAGCTTGGCTTACGGCAGCCATTTTGCTTTCTCTGTTACGTACTTATGTTAGTAAAGGAAGTATTGTATTCCGTTACAAAATCGATGCTGAGATTTCACGGAATACATGTTTTGAGACTCCCTGATCTAAAAAAGAATGTTTAGGAACAAAATCTGCGTGCGTCTGTGTTGATCTGTCATATGTCGCTATGTGAACAGCACAACTGAAAAACGAAAAATTGGTTAGGTACAGACTTGGTACTTAAGTTCAGCATCTCCCAAGAATGCGACAGGGGGATTTTCAAGCAAATCCCGTCCATACCAGATTGTATTAATATGATTTTGAGTTTACTTCAGTTTAAGCTTAGCTTACTTTCCTACATTGTGGGTAAGGTGCACATAAAGGTTTGATAATTTAGGTTTACAGTTTAATCCCGTTAAATCTTTACGTAGAAGATTTTACGAAATTTTAATTCTCTCAAAAATACATAGTTCCAATGATTTTGATTAAAGTAGCATATGTTTAAAATATTTTCATGCCAAATAAAATCTTGAATTTGCAGGAACTGCCCACAAAGCCCTCATGCAGGTAAACCGTAAAATATATACAAAATCTTCCCCATAAAAAATTTAGATTTTGTTAAAACCCACAATTTGTCAAATGCAATTCTTAGTGGAGTGAAAAATTTCCCGGATATTCCTTGTTATTTGTTTGAATTGTGCAATACTTAATACTTAAACTTTGCTCATATAGAATATGTTATTCGGCTTTGTTTTTTTGTTTTTTTTTTTGTTTTTTTGTTGTTTTTTTTTCCGTTCTATACCAGTGCATAGTAGGTAAAGAAGGGTGGTATTCGATCCAAAAGAATTTTTTAAAAAAGGTCCGTGCGCGCGTGTTTTTGTGTGTTGTGCACAGCATAACTCAAAAACAAAAAGTCGATTGAATACCAAACTTAGTTCTTTTCTCGTTCAGCATCTTCAAAGTGTGTGATACGACATTTTTCAAGAAAAATTCCCCTCCTTACATGGAACAGTTTTAGATCATTTTTAATTTTCTGAAAAACGGTTCTAACGATTTTGATTAAAATATCACGTGTTTCAGATATTTTCAAGCCAAATGAAATGTATATCCTGGGAAAGTATGTGAGTGCAACTATCAGATTTTTTGGTATATTGAAACGTTTTTGAAGTTGTAATTTTTAAGGATGAAGATTATCGTTGATAACGTTTTAACTGGCAGCATAGACTCGTAATAACTCTCCGCTGTTAGAATTGGACGAGCGCAGTCGACCAATAGAAGACGAAGGCATTGGGGCCTTCGAAAGCGAAAGTCCAACTCTACCAACGAAGAGTTATGAAGCAGCCTAAATATGCTGCCAGTTAAAAAGTTATCAGCTTCTTTGGTATTTATAATTTTTTAAAGTTTGACAGAGACTATAGAGTATTTTAGCTCGCCAAAGTGGGATACTGATCCTGCTAAACCAGGAATGAACGGAACAATCAATTTTAGGTGTAAAGGCGCACCTGCTAATGAGTGCAACTGCTGCATAACATATTTTATGGTTAAAGTTATCCTCCAACGCTGGGTAATTCAAGTCACCGAAAGTGAGATAGTATTTGGAACAGAGGTAGCCTATATTCACAAAGAATGTTATCAGTTTGTTGCATAGATACGCAGCTGTTGGTTCGCTTCGGGAATGGAGTCGCACAGAGGCGATTAGGCAAGGCTGCACTGTGAGCTTATCTTGTGTTATCAGGCTATAAAACACCGGTACGGGTTGATTTAACGGCTTACGGTGGAGTTTAACATCTTTTGGTGGGACTTAATGAGGTTTAAAACTTCCTGCGCTGCTCTTTGTTTTCACATCAGCGTTGGAATCACTTTGGAATTGCCACAGCCAGGGGTTATTAATTACACGAGACCTAGTTTATGGGTTGGGACAGCAGATGTAATCACAGCTGTGCCGCATTTCACCAACTTTTTATTTTCCTTTCAAATCGAAACAGTTTGCAAAACATTTCGAGAAAGGTGCCACTGCATGCAAAATCATACCAGCCAACTTCATTTTGTCAAGAACTTACAAAGGTATTGTACTCGTATTGGATTTGGTACGTAACTAACCATTCTGATTAGAGTCAAGTTCAGCATTGATTAATAACATTCAGGAGCATAATTGATGCTGGATATGCAAAGGGCTACCAAGTAGAAAGGGAGGGGGGAGTCACATTTTCACGCATGAATGGCATAACGATTGTTATGCCATTTTTTATACTTGGCGCAGCATTTAATGCTTGTTCACCAAAGATGGTGAACATTAAGATACATGAAACGAAGTTAAAATTGGGCTTGAGACCCATGTGGGGTTCATAGACTTGCAAAAGGCACTTGACCGGCTAGATAGGCAACTTTTATGGAAACTTTTGTTAAAAATAAGGTATCCTAGACACTTGATTGAGGTAATAAAGAGTCTGTATGCAAATAGAAAATGTATTATTAAAACTAATTCTGAAATTGCCATAAGAATTCAGACAAACCAGGGCGTCAAACAAGGTTGTGATTTATCTCCCCTCAGTGTTTAATACATACATAGACGATATGATACGAGAGTTGAAAGAAACGGTTGATAAAGGTATTAAATACGACTAGATTATATCCGAATATATTTTTATATGCTCACGATACCATGTTAATATTCGACGAATGAACTGTAATATACACTACATTCTCTAAATAAAGTATGTGAATAATACAATTTTAAAATTTCATTTTTAAAAACATAAATCCTGTCCTTTAAGGATAAACACCCAGTCAAAAGTAAAATAATAATACAACAGAACCGGTTTTGATGCTTAATCATTTAGATACGATAGTTTCGTATGATAAAGAATAATATATTGACTTTAAACTTACTGAATTTGTGAAATGTTAAAGAAAACCATGAAAAAACAAACCAGGAAAGAAACACAAATTAATTTTTATAATGTGATGGCGTTTCCTGTTTTATTATATGGTAGCGAAGCATGGACTGTGGAATTAAGCTACAAGACAGAATTTCAGATGACACTTTTAGAGAAGATCTGTAGATATAATTGGTTAAATCATTTGGAACCAATGTCAAAAAATAGAATTCCTAAAATAACAATGGAATTCGAGGAGTAAGTAAACCGATGAAGAGATGGAAAGATAATGTAAGACTGGAACATACCTAAGATCTAATCCGTGCGAGGAAGAAGAAGAAGAAGAAAAAGAAGAAGAGGAAGATAATTGGGAACACAACTTTGGATAGGAAACGCAAGCACACCGCGGCATTTACTACTTGCGATGCTTGAGAAAAACCAAGTGTAGTAGGTTTTGAAAACTGCAAACCTCCTTCTTGAATCCGTGCCATAACGATAATCAAGCCGAAAACCACTTGATACACTGTAACGACTTCTCATTAGCTGCTATCTGAATAGGTTCTGCGATGGAAGGTAGTTCCTTATTTGGCACGATAATTTATATTAATATATTTGAAGGGGGATAATTGTCAGATAAAATTATAATAACCTATGAATTAAATACTGCTATATCAGGTAATGGAGTTAATACAATTAGAATGTATGCAAATTCTTGTCACAAACACGTGGGAGAATCCTTCGTTATAAAACTGCCTCTCAGGATTACAAAAGCATGTGTATCTTGAGTTTTTAAATGACTTTTATCCCACATTTTTACCTTGTTGATATTCGAAGGCGTACATTCCCATTGCAAAAAGGAAGGAAAGGCAACGCGGAAGAATATGTGTCAGCGGGGCAAGGCTGTAATAAACGGGGGTTAGGTGGCGTGCACTTTCATGAAGCGGGATGCGGGTTGCGATGCTAAAGAAAACTCCAGGAAACGCTCCTGCCCATACCCTTGGCCCTTCTAGTTTTAGTCTAAGTACTTAAGAACCAGTTGCTACATATCTTGCTGCTGGTGAAGGTATTTCTTGTACACAAAACACGAGTTCGACTGCGCAGAGATATCCCGTATTGGTTCTTGAGGTGAACTTGGTCGCTTAATATCCTAGGCTGTGAAACGTCAGCCCTCTACTAAGCTGGATTCACAGTACTCTGGGTTCAGTATTTCCGCCTGTGTTGTCTCACTGTGATCCTGGGGTTCGTTTCCACCCTTGGGATGCTACAATATGACTCTTGCATCCCAATTAAAAACTCTGTGACACTTGATAGTTCAACTCCAACACATCATCTTCTGTTGTTACCAGAAGCTGTTCTTGTTAGTTAATCTTACTTTCTCAGTCGTGATAGATGTCATTTCTGTTGCACTGTTTTACTTTTCTATATTTCTTGCATTAAAAAAGAAAATTAACCGAACTGAAGTTAGACTTATTAATTATGTAATGGTTTTAGAAGAGAAATTTTCTGTTGTGTTTAATGAGATTCCATGTGAAAGGTTGACCAAAGTTTTTAATTAACCTGGGATAGAACGCAATCTAATTTTATGTCTGACAGGTCTAATATTTTATAAAGATTGCCCCTCGATATTTAAATGTGGATTGTGGAAAAAGGGTTAAGACTTATGAGGTATTAGAAATCTGATTTGCGGATAGGAAGTTGATATAATCTGCTTTAATAACGTTTTAAAATACATTTAAAGAAATATGTTCCCTAATTCGTGGATTATCTGTCTAAGTAGTTATGGATTTTATGTTTATTTGAGGCAGTTTTAAATGATATATTTTGGACTCTGTCACATTTTAACCTCCCTTTGCCTTCTCGGGAGATTGACACAGCAACCTCGGGCTTCTACAAAAAGCTATATATTTTAATCCATCCACGCATGCACATAGGACCATTGCTAACAACCAGATGTGTGAGTTAACCAGAAAACGCACTACCGCCTCTAAAGCAAATCCTAGCGAGCCAATTAACCAAGCAGCTCAGGGGGAGACCAGCTGTAAAAGGTTGAAGTGTAAACTGTCGTTAAGTCCATCTTTGAGTGGGAGCCAAGTTCTATACCGGCATGAAACACAAAACTTCAATTTTGTCATTTCACGTGCGCATGTTATGCTGATATTGTTGGAATTTTCTTTGAATGTTACCAAGTTGAATGACTCCTCGACTCCTCTCGCAAACGTAGAATACACACATAAAGGGAAGTTCATTATTCTTAACTAGGTCGAGCATTTAGCCTCTAAGGGCGTGGTACTAATTTATTACTAAATTTCAACAGTTTAAACAATATTTTATGCTGTATACAGCAGACATTTTTGCTAAGAAACATATATTTCGACAGTTTGCAAATTGTACTACTAATTTGCCTGGTTTACTGTGTTATTTATAAAGTAAACTCTCGAGTATTCGGGGTAAGGTGTTACAAGAACACTGATAATTGGAAACCATTAAATAAATTATTTTTAAAGTACAATACACATAAGTAGGGAATTAACTTCTTTGAAAATACTTACCTTCGAAAGTTTAAGTTCTGTACTGATAAATTAAATAAGATTAACATCTGTGCTGTTAATTTAGAGAAATAAATATTTAAGTATTTCTTAAAATATGTAGTCGGTGTTGTTGGTCTGTTCTGAGAGCTTTTTCGCACGACACTTTGAGTTTTCCGTGCAGCAGTGTCATTGTTATGAAACCCCCTCTACATAGAAGAGTATCAATACTTTACAGTGGCTAAAAAACGCCAGAAAACTGAGCTTGTTTTCGATTTTCAGGAAACATACAGGCTGACAGCAATGGAAACAGTTCTCTATTGTCACACGGTAGGTTTTTTCCTTTCTTTTTCCTGTTTTGTTTCCTGGAGCTCCCTCTCTAAGCGATTCAAATGCTGAAAGTTTGGTTCTCAAATGCACGAAAAATATTTCTTTTCCTGTGCAAAGATGCCCGAGTAATCCGCCCACAAATAATCGGGAGTTTACTTTAAATCTATTTAATCTTTGATTTACGAACACGATACTGTGCTATTAAATCCATCTTGGAACTGGCAACACTAAAGTAGCCCACAGGCAATGGAACCGATAGATTAGGTCACATTGGCGAATTTCCCTCCGCTGTTAGGTCGTAGCCATTCTCTTAGGTAGAAAAATAGCTGATCTCGGAAATGAGCTCAATTTTGGTGTCAAGATGTGTAGAAATTACAAGGTAATTTATGCACAGGAAAACATTTCAAAATTATCACTCGGTAATTGTTTTCACAGATTGGCAATTGTTCTCCATTTTTGAAACTTAAGTCATGCAATCATTTCACATAAAACTGTGTGTCTTATATGGACAAATAGCTTATAATGGAAGTTTTCAGTGCGCAAATGCACGCTATTAAAGGGATAATTAGAGCATGAAATTCCGGTTCCTAATTAAATAATAATGGTTAATAAATGTATAATGACGAAACATAGTCAAAAATTAAGAAAGCTGATAAATGTTACGACTCGTATGATTTAAAGAACATTTAAGTGCCAGTTTATTAGCGTAAGAGTAAAATGTGATAATTCACTTCAAGGCTTTTAGCATTCTTGAAAATTTCATTTGTGCTGCTTGTAGTTGCTTTTATCCTTCTCTTTAAGAACCCAGGATTCACTTGCGCAAGCTTGTGATTGATATTCAGTCATAAAATATTAACCTTATAAAATATTTCTTTTCCTTTCGGATTTTATCTGTTAATGTTCTTTTGATTGTGCATTGTGCTTGGAACTTTCTTTTAGTTTATTTTCAATTCTTTTATCTTTGTTATTGCTTCTCGAATAATTAAATTTTGATACCTGTTCTACAGAGTCATTTTGATCCTGTCAGGTATTTTCCTCAATAGCCCATAGCATTGACTTACTTTGTGGGGATTCTGAGATTGATAGTCTCTGTTCCGATGTCATCGTCTGTCGAACACAAATAGGCTATAAATAAACTCAGCTGCATGTTGAAAATATCGACTTGTAACATGACGCGACACTTAGAAATATTCTGCTCTTCTAATGCGCTCATTTTTCCATGGTTGCACATATGCTTCTTTGAGCTTTTTATCTTTAAGTATATAGAATGTTGGATACCCACGTCATTTTATTGTAGAAGAATAAAATAACTCGGCATTTTTAATATAATTATACAATCTGTATCATTTATTCTTATGCCAAATTTTATTTCCTTTTTCCATTTTATAAAGGATGAAATGTAATTTATATAAGACATTGATTGGGGCTGTTTGGTGTTATGGATAAAAACCTTGCACTTGGAAAGAAAGAAAAAGATAGAGAGAGGGAGGGGGAGGGGGAGGAAAGACGGAAGGAAGGAAGGAAGCAATGAAGGGCAGAAGGAATGACAGACAATGCTGAAATTATATAAGTTGCATAACGAGTCAAAGAAATCAACGTAGTTAAGAACACCTTAAAACTATTAAAACCTGTCTCAAGCGAAGCTGTTGTAAAACATGAGAAGGGAGGAAGGGACGCAGATCTGACGGAACGCTCTTGAGTCGTTGATTGGTGGAAGGAAATTCATTTATGTGTTGTTTTACTTTTTAACGTACAACTGCGTCTATGAGCACCATCTTCCATCCCGGAGTCCTCGGACGAACGAGCCCCCACGGGAAGGGATACCACCCTTCATCCAGTCACCATAGAATTCACCGTCCCGCCACAACACACCAATCGCCACCTAGTCCTATGAACATGAAATACACGAAAGGAAATGATTTGGGTAGAAACTGATGGAAGGGAAATTCTTGGTACTAGAGGGACACCCCAGAAGTCTACCAACCTGATGCAACCATTAAAAACCTGAAGTCAAGGTGCCCGACGGGAAGTGAACCAAGATGCAAGTCTCACACGTTGCGTGGAGCCATGTTGATTACTAACTAGTCATATTTCGCATATTTTCCCTTGTGTTCCGCCTGTCGCTACTCATTTGTTCTGGAGGTTTCTCATTGATCTTCTTACGTTTCTTCTCTATTTCAAGGATTGTCTTAATTGTTTCGTTTTTAAATTTGTTCTACTTTATACGGACTTTACTAATCGTAGGAATGTTATTTCTGCTTCTGTTATTCAACATATACTTTCACTTCTATTTCTGTAGTTGTAAAGTCTTTGATTGCGAATATAAACATAGGCTGGCGACGTTTGGAGATTTATCAGTGTCTCTCATTGCTGAGCGCAGATTTTCCAGCTGCTTAACCGGACATCAGAGCCGTTGCTCTTGTTACCAAACTATTATTGAATTACCTTTCTCCAGAAGAAGGAAATTTCATTAGCGTGAAGGAAAAATTGCGACAACGTGGAAGTGACAGCCAAAAATTAGTAGAACTTTAATCGACTTCCAGCTTACGACGAATGTTTAGTTAGGTATGTGTCGACTGAGTTTTGAATCTTTGGGCTGGATTCTTTAAACGCCGACGTTTTGTCGTCGGTCCCACTAAATGAAATGAATATTAATGGAAATGAAACTCGTTGGAAATAGCCATGTAGTCTTAGCATTACATTTCATTCAGTGGCTTGCATTATTATTATTATTATTATTATTATTATTATTATTATTATTATTATTATTATTATTATTATTATTATTATTATTATTATTATTATTATTATTATTATTATTATTATTATTATTATTATTATTATTATTATTATTATTATTATTATTATTATTATTATTATTATTATTATTATTATTATTATTATTATTATTATTATTATTATTATTATTATTATTATTTATGCATTTAAAATAGATTTACATCAAGTATGGTGTTCGAAAATTGCACTCTGCATCATGGAATTACGCTCTGATATTATGGCACCTACAACATTTTTATAATTCCCTTTTATCTTGATTACCTTTTATACCGCTTTTCTTTTTGGGCAACTGTAAACAAAACCCCTAACCTTAAAATTAAAAAGTTATTTATTTTGTTTTGGCAGGTGAAAACTTAGGTTTCTTCTTCTTTGAGTCACCATACATAAAAACAAAAAGAAATAGATCATTTTTAGAAAATATCTGAGAGAGAGAGAGAGAGAGAGAGAGAGAGAGATAGAGACAGAGACAGAGAGTGAGAGAGAGAGCATAACCCCGAAATGAAAATTTGGCTAGTTTTTAAGTTCAAAATCGTTCAGGATTGAAGTACAAAATGTTCAAGAAAATTTCATCAGGCTAAACACCTTATTTATAACAATTTTGATTAAAATAAGATATTCACATAGCAAACTGTATATTTGGAAGTTTCTGGAGTAGCCTGTGAAATCTTTTTCGAGCTTTTTACACTTACTAAACCTTAAAAGATAAACAAAATCGTAGCATGCATAAAACACAGATCTCGTTAAAGCATACACTTTATAAAAAACAAATCTTCTTGTGATATTCACTGTTTCCGTTATATCCTTCGTTCCTATTAGTTTCAATGTGCCCCTACTGTTTCAATTTACAGTCGCTATTCGTTTTTTCTCATGGTCATGCAAAGAGTATGGAATTTCAACGCCTTCACATAGCAACAAGCTTTTTAAAAATCTGACTATTGCTTATACCTACTCTGTCCTTCTTATAGATACACGAACTGTATGCAAACTGAGCCCAAAAATCAGACGTCCCATTCTAAAAACAGTAAAAATCTTAGCAACTATTTTGACCCAAAGAGGAGTCCAATCCGTGCAGGAGACAAGCGTTACACCCACACCGCCTCAATTGTTCTATAGTCTTTTGTCTTGCTCTTGGTCGAACCTTGTTGGATCAATAACAGCGAGCCTTCTGTTATCGATCAAACAGAAGTGCTTGAGATCGTGGTCATAGAATTGCGTGTGCTAAACCTTATGTACAAGGAACTCACTGAACGGTTTCAACCTGGAATGACCAGAAAATCGGCTTTTCGAGCAAACCTGGACTCGCTGTTAGGCAAAGTTGATGCCTTGTTTGCAGACTCCATCATTTGTTTTGCACTTGAATGTGATGTTTAGGAATTAATAGGGAGCATAGAGCTACCTGTTGGAACTGTGATAACCGCCCGTCACTGTTACAAATACAGATGAAAATAATTCTTCATTTGCTCATATTCGTTTATAAAGAACCGTATCATTTATTTCATTCTGTGGTTCCCAAACAGGGTGAGTGGCTCCTAAAGATGCATGAAATATTGCCAAAGCGGCAAGAAAGCTGGTTTAAGAGGGGGCGGGGGGGGGGGGGGGTGGCAATGACCTAGAAAATAGAAAATTTAAGAATAATGATAATAATCCATATACGAGTTCCGTACATTGTTAATGTGAAAGCGTTTATAGTTACTTTTGAAATACCAACGTGTTGACTCTAATTTATAAAACTAATGTTTATATAAAACTACCTATTTATATGAAAGTATCTATGAGTTCACAAACAATTGCATTGGCCTCTTAAAATATTTACTTATTTGTTATACTCGTTTCTGAAGAGAATTTACTGAGCAATGTAAGCAAACTACAACTCGTATTCATTATTTGAAATGCGTAATGAATAAATTATGTACACTCCTCGTTTTATAAGGAAGATATTTACTAATTTGTTAATTTTTCCTAAAGGAATAGTCCACAAATTACAAATGAACAAAATCAACTAAAAATGCTACGCGTACCACTGATTTCCCTGTTCTTTTATGATTCTCAAAACTGGCAAATATAAGGTAGACACCCTAGACTTGGTCTGAAAAGTTTCCTTCGCAAACTTCCTTTAACAATAATTATTGTTATTATTGCTACTACCATTTTTTAAGTTTTGTTACCTTGTCCAGCTCAAATTACATTCCTGTTTCACTAATATCTAGTAGTCACTGCTAAAATTAGTAAGTTTACTACTGCAAAATTTGAAATATTTTTGTGTTCTGTATTATTTCCAAATATAAATGCTGACGAGAAAACGTTTGAAATAATTACTATGAGAGATGCAGAGTTCACAAAAGAGGACACCAGCTGGAAACGTCTTGGAAGAAGTCCTTCAAATTTACTGGGTTCATGTTCATCTTCCACATCAACAACTGAATTTAACATACCTCTAAAATTTAACATAGTGGTGTTTCTTTTACAGCTTTGTAAATAGTAATAGGCTGAATAAGTTTGTCTTCTGTTGCATTTTCACACGTGACAACGTTTTCTCTGCTACTGCTGTTATATAACATATTGAAAACATTTTGCAATTAGAAATTTTCATTTTATTTTATAGAGGTAATGTAAAAATTGTCGAAGAAACTAAATTTTGCACAGGATATAGCTCTCCTAATATTATGCTTAGATTGTTGCAATAATTTTAATTACGTACTGGAACCGTTGGGAAGTGACAAGATTTTAGTGAGATTCTAGTGGAGATGGCACTGTGTAGTTTCAACAGTTGATGAAACTCAATCCAGATCATAAGTCTTTTACTATACAAAAATGCAGATCTCGTTAAAACATACAGTTATGTCCAAATGCATTTTTTGTGGAGTGAACCATTTCGGAGATATTCCTTGTTATGTGTGTGAGTTTTGCAATACTTATACTTTTCGCAAATGGAAGGTCGTTATTCACCTTTTTATCTCTTGGCCGTGCAACGAGAACAGAGTTTCAAAGCCTTCATATAGTGACTAGATTCAAAAGATTTGACTATCGATCAAAGCCTACTGTATTCCCGTGTTCCCCTTGCAGCTACAAGAAAATTAGCAAAAAGATAATTTCTGTAAATGTTTACAACTTGAAGTTAAGAGTTAGTAAGTATAGTACAAGAGTAAAGAAAGCCATGTGAGTACAACACACCAGATTTTTTGGACATGCATTCAAATCTCATTTTCCCGAGATGCTCACAAAATTTTACGATTTGGTTTGCTATGGGATTTCTACAAACCGTTTACATTATATAAGCGAAGCTTTGTTGGTGCAATATGGGCATACGAAACATGTTCTAATGGACGCAATTTCGACATGGGCTACTATCATCACGCGAATTAGCGACCTCAAACCAATTGTCACGACATTCTATCTCCAAGCCAGAAAGTTAGCTGAGCCGTTTAAAATATCGCTCACTGAACAGTGTGATTTCGTTAGTGGATTGATTCAACGGGGAGAGCAAATGACAGATATTGCGACAAAAGTCCTGTGTCAACGCCAGAAGATAATCCAAATCCCGATTTTGTGTAGGCAACATCCCTCGGGAGCAGCCTCTAAATAATCCCATTGTATGCGAGCGCCCATACTTTTTATTTGACACAATACAGTCCGTAATCTGCAGCATTAAACTTGTCATCATCGAGCTTGTCCGAGGTTGTGAAAAAAGCCGTCTAGCATTGTGTTATAAATTAAGTGCGAAAGTGCAACCGCTAATACAGATTAGGCGTTTCTGTAAGTCACGTTTTTTTGTAGGAGGTAATTACAATATATGGGGTGCATATGTATGTATCACGTCACAGGTGATGAATATACCATTCGCACGAGTTTGGGAATCCTCTTACCGTCGGGTATTTGTTCTAGGACCTCTTAACTTACATAAAAATAAGGAACACAAAATAAATGGAAAAATTGGGAGTGCTGTGCTCACATGAATCTGCACTTGTACAGTTCTGACAAGGTTTACTCCTGTATTTACTTCATGTTAATCGAGATAAACATATGTAGAAAGTATCTTATTACTAATCTTTCCTGGGTGCAAGGGGAGTGTGGGAATACAATAGACTTTAAGCGGTAGTCAAATCTAAGAGCTGGTCGCTATGTGATGGCTTGGAAATTGCATGGCGAAGAGAAAAATCGAATAATGTGTTCCTTATTTGATAAACATATAAGAAACTTGAAGATGTACCTACACTTCATTTTCAAAAAAATGTCTTTGATTGTGGTACTGTAATTAAAATGTTAAATTTTGTTAAGAAAATGGATTTTGTTTAAATGTTCTATGTAAAGGGTAGTTTTAGATGGAGTGATTTTCTTGAATAACTTCATGTAGCATCCTGGAATTACCTAGCTTTCGACGGGCCCTTTAACTTCCCTCACTCATTGACTCATTCGCTCACTCTTTAAGGATGCTGAACTAAAGTACAAAGTTTGATTTTGACCGACTTTTCGTTTTTGAGTTATGCGCAGACAGGCATGCGTGCACGCAACCACCCACCCCTACATTCCACACATACCTTTTCTAAAAGTGCTTTTTGTGGAGAGGGCGTCACTTTCACTTTCCGTGAAATCTGGACACCGAATTTTGGGCAGGTCAATTTGTTAGACGCTGGCCTACTGATCCCAAGGTCGCGAGTTCAAACACGACCCACACCGATGGTTTTTAAGTGTGTTTAAAAATGACAGCTCCATGTCAGTAGATTTATTAGCATGTAGAAGAACTGCCGGAGGAAATTCCGGCACACCGGCGATACTTAGTCATCCTGGTAATTGATAGCGTCGTTAACCAACAAAATAATTTAATTTAACCGAATATTGGGGTGGAACACTGTTTTTCTATTTACTAGACGTAGTGGAGAAACTAAAATGTAATGAGCCGACACCTGAAGCAGCTTCCAAGGCACCCAACAATGGCATTGTGCATTTCGAGTAGCAGAGGATGTCGAGGTAGATCGCGCGCTAATACCAATCTTTGTAAGTGATGGTTAAATCATTTGTGTCATGTGTAATGTCTGAGAATAACACAATTTCTTTCAACAGCACCACTAAGTGCTGATTTTTAAAGTGTGCCATGTTATGCTGTATGACGTCACTTGTCTAGCTACTGACGCTAGAATTCAGACCCATGGTATTTTCGCAGAGGCGAATAATTTGTGCCTAGCAAACACGTTCTAAATGGAGTAGCTATCCGCTAGAGTAAGAGAACATGCGTTGCGGATCCCTTTCACGAATGTAAACAAACACATTATTGTATGGAGTGAATGGACGTTATGAAATAAACATGGATACGTTTGATCATTTTATTTTACGCGTGACTTTGCTAAGTACGTTGTAGTGTTTAACGCCCGCTTTTACTACTACGGCACCGCAGGCGGTGACACTGATGATTCATGAAGATGGAGCACCGGTGGAATGAGATGGCGGGGGAAACCGGAGCACCCGGAGAAAACCCGCCCTGACGCCGCTTCGTCCACCACGAATACCACATGCGGGTCCCTGGGATCGAACCCGGGCCGCCTAGGTGGTAGGCGAGCGCGCTAACCGCTCGGCCACGGCGCCGCCTTTGCTAAGTACACTGTTAAGTACACTGTTTGGTCTACGTTTTATGATTAATGCGAAACAGTGCCTAAAAAGATACTGGCAATACATGTGTACATACAGCACAACTAAAATAAGAAATCAAGTATTGGAATATGTTTGAATTCCAATAATTAAAATGGGAGCAATATCATCTTGCGAAAAAGACTACATGGAAACTGATTGAAAAGTATGTAAAAAAAACTAACAATGCAGTTTGTAATGAGTCTGTCGATTTTAAGATAAATTATTGTTTAAATTCCAATTATACATAACAAGTGGACGTGCTTCCTAATATTTTACTGCATGGAAAACTGACCAAGACCTTGGTCTTAGGAAGTTACTCTTTACAAGGAAGTAACTCTAGCCATGTACATTGAGTTTCATGTAAAAAGCGAAGATTGACCGAAAGCAGACCTGGGATGACTTTCCATTGAGATCTTCATTTCATAATTCGAAAAGAAATGAGTTTTGGACAAGAATGGCTTGAATTCAATTTATCCCAGAGCAAGTGTCAGCTTCAAAGCAATGTTGCAATCCTCAGGTTTAAAATTAGGAACCACACATCAAGATCATTGTCCCAGTATTGACTTCGCCCTAAGAGATTTATAATATTCAACATTACATTAAATTGTAGTTTTTGAGATGTAAGCCCAAAGGCTGTATGGGCCATTACTGATTCATTTAACATAGCTTGGAGCGATCCATCATCTCCCGCTCTTGCCAATTGAGCGACAGCCGGCCCTTGCCCGCTATGAACTGAGTTCCTAACCAAATGACAAGGAAACTATTAATCAACCTCACGTCGGAAGTGCCCTTGAACCTTCCCTGTGCGTAGAAAAAGCAGAATACAAGATTTCAGCCGCCAATTTCAAAGCTTGAACAAAGGAATGTTGGGTAATTGAATACCCATTAACAGCAGCCGATGAACCGCACTGAACTAAACCTTGCTTGACGACACGTTGGCGCTTCCTATCCATACAGTCTACTCATCAAGGTGGCCCCCATCGATCTTTCTGGTGGTCATCTTGGTTACATCCGAACAATGCTTGCACATATACCTAGCAGGCAGTCCGTCCTGGAGCTCTTTGGGACATTGCTCAATTCCATTTGGACATTCTCATCACACTAAAATCTATTTCAATTTGTGCACCTAAGACCTCTTTATTTGCATTTAGCACTGTTGCGTATAAAATGTATGAGTTTTTTCTGAAATTGATATGAGCAAATTTGAGACAAGTTAAACATGTCATCCAGCCTAGAACTGACTTCTACCTTTTGAGCTAATGACGAGCACTGTTCACATTATTTGTATCGTATTGTAAATGCCATATATAACTTCACTTTGT
Organism: Tenodera sinensis; assembly: GCA_030765045.1. Taxonomy (NCBI): domain Eukaryota; kingdom Metazoa; phylum Arthropoda; class Insecta; order Mantodea; family Mantidae; genus Tenodera; species Tenodera sinensis. The sequence goes on along the minus strand of CM060969.1, from coordinate 80,266,409 downwards.
TCTTTAGTCAGTTTAATACGTAATTATTTCTATTACTATTTTTCGTATATCTCAAGATGCCAGTTGTGAGAGAAAAGGGTAAAAATGGACCCTAGGGTAACCTGACTGGTGGGTAACCCAAGAACGTGGGTCGGATCCTAAATCAATGAGATTTGCGGGATAAGATATAAAAATATTCTGAATTTTATTTTCAGTAAATAGTTACCAATGTGCATCAAACTCTCTCTCTCTCTCTCTCTCTCTCTCACACACACACACACACACACACACACACACACACACACACACACACACACATACATACATACACACACAGAATTAATGTTTTTGTTTTATAACTCCTAAGTTTTAGGGATTATTTAACTATCTTTACTTCTCACAACGGATAACAATTTGTATATCGGATGGAAGGTACTGCTTCGGTCATATGTTAACCAGGGATTCTACACGATGAGTGTAACAAATGTCTCCAATACAGTTATCAATAAGGAGCCATTTCGCCGGAAAACAATTTTGGTGAAATATTTGGAGCCATGTAGCTTCTTGACGAATTGATATAAATAGTTTATTACTGTACAGGATGTCCCAAATTTAGACCTACAAACTTTGGGAGCCGATAGATACATTATTTCAAACACTTTTTTAAAGGAATGTTTTTTTGCTGCGGTGCTTCGTTAAAGCGCTAGACAAGTTGATGTCATTAGATTACTGCCTCCCACCCAGTTTAAGTTTTTACTGCAAAATCAACAATGCAAATTAGTATTTTACTTATCTTAGTAAGGCACAAAATCTTAATCCAAGAAGCAAACAAACACAGATTACAAACAAAACACAAAGATCTCTTGTTTACAGTTAATCACAGTCTAACTATTCAAAGTAAATGTTGGAACGCACGCCCATTACAATTAACACAGAGTGCATCGACGTGCCGTGTTCTGCCATACGCTCGCAAAGACACCAGCCATTTCGCTGGTTTAAAAGTTTGTCGGTCTAATTTTGAAAAATAAAACTAAACAATGACAGTGTTTAAGTATGCAAAAACGTCAGGATGGTGGAGTTCATAAATTGCTGCCACGCCAGATGTTTTAAGCTTCGCACCAACAACTGGAAGCTGTATGAGAACCATCTGGCAGGAGAAAAATAGAAATTGGTCATATTACATGAGTTATATGTGTATCTTAGTAAGGCAACAAATCCTGTGCAATTTGCTACGAACCAGGAGTGGAAAAAAGTTTTCAAAAATGGTATGCAGAATGCACATAAAGTTTCTCAAAGGGATTTATTGTCATCGCTGGTTGCTGCTACAATGGGATACTGATAATTCGTATAATTGCTAAAACATCCCAAGATCAATTCCAAGTATTATGACGACGAAGTTCTCACCCCAATGTAGCACATTGAAACCCCGGCTCTCCACAGGAGAGACCAGAACAATGTCTGGGTGCACCAAGGTAAGGCGTCCAGTCACACTTGTTTCGACTGTCGCATTCTTGCAAAGAGTAGAACAGCAAAATGCAATTCACGGTATTCCGTTCAGCAACATCCCAGTGACATCTCCTGATATCTCTCTCTTCGCCTTTGGACTCTTGAAAAGGACATTGGGAAGCAGGCGCTCTCGAACAAGTGATGGTCTTTGGCAAGCCTGTAAAGAGGAATGGGAACCATGCAAGCGGCAGCTCCAGTGGAAACTGAGATGCAGAGCGTTTGCTCGGATGAAGGGACAACAAATAGAGCCTGATTCGTGGTGAAGACATGTTTTTCTCGTAAGGTAGAAACAAAGTCAAGCTTGTTATTGGAAATAGAAAACAACCCTCGGTACTCTTTCCTTGGAAGGAGCATCTGCGCTAACTATCCGGCGCCGCCACACATCCACAAAATCTAGATGCACATCTGGAACATGAGAAAGAAACGGAACGAAAGTGAAATTAAGGATAGGAAGTCCTGATTGATGAGAAACCGCGCCAGCATTCGTTCACCGACCAGAGAAAATGACAAAAAACGCAAGGTCAAGGTGTGCAGTCACGGGATTTGAACGTGGAACCTGCAGAATGGGCGTGTCACAGTTTACTGCGGAGCCGACTCGCTCGGTAAGGACAAATTTAATCTGCTTGCTGCGTTCGTTTGCTCTTTTAGCAGTAACAAGAGTAATGGCATATGGATTACTTTTTCGCTCACTATTGTGGAGAAGAGGGGTAGCTAATATGCATTACCCCATAGGTTAATGGGAATGTCATGAGCTCTTCATGCATTCATTTCAACCGCCATGCCAAAGCGCTGTTTGATTTTTCTTGCATAATAAACCCATTAGAGGACTCATTTTTCACTTCGGTGTAAGCGCAAATTGCATCATCACCTTTGAATTTCTAGTTTCCACACAAACGTACCTCGCAAATGCGCGATGACACATGAGTTATAATTCGACTAACCTGTATAGGATCGTTGTATCATTTTGGAAAATTTGAAAACAATATTAGATTACGAACTCTCGTCTCTTTTAAATGTTAGCTAGTGATGAACGAATCAGCATGCATACCAGATATTGTTCCAGGGCTGGCTTAACTATAACATGTGTCTTCTACCTGGAGAGCAAAAAACCTCCTAATGGGCTGCGTGATCTGTGGCTTCTCGGCGCTCGTTGCCGTCTATCATAGAAAGGCGTGGATGAAATCATACAACATTTTAAAAACTGCTTTTGAAGGCTTTACTTACCAACTTTATGAAAGGAGATGCTGAAACTGGTCGCCCTCGTTGTCCGTACATTTTTGGCACTTCTTAAGGAAACTATGCATCGCTCGCTGGCAATTTCCTGGTGAGTATTTTGTTTTAGTTCTTCCAGGGTGTGTGTGTTTGTCTTGTACACTTTGTTTTAAATTATCCTAGAGATGGAAATCGCAGGGAGTCAGGTCGGGGGACCGAGGGGCCCACAAATCTCTACTAATACTTCTGTCCTGAAACACACTTTCAGTTGCTCTCGTCGAAATATTGGCCGTCTTAGCTGTTGCAAAGCCTTATTAAAAAAAGGCAAAATCGCGCTCTAAAAAATTGTATTCACATGTGTACGGGTGTCAACTGTTTACTCAAAGAAATTGGACCTATAACTCTTTCTCCGCCAATGGCGCACCATCATTCTTCATCATAAAGGGTTACTTCATGAACAATATTAGGTTTCTCAGCGCTCCAAGAACGATTATTTTGTGTACACTCATATCCGTGAACTTTTACACATGGAAATGCTTCTGCAAATCGTTTTTGGCGAGCTGAATGAGTTAACATAGACGAATCATAAATAAATGCACGCTGGCAGTAGAACAGATAATATGCTGACCCATAATACACTTTGTGACTAAGTACAGGACAAAATAATAATTCACTCGTAATAACTGAACTACATCAGATTACCGTCAATTACATAGTGCAGAACAAACTCACGTCAGCAACGTGACCTTGTTTACGCAGCAGTCCGTTATCGTGTTTCCATACGCCCAGTGGAAAAACAGCTCAGACCGTTCGAAGATATTTTGCTCTCCTGTTATTTTGAGTTTAATTTTGTGATGTGAACATGGGCCACTCAAAATTGGAAGGGATTTCATTAACTATGTCACTTTAAAAGACCATATAAATATTACAAGAAATAAATACAATAAAATATTAATTCGCTAAATTATTTGTTCAAACTGCTTCTATATACAGTTCCTCAATGTGCTGTTGCTTTTTTTTTTTTTTTTTTTTTTTTGAAACTTTGTATAGCTATGTAAATAAATGATGATCGCAAACAAATTAACAGAGCTAACGAAATTATAAAAACGGAAAAGGGCTCGGAAGGTGATAAAACATAGGATAAGCAGCCATGCTTGAATGCAGTAGGTCGTTTCATAGTGTCTTATTGATCCAGAATAATCAGAGGTAGTAAGAGTGTGATCGTCGAAGGTTTCAATAAGTGTTCAGTAAGTTAATTCTCTGAGCCTCTAGTCCAGCTAGCTTGAGAGATATCTGAAATCGACCCTTCGAGACTTGATCCAAGGCCTCGTGTTATTCCTGGCGTTGCCCTTGATGCCAGTTAAAGGCACGCCTTAACCTAATAATGTCTAGATGCATCCAAGTAGAGAACTCAGTTGACATTGTGTAATTCACTTTGTCTAGAAGTTTCAGGTTAAACGCCTGTGGACATATGCTGGTGACGAACATCGCTTGAGAATGATAAGATAAGAGTACGGAACTCGACTGATAAAAAAGCAGCTTGCTAATGTATTTCTATGGCCTGGCGTAAATGAAACTCAACAGACTGCTAGGTTACTTATCTACGATATTAAAGTATTGCGATTAGTAATTAGATTGTTATGTAACTTCCGGACTATTATTACAGGTGAATCATATAACGGAAATAATGAAATAAAAATAAAAGTATACAAAAGTCTTTAAGGGAACACTGAAGTGATATTTAGTCCGTTTGGTCAAAAAGATAGGTTTTTGGATTTTATTGCAAAAAATACACCATACCTTAAAGAATATATCTGCGAAGCTTTAATTCGCTAGGAAGGGGAGAGGACACTTTTGGATGCCATTTTGAAAGTGTGTGCCTCTGCTTTTAAATGGGCATCCCAACATCTCCCACATGTAGCTAGAGATCTAAAATTGTTTTCTAATATAGTTCAGAATATTTGTACTAAAATGTCCGTTTGAGATTTTGATATTGGTTATTTTTTTTAAAAGAACATAATATAATAATTTGCTGTTTTTATGACATTTTTACACTTTGCAGTATTAACAAATTTTTAAGAACTATTCATTATATGAAAATTTCCATTCTTTTATTTGTTAGAAAGGTAATAAGAAATATAATTTTCAAAAATAACCTTCGTAGTTCAACACCTGTTGGAGATAGATTTTGATTATACCCAATACAATTTATATTAATGTGTATTAATATGTATTAATTAATTTATTAAGAATTTGATTAGATATTGGAATGAAATTTGGTACACCCATTTCTTTAGTTGCTGGAAATGCCTGTGCAAAAAATTAAGCCTGTAACTTCAATACTTCAGAAGATAACTTTCTTCACTTCAGTGTAACCTAACTCCGCACGTTTCTAGCCATATGGAGTTGAAGTGTGAACCTTCGAACATGCAGGTTGAGGTTTTTAAGAAATGTAGAATTGACAGTTCAAATGCAGGAGTTCAAAAGAAAGGCATAATAAGTGGTTAAATACGCGGAATACAACTTTTATAGTAATAAAGTGAAAAAATGAATGGTTGGTTCATTTAAGACAATTGCAATAGAATACCAAAACAAATAATAAAATACAATCAATACCAACGGAAATAAACACTTAGACGACCAAGAAGAATATCACACCATTATTACAACAATTATATCGGAGAGTTATCTTCGAGTACATTAAAAGAAGTGATCATGTCAAGTACAAAACTAGTTTGTATCACAGAACAACGTATTCCGCGATAGCACCCAATGGGAAGTGCCTAACAGTTATATGTGTGGCAACGTTATACGAAACAGACCTTAGCTTGTAGCGATTATCGATTCGGTTTACTCGTCATACTCTTATACTTTCTTTTCCCTAAGATCATTTCTAAAATTGATTTCCCCCCTCATTTTTCTTATGTTTCGTGATCAATAATTTCCTACACTTTACTTATTCACTTTCTTCTTAGCTATACATCACTTCCACTTCCTTTCTTCACTTAACATTTGCCATTTTTAAAGTGCTCACTTGACATTAACCCTAAACTCTTATTTCCATCCCTCCTACTACCGCTGAACAGGTAACAGTTGACTTGATCACTTGTTCTTTCTTGTCACACGGCGTGAAGGACCATTTCCTCGCTGTTTTTCTTAGGCTTCTTATATATTAACACATTCATTACCTGATATCCACTTGTTTGATTTAATATCTTTCCAAATACGAGCTGAACTTTTCTGCTCATCCTTCTCCCGTTTCAATCTACACACATACGTAATTCCTGTCTTTCTGTCCCCCTACTCCACTTGATCATACCCAGAGGCAGCTATTTATGGAGATTACGATATTCACGACATGTATGATATGCTACTGTTTCTTATAAATATCCTTGAATTAGGGGTTTCTAAAGCTAAATTACGAATAAAATAATAGTGATAAATCACGAATTAGGACCGTAACAGCGAAATGTTAATAAAATCACAAATTATCGTGATTTGTTTATTTTATAACAAATATCATAGCGTACAATAATAACTTATTATCAATCAACGTCAATTATTTCTTAGCAGTTGAATTTTTACAAGAATTGAGATGAGAGATTTTATTGCAGTGATGGAATACTATTTTGTAAATTCTGCAACATTAGAATAGATCACAAACGCAGTGACACCTGTTCTAAGCACGGTTCCACACACTCTGGTAAGCAAGAATGCTTTTACTGGTTCACCTTCTGAAGAATCTAATGATACAACAATGACATTGACAATGAAACCACCCATAAGATCACTTGAATTCGTCGGTTGAAAAAAATTTTTGTATTTTTTTAGTTAATTTTTAATAATGTTTAAAATAATGTAAATTTATGCTTTACATGGTAATCTATTCATAGCATTGTAAATCTATTAACAATTTTAATTTAACCATTAAAAAGATATCAATATAGCAATACGAATACAAAAAAATATCCATTTTCCTACCATTTACATTAGTTTCCATTAAAATCTCCATCAATCTACACTTTCACCAATATTAAAAAACACAAATGAGAAAATTATTCTCCATAAATACCTGCCTCGTTTATTATACCTAGTTTATTTCTACTCGACTTTGGAATTGCCCCTTTTTTGTATGCATAACTTGCACTAGTATGTTTCCCTCCACTCGCTGTATCTAGGATTGCTTGTATCACTTTCAGTTCCACGCCGCCATCTTTTTTTCTCCGTCGAATTATTGTCACCAATTATAGATACGGTATTTATCCTGGCGACTAAGGGAAACCACCAAAGAAGTGCAGTCAGATTGGTTAGACCACGAGATTTGAACCCGCGACCTCCATAGGCGTTACTGCCTGAGTCATCCCACTCGTTAGCTCGTTCTTTTTTGAAATGTTTCTTTATTTGTATCAATGGCGTGAGGCGGCTTTGCACCGGTGGTTTCGTTTCTGCAGCCAATATTTGCTTTTGAATACAATGCACGTTCCGCTTTAAGAGTTCATTAACAGTGCCATCTTATTAAGCCGGATTCACTTTACTACATTTGTTCCATCGGACCAAGGGATTTTTTTGTTATCAAGCCGAACATGAACAGAATGTGAACTGAGCGTAACAACGCCGGGATTGGAAAAGCATTACCGTAACGTGAACCGTTGTTACCCTTTAATCGAGTTGCAACGCCGCTGTGTGGACATCCCTGGTTAGAGTGTAAATATTCCGAAGGCCGGCTAGCGTACCGTCAGCATATGTTCGTTAGTTTGGGTTTTACAACAGCTGAAGTTGCAACAGTAATATTATTATTGTTAGCCACGCATGGCGGTTCCATTTATTGCTTTCCAGGAAGAGTGCTATGCAGGCGTTTTATTAGGGAAACTAAAGGCGATGTAACAGGTGCACCAACCTTACACATTATTGAATTTAGAACCGCGGACGTTCGTAATGAATTTGATACAGAATATAAAAGCTTTTTCTGCATCAATGAATACCGGTACTGATGAAAAAGTTGTTTCAACAGTCTCGCTGTTTTGGGTTTTAATGTCATGCCATGAAAACGATACGTGCAAACAGTAAAATTAACAAGCTGGCGAAAAATAGTTATTTTGTTCACTCAGTATTGTAATCATCCATTACCACCTGCAAATACATAAATTGATAGCCGTAGAGATCGGTCCTCTTCTATATTTGAGATAGCCACTGCATTCATGTGGGACTAATACGTTGGGATGAGGTATTATAATGTGGCAAGTGATAATGTGAAATCCCACTCCTGACACCGCTGTGGCCAGTAACAGGTCTAATTACCTTTTCATTTTATTTCCCTTAAAACGGAATCGCAAACCACAGTCCTTTTTATGTTAACACAATCCACAATTCAGAGCTGTTCTGTCCCATCGTAACCTTGACGTACGCTTCTCTAATATTCTTTCTCACAAACTTTTTCCGACGATACACTCAAACAGGCTTGACTAAAACTGCTAACAATTGTCTCATTCATTACTTAGACTCCACTCTGAAGAACTGCTCTAATGCTGGCTCGCTCAGTGGCTTTTATACTCCAGGCCAAATGTCGACGAATCCTCTGGAAAATACATCTTTTCTCGTAACAACTTCTCGTAAACAAGCTGGCAGTCGAAAGATTCTCCATCAGTCTGGAGTCGCTTTTTTCTGAGCGGTCCATTGTCGCCGAGTCGTGTGTTTACAAGCAGTTGTGTGAGGTAGCTTGCCCTTGAGCGTCTCTGACGTACTGGCGGCCGGCGTCATAATTATTATTGGTAAAGCTGGGATGTTTGGGTCCTTAAAAAGAAAATTTTAAGCACATAAAATAAACTTTCCTCAAGTTAAACTTTTTATTTCCTATAGCTATTTAAAATATTTGAATAAAATAATTAGCGTGTATTAAAAATTACAGAAACTATACATTTACTACATTATTAGGATACAGACTTTTTTGTGTATAAACATTACAAATTACTATAGTTAAGTTTTTTCATAAAAAGCATTTATATATCTACGGAACATATAAGTTTTGCCAAAAGTACATATGCACCTACATGAAAATCCTAGCTCTAATAATAACATAGATTTTATAATGGTTCATCTATTTTCATTGCTATCCACAATTTTTCGTAGAAATAGTATTACTTTGTTTACAGCTTACCTATGATAGATAGTCGATATTTTAAGGATAAGGAGAGAGAGAGAGGGGGGGAGAGGGAGAGAGAGAGAACGAGAGAGAACTATAACTGTAACTCGATAGATCATACAACTCTACTTCTTTATTGATATAGTCCGAACGTACATAATGGACAACAAACAATTTCAAACTGTAAAAGGAAGTAGGTTACACTTAAACATATTGTAAAAGAATATCAGTATTAAACATATTTTACAAGAATAAAAAATTCATTTATGGTGTTACATGTCAAAAGAAAGCGTCCGTGTGTGGAGTCAGTCTGCGTGGCTCAGTTGGTTAAACACCGGCCTACTGATCCCGAGGTCGCGGGTTCAAACCTGTCCCAGACAGGCGATTTTAAGTCATTTTTAAAAACGACAGCTCCATGTCAGTAGATTTACCGGCATGTTAAAGAACTACGGGACGAAATTCTGTTACACTGGTGTCTTTGATATGACCTTGGTAATTGCTATGTCGTTAACAAATGGGGAAAAAAGAAAAAAAAGAGAACTTCTGTGAACTAACATGAATTGTCATTAATACATTAATCGAAGTACCAGTCTTTAGAGGCATTATTCAGAACATAAAAAATGCCCAAAAACTTTCCATGGAAAGGTGTAAGGAGCATTGTAGGGAGCATCCTTGGAAGATAATCTGTAGAGCAGGGCTGAGGAAGGTTACTCAGCAGGTGTGAAGGGAGGAGCAGAGAATCACGCTTTAGCTAGAACCGGTTTTCGTATTGCTGTCCCCGCTTTTCTGCTTTCGTGGTCGTGAAGGGTGGGGAAGTAGGGGAATGTGTTCACACCTGCTGAGTAACGTTTGTCAGCCCTGTTCTAGTGTGTCTCCCCTAGTCAGAAGTACCCTTATGGCCTGACTGGTGCGTCCGCCAGCCGCAGCCAAGGCCAAGGCGGCGAGCACAGGATGGGGTAGCAGGATCCCTGAAAGATGCTGAACTGAAATACCAAGTTTGATTTAAACAAGTTTGGTATTTAGTCGATTTGTTATTTTTAGTTATATGTTAATGGACTTCTTAAAATGATCTTATTAATTCATTCAGGGATCTCCAAACGTATATTTCCTATGAAATCTCTACTAAAATTTCTGGGTAAACTGCAATGCATTTTTATCCACTTAGGTACGTGGCAGAGAAAGTAAAAATGAAGGTAATTTGTAACGCAATCTTTAGCACTTCCACAAGAGGTTATGTACACATAGATAAGTTAATACGATGCTTTAGGGCGAGCACATAAAATCAGACACATTACAGCCGCGATTCCACCTGCCACGATAGATATACAAACAACGCAGTTGGATGTTGCAATGTCGGTTGGTAAGACTGAGGAATGTGCTCGCGTTGCTCATGTTTGTGCATAATATCGCGATATATCACACAAAGTGTTGTAACGCGTGCTCGCTGTCAACAAGCAAGGTCCAAATTCCTCTTCACTAATCCTGCACTGAGAACATTCGTGCAAGAACAAGATATAATCGCTTTAACACGGCCGCCATGTTGGTGAATCATATGTTCAGGTACATCTAGCAATGTCGTGAATTGTACACAATATCGACGCAACTGTCAAGTTTGTGACTCATCTTCCACAGCAGAATTTTGTTGCCATATTTTGTGGGCCTGAGGATATCCATCTGCCAAATTACTAAAATCCACAATTTCAATTCGATTTATTTGAATATATAAGCTTACAGCTGATACATTTATTTCTATTTTAACTTTCAAAAACCAAGATGTCTATTTGGGATCATATTATTGTATATTCAATTGCCAACTGATATGCAAACCAAACGACGTGTTTTAATATTATAAATATAAAATGCCGGTTATTGAAATCTGTCTTTTCCATCAATGGATTTATATAACATTGTAGTTGATATTAATTTGTAATTTGATTTATTTATACGTTTTATAAAACTAATTTTTATATTATTGTTACTATTGTTATTATTGCTATTATTACTGTTATTGTTTTTATTGTTACTGTTTTATTAATTATTATTATTATTATTATTATTATTATTATTATTATTATTATTATTATTATTATTATTATTATTATTATTATTATTATTATTATTATTATTATTATTATTATTATTATTATTATTATTTATATGTACCATATATCGTTTTAGTTCCTCTGAAGAAAGACAGTAGGAAAAGATGAGTGTGCCCGCCTCGGTAGCGTGCTGGTTAGCGTGTCTACCTCACGTTCCAGAGGTCGCGAGTTCGAATCTTGCTTAGGGTAAGTTTTGTCCGAGGTTTTCCCTACCCTGAGAAGACGAATGTCGGGTAACTTAAAGCTCCATGGACCTCGGGTTCATTTGAGCATCATTTCACCCATTTCATTTCATTCATTCGCCCTATTAAAAAAAAAAAAAAAAAAAAAAAAAAAAAATCATGAGTGAGTTTGGCTGAGAGAGAGAGAGAGAGAGGTAGACAGGTTGTGAGGAGCAATTCGCCTATCTGCGCAGTGCAACTGTTCATCTACAAGACTGATGGTGTTTGCGCAGAAGTAAGTTTTCCGTCCACGAAGGAGTGAAATTCGCTAGCATAGCTTCAGTGCACATTGCTATAGACATATATGTATAAAAATTAGCATTATAACGGACAAAGTGATTTGGCTATAAATACGGCTATGTGCTAACAATAAAATTGGTATTCCAAAAAAGATAGGCACAAGCTTATACCAGAAAAATGTAGATTTCAGTGGAAAGTAGACACAGTTTATAGTATAAAAAATATTTTTCTGTGACAGCATCTGTTTTGAAATTCTTGGTTGTTGCACATTTAAAGCAACAGGTGCAACTGTCATCGGCTTCTCAATGCGGAGCTCCCGGGTTTGAAACATAGCTGGTGTTGGAAATTTTTCAATGTGGGTGTGAATGTGAGTGTGTTTAATAGTTAACGGTCGATAGAACCAACGTTAAGCAGATCTAAGTTCAGGGGCAATAGCACCATCAGCTGTTGTTTTCTCCCTTATGTAACTAAAGAAATTTAAGGTGACTATACAAATTAAACATTGTTATAAATGACATTACCGAATTAAACATTAATGACATGGGCAATATCCGCGCACAACTCATCTGTTTACGTCATGGCAATTTGCGCGCAACTGACGTATTTTTAATCCTTTTCACGTAGCTCGTACACATCTGTGTTTTCATTCTAGATCTGCTTTTTCAAACGTAATTAACTACGGAAGCTGATTGGTATGAAATCGAATTAGTGTCTCACCAGCAGCGGTTTGTGAGTGCACACTTTGGAAATTCAAAAAGTTTAGAGTCGCACAGCCCTGGAAATGTAAAATAGCACCTGCTACATAATGATGATTATAAACAATGTGATACAGTGCAGCAGTTGCTTTTGCTGCTGTCCATGATCGTGCTGGTGCTCCTGCTTCTAGTAGTGTTAATTATATGATGACAATATTTCTAACGAAAGGAAGGTTTTTTGTGGACGTATTTCTGACAAAAGAGAGGTGTGTTTGTGAATGTTTGCTGTTCTGTAAATACTTAAGTGTGCCGTTTAAAGGTTATAACATAACCATGTGTAAATTAAATTGAGGGGGTCAGTGCAACAGTGCCTTAACCCTCTCCGATACACAATTTGCAACATTGACACCATCCATCACGTTTACATGTGAACTGTCTTCCCACTATATTACCCACCAGTTCATTATACATTTTATAATAGTTTGATTTTTGAAAACGTTACTCAAAACTGTGAAAATGAGATGAATGGTGAAGTTTTTGACATGCCTGTTTATGTAAAATAGACGTGTAAATAAAACTGTAAACATCATACTTCCAAACCCTTAAGTGAATAAAACACATTTCGTACCTTTGAATATACCCTAACCATTTAATAGAAGTATGAATTTAGCAATTATTACTGCTTATGTGTGTGAAAATGAGATGGACAGTGTAAAATAATTTTCCATATTTTGAAATACCCGAATGTTCAATGTAGGTATATGAATCAAACACGTTTAATGCCCTTTAATATGTCCTACCATTTAACAATAGGCACTTTAAAGCTTTTAAAAATTGTGTGGATAAAACATGTTTAATTTTATTAAACAAAGGTACATATTTACTACAAGATTTTGTTTTTCGTGGTAAAAAAGTGTCAGTGCAACAGTACTCCAACCCAGAAATAGACTTGCAGCACACCACAAAATCTGTTTTGTATAAAAATAGTTGCACTGACCCGTTCAATGTAGTTGAGGCTATAAATTAGTTAACTAGAGTACTAACAGAAGAATTGAAAGTACAGCCATTTTTAGAAGAAATAGCAAGATATAGAAACAAATGGTTTCAACATCTTTATCGCATGCCAGAAGAAAGAATACCAAAATTAGTCTTCAAGTAAAAACCCAGAGGACGAAGATCAATAGGTCTCCCCCCAAAAAGATGGCTGCAATATATGAGATCGGAACAGGCCGATGCCTAACCCAGGAAGAAGAAGAGAAGAAGGTTATAAATGATATGAACAAACCAGATTGTGTGAACAAATCAGTTGTTCAAGGTAGTGGTTCATATATGAAGATCATGATACTTAGCTCCTACATGAATTGAATCCAAAGTAATTACACACAGACTGCAATCCCGCATCCATACTTTCATACAGTCTAAGGTCTATATTTTTGAAAACACAATCTCAATTATTTTAAATCCTGCCGAACTGGTACATAACTCTTTCATTCACAAAAGATTGAACTGTAATGTTTCTGGTGCTTAAACATTCAAGGTTTTTCAAACTTTCGAAAAATACAGCTTACTAAATATATGCATTCGTCAAGCAGCTAGATGATTCCAAATATTTGACACAAATTATTTTCTTTTCGTTGAAACGGTTCTTTATTGACAATAATTGTATTGGGCATATTTGTTACATTTGTCATATAGAATCACTGGTTAGCATGTGCCCGAAGCAGTAACTTCCACCTTTGTAGGAATATTTCTGTTATACCTATATTTGCTTATAGGTACAATGGGAACAGGGAAATACAGAAGGTTTATGCGGGAGGTAGATCTTTTAAGAGCTGGCCGCTGTGTGATGGCCTCGATATTCCGTTCCCTTCGCATAAGGAATAGCAAAAATAACAACAAACAAATAATGACTTCCCATTTGAGGAAAAATGTTGTAAAATTTAAACCAACGAGGATTTTATCTATCCCTTATGCTTCACCAATTATGCAAAAATAATTGTAATAAAGAGGACTTATGAGGCTATTCCCTTAAATTCAAGATATGCATTTCATTTGTCATGAAAATATCTTAATCATTTGGTATTTTAATAACGGTTATTATTAGAACCTTTTCAATATTTTCGTAAAAAAGCATACCTGCAAAGGGTAGTTTGGGATGGGGTATTTTTTTGACAATCTTAGGTCGCAACATTGGAAGACCCTGATTCTGAATACGAAATTTGTTATTTAACCGACTGTTGGTTTTAAAGTTACGCTGTTCACAGACTGACTCTCTCTCTCTCTCTCTCTCTCTCTCTCTCTCTCTCACACACACACACACACACACACACACACACACACACACACACACACACACACACACACACACACACACAAAAACGCTCTCAAAGAACCTTTTTCTAAATTATTTCCTTTTTGGATATAGGTACTTTCAAAACGCGTATTTCCGGTGAAATATTGAATCGAACTTTTGGGTTAAATGGAATAGCTTCTCTGCCTCTACCTATTTTGTATATACATGCTAGAGAATGTAATAACAAATGAATCCGGAATATGTCACATGCCGCCCCTGCAGCAGCCGCCACTGTGTGTAGTAATTTCTTGTGATGTACTTTCTATGGAATGCACCACTGTTAGGAAGATTACGCAGTAATCATTTACGGCACTACTGGGCACTTAATTTGCCAACCATGCAATGCCAACTTTAGCAGCACATAGCTCCATAATTACGCATTAAGACTTCTTGCTCCGTTATAAAATATAACTGCATATATGCGGCCTTTATAAATCTGCATGTATTTCGAATACGTGTATTTGGTTACCTCTAGAAAGTGCCAGAACAGATTTGTTCTATCAAATTGCATGCTCTCACTGCAATACCGTTAAGTTTATGAGCCGGAACAGCTACCGGACCTGCGCACTGTGAACATCAAGGTCTCAGTAGCACGCCATGGCTCCTGAAAGCGACATTTTGTACTCTCATTATCCGAATCTGTACAAGAACCGGATTAAAGAAACGTTGTGAAAGTCAAGTTTTACCTTACCAAATCATTGAACCTGAATAGAAAGTCAAATGTCCGGTAATTTAGCGGTTTAATGACTCCTATTTAAATTGCGAGATTAAGACGTACAAAGGAGCTGGTACGATGTAAAAACTGTGGGAATAAGTGATGTGAAATAGAACAGAGTTTATCTACTACTTTTGAAATTGAGAAAGTAGTAAACACTTGCTGCTGGAATAAATTCAACGGAAATTAATTTCTTTAGGCAATGATTGACTACACTAAGTTAGATAGAAAACGAAATACTTAGCAGTCCGTAATACCTAACTAGAATTAAAATGAAAAAAAAAAGTTAGAATAGCAAACGCATACAGAAAAAGATAATCAACATGTATCATGAATGATACTGTGACCCTGACCGCAGGGCACAACAAAGGAAGTAGTTAATGAGTGTTGAGTGCTTGTATCATCAAAGTCAACTGTTTGAGATACAGAGAAAGTAAAGAAAGACAGGATTGAGTTGACGTTACGAGAAGAAAGTTGTTGTAATAACATGAAAGGCTGCAGGCTGTGTTAACGTCAGTAAAAGAGAACTGTGTATTTGCGCAAAAGCTTTAGAAGAAAATAGTGATCAAGAATAACCGGAGTGAGATTTTGTTATTATGACAATACCTTAAAACAGCGCTAAACTTCCAAACAGCAGGAACAAAATAATTAAAGGGAACCAATGAAAAAATCTCATGCTACTTTTACATGACATTCTCCACCCTGTTTAATTTATTAATGGACAATAAACACCTCTTACAAACGTTTATATTTCTGCCTCGTCATTTTAATAGTGATAAATCTTTGGAGAAATAACTACTTACGAATTTCGTTACAAATACAGAGGAAAAAGCGATACTTAAATGTTTAAAAACTGGATGCATTATTGGCCGTAAAATTCCACAGCAAGCTCCAGAAACAATTGATTGTGAACAGCCCCTTAAAAGAATGACACAGTATTGAACAATTATTAGATATCTGGAAAATAGTTATGCCACTAATTTGAAATAAACTGTGTGTGACTTAAAGCATTTAGATTTTCGTGTAGTGCCTTTTCTCTATCGCTTACGATTTGCCAATTATGTAAGATTATATAAAATTCCTTTCGAATGAAGAAGACCTTATGTATTATTTCCCAGAAATTTCAAAATTTGGATTTTATTTGCAGTTTAAATAATTTGAATATGCTGTAGTATTTTAATCAAAACCAATATGCCATTTTTTAAAACTTGAAAAAGATTTTAAAGATGTTACATTTTAAGGGGAAGTTGGGTTGGGGATTACCTTGAAAATCGTCGTATCGGATCTTTGGGAGATTCTGTTTTTAAATACCAAGTTTGGCATTTATTCGAGTCTTCATTGTTGAGTAATGCTGTTCCTAGACGCCTACACAAAGGCCCAATCCGGACCTTTTTCTCTTTAATTCACGCCTCTCAAAACATGTATTTTTACTGAAATCTCGGTATTGAATTATTCGGCAGAATGCAGTACCTTCTTCACCTATGTATAAAATAAAGCAAGTCAAGCTATATGATTTACTTTTTGACAGCAAAGAAATTCCCCGTTATGACTGGAAAAGTTCTCAATACACGAGAAACCCTTCCATCTTCATTAAGTTAGAACATTGCTCTTGTCGCTTCCTGTGCTAGAGGATTGTAATATTCAAGGCGGGTGCGAATTCTAAGAACTGAACAAATAACCAGTTTAAGACCTTGATCGTAAACTTGATCAAAGGAAAATTCGAACATGCTTCACCTGTTTATATTATGGTCGGAAAGTATTTAACAATTTGATATAGCCCATACGACTACAGTGCAGACGATTCACAGGGCATATTGCATAAAGTAATGGGAGAGATAAGGTCACTTAATACAGGTGATAGGGTTTACAGAGATCCCGGCTCGCTAACTGTCCTCTGGGAAGTCAGTGTTCAAAAACGAATGTCGAGCTTTATAGCCAATTGTTAAGATGATAATCGAGTGCTATGACAAACAATGACAAATTCGTGTGTCATTTATGAAGCCAAACCTTAAACACTCTTTGAAAAGGAGGGAATTGTCTCCTTAGCCATATGGTGTTACACAAATAGATTCTACACAGTTACTTCTTTATAGCCAAGAACTACTGTTTCGTAGTTCATTACTTCATCAGCTTCAACAGTTCTCTATGGAATTCATAATTAATGGTGTGATCCAAAATCAGTCATTTTTCGTGCTCTTCAATTTCTGTGGACATATCGGGGGTCATGACTTGAGACTCAACCGGTAGTTTTGTAACTCCATAAACTGTGAATTTTAACGTTGATTTTGTGCACGTTTGATATGCAATGGACTCACGATCATTGCCATATACATACTTCTAGATCAAAGATAGGGAATCTGTGCCACGCATGTTAGTATAATGAAATGCCGACGCGAATCATTACACCTCTATAATAGGGAACAAATGAGGACATCAGCTGCTGCTAATTACGCTTTATTTGTTATTAGGCGCTTAGCGTAGTGCAAACACTACGCTTTTGACACCGTTGCTCACAATCAGAACAAAACAGTTGATCCGTCGAATCGAATCACAACTCATAACTGAATTATACTCCACACTGTCCACTGCACTCGACTGAATCCTCACTGTCAACTGTCAGCTTGACTGTCAACTCTGAGTCGTCTCGGCTCGGCTGAACTCGTCTGGACTGTCAGCAGGTTGTTGGTATTTGCGTTATACTGAACTCCGTATAGAAAGGGAACGTTCTGATAAGGGGACCAACTGAAACTGCTCAAAAGGAATCTTCGGGAGCTGGGAGACGTCGCACAATGGCTGTTGTTCTGTTCCGGTGGTGCGGCGGCCGATTTGCCGCTATGTAAGTGTCAATAAGTAACAATATTTACTAGCTTTACTTTCTAAGTGGTCGGTAAATCCAATTACTGCATTGCTTGGTGGTAGCTTAGGAGAAAGTGGAAGACAACTCCCATAGGTGTCGCACATAAACGTTGTATAAGTGTTAATTTGTATTCCTGAATTTCATGCAGAATTTGCTGCTTTACCTAGCGTTTACTTTCAGAAACTGCTGCGGAAAAATTGCATCAGATTGCATAAAACAGCTGATGTCTTGTTAGTTTCGCCCTCCTTCTCCGAGTTTCCTCTCATGTGAAAGAAACATTCTGAATTCCAGTTGTAAATAAGTTGGATATTGTGGAACAGTGATGACGTAGCCTCTTTATCTGACTCGGGTATGTAACCCAAAGAATATTGACAAATTCATTAAAATATGACCCAACCTAAACGGAACTGCCCTTCGAAGTTTTCGTCTTTTAACACTGTTTGAAAGAAATGTTTAATAATACTGAGAGCGTGATTCAAAAGCGAACTTACATCTGTAAGGCAAATGAACCTCTCCAACATTTCCAACGAATTATACAGAGTTCTTCACTATTAATTTCAAGATTTTCATCTAGTATTAATGAAACACAAGAAGGCATCACAAATTACTAGTGCCTGTGTTTCTAGAAAACGTAACCCATACAAAATGAGAAAGTAAAGCTCTGATCTTTTTCACTTCATTATATTGTACAACTGATAGTTTATACTGATTATTCAATGAAAAATCTATTCCTGAGCTTACCTATTTATCCCCAACATATTTAGTTGTTTTTCGAATGCTATGTGATTACAAGAATAGTTGTATATTTTACCCTTGGTGGATGTGATATTAGTATAAGCTGCTTTTTAGAAAAAAATGATCTCTGGAAGCTTCTTTCGTCGAGTTTGTCGATCAGACAACAATTTTCCATTTTCGTTGCAGCGAAGGCACGGAAAGGAGGTTTTGTTTACTACTGTAGCTCTGATTCATTTCGTGACCTCTCGGATGTACAAAGGCTTGTTTACATACCTTCGCCCAAGAATCCGCGCAAATCTTACTGCGTTTGCGTTAAGAGTAAGCAAACTAGTGTCCAAATCATGTTCAAATGTCCACAACTGAAGAACACTTAAGAAATAAAAGAACTTGCGAATTAGTCCCTGTTCCCGACTGCAAATTTAATAATGTTAGGGCGACTCTACTTCTTTGTCTAGGTCGGTACATACCGTGGGTCAGGCGCACGACACCAGTTACCTCCAGCTGACGACAGATGCCGTTGACCCAAGTTTTGTTTCAAAACAGACTGCTGCAGAGCAGCAATGAATTCAAATCATAACATTTCGGAAAGCTTGATTTTTGATGACAAAACTATTATGCACCAGCAGCAATGCAGGTTTGGTAAAATTGCCGCACAGTATCTTGGATATAATAAAAACACTTTTGGATGGTTATTCTCTTTGCTAAGAAGTAGAAAGATCGCGGTAATTACTATCTCTTGACCTTGTAGTAATGGATCTGACAAAGCCGTGACTAAGTCCGTCGCACAAAGCTTACATCATACATGCCTTCCGTTTTATCCTCGCTGCGGCAGCGCTTCCTTCACTTGTTTTCCATCACCATGGTGGGGCATTACGTAAGGAAAATCCGTTTGCTTCCGCATGGAGAATGTTGGTAGTACAACGCAGTTAAGCTGATATACAGCTGGGGCCAGCTTTGGGAGCTACATAATACCTTATAATATAGACATAACGTGTTAGCAACCTTCACCTATAAGCAAGAAGCATGGCAAAATACACACTTTACTCCAGCGTCGTTAACAACATGGGAGTTACCACTATTTCCCAAAAAGAAGCATTTGATGTGTTACTTTCATATATCATTCTCTACCCTCTATAGTTTTTAATGGGTACATAAACGACTTTTACGAAAGCTTACGTTACTAGCTACTTCATTTCGAGGTAAACATTTCGACAAATAGCTACACGGCACACTTCCTAATATGTGTGTGCAAGGGGAATACTGATAGTCAACTGTTTAACAACTGGATGCTATAGTATGATAATTTTAAAATACCATATTCTTTCCATACTATTGTCAGAAACATTGAATATCGGCAGCTCTGTGCAAGGATGAGTGTTTACAATTTGAACCATTAATATCGGAAAGCTTGGAACACGGAATTTATCTGTTGTTATGGATTCCTGAATATTGTTGAAATTATCTTAAAGTGATGGTGAGTTTACATTGCCTACTCGTATCTTAATCGTTCACCGAGACGGAAAGTGCTGTATTCAGTGAAGTGAAAGAAGCTGAACTAGAAAAAATGCAAAATCGGAGAACACATCAATATGTGCTGACACACTATCCATTGAGCCAACTTGGCCCTGTGGGTCTTGACCTAAAACATGGTCCTCGTCGATAGCTCGGTTGTGCTGGACGTTATTTCCACTGGTGGAGGGGCACTGAAAATTGGTAACTTTCTTCACCAAATACTCACTTCCAAGTTATTAATGAAAACCGGTACATGAACAGATATTTTCTAAATAGAATTTGTCATTCCATTCTGAAAACAACCGTACACTTGTGTAGTGTTAAAAATGTTTAATTTTGGAATATTTGAAGTCAAAATGGCAATAATACGAACATGGAAATCATAGAACCACGTTTGTCATATATTTCGCCGGACTTAAATGTTATAGCTAGTTTTTCAGTTACTGCAATTAAATTTGTTTAATTAGCGAATAGGTAAATAACAATAATTGCCCATTTTCTAACATTGCTTGACGCATTTACATTTCTTAGGTAAGTATGATGACATTTTGAGATTAGTAGTGTGAAAATAGGTATAAGCATTTGAGAAGTTGACATTAGTTGTAGATAAATAAAATTTTGTTTTTATGAACTTGTTGGGGTTGACATTTTCGTTGTTTTTCGTATACTTTCTTTTTGTGAACTATCATAAAATGTATACCTCAATGATTAGGTGGCGCATTTGAGAGTATATATTGTAACAAAACGATGAAAGTCGATGTCCGTTTACCTTTCTAACACTTTATTTCCTCTAATCTTACTACAAATGCACAATTTCCTTCTCGTTACTAACACAGTTTATAAACTTCTCTACTAGTAACAATTCACAGTTGTTCTTCCGATATTCTTTTTCAATCTTTCAATGTCTTTTTTCCAGTTTTACTGTCTCTTATATTTTTAGTATTACGATGCAGTCACTCGACGACATATATGCCCGCTGACAGTGTGACCAATTCAACCTCGTAACTAAAACTAACTGTACACGACGACTTAAAAAACTACTCTGACACTCAACTCAAACTCTGGCAAGAAAAAGAAAAAAAGAAGAAAAAAAGAAAAAAAACCTGAACTGCTCACTGTCTGTCCTATTTATACTAGAGCCGGCATGACGTAACTTCCTTCGAGTTATTTCCACGTGCACGTGTGCATGACTCAGCGAAGAAGTAGCTTGAAGTTTCTGGTGTTATCGCTGTTATCACATACACAGTCGCTAGTTGTCCTGTAGCCCCGGACCTCCTCCAGGCCTTACCGTCATTATTACGGTCACGCACACACACACAACCGCTCGTCATAACCAAGGTCACCCTGCTTCTTGTTGCCCGTGTATTGTTGAACGACCCAATGTCACAATATGCAAATAGTCATACAAATCACAGGAAAAACTGAGATCTTTACGGTTTAGACCTTTCGTTGATCTGTTCCGGCTCCAAATTGCTGCTGCTTCCATCTTTTCCTAGGTCTTCGCAAGTTTCTTCTTCCTTGTGGTGAATAGTTGTATGCCGCTTTTGGTATTCTGTTTTCAGTAATTCTTATTAAGTGTTGTTTCCAGTTTGTTCCACCTTTCACTATTGTACTATTTAGTTCCTCTATGTTTAATTCTGTATTATATTTTTAGTCTGTACTTTGATATCCCGCTATGAATATGAGGAATCTTATCTTTGCAGGTTTTTCTTTCTTTCTTTTTTTCCTAAGGCTGAGAGATGAATAAACTTCATGTGCAAAAAATGTAGAACTGAGAAAAAATCCACAGAAAGGTTACAGGGAGGTTAAAAGTGATTTGAATATGCCGCTGGGCTTTTAAAAATGTTGGATAGTGAAACATATACACAGAATATTTATACGACGTGATTAAAAAAATTAAATTTTGTTATTTTCAACTAAACACTCAGTTCAAGTGTTCCTTAAAGTTAAAGCCCGATATAACACCACCTCCATAAACATTTTGGGCATTGTTCAGATCTAGATTTTCCTAAACATTTCAGCGGTGACATCAAGCACAACAGCTTTCATTGCTTTGCTGTGTGCCTTCGTATTTACACGGCCAAAATAATTGTCTGCCTCTGTGTAGGGTGTGTTGCCTAAAACAAACAGTGAGGGGGTTTTAATGGGATACATTGTATTTGTTTTAGACCTTGATATGAATAAACGAGATATTTTTGTTTGTTGCAGGTGAGTTGAGCCCTTGTGAAGAAGAAACTTTCTGCATTTGGAGCCCATTTGCATAAGGTAGTAGTTGGCATGTTAATTATTATTAATTCCCGTAGCTCAGAGAGCAGAGACATCTAAGTGATGTAGGAAACTTTGTTTGTGGAGTGGTACTTGTGCATGCGGAGACAGGTACTTTTCATAACTCGTGCTTCAAGCCTTTCTGCTTAATATCATTCTCTTTTCGGAGCCCAAAATAAGGGCTCTCATTGAAAGAGCCTTCACTGTTTGTAAACTTTCTCGTGGCGAAACGACAAGTATTACCAGCTTAGAGCTCTCTATGAAAGCTGTACACATTGCAGTATTGTGATACTTCCAGAACGAGCTAGTTCATCCATATAAGCTACTTCACAGCATTATTATGAATCATTCATTGAAGCCTTTCGTTCACAAAGTCATCTTGGAATGTCTTCGTTCTAGAAATAGAAAGAAGAAATAGTTATTTTGTAGTACCAATCCGAGACTTACCATGGCAAACACAAAATTTAATGGTGGTTGATATTTGACTACAACTATTCTCTCTCCTGTTGTATAAATATATTTTGTAGGCGCAAACCATATAACACCGGCTTTGCAGCGTGATTTCACAGCCTGTTTAACTATGAAATATCGTAAGATCTGTCAACCCTCTGGTTAGATTTTGTTATTCAGCTCCTGCCACCCGCCATTAAATTTTGTATCAGATATACATATATTGTGAATAGCCGTTCCAAAATAAGTGCAACCACTAATATTTACGACTATAATTTTCGCAAAACTTAAAGGCACATGGAGGCGGGGCGTACTGCGGACTCCAGCGAATCCTACGCTTGCTCCTCCTACCAGCGCTGCCGAATGTGGTGCATGCATCTCACACACCCTTATGTACAGAACCTCTGTTGGTACACGCACTACGCTTGGCAACAGCGCTCTGCTTGAGCATTGGCCAGCGTTCACATGCCTTTAACTTTTGCGAGCGGTATAATAGTAGCATAGATCCAATTTCCTTCTTGGCGTTATTCTAGGTTTTGTTCGGAGTTTTGGAGAATGATGAGCTCTCCCTTCTCTGCCTTCCATCGTGCACGGGCAAATTCATAGCGTACAGTTAAAATGTATTTTTAGACGTGGCGAATGGCCTTGCTAGGATCTGCGCGTGGCTAACCAGAAAGACAGGCTACGGCGCGAGTCGGAGTTAGGTAGCAATGGTAGCCTGATACATGACTGACGTTGTATACCATCATAATAAAATTATCTTTTGTATGAATTCAACGAGCAATTTTTTGTTGTCTAGAATATGGATGTATTAGGCCATTGTGGCTTTACTTGTGACTGGAGTAGAATTATGTCGCTGCAGTTTGCACGTGGCTAGCGAAAAAGATGCCTGTCTTTTTCCTTAGCCACGAGTTCGCGCCTATCCATTTCGTTAGCCATGGATCTGCGCAAGTGATGTCATCCAAACTGATGGTGGGGGTAACGTCTGTTTGCTAATTAAAATAAAGAGACTGCTGATAATGCGAGCGGGTACTATACTTGATCGTGCACTGTTCCGCGATGTTTATTCCAGGAAGTCGCAGAGGTACTAACCTGACTTCCCAATGGACTTGCAAATACAAGGTGAAGTCAACCATAAACCACTGCGCAAGTTCCATCTATTCCCCGTTATATGCTCACTTAAAAATAATTCACTTTAACATCATCATAGTAACCGTGATTTCTAGTTTCCATGATGTAAATGATTATACGCTTAAAGGAGCACCGGAGTAAATTGCCTTTCGCATGAGTATCGCAAGAACTTATAGACGATTAGCTAGCAGATTTCTAGTGGAAATTCTCCTCTAATGGAATTTGTAACCAGAGTGGTTGAAAGCTATCACATCTTGTAACTGTTGTACTGTAATGCCATATATCCTCAACGATCATAGGGTTATTTTTGATTTGAAATTGTTAACTGGATCTGCAAAGTAAACGTATTTAGGTTAGATTTATTCTTACCTCTACTTCGTTTGCTGTGTCTCAATAAGGCTCCATAATGCTTAGTATTGGCAACAGATGACCCAAATGTATATTAGCATGCCAGGGTCCATATGTGTTATTACAGTTGCACCCCCAACAAGGGGATACTCTGTAGCTAAGGAAAAGGGGAGAGCGAATTACACAGATTACACGAGGAAAAGAAAGACGCTGAAACCAAATACTGTGTGGAATGTTACGAAGTGTGAAGATATGAATGCTTTTGAACTACCAGTTTATTAAATTAGCTGATTATTCCACAGCTGATATAGTGGGTTCGTTTTGTCTTTTCGTGAAAGATCGTGCTTCAGGAATCACTAGCATATTTATAAATATTGCAGCAATATAAATCCTGTACGTATCGCTTGAACATCATTTAACTTGGTAGCTTGTTCATTTTCATAGATGTAAAGTGCGCTTTAGATATAATGAGCCGACTCTTGAACATAGAAGCACGGTTCACAATATGCGATAACCAGGAAGACACCGTTGCTGGAGATGTGTCGATCCCTCTATATTTGCTTCTAGAAGGACTATAGGAATTAAAGGCCTAGTTTTAACGCCCTTGTCTACGAATTCGCTTGTACTGGGTCTGAAACTCCCCTTCCCACTGTAAACTGTTTTCACTTCGGTTTATGAAGTTGTGTTATGACATTAAATTTACTATGCTAAGGATATTGTGAAAACACTACTGCCCATTACTTCTGAGTTGTTAAAGGCAACCTTATGGCTTAACCCTAGCATTAGCCATAGGTGGTAGTTTATCCCCACCTGTGATTTTTTAAATTCTGATTTTTAATTTGTTTTATTAAAGTTATCAATCACTGTTTCTACTACCGAATTGCGTAGTTCTTTCAAAAGTTTTCATTGTTGATCTTTTTGAGAAACAATTCAATTTCAAGGTGGTCATAAAGTACCGCCCCATCGGTAAAATGTGATTCATGTAAAAAGTAACAAAGGAATAGTTAAACACTGTTAAACATTAGCTTTATAAATATAACAAGATATAAAATTGCTCAGACATTTTCTTATCTCTGGGGGTCACAAAGTACCAAGTTGCTTGGTAGTATAAGTTCTGTAACAAGGTTTGGCATAATACCTAATGTGATTCAGTAAAAAGGAATAGTTGAACAGTGTTAAATATTACCTTTATAAACATGACAAGATGTAACACCCAATTTTAAAATAAATTTGACTTGAAGGCGGCATGGTTGCAGCTCCTTGTTTTACAAAGTAATGTATACCAATTTGGTCATAAAGATGCTGTCACTTTTGCTTCAAGTATGCGTGAAAAGATAAATAGATACACATATCTCTAATTAATATATACATACTCTATCTGTGAAGTCCAGTAAAATGTGTCCCGAAGTCGTGGGGACAGCATAAATGGAAGTGACTGTACATATTCTCTATTGTAGCGTGTACTGTTGGTGATCGCGTCACAAGCTGCCAAAGTTAGGTATTTCAGTTTCTGGCGGTTGGCTGCCGTTTTTTCCATTTGTGGGTGACAAGATATCGCATATTGGGTTTATTGTTAAGCTTTACGATGTTATGTTAATTGTTAATTTTCATGGCGAATGGCCGGTTATAGGAGATGTATATATGTATTCGGTTGAATTGCAGGGACAGAAGTATAACGCTACACATTGCCGCATAGCATTCTTGTGGAACCAAATGCTTGAACACCTTGCAATTTGCATGTGTTATCGCGGAACCCAGTCAATTTGACCAATTCCCACCTGAGCTTTGTTGGCACTCGTTTAAACGGGGGTCGGCAGATGGAAACTGTTGTTTCTGGTTTGTTTTTTTACTGTGCTCGTTGTCATTCAAGCATTAAATACAAACGAGTGTTCATCTCAGTTTAAGCCGCTGGTATTAATACCACGTCGCATAAAACATAAGCGGCACCCATTGAAACACATGTTGAAATTCACGGGTTTCATTTATCATCAGGCTTTGGGCTGAAGCCACGGTAATCCGCCCCCCCCCCCCCCCCCCCACAATCCAATCCTCACTCTTCGTAGTAGGGCCCTGCCGAATTTACATACCGGAATTGAACACCGGGGGTTATTTATTGTGATTGTAAACACGTGTTGCCAGTAATCACCTTCGACATGTTTGTGTAGAGTAGGGCTGTGGTCACCCCCAAACTAAGTTGCCCTTCTGGAAATTGCTTTAGTCATTGCGGAGATTTTAAAAAATATGTCGTTCTAATCTTTACTTGCTGATCTCTGGAAATTGTATGTTTCTTTGAACATTGTGATAGTTGAAACCTTCACTCTTTGAAGTAAAAATGTAACTGGGGTGAAATAAATCTCTTATGTGGACCACGCTGATAATGAAAACGACAATAAAGAACTCGAATTAGCTCTCGTTTCCAAGTTAAAGAAGGGTGTTTAGTTATAATTAGATTTTATAAGGATTCATTGTCAATCCCTTTCCATATAGATTTCGCAGTCCTCGTTATGGTAGACAGAGTGATGAAATTTCAGGCAACAATAGCCGTGTGTAGTTTGTTGCTATTTTTAGCTGGGGCGCAGCAACCAAGGGAAGGGGAAGAGAAAGGGAGGAGCGGAGCATGTTTCATGACAGCGTAGTTTGAGCCTGTTACAAGCTGTGTTCTGGTCGTGTGCTGTAAGAAAGAAAGATTGGCCTCAGCATCAATCACTTGAAGCAATATCTAACAATGTTATGCGCGAGACACTTGTCAAATCCAAGAACATATACTTCATACTTATGTAAAATGCCATGGACAAAACGGGAAGCATTTCTCTATTTGCGTGAGAAATTTCCACGTATTGGTGAGGCAAGTGATTTATAGCAAGCGTATTAGTTTGAGCCATGTTGATAATGAATATAAAACACCAAGAGAATCTTAATCGAGTACCGTTTGAACTCAATTTATTCCTGAATGTGACTGTAAATTTGGTAAAATGTTAATAGTATATATATATATATATATAGAGAGAGAGAGAGAGAGAGAGAGAGAGAGAGAGAGAGCGAGAAGAAGAAGAAGAAGAAGAAGAAGAAGAAGAAGAAGAAGAAACATTCCTACGAGAGGTTTGAGCTTGGAAAATTTATGTTTAGTTCACGGCACACTGATATCGAGGCTTCTACTGACCTCTCTTTTACACAAAGCATTTAGGTAGCAAGATGCTTGCTAATCTACTAAAAGATATTCTTATTTTAGTTCTTGGTAGCCTATTAGTGTTCACGGAACAAAGTCTGGCTGGACAAATGGAACGATGTTTTCAAGTAAGACTATAATCTGTGGGTTGCGTACATATGAAAAAAATAGGGTGAGCTGATTCACCGAGTATAAACAAATATACTTTCGGTGCATTGGATTTACATAAAAAATCAATGGTTGTGAATTTAATATATAAACAATATAACTAGTACATCATAAGTACTGTTTTCTAAAATTACACTTTAAATCAGTCTGACAATGTGGGACAAATGGATGCGTATTTCCACTGAATGCAGGCTTCTTTCATCACTGCTGTAATTCTCACAACATTGCTTTTGTTGGTCATGTCATAACATTTATCGAATAGTTAATTACTATTTCCGCTCAGCTGGGGAAAGTCATTTGGGAATTGTGGAAGTTTGTTTGCAATAGAGTATTGCTATCAATGATGATGAATGAAACAACGAAGAAGTGTTTATTTTTACTTTCTTTACTACATTTACATAGAAAATGTTTCGAAAATTACAATTTTGATTAAAATATATTCTATTTAAGATATCCACAGGACAAACAATAAATATGTGCATCTTGAATTTTCTGAAGACGACCTGTTAAGTGCTGCTTCCTTAATCGGAATTTGTATAATATTGCGTAACTGGTATAGCTACGTTAAGCGATAGACGAAACTCTAGTACATAAAAAATATAAAGGATGTATAAATGCACATAACTGGATAATTGGTATCTTAATATGTACCCACTTAGGCGTGTTAGGGTCTGTATTCTTCGATCAACAGTTTTCTTCCAAACAGATCGCGTAATTTATTACTTGATGTTTTCTGTACGGTAGTAACTGTGCCAGGAAATGAATAACGTCTGTCAGTATATACCATCCGATTTCCTTCCACGTGTCCACACTTCAAGGTATGACATATTGACCCAGGTAGTTACAGAAAGCTTTGAATCTGTGACGTGTTAAATTAAGCAATCAATCTATTAGAACTGCAAATTTAAACATTAAAGTCACAATTAAATATATTTAAACTTCTTTTGTCATTTCTCTGTGTATGAAAGTGTCAGTTGTAGATGCCACAAATAATGAATAATTCGGTAAGTAAGAATAGTGACTATTTCACAGCAACATACTCGGCACTCCCGGGGGAAATTAACAACATATGGCTTGAGTGTGCACGCGTATTTGGAGCTACGAGTACTAACCAACTTGAAAACATATTATTTATTATCATTATTATTATTATTATTATTATTATTATTATTATTATTATTATTATTATTATTATTATTATTATTATTATTATTATTATTATTATTATTATTATTATTATTATTATTATTATTATTATTATTGTTATTATTATTATTGTTATTATTGTTATTACTATTACTATTATTATTATTATTATTATTATTATTATTATTATTATTATTATTATTATTATTATTATTATTATTATTATTATTGTCTGGAAATGAAGTATCTAAATATTCATGTACATCTAGATTCCCCAAATAAAATCATTCCACAAAAATAATTTTGTGAAAAGATAACACAAGTTATCCTATCAAATGATTTTTCCCTCTACTGGTTGAAAGTAGCCATTGTTACCAGTTTTATTTTTCAGATGCACTTCTAGAGAGGGTGGTGTGAGCGCTTGATTTCAAAGGATTTCACGCGCTTTGCTAGGCAGTTACCGCCAGAGATTAAAACCTCTAGCGACATGCCGACGTGTTTATTTTTCATTTTCTCCTCAAGTTCTTTAATTAGAATCCGAATTAGATGGAGTTAGCATATTTTTTTCAGTCTGAAGTCACAGCTGCGGCTTCAGTGTGAGTAAGCAAGGCTGAAGTGCAGTCCAATTCGTTTTAATGCACGTTGGAAATTGCAACTTAGTTACTCTCATGCGCATTCTTATGTAAGGAAAAGATCGTAAGGAAATTGTGCTTAATTTTGGAGGGCAAGAGGAGAGGAAAGCATGCAGTAATTACACTCATCTATGCCCATTAACCCATACATCCCTCTGTTCACAGCCCGCGGAAATGGAATGCTCCATTCACTGCATATTGCACCACGCATGTATATAGGCCACGCACTCACATGACTTTCCCTACTCTTGCACAGACTATTCTTACAAACCCTTACTCCTCTATCGAGATAAACATTTGTAGAAATCATCTTATTGCTAATTCTATTGCAGGTTCAAGGTGAATACAGTAGGCTATAAGCGATACTCATATGTTTTAAGGGTGACCGCTATATGATAACTAAAATTCCCTTCTCTTTGCGTGAACAAGAGATTAAATGAATAACAGCATCCCCTTTGAGAATGTTTTATAAGTATTGCAAAATTCTGACTAAAGGAATGTCTCGAAATGGTTCACTTCACAGAAAAGATTATGTTAAATGTGTTTTAACAAGATCTACATTTTTTGTGTAGTAAGATTTAGTTAATATCTTACGGTTTACCAATCCTCAAGACTACACAGGATTACATGGGCTATAGCCAGAAAATTCAAAAGACACATTTGATTTTCCATAAAAATATTGTAATCGCGCCCGCCGCATCTAATTGCCGACAACAATAGGAGCGTACGAGACAATAGCTATTACATGGCGGTGCGGTTACACTGGACCGTTCCGCCACAGGCCACCGACAACAATAGGAGCGTACGAGACAATAGCTATTACATGGCGGTGCGGTTTCTGGACCGTTCCGCCACAGGCACTCCCGAATATTCTACCTCCAGAACTTTCCCTCTGTCTAAGGACATGTATAAGTCGCTGCCAAGACCGACCAGCAGGAAAAAGACGTATGCGAAGCGTTGAGGAGTCGTGCCGACTAGCAGTTCAATCTGACAGTTCTTATTTGTGATTCGGCAGTTGTTCTGTTGCTCTGAGCTTGGACAAAAGTAATCTGAGTGTAACGTTAGCACTACGCTAAATGACTTGAAGGCAATAAAGTGTGAATAGCAGTAACTGGTGTTTTCTTCATTTGTTACAATATCTTAAACATATAGCATTTTAATCAAAATCGTTAGTGCCATTTTTGAGAAAAATTCATGTAAAGGATGGTTTAGGGTGAAGAAACTTTCTTGAAAATATTCATGTCGCATCTTTGACAGATATTAAAGTGATTGATTAAAAACCTGCTTTGGTTTTTAATCAACTTTTCGTTTTTGGTTTGTTATTCACAGACACAAACACATACTCAGAAACACACCTTTTTCTAAAAATGCAAATTTTTTAGTCAGCGGGACCCAAAGCATAGATTTCCGGTGAAATCTCGACATCAGATTTTTGGAGCGAATACAATCCCTACTTACTGTACGTAGTAGAGAAGGGAAAAAAAAAAAAAAAAAAAAAAAGAGTACTGATGTGTTACACTTCCATTACTTTCTCCACCCGCTATCCTTTATATTTAAAACTTTTCTTTCCTCCATGTGCTTTCAGTTAATTGAGATAAACGATTGCGTAGTTTAATTACACATTTCGTCATAGGTAGAAAGGGAGTACTTATATTCAGTTGTTTAAAAATGGATTGCTATATATTGGATTTGAAATTCCATACTCTTTCCATGATATTGCGAGAAGCATCTGACAAGAGTACATTAAAATTAGTTGTATATATTTATTCTTCTCGAATGTGCAACATTTAGTTGTATTATTTATTTATACCAACAAGCTTACTGGTGCTGTTTTTAAACACACATTGTGTGGGCAATGTTTAAGAGGTTGAATCAGAAACTGAAAAATTCAATGCCATAGCCGGGATTTGAACCACGGTCTTCCGCTTATCGAGCGGCTGCTCTAACCATTAAGCTATCATGGCGAACTTGCCAGTAGACATTAATTACCATCTAAAGGTTACTTAAACCCGGGAATAAAGTACCTACTTACAATTGTAAGTCGCTCTTGGGGTATTTATCTCTGATGTGAGATTCCTTTGTGGTTAACCGGTAAGAAGTATGAATCAGCTGGCTAATTTAATATCGTACTGGCAAGTTGCCCATGGTGGCTTAATGGTTAGAGCAGCCGCTCGATAAGCGGAAGATCCGTGATTCAAATCCCAGCTATGGCATTGAATTTTTCAGTTTCTGATTCAACCTCTTAAATTTAGTTGTATTTTCACAGATATAAAAATTCTAATTGGATGATTCAAACCAATAATAACGGATATCTTCAAAATGGTTGATGTCTTTTGAAATAAATTGTGTATTTTCCCTTATCTACATTTTTGCATACTACGTTTTTGTTTATTTATATAAAATATATCCTCAATGAAGAGGAGTTCATATTCTTTTCCTTAAAATTAAAGTTATCCAGAATGTGATGGTAATGTTAGAGCTATTTTGAGAGGGGGAAAAAATCCATTTTTCCGTGTGAAAGGGTGTTTGGCGTAAAAGAATATTCTTGAAAATGTTCATGTGGCATGTTTTAAAGACATTACACTTACGTACTTAAGCAAAAGAAGCGTAAGGTATCTCACAATCCCGCCTGAGCATCATCGCTGAGACCCAATCTCCAATGGGTCTCGGGAATCACTGCCCCGTCGAGTCCAACCCAATGTGAGCAACTCCCCTTCGGCATACTTCTGGTAACGCCAGAAATACAAGTGTTAGGGGTCCGCAACACAGCAACTGATGGGATAGGAACCACCCTTATGAATCATATGGTTTAAGTCTAAATAACTTGAAACCAAGTTTAAAAGGATGTTAAAATGTTTTTGCTCCTCCTGTGCGATCATTTGGTACCTCACCACAGTTTGTGAACGTTTGTAAAAGTTTAAAATTGTTCTTGTAACGTAATTTCTCAAGAAATGAAAGGGTAATATACAAAGTTTACTTTACTTATTACTTTAAGTAATATGTGCAGAATTGCGGATTGGAACTTACGGATACAGTAACTTCTAACCTTGACTCATATTTCATCGCCCTTAGAGTCACCCCGGATGGACTGATTCAGAATCCCTGCTTTTATTGAACCTTTTCTTTTTGTTTTGCCCTGGTTGAATCTCACGGATCGTTGACTCCGAATGTGAAGTTAGAAAGTTTTGGAAACTGAGATGATTTGAATTTCTTTGTTTCTATAACGTTTTCAAGCAGTAAGTTTGGCTAAGACGTTTCTTCGTTTGTGAATGTATTCAAACGACCTGAATTTTATTCCTTTTTGCAACATAATTTATTTCCACTGCGAGAGTTGGGTATTTATCAGGCCAGCCTTTTTGTGTTTTGGGAGCGAGGCTTGCGAGAGTGAAATCTGTTGTTGACGGATTCAGCGGCAGTTAATGGAGCTGGTAGGGAAGTGACAACAGTCATGTTGGCGACACTGAGGCTCTTAACCCATCCCCCCGTCATGGTCCCGCACGCTGGGCCAGGAAACACAAGTTTCGTTGAAATCTCCGTATCAAGGCTGGACGTTCTTCCCCTTTTATTCATGCCACTCGTAAAATAACGTGGCTGCTCATATTTTGGACCGAAGACCATAACGCCATCTTGTACGTGCTTGCGAAGCTTGTATTGTGCGATAAACCAGTCTTACCTCACCTCACCTCATTTCCACAAGTAGATTTATACGACATTCATGGTGTGTGTATACGTTCTTTACACTGGAAAACGCATTCCTAACTCTTGCAGACAAGATTACATGGCTGGAAACATTGGATTAGGATGCCATGTACTGCACGCTGTGATAGAAAAAATGTTGCATAACCCAAGACAACTTTCTCTACCTATTATGAAAAGTAGAGGCAGGCTTTCTCAACGTATGCTGCGCAAACTCTTACAGCCCGTAAGCGGAGACGTCAATTTAATGCAGTATAACATGAACAATCATAACTGCTTCGCTATTATTGACAGCTTTATAAGAGAATTTGTTTTAGTTCCTTATATTATAAATATTTGTAGTAAATGTAAAATTGAACAAACAGTTTTTACAAAACTAGTTAAGATATTTTTTCAAAAGTAAGAAATATGTATATTTTAAAAATAACCTTCAGAGAAAATTATTTAACATTTAGCACACTGACAGTAAAACAATTCGTTGTAAGGAGTTCGACCTTTAATGGTTGGTTCATTTTATATTATTTTTTTGAAAACAATATTCCAAAATTGACACTTTTCCAATATGTGCACCATTGACTTAATTGTAGCAAAATCGCTAAAATGCCGTGACTTTATTATTCGAAATTCCTATTCATTTAAAGAAAAAACTTTAATTCAACTTTATAATTAATTAGTGAGACAAAAACTCGAATATGCCTCTATTATTTGGAATCCTAAAATGATAATTTATGTCACCGCAATATAAAAAGGACAATCAAAATTTCTAAAATACATACTAAATAAAAGAACTGGATATTATCCTACTTACACAAACTATGAAACCCTTTTGGAAATATTTAAACTTAAAACTCTGAAATTTAGAAGAGATATTGCAGGGTTAATATTTCTCTATAAGGTATTGCATTCGATTATTGATGATATTAATATTACAACAAATGTATTATTTCATGTACCCAATAAAATAAGCAGATTCATGAGGCTTTTCTTCACCTCCAGAGCAAATACAGAAAGCCATAAAAATTCATCATTACACAGAAATATGTATTTATATAACAAGCTTTATCATTTTGATGCAGATATTTTCAACATGCCTGAATCTCAATTCAAAAATGCTACAACTAAATTGGTAATAGCAGTATCGTTGCTGTAATTAGGAACAGTAGAACAAATTACTTACCATGCCACCTTCACTTTGTTTTCCTTCTTCTCTTTTAATAATTGTTTCTATTCCTTATATTTCCCTTTCTGTATTAGTTTATGTTCATTTATGTTTCTCTTGTATTTTATTTAAGTGTGTATATTATTATATGTAAATACCTATGTATGATGAACATTGTAATTGGGCTTCCAAGCCTGTTATGTTCATAAGAATAAATAAATAAATAAATAAACAAACAACTATTAAATGTAACGGCTATCAAGAAATGAGTGTGTGCGTGTGCGTGCGTGCGTGCGTGTGTGTGTGTGTGTGTGTGTGTGTGTGTGTGTGTGTGTGTGTGTGTGTGTGTGTGTGTGTGTGTGTGTGTGTGTGTGTGTGTGTGTGTGTGTGTGTGTGTGTGTGTGTGTGTGTAGGTTCGTCAGAATCTCTCGTAATTTGTGAGAAAATGTTGCATGCTCGTACATTGAAATTTCTGAAAACGTGTCACAAAGTTTCGGCTTATATGATAATGAAAATAAACTTTCTTTTCCCAACTTTGGGGACGCTAGAAAGTGGATTTATTTCGAAAAATCAATTTTTGGTTTTTAATTTTAATGTCAATTATAATATCCAACATTTTCATTTCCTTTTTTTAATATTCGTTTTGGTTTGTGTGTATCAAATCCCGAGTTAAATTTTCTGCCTCTTCTAACCAGAGATATCAATCTGTACGACAATATGAGTACATAACAATGACTTTTAATGCCAATAGGACGTATGAAACTGGGAAAGTGTACAGTACCAGGGCTTTTTTAAACCCTTTTTATGAAATGAAATGAAAAGAAAAGAAAAGTTCCTTTCGTGCCTTGTCCGTTTGCCAGCAGAAATATTGTAAGCATAGGAAAGAAGCACGAGTTTGTGCACTGTTAGACTTACTGTAAGTAGGGGAACTATTGCATCCACCCTAAAATTAGATACCTAGATTTCAACCGAGATATCTTTTTTGAGTCCCTGAATAAAAGAAAAAGCGTTTTAGAAAAAAGGTCTTTATGTGCATGTGTGTCTGTCTGTAAAGAGCATAACAAAAATGAAAACTCCGTTAAATACCAAATGCAGTATTTTGATTCCAGCATTTTCCAAGATGCAACAGTAACATTTTGATTTTCTTAACATTGCCTCTAACGATTTTGATTAAACTTTACACGACAAATGAAATGCTTATCTTGACTTTTCTGGGGATGTCTTCAGAAGTCGTCTTCATTCTGAATGGCTTTTGCATAACTGGCGAACGTAAGAGATAGACAATATCTTAATACATAAAAAATATGGATCTCGATAAAACACACCCATTATCCCAAATACATTTTTTTTTGAGAACTGAAGCATTTCCAAGATATTGCATGTTATTTGAGCTTTCAAATACTTCTACGTTTCTTAAATAGGAAGCTATTCGTCTTGTGTCTTGGACGACGTGCAGACAGAAAAGGATGCCAAAGCCTCAAATAGAACTATCTCTTATTAAAAGATTTGAGTATCGTTTAAGCCTACTGAATTCTCCTATTGCCATACTAGCTGCAACGAAATATGCAATGAGATCCTTCTAGAAACTTATAGCTCGATTACCAAGAAGTAGGTAGAAGACCAAATCTTTAACCCTGTATTACACGAATTATTTTGCTACATACACCAGTCTACTAATTCCAGAATCGGTCTAGGTATCACTGTCACAGGCACCTTAAAGGAATTACATAATTCGAATAGGCATGATTGTTAAAGCCAAACGAAATGCGCAGAACAATGCGAGTTTTATCCCAGCGACTGCAATCAAATGTGGCTGTAGTAAAGGATGGGAAGGGCCCACTAAAGTAACCAGTGAGACAATACTTGTGGTTGATGATGGGGTTGCATTAGACTAAAACTGCCTGGGGTTTTATTTTTAAAATAAATAACCACTAAAAAGAAACTATAATAATACTGAAATAAAATAATACACTTACGATATAAATAGCTAACAATACTATACCAAACAACTCCGTAAAAGCTTCTTGGTTATCGTTTACTTCTGCAAGAGATGTCCATTCATTATGCTGTAAAAGTCGTTTCTTTTTTTGTGGTCTTCACATGGAGTTTCGACAGCTAACGCTGGCCATAGTGAAGTGCCATTGAAATATGCATCGACAACAGATCGGGCATCAAAACTCTAGATAGCAGCACAGGAAGTGCTGACAAGTGAAGGGAATTTCCCTTGCGATAACTCATTAGCTGTCATTTTCCTCTCTATCTGTACAATTAATAGCCAAACCACAAAACATTTACGTGTTTGGGAAAGTCTCACTCCCCCACCCGCTCCCCGTTTCACTTGAGCTGAGCTCTGCAGCCTGCAGAGAATTGTTTGCAAACTCGCAGCAGTTTATACACATATATACTTGCACAGGTGGGAGTGAGAGAGCAAGATCAGTTTGTTTTTACTTAGAACACCCACATAAACTGCTTGAAGTAGGACGTATTTTAGAGATGCTTCTGCTTAAACCTTATTTTTATTGAAAGAAAGCAAAGAAGAGAGAGAGAGAGAGAGAGAGAGAGAGAGAGTAAGAGTAAGATAGAACAGTGTAAATATAAAAACAAAGATCCATATCAACTTTCTTATTAAAGTCTAACATGTTATTATATGGAATGTTTTCAGAATTTCTCCCCTACGCGAAATATCACTTATTTCCAAAGTGTTGTTTATTTTCTCAAAAACAGCTTGAAAGTATCGTGTGTTGTGTAATGCCACGAAGTAATGTGTTATCCTCAGTTGAAATGCCGCATTTATGGAAACCAATTGCTAGCCATTTAATACCCTTC
Source organism: Tenodera sinensis (assembly GCA_030765045.1). Classification (NCBI taxonomy): domain Eukaryota; kingdom Metazoa; phylum Arthropoda; class Insecta; order Mantodea; family Mantidae; genus Tenodera; species Tenodera sinensis. The sequence continues at coordinate 80,229,156 of CM060969.1, read as the reverse complement.
TTCACGTTTTTTTACCCAGTTTTAGTTAATCTCTTCGCACCAGAACGAAATGGAAGCTACAGTGCAACTGAATGTCATGACATTATAATAAGGTCAACATTGCAGCACTCAGTGGTGCGATTTGCACTATAAACAATACACTATAAACAGATGCCGCTGACTTCGATGGCTCATTCATGATAGGATTGAATCCATTGCCAAATAGTGCTAATTTAAAGTTAAGAACATCATGTCAATTGTTGATAAACAGTGTATGTTACCAATGTTATTTTCCCTTCAGAGAAAATTAAAATTGACATCCCATATATTTTCATGGTTACAGCTCCAAAAGTATTTTAAAAATGAGATTTTTTTTTCGGTTTTTCCAAAATGAAAAATTTACTGACACATCTACATTATTTTTTTAAATGGACCCCTTAGTAAGATTTTTTTTGGCGAAACGTATGTTCGCTAGTTTAGGTACACAGTCTATGTTGGTGATATATGCAGGTGTCAAACTTTTGGTAGGTACTGTATTTGGAAATACATTTGGAAATCGTTTGCAATTAGTCACCAAAGTGTGTCTTTATATACAGTTCTCTTGATAATACTAACTAAAGTTATTAATTGGATGAAATTACTACGCTTCTACATATATTAGATCTTTAAGCTTCCATTTATAATTGAACGGATTGAGAGATAGTGTGGAATAGTAACTTTTAAATCAGTAATTTCATCCACATGGTGGTAAGAGTAGCTTTTCTATTCCATTGTGGTAGCTGGCCACGATGCGCCATCAGATCGTCATCGGTCTGTTGGTTAATTTAGCAGCATGTTGCGTTTACCACAACTGGTATCAGCTGTTATAAATTATTATCGCAGAAATCCTAACATTTCTGTATTAGTTATGTTTGTGCTCAGCAGGCAAAAAGAGAGGGATGTGTACTTTACTGCTTTTTGCAGAGTTGGGAATGCCGAAAGTTTGAATGAAGCACTCCCATGTTCGAATGCTGGGCTCCATTTGTCTGTCATCATACGACCACATACGCAATTATGGGGTTGCGGGAATTTGTGCTGTGGTTTCCACATCTCAGCAATAGATTGCGCAGAGGACAAGATCTAAAGCAGTAAACATTAATACATTGGAGGCAAGTGGAGTGCATTATTCAAGGTATTGCAGCAGATTGGGACAGCGGTTGATAGAAACTGATGGCACCTGTAAACCCAATTAGTTTACCCCATGGAAGGGTGCCTATCACCATTGCAGTGCTCAGTTATTGTGGATTTCTATCATTAGAAACATCTGTTCCACTTAAGAGTTTTTCTGTCGTTATTTTTAATGTAGTTCTGGTAAGCTGAAGGTTTGCATCATGCCTTTTACCACTTCTTATAAGGTTCTTCAAGTATTATGATAACAAATTTACTTTAAGGATTGTTAATTTGTTACTTTGGCGGAAGAAGCAGAAGAAATCTAGTTAGTAATAATATGTGCTTGGTATTTAAGACCTAAATATTTCAAGAATATAATACGAAGATTTTTACAAGACACTTTTCACATGGAAAAAGTTATATTAGTTTTCGTTTTCTAAGTGACTACAAAAACTATTACTCTCCACTTTAAAACTGCGCATATTACAGTTTATGCACCCTGGTGTTTTTCCAGATTTTAAATTTTATTACTTATATGATGTTTTGAAAATTGGACGCCTTTTTCAACTTCTTCGTACATAGTCTTTGCTAAATTATATTGCATACACTTATTAGAGCAATTTTATGTGATGATACTTGCACTTTGCGGTTTAAATTAAGGGGGAATAAAGTTAGAATGTGGTGAAAACTTAGGCGTTACTAAAAAAAACCTCAGAGAAGGCTTGATCATTCCTGGCTTCGACATTTTTCATCCGATAAATCAAAACCCATTTTCGCTGCACTTCCAGATTATAGGCATATATAAAATGACTTAAATGCATGTAAAATATTTTTGTACCACACCCGAAAACGCTGAAAAATCGGTGCAGAGAAAAATATATCTAAATATAATATAATGTAAAATAAAACATTTAAGGATAGAATTTCTGCAAATGAAAAATGAAAAGTTGAAGTCTGTTAATTTGCTTTTAGAATTTTTCTAAAAGGAGGACGGTACCTTTTGTAAATAAGTAATTTTTCAGTAGCGTGAGTTTTCTTTAAGTAGACTCCGAAGTTCTCTTTATTTGTATTGCATTTTATATAACTTGAAAAGTCTATACAGAATTGGAAAAAAAACATATGAATAGAATCAGTGAAAGAATATGTAATCCTTGTGGAAGAAGAGATGTGGGACGTCCAATAAATTGAAGAACAAACAGAAAAGAAGGGGAAGAAGAAAGGGAACCAAAGTCTATTATAAAAGTGATAAAACTCGACACGCATTTTGTGTCAGGTTGCCGTTTTGTAGCATTTATATTACTACCTGTTCTTAATTTTTATTTTTCAGCACTTTAAGGAACACCTTTATAAAATGTCATATTCGTTCTGTCACTGCCTCTCTCTCTCTCTCTCTCTCTCTCTCTCTCTCTCTCTCTCTCTCTCGTCCATGCACAGTATGCAATTTAAACTATTTCTTATCGAGTTTTTTATTGTAGATGGTCGTCATAACCTCTGATGGTAAATAAAAACTTGTTCTTTTTAATACAGCACTCCGATCCGTTTTTAACTCTTGAAAAGACCTATTTTTCTTTTAAATTAATAGAGAGTGTTAGAGAAAAGCTGATTATTCCATTCAAAATTCCTTATTTCCACCTTGTATATGGTGTTTACCCATTAGTTCCGTTGCATACATGCAATCTGACTTCATTGCATCTAATGGTAGGAAGCCATCTTAGTACATTTTGATTGCTTGAGAGTTGTGCTCTATAATCCCTGGTGTTTCTGCAGAGGTTTGTTTTGTTCCTTTACTCTCAGCAGATGTTCCTAATTGCAGAGAAAGAGAACGTTCGTAGCTATATATTTAGGGAATAAGCACGAATGAACCGAATGCGATGTAGGTACACAAGATTTGGCTTATTGCAGGGCATTGAACCAAGATATTTTCAACGTCGTGATCGCAAGCTAGCGCCTTCATGCACGAATAGGCGCGCTTTAGCGGAACTTGAGTATCTCAACGGACTTTGATGTTTTTTTACACTATCTAGCACAGTGCTTAAATTAAGGGTACCTATATATGGAATCTCCAAAATCTACAATTTCAAGTATATTATTTGAAATCTTAATACAACAATCAGTGTTCAATGCATTAATGTAGACTAAATTTCATAAATATTTTAACTTAGTTACAAAGATATTAATTTATTATTCTTTTTTCTGTTTTAAAAACAAATTGCTCCAGGCTTAGTTATTTTTAAAAACTCACTTTTAAAAACTCTCTACTCATAAGCCGGGTCCCACAGTCCAACTATTTTGACCAAAATTTTGTATCCAATGGAATTGCAGACAAAAGAAAGTGTCTGTCACACTATAATTCATTTTGGTCCAATACAAACGATAATTCACGTAGCAAGCGTGAGAAATAAACATGGCGGCCGCAAATATTAATTTAGCCATTGCTGTATTAAGTATAGGTTTGGGATATATTTGTACGAGTCTCATTAGAAGAAAATATGTATTAGAAGTAAAAGACGTCGGTGGAAACGGTTATAGTTACAAAAAAGAGAACTGGACACGGGCAGCTATATTGGGTCTACTACAAAACGAATTGAGGTTAGAGGACCCGGAAAACTATCGCAGTTTTCTACGAATTGGCCAAGATTTATTTCTCAACCTTTTACATTATGTCGTAGGCAAATTACACACCAGGACAATAATACGAGACAAGCATGCAATAGATAAGGAGCAATTGTAATGGTTTTAATCTTAGTATGAATTGACAGGAAATTTGAACTCATTTCATAACGTACAATTTAAACGTACTGTTACCTGGATTTCTTATTATTTATGAAATATAGCTATGTAATAACCGCTTCAGTAATGTATGTTAACGATCACGAAAAATCGTTAATGAATCTTCCAGAAAAAATTAAATGTTTTATTAAAATATTGTCACCGCGCCCGCCGCATCTAATTGCCGACAGCAGCAGTGTCACCCATCGCATTATTGTCGGCACTACCGCAAAGGAGCCGAAGGAAAGAGACAGAGAATGGCCGCATTGTTGGGGCGCTTGCCGAAAGAGAGAAAAGGATAGAGGCTACTGGAATCTTCTACTTTGTACTCCAGCGCAATAAGTGAACGTTCCTGAAGCTTCCAGAATAGTGCCTGGGAGATATAAATAGCGGTAAAGTGTGAGAAGAGGAGTCAGAGAGTCAGACGTATGTGAAGCATGGAGTAGTCGTGCCGACGGAGACGGACAGACGATGTGAAGAGTTGTGCCGACGGAGAAGGGAGAGTTCTTTGTGTTACGAATTCGGAGCCGTGCTGTTGGAGAATCGGAAAAGACTTTCTTGCTGTTGCAACGAGTGTACAAGTTACTGTTTACGGAAATAAAAGTGTTTCTTTATCTCGACTACATCTGTCTACTTTACTTCACAACCAACCACACCAAAAAGTCACAATATCCATCATAATTAAAAGTGTCAAGAGCCGTACATACACAACAGCTGACTACACTTTGCCTGCGCAGTCCGCCATATTGTTACGTTACACACACTGATTTGCTATTTTCAAGTTGTTGGATAAAAAAAAATTAGATACAACTCAATCCCATTGTATATAAACAGGTTGCATACAAAAAAATAGGATAGAAATTGCAAAAAAAAAAAATTGTATCCAACTCTCGATGTTTCACGATGCACTTTTGTTGTACACAATGCTCTGGACCAAGGATATCGGGATATAGGCATTATACAAACTATTCTTACAGCATTTATTCCGATATCTACTTCATCTTAATCAAGATAAAATTTTGCAGAAATTATCATATTGCTAATTTTTATATAGGTGTAAGGGAAATATAGTAGGTTTTACGTGATAGTGGAATATTTTAGACTTGGTCGCTGTGTAATGACTTCGAAATTCCGTTCTCTTTGGATGACCAAAGGATAACAATATGAATAACGACTAGGGTAATTTCGCACGGTTTATGCCATCATAATAAGCTGTTTAATGCTAGGATTGCATAAAAGAAATGCGTTTGTAGTATATTATGTATTTTAACGAAATCTATATATTTTGCGCAGTAAGATTTTGTCTATCTCTTACGGTTTACAAGTTATGCAAAAGTCATCCAGCATGAAGAAGACATTCCCAGAAAATTCAAGATATACTTCATTTGTCATAAAAGTATCATAAATATATAACCTTTTAATAAAAATAGTTACAGCTATTTTTTGAGAAAATCAAAAGGTTTGAAATATGTTCCATGCAAGGAGTAGTCGGGGGGGAGGGGGGGGCTTCTGGAAAATCTCGTGTTACATGCTTGAAAGATGCTGAACTTAAATACCAAGTGTGGTATTTAATCGACTTTGCGGTTTTGAGTTCCTGTGGCGAGTAATATTTTAATTTTGGGATCTAGGACGCCAAGTTCATTAATCAGGAGCAAAGTTTGCACGGTTTTCTGAATTACCCTATCACCCCTCATTCCCCTGCCTGTCGCTTACGGCAAGTCATTTACGTATGATGAATTTGACGCAGCGTGACATTTCTAATGAGGTAGCGGGTGAAACAAGAAATACTGGTAATGGTTCTTATGTCGCTTAAGGCAAACATAGGCCTGAGTTTTGCTTAATCACTTCAAGATTCTGGGGGCTTCATTTAAATCTTCCTCACACTGCCTCAAGATACACTAAGGATGGTATTACGTTACTCTTGCGTTGGGATAAAAAAGGAGATCTCACCTGCAATTCTGTCTACCAGTGTTTCGCTTTTCATACAGCCTGAGGTTACATTCATACGACTTTCTCTACCCACTACGAAGCTTCTATAGGAATGCTTAGGAATCTGTCATGTTAATCAAGATAAACCTAGGTGGTACGAGATTGTGACAGTTTTCGGAGTGACACTGAAATTTGTTGACAATTATAGGGAACCCAAAATATTCCCGGAGATCGCCAAGTATGAAACATTTAGAAAGTTACGGTTGTATGGTTTTGCCATGCAATTCTTAATTTTGATGCGAGAGCTATAAGGGCTGAAAAGCGTGGCTGGCAGGTAATTATAGGGGTGGCACTCTCTAAGAAGAGTTCATTACTACAGTTGATATCCGAGTGCCAAGTAGTGTACCTGCTATAATTATTTTGGACCCATGGAGTTCAGCGAAATCACCAAAGGGAAACCTTAAGTTATTTACAGCGGGTGTCTTGACCTAATCCAAGTCAATTTAATACTATTTTGTGATGCCCTAATACAGCATTATATAGCAATTACGTATATTCCTAATGAACCTTCTGTATTCTACAACTATAAGCATTTATTTTTGTTTTTGTTTTATTTTAACCAGGTGTTACACACACACACACACACACACACACACACACACACACACACACACACACACACACACACACACACGCACGCACGCACACACACAAATACACACCTGCGCGTTTAAACACACTTAAAAACCATCGGTATGGACTGGATTTGAACCCGCGAGCTTGGGATCAGTTGGCCAGCATCTAACCGAGTCACCCAGACCCACCTGTACAAGCGTTCCAACACCGGATGGCTCAGTTATTTGGCTGTTGACCTGCTGATCCCAAGGTCAATTTTAAAACAGCTTTCGCAAAAATGCGACAACCTGCCACAGGAGCAAACAATATAAGCACCACCTTTGAACAAGCCGTAACAATCTCTCACAGACACAAACAATAAATCGCTTTCCCTCCCATCTAGTGGAGCTTATTTCTGATCTGGTCTGCGCAGTTCACACATTCTTGTCAAAAGAATATGAATGTTCTCTTAGGAAATGATGGTTTAACCTGTTTTAACGAAGAACAGTGAACCAAGTCCTAGTCCCAATGAAACTAAAAATGGAGGTATAAAGGAAACAAAACCTCTTTTTAGGTATACCAAAATAAACAATTGGAGCAAAGCGTTATATAAGGGTGCAAAGTGCAGTATTGTTGAGAAATTCCATTATTTGTGTGTAGTTTAGATAAGAACACGAAAAGGAACTGTTTGGCGTCATCATCAGGTAATCTGTTACATTCACAATGAGAACTCAACAGTTTAAAATAGCATTTTAATATAGACAGCAACGCAAAATGTGCTTATAAAATCATTCTTTATGTCTAATCTTCACTCATATATAATTCGTAGTTTTACTAGCAGAATTTTACTCAAACTTATATTTTGCACAAATGTAACTTTTGATTGATATGACGTCTTATTTTCTAGCTTACCCTGGTTCAAACCCGTCCCAGACCGATGGTTTTTAAGACTGCTTAAAAGCGACAGCCCATGTTAATGCATTTACTGGCATGCAAAACAAGTTCAATAGGATCAACTTTCGGCACAACGGCGCTAATATGATCCTGGCAGTTGACAGCAATCAAGCAAAATAAAAAAGTAATAAATGAACATCAGAAATACTTTCATCATATTTAGTTGTGCAAGCAAATAAAGTAGAAACCGTGAAAGCAAGAGTAGGTAAATGGGCAAAGTTTCCAGCATGAGCATTGCGGTTCAGAAAGAAAATGTCATGTAATATGGTATCGTTATCCTATTATTTTTTATATTAATTGATACATGTAAAAAGCCTACAATGCTTACTACTTCTAAGTTACTCATAAAGTTTCTGCAAGCAGGAATGCGTAAACTAGCGCGCTTACCCCTGGCGCGAAAGACCCGGGTTCGATGCGCGGTACCAGCATGGGGATTTTATCCCTCTGGGAGGTCTGGCACGGGGTGCACTCAGCCTCGTTAGGCCCCGGAGGGGCCAACTGAGGAGCTACTTGATAGAGAAGTAGCGGCTCTAGGTCGAGAAGGCCGTATAACTGGCCGGGAGAGCTCGGGGCTCCAATACTGCATCCCACCAATGACGCCTGTAATGGGCAGAGATGGGGACGCAGCGGCTGGGCGGTAGGCCTTGGCCCTTCATGGGCTGTTGTGCTAGGGGTTTAGGAATGTTTAAACGAAGAATTTACTAATTCTCTATGTTCTGTACTTGTTTGAACTCGGAAATTTGATATAAGAAATAAGCACTTTGTTACTAAATAATAATTTATATTTCCAAATATTGCTTACGTTTCCACTGATCGGCAACAAGTTTCAATAGTAATTATATTTTTTAGACTCTTGTGGCCAAAACGATGAGCAGTGGTTTATGGTGAAGCTGACTTCTGTATTTATAAGACTGTTGGATGGTCGGGCTAGTATCTCTCCTACTTCCATGTAGTAGACATCGCGGAACTGTGCGCGATTAAGTACACTGCGTGCTCTCATCAGCATCTCTTGTTTATTTCAAGTATAAGTCGGAGGCGTTACCCCCACCATCAATAGCACTCCTGCAGATGCTAGTAACGTCATTTGCCATACCTAAAAATACATCAGTAATAGCTTATAAAGCGTTTATTGCCCTTAGTTCGGCCCAGAGGACATTATTATGATCATCATCATCATCATTTTTACAGCTAGAAATGTGGAATGTTTAAGGGATTCAGCGCCCTCCCACCCTTCGGTTTAGATCTGCAAAGGGATCAAATTTTAGATGAGTTGGTAAACCTGAAATGCAATCAAGGGGAGACCGAAGATAGTTTGTTTTTATGAGTATTATACATTGAAATTCGTTTAATTTGAAATATGTATTTAACATTATCGGTGGAATACGTAGATATTAAATGTATTTTTAAAAGGAACACTACAACTAACATTTTGTATAGGGAGTTCTGCAGCATATTTAGCACCATATCATTGAGGAAGAATCTCAATTTACACATTGGAATAAAGAGGTAAAGTTTAGTCCATCCTATAGAATAAGTTTTGCTCTACAAAGTGGCATTACTATTAAATATGGACGTTTCTCTATGCTTAAGTCATGTGTTTTCTTTCTTTTCAAATATATGCTAGTTTTTCTGCAGTTTTGCTTTGGCTAGTTTTTTCTGTGCAAGGTATTTCCTTCTGGAAATGACCATTTTCTCAGGGACCATTGAAGAAGATTAAAGAATAAGCTTTTGTGAAAATAGTTTGTAGAGGAGTATCTGTGCATCGTCACAGATTTAATATTTCACTTCCACCATTAATGCTCCTAAATTCTAGGATCACTGAATACTTTAAGATTATTCAATATTACCCCCCCCCCCTTTTTTTTGAAAGCAGTGCTCAGAAAGCACTTCAGGAGTTTTCAACCACCCACCCTCTCATTATGGAAATACTCGGATAGTTCATCTCCATGGGGGAAAAATACCACCGTTAACCTAATCTGGGTTCCGTCTCGCATTAACGTCCTGGAAGCTGTTTAGACGACGGAGCCAAGGACTCGACAATTATTTCAAATATTAACTTTTGTGTGAATTCCATTTTAAGATGACAACATTCACTTGAAACAAATTCTTCATACCACTTGGAAAAACTCTTGGGCTAACTAAATGGAGCAAGGAGCGACTCCAACGCACCCTTTCCAATCAACTACCTAAACCGCCAGGATCAGATAATCATTACAAGAATCCGGTTTCGACATACCAAACTCTCCCACTTCTAGGGATCAACTGCCTGTATACATAGCCTGCAACGCAAGACGAACTGCCTAACATATTAACCTTCAAAATTCCTGGCAACCTGAACTACTAAATGAAGGATTTAAGTGCATGTATGGAAACCTAGAGTAGTTTTTCAAATGTGCAAAATTATATAACCAAATATTGTAATGTGCAGTATATTTTCTCGTTTTATATATTTTCCTAACAACTATCATAACATTGTATAATAGTGCCAATCCTGTTAATAGATTAGAAACTTTAAATAATTATTTCTAGAGTAACTTATAAGACAAAGTAGTTAAGCAAATCTGATGTGATGCACTCACATGACTTTCTCTACTCTTGTACTAACTATTCTTAGAAGTTCTAATTCCTCTATCTTCTTCATGTTAGTCGATAAAATTTGTAGAAATTAAAGTATAGCTAATTTTCTTCTAGATGCAAGGGGAACATGGGAATACAGTATGCTTTGAGCATTGGTCTAATCTTTTAAACCTTTGAAATTCCGTTCTCCTTACATGGCCAAGAGAGAATAAGTGAATAACGACCTTCCATTTGAGAAGTTTAAAGTATTAAAAAACTCACACAAATAACAAGATATATCTCCGAAATGGTTCATTCCATAAAAAATGTATTGGACATAACTTGTGTGTAAAAGGTGGAATCATGACTGAAAAATTCAATGCCATAGCCGGAATTTGAACCACGGATCTTCCGCTTATTTAGCGGCTGCTTTAACCACTGCATAAAATTCTCCAGCTTATTCGTACTTTTCCCGGTTAGACCACAAGGGAATCTCACATCAGAGATGAATACGCCAAGAGCGACTTACAATTGTAACTACTTTATGTCCCGGGTTTAAGTAACCTTTAGATAACAATTATTATTTATTTATGCCAACAAGCTTACTGTTGGTGTTTTAAAACACACAAGCCGTGTGCGGGCAATGTTTAAATGTTTAATAACTTGTGTGTTTTAACGAGATCTAAATTTTTTATAAATTATGCAGAAGTCATCAAGAATAAATAGGAATACATGGGCTATAGTCAGAACATGGAAAATATTCATTTCATTTGCCATAAAAATATCTTGAACATATGGCATTTTAATCAAAATCGTTAGAGCCATTTTTGAGAAACATAAAATTTTCGAAACATTTTCCATGTGAAGGGTAGTGTAGGGTGGAAGAATTTTCTTCAAAATCTTCGTGTTTCATCATTGAAAGATATTAAATTGAAATACCAACTTTGGTTTTTAACCGGCTATTTGTTTTCAAGCTGCTCGCGCGCGCGCACGCACACACACACACAGAGGAAAATGTTTTACTTTGGTTTCAGGAGGTGTCAAAACATTTCCGGTGAAATCTCAACATCGAATTTTTGGGTCGAATACAATACTTTCCCTACTTACTATACGTAGTAGAGAAAATAAAGACGCCAGAAAAAAAACACTCGTACTTGTGTATAGTGGTTTGAAATGTAAGGTAGCGTCGCTGGACCGAAGGTTTTAGGTCAGTAATCAGATGCTAATGATTTTCCCAAGAGAAGTCATGCGTGAGTCTGCATTTTAGCTTTCTCTGTTGCCGTTAAGTGTTAATCAGCGTAAGTCATGTCCGGTTATGTAAACACCACTAAACTATTTCACTAACACCATGTCCGTTGACAGTTTTCTCACCATTACAGCTCGGGCATCATAACGTTTAGCACAGTTGCTTTTCTGAAAGGACTTCCCGGAGGTGTTGGAGCGCAGGAGTGTTTAAATAGACCATTGTGTACGCTAACTTCAAAATAAATAATTTGAAGCTCCTTTCGCGTCGCATCATCCACAACTGGCCCACTTCTGATGTGCATTACTACAGGAAGCCTCGCATTTGAGGATGAATATAACCCAAAACTATATGTTCCATAACAAAGTGCTACCAACGGAATTACGAGGAGGAATATTGCATTTATTTATTGTATGAGAAATTTTATTCTTTTAAACTTTGTATCCGTTTCACTGTGCATAATATCTGCGGTTCAATGATCATCTTACACGATTAAAGAACCATAACTTAACATGCTCTAATATGGTATAAATGGTATTATGTCAGTTAACAAATGCACGTAGGAATAATCTTTACTCAACAAACAGAAATGGTTGTATGAATCAAGGCTTTCGATTCGGAGCATGCATGTTAAGACATTCTGCGACTTAGCTTTGTAGGGGAACATCTATCCCTTAACTAGTATTTACACAGAGCACAAATAGTAAGGGACATAGCCTTTTTGATAGTCTGTAGGGGTATTCTGATATCGCTCTCTACCTGTTTAAAACGGGACACGTTACCTCCTCTCCCTTCCAGTTGAGGGAGGTGGCTACACTTATTCCTAATTAGCTAATGAGTTGACAACACCAGCATAGGTATGCTCAATTGGTTCGTTACGGAACACAAGACGTGAGACCTACATACAATGTTACAGTATCAGCCAAGAAAATGAAAGTATGACGTAATAATGTACCTTACAAACGTAACGAATGAAGTGTGCGCAAGAAGGCACAGCTGATTTCTGTATAAGCTGTGTTAAGTTATAATTTAACAGAAAATTAAAAACAAAGTGGAAAGTAATAACTGACAAAATAGACGAAACTTAGAAATAAGAAGAAAGGGGAGCAGATGTAAATAGTTTCTGAGTATATAAGATGTTATGATCTGAGGTAGAATATTTATAAAAAGAATAATTGTAAAAAGACATGCAGGAAAGCCTGCTAGCCAGTTGCAGTAATGTTAAGATGATAAAATCAGTTACTACTAACACACTTTTTCACTTAAGCGCTCAGCGTAGGGGAAATGTTACATTGAGACATTATTGCACACAGTGAAAACAAAACACAACTGATGCGCTGACTAGAGCTATAGCTGAATTGCTGAGACGTAACTCAATTTAACTGCACTCGCATACCGACGACTAGCCTTACGCAACGTTGACTCCTGTCGGACGATGGTCGACTACTTATATGGGGCTCGAACGAAAGCGAAGCTTTAGGAAGACAAAACTACTAGAAAAGCCTGAACAAATTTTCCGGGATAAAGACAGCACTCAGTGGCTATTGTTCCTCTCGGGCTATTGTCCAGCCAAGAGGAATGTCAAGTTCTGAGCTTTGTGGCTGCGGTGAAAGTTGAACTCTAGAAAACAGCCCAATAGCGCCCAAAACAGATTAGGAAAAGCTTGACCCAGTAGGATAAGGAGATAGAAAAAATGAGCTATTATGTGAGAGAAAATCGATATGAGAAACAATATTTGAATTCCCAGATATGTTGATAGTAGCGTTGATAACAACAATAAGAATAATAATAATAACAATAAAAACAATAATAATATAAAATTGGTACAGGGTCTATTCTTAAACTGAAATCATGTATTCGAAGTTTGTTAGTTTAAAAATATAACTCTGCATTCCTTTCTCTTGCGTCACTTGCTTTATTCCGCATTGGTGTTTGTGTGTGTGTATGGGGTGGAGGGGTAACAGGCAAAAGCAATAAACGATAGAATCTTGGATGGTACTGGGCATAGAAGCCATGACGTATGACTCTCGAAACAATTGAGCGTAGAAGTGGTAGAGATAGTATCCGCAAGTAGCGCCAATACATCTACACACACATACACACACGCTGAGAAGTTCAAACAATTGAACTGCGTCGCGGAAATTTATAAGTCGATAAATCTTGATGAACTCGATTAAAGGAAAAAAGGGAGCAAGGGGGGACAGCGATACAAGAGAGTAATTCCGACTTTGGTAACAAATGAGGCGAGATTAAAAAACCGTTGGGACTCGATCTTTTTCCCATTATGTCGTGTGTGTGTGAGTTATCGCGGATATAGGTACATTAGGTGGGGATTTTTGCCCCCTACATATATAAAGCATCGCGGTTTCGCAAAACTTAGGCCGCAGAACATCGGAATATATCAAGCCCACAGTCAAGGTAGGTAGCTGCGTGTTATGTATCTAGCCGGATTAATGGGACGACGCCGAAATAATATATGTGATGTACATAGTTACACGTGTAGTGCAGTAAAGCTGCCTATATATCTTTTCTTTCGCCCTTTGTATCCAGTTTTCTTACTGTGCAGCACCTTCCCTTGCAGTTCCATACCGAATAGTCTGTTTGCAAGCTGGCGGGCATGGGCTCTTTCTCAGAGTGAGGTAACTCCTTTCAAGAAATTACGATAGCAGTTTCCCAGAAGAAGAAAAGTGGGGATCGTGCACTGTTAAAATACAAAACTTGGAGCTCTAATTACTTCAGCATATAATTAAGGTTTGAATATTTAGGGCAGAGGCACCGAAAAGTGTCACCGCGAGTTATTCTACTCTTAATTCTTCACCTCCACTCGCTTTGGCTTAGAGGCATGGCCGTGCAGGATAAAGGTGTTGGCTAATTCGGTATGTCTGCATCCCTTCCACAACAAAAGAAACTCAGTGTCCGACGACAACGTTTCCCGTTACAAATTCCCTAACGGAATCCTCCTAGTATTCTTCCTTGTCCTCATATCTATTATGTCACCTCCGAAGGGTTACTAGGAAGAGGAAAAAGTGAAGACTATTTCCCTTAATGGAACCACTGATTTAGGGTGAACTATTATACGAGTATATTTTGCAATCCTTCGTGGAGCATGTATTCTATGCAAGAAAAGCATTGCTTCCGCTTTCATTGTAATATATTATTTTATATATTCTCATTTAAGCCACGCCTGTGGAAAATTTAGTGATACAATTTTCAAACAGCTCAAGGTAATTGATATACATTAGACGCTTTGCAAGTCATTTTCTGGAGCCTCAACAGAAGGCATAGTGTTCACTGATGGTAGTTGATTGAATAAATTGTCAACATAAACACGTTTTGCAGCAGCAATGTATTTCTTGGTTATAGCCAGCCTCTGGGTAATCCAGGCTGAATCGAGGTTTCCTTTCAGTTACTTATGAAAAGAAGAAAGAAATCTAAAAAATAGTGAACTCGAGCATTAGAAAAAACAAAAATCGATAATTATGTGCGACATTTTATTAGACATATTAATGACGTTTAATGGCTTACTGTTCTCAGTATTATTGCTCGATACAATAGATTGTCACCATGCGTCACTGAATCCTACCGTTATAAATACGCTGTTTATTGAATATTGTGCATTTACAAAGAAAATACGAAACCAATTTGTGTATTATTTGCACTGGGCAAAGAAGATCCAAAAAGCTTTGTGCATTATTAAATATGTAATCATTAATATCTACATTATAACTACTTACCATGCTGTGCCGATATTTCGCTGCAACAAAGCCCGTAACAATCCCATGAAGGGGATACGTGCAAGTGGTTGTCTTGATTTGATCGGATTAACCGTCAAGTAATAACAAATAAAATGCAGGGATAGAAGCTCAATTTACCTAAAATATTGAGATTTTTTTCACGTGTCAGCTATGTTGGCGCATTATTTAATTATTTATTTCCCTCAATTATTTATAATGCTGAGATAGCATAATATGTTGTACCTAATTTGTGGATTATGTATATGATGCGCACGAAAGTGAGTGATTCATGCCATAATCATCAATAGGCTTAGTAGTCTAGCTACATTAAAGAGGATTCAAGTTATGCGCGTTCGTAGTGATGTGACTGCACAGTGTGGGGAACCGGCTCTTGACTCTATAGACAACACGTGCATGGCTTCATTCTTTTGGTAGCTCGCCTACTAAGCCTAATCATCAACATTACCCACTTGTTACACGACTTCAACTATTGTATACCTATCTGGAATATAAGTGAATTCTCTCGTACTACCAACGGATTTTTACTGAACATGAGTATAATTAATGTGTTAGTAAACATTTTTTACTTTGTGTCCCGGACACCCTATACGGTGCCATTAATCCATGGAAAATATGATAAATTTGAGATTTAACGTACCGACTGACACTAATTTGTTTCCAGCTTTTGATGGAAATATATCCTAATGGCTAGATAAAGTCTTCTAATTGTTGCAAGCCCGTTTTGTTTCTTGAGGATACGCTTACTTTTAGTGAGGATACGCTGCTAAAGGAGCAGGGAGTGTCCCCAGAGAGGACAGAAACTAAAAACATAGTAGGGCAAGTTATAAGAATGCATATTATTTCTATATTCAGACTCTTGTTGCTTTGAACGTTTGCCACTTGCTGGACCAGTTGCTGAGTTGGTGCTTTGTGTCTTTTATACGGCTTTTTCTTCACTTTGTTCCAGTTCTAACAGTTTTTTATTTTTCTCCGCGCTCTCTTTTATTTAATTTCCGCGTTTTATTTTTCTGTTGCTCTCTGCACATTAACAAGTAGTCCTTTGCCGTCGCTCGCTCATCTTTTAATTCCTTTTTAGAAGACGGTGTTTCAAATAAAAGATTTAATAACGCATCAAGTACTTTGAAGTGTTTTCGTTTCTTGGCTAGGCTGGATGCAGATAATAAATGTGCCTTTCAACATGTTCTTACGCAAAACGGAAGTCTTATTTAATAGCGTACGTTGTGCAGTTCTACGCCAGGCCTTGCCACGGCGGCAAACTTCTCATTTTCCCTTGGACTATTTACATTTTTTGTTTTGTTGTTCATTAGATTTGTTACAGTTTGACGCCATGAATCGTATTTTCATCATTATCAGATTTATGGAGTAAGCCTCATAAGCCTTGTTCCGGTCTCATCTTTCCTCCCTCTACCACATTGCTTCTACCTTTGGGTTATAGTACATGATGTTTTACTATACGCCATTATTCATTCGCAGTATGTACTGTCTCTGATACTCCAAAGATGCTTAATTCCCTAATATCTTCTCTTTTTAATCTAATACGGTGCAGTCATGGAAAAACGACTCAGCGCACTGGGAGAGAGTATAGGTATTTCTAAGTCCTATTTCGTGTTGCAGCGTGGTTACACAAATCGATATTTCCAACATGCAGCTGAGTTTATTGATAGTATTTGTTCCATGTTATCGTCTGTGGAACATATAAATAGGCTGTGTCTTGAATCACCACTCACATTTGTAATTGCGAGTATGTGTGCAAATGCGAGGTAATTCAAGACACAGGCTATTTGTGTGTTCGACATGTAATAACATATGCAACAGAAACTATCAATAAACTCAGCTGCATGTTGGAAATAACGACTTGTGTAACCACGCTGCAACAGGAGAAAATTATTATATTCTGCTCTCCTAATGCATCCAATAATTTTTTCTATGGCTGTACATACACCATGTGGAAGTGAAATCATTACATTAATTTAAACCAGTGATAAATCTCGGTATTTCGAACACTTTTTGTATCGTACGTTTTTGTCTCTATTTCCTAAGGAGCTATATTAGTTTTGCTGGCAACACGGCAGATTGTGTAGATGTCACTTTCACTAGGTCAGTACATAAACAAATACCGAAGCAGCGTGTGTCGTGAGCGTAAACAAATACCATGTCGTGTCCTTCCATGTTTACTGTGCGAGTGCAGGCCAATCAGAATCTCCCAAAACATTACACCACCCTGCAGGCGACCGTCATGTTTGCATCCAGAAACCGGTTCAGACCTGTGACCAACTTCAACGCAACGTTGCCGAGTTACTTCACGTCTGAAAAAGCTGCTCATAATGTTCCTTAATTCTTTTAAGTGATTAATTATTTCGAAACCCTGGGTAATGTCGCATTATTACTACCGAAACTGTGTCAGAAATACTTGATTCTACGCATCTTACAAGTTACAAAATTTTAGCGTAGCACTTTCTTGTGAAATTACGCATCCAATTTGGAACAAATAGCATTTATTTTTTCGAAATCTGCTGATTAAAGAACAAAATACCATTAGGCGTTTTTGTTTGTAATGCTTCTATTAAGCACACATTAGAAGGAATGTAATGATTTCCCTTCCACCCGGTATCCATAACAGATCTGGAAAATCTCATTTTACTGTTTTAGTTTTCCTTTCCTCTCGTTTTTTTTTCAATACCCAGAACTCCGAGGTTATAAACAGCATTGGACTACCATTACTTTTCTAAAATTTAATCTTAATTTCCTTTCTGGTATTTTTTAAGGATAGGTGTACTAATAAAGCCACATGCATAACCGTTTTATGAATTTCATTCGAGTATCATCAGTCTTCCTGTAGGAAATAATGTAACCGAGGTAATTAAAGCAAATTAGTCTGTTTAATTATTTTTCCTTCTAAGAAACTTTTAGCTGTATCTGCTGCTCTCAATGCTAAAATTAAATATTTAAAAGAGGATTTTACCTGTTATTTTATTAGAATAACGCCCTCTGTCAGTCAGCTTGTATTATGTTTTGTTTAATTTTTCATCACAAAATATTATTTGAAATCATTTACCATTTCGTCATCGTTTCCTTAATAGGTTGGTATATGTTAAAACGGGTCGGTAAAAGTGAAACCCTTATCTTAATACTTCACTTATTGCTGCTGTTATATTTTCTTTCTTTCATTGATGTAATATAATGGTGGTAAAGAAATGAAGAATGAACGACTATTTACTTCTTAATATAATAAACGGTGTTCGGCTGTAAATAGCCTCGGTGTTTTACCAATGTGTATGCAACCCTATGTCTACAATTAAAATTTTTTTAAAGAACACATAGTATAATAAACATGGATCTGAAATTTTTCTGATAGTGTTAGGATGAATAACTGATAGTTGCTGTTATCGTTACCCGGAAACTAAATACATTTGTATATTTCTTTGCTGGTACAGTCAGTAAAGCGTTAGACAAATTTGAAATCAGGAAGTCCTTTTGTGTTGGCTTTGAATTTCCATGATCTGCATAACCGCCAGTAGAGAGAGAGAGAGAGAGAGAGAGAGAGAGAGAGAGAGAGAGAGAGAGAGAGAGAGAGAGAGAGAGAGAGAGAGAGAGAGAGAGAACGAATAGGAATTCCTATTTAAGAAATAGTTAACTTAGAAAAATTAAATTAATAAGAATAAATTTTCCATGTAAAGCATGGGGAATTTTCATAAATATATTCATGTCGTACTCTTAAAAGATGCTGAACATAGGCTCGCTATTTACTCAACTTTTCGTTTTTGAGTTATGCTGTTCGCAGAGAAACACTTGGACCTATCTCATTTTTTTCATTCAGGGAGTCTCAAAACGTGTTTTTCTGGTGAAACTTCGATATCAGATTGGGTGGAATACAATACTTCGTTATTTGCTGTAAGTGCATAATTGAGAAAGGGAAGGGGTGGGGGGAGGAGAGAAAAAACCGAGATGGACCAATAAACAACGGAGAAAAGGCAAAAAAGGAGAAATAAAACCGAATCATATTTTGCCCCATATCGACTCAAAATGAACATACTTATGTTGGACCTGATTTCGGATTCACGAATATAAAATAATGTTTTATCAATTTCCGCGACTTGCTTAATACCTTAATTATTACAAAACATATGGCTGCAATGTTTTAAACTACATGGTCAGAGTAAGGTGACTGTCATTTGCAAAACAAATTACAGGTGAACCACACAGCATAAATTACAGTATTTAATAATCCATTCTACATTTATTACCGCCAGCCATTTCTGCGGTGTAAACTTAGTTACACAACTGTTATTGCCGAAAATATCATACAAAAATACTAAACACCATTGCGTAGAAACAAATGAATTATCTGATATAAACCGAATGTAATTTCTAAAAAGTGAATACGAGCGTAACATGCAGGATAATGCGCTTATTTGTTTACATTCGTTTAAACTCCATGAACAATAATAAAAACAAATAATAAATGAATCGTTGTATATGCCTAAAGTCTGTTCCGGTTTATAGATTATAAGAAAGTATCGACCATATCCGTTTTGAGCAATTTGCGTTTCTTTTCCTGCAAAACAGCTTATAGCAGGGTTCCCAAACTGACCCTGATACCAGGATTGATTGGTAACATAGGAAATTCATAAAGGAATAATTAGATAGATAAATAATTGTAGTATATGATTTTTCCAGAATCATTCCATAAGTGCTGGTAACAATGGGATAAATATCCACAGTGCGGCAACAGTGGAAATCCACGCTGTGCATTTCACCGTGAAGACACTTTGGATCTCAGTACCATCAGAAAATAGGGATAGAGGACAAGAGCTAACGGCACAGGTTGAAATAAAAAAATATGGTACAAATGGAACGAACACGAATTAACATCCATGACATTATTTAACGCACCGGCTGTCCTTCAAAATAGCCCAGCGTAGGTCAGCGTGACATTGAGTGGCATTCCGGCTACCTAGTATGACATTTTTCACTATGATCGGTGTTCCGTGGATACCAGTAAATTTTTGTGTATTCAAAATTTTTAATAAATGTGTAAATTTAAATTTAAAATATATATTTATAGAAATTATTAGTTATAGGTCTAATTATAATATTAAATTAATTAATTTTTAAGTAATAATAATGATAGGTAATAATAATGATAATAATAACAGTAATAATATAATTTATAATTTTATGTAATAATTATAATTAATAATGTAATTTTATATATTTGTTTATTGTTTAGTAATAGTTTGTAGTTGTGAGTGATGTGTATGAAATTTATATTTTGTTGTATTGAGAAGATTAATTTGTTTTAATTTTATTGGTTTTTTTTTAGGTTATAAATTATTTTTTTAATATATATAAATTTATTTAGAAATTTTATTGTATTTTGAATGTTTGAAATGATTTGTTATTGTTTTAGAGCATTTATTTCTCAGAGTGATTATGTGTGAAATGTTATAATTTGTGTTTGTGTTCTTATTTTCTTGTGTTTTGTTTTTATGATATACAATTTAATTTATTTATCTTTATAATTTGTTATATATTATATTATTTTGTAATTTTATTTTAAAATTTTTCTGTAATGTATGTATGAATGTGTAGAATAAATAAATTTTAAAGATCTGGCATATTAGCCCTGGTGTAAGTAATTAGGTGCCAGGGTTATTATACAGATTTTTATTTATTATTATTATTATTATTATTATTATTATTATTATTATTATTATTATTATTATTATTATTATTATTATTATTATTATTATTATTATTATTATTATTATTATTATTATTATTATTATTATTATTATTATTATTATTATTATTATTATTATTATTATTATTATTATTATTATTATTATTATTATTATTACTGTTATTGTTGTTCCGTGTGTGTGCCAACCCCAGACTGAATGTTTTCGGCTCTGGTAGCCAACTATCCTCACTTACAGTCGCCGGATTTCGAATGTATGTATAGACATTACAGGAACACCACGTGTTCGAAAGATATAACATCGTTGTCAAGACTTATGGACTGACCCTCGCATAAGTAGCACGAATTGCAACTTTTTCAGGGGATAAAAAGTCACTAGCCAGGCAAGTTGTGGGTTAAGGAACAGCAATTAGTTATGTCAGAATATCTAAGGCAATCTTTAGGTTCTGGTGCTTATGAGTGGGTACGTTTTAGAAATAGTTACAAATAAGCTATCATGTACGCTATTTCTGAAAATTTCTGAAAATGGCTAGTAAGTTTGAGAGTAAAAGGTTGTGTTTCGAATGTGAATAAGAAGGATATGATTTGTCAACGTATAATGTAGGGACTTTGGTGGGAGTTCTGTTGATAAAAGGGCATATATTTCTAAACTTCGTTTAACGACAGTCTTTTCTTCTCGTTTATGCCTAATTGATGGATAAATGACCGTAAGCTATTTCGCTTAGAGGGACTTAGATTCGGTAGCTATCGATTATATTGATGTGAGGGATTTGGAGATGCTTTATAGCGCCTACACACGAATTACGCGTCTTACTGTTAGAAACATCTAAATAAACAAATGCATGGTGTTAGATTTTGAGAGGAATTTAAATGCAAACAGTAACACTCGTTTGCTTGTTTCAGGTTAATGTGATATGAAAATTAATCTCAGAGGGAACTTGTAAGAAATCTGAGGAAACCGCAGCTACAGCAGATACAAAATTTAATGATAGCTGACCACTTCATGGTCAGATTATTCTTTCTCTGTCCGGAAATAAATTTTGTGAGCGAAATGATATTTATTTCACTGACTTTACAGTGTGATTTCACAGCTTTTTTCTTCTATATAACACGGCAAGACATGGTAAGCCTCTGATTGGAGTTGTGTTGACCAGCTCCTTCTGCCTCCCGCCATTAAATTTTGTGTCTGCTATAGGAAGTGGGTAACAGGTTTCAGTATAATCAAACAATAGCTTTTCATTGCAAACTGTTGTTCCGTGCCTGCTTTTTGTTTTCCTTTTTTATTTTGTTTTTGTTTACTTCCCTAGTATCTACTTCCATAGGGGTTCTCAAAACTAGAGGAAATATTACAACCGATATAAAAAAATGGAGATGTTGGACTAATTCGAACCTTCATAATCTCAAGTAGCGATTTCAACGAGTTCCCCGAACCATACAACACACAATGCAACTTATTCGTTTAGTTTATGAAAGCTTTCTTTTCTGACATACGTATCTACTAAACATTTTAGATATTGAGATATTAATTAATAAGGGTACATATTCCTTTAGCTTACTACAAAAGTTCGTGAAGTATTGTGAAGTCGACTGTTGCGTAGCAGCGAGCTTACAAAACAGAAATACGCGGATTTTTGCACATTTTCAAATTAAGCTTAAACCAAGGAATGTAAATTAGTTAACATTTCATTAATGACTAATGCTATGAACAAAGTTCTGTGGCACAAATTACATATTTTAATGAACATTACTTTTTTTTATGACAAGTTTTGTCAGTTCTTATGGTTTCCTAGTTAAACATGGTAATTAATTGGGATTATACAAGATTTCAAAATCTGTTTGCACAGAACTCAATATAAATGTTATTACTAATTCGTAAGCATGATTTTTGAATCAATATCTTAGTTTAATTGTTTATAAAATAATAAATGGCGACAATTTCTCCAGGCAAATTTTAGTGGAGAGGAATTTCTGCAAATCTTCACCTTAGATCCTTAAACTGTATCTCACTGAAATATGTAATATAGTATTTATCATTGTTTGCAGTTTTCCTGCAAATTTTCCTGAAATGCATTATGATGAAACCTAAATAGGGCATTTTAGTTTTATTTTGCCCATTATGATATACGAGTGAAAATTGTTGATATTTTATGTAATTTGGTTTTGCTTGCATTATTGTTTATTTCAATTAATTTCGCCAAATGAATTAAGATAATGTTTATGCTTATAATACTGGCACTGTTTTCTTGGCTTTCTAATTAACCCATTTGTAGGAATGGGTATCTCATACAACGAAGTTGTTTAAAATATGTATTTTATTTCTATTGATACATTGTAAACGCTAAAGTTTAAAGTTAGCTAAGGGACTTCACATGCATATTCGTACAACGCTTCGTCTACAGAATACATTAAAAGCACATTAAAAATGTATATTCTTGCAATTAGTAGTAAATTAGGAAAATTACTATGTGTAGAAGTTGGTAGAATTGTTGACTCACCATGGCCTAAGAGAGAAAGTAAGTCCTTCTTGAATGACCTTCGTAATATGTAATTACTGAAAACATAAAGTCAATTTCATGGTCAAATTTGTCTCCCGCGGGTTCGATTCCAGGCGACCTCATGTGGGATAGGTAGTGGGCAAAGCGGCGCAGGGGTGGGTTTGCTTGGGCTTCTCCGGTTGTCATTTAACCGGTGCTCCATCGTCATTGCATCACCGCCTGCGGTTTCGCATATAGTAAAAGCGGGCGTTAAACACTACAAAACACACACACACACACACACACACACACACACACACACACACACACACACAAACACAAACACACACAGACACTTTTTTTTTTTCATTGAGGGATTAATGTTCGGGATCATATCAGCACCGCCGGTGTGCCGGAATTTCGTCCCGCAGGAATCATTTTACATGCTAGTAAGTATAGCGACATGAACCTGTAGCGTTTAAGTACACTTAAAAACCGTCGATCTGGGTCAGGTTTGAACCCGGGTCTCAGTAGGCCAGCACTTCAGCCACCCTGACCGGCAAAGACCAAATAGAGCAACCAGAAAATTTACCTTGTGTACTAGTATTTATTGACTTCAAAGGAAAGCTATGTCTCATTAGGAAGTGAATTAAAGAAATGTCCAAGCAATTATAGGCACTGTCTGCAATTCAACGAATTGTAGAGGAGGCCATAACTGTAATAAATTGCGGAGTTTGAGGGTTAGGCCCATTCAGTGTATAAACTTCGGGACAACGTTTAGATACCCCCCTGAGGGATATTGTCGGTTTACACGAGCGGGCTTCATTATGCATAAACCACAGACATATTACGTACGGGGCTATAGCGCTCAGCGTACACCGATACAGTCTAATAGTCTTGTCACATAGAAGACAAATCCAGGGATGCAATGTTAGAACCAGCAGTGCAGGATGATCCACAGACTTTCTTCTGTAGTAGTACTTTAAGTGATTTACTGCAGAGCAAAGAACAGTTTCAAAATATGAAACGAAGTGGATATTTTCTACTTACCTTATTTAAGCATACGTATTGTACACTATTTTTAAAGGATGGGGAATAATGGAACTAATGCTTTAAAACACCCGATTCCACGTGTTCACTTTTAGGTCCCTGCGCTCCTCCGACAGGCTTCTGACCCTAGGCACTGGCTTGTAAGTTCTACATAAGAGGAGGGTAATCAGGTAAAGGGGGGGGGGGGAAGTACATTTATTTTATTAAGTGAGAAATTTCCTCAGTACAGAGGTTTCTCTCCAACAGAACAAAATTACCACACAAATGTAAAATCAATTATATAACCATATAAGAAAAACTAATTATGTAGATCAAATATTACCATATAGAACTTGTCACTGTTAAAATTAATTATAATTAATTACTAACAACTGTTGAATATGGTGGTCTTATTGCTTGCTGAATTGTGGGATTTCTTAACGTTATTGGTTTTACCAGTTTTTAAATTCTCCACTGTTCACCTGTAGCAAGCAGAGGAAGCATTACATGCATCCAAACATTTGTAAACGAAATTTCAGTAGAAAGCACGTTTTGAGTAAAAATAATTCAGAAAGCAGCATAAGTGTAAAACGAAAGGTTGGTTGAATACCAAACTAGGCAAGTTCAGTTTCCCTTAAAGTATACCTTTCTTGGAAAATGTAATTTAATATTTGTTAATATTTTCTCAAAAGTTGCTCTAATGATTTTTATTAAAATACCACACGTTTAAGATATATTTCCATGACTATAATGTATATCTCGAGTTTTCTGAGACTTATTATCTCGATTGTGAAGAAGTAGATGGAAAAGTGAGCTTTTGAAAGAATAATTTATGAAAGATAAGTAGAGAAAATTATGTGAATGCAACAAAGAAGATTTTTACAGTTAAACACACACACACGCACGCACGCCCGAAATTGAACCCAAGTACTCTGGTTTGAAAAGCCTGAGTGTTGAGCAGTTAAACACAATTAAATAGAATCCCGGAGCTGAAGTACTTATAATTATGGTATGTCGCCAATTATCCTAGTAATACCAAGGGGGGATGTACTCTATGCCCAGCTTCTGTAACATTCTAACCTTTAATTTTTTAGTAAAGGCGTGTAGTTAATAGTTATTGTCAATCTCTTTCTTTTGCTAAATTGCGTTTTCATTGCTGGTCTTTCTGAGAAATGTCAAGGCGGTCATAAAATATCCCCTCCCCCCGTCGGTATAAGTAATTCATGTAAAAAGAAATACCTAAACAATGCTAAATATTACCTTTGTAAATATGACAAGGTATAATACCCTTTAAAATAAATTTATTTTAAAAATTCCTCCGAGATTTTGTTACCAGTGATGGTCAAAAGTACCCGCTCCCCCCTAGGGAGGAGCTAGGCTAGGAGCAAGAATACCAGTTACCGGCGCAGACATATTTATTGATACGTCGTTTGGGTTGTTCGTCGATAGCGAAGTAATTCTCCAGGGTTACAAATAGTCATAATAATCACGGAATGGGTTTAACTATAGTTCTAGTGTGCACGCAATCGGGTCATTTGAGTAAAGTAGAAACTAAAACTTGAGGATGTGAAGCATCGATCGCACATATAACGCAGGTGCAATGCATTTTTTCAAGTTTTATGCATTAATGCACTACTGTTCAAGGTCTGCCTAAACACTTGTAGCAGTCCATTGAGTTCACGGCCATCAGGTTCTGTTAATGAGAAATAAGACATGGTGATCCAGAATTACACGAATATTTAGAACATGCCTGAATAACGTACTTAAATATTGAATATTTAGGTTCAAAACGTTGTACGTTGCAATAAAGATGCAGGATATCACTTTTTAAATATAGGATGTGTTCGTGTAATATTGCGTTAAACATCTCGCCATTGAAAGCAGAACTCCGCCAGAGCACTTTCACTACATTCCTCCGAAGGACATAGCATTTTTATTATTATTATTATTATTATTATTATTATTATTATTATTATTATTATTATTATTATTATTATTATTATTATTATTATTATTATTATTATTATTATTATTATTATAACGTAGCGTCCCTAAAAGGTCAAAGTAGTCGCCTTACGGTCGGGGAGTCGGCGTGCTAACCCCCGCCACCCCCAACCTGACTCCTCCGTGGCCTTGGCTGCGGCTGGAGGACGCAGCGGCCGGTCGATGAGGGTAACCTCTGAATAAGGGGAAGACGCCCTAGGGAAATAATAATAATAATAATAATAATAATAATAATAATAATAATAATAATAATAATAATAATAATAATAATAATAATAATAATAATAATAATAATAATAATAATAATAATAATAATAATAATTGTAATTGCATTCCACCCAAAAATGTGAGACCGAGATTTGTATGGAAATACAGATTTTGAGATTCCCTAAAAGAAAAAGGAGAATTTTTAGAAAGAAATTCCGAGGGCATAATAATTCAAAAACGAAAACTCGGTTAGATATCAATCTAGGTATAGAAGTTCGGTTTATTCCCAAAACACCACTCCAAACTACCATTTACATGAAACATGTCTTTGTTGTGGCTCCTTAAAGTGAGGGATGAACGAGAGACCCGAAGGAAGACCAGTTCTGGCCGACGAAATGCACTAACAAGGATGAGATCTCTTAATATTCTGACGCCTACTAGCTCTGCCCAAACTCCGCGCTAGCCAGGACAGATGGCTCTCAGGAGCAGGGGTAGAAGTGTTCCACTCAACGCCATTGGAGAAATATTTCCAAAGCGCGTATTCCGCAACACACACTCGCCGTCTTCCGGTGCAACAACCCTGAAATAGACGAAAGAAAATTATGGGAACAGTAAATAGACAGGATATTCGTGGTAGAAGGGGAACCACCCCAGAATTCGCCAATCAACCAAGAACAATCCATGGTCAGAGAGATCGATCCGGCGGCAATCGAACCCGGGACTACCCAAATGCGAGCCACGCAGTTACCGCGGAACCATCTCACTGAGTAATTATACTGGAGTTGTCTGTATCTAACTGTATCTACTGTATCTCTCGACGCAGCATACCAGACAGAGCCAGACCACTTGATATCAAGAAAGGTGAACATCTAAGCCTAATCCCCAGCTCTGGAATAGGAAGAAAATCACATTTCTTGTCTACGGGCCATTCTAGCACTTGTATGAGGCAGCTTGTGCAAAATGAATGCACCAACTACCAATATTCCATATAAACCGATGGTTCCCATATCTGTGGGGTTGAAGACCATAACTGCCTCAGATACTTTGAGATAACGTTCAATTGTTCGTTAAGCAATTTACTTTTATTTCTATTTAGAATAGTGTGATTGATGTCTAACGCAAAAAATTAAGCATATTGTAAATAATATATATATATATAATTGTATGCCGGAAGGTGAACTGGGATTCTTGTTATGTGCAAGGAGGTTCAATAAATAAATAATATTGGAGTTGTCAATGTCTGCCTACAATGAGTGTGCCCAGCACTCTGCATATGGCCATTCTCTGGGATAGTTCATAAAGTAACCTTAATTGCTTTGATTTTAGAAGTTACCACAAACCTAGGCTTCGAGTTGTAAGCAAATAAGACAGAAGATGAAGTTAACGGTAGGAGGCTAGTGAGTAAGACTTTATCACTTGTGAGTGAGTGATCCTGTTGAAGATGTGAGGGTGCACGATGTAAGGATATTAGAGGAACATGTGCATCGGAAACGAAAGAAGATGTTACAAAGCACGCCTTGGCTGGAAGAGATTTAGGAAGACGCTAATGGTGTGCGCTGACTGCTTTATGGGTGCTCTAGGGACGGCGAAATTGTCGTCCTTCTTGATGGCAAGAAAAGGGGATATGAACAAGAGAAGGCGTAGAAGGGAGAAGATTGATAAGAGTTCGAGGGAGGGGAGTATTTCAGGGTTTATTTATTTATTCCTCATTCTCTCCTTGGCCTACAGAATACCGACCGCACATTTTGTTGTCGAGGCTGCAAAAGAGATAGAAAGTTGGAGCCTCGAGAGGCTAAAATTCTTGGTAGACGCATGCGCAGTAGCTTTGAGGAGGAGTCCAGTTAAGAACATTGAGAATTGGAAGTTGTAGAGGTCATTTTTTTGTTATTTCCAGACCTGTGTCGACTTTAAAATCTAATTTTTCACATGGAAGAAGCGTGTGAGAGCGAATAAATGGGTAAACTGTCATTATTTTTCTGATATATATCTTACATTTTGGAAATGTAAACAATATTTTTTCATGTCATAAAATATAAATAAAAGGACTTGAAATGCATTGAAGTTGATGTGGATTTTCATAGTTGGACTGTTGTAGAAGTTTGAAACTTATATTAAATTAATGCATTTATTCACAAAATTTACTTAGTAGACTTTCTAGTTCGAGTAGTAAACCTCTTGCTCTGAATCTTTTTAAGATGTAAGTGAAGCGCAATTGGCTGTGAAATTCCATTTATTGTCTTAATGATTTTCATGCTAAACGCTATCTTTTATTGATATTTCTGTATTTGTTGTTGCTATACAATCCCTGTGGTATGGGAAATAAATCATTTGTCTATAGGTATATGATACCTATAAATGATTTTAACGTTTTCTGTACAGCCAAAAGCAGAGAAGGCCGAATGTCCAAAGAACATTTGGTTGCGATTTTTAGTGTTGCTGTGAATGTGACTTTCATTTTCATTTTAATGATGCCCACCCTTGCTTGCTCTCTGTCTCTCTGATAAACCATACAAGCGTTGCAGGCTGACGTTGAAATCATTTGATGGAGTGAGGGGGGACGTGACACTGCTGAGTTGAATCTCACTGGATAGTGACCACAAGCTGGCTGGATGAAAAAAAGAAAAAGTAAAAAAAAAAAAAAAAAAAAAAAAAAAATATTACACGCTCGGAAGTGTCGTTGTATTCCACGGTCATTAATATGTTCCTTGTCATTAGAACAGAACATACATACGCGATTTAAATTATTCACACAGAGCATGCATCATACAAGATATATTTGTTCTAAACTTCACGTAAATTCAGAGCTTCAGCGGCTTTGGCAAAAGCATGATTTATTATTGCGTAATAATATTGCCAAATAATAGAAGTGCATGAGAAATGACAGAAAAATACCCTGTGGTAGAACAGGCTGTGTGGGAAGCACGTTACAATGAAAAAATTTATCAAGTTATAAAAGAAGTTATAAAAGTATTAAGGGTAAAATGAATGGGTCATCGAGAACTAATGGGGATGAATAGATTATCTTTAAGAGTATTTAAACCAATGCTCTAATCGATCAGAAAAAAGGAAACCCCAGAATGAGATAGATTAATAGTGTTAGACGATTTGATGATTAAAATATAGAATGAATATTCGGGCTTGTGGGCCGTGGTCTAGTGGAAATTCCTCCATACGCTTCGACAATTTTCGCGAGTGTCATATTAAGGTTATCCACCAGCTAAATACAGGTAATGCAGCATTATTATTATAGTCAATATGGTCAAATAATTCGGCATCCATAGCTGATATAAGCGAGAGCGCTTTCATATTATGTAATGAGATGTTACCTTCTCTCTTTGCATTTCATTTGTCTTTACCTGGCGTGTTGTTGCGTTAAGCAGCATAACCATTTACATCATTTCCTATTTGGAAGAGAAGCGAGCAGGTGTTATGGGCTGTGATGTATCCTATTATTATCACAGCATATTAATCATATATTCAGGTGTATTTTGAATCTTCATTGCCCAGAGAAACGATCACAAAATGGATTCATCTTAAGTGGTCATGACAACGTGAACGGTGGATATTACTTATTGTTATTGGCAAGCGTGCCATCTCAGTATTGAATACAGCAACAATCTGTCTATAATAGTAGGATTGCATACATATTTTTATTTGCACAATATATATAGCGTCTCAGAAATATTACTCAATTTCCATTGAGTGAGATGGCTCAGCATTAAACTTTGGCTGGTAATTAGGCGGTTAAAATTCTTACTTTGTCAAAGATTTCTGATTGGACAATCCTCGTCAATTAGCTCTCTGACTTTCTGATGAGAGTAAGAACCTTCGTTGACACTATGGTGTTGAACAAATAAACATCTTTATCTTAGCTATCCATATTCTTTGTTCATACCAAATTCTTGTGAATCGCACGTTCAACATGCATGCAGCGTCTTCAGAAACCGAAGACGCTATCTGTGAACAGTTGACTGTAGTAATTCTTTAGTACCTTGTAGTTGTTTCTCTAACGGTTTTGGTACTGCCGATAACTAACTTCTTGTAATTCTGCAGATATTTATCTTGGGAATAAG
This sequence comes from Tenodera sinensis, assembly GCA_030765045.1. Classification (NCBI taxonomy): domain Eukaryota; kingdom Metazoa; phylum Arthropoda; class Insecta; order Mantodea; family Mantidae; genus Tenodera; species Tenodera sinensis. Next base: position 80,198,719 of record CM060969.1, on the reverse strand, counting down.
ACAATTTTCTCCAAAATTACCACATTAACTATTAAGGTGGCTGTTTTGCGATGCAGTAGGACTTGATTGCGTCCCAGTAAACGCACGCACCTTGCCGTCTGTATAATTACGGTGGGATATTTGTTGCCGTCGCTTGGCAGCACTGTTTTCCAACGACGCCTTGCTGATGACGACGCCATTAACCCTCTACGTAATGAGAGCCGTCACCCCCTCAGTCCCTCGTTTCTTTGTGCCGGGAATTGATTAAATCCCGTATCCATTATCACCCTACTGCCTTGATGTGTTTAACAGCTTTTAATTTGGGAAGGGAACGATTTGTATCCCGGACGGGAGGTCCTTAAGGACAAGTGTTGCTGGTTTTGACTCATTCCTCTTGATGGCTCCGGCAGATGTCTGTGTGGGAAGCGTTCCCATCTTATTAACATTCCCCATCGACAGCGACCCTCAAAGGATTTCATAGTCTCATGGGTGCTGAGCGGTTAATCATCCCTAAGCGCGTCTTGCTACAGGCTCCACTGACGTGTAACACAAGGAGGTAGTGCTACTAACACTGTAGACATCTTGACTTATTGCTGCGGAAAATTAGATACTGCATTCCTCCATCGCATTGGTCCTAATACCTCGGGCAAACATCTATTTAAAATTCAAGATCTGGCCACTGTGTATTTCGCATTGATTTCTGAGGCCTCTATTTACAGCTTTGTGTTGAAACAGATGATAAGCTACTTATTCATTACATCATCTCGATCAGCCATGTCAACCCAAGTGCAATTTCGTGACCTTGGCAGTACTCGAGGCGCTCCTTGCAGACTTTGGTATATATACAGGTAGCGACGGCGTTGAGCAAAGCATGAGTGTAGAAAGTTAGAAGGGAAAATGAAATCGACTCTTTTTGTTGTTGTGTTTATTCCTGTTTGGCTTAAACGTATTTATTTACATAAATTTTGTGAGCATAATAATAATAATAATAATAATAATAATAATAATAATAATAATAATAATAATAATAATAATAATAATAATAATAATAATAATAATAATAATAATAATAATAATAATAATAATAATAATAATAATCTGAATTACAATAATAACGTAATTGAATGAATACAACAAATTGATAATGAATGAATATTCCAGAAACAAAACATTAAAACCACAAAGGATAAGGAATATTTATACAACCTCTTATGTTACAATTCAGAAGGTAACAGACAGCTCTTGTAATATAAAATAAAGATAGAATCACATGTAAACTCCTACTTGTAGTCATACTTTGAACCAAATTATGCATTTATTATGTCCATTTTTGTGTTTTTCCATCTTTATATTTGGGGAATCATTAATCACAGAAGTAAGTCTCAAGACAGACGTAAACGCGTAATGCCAAACATACACCTAATTTCTGCGAAATGTTGGATATCTTTGTGGATCAAAGGCTCGATAAAAACTGGCATTATCACTGTAGGCGTTTTTAGATCTGAATCACTGCATCAATCAGTAAGTTCTAGTTTAGGTTGAACTGGAACATTCTCGGAATCAACAGATTAAGACAAGGAAAAGAGATCCAGTTCAGATTTGAGAGCTTCCAAATATGAAAATGTTCCCACAAACTCCTCTAATAGTGCATTCAATATATCTAAATAATTAATTTTTGTGCCCATATTAAGCGACTGCAAATGTGGAAGTGGCTTCGCCTTTTCCATCATATGCACTGTTTAACATCACTGATCTAGATGGGCCAAAAACCTGAGATTAATAATCTATTGCCACTTGAAAGTTTGAATCTTGGTTGTATTCTACAGAAGCTCGTAAGACAAGCTTTATTTTTGTTAACGATAATCGTAGTAATTCGAACATCCTATCTGCCCTAATCATGGACTAACAGCAGCCAAATTTGATCTTTTTTGTGTTTTTCTTGTATATATGTGCATCTTTGTTACGCAGAATAAACAAGGTTATATTGAGGTTAAGCAGCTCTTCCCTAACACTGCACATTACAGGAAAATTGTAAATTTGTATAACGTGGAACAAACTGACGATGTTGAAAAAAGGAGGAAGAGAGAGAGAGAGAGAGAGATTCCCGAGATCGTGGGTTCAAATCTGGCTATGAACTTTTTTCTGGGCGTAAAAGTCCTTACTATAGCTTCCTTCTGAAGGAAAGTGAAGTCGGTGTCCTGTATATGTTAAAAAACCTCAAGGTTGATAGAGGATTGTGAGCAAAATTAAACGGTGTTTCACTCCCAATACAGAATGGGAACCATAGCACTTAAAAAGTATCAATTTCATATCGTGAGTAAAGGAAATACCCACAACCAGATAAAGTGGGGACACACAGGTGTCACGTGACCTATTAATTGCTACCATCAGTGTTGCCAAGTTTCTAAACTGACTTGCTGGGACAGTTCACTCGAAAATATGTTTGTAAATCAGACATTAAGATCAAATAATAAATTAGAATGTATTCTATATAAAATATACATGTAGAACATAGCAAGCATATTACATAATTTTCAGACTGCTGAATGTTACGCTTATTAGCAAATATGCAACTTGTGCATCATAAAATAATTGCTAACTTGCATAACAAGTTAGTTTACTTTCTGACAGCAGAGAAGAAATAAGTATGTGCATTATAATAATGTCCTATTCGTAACAGAAGTAATGAATTGCATAACATGGATATGATACACAAAAATTCAGCTGCAAATATTTTGATACCATCGCTTTTGCTGATGGTGCTGCGTTGTGGTTGTGAATCAACATTTGGAGAAGGGATAACCCAAATATATGACGACAGATGTTCTTGGAGAGGGCTAAAATAAAAAGAGAAGCAAGCAAAAATTAGCACAGTAACAAGAGAAGAAGCAAATAAGAAGCTTTTACGACGTCTTTGCGAAATTAGTAGCAAAGGAAGGATTTTAAAAGGAATCCTAATTTTGCACCTGGCGGTGCTTTGGCCTGCTTTCTATAACGCAAAGCATAGAGATAATTTTAAAGAAGCTTAAGAGAGGCAATTGGTGCTACCTTTTTACTCTGAGCAATTAAAAAAGAAACGGCCGTGTATGTGTATGGCAGGCCGGGGGGGGGGGGGTGGGGTACTGCAACGTCCCTGCTAATTGAGGTGATTAGTGGTTATTAGCTTCATTAAAAGGGGCCGTGCTTTGCGGTAAAGGGGTCCGGAGTTCGTGCCCCCTCTTCCTTAATGAGGCTACTTTGCGGCTCTGTCTGTCCCTGTCTATCTGTCTCTTTCTTTCCTTCTTATATAGAAAAGATCTGCACTCAGTGCCCACAGAGTTTTCACCAAAGATCTTTTGTCGCTTCTTACTAAATTATTTAATGTACTCCCATCATTTGCTGCTCTTTCGTTATCTGCATTCCCCATATATATATTGTTATTAATGTTTTCTAGATATGTAAGAATAAGAAAATCAGAAAATGTTAACAGAAGGATAGAAAATAGTCGGTCGGTCGATTGGAAAGGGAGATCTGGCTACACCTCGTAAGAGGTGGATGGATGACAGACACCGGAACAGGTGATCATAACATCTCATCCTTGAAAGGAGAATAAAAAGGAAATAGCTACCAATTCCTTTATATCTTGGTTACTATGCATTAGAGCGTTAAAATATTTTCATGAAAAATTAAATGTGTACCTTACATTACCTGAAAATAGCCTCTGAACTTATTTATTCTCATTGGTGTACCACAAGAGGTAGAAAATACCTTACTGGAAGGAAGGGGAAAAAGAAAAAAGAAAAAAGAAAAAAAAACAAAAAAACATGGGAGAGAGAGGGGGAAGAGAGAGGTTTACAACTTCGAACCATACAATTTGTGTAAAATATATTTTCGTAGATGTTCTTTGTTATTGTGTAATACTTTCATAACCCTTAAATTTGCCATCTGCTATTCTTTCTTTCTCACTTTCTTTCTTTTTCGTGTCCATCAAAGAGAACAGATTTAAGGGCAGGTTGTAAGCTGGGTCAAAAATATCAATTTGTGTTTTTTTCCTGATTTTGCAAGTTTAACCCCTATTGTATCATAATCTAGTTTAACCTCTAAAAACTTGCCAGAAGTGTCTTTAAAATAAATTTACCTGTCCAAGGACGGATATGAATAAACACACACACACACACACACACACACACACACACACACACACACACACACACACACACACACACAATATTAACATTGCAAGTATGGAGCTTACAACCTCCCCTAATTTTAATTGAGGTTTCTCTCAAACTTATTTTTCTGCATACATTTGTCCCATTTTCTTCAAGAACCACTTATTCCAGAATAATGAAACTTTTACCACTAATTTCTGGGTTATTTGTGGTGGTACTACTGACTGTTTCTTATAACATTACCATTAAAATCATGCTAGAAATGCTAGAAATTTTTCTTATTAAAAATAGGTGAAAAAATATATTCATTTATTTATAATTATTCTAAAAATATGAATCAACATATCTATGTAATATAAAAATTAGAAAGCATTGATTTATGTGTGCCGAATTTCACACTTCTAGAGTAAATTGTTTCTCTGAAAAGTGGAGTTAAACTTACATAGAGCTTACAATCTCCCCAGCGATCAACTTTGGAAAAATTTGACAGTAGCTTTAACTTACTCTATTCTTATATCTACAACAAAAAGTGTAAAATGGGATATGAATATTTGTGTCTTAATAGGAAGTGTGTACCTATGAATAAGCTTATGACGTAAGTAGTTGGGCAATCACTTGGCTAAATTATGCAAAAGGAGGGGTAGAAATATCGCGCCTGAGGGAGATCAGCTGCATATTTCATTACGAACCTAAATCGCCTTGTTACTGTATGACTTACTATATTTTATAGAGCGCTGCAGCTTGTTATCCAAACAGGCGTATAACTAAAAGCGCGAACCTGCTGCATTGCCCAAGGAGAAAGGCAAGAATGTGTGTAAGCTCAGTTAAGTTAGGAGTGAGTTTTGCAGTAATAGCACTTAGCAGTTTACGTGGTAATCACCCTTATTCTACGTGTTGCCTTAACGGAACCACTCAAATTTTAACAAGCACTGCAGTATGCGATATTCTACTTGAGCGAGTCTATAACGAGTCGGTTATGTTCACTATGGCGTTCCCTGCTAAAGTGCATACATACTCCTCTCATTTTAACAGATAAAAACCAGATTTTATTCGACTAGGACTATGTGGCATTGCGGTTAAATTGCGTTCTTTTGGAGCAGTGTCGCAGGGCAAAGTCCTTCAGCCAGAAGACACCGTTACGGTTGGTAACAATTTGAGTGACAATTTTCATTTCCTTTAGTGGAAAAGGGGTGCATATCTAGTGATTTTTGGTAGCATTGTATGTTTCCTAACTTACATTTCTAACATACTCCCAGTGGTTTCGAGTTTCCAGTTCTAGATTTTGAGTAGATGTTTCTTGTTGGCCAGCTGTCAGTTACTCTGAAGTGTTGAACTGGGCATCAAATTAACACAGCAAAGTTCAGGAACCTTCAAAGTTTACTAACATTTGTGCCTACAATATAGTCACATGTTTATCAGGAACTGAGAAGTAATGATAATGAAGACCCAAATGGAAGTAGAAAATATTGATGAAGAGTTTGATACTGCATGACGTGATATGTAATGTGTACAGTACAATAACGCCAATTTACCCGTAAGGATGCAAGGAATAGGAGTTTACAAAGTGCTTCAACCATTTTAATCCTGAGTATATCTGCCATGATTTTACCCTGATACCTTACCTATAAACAATAGAACATTCCAAGGCTTTCTTATAATTATTTATTTAAATTGCTATACTAAGTTGGCAACTCCATTACCAGCTTAATCTACGCAGCGCTCGTAACGCGGTCAGGGGATCAATCTCATACTGAAAGTCTACATATCTTGAGCCGGTCCGATAATTTGATAAAAACTGGCACGAAGAAGATATGTAGATTGCTACAGACTGAAATACAGTGGCATAAGACCAAAACAAAATTACTTCAACAACCACACTTTGGTGGCGTGTGGCTCTCATTTAGGGAAATCGCTTACAATGGAGTTCCCTCTCTTTGAATTCCTAACCTTGCAGAGAACTTGCAATGTCTTTTTAGGTAGATTTATATTCCAAAAGTAACAAACAATGGTATCGTTTTCGCAATTTTTAGTTTTTGACCTTCAAGAGAAGATTAAAACCCCTATCTCACCAATGTACAAGAAACTGTTTTAGATGTACTTAATGTTTTACAGGAAGTAGACACATGTGTTTGAGTTTACTGATCTACTTCTATACGATGTGTTTTTCTTTTATTTGGGATGATAGGATTTATTTTCTCAATTATATATAATTTTTTAAATAACCCATTATGTTATTAACACCAAGGGAGATCAACAATGGAACTTAGAATAACTTTTTCCCATTCCAAAATTAATTTAGCTATCGTCAGCAATTTGTGATAATTATACCAGAACTGTAATTTACACAAAAGGCTCTTTAAAATAAAAATTGAGAAAAACAAAGTAGTATATATTTGCAAAGAATGAAATGACATGACTGGAGAACACATGAACTGTCATACTTAACATTAATACGAATTTTTAGACTAAAACATCCCTTTAAGGTTACCTCTACGCCAAAGTGTGTAGAAGCTGAAGGTTTTGCTGTGAAGTGATGAATTCAAAGCACGAAATGGCGGATGCACTACCTTTTCTAAAAAATATAAATAATCTGCGTAAAATGACAATACAATATGAAATTAAACAGGAAATTCCCATTTAAAAGACTGCACAGCAAACCTTTTTTTCTTCAGTTCAGTTTTCCATTAAATAGTTCTGTTCTTACTCCTTTGCGTGAGGCTATCATAGTATTTTAAAGTTTCAAAGTTATGACTCAGTGACATATTTTATTTGGAACTACCATGTTTATAAATCAAAGGTGAAATAAAATGAATAAAAATATATTTATACACACTACAAGTAAAGCTAGCAAATATGCATGTAAAGTGCTGAAGTATTATGATGTTAACAAAACACAAAATATGCAGGCGATTTAGTATGTAACTTGCACAGGAAATGAGAATGCTTTCTGACTGCAGAGATTACAATTCAAGTTATGGAAGTTGTTCCTAGTACAAAACGTCTACTTTAACTCTTGTGTTTTGATCATAAGTAAGCAACGCAACATGTGGGCAAAAGAGCAATTTCTGTATGGCCTACGCATCACTGCCCCCTCGAATGCGCTCATCACTCGGCAGTCAGCGCATGTTTACGTAACATCATAGACCAACATCCTGTGTAGGTAATCCACTGGGTTTAACTACTATACCATTTACAAATCTGTGCAGGTATGTGTTGAGATGGTCAGTACCCACAGCTAAAGATTGTAAGTTAGCTAAACTCTTGTAAATAGAGTCCACAATGCTCCTGAGAAATAACACCTGTTATTGTGAGTAAAGTGTTTACTTTTCTCCGTAACACTTTGTTATACTCGTTCTCATTACGATAACATCGGTGGCTAAACATTTTTATTTTCTCTACTATATTTATTAAGTAGGGGCAGTATTGTATTCGATCCACAAATTCGATATCGGGATTTCACCGGAAATATATTTTGAGGCCCCTGAATAAGGTCTTTGGTCCTTGTGTGTGCGTATGTGTGTCTGTGTTGGGCAGTATGACTGAAAATGAAAAGTCGTTTAAAAACCAAAGTTGATATTTCAGTTTAATATATTTAAAGGATGCAACACGAAGATTTTCAAGGCAATTCTTCCATCCTAAACGACCCTTTACGTGATTTTTCGAAAATTTTGTTTTTCTAATAAATGGTTTTGATTAAAGTGCTATATGCTAAATATATTTTTATGGCAAATGAAATGTACATTTTGAATTTTCTGGCTATAGCCTATGGAGTCCTATTTACTCTGGATGACTTTGCATAACTGGTTAACCAGAGTTGATTAAATCTCATTTATGTTAAATGATCTTAGTTTGTGAAGTGAAATCCCTTGTTATTTCTCAGAATTTTGGAATACGTATAGACTTTGTGGAATGGGAGGTCGTTATTCATTATTTTTATCTCTTGCTCGTGCGAAGAGGAAGTAATTTTAATGTCATCATTAAGCGACCACTCTTAAAATATTTGGCTATCGCCTAAACTCTGCTGTATTCTCCTTGTACCTACAAGACAATCAGCAATAATTTGTACATTTCTCTATCTCGATTAACATGAAGTAAGTAGAAATGTTTGTAAGAATAGTTTGTGCAAGAGAAAGTCACGTAAGTGCAGCACATCAGACTTTTTCACATCTAAAATTTCACATTGAGTAGCCTTTCGCCATGTTTTGCTCTAGTCTCAGTGCAGGGAAAGGGCCTGGATCACTAAATATTACAAAGAAACAGGTAATGACTATGTATTCCGGCTGTACGTATAAACTCCGTTCGATAGGACTTTGTCCCCTATCTTTTTACTTCCACGTGTGCTGGTCACCTTACAATGGTTTCTCTCGGGGAATAGGTTGTGTGAGATAAAATAATTTGTTCCTTAATATGTTCGAAGAAAATTGTCAAATATACATTTTCATAACCATATGTAATACATACATGGATGCCTGCATATTATGTAACACAGTTAATACATCTGGAGCGCATATTGTGACGCCGGGCTCGACTCGAAACATTGGACTGTCGGGGCCGGGCTGCTCTGCGCCACACGTGGAAGCGGCTATACAAAAGGGGCTTTCTCCTAGCCTTCGAGAAAAGTCCAGCCGCGTAACCAGCGCCGCGTCTGTGGAGTTCGAGAAAGGTCCGTGTGACGTCATCCCCGCTATATAAGGAGGCCAGGAACAGCAGTGAGTGAGTTGCAGTTACAGGCACGACTCGGTCAGTGTGTCCGTGAGTGCGAGACAGATGTGCATGTGTGTGTCGTCGCGAAAGATACGTCGGTCATCGTGAAGATTCTAACGGGTGTCGGGTGTTTGAAGCGTCGTAGTAAGTGTATGAGAAAAACTGAAGAAAGGCATTGAAAGGACTGAGCAAGGTTAGGAGAAGTAAATTTTGGGGGTTGTGATAGCCCGAAAGACTTAACGACGAGAATTTGCGATAACATTTTAGAAGACAAAGTGATAGAAAAGTAACCAAACTTATTTTGTCGTTTTGGCAAATATAAATTCTTATCAGCAAATAGACAGGAGGATCCTTCGGTTTAAACCTGTCTATCACGATGACCAAAGACCGTGCATCTATCATGGAGGAGTGTTATATCGGCGTTATCGCCTGAACTTGCATTCCACATTCAAGGATGTCTATTAGGTTATTAGTAGAAGAGAGCACCGGAGAAATCATGTCAGCGAAGCAGGATCATAAGAAATGGGAAATTCACTGAAGCGTAGTTTTCAACTGTAAAGCGTGAAACTAATGCCCAAGGGAAGAATTTCTTTTCAGGAAAGATGGGTTACCTACAGCGATCTGAACTCTTAAAGAGATATCCGATTCAGGAATAGCTGTATGTTAAGCTTATGAGTGCGGCGATAATTATGTCTTAATCGTTCTTGATAATGGTGACGAGTATATTTTCGCAGATTTCTTATGTGTATAAAATGTTTTGCGGTAAATAAAGACTGTGAAACCTCTATATGACTATGACAGTTTATCTGAATATTTTCCAGTGCCATCAGAAGTACTCATCCGCACATTTATTTCTGATTACTAATTTTGCCCCACTGTAATCTAATGACCTCTTTGCTGCTCCTCTCTGGCATGTATTGTGACACTGTCATCAAATATGTTCAAGATCAAGCTACCTCGCACCATTGCGCGGTGAGTAAACAACCTAACAATGGAGCGGGTTAGAACAGATTCTTCCACACTATTCAAGAAAACTATTCACATGCCGGGCTTGTTTATGAAAAGGTGGATTTCGCACTATGTCATTCTTGCTTATATAAGCAAATGCGGTGGCGAGAGTCGAGTCGTTAGGTGTCGAACGAGCCAAGAGCCCGAGACAGCTGATAGCAGCTTTAAGTGTGTGTGAGGTGTGAGGGCGCGCGCATATGCGCACAATCAGTCTTGAGACAGTTTGAACATCGTCAGAGACAACTGTAGGTATTTAGTTGTCGCGTCGGAGTTGCTTGTTGTGTGAAGCCGTTTTCGGCTAAGCTTATTTGAGTGAGTGTATCGTCGGAAGCAGTATGCGTGACAGAGAGAATGGGACTGAAAGACATAGAAGCAAGTGTCAAGTTTGTGACAGGATAGAACAGCTGTGTTGTAAAGGGGGACTGTTTTTGTGACTGAATTTTAAAGTGACAGAAAAGGTAACTGGACTTGCCATAAATATTGTGACAAATGACATCTATTGCAAAAATATCTTCATATTGAACTGCTTTACCTCTCCTGAATGTGGAACACTGCTCAGATCGGTGTCGACTGCCATACTTGATGCTTTATGCATCACTAACTTAATTAACAAATTACTATACTTCTAGACGTAATAGTGATTAATGATTATGTAATATGCAAATGGATATTTGTGTTGGAACTGTATAACTGAGTAGCAGTGCACTGCGGCGCAATATGGTAAGTGCATCGTCGGTGAACGAGGAAAAGTTTGAAAACACGAGACAAAGTCGATTTGGTGGCGCATTGGAAATCAGTTATCCACGCCTGTAGGTCATAGCCGCTGTATAAATTAAAGCGTAAGTAAATATTAACAAATAAAAATGATCTAAAACACAAATAAGACAGGTAAAATTTAACTATTAGATATAAATGTTTTTCTATGTCGGCAATAATATGCATAAATGTTATAGGATTAACATGTTCATGCACATATGCGCTGTAAAACGGGTAATACGCGCAGGTAGGTTAGGCTACCAGCACTGAATGCAGAAAATTCAACTTTTCAACATGATATAGCTGGGAAGTGCACAAAGAAACCCACCAAAACATCTGTTGTCGAAAAAAGTAATTGCAAATTATGCTTATGTGCATGCTTTAAGCTTTGTTTAATATTTTTCCCTTGTAATTCTTGGGAAGGCTCATCAGTTCGTGTATCATTAAGTGTTGTATTAGTACTTCTGAAAAGTGGAGTGAAAGGTATGCGAATATGTCCATTTATGCAAACACTGTAACCATTGTTAGCTTTCAAGCACGCTCGCTGATTACTGTTAATCCAGACATTTTTGCTTTGTTATCGCACACTTTCAAATGTTTAAATTGACGCTGTCAATTTACATCCTGTAAATATGTACTAACTTTAACTGGGAAAAAAAAAAAAAAAAAAAAAAAACGTGTGTTAATCCGTCTGACTTCCCTGCTCATTCCTCTATAGACCATTCTTACAAAAGCTTATTTTTTGATGTGCTTATTTTTAATCAAATAAAGCTCCATTACGCATTTATAATTTTTTTTGACACAAGAAGGCGATAGACGGATATTCTAAAATACAGGCCACTATGTGATGGTTTTGAAATTACGTGTTCTTTGCATGACAGCTAAAAAAGCGAATACCTAGTGGCCATTTGAACTAAGTACGAGTATCCGAAAACTAAAGCCAATAAAAATGTTTTCGAACTAATTAACGCTATAATGAAATTGTTGGCATAACTGTGTGCATTAATTAGACAAGATGTCTTACGGTTTTACCAATTATACCTACAAATAAATCTGAGTTTGAAATCCTTCAGGCGGTATAACCAAAACTATTTAGTAACGAGAGTTAATTAATTATATGTTTTCCTGGAAGGACGGACGCACACACACAAGTGCGCGCGCCTCCGAATGCTTTTTCCCCTTATTTAGAGAGCATCAAAACATCCAATTTGGTTTGGAATGCAGTACCTTGTCTACCTACTGAGTAAGTGATAGTGAATTTAAAAATATATTGTGCCATCGTATAATCCAATCAAGAGTGCTACTTTAAAGTCGTACAGTAATACGAAAAATAAAATAAGGGGAACTTTTATGGAAGCAAAGCACGGCATTTAAATAATATAATAAATACAAAAAGGAAAGATTCGACAATAGCTTGTAAATAACGAGAGACCGCTTCGCTAGATTTCAAATCTAGAAAACAGTACAATTATCGGACTCTTGGAAAGCGGATTAAATGGTACCTACTTCTGATGAACTGTGATAATAATGCGATGGGTACGAATCAAAGAAGCATGATAGAACATAATTCCTCTAAATTAACTTGGCGTTACGGTGTCTCAAAGTGCTTTTGCAGCTATATTTGGAAGGTACTTGCTTTATCCTATGAAGCATCGGGCACGTTGCTGTTGTCATGCTGAGGGGCCGACTGTTGATGATTCCGCTCATCCGAAACGAGAAGAGCAACGGAACAAAATGGAAACAGCGCTATGACAACGAAGGAAGAAAAACATTAATATAGGGACAGATGCGTGTGCCCTGTGGTGCGGACCAAGCAGGGAACAGGGAAGTTTCGATGATGAACCAAATTACTGAATCCCCCCTCGGTGCACAACACGGATGTTACCAACTAATGCTTCCGCTGTCCGCTTGCAGGAGCGTGGCACTAGATGGCAGAATTATCTATTTATATAGAGTCCCAACCCTTGTTTGTTGTAGGGCATGGCGTGTAATTGCCCACCAGCAAACTCAGCTTCGGATTTTATGCCAAGCCATATCTTTTTTATTTTACGTCCTTCATAAATTAAATTTAGATGCGCACTGTAATGGAAGTCTGGGTGCTGGTTTATGTGTCCTCTGTCTCTGATAGCAGTACAGAAGCGTCAACAATGCGAGCAAAAAGTTGCTCTGTGGTCCAGGAACTCTTCAGTTTGAGATAGAAACTTTGGTCTATATCTATGATGACGCCACCAAGGAGGTAGATTTTAGATTTTTGAGTGAATTTGGTCTGGATGAGTTTGTTCACCAGCTCATGATACCTGGCAGGAATGCAGCGAGCTAGTGCAGTAAACAATTCCAGGTAGAGTCTGTGTAGTCAACGCATGCACAGTTGGTCCACAAAGGAAATGTGCGCTACCCACAACTAATGAATGCCATCAATTCATCTTCCCTCTTCAGAAAAGGTAAACTTCTATACCGGTCATTGAAGACCATTAGCAACACTGATTTTATGGGAATGGCAATTACATGTTGACTTCACGTGGTGTCTCAGTTGCCAAAATTGTGGATTTCAGCTTCTGCTGTTTCATTACCTGCAAAAGTTCATGTCAAGATGTTGCAACTCTGTAGAAACAAGTGCACCAGCAAGGGGCTCCAGTTGTAAAACGATTATGAGGGTTCCTCAAAGGAGGCGGCCGAACTACACATGCGTTGACTAAATAGGCTCCACACAACGATATCGCAGTTATTGCACGATAGTAGTGCCAACATTGGAATGTGTATTCACACAAACAAGTTCCTGAAAATAGCGGAAGTTAAATGTTATTTTTAGTTCATGTAGTATGCTTACGTTATGAAACGTAAACGATGTTTTCAACTACTGTCTTTCTGCCACTGATCATTTCTACCTTTTCTATATTTTTCAAAAATCATGTCAGTCTGTTTTGGTCTCAAGTGACATATCCTCAGGCGTTATATCGTGCAGTTTCCGTAAGGATGTCATCTGTTACATTTCTTTATGTATTCATTTTATCTTGGCCCAAACCAGTTCTATGGGTTGAGATCACACATGTTTGGGTGCAAGCAAACGACAGTGTGGCCCAATAAAACCAAAAATGCGTCCGCTTTAAGGACCTGTTTAGTTTGTTTCAATCAGGCTATAAAAATATGTTTTACACATAGTAAAACTGTCACTCTTAACCCCTTTGTTCTGCAATCACAGGCATCACCTAGGCCGAGGTTTATATACTTCTGCACTACTTTTTTCATTACTTTCGACATAAAACTAGTGACTCGTACGATTTTACAACTTAAGTTAAAATAAATTAGTAGCTAGTAAAAATGCGAATAACATTGGAGGTAAGTTGGGAACGTAACCAGCAGAACAACGCTTTCGTGGAAGTATACAAAATTCGGGTTCACTACGTGGAATGTCTCTCCTTTCCCCCTTCATTCCCTAAAGGCCATGCGTTGGTGAACAGACAGTATATCTAGTCAATCGCAAAGTTGAAAATTTCTGTAGAAATTAATGATGAAGAGTCGGAACACTTATTTCTCGTAACGCAACTGAACCTTCACCGAGAAGATTTCGCCCGCTCCACCGATGATGTCCACCGCAGTTTGTGGGCGAAACGTCTGGATATAGTTGCACCAGCAGACCACGGCAAATCAGCCCGGAAATTTCTTCCCTAATTATCAACTCCGGTCATGAAACCCTACGCTTACTCATTGTTAAGTTATAGATATTTACTTTATAGTCCGCGCGGTTGTATTTTTTACTTTCTCTACTGGTAAGTAGGGCAAGTATTGTATTCCACCCAAAAATTCGATGTCGAGATTTCACCGGAAATACATGTTTTGAGGCCCCCTGCATAAAAAAAAGCATTTTTAGAAAAAGGTCCGTGTGTGTGTGTGTGTGTGTGTGTGTGTGTGTGTGTGTGTGTGTGTGTGTGTGTGTGTGTGTGTGTCAGTCTGTCAGCATAACTCAAAAACGAAAGGTCGGTTAAAAACCAAAGTTGGTATTTAAGTTTAACGTCTTTCAAGGATGTGACACGAAGATTTTGAAGAAAATAGCCCCACCCTAAACTACCCTTTACATGGAAAATTTTTCGAAAATTTTGATTTTCTTGAAAATGGCTCTAACGATTTTTATTAAAATGTCATATGTTTGAGATATTATGATGACAAATGAAATGTATATCTTGAATTTTCTGGCTATAGCCCCTGTAGTCGTATTTGCTCTGGACGACTTTTGCATAACTGGTAAACCGTTAGAGATAGACCAAATCATAATCTACAAAAAATGTAGATCTTGCTAAAATACACAATTTATGTCTCAATAAATTTTCTTGTAGGGTGAACCATTTCGGAGATATTCCTTGTTATGTGTGTGAGTTTCGGGAAACTTGGAACTTTCGTGAAATGGGTCATCGTTGTTCATTTTTTTATATGTTACGTGTGCAAAGAGAACGGAATCTTAAAGCTTTAAAACATTTGACTATCGCACAAAACCTACTGTATTCCAATATTCCCCTTGCACCTACAAGGAAAAAAGCAATAAGATGATTTGTCCAAATGTTTATTTTAACTAACACGAAGCAGATATAGGAATAAGAGTTAGTACAAATGTAGACAAAGTCATGTGAGTGCAACACATCAGATTTTTCTCATAGCATACAGCTCAAATGTAATTGTTTACAATCTGTGACCAATTGTGCAATTATAACTGTTAGTATTAATATTAGAACATCGAAGACGGTAGTTCTGCTGTTAACATAAGATATGTGTCTTCTTTCCTACATTCTGCACCCTGCATGCCTCAAACTACTTTCTCTTCCGCTGAATCGACGTCACACGCTGAACTGATCTTGAGTGCATGTTCAGCGGTATCAGCTGACGTCACACCGGCACTACCTATCTTAACCCAGGCTTTGGGGTGTATTTCGATTTAAATGTATTTTAGCGCATACCGTCTTCAGAGGCTTCCAGAATTATTGAATTACCAACCGTGCAAATGAAATGAAAATACATTGCTACAACAATGGATAATAAAACGCCGATATAATGGAGTGAATGTATGAAGTTTGTTTCTTTGCGAACAATGCTTACGGTGCGAAATGTCGCTTTTATTCCGTTATTTATTCTGAATTTGATATTCCTTGCGGCTTTATAAGCCTAAAACGCATTTAAAATAATACAAAAGCACTGTTATTTTTCGAATTATATATACAAACGGCTGCCCTACCTGAGTATGGTAAATATTTAGTGACACACCTGTAAATTTAATGAGGAACTGATGGAAAAGTATTCTTAAAAACACCGTCGTCAAAAGAAACTCGTATGTTTTCATGTTTTACAAACGCTCACAAAAAAGCTTTTAGAAGAGAGGGTTTTGTTTCTTCTTTTTTAATCAAGATAATGCACGTGTTAATGATTAAAGAGAACCTCTCCTGCCCCAAATTTCAAAAATGTAGGTTAATGACATCACATCGTCCGCCCTTGCTGTATTGTACACAAGCACTCTTTTATGTGAGAGAGAGAAATGGAAAATGCGTCCTACCTTTGTTCAGTAGAAGCGCGTTTACCCAGAATATTATGTATCGAGACCGTAGATGTGTATTTCACAGAGTTCGAATTACATTCACTGGAAAATTTAGCTCCAGCGGGTTTTCAGCACCGGAATGCTCATATTCGTTAACGATAGAAGGAATGATTGAATCACATTTTTTAAAACAAACCTGATGTGTTGCACTCTCATTGCTTTTCCTACTCTATCTTGTATAAAATATTACAGACGCTAATTCTTCCATCTAGTTGATGGTGATATGATAACATTTATAGAATTGTTTATCGTTGTAGGTACAATATGAATAGGGCCTAACTAAATAGTTCCGCTGTAATGAGGCTCCCACTCGGGAGGTCCTGGGTTCAAATCCCGTGGGCCAACCAATCTGACTGTGGTTTCTCGTGGTTTTCCTCAGTAGCCAAGGTAAATACCGGATTGGATACTTAATACAACGACTCGAAGTTCCACTTTAAGTTAAAACAATAGTATAAATGAAGCAATAGTGACTGCCGTGCCATCTCTCCACAGGTAATGTAAGTAGTTAGACTGAATGGCATTGTAATGCCATGCGCCCTCACAGACGGAGGTACAGTTGCCCTGCACTGCTCCCTCTATGGACTCGTAACAAACCAAGATGGTATGGTGTAGAGATTAGACCTTTAAGGCTAATTGTAGATGTATCTGCAGATACATGGCACCCTAATGCCATCTGTCTGTTAGAGAGAGGTGGAGGTACAGTTGTTCTCTGTGGCCTCGTGACGAAGCGGAATGGTCTGGTATAGGGATGAGACCTTGAAGGTTAACTGTCCGCCAATATCTCCTCACAGTTGCGTCGCGATATGGCTACTAGTTAAAGCGACGTAGAGATATGGAGAAAAAGAAAGTGCGAATAGAGGCCAGCCATTGAAATGTTCCGGTGTAATTGCAACATACCATTTTTGCTGTGCTATTACCCAGTTTAGCGATTAGCTGTTGTAGTTTACGTGTATTAGTTGGACAAATAAGCTAAACATCTCCAGTTTAAATCATCCTCTCCAAGCTTTGTATGCTCAGAGCCGATGTAAAAGCTAACTCTGAAATCTGCTCTCATTCCTGGAATGACGGAAAGTTGGCTAATAACAGATCAACATCGTGTAATGATCTAACTACAGCCTATTCCCTTGGGAAAGACTCGTATTAACATTTACCATGTATTCCACCGGGAATGAAAGTCAATTTTCCAACGATTGACATGTTAATCTGAATTGTCTATTAGCATATAAAGTTGAGTTATGAACTACACTACACAAAAAGTGTAATATCGTTTGCGACAGTAAGTTAATAGAATCGTACTAAACACTTATTAAGCGTCCAGCAGTTGCGGCAAGCTAAACGAGTAGCCACTGGATTATGCAGTTCTTTTTTATATCCTTAACATCAAGGTGCATTTGCAGCCAGTTTTACTTTGTTGACAAATGCTCGAAAATTATCTTGGTTGTTTCTCACTGAGTAAGCTAATAGCTAATGCCGGATATATGTAAGTACGAGTATATTATTATTATTATTATTATTATTATTATTATTATTATTATTATTATTATTATTATTATTATTGTTGTTGTTGTTGTTGTTGTTGTTGTTGTTGTTAGTATTATTAAACTGAGAAAAATAAACTCTTAAAGGGATTGGAAAGCAATCCAATTGGTTTTTGGAAGATGTTAAGAAAGAGATCAGAAAATATCCAGGGAGAAGCCCGCCTCAATAAACGGACATGATATTTATTATAATGATATTATGCATCATATATTTATTATAATGTTATTTTTATCACTGGCTTTACAGTATGATTTTACAGTGTGTTTAACTATACAACATCTTAAGGCGTGTTATGCTTGTCATTGGATATGGGTTTCACCAGCTTCTGCCATCCGCCATTAAATTTTGCGTATGCTATACATGAGAAAAATGCGGAAAGGTTTGAGAACTGTTCTATCACGTTAAAAATTTTTGCTTTCTGTACTGTCCGAATTTGCATTGCAAATACATGTTTTGAGATCCCATGGCTCCATTAAAAAAAAAAAAACGCCAGAAAAAGTTTGTGCGCTCGTACCAAACTACCGTTACTTTATCCTTTTGATATCATTAAACACAGCCCTACGATTTTGGTTATAATACGCACCATATGTTTAAGATATATTACTGACAAATGAACTATATATTTTGATTTCGTTTGGGAGAATAGCCTTTTAGGTCTCTGTCGTGAATGACTTGCACAACTGCTAAACCGCAACAGATCATGAAATCTTACTATATTAAAAATGCATAACTCATTAAATGTCAAATGCTGTTTTTGGTGCCCATAAACATTTCCGGGATGTTTTGTGTTATTAGGTTGAGTTTACAAATACTTCATACTGTTTTCAACTGCAAATCACCACTCTTTTGTTCTTCATTTTCTTTCTCGTGCTGTTGCAAAGAGAAGAGGCTTTCTAAACTATCACATAGAGACGGTTTTGAAAGGATTTTAGCATCGCTGCAGTCTGCTACATTCTTCTTATACGTACATGGAAGGAAATTTGTAAATGAGTGATGATGTTTTATTAACGAGAAGTAGATAGAAAAATAAGCTTGTGTAAAGATAGTTGTAGGGGAGCAAGTACAGAAATCATGTGAGTGCAGCACATCAATTTTTGCAATGGAAATGCTGACATAAACCGTAATTTTTAGTTTCATATAGCATAACATGCCATGGGGTAATTGAACACGGTTTTCTATGACCAGAAATTTTGAAATCCATCTTTACACGGCCAGGACGTTAATTTAGCGACAGTACAACAGAAACCCATATGCTACATTCGATAATAAACAGTATATGAACACAAACGTATCAGATTACTAAAACAATTTCCAACTTTGTTTACATTCAACACATATCATACTCGATCTTAACGTAACATCAGATAATACCAGTTACTAATACAACATTTAACATCATAAATCGGACAACGGGATTTTGTGTGTTTGCTAATGGATTTTACAACCCGTGTTTCCCATATATATAAACAATTTTCTGGTTTGTTTACATTCCCCCACACAAATTGTACTCGTTCTTAACGTCACATCAGATATTACATTTCACATCATAAATTGCAGAACAGCGAGCTCTTCTTTGTTTGCTAACAAATTTGATCACCGTATTTTCTCATATAATAGCATTAGCAAGATTATTCCATGGCAGCACTGCGCAAACCTAGTACAGTGGAGATTGGATAATTCGAAGCTGAAGGGACAAGGAAAAAATGCGAAATACAAAAGTTACATCTCAAATTGACATTTTAGTAACAAGGTACATACATACATCAGGATTTTCCAGTTGTCTTACTCGTTTTCCACTCTTTCCATTTTTACTCAGGCACTGCTTAAGATTATCTCCTTAATCTCGAAATAAATTGATAAAGTGTTCGGTGGTATCCCACATTCTTTCACGATTTGAGACTGTGACGGACACAAACAGGCGATTCCATGGCAGTTTCTAGTCATAGCTTGAAATTTCCTCAGAAGACCGCTTCATTCTAAATGACTTTTGCATAAATGGTAAATAGTAAGAGACGATATCTTACTAAATAAAACATGTGGATCTTATTAAAACACAATTTATGTCAAACACCTTTTGTGGACCATTTTCGAGATAGTTTATTATTTGTGTGAATTTGCCAATCGTTATACTTTCCTTAAATAGGGATATGTTATTCGTTTTTTGTCTCTTGGCCTTGCAAAGAGAACGGAATTTCAAAGGCATCGCATAGCAACCAGCTCTTAAAACATTTGACTGTCGCGTAAAGTCTACTGTATTCCCACATTCCTCTTGCCCTATTGGAAAGTTAGCAATAATATACTTTCTGAAAATGCTTATGTCGATTAAAATGAAGTAAATCGAGAGATAATTATTTGCAAGAATGGTGCGTATAAGGGTGAGTATAGCGCTACATATATTTCCAAACAGAGTTTCTTCAGATTGAACTATACTAAAAGTCTGTACCGATCACTTAGTGCATCTTCCAAGGCTGCGGACTTCGAATTTGTCGCCAGATATTGATAGACTTCTTAAACGTAAGCAATGCCAGAGAAGTCACTAATGAAGAGATGTTTATCACAGAATATTTGAAAGTGCTTTCGTAAATCAAACGAAACGTACGCGTAATCAAACCGCTATTGCAGCACAATTCAGTGTTAAGAGTGACTCAAACAGCATAAAGTGGAAAGAGATAAATCCAACCTCCTCTCTTTCGCAAACTTTAGGTTTGGCACATTCATTTATTTACTCTTTCTTAAGCATGTGTTCTGAGCTTTACAGTCGAATTAAGTGGCTTGCACTATTACCTCTGCGTACGTGCAGACGGATAAATTTAGAGTGCAACGCTAGTTTTAATGTGGCTATATGGCGGAATATGGTGCACGGTCGTTGGTGGCGCCCTCTTAGTCATCCCCGCTGACATTATATTGTTATGACGACCTACATAACGCTAGGTGTACGACTGTAATGGCCGTGAATCGATCTGGAGTTGCTTTCCTCGCCAACAGTAGTTTTATATGGCTAGTACTTAGCGACGGTGCCAGGAAAACCCTGCATGACCTCGTAAGTACAAAGAAACGGGATTTTTTTTTTCGGTAACAAATTGCCTCGTACTTTTCTTGCACGCATTATTCGTAGAGCTACATGTTTATGTACGCTCTTGTAGACGTCGGGGTCTCTCCACTCCCCTACAAGCATACAGACAATGTTCCGTCGTCGTCTGTGATATATCTTCACTTTCGGCACCGAGAACGGATTAAGCTTTACTCCACTATCAGTTTCAATTAGAGCAACACATTGAGGTACTAATTTAAGTAAAAGATGCCCTTACATTTCCATTACACTGGCTTCATTCATTGAGGGGATCCTGAAAGCATTCTTGGTAATGGCTATGGTTCAAATGTGCGCAGTTCTGGCAGCTGGCTTAGTGAAGTTAGTTGTAAACCTCGGTGCTACCATTTGCGTTACGAACTTTAAAATGACCAGGCAAATGGGCACTAAATGGGATTTAAAGACGGACAGTAAAGGGTGAATATTCTATTGAATCAGCAGAG
The DNA here is from genome assembly GCA_030765045.1 of Tenodera sinensis. NCBI lineage: Eukaryota > Metazoa > Arthropoda > Insecta > Mantodea > Mantidae > Tenodera > Tenodera sinensis. The sequence goes on along the minus strand of CM060969.1, from coordinate 80,177,473 downwards.
TACAACTAGTACAAACCAATTAAATGTAGGATAAAGTTCACGATTGTCGTACAGCGTAGAGAGGTTCTCCCAGAACTTAAGGTGACCACCAGTTACTTCTACGCTTTAGAGTTTAGACCCTCAACATCATTTGCACATTCAGCTCAGTAAGCTATTGCTCTAGTGTCACAGTGAACTGAATGCTTGTGACGTTAGAGGAGAAGTCTCACTTGCTCCTGGCATAGGGTTAGTAGACAAGGGAAATGTAATTTGCACATACGTGATTACAAAACAAAAAGTCTATACGTACATTCCCCTTCGCTCCCTTGCGAACTACTCTCCAGGACGCTGTCACCAATTATTTTATACCTCGCAGGCAATTTAGTTGCCTGAACCTACCTATTCAGTGAAACTAAAAAGATTGGGGCATGGTCACATTGAAATTTACAAGTTTATCCTTACAAGCGATTTATGAACTCTCATTTCAATAATAACATAACGGTTTGCAACATCCTAATTTCAATTTTTTACGTTGAAATTGATATGTGGCATATTTAGTCTTTGTAAGTGAGACGATTTACAAATTATGACTTTTAAAACAAAATTTCAAGGATTTCTTAAGTATGTAATTTTCCTGTGCACATGGTCGTCTCCTTGTTTGCCAAACGGGAGGCCCAGGGTCCGATACCGTTGTAATGATTAGGGAGTCCTGCTGGGTCGCCTCGTCCGACCTCGTGAGGTCCCTGCTGAGGGGGGGGGGGGCAATTGAGGAGCTTCTTGAGGGGAAAGTGGTAACTCCTGGCTGCGAAGACAGCATTGACCAAATCTCCGAGAGGGACTGGTGCACTAATAAAGTTTATATGTATTAGGATATATTTCTTATGATTATGATAGAGATTTAGAACAAAAACTATATAAATTGCAAAACGTATGTGGCACTATAAAACGAACCAAACGAGATACCATATTAAAATTTCATAAAACTCTGGCAGTACCCATTATATTTTATGGAGCTTAGACCTGCAGTTTCAATAGAAATGACAAAAGAGTAATTGGAACGGCTGAAATGAAATTTTTGAGGCACTTAGCTGTAGTCGTGCAGATATTAAAAGCGAAACAGTAAGAGCAACTAAAAATATTTAATTTAAACGACAAAATCAGGAAATATAAAATGAAATGGCAAGGTCATATCTCTTGAATATCAGAAGTAAGACTTACCAAACAGACCTCGCAGTACAAAGTAACTGGTAGTAGAGAAGTTGGAGGACCACGGAGACGCTGGGAAGAGCCGAAACAGACCTATCTTGAAGTTGATAATGATGATGAATGCATACTTATTGTTTTTTTGTATGAAATTGAATAGAGGTATGTTCTACAAATAATAACTAAACAAGAGATTTTGTTTATATTTTTAAAAATTTTGGACATATCAACTGAACTGCCCTGAAGGATCCCATAATAACTTCAAAACTGTATCCCTCGGGCCCAAATGACCTAGCTGTCGACGGGCCCTTAAACTCCACACACTCACCAGGGAACATTTTAAGTGTTAGAAATTTATAAGCGAAGAAAATTGGTCGATCTTAAGCTGAAACTTTTTTTTACAGCAGCTTTTATTTTCGGATTTATAAGCCTATATAACTTGGTCTTAAGTAGTTAATAAGGGAAGGGAAAAGGATTCGAACAAACTTTCGACTGGTTTAGAGCACTTCACTTATGGTGCTACTGTTCACTTGCCTGTACTTTTAAACGCGGTGCCCTAACTTGTTCAACAACCAACGACGCGGGAATATATATACGATGCTGTAATTATATCGAACAATACCTACTTCTTTTAAGTCAAACATTGCTTTTTCCTTTCACTATTACATTGTAGCTACAGTAAGTAGGGGAAATGTTCCACCCAAAATTTCGATACCGAGATTTCACGGGAAATACAATGTTTTGAGGCTCTCTGAACCCCCCACGTTAGCGTTTTCTGCTTAATTTTGTTCCAACTTCCCTTAGTTACGAGGGTAATTCGGAAAGTAAGGTTCGGATCACCGTAGTACATCGAATTTCGCGCGAACATTGGAACGCACATGCGCACTGACTCTCGGCATGCCTTGTGTATAAAACGACGCCATTTGTATTGACAGTGTTGTAGTTTGCTGTTCATACTGTCGGTTCAAAATGTTTAAAACAATCGATGGGCCCGCCGGCTGTGAAGTACTGTCTGTGATTGAGTTTTTGACAGGAAATGACGTTTTAGTAGGGGACATTCATTGACAGATCTGTGAAGTGTATGGCCGCAATGCAGTGAGCGATAGCGATAGTGGGGCAGAGCTTTCAAGGCCGGACGAGACGCCCATAAAATAAACCGCCATCAGTAATCACAGAAGATTTGGACAATACCGTGGATGAAAAGATCCATGAAGATCGGCGTCTGATAATATCCACCGGTTGTCCAATGACTTACAGACGGAACCTTCTATGACGTCGGCATACAAAAGCTTCTAGAACGTTATGACACGTGCTCAAACAAATATTCAAACTATATAAAAAATAGAAAAAGATGTGAGGAATTAAATAAAATAACCGTTTTATAACTACGTGTGTAAAAGATTGGACCTTACTTTAGAAATTACCCTCGTGTATTCATTATTTTCAGGATAGTTTAAAAACTGGCCGGGACACCGGGACAGGTGAGTCCAACCGAGACATAAACGAGCAGGCAGCCTATGCAGTAGATTATTGTACCATAGCATGCCTTTGTCTCAAACGAAAAGCTTCTAAGGCTGTGCGTCTTGAACCATAAATTACAGGCACGCCGCCATTTTCTGACATGTTTGTTATTGGGTATGATTTAAATGTCTCGTGAACCTCTGTTAGAACAAGACCTCAGAAGTAAGATATAAGCCCTATGTCTCTTCACGGTATGTAAGTTCGGTTTCTTGTCGCCTGGAAACAGAAGCGTTCTCGCAATGGTGAAGAAGACAAAAGAACAGATATAGGATTACCCGACATAAAGGGCGGCGAGGTAAGACCAGACAGACATGACGCAACAATTAGAACAATAGAAGCGCCAGGGGGTGTCACCTTTTTATTATGTCCCTTGTCTTTCAAGCCAGGTAGACTCACAACCTGTGTACATATTGAAGTGCGTTTCGCTGTGGGGGTAAAGGTGACCGTTGACCTTTCAAGGTTTCGATACACACCGATGACATTCAGAAACACCGTGTACCTCAGCACGTTTCTGAAATGGCCATATATTCTCGTTTATGTGTTCTAAGACAAAACTCCGTCTTCCATTTCTATGCCAATGGCTTCTTGCAAAAAGGTTTTCAGTTCACGACCCTAGCTTTGGAAAAACTACAGAAATAACCTTCAGTTTTGTGGGGAAGAAGAGCGGTCAGAGTGTAATTCAATTTAGAACTTATCTGCGATCAAAGATTGTCTAATAGTTTATGCTTCGGACCAGGAGCGTACGCAAAGAGCGCATTGGTAGGAATAATTGAAACACTCGAAGTCGGACAAACCTTCATTCCCTGGTTCTATTTATATACATCCATTTACGTAATTTTCTGGATGTGAGAATAACTAAAATTTCAGATCAAAGTGCAGCAATATATAAATTAATAATGGATTACAATACCTTTTATTTGTTATGAATTTTTATTGTAATACAATTTGAAGGTAGATTTAATTGTAACTATATAATGAATCATTGAACAGGACACATTGACTAAATATGGGTCACCATGACCAACTTTAGTTTTTTTCTCCTGTGTACTGCGAAGGAAATTTGAATTATTTATTATAATTAAATTAAGGTAATTTATTTATTGTATCTTGTGAATCAAATTGTAGTGAAATGAGTTATATCTTTGTCCTTCTCGAATTTGAAAGATTTAATTAAAATATTAGTATGTGATTATAAAACGTTGAAGTATTATATTTCATCCAAAATATTTAATGAGATTTCATTGGAAATGCATGTTTTGTGCTCCGAGGTATCAGAGAGAGAGAGAGAGAGAGAGAGAGAGAGAGAGAGAGAGAGAGAGAGAGAGAGAGAGAGAGAGAGAGAGCAACCTAACTCAATGAAAAGGTGGATAAATATGCGAAACTTGGAATTTGAGGTCAGATATTCCAAATACGGGACACGAATATTTTCTACGAATTCTCAAACTGCAATGTACATGGGCAGTTGCTATTCTAAAAAATCATTAAGGATTTTTTACTTGCTTTACCATTTACATAGTAAAAAGTATAACATTCCACCAAAAATGATTGTACTGGAGTCTCCTGAATGAAGAAACTCTATCTTAGGAAAAAGGTCCATGTGTGTGTCTATCTGTGAACAACATAACTCAAAACGCCAAGTCGGTTAAATACCAAACTTCGTCCTAAAATTCAACATTTTCAAATAAGCTTTCAAGTAAATCCTCTACCCCTAACTACTCATTACCTGGCAATATTTTCGAAAAATGTTAGGTTCTCAAAGTGATTCTAATGATTTTGATTAAAATACCACATGTTGAAGATAGTTTGACGGCAAATGAAATGTATATTTTGAATTTTCGGGGAATAGTTTCTGAATTCCCCTTCATTTGGAGATGGTAAATCGTAATAGATGGACAGAATCTGACTACAAAAAAAGTACAGCTTTTATGTTAAACACACTTTTGTGGAGTAAACTATTTTTGAGATATTCCCTGTTATTGGTTTGAATTTTCTTAAAAGTTCCATGGGAAGAGGATGGAAAGAAAATGAAACTTGTCTTTTTGAGTTATAAACTGAAAGTCACCTGCACAATGAATCCGTAAAAGCAACCCCCTCCACTCCACTTACCTGAAAGGGTGATCATCTGAAGTCTAGATAATTATGTGAGCATCTGTCATAGATGATATGCACACCATAGGTGAAGAAAACTTTCCTAAATATACGCCTGGTGTAGATTTCCCAAACTGTTTTTGAATACATGTCTTCAATATGGCCATACTACGAGGATGGGATACTCTCTCGAGAAATCAGTATCCAATCAGGCCTTCTGTTCATGGGCATATGATTCGTTTTCCAGTAACAGTATTGAAACGTTACTGCTTTGGAACAAACGTCAGCAAACCGGAGCTATTAAAGGGCAACGGGGGCCTGAAAGTCCCTCATCACCATTTGTGGAGTTGTAGTTACATGAAGTGAAATCGTGGCTTCGTTATAATACGCTGGGAAATTATCTCATGCTCTTGTGCCATGAGGTTCTAACTAGGTTTCTGCAACCTTTCATGCTTCATGACTCGAGACTGGACGTTTGTCACTAAAAAAATTGAAAACATGCTGGCAAATTACACTTAAGTCGTGAACATTGGCACCAAAACATGCACTAAATTCTGTGCCTTTTAGTGCCTTTCACATTTTTCAATATAGGTCGGAATATAGTTTACATACTGTTTGCTACTAAATGAAACAAACTTTTAAATCTTGCTTCATTTAGTGAATCAACATACCTAAGCTGTCTTGAAACACCGGTCACATTCTAGTTGTTCTTGATAAAGAAAGGGGGGGTGTAGCAAACTGCCTATTTGTGTGTCCGACAGACGACAGACCATTAATAAACTCAGACTGCATGTTGAAAATATCGACTTAGAAATATTGTTTTCCTGATGCCCTCAATCACTTTTTCCAGGGCTGTACATGTTCAGTTGAGCGACATTCAACGTCGTTCTACAGACTACAAATATGAATGGGCCATCTGTTGAAAATACCCGTTTGAATTCCTTCACGCGCCGTGGCCGAGCGGTTAGAGCGTTCGCCTACCACGTACGCGGTCCGTGTTCGATCCAAGGGAGCCGCATGTGGTATTCGTGATGGACGAAAGGGAATCAGGCGGGTTTTCTCCGGGTTTTTCCATTTCCCCTGCCACTCATTCCACCAATTGCTCTTCCTCACTATCATACTGGCTGACCACCCGCTTCCAGGTCTTCGCTCTGTCCGGTACATAAGTTCCCGTGCTCCCTGACAGGCGTCTGACCCTAGGCTCTGGCTTGTAAGTCCTAGGGGATATAAGTCCTACATACGTGGAAGGCAATCAGGTAAAGAAAAGAAGAATTTCTTCACAAATGTCTTCAATTTTGTTTTTAAACCTGCCGATTTCTTCGGTGATGAAACAACTTCCCAGTAAATATCAATAGGATATCAGCTAACGCTGTCACACTTTTTACACAAAACACTAGTCTTCTATGAATAGGGAACTTAACTGAGACTAAGCTGTTTGGTCCGTGGATACCCAAAGTCAGTCAGTTATTCCACAATTTCTTAATCTAAACTAAAGTACGCATTTCTTGGAGAAGTGTTTTAATTAGTACAAAAGTGAGTCAATTATGCACACTTGGGAATTTGTAGTGGGTACAAGAGTGGCGTATCTGTTAAACACCAGATTTTGCGTATGTTGAACACCAGTCTCGTTAAAAATAGGTATCCTGTATTTATTTTGCGTTAGAAAAGAAACAAAGGTGAACTAGTTTTGTCAGGTCCAAGGAAAAGAAGCAAGCAAAAAAGAAGGGGATAAAGGTAGTGTGGGATGCTGTCTGTAGGGAAATAAGTAGTACACTGGATAATGGATATTCTGCAGCAAAGCTACACACTTAAGACCATTGCTTTTGGTTTTCAATTCAGCTCATGTCTCACGTAATGCATACGAATCAGGAGTGGATTAATTGGAAAATTGCCCCTTCGCGACATAGCAGTTTTCTTTTTGTAGTCGTATTTCCTTAGAGAAACACCATGTACTGAGTTTTCCAAAGCCCAAATTGCAGAAGTAATATCAAGTGAACTTTGTATGTGTTTCATAATGTTTTTTATTCATTCCAGTAAAAAAAAAGTTTTTATTTGGTGTTTTTTTAATACCCTTCTTTAACAAACTGTTATTGCAAGGACTTATTTTTCTATTTTATACTAATCATGTGCAGAAGTGGTTGTAGGTACAAGGGGATTACGGGAATTCAGTAGACGTAAGTGATAGTCAAATTGTTTAAAATCGAGTATCTTTGTGATGGCGGATTAGAGATTCAGCATATAGAGTGTCCAAATTGATGTATACACACTTTCAAATGTTATATCTCAGCAACGAAATGAGGCTGAAATGCAATTTTTCTTGTGTATGATCCAGAAGACACTGGAAAAGCGTAGCAACACGTTCATCGTTCTACGCGTGTTTATAAACAAACATGGTGGTGAGATTATTATTCGATAAAATAAATTGTTGAAAACTGGAAAATTAATTGGCATGTGTGAGCAGAGCTAAGGAAATCCACACATCTTAGAAGAAAATGCCATAAATCTTCCAGGAATAATGGTATGGCGTGATCTGTCTTCCGAAGGAGTAATTGGGTCCTTATTCTTCGAAGAAGCTCTCCAGGGTCAAACTTACATGCAAATATTGGAAATAACCATTTCCCATCTTAGTGACCTCTTTGAGAATCAAGGTGAACTTTACTTCCAGCAAGACGGGACTTCATCTCACTCCCATATCTTTGTGAGAAATTTTCTCGATGGCATATTCAGTTAGAGATGGATGGGATGAAGATTAAGTGCAACGGAGTTCCCGTCTCGTTCCCAATTTAATCCCTCTGACTTCTACATTTGTTGAACTTTAAAGAACACGATGTACGCCACAGACACTGGGGGAAATGAGAGATCAGTTGAACATGCCATCAGTGTTATTCTACTAACAATAATCCAGACTTTATGTCGTCCTGTTCGACATCATCGTTGGGAATAAATTGTGGCAGAAGTTGGACATTTTGTACAAGCACGTGGCTAAGGAAGTTTAAGAAATAGAACAGAGCAAAAATTGTAATGAGGAAACTTCTTGCTCGGAAAACAAATGTCAACCCGTGTATAATCGAACAGTAGAATAAGCTTATAACATACTCATTATGGAATTCCGCAATGAATAACATGATTTCATTCACACCAGTACAGCTGAATTTCAAATTAATTGGAATGTAACGGTATAATATGCATACATGCATTTGTTACATTTGCTTACCAGCAATATTAGCGATAATTTATTTGCGAGGTGCAGTGTGAATTAGCCACTTGTTCTTTAGCAGTTTGCAGGGCCATATTCGGTGTGTAACTTAAAACGAGCTTTGCCAGCATTCACATTTGTAAGGCTCTTTAGCAATTCTAGTCGTCACTATGGACGCAATTATACTTAGACAAATAGCATTCCAGGAATCAAGAAATGCATTCTTGCAAACTTCGCTAAGTAATACGTCTAAATTTTTAAGAAAAGTAGGTAAGAGTAAGTCGCCCATTTACAAAGGAGTTTACATGCTCTCTATTTTATGCACAGTATGATTCATTTGATATTTTTTTAAACTTAAATATGCTGAACTTTACCAAACGAATCTGTCAGAATAAAAGATCTGTAAATGTCGGCCAGTAAGTTATTATTTGAACCTCCGAGTGTTACATTCACATGTCTTTATCTAACCTCTGTTTATTAGTGGAGTACCTGGGCGAGCGAGCTTCGCTCGGCTTTTCTTTTCTTTTCCCTTTTTTTTTTTAATCGTGGTTTTTTTTTGGGGGGGGGGAGGAGGTTACTTATTTATATAAACTTGAAAAGCAAAATGTTAACTAAATATAAATTTTCATCCTAAATGTTGGAGCCGTTGGAGCCGTTTCCGAGACCTTTAATAGCCTGGCTTGTTTGTTGAAATTGGCCCATTAACAGAGAAATTATGGCCAAAATAAGGTTTCGACTAATTGTAACTGTTGCGCGTAAAATCGCGGTTTTTCAGGAATGACACCTATATAAATAAACTTAATAAGCAAAACTGTCTGAATACAAAATTTTATCGAAATCGTTAGAGCCGTTTTCAAGTTGCGCGGAATATAGTATAAGAATTGCTCAGTTAAGTGTATAAGATATACAAACTCATCTTAAGAGAGCTTATTTTTGCATAAATAGCTATGTTACTCATTTAATTATAGAAACAAAGAATAGTGACCATCAAATGTTTAAGAATTGGATATTATATGCCGACCTTAAAATTTCATGCTCTTTCCATGCAATCACGAGAAACTACTGCACATCGAAAATAACAAAGTATTGAAAAATTCCAAGCATTAATAACCATCATCACGAAAATGGCTAATGTCACCCTCCAAAAGGTTATTTAAAATAAATTAGTCTTTTAAAGATAATTTTCATGCTTCAGAAAGAATAAAAGTTCACAGGCTATGCCCATAAAATTCAACATTTGTCATTTGAATATCTTTAATTCAGTGAAAATCGCTGGAATCTATTAGGTATGTTAAAATAAATATTATAAAAAGTGTTTCATGTAAAGAGTAGGAACAAAATTGTTGGGTGAATGCACCTTTTCTACATTGCTATGTAATTTTTAGAGAAAGTACAAAAATAAAAGTATTTTTCGATTTTAGGTAAACACGTTTTGGCAAAATATTCTTAAATTCTGTTGTATACCAGAGTTCCGGTTATTTGTTAACGGTTATTGGTATATACTCAAATGACGCAGAAACTAATAGGTATTTGAACTCTTCTGCGTTGTCTAATTGTATTCTGTATATTTAAGTTACCGAAAGACTGCATTCTTTGATTATAGTAGACCTTTTGCTATTTAGCTTCTAAAAACAGCCTGTAGTGTGTGTTACGTAAGCAGTTTCATTATACTCCGCAAAACGGCACAGTGAAATGCCTTGGTAATTAAGTCTTTTTTCGGGTAAGTTCGATTTGTTTGTGTATCTAATCAATCCACTACTTTAATTCGACTTCTGGGTTTTGTTGCATTGCAGCTTTTCGACCACAAGAAACTTCGTGGCATTTCAGTTCACCTTTATTCTTTCCCTGTTCTCAGGCAGATAGATGGCCGCAACAGTCTTCTACCTGCGCCATCTATCTCATTTAAACGAATCTTGTGGGATTCATGGCACAAAAGAAAGCAGTAGCTACGCTCGGCTTGAGAAAAAACCTTCAGAATTACCGTGAAACAAGCCACATTTGAAGAATCAAATAACGCAGCTCTCAAGCAGAAATTGTATGTTTAGAACTAGTCCGTTTGGATTTTGAGGATTCTGTGAAGGAACGTGGAGGCGAAGTTGTGCTAGATCGAAGGTGTTTAGATATGACCCACTTAGGAGATGAAGCTAATCATAGAAACGATTAAAAGGTTCCTTTTTTGATCTTGAAACATTTGATTTTAGCGCATAAAATGCACCTTTTCTAGCAGCTTTTCGTAAACCAGCCCGCTGTCGAAAGCTTCTCTAAACCAGAAAAATCGGTCTTTGTTCCAGCCCGTTCCGTTATCTTATTTACTTGCCGCGCAGTGGTGTGAGGTACTGGACGTAAGTTCTCTTTGATGTGCGGCCCGCGGCCGTCGTCACACTTTTTTTCAAGGCACCATGAATTAAATAGCTACTTAGGTTATCCTGTGAGCCTCGTTAAGAATTAATTTATCTCGAGATCACATCAAGTGACTTCGGTGCATTATTTCTTCACTTTCAATCGGTTCGAGGGCACCGGAGTTTGGTTGGCAACTTGTTCTGAGTGTTCACACAGGAAAATTCCATGGTGATAGCGGCTGGCGAGTATAGACAAATTTATACATAAAACTTGTATTATCTAAGGCTGTCTTTGAGCATGGACATAATCCCTCGTGTAAAATGAGGTTCACGGGTTGTAAACCGCTTCCTATTATAGACTCGACGTAGGTATATAGACTTCGAATCACCCCCCCCCCCCCTCCACTCTCTCGCATATAACTCTCTCACGAACACATTTACTCACAGTTGCTGACCCCGGAGGGGTAGGCAAATCATACTAATCGAGCTGGGACCTCTGGGTTGAGAAGCTTGGATGCTGATCATTCGTTCATGGAGGCAGTCAGAATTGATTAATGTTACACATTGGAGGCTGAAAATCAAAATTGGTGAATCATGCAAGGTTATCGGTGGGGAAGAATTTAATGTGACGCCGGCCCCACATCACAAGAGCAGGGTGTTAGCTATCTCACAACACTTTTTGTAAACACACGACCCGACGACAATAGGGCGGTAAAAAAAAAAAAAAAAAAAAAAAAAAACCGATTGTAAGCTATTCAGGTGCTTGTTTAGGAGAGAAGTCAAATGTCCAGGAATTCGTCGGCACTTCGTCTTGGCTATTAAAGCGAGCCGGCAAGTGTTGAGCAGGTAGTGTTGGAATAGTTTTAGTGAGTGAATCGTCGGAGTCGTTTATGTGAACAGTTGAGTAGCGTTAGTTTGTTCTGAAGGTTACGGTAAGCTGTGAGGTGAGGGGTCACGACGAATGGTAGATTGAATGAACTGTATTTTTGTGATTCAGTTTTAGAAGACAAAGTGACAGAAAAAGTAACTGGACTGGTAAATTTGTCACAGCATGTGTGAGTTGTAGGACGTTGATTAGATTATTACTTCATATATCCTTGAAATGTTTTAAACGTGTATGAAAACTATACAACGGACCGTAGTAATTGTTATGGCATTCTAGGGAGAAAGGTTATAACTTAGTGAAAAAATGCTGATAAGTAATTGGAACGAAATGGGTTATAACGGAGGTGAACACGGAGTCCCTTGTGATTACAGTATACAGGGTGCTAGGGATATAACTGCAGATATTTGTATCGTTAATGAACATTACTTCGTTGCAGACGAATAATTTAATTAATAAGAGTTGTTTTTCTTTCTTTGAAATAGTCACTTTTAAAACCCTATGTAGTCACTAGTTGCCTACGGTCAATGGGGGTAAGTATTAATAGTGTTGTAACTATCCTGACCGTTTCGTCATAAACAGTACCGGCTTGGAAAGAGATGGCGAGTATTTCTTTCTTTTTCTAATTAGCAAGTGTCCAAGTACACCTGACTAGCGCAGGACCTACTTGTTGATACCTCTGATTCTAGTGAGTCCAGTGGTTAACGTGCCTTGCCTACCTCACATATTGACTGCTCTGTGTAGTATTGGTGCTCCAACCTAATGTAGTTATAGGGCGGTTTGCAACCCTACCTCTGCAAAGTACTGTATTATAATATCCAATCCTCACTGAACTGTAAAGCATGGTACTGCTGATCCATCAATAAGTAAATAAAAGAAAATTGCACATATCCAGTGTTACAGAAATTAATATTTCAACGATTTTTTAATGTACTTTCCGTTCATGGCGTGATGGAATTAAGAGTTTCCCCTATTCAGCACTGATAACCTGTTCTGCCATCGTGTTTGCCTATTTTGCTCCAGGCATGTGCATAAACTATTTACTTAGGTAGTGTCCCAGGGCTGGGAACGAACCTCCGGCATCACAGTGAGACAACACTCGCGGAAACCGGGGGACGTAGTCAATCTAGATCAACAGAACGCTTCCGCCTCACTGCGTAAGGTATTGAACTAAGAACATGGGGCCGGTTACCTCGGAGAGACATTTCCGTGTGTCGGCGAACCTATGTTGCCTCTCGGCAATAATGTTAGTTCTTGTATACTTATCATTCGGTTTCTGAATTTATACATTAGATCACGCACGGGAATCGAACCCGGGGCCCTTTGCGCAGGAGGAAGGCGCTCTACCGGCCAGCCAAAACATGGGCTACAGTGTTACCGAAATTTTTCTTTGCAACCACAACCCTACCCTAGAGCCGCACGAACCATCTATCCCCGAGTATTATCACTTCTGGAACACCGTATTTCCCGGGTCGCTACAATAGATTAAATCCTCTTACTTTTGATATAAGTAATTACTTACTGTTGCAGACATAGAATGTAACTATGTTTGATAGTTTAATTTTACCACTAAATGTTACCTGCATCCTTTTTATTTTTCATATTTGTTTACTTTTAATTAGTGTATTTAGCAGTATGAGCGGAAAATTTGTGTGGATATCGTTTGCTAGTTCACCAACAACATTAATATTGACCTTGGCATTGAGACCGCCGTGTTTAACAGTTATTAGCAATTATTTTTATTTTCGCGCAGCTACCATTTCTATTATTCACTATCGGGAGAAAATGGTATGCAGTAGCGGTTAGCGCGCTCGCCTACCACCTAGGCGGCCCGGGTTCGAGCCCAAGGACCCGCATGTGGTATTCGTGGTGGACGAAGCGGCGTCAGGGCGGATTTTCTCCGGGTGCTCCGGTTTCCCCCGCCATCTCATTCCACCGGTGCTCCATCTTCATTCCATGTATCATCAGTGTCACCGCCTGCGGTGCCGAAGTAGTAAAAGTGGGCGTTAAACACTACAACAACAACATGGTATGCAGTATACATGCTTTAAGAGTATCGGAGAATCTCAGAAGTGAAAAATACTCTAATCTGCCTCGTATTTTCAGACTTTCCTCGTTCTGCAACAATGCACTTATAATTACATTGCAATATACTATTTTTGAGCGTCCAAAATGCACAAGATCATTGAGAATGGACCTGTAAATCTGTTTTAATGATTTTATTGCAAACAAATATAATGAAATATACAGCTAAGGGATACTTGGCACATACTCTAGAGTTTCTTTGTTTTTTCTATGATGCATGGTGCAAATTCTGATCAGCAGAAATAATCCTTGTACAGTGATGGTGAGGAAACATTTGCAGTGTCTAATTTGCGTTGTTCTTAGTATCATTTACCAAATATATTCATTAATATAGTGCTGAGATGTAAACTGAATGTAATTTTTCTCTTGTTTCAGGTAAGCTGCAGTGTACAAGGCGCTTCTAAACGGTAAAGTAATAGTTAAAACAGTGAGATCATAGGTATAGAGACGATTTGAACCTACTCATGACAGAATTCAACGCCTAAAATAAAGCTATTCTCGTACTTCGTGAACTTATTTACCTTCGCTGCTACAAGTAATTATTTCATCCAAAGATTACATGCCGAGATTTTACTTAAAATTTGAGTTCTGACTCTTCCTGAATTAAAAAAAAAAAATACTTCAAACAGTACAACTCAAAAAGAAAAAGTCAGTTAATTACTTGATATTGCAGATATTTAACTTCAACCCTCCAACCCTCCGTTTGTGAAATTTCTCAAAAACGGCTCTAAAATTAAGTAACATATCTGCATGAAATTTAAAAGATTTTTGTGTGTTAGTCCAGTATACTAAGTTTTGAAAATATTTAGACAAAAATTGCAAAATTTTGAAATTTTACCTATGAATCAACTTCGTTCTAATGACGATCAAGTAAGGGTGTCTAGAAATCACTTTCAATTAGTCTGTATGAGCATAGTTATATTCATTCTTACTGCTCCCGCACTGGTGCACGCAAAGCGGAAATGAGATATCCATCTCTTAAACCTCTTCACTAACTGCTGTTGGAGGGGATGCACAATCACTCAACTTAAGATATTTATAGAAGACAACAAATATAGGCTTCAGGCCCACAAACAATAAGAAGAATGAATACTAAAAAACTAGCTTATCGAAAAAAGAAGTAGACCTTATATACAGGCTTCGGGCGTACTTTAACCAGGGATTCTGCCTGATGAGTGTAACAAATGTGTCCCACAGATCCGTTTCGCCGGGCCATCTAGCTTCTTGAAGAATGGATATAAATGATTTATTATTTCACTAACTGTCGCGCAAACATTTGTGTGAGCAATGCTATAATGCATTTCTACTTTAATTCGAATGAATTTAATCAGAATTTAATGTTAAAATGGCATGCAAGTTTAATTTCTAAGAGAGATTTGGCACCGTCACGTTAGCATTATGATACACTTCTGGCATTATAATATTTCACATTCTGATACTACGTAATAAAGTAAACAATATTAATTTAATCCTAATCCACCTCTACTTAATTACATTCTGGTCAAATCAGGACTAATAAAATAAAATATATTTACCGTACAAACATAAATCGATTAAATAACGAGTTTGTCTTCTTTTTGAAAGTTGAATGTTGTGGATGGCATACATTATCTCGTTTTCAGACATGGAACATTGATATCTTCTTGTGGAAGAAAATGTAATAAATACTATTTTGTGCAAAAATGGGTACTTAATATAGCATAATGGAAGCAAATTCAATGAGTGGCTTACAAATAAAGAAAGAAGAAAAATAAACTTACAGCATTGCTGCTTGCAGGGTATAAATGCCCTGGAGCCTTTTAGTTAAAAAAAAAGTAGGAACATTGTCCTCGGTACTGTTATTCAAATTAAAACTATCCCATATGAGAACTGGTGCGTAACTTTACCACTGGGGTTGGTTTTCAAAGCTTGAAAATTTTTTATCCAGGCATCTCAACGAGTCTTTTCCGGGAATTGTTGCCTATGAGCGCAAAAGCAAAAGGCTGTTACATGATAACAGCTTTTTAAGGTGTAACGGCTCTTTTTCTACCGTTTTCATTAATTAACTCCCAGAGATAATACCTTTTAGTTAAACGAATAAATGTAAGAAAAAATTAATCCTCACGAGAGAATAGCTATCTGTAATTTACTAGCTGTATTTATTTCCCGGAAACTGAACTCCCTTACTTGTGCCAATTAGAGATTGTTAGAATTCACATCCAGGTTTGAAAAATGTAATTGCAAGAATTCTGTCTCTCTCTGAATTTTATTTGCTGACTTACTTCCGTGTTCTTTTCTCGTTTTGATTCCATTTAACTTTATATGTTTTCTTACTGAGTGCCTCTATTCCATTAGCGTTCTTCATTTATTTCACCAAAGTGATTCTGAAATCAACAGACGTAATAGGAAGCCCCAAAATTATTTTCATGACTTAAAATTGGATTTTTTTTTTCAAAAGTTATATACAGGCTTAAGGGTTTATAGAGTTTGACATAGACATTGCTACAGTAACTTCACTTTTAAATGTTGGTTTTCAAAATATGGCAGAAAAATGCGAACCAAATATACAAACAGTACAAAAATGTGAATTTGACTTGCTCTCAGATATTCGATTACGTCAAGGTTTAACGAAGTACACATTTTAAAATTCCCTAAATAAGAAAGAAAGGGGATAAAATTTATAGCAGTTCCGTACCCGCGTATCCGTACGCTGTGTGTATGACAATTAGTTAACTCGAAAAAGTATTTTTTTTTTTTCTGTTTCGTTTAAGAAAGTGCCTCTCATCCACAAACTATCCTTTAAATGAAAAACATTTCTTATGTTTGACATTCTCAAAAATGGCTTGCAGTTTTTATTAGTACACCATATATTAAATATATTTGCATGAAAAAATATACATATCTTATCAAGGAATATCCTGTGAAGTCCTCTTTATACGATTAGATTTTGTATACTTTTGAATTAAAGCAAACTGCCAAATATTGATTACATGAAAAAATATCAAGATCGTTAAAATATACCTATAGAAAGGAGAACGTAAACAGAAAATCTGATGTATTGCATTCATATAACTTTCTCTATTCTTGTACTATTGTTACAAAACATTTTTCCTTCATGTTCTTCATGTTAGTCGAGATAAACGTTTGCAGAAGTTATCTTACTTTTCTTATAGATGCAAGAGGATTATGGGACTACAAATTTGAGCGATAGCCAAATCTTTGAAGCTTTGAAATTCCGATATCTTTGACGACCAAATAGATAAAACAATTAATGATAATCTTGCAGTTTAGAAAAGTTTAAATACTGCAAATCTCACAAAAAGTTAAAGGAATATCTCCGAATGGTCCATCTCTTGCGGTACCCGTTATGCGAAAGTCATCAAGAGTAAACAGGCTATATGGGCCATAGCTAGAAAATTTAAGATATATATTTAATTCGCCATAAAAATATCTTGAACCTATGGTATTTTAACAAAAATCGTTACAGCCATTTTTGAAAAATCAAAATTTTCGAAACATTTTCCATGCAAAGGGAGGAGGAATTTTCTTCAACATCTTCGTGTTGCGACCTTAATATCAACTTTTGTGTTTTACGCCCTTTTCTTTTCTGAGTTACGCTGTTCTCTCTCTCTCTCTCTCTCTCTCTCTCTCTCTCTCTCTCTCACACACACACACACACACACACACACACACACACACACACACACACACACACACACACACACACAGACCTTTCTCTAAGACTGCTTTATTTGGATTCAGAGGGTCTCAAGACATATTTCCGGTGAAATCTCGACTTCGAAATTTTGGATCCAATACAATATTTCCCTTAATATACGTATTAGAGAAAGTAAAAAAAGAAAAAAAAAAAAAAACTTGAGAGTATGTGCAAATATACATAATACTCGTATATAACTATGCAGGATTGGTTTCTAAAAATAAACAAAGCACAGCGCAACAACCCTTACCGGGCCAAGTCTACCTCCCGACCGCTGCGTTCCCCACCTCTGACCACTGCGGGCGTCATGAGTTGGGGAGGAGAACTGGAGAGTGGGGTGTGGTCAGTGACCCGAGTTCTCCCCTCGGTTATCCAGTTTTCGCGACCAGGGATCGCTACTCCTTAATCATGTAGCTCCTCAGTTGACCCCTCAGGGATCTACCGAGGCTGAGTGCACTCCGAACCAGACCACCCAGCGGGGGAAAAGTGCCCATGCCGGTACCGGGGATCAAACCCGGGTCCTTCGCAACAGAGTCAGGTGCGCTAGCACTGGCCATAACTCATACCTGATTTTAAACTTCCTAGATAAATTCAAAATCACGTGTTTCAGTGTTTGTAGTCCTACCTTAATGATATTGCTGTGCACTACTAAAACGTTATTACCTACCTCATGTTATTTATTAATATTATTATGATTTCCAAAGAGTTAGTTCCCTGTAGCAGTATTTTTAACTCTTTAGCTCTTGGGTTTTTGTAAAGAATTTCTATGTTGTGGAAAGTAGGCTTCGAAGTAGTTCTTTCCTGAGGTTTGCTTTTTCTCGGTGCCGTTACCGAGTTGCTTCGTTATTATATTCTTTCTTGTTTCTTAGTTCCTTTTTCTAAAGAACGCCAACCCGTTTTTGTGCTCCCTGTCTCTTGTTCCTAGATTTTTTTATTTCATTGCTTCCTTGCTTTATTTCTTTCTTGTTATTGCTCTAAGCTGTTTTTTCCTCGTCTTTTTAACAAAGGAGACAAAAATATCAGTTCCTTTACGCAGTTTTATCACGGGCTGCGAACCCTCGTGCGTTTATGTATATTTGAAATTCTTCAGAGCTCCATTTACTGCAGCGGAAGTGATTTAGTATTCTCCACTCATGGGTATTAGTATGGTTTGTATGGCTGCAGGGAGTTGCAAACGAAAAATAAATGTGCTTTCATTTAATGTTTTGTTTTTAAATAATTTATACTGGACTGAATTCCGAATATGAAAAGTGTGATCAAAGAACAAAGGATCAATATTTTCAGAAAGTTAAATTATCCTGTTGTCCATAGACACTAAGTTCCCTAAAATATATTAAAGCTGATCAGTGAAATGCAATCTCCTATAATGTGGAACGTTGAAATGCTCGCAGAATGGATGATATTCACGTTTTTTTTTGGTTTTTTTTTTTTTTTTATTTATTTTCTTTAGGTTAGGTTAGGTTATTTATTTGCTACTATTTTTTTCCTGTTGCCGCTACAGTGGATCCGGTTTGGAGGGGTAACAATTTACATGTAAATATACATTTTTCGGGCTTTTAGTATTCGTAGTCTTTCTGGGTTTGCCCAAACCCATACGGCTTGGCTTTAAGGGCCCGTCGAAAACCCATACGGGAGCTCGCTGTGAGTTCTCCAGAACAGTTTGGTATTGTAATTGTTATTTTCTTTACCTGATTACCCTCTTGCTTATGTAGGACTTACAAGCCAGCGTCTAGGGTAGGGTCAGACGCCTGTCGGGGAGCACAGGAACCTATGGACTGGACAGAGTGAAGGTCAGCCAGGCACCAGATATGAGAGTGAGGAAGAGGATGGCATGAAATACAGGCGAAATCGATGATTGGAAAGATGGTAATGGAGAAATTGGTGGAATGAGTGGTGGAGGAAACCAGAGAACTCGGAGAAAAGCCGCCCGCTTCGTCCACCACAAATACGATATGCGGGTCCCTGCCTTGGTGGCAGACGAATACTCTAACCGTTCCGACACGGCACCGCCACATATTCACGTAACTTTGTCTAATATTCTTCATACGATTCTTGAAACGCTTGTTCTTATATCTAGTTATTCATGGAGATAAACTTTCATTATACATTTGGACATTTTATTGTAGATATATGCGGTATGCAAAAATCAGTGATGTCCAATTTTGTCTCTTTGGAGACTCTTACGTAATTAGCGGCTATTGCCCAGCCCCTCCTTTAATCCTAGGGTGAATCAGCTCTTGCCTGACGATACCAGTCAGTATCTAGTAACGGACACGGCCATTCCATGGCAATGAATTTTATGGAAATGTGCTTAGAAGACCTCTTCATTCTGGATGATTTTTGCGTAAAAGTTAAATAGTAAGAGACAGACAAAAGCTTCCTGGATACAAAATGTGGATCTCGTTAAAGCATACAAATATGACAAATACCCTTTTCTTTTGAGTGAACCATTTCCGATATTGAATTTTCCAACACTTACACTTTTCTCAAATAGGAATATGTTATTCTTTAATCTCATGGCCTTACAAAGAGCAACACATGCACCAATTGGAATGTGTCCTACTGCCGCAGGTTGCACAGCGTCTCAAGATAAAGCAAATATTCAGAGAAGCTCACCATTTACAACTACAATGCAAATAAAATAAGAGCAACATGGGTTGCAGGCATTAAACATTTATGTATTCGGAGTCGCATTAATATGCAAGATCGGTAGTAAGGACACCAGCTGCCTTGCTATTGGCGGTACTGAATAACTTATTTCACAATAGAAAACCCATCCTTACTCGTGGGAAATATAAGGGAGGTTTTATTGTAATTGATATATCAATACATCATGCATTTGTTCTTTACCCCTTTCTCACGCTCAGGGTTAGTACACTTACGAAATTGATGTTTGCAGAGAATATCATCCCCTAACCACAGCCAAGGAGGGAGTTTATATTCGGTTACTTAGCCTTTTTAGCCATGACAAACTAGTACAATGGTTTGACTCAACAAAAGGGGGAGCGAAACGTTTCATAGTAAGGGTACATTAGAAGTGACGAATGATCATACAAAAACGTCTTCAGTAAACTAGGGAAGGGGAGGATTAAATATACATTATAATTTACTGGCACAACTCCTTGGTAATTAAATACCTTTTAATGTAATTTCATGATTTGAAAGCGGAGCACATCAGCGACATTCTAATGCGATGGGATGGAAACTGGGGGTACCAGTTGTGGAGTGAAGGAAACGGGTGCATAATCGTAACTACAGAAATGCACTTCAAAAATTCTAGCAGCCTAATGATCGAAGAGAATATTCTGTAGAAATGTTTTTTGCACATTTTCTTTTTAGGTACAGGAGGAATAGGTGAATACCGAAGTTGTAGACGAAAATCAAATGTTTTGAGTTGGTGGCTATGTGATTCCGTGTTTTTTGTACGACCAGAAAAAAGGAAAGAAAGCAAAAAGAAATAAAGAGTTCCCATTTGAAAATAAGTCAAACATGTAACAAGGAATATCTCCACAAAAAGAAAGCAAAGAAACTCATTTGACATAAAACGGGTGCTTTAGCAAGATATGTCTTTTGTGTAACAAGCTTTTGATTCTCCTTTGGGGTTCAGAATGAAGAGGATCTCTGAGGCTATCCCCAAAGAATGGCTAAAGATTTTAATTAAAATCCGTATGTTTGAGATGTTTTATGGCAAGTGTAATGTGTATCTTGACTTTTCTGGCTATATCCATGTAGTCCTATTTACTCTGGATGATTTTTCCATAACTGTAAACCGTAAAAGATATACCAAATCATACTATACACAAAAATTAGATCATGCCAAAACACACAATTTATGTCTGCAAAATTTATTTGTAGACTGAACCATTTCGGAGATATTTCTGGTTATTTGTGAGAGTTTTGGAGAACTTACACTTCTACCATCGTCATTCATTTCTTTGTATGTTAACTGTACAAAGAGAACGCAGTTTGAAAGCTGTAAAAGGTTTGACTATCGCTCAAAGTCTACTGTATTCCCATATTCTCCTCGTACCTACAAGAAGATAATTTCTGCAAATGTTTATGTCAGCTAACACGAAGAAGGTATAGTAATAAGAGTTTGAAAGGATGGTTAGTGTAAGAGTAGAGAAAGTCATGTGAGTGCAACACATCAATTTTTTTATTAGGTTTGTTGTTACATACCTTACTGTGTTTACATTTCCAGGTTACTACTTGGTTAAACCATGAGCCATATCGGAAACAATGTGAAACTGCCCCGCTCTTTACGTTTGGTTATCGCACAAACAAGGTGAGACAGTGTGTACACACTGCTCAGATGCAATCATATCTTCAGGACAGCAATGTCTCATATAGTGGCAGACGCGAGAGATCATCTATTTGGGTCCTATCAATGACTATACGCCAAGTTACTATTATTTCGCTCTACTAAACCAAGATAAGAAGTGATCGCAGCGCTGCACCACCAAGGTCAATATGCCTGGTCACTTTGCCAAGTAGTACCTGTGTCACCCCCTCCCCTTCTCTGCACTATGGATACATACTCTTAGCGCGCACACATTGCAGGTGGAAGGATATTTCTCCTAGAGCTAATGATGATTATGGCGACACAGTGGCAGTTCCTTTGTTTCTCAGGATCTCATGCAAAAGGTGTTGTATGTCATGCGCAAAAGTAACTATTGAATCTTGAGATTTTGCCAATTTATAATCGACATGCTACCTCTTGGTGCAATTTCCGATGTCTATTTAGCGGTTTATACCGGAGATGTGTAGAAAAATACATGCTGTAAAAATTCTTTATAGAATAGCTAAGTAAGTAATAGAACAATCAAGCCATGATTTCATATGGTTCCCCCATTGCAAACTATAACACGTGAATGAATTTTGTGTCTACTCTTTAAAACGAATCAAATGTTTCCACTCTTGCTTGGTATAGTTCTAGTGAGGGTTAAATGGCTTGAATATTGGTCAGTGATTGGATAATGAGCGACCTTCACATGAGCCCTCTTGTAATGAATTTTGTGTTCCACTACTGTCAGATCATCATGTGACCTATCACGCTCAAGTAGTGTATGTGTCGAGGTAGGGAAAAAATAACGTGAAGTTATTTTGCAGTTTCAAAATAAGTCCTTAAACTTGCACTAACACGTCCATTCCTGTTTTAGGTATAACCAGTTACGATAGTAAGCTGAAACCATAGTGCGTTGTGTTCCAATTCATTAATAAGTGCCTATGTAGTTTTTCTTTAATTTGTTCGGATTCAGGCTCAGGACCTTCATAGGCTTCGAAATGAGTGTTGACATCTGTCCCGAATTAGGTGGTGTATCCCGAATTTTAAGACAAATTTCAACATTCTGAATCATACTGTGACAAATTGACAAGTCTCTTTTGAAACTGTTTCACAAAAACACAGTGCTCTGTTTTATCGTTATTACAATTTACAATTCGCCGTGAAATTGCAACTTTCAGCGTTCTGTCCTCTAATAATCTTTGCATACACTTCACGCTCTTTCTCCTCCCTCAGTCTAAAAACAGCTAGCTTCGACGATACATTCACTAAATACTTTCTCACGTTCAATTCGGAAAGTGCTTCAACACTTAAAAACTAACTCACTCTCCTCTGTCCGTACTGTCTCGCTTTTATAATCCAGAAGTACCGGTGAAGTCTTTGGAAAATGCACCTTTTCTTGAAGTTCTCGGAAACAAGCCCGGAAGGTGAACAGCTTGTAGAACTGTATGGAATGGTTTTGTTCTGCTGCGCTCATATTCATATTTGTTCTGACCACTCCATTGTCGTCGGTAGCATATTTACCAATAGTGGTCTGAGAAAGCTAACACTAAGCTTCTTTTTGAACGCCGGCTGGCGTTACAATACCAGAGACACGCACTATATGGTGGAATGCCAAGTTAGCTTAAGAAATATGCGACAGAAATTCTTACGGGATTGGTAAGTTTCTACCGACGACGTGTACGACAATCGAGATAATATTGTGACGCCGGCCGTGGTACACAACAAAGGACGGTGGGGTCTGCCTCACCCCACTGGTGGTGCGCGTATCGAAGGCGCTCAAAGTCAGGCTACCCCACAACACTCACGCAAGCAAACACGTGACAATCGGAGCGGGAGAAACAAAAGAAAGTTTTCAAGATTATTCGAGAAGTCCGGCAGTCGACATATTTGTAGAAGTTCGAGAAAGGTCCGTGTTACGTCATCCTCGCTATAGGTGGAGGCGAGGTGGCGAGTTAGTGACAGATGAGTCGTCGGGGAGTTAGTTTTTGGTTTTAGTGTGTGTGCGCGTGCGCTTAAGTTCGCGTCAACTGCGCGAGTACACTCGCATCGAGAGGAAGATAGCAAAACAGTTAATGAGTGTTGAGTGATTGTATCGCCAGTCAGCTGTTTGAGAGATAGAGAAAGTGAAGAAAGACAGAAATGAGCGTGACAGGATTATGAGAAGAAAAGAGTTGAGTTTTAATATCATGAAAGACTGTAGGCTGTGGTAATGTCAGTAAAAGAGAAGTGTGTATTTGTGCAAAACTTTGGAAGAAAAGGTGAAAAAAAAGGTAATTGGACTGGACTTTTGTCGTCTTTGTTACAATATGGTTTTATCAGCGTAGATTGATATATATTTCATATTGACAATGTTCTTCCGATTCAGAACTGGGACAATCATCATCCTTTTTTGAGTATTCATGGCGGGATTTAAATTCAAAACTTTTGTTACAAAAACACTGAGATTAGCCAATAACGAGTCAATGGTTACTCAAATTGGGTATGCATAAATAAAACAACTGTTGCTCCTGTAGAGAAAGTTGAACTTTGATCACTGGTGTTATGAAACGCATTAGCTAAATTGCAGACTTTATCAATGGCATGCAGAACAGCACATGTTACTTGACTTGTGTTATCATGAATACCACTGACACTGAAAATTCGTACAAAATCGTACCTTTGTGCTGCTATGAGTATCACATATGTATAGCGCTGTATAGTGCCAAAAAAAGGTGGACTTGTGCTGTTTTGCATCTGATGGCTTCAATTGTTCGGAAGGCAAAAGCCACCGATATGACCATGGATATTAAAGGCGGCACATAAATGGGTTTAACTTCCGTTCCCTTCCCACTTCTATGTTCGAGTGTTCAACTAACCGCCACAAGCTGACGACGCGACTGTTCTTTTTGTGTTTGTGTTTTTGTTTTTCTTTACATTTACATTACAAAGGTGAAGCTACATTATCGCTGACGAAGGTGATATGCATTATTACTAGAGATAATTTAATGTTACAGATGGCCTTAACATGCTTTGTTTTCCTTTATATAGGGTGTCCCAAAATTACACCGACAAACTTTGGTAGCTGATACATAACATCATTTTAAACACTTTTTGTTAAGGAAAGTTTTTTTTTTTTTTTTCGTTGCTTCATTTAAGCACTAGATGAGTTAATGTCATAGATTACTGCCTCCCACCCAGTTTAAGTATTTACGGCAAAATCAATAATGCAAACTAGTATTGCATATATCTTATTAAGCAACACAATCTTAATCAAGAAACAAACACAAACATGTCATTGTTTACAGTTAATCACAGCTTTACTGTTCAAAATTAGACTGACAAACTATTAAACCAGAGAAATGACTTGTGTCTTTGCGAGAGTACGACAGAATAGGGCACGTCGATGCACTCTTTGTGTTAATAGCAATGGGCGTCCGTTCCAACAGCTACGTTGAATAGTAAAGCTCTCTCGCTGTGTGTGTGTGTGTGTGTGTGTGTGTGTGTGTGTGTGTGTGTGTGTGTGTGTGTGTGTGTGTGTGTGTGTGTGCCGGTTAAAAAACAAAGTTGGTATTTAAGTATAATGTCTCAAGGATGCAACACGAACATTTTGAAGAAAATTGCTTCACCCTAAACTACCTATACAAGGAAAATTGTTCGATATTTTTGATTTTCTTGAAAATGGCTCTAACGATTTTGATTAAAATACCGTAGGTTTGGGGCATTTTTATGACAAATGAAATGCATATTTTTAATTTTCTGGTTATAACCTCTGTAGTCGTATTTACTCTAGATGTCTTTTGCATATTTGGTAAACCGTAAGAGAGAGACCAAATCTTACTGTACAAAATGTGTAGATTTTGCATAAAATACACAATTTATATCTCAATAGATTTTTTGTAGAGTGAACCATTTTGGAGACATGCCTGGTTATTTGTGTGAGTTTTGGAGAACCTATACCGCTATGAAATGGAACATCTTCATTCATTTCTTTATATGTAAACCGTGCAAAGACAACGCAAGATTTGGCTATCGCTCAAAGCCTACTGTATTCTCACATTCCCCTTGCACCTACAAGGAGATAAGCAATAAGACCATTTCTGCAAATGTTGATCTGAACTAATACGAAGCTACAGGAACACGAGTTTGTGAGAATGGTTACTACAAGAGTACAGAAAGTCATGTGAGAGCAACACATCAGATGTTTAACTTACCCGATCCCTCCGTATTCAAACTTTTACCACTTTTTTCTGTCACATCACACTTCCATCTCACGAAGTTTAGTCCGCTGATGACCCTTACTCAGGGTTGCCAACATTTAAAAATAAAATTATCGTACCAGCCACTCAAAATTATAGATTTGGATTCAAAATTATCGTACATTTTAAACCAAATGCTACAATAATAAAAATATCAGCATAACACTTATGAAAATGTAACAGTATTGATGTTTATGATTTCCGCTTACAAGATTGATGACCTCAACCAGTATAACAACTTTATTACTTATGTTTCTCACACTATTCATCTGAAAGTTCATCTTCCTCAACTGTTGCTGCATTAGACGAATTTGTTATTGAGATAAACCTTAACATTTTCCTGGTGACTTGCAGATTTTCGGATTTACCACATTCTTTCATAAGGTGACAGGACCAAATAAGACCAGTAGTGATATACTGTATGTTCTGGCTCAATTAGCATAAATATCCCATTAATCAAATCCTGTCACGCCCCCCTCCCCCCCTCCCCCCTCCCCCACCTCCCCCTCCCCCCTCCACCCCCACATGTGGGAATTTCCAAAAAGTCATCTGTATGTTCTGGCTCAATTAGCATAATTTCCCCATTCACGCACCACCCCCCTCCCCCCCCCGCCTCCCCCCCTTAAGTGACATGGGTATTTCTTTGGACCCGTGGGAATTCCGAAAAGAGAGAGGGTGGAAGGTCTGTCGCGATCAGGATGACAAAGGAAGGGTAATTTATGACCCCCGTCCCCCCTGACCCTCCTATTCTAGTGTCTGCATGTGTTTTCGAAAAAAGAACGTGAGGGTAAGAAACCCTACAATGAATGGCCCCCTTTCAGATCTTGATATATTTATGTGACAGTTGGAAATGTTCCCCTCTGACAGTTTTGAAAAGAACAAGCTTCTTCTTGCAACGGCGAGCATAGAGGATGACAAAGGAAGTGTAATTTATGACCCCCAGTCCCCCCTGACCCTCCTATTCTAGTGTCTGCATGTGTTTCGAATGTGACAGTTGGAAATGTTCCCCTCTGACAGTTTTGAAAAGAACAAGATTCAACTTGGAACGGCGAGCATAGACACCCCCCATTTTCCTGTCTGAACAGGCCTAGTGTTTTTCTCTTAACATAACAGCCAAAGATCGCCCACCTGCAGGAAGAAACCTTTTCAATAGCGAAAGAATACTTCTGCATTGACACGAGGACCACCCATGTGGTCCCCCACTGCGAGGGTTCCCTGCCTTCCCTCACAATGACCGTATTGTGCGGAAATGGGGTGCGGTGGTCTTGGGCACACTTGAATGACATTCCCTACTCAGTCTTTTACAAACATTTCTTACCAGCTCTTATGCCTATATCTTCATCGTGCTAGTTGAAATAAGCATTTGTACAAATTATCCTATTACTTATTTCGGTGAGATTCGGGCTACTTCTTGAGGCTTTTACATTCACAAGGCTTTATCGGTCCACTTTTCCTGTGTCATGTTTTCTAGTTTTTTGTTCTTTATTTATCTATTTTGTTTATTTTGGATTCCTTATGGACTTCAATGATGTCCCGCACAATCAACGCAAGCACTATCTCACGATCTTTTACGCTCATAGAGTTCTCTCTACACACGTTTCTTACTGTGACATGATTGTTTGCATTCTGTTAATCCTCATGAAAATACTGGCTTATACTTCCATTTAATTTCAGTATTATTCTATAAATAACGTTATTTTATACTTGCAACATTCATTTTGTGTATAGTATCATGTTCGACGATCAGAGAGGCTGTTTCTCGTTTCTTTCAAGCAAGTTTAAGCTTTGACAACATGTTACTTAAGCTGAAAATATTGTCTCGTCTGTTACCCTCACGCAACTTTCTCTACTCTTGCCCTAACAATTAATACAAAATGTTATTTGCACTAACATCTTCGTGTTAGCTGAGATAAACGTTTTCACAAATTATCTCACTGCTTATTTCCTTTTATGTGCAAGGGGGGATATTAGAGTAAGGAAGACTTTGTGTACTGATCAAAAGCTACACGCAATTCTACTGAAAAAACATTCCCAAGGGAATTTTTTGGTCCATCCACATCTCTTGACTTCGCATTTGTTTATGTTCCCAAAACTCAACTAAAATCATGGAAATATCTCCAAAAAATCCTACAGGCACACACACATACTCACACGTAAACACACACACACACACATACACCCCCGCACACATGCACACAAATACACATGCACACCTACACACATGAATGCACAACCACACACACATACACACACACACACACAAACAGACATACATACGCGCAAACACACGCACAAAACCGCATAAGCTTCATTTATAATTTCCTTAAATTAAGGACTTTATGTTAGCCAATGCATCACTTTTCACAAGGATACTCTACTCAGTTTTCTTTGTGAAATATCCGGTGTGTTTAAGAGGACACTTATTTATACATTTATTTTCTTGTTTATAGTATCTTACGAGATTACTATGCTTGTTTAATCCTAGCAAGTAATATTTTTTAAATCGCACCAAAGAATAACGATACCACAATGCAGGAACAGTAAGCACCCGACGAACGTAGCTGAATCATTGAACCATCAGCAATACAGGTTATTATTGGTGTTACATCATAAAATAGAAGCAAAATTGCATAAGGGCGCATTTTCAAAGTAATGGACATATTTCAGACACTAAGTAATATCTCGCCTTATTATTAGTTTCTTTATTGACAAATTCGAGAGTTCTGGTCAAAGTAATTACTGGAATAACCTTCAATCTTACAGAAAATTCTTTTGACTTCATTTCTACATAAACACAAATATTAAAAATCTGATGTGTTACACTCACGGGACTTTCTCCCCTCTTGTACTTCCCATTCTTACAAAATCTTATTCCTATATCTTCTTCGTGTTAGTTGAGATAAACATTTGTACAAATTATCTTATTGCTTATTTCCTTGTAGGTGCAAGGAGAATGATAGAATACTGTAGGCTTTCTGCCATAGTCTAATGTTTTAAAGCTTTGAGATTCTGTTGTCTTTGCACACTTAAGATATAAAAAAATGAACAACGATGATCCATTTCACGAAAGTTCTAAGTTTTTCCGAAACTCACACACATAACAAGGAATATCTCCGAAATGATTCACACTACAAGAAAATTTATTCAGTCAATTTTCAGGCAAAAATTGTGTATTTTAGCAAGATCTATATTCTCTATAGTATGATTTGGTCCATCTCTAACGGTTTACCAGTTATGCAAAAGCCGCCCAGAATAAAAACGACTACAGGGGCTTCACCCAGAAAATTCAAGATATACATTTCATTTATCAAAAAAATATCTCAAACATATGACATTTTAATCAAATCGTTAGAGCAATTTCCAAGAAAGTCAAAATTTTCGAAAAATGTTCCATGTAAAGGGTAGTTAAGGGGGATATTTTCTTTTCAAATTCTTCGTGGCGCATCCTTGAAAGACATTAAACTTAAATACTAACTTTGGTTTAACCGACTTTTCGTTTTGAGTTATGCTGAGCACAGACTGACACACACACACACACATGCCTACACATACACACACACACACACATTTTTAGCAAACACACCTACACTCACACACACATTTAGACATACACACACACGCACACATACACACACGAGCATACACACACATACACACACTCACACACGCGCAGACACCCACACTTACACACATACACTCACACACATGCACCCAAGCACACACATACACACATACACGCACCTTTTTGTAAACCTGCTTTTTTGGATTCAGAGGGCCTCGAACATATATTTCCGGTGAAATCTTGACTTCGAATTTTTGGGTGGAGTACGATACTTCCCCTATTGGCCAGTAGAGAAAGTAAAAATAGAGGTTGCGACAACTGAGCATAAAAAATACACAACGCTAATTTCATTTCAATATATGAAACTCCTGATATTATTCTTTGTTATCAAATGATTAAAAATTGAAGAGACAGAATAATGAAAATTTCATTCATCTTACCCTTGCTATTGAATAAAGTTAGTGAATGAGACCTGATGCTCTGAAAGTATTTATTTTTTCTCAAGTAGTAATAGATAAGGGGTTAATAAAATCTCAACAGGAACTTTTTGTCACTAGATGTAAGTTTATTTAATAAGTTTGCCAGTTTATAGCAGGTTTGTATAAAACAATTGTACTATTAAATCTTACAATCCAGAGGCTTTTAAGGGGAGAATATGTTTGGAAACAACTCAAAGAATGAGTGAAAACAGCGTACCAATATTCATTACAAATACATACCAAAACGGATAAGTGGGGCTTGTAGACAGAATACAAAACGAGCTCTATGGTGTTAAAGGAAATTAAAGGCGCAAAACTCCTTATGTGACTTAATCCCAGGGAATGACTGATGGTAGCATGGAGATGGGAACAATAACAATGATAATGAATAGGAATCCCGCCAGCCTATATTTTAAACATTTTGTTCGGTGTTATTCATCTTTATTTTTTTATTGAAGCATAACATTTCTTGTCATTTCTTACTGAACCTTCAGCATTCAGTTCATTGAATAAGAAAAGAGAATAAAGACATCTTTCAGATGTTCATACATTCATTTAAATTACATTAAAGGCTGGCTTTGTCACTTTCATTATAAAACAAGCTATTATGTATATCATTTCACAGTATCCAAATATTGGAAAGAAAGCTAACTTCTTAGTTTAGCCAATAGAAACAAAGTTCGGCGGGGTGGGGGGGGGTAGCTGTTTTACTGCGCAGCTGCACAGGTGTGGTGGGGGAAAGCATTCTAACCTATAAAAGGGTACACCGGCCGCAGGAGTGATTGCAGTTCTAGAGGGCGAAACATCAGTTGGCATTTACACATCACTGCAACAATAACATACATTCCATAATGGCAGGTAAGCCCATTTTATTATACTTTAAAGAAACATTTTGGTGTCTTTCTACGAGTGAAAGTCATTAAATAGGAACAAAATACGCAGAAAAAAGTTTTTATATGTTAAATGGCATGTATTTCCTTACAATGGACTTGAAATTATCAGCTCATCATTCATTGCCTTTACACATTGAAAGATTAAGTCAAAGTGGAAATCCGAACTAACGATGAAATTGCCAAATGTAGGAAAACACGATAACTTTTTTTTCCCACTATTCATTAAATGTTTTCTTTTGTTGTTATTTTTATTATTATTCTTTTATTCTTTTGTAGGAAACATCGACAGGGCAAATGAATCTAACACGAGCATCAATGGCTCGCCCCCTGGACGTTGCACAACACGACTTGACAAAGTTACAACACCAGTTAGGCCCAATAAATGCAGTTGTGATAGTTGTAAAAATATTTCATCACTGAAAAGTCTACTGGGGGAAATTCAAGGTAAGAATTATTAAATATGGAAATGCTAGTTTATATTGTTCCTTATTTGTCTCGTTGTAGGAATTCCATCGTAAGCAATTTTTGTGTACATTCTGTCTTCCAGCGCTAGCATTACAGCTCCAAACCATATGTTCAATCGAAATATCATATATGATATTTTGTTTTTCATCATTCATCTGACTTATAATATCCCTTTTAATACTCTCTTCTTCATATCAAAGTGACTTAACTCAAATAATCTGTCTCTAAGCCAAAAACATTTTCTTTTATACCTGAATTAAATATAGTCTTTTATTCAATCTTTAATAAATGTTCACTTGCTGAATATGAATATCCACTTCAAATATTATAACACCATTAATTAATTTTATTGTTTCATCTTACTTCAGGCCCATATGAACCAATGGACCTTTCATTGAATCGCCAGCCTAAGGAGCAGCACACCATGAGACCTTCACAAACAGCTTTACACAGAGAATCAGCGCAAAAGAGGGAATTATACCATAAATCACTTTGCGATTGCAAGATCGCTAATCAAGCTGGGAAGAGCACATCTTCTTCAATATCGCAGAGTAATAAGCAGCAGCATGAAAACACCCATCAGATTACAGATGAACAATTATATCAACAACGCAAGTACAGCTGGGAACCTTCAAATAAAAGATGTCATACTCATACAAGGGAGCAATTCAACAGCCCTCAGCAAAGAACTCAACAAAACTTAAAGGAATTGATCGAAAACAAGACAAGGATATGTATTCATACCTGTGAAACTATGAAATGTGATACTTTGAAAATTGCCATAGAACTTATTTTATAATTCAATAAGATTTCTTAGAACAGATAACCAGCTCTTATAGAGATACGTTATTGACTTTGGCAGGGACTCTAGGTCATATCTAACGACAGTAACAATCATTCATCATGTAATTCATTCTTAGGATGCAGAGTCGCAGTTATCAGAAGTAACAGGTATTCTATTTTATTCCAAGGGCGGAAAAACAGCGTGATAGACACACAGAGAGAGAGAGAGAGAGAGAGAGAGACTGACTGTTATGTGCAGGTGTTTTACCCATATTTATGAATTCTGAATAATATCCACAGGCATTTAGCCTGAAGCAGTATCTACTTATATTGTGAAATCATCAATTATGTTGAAATGTAAAAACGATTTTGATTCATTTAATAAAATTTATGAAGAGAAATATCAGCGTTATCATTTAACCTGTCGTAACCTATCATAGCCTAAGCAAGCCTACCCTATCCAAATTTAGCCTATCTTAACTAGGAATGCATGCAGGAATAACATAATGCATGATATAAATTAACAAAAGAACATAATTACAATCAGATAATTTTATTTAACTTATAAAGATGAATACACTACCATTACCATTCAGAAAGCAAGCATATACTATTGAAAGACAATACATATATATTCATTTCATTTCTTAATCATTCAATGATGCCAGTCGATTTCAGTTCATTGATAATTCCTTGAATTTCCTTATAGTGATTCTGTCCGGTCGATTCTTGTGACATGATTAATAATCTTAAACGTTTTACTAATTCATTTGGATCGAACCAAGGATATTCCAGACGAAAAGCAGCATTTGATGAAGGAGCATCTTGCATGTTATTGGATACTTGGAGATTATTACTTTCTTCCAATGATGTCATGTTTCCAGATGTTTTTACAAGGACGCTTAGCGTTGATTTTCCATCTTCATTATTAGATGATTCATCAATTCCAGATTTTTCACTCTCTTGCAACGGAAATGCCCCTGATTCAGAATTAGCTATATTGTTCACAGGACCATTAGAAACCTCTTTCTTGCATATTTTATTATGGCGTTGAAGCCTACTCGTTGTCCTATTCTTTAAAGTCTGCCCACACTCACAGCATTTGAGGAAACGATCCTTTCCAAGACTAATATATGAAAAATTAAGTCTTGCGTATTTTGAGCAATACAACCTTTTACTGTGATCACTCATTGTGAAAATGCAACTGAAGCTGACAATAACCGTTTAAGCAAAAGTTAGAGATGCTCGATATTTTATACATTGATTGTTCATATGTCAAATATAAACTCGCAACAATGCAAAACAATTTAGTGTAGGCAGACACCCTAAGTAACCACAGGTGAGCAGATGAGGTGACCATGGGTGACCATGGGTGACCAGATGAGATGACCAAGGGTGACCAAGGGTGACCAAGGGTGACCAAGGGTGAGCAGATGAGGTGACCATGGGTGACCATGGGTGACCAGATGAGATGACCATGGGTGACCAAGGGTGACCAAGGGTGACCATGGGTGACCAAGGGTGACCATGGGTGACCAAGGGTGACCAAGGGTGACCAAGGGTGACCAGATTAGGTGACCATGGGTGACCAGATGAGGTGACCATGGGTGACCATGGGTGACCAAGGGTGACCAGATTAGGTGACCATGGGTGACCAGATGAGGTGACCAGGGTGACCATGGGTGACCAAGGGTGACCATGGGGTGACCAAGGGTGACCAGGGGTGACCATGGGTGACCAGATGAGGTGACCAAGGGTGACCAGCTGAGGTGACCATGGGTGACCAGATTAGGTGACCAAATAGGTGGCCCGTGACCCAAGCATGTACGTGAGCAAAATAAGTGCAAGCTAATGTGAGACTATCAAACATTCAAGATATATAACCTAAACCTAACCTAAGCTAACATAATGTTACCTGAACCTGTTTGCTTGAATCTACACACTGTAACTATTTTTAATTGAGGATTTCATTCTGCTTGCACCAACAAATATAACATTACCTAAGCTGAATTCTTCTATTTCAAACTTTTATTCTCGTAGCACATGCACTATGTCATCCCATCCCATACAAATATTCAATTTCCGTATAACATAGCCTAATCTACTCTTAATGTGTTTCATGTCACTTAAGACACGATTCAACATTCAGAGAACAATGTCTCAGGTCGATTCTATAGACACAGTTAACAAATCTTTTCTGGAAAGTAATGTTTTTCCACTATTCTTCCACACATCACCCATACAGGTTATTCACACCAATCAGATAAACATATATCCTACCCTCACCTAACTCTAATCTAAATTCAAGCAAACTATTAAGAGAATGCTATTGTATTGTAGATGCTCTAATGAAGTCAATGTGATCTTTTCCTCTCATATATAAGTATTCAATTCTCTGAACACCAAACCTGGCTTAATATTCTTGATAGCACGTAAAATAAATCACGATTAATTATCTTGAGAGCAAGCTGTT
Organism: Tenodera sinensis; assembly: GCA_030765045.1. Taxonomy (NCBI): domain Eukaryota; kingdom Metazoa; phylum Arthropoda; class Insecta; order Mantodea; family Mantidae; genus Tenodera; species Tenodera sinensis. The sequence continues at coordinate 80,143,307 of CM060969.1, read as the reverse complement.
TCGATTATCTTCTGGAGTGATTGATTTTATGTGCTAACAAGAATATTAAGCCAGGTTTGGTGTTCAGAGAATTGAATACTTATATATGAGAGGAAAAGATCACATTGACTTCATTAGAGCATCTACAATACAATAGCATTCTCTTAATAGTTTGCTTGAATTTAGATTAGAGTTAGGTGAGGGTAGGATATATGTTTATCTGATTGGTGTGAATAACCTGTATGGGTGATGTGTGGAAGAATAGTGGAATAACATTACTTTCCAGAAAAGATTTGTTAACTGTGTCTATAGAATCGACCTGAGACATTGTTCTCTGAATGTTGAATCGTGTCTTAAGTGACATGAAACACATTAAGAGTAGATTAGGCTATGTTATACGGAAATTGAATATTTGTATGGGATGGGATGACTTAGTGCATGTGCTACGAGAATAAAAGTTTGAAATAGAAGAATTCAGCTTAGGTAATGTTATATTTGTTGGTGCAAGCAGAATGAAATCCTCAATTAAAAATAGTTACAGTGTGTAGATTCAAGCAAACAGGTTCAGGTAACATTATGTTAGCTTAGGTTAGGTTTAGGTTATATATCTTGAATGTTTGATAGTCTCACATTAGCTTGCACTTATTTTGCTCACGTACATGCTTGGGTCACGGGCCACCTATTTGGTCACCTAATCTGGTCACCCATGGTCACCTCAGCTGGTCACCCTTGGTCACCTCATCTGGTCACCCATGGTCACCCCTGGTCACCCCATGGTCACCCTTGGTCACCCATGGTCACCCTGGTCACCTCATCTGGTCACCCATGGTCACCTAATCTGGTCACCCTTGGTCACCCATGGTCACCTCATCTGGTCACCCATGGTCACCTAATCTGGTCACCCTTGGTCACCCTTGGTCACCCATGGTCACCCTTGGTCACCCTTGGTCACCCATGGTCATCTCATCTGGTCACCCATGGTCACCCATGGTCACCTCATCTGCTCACCCTTGGTCACCCTTGGTCACCCTTGGTCACCCTTGGTCATCTCATCTGGTCACCCATGGTCACCCATGGTCACCTCATCTGCTCACCTGTGGTTACTTAGGGTGTCTGCCTACACTAAATTGTTTTGCATTGTTGCGAGTTTATATTTGACATATGAACAATCAATGTATAAAATATCGAGCATCTCTAACTTTTGCTTAAACGGTTATTGTCAGCTTCAGTTGCATTTTCACAATGAGTGATCACAGTAAAAGGTTGTATTGCTCAAAATACGCAAGACTTAATTTTTCATATATTAGTCTTGGAAAGGATCGTTTCCTCAAATGCTGTGAGTGTGGGCAGACTTTAAAGAATAGGACAACGAGTAGGCTTCAACGCCATAATAAAATATGCAAGAAAGAGGTTTCTAATGGTCCTGTGAACAATATAGCTAATTCTGAATCAGGGGCATTTCCGTTGCAAGAGAGTGAAAAATCTGGAATTGATGAATCATCTAATAATGAAGATGGAAAATCAACGCTAAGCGTCCTTGTAAAAACATCTGGAAACATGACATCATTGGAAGAAAGTAATAATCTCCAAGTATCCAATAACATGCAAGATGCTCCTTCATCAAATGCTGCTTTTCGTCTGGAATATCCTTGGTTCGATCCAAATGAATTAGTAAAACGTTTAAGATTATTAATCATGTCACAAGAATCGACCGGACAGAATCACTATAAGGAAATTCAAGGAATTATCAATGAACTGAAATCGACTGGCATCATTGAATGATTAAGAAATGAAATGAATATATATGTATTGTCTTTCAATAGTATATGCTTGCTTTCTGAATGGTAATGGTAGTGTATTCATCTTTATAAGTTAAATAAAATTATCTGATTGTAATTATGTTCTTTTGTTAATTTATATCATGCATTATGTTATTCCTGCATGCATTCCTAGTTAAGATAGGCTAAATTTGGATAGGGTAGGCTTGCTTAGGCTAGGATAGGTTACGACAGGTTAAATGATAACGCTGATATTTCTCTTCATAAATTTTATTAAATGAATCAAAATCGTTTTTACATTTCAACATAATTGATGATTTCACAATATAAGTAGATACTGCTTCAGGCTAAATGCCTGTGGATATTATTCAGAATTCATAAATATGGGTAAAACACCTGCACATAACAGTCAGTCTCTCTCTCTCTCTCTCTCTCTCTCTGTGTGTCTATCACGCTGTTTTTCCGCCCTTGGAATAAAATAGAATACCTGTTACTTCTGATAACTGCGACTCTGCATCCTAAGAATGAATTACATGATGAATGATTGTTACTGTCGTTAGATATGACCTAGAGTCCCTGCCAAAGTCAATAACGTATCTCTATAAGAGCTGGTTATCTGTTCTAAGAAATCTTATTGAATTATAAAATAAGTTCTATGGCAATTTTCAAAGTATCACATTTCATAGTTTCACAGGTATGAATACATATCCTTGTCTTGTTTTCGATCAATTCCTTTAAGTTTTGTTGAGTTCTTTGCTGAGGGCTGTTGAATTGCTCCCTTGTATGAGTATGACATCTTTTATTTGAAGGTTCCCAGCTGTACTTGCGTTGTTGATATAATTGTTCATCTGTAATCTGATGGGTGTTTTCATGCTGCTGCTTATTACTCTGCGATATTGAAGAAGATGTGCTCTTCCCAGCTTGATTAGCGATCTTGCAATCGCAAAGTGATTTATGGTATAATTCCCTCTTTTGCGCTGATTCTCTGTGTAAAGCTGTTTGTGAAGGTCTCATGGTGTGCTGCTCCTTAGGCTGGCGATTCAATGAAAGGTCCATTGGTTCATATGGGCCTGAAGTAAGATGAAACAATAAAATTAATTAATGGTGTTATAATATTTGAAGTGGATATTCATATTCAGCAAGTGAACATTTATTAAAGATTGAATAAAAGACTATATTTAATTCAGGTATAAAAGAAAATGTTTTTGGCTTAGAGACAGATTATTTGAGTTAAGTCACTTTGATATGAAGAAGAGAGTATTAAAAGGGATATTATAAGTCAGATGAATGATGAAAAACAAAATATCATATATGATATTTCGATTGAACATATGGTTTGGAGCTGTAATGCTAGCGCTGGAAGACAGAATGTACACAAAAATTGCTTACGATGGAATTCCTACAACGAGACAAATAAGGAACAATATAAACTAGCATTTCCATATTTAATAATTCTTACCTTGAATTTCCCCCAGTAGACTTTTCAGTGATGAAATATTTTTACAACTATCACAACTGCATTTATTGGGCCTAACTGGTGTTGTAACTTTGTCAAGTCGTGTTGTGCAACGTCCAGGGGGCGAGCCATTGATGCTCGTGTTAGATTCATTTGCCCTGTCGATGTTTCCTACAAAAGAATAAAAGAATAATAATAAAAATAACAACAAAAGAAAACATTTAATGAATAGTGGGAAAAAAAAGTTATCGTGTTTTCCTACATTTGGCAATTTCATCGTTAGTTCGGATTTCCACTTTGACTTAATCTTTCAATGTGTAAAGGCAATGAATGATGAGCTGATAATTTCAAGTCCATTGTAAGGAAATACATGCCATTTAACATATAAAAACTTTTTTCTGCGTATTTTGTTCCTATTTAATGACTTTCACTCGTAGAAAGACACCAAAATGTTTCTTTAAAGTATAATAAAATGGGCTTACCTGCCATTATGGAATGTATGTTATTGTTGCAGTGATGTGTAAATGCCAACTGATGTTTCGCCCTCTAGAACTGCAATCACTCCTGCGGCCGGTGTACCCTTTTATAGGTTAGAATGCTTTCCCCCACCACACCTGTGCAGCTGCGCAGTAAAACAGCTACCCCCCCCCCCACCCCGCCGAACTTTGTTTCTATTGGCTAAACTAAGAAGTTAGCTTTCTTTCCAATATTTGGATACTGTGAAATGATATACATAATAGCTTGTTTTATAATGAAAGTGACAAAGCCAGCCTTTAATGTAATTTAAATGAATGTATGAACATCTGAAAGATGTCTTTATTCTCTTTTCTTATTCAATGAACTGAATGCTGAAGGTTCAGTAAGAAATGACAAGAAATGTTATGCTTCAATAAAAAAATAAAGATGAATAACACCGAACAAAATGTTTAAAATATAGGCTGGCGGGATTCCTATTCATTATCATTGTTATTGTTCCCATCTCCATGCTACCATCAGTCATTCCCTGGGATTAAGTCACATAAGGAGTTTTGCGCCTTTAATTTCCTTTAACACCATAGAGCTCGTTTTGTATTCTGTCTACAAGCCCCACTTATCCGTTTTGGTATGTATTTGTAATGAATATTGGTACGCTGTTTTCACTCATTCTTTGAGTTGTTTCCAAACATATTCTCCCCTTAAAAGCCTCTGGATTGTAAGATTTAATAGTACAATTGTTTTATACAAACCTGCTATAAACTGGCAAACTTATTAAATAAACTTACATCTAGTGACAAAAAGTTCCTGTTGAGATTTTATTAACCCCTTATCTATTACTACTTGAGAAAAAATAAATACTTTCAGAGCATCAGGTCTCATTCACTAACTTTATTCAATAGCAAGGGTAAGATGAATGAAATTTTCATTATTCTGTCTCTTCAATTTTTAATCATTTGATAACAAAGAATAATATCAGGAGTTTCATATATTGAAATGAAATTAGCGTTGTGTATTTTTTATGCTCAGTTGTCGCAACCTCTATTTTTACTTTCTCTACTGGCCAATAGGGGAAGTATCGTACTCCACCCAAAAATTCGAAGTCAAGATTTCACCGGAAATATATGTTCGAGGCCCTCTGAATCCAAAAAAGCAGGTTTACAAAAAGGTGCGTGTATGTGTGTATGTGTGTGCTTGGGTGCATGTGTGTGAGTGTATGTGTGTAAGTGTGGGTGTCTGCGCGTGTGTGAGTGTGTGTATGTGTGTGTATGCTCGTGTGTGTATGTGTGCGTGTGTGTGTATGTCTAAATGTGTGTGTGAGTGTAGGTGTGTTTGCTAAAAATGTGTGTGTGTGTGTGTATGTGTAGGCATGTGTGTGTGTGTGTGTCAGTCTGTGCTCAGCATAACTCAAAACGAAAAGTCGGTTAAACCAAAGTTAGTATTTAAGTTTAATGTCTTTCAAGGATGCGCCACGAAGAATTTGAAAAGAAAATATCCCCCTTAACTACCCTTTACATGGAACATTTTTCGAAAATTTTGACTTTCTTGGAAATTGCTCTAACGATTTGATTAAAATGTCATATGTTTGAGATATTTTTTTGATAAATGAAATGTATATCTTGAATTTTCTGGGTGAAGCCCCTGTAGTCGTTTTTATTCTGGGCGGCTTTTGCATAACTGGTAAACCGTTAGAGATGGACCAAATCATACTATAGAGAATATAGATCTTGCTAAAATACACAATTTTTGCCTGAAAATTGACTGAATAAATTTTCTTGTAGTGTGAATCATTTCGGAGATATTCCTTGTTATGTGTGTGAGTTTCGGAAAAACTTAGAACTTTCGTGAAATGGATCATCGTTGTTCATTTTTTTATATCTTAAGTGTGCAAAGACAACAGAATCTCAAAGCTTTAAAACATTAGACTATGGCAGAAAGCCTACAGTATTCTATCATTCTCCTTGCACCTACAAGGAAATAAGCAATAAGATAATTTGTACAAATGTTTATCTCAACTAACACGAAGAAGATATAGGAATAAGATTTTGTAAGAATGGGAAGTACAAGAGGGGAGAAAGTCCCGTGAGTGTAACACATCAGATTTTTAATATTTGTGTTTATGTAGAAATGAAGTCAAAAGAATTTTCTGTAAGATTGAAGGTTATTCCAGTAATTACTTTGACCAGAACTCTCGAATTTGTCAATAAAGAAACTAATAATAAGGCGAGATATTACTTAGTGTCTGAAATATGTCCATTACTTTGAAAATGCGCCCTTATGCAATTTTGCTTCTATTTTATGATGTAACACCAATAATAACCTGTATTGCTGATGGTTCAATGATTCAGCTACGTTCGTCGGGTGCTTACTGTTCCTGCATTGTGGTATCGTTATTCTTTGGTGCGATTTAAAAAATATTACTTGCTAGGATTAAACAAGCATAGTAATCTCGTAAGATACTATAAACAAGAAAATAAATGTATAAATAAGTGTCCTCTTAAACACACCGGATATTTCACAAAGAAAACTGAGTAGAGTATCCTTGTGAAAAGTGATGCATTGGCTAACATAAAGTCCTTAATTTAAGGAAATTATAAATGAAGCTTATGCGGTTTTGTGCGTGTGTTTGCGCGTATGTATGTCTGTTTGTGTGTGTGTGTGTGTATGTGTGTGTGGTTGTGCATTCATGTGTGTAGGTGTGCATGTGTATTTGTGTGCATGTGTGCGGGGGTGTATGTGTGTGTGTGTGTGTTTACGTGTGAGTATGTGTGTGTGCCTGTAGGATTTTTTGGAGATATTTCCATGATTTTAGTTGAGTTTTGGGAACATAAACAAATGCGAAGTCAAGAGATGTGGATGGACCAAAAAATTCCCTTGGGAATGTTTTTTCAGTAGAATTGCGTGTAGCTTTTGATCAGTACACAAAGTCTTCCTTACTCTAATATCCCCCCTTGCACATAAAAGGAAATAAGCAGTGAGATAATTTGTGAAAACGTTTATCTCAGCTAACACGAAGATGTTAGTGCAAATAACATTTTGTATTAATTGTTAGGGCAAGAGTAGAGAAAGTTGCGTGAGGGTAACAGACGAGACAGTATTTTCAGCTTAAGTAACATGTTGTCAAAGCTTAAACTTGCTTGAAAGAAACGAGAAACAGCCTCTCTGATCGTCGAACATGATACTATACACAAAATGAATGTTGCAAGTATAAAATAACGTTATTTATAGAATAATACTGAAATTAAATGGAAGTATAAGCCAGTATTTTCATGAGGATTAACAGAATGCAAACAATCATGTCACAGTAAGAAACGTGTGTAGAGAGAACTCTATGAGCGTAAAAGATCGTGAGATAGTGCTTGCGTTGATTGTGCGGGACATCATTGAAGTCCATAAGGAATCCAAAATAAACAAAATAGATAAATAAAGAACAAAAAACTAGAAAACATGACACAGGAAAAGTGGACCGATAAAGCCTTGTGAATGTAAAAGCCTCAAGAAGTAGCCCGAATCTCACCGAAATAAGTAATAGGATAATTTGTACAAATGCTTATTTCAACTAGCACGATGAAGATATAGGCATAAGAGCTGGTAAGAAATGTTTGTAAAAGACTGAGTAGGGAATGTCATTCAAGTGTGCCCAAGACCACCGCACCCCATTTCCGCACAATACGGTCATTGTGAGGGAAGGCAGGGAACCCTCGCAGTGGGGGACCACATGGGTGGTCCTCGTGTCAATGCAGAAGTATTCTTTCGCTATTGAAAAGGTTTCTTCCTGCAGGTGGGCGATCTTTGGCTGTTATGTTAAGAGAAAAACACTAGGCCTGTTCAGACAGGAAAATGGGGGGTGTCTATGCTCGCCGTTCCAAGTTGAATCTTGTTCTTTTCAAAACTGTCAGAGGGGAACATTTCCAACTGTCACATTCGAAACACATGCAGACACTAGAATAGGAGGGTCAGGGGGGACTGGGGGTCATAAATTACACTTCCTTTGTCATCCTCTATGCTCGCCGTTGCAAGAAGAAGCTTGTTCTTTTCAAAACTGTCAGAGGGGAACATTTCCAACTGTCACATAAATATATCAAGATCTGAAAGGGGGCCATTCATTGTAGGGTTTCTTACCCTCACGTTCTTTTTTCGAAAACACATGCAGACACTAGAATAGGAGGGTCAGGGGGGACGGGGGTCATAAATTACCCTTCCTTTGTCATCCTGATCGCGACAGACCTTCCACCCTCTCTCTTTTCGGAATTCCCACGGGTCCAAAGAAATACCCATGTCACTTAAGGGGGGGAGGCGGGGGGGGGAGGGGGGTGGTGCGTGAATGGGGAAATTATGCTAATTGAGCCAGAACATACAGATGACTTTTTGGAAATTCCCACATGTGGGGGTGGAGGGGGGAGGGGGAGGTGGGGGAGGGGGGAGGGGGGGAGGGGGCGTGACAGGATTTGATTAATGGGATATTTATGCTAATTGAGCCAGAACATACAGTATATCACTACTAAGACCATTTACCCTATCTAGCGCCAATCTGTTTCTAACTTTGGTTTTTATTAAATCCACTTTAGAAAAAACTCATTCACAGAAGCGCTTCTGTGGGGCAACGAAATCCCTGATAACGCAAACTGTGTCAGTTGTTCGAAATCAGTATTTCCACCAAGGTGGCATGTGTCTAACAACACTCCCGAAACTATCAGGTTCAGGCCTGTTCTTTATTTCACACGGAATGTCGCTTATTCCGAGTTTTCTCCATTGAACACCAAATTTCTGAGCAGTGCCTTGTTCATTGAGATTGCCAGATCTGGGCACACTGATAATAAGAGGATAAAGGGTAGGAGGCTTAGTAGGGTTGGAAACGGTTGGCTTAGATGGGTGGAGACAGGCCATGAGGATAAAAGTGGTGCCGCTTTTGTAATTAGTTTCATTTCGCTGGTGTGACAAATCAGTGAAAATGATATTTTGCCAGTATCGAACTATCATACATTAAAATTATAGTATACCCCATAATTATCGTACGTTTCAAACGGTATGAAACGCTCTTTAGTTAAAACGAAACAGAAGTGGAAATACAGAAAGGACTACATTTCATTGTTCAAAGTATAATTGCAACCCAGACTTTTATGACATCTTTTAACTGTTGCACCATAGACATTGCTAAGATGTAAGAGGCGCAGCACGGCAAGTAGGCCATAGTGTCCCCTTACGTGACTCCTGGTAAGGAGTGAATGGGAGACACAAAAGACGACCAGATCCAGACGATAATATGCGCTACCAAGGACGGGGTCTCTCACTATTCCAGATAATTAACATTTTGGCGCAGTCTAGCCAGTCTAAACCCCGTGCTCCCTAGGGGTCCGTGACCCTATCTATACACGCTCCCAAGAAGGATCCCCAGCAGACCCAGCAAATGCCGGGAGAAACCCTTCCAAAGCGCGCTACGATCCTGTCTCTTATCCTCCAGTCCTGTAACAGAAGAATCACAATCATTGGAACAGGACATTCATTAATGGTAGGAAAGGAATCACTCCAACATTCGCCTGCAGTTATGTATTGGAGTCCCAAACTAGGCATGGAACACCAGTTTCCGCTTTTTTGCGTTAACAGCACGTACAATCTGGTTGCTACTATTCTTATTCTTATGCCTCGTGATAGGCTGTGAAGTCCTTAATTTGCTTTGCTTTTTGTGTATCTGAAAACACAAACGATTAATGCTGCAATATTGTAAGGGGTGCTTCAAAAACAATTTTCTTAGCTTTTGCTTTCAGATTCTTCAAACAAGAACATAAAACGAATAGATGTTTTAAATTAATTTCTAATTGATCTCATTGTTTCTATAGGTACCTACTTTCTCTGTTTGTATAATAAATACATCGTGGTATAAGTTAATTCATAACATATTGTGCACTAATTTTAATCAATTAAATATATAGCACATAATCAGATCATTTTTGTGCTGTATTTTTAAAAATTCTGGTCATTTTATACGTTATTTATAAAACTGTTTAGGACATTATAAACGAAACCCTGGTCATCAGATTGGCATGTCATGATAGATAAGCTCTGTTTATCTCAGGCAGTTTGCAGTCCTTCCATGTTAGTCTGTGGAAGAAAACAGCTAAACATTAGGGACAATTAATTACGTTATTCGGATTGGTGTTGTCCTTAGGATACAAAAATAGCTCAACTAGACTATCACTGTTCAATCTATGGATTAATTTTATACAAAACAGTGGTTCTTCATGTTCGCAAACATTGTCTTCATACTAGTTAAGATTTAAATCTGAAATTCTTGGTTTCTTGATGAATTTCGAATAAGGGGTAAAATCGCGCTGCATCCATGCATCTTCTTGGATCAGTTGCCCCTCTCTTACAAATTTCTTAAGTATTGAATTGAGTGAAACATCGTCTCATTCCACTGACACGTGGCAAAATGTATGAAACAATACTCGTTTGATGCTGATTCAATTGCATATATCCCTTCGTCTTATAAAGGGCTTTAGAGAATTCAGTCGAAAATATTCCTAAGGTTACAGAGGGATGGTATAGGATAGCTATGGTCTCTACGCAAACTTTGTACTTGACTAATGAATTTTTATTTGAATATTTCTAGGTAAATACAACCTTAACAGGAGTTCAGTGTGGGTTTGCACTCTAAAAGAGTTAATTTCTCAGCATAAACGAAAAATAGCCACAATTGCGTGTTTTCAAAGTGATGAGATTTGCTTTTTGTGGAAAAATATGTCAACAGTGGCCAGGGCATCACTAACACATCCACTTTTACGTGGAAAATATATAGTATCAGAGGGTTAATCAACAAATGTAAAAGGTTAAAGTACAAGGGGCAACCGGGACAGAGCTCATCTAACTTTTTATTTAGCACGATTTTGTCGTGTCTCTTACGGTTTACCAGTTAAACAAGTCTTCCAGAACGAAGAGGTTATTTCCGGAAAATTATTGATATACATAACATTGTTAGTCATTTTTGAGGAAAGCAATACTTTTGAAATATGCTTAATGTGACAGGTGGTTTTTGAGGGGATTTATTTTAAATGTTTTTATTTCATGTCGCATCCATGGAAAATTTCTGAACTTGCACCTCTCAAGTTTGGTTTAATTACTTTTGGTTTTTGAGCTATGCTGTTCACAGACAGACGTGCACATACACATGCACACAGCCATGTTTTTTTTCTAAAAACGCCATTTTTTGGATTGCAAGGCTCTCAAAGTATTTATTTCCAGCGAAATCACTTTTTAGAATTTTGAGATGGAATACAATACATTGTTTACGTACAAATAAGTACATGTTAGGTAAAATAAAAACAGACGTACATTGCTTTCTTTATTGCTGAGTTCACAACGATTGATGTTTGAATATACCATTATCGATCTGCATGGGTTTATTGAACTACGTACGTACGTACATACATACACTCTTGACATAAAATGGGCAGCGTTCTTGTTAGAAACCAATTGAAAATTTAGTGCATATTGTCTGTTATTCCTGTTTCATGTAATTTTAAAAGAAAAATGACAATATGCGTAATATGTGCCTGGCATTGTGGGGTTAACTGTGAATGTGATCAAACCATATACACGGTAACGTTCTGGCAGATTTCCACGTCTCTTTTAGCGAGTTGGCATCATTGCATTCTAGACCCGAGTTTTTGTTAAGTGTAGCGAGCACTTTTTGCTAGAACATTTCTATTTGCTGTTGCTTATGCTGGTTTTCGACACGAGTGTACTCAAAATGATTACGTTTCCATGAACTGTGTAGTACCATTATATTACAAGTACACGCAAGGTTTTGCGGAAGAGGGGACTGCAAGTGATTTGTTGCCTTGGTATCACAGGCAGAGTGCCAGCAGTAAAGACTATCGGTATTCTCAAATTTATCGTTTTTACTTTCTCGCTTATTCTTGGGAAAGTATTTTAGAAAAGCTTATTCTTCTATTTGATTCATTGGTCGCGGTAAACATGTGTTGTTGCGCCGGTCTAGGTGCCTCAGTTGATTATGGAGCTGGCGTACTGATCCCAAGGTCGCGGATTCAAATCCCTCATAGACCGATGGTTTTTAAGTGTGCTTAAAAGCGATAGCCTCCTGGCAGTAGATTTACTGGCATGTAAAACTCCTGCGGGCAGAAATCCGAACACACCGTCGGTACTGGTCATTTGATTGTGGCTATTGACAGCGACAGGCTATTGATGTGAAAGGGAGAGTCAGAACTGACAAGATCATTGCCATAGCTGGTATTTGAATCATGGAGCTACCGCTTCACACGCGACTGCTCTAACCACTGAGCTATCGTGGCAACTTGCCAGTATGACAATAAATTCCCCAACCGATTCGTATTTTCCAAGTCGAACACTATGGAATCTCACATCTGAGGTAGATCTGAGGTACTTACAGTCGTAAGTACTTTATGTGCCGGGATTAAATTACTTTTAGATGGTAATTGTTATTAAAAATAACGTTGCAAAAACATTTATGTATTTATTCATAAATATATGTAGAGATTATTTTTATTAGATAAGTCCTTGTATAGCAATGGAAAATATGTTTGAGCACATTAGGAAAGCAGGATATTAAGTTTCCTGTCGTGTTGCAGTGCGGTTTACACAATACGATGTTCCAACAACACCTGAATTTACTTACAGTCTCTGATCCAAATGTTATGGTCCATCGGATACCCGAGACACAGCCTATTTGAGTGGCCAAAAGGCGATAACATGTGGATCAGAAACTAAATAAACTCAGCTTCATGTTGGAATACCAACTTGTGTAAACCTCACTGTCACACGGCGCGGAACTTAAAATATTCTGCCCCATTAACGTGTTCAATAACTTTTTCCATGGCTGTACCTGCATATGTACAATAGGCTTAAGCAGTCGCTTAAGAGGTGGTCGCTATGTGAGATTTGAAACTGCGTTCTCTTTGCATGGCGAATAAATAAAGAAAGAAAGAAAAAATCTTCCTATCGCATATTTGGAAGACGCTGAGTTTAAATACTAGAGATAGATTGGTAGGATATAGCCGGAAGGGATTCCACACTGAGCCAAATGTTTAGGCTGTTGTATGTCAGATCCCGGGAGGAAGGGATGAGGTGAGAGCGCTCTACGGCCATGTTGGAATCCTGGCGAGTAGCCAATGACGGTGCATAATGTGTACTGCAGAGTCATCTAGACACCAGTTTTCGCCAAGCAGCCACCGGTTAGGCGACTACAACGCCACCCATCTCCTGAGAAGAGCAGTTACATTGGCAAAGTCTCCACACAACAGCACCAAACTCACTCATCGCCAACACTTCCGATCCTGAAAGACGGATTGAAATGAAGGTAAAATGAAATAAATGGATGGGGAATTTGGGGGTTATAATTTCCTTTCCTAGCACTTTCCCAATACAAGATTGGTATTTAACAGATTATTCAATTTGGAGTTGTTCTGTTCGAAGCTATCACATGTACCCTTTTCTAAAGGTCAGAATGGGGTATGCATGGGTGGGGACGGGGATAATGAATCTAATTGGTACGATAGGGATGAAAAGGGGGGAGGGATGCACGAAATGCGGTAGATTGTGTGAAAATTGACACTGTATTTTGGATTGTAATCGTACGGGAAAAGGGAGAGATAATCTAATACCCCAAAAATGGGGAGATTTTCCATTAGAGCTAAGATAGGACATTTTCAAATTCAAGATCAGATGAATATATAGAGAAAGCAGGAAAATATTTAGGAAAAATCTGACCTGTTGCACCTGCATACCTTTCTCTACTGTTGCACTAACCATTCTTGCAAACTCTTATTCCCATATCATTTTCGCGTTCGTTGAGATAAACATTTTCAGAAATTATGTTATTGCTTATTTCCTTGTAGGTACAAGGGGAATATGAGAATACAATAGGCTTTGAACAATAGTCAAATCTTTTAAAACTTTGAGATTCCGTTCTGTTTTCACGGCTAAGATATAAAAAAAATGAATAAGCATATTCCATTTGACGAAAGTTTAAGCATTTCAAAACTCACACAAATAACAAGGAATATCTCCGAAATGGTTCATTCTACAAATTTTTGGACATAATTGCGTGTTTTACAAGATCTGCATTTTTGTATAGGAAGATTTGGTCTAGCTTTAAGATTTATGTTATGCAAAAGTCATCCAGAGTAAACAGGACTACATAAACTAAAGCCAGAAAGTTCAAAATATACATTTAATTTGCCATAAAGATATCTAACCATATTAAACATATGCTTAAAGCCATTTTCCAGAAAATAATAATTTTCGAAAATTTTTCCATATAAAGGATAGTTTACGATGGAGGAATTTTTGAAAAATCTTAGTGTCGTATCCTTAAAAGATATTAAAGTTAAATACCAACTTTGGCTTTTAACCGGTTTTTCGTTTTTGAGTTATTCTGTTCACATACAGAACCACCCTCTCCCCCCCCCCCCCCCACCACACACACAGGGACCTTTTTCTAAAAATGCCTTTTCTTTATATTCAGGGGTCCTCAGAATATATTTCCGGTGAAATCTCGACATGGAATTTTTGGGTGGAATACAATACTTCCTCTACATAGTGGAGAAAGTAAAAGTGAGGTTAAAATGCTTAAAGAAGTATGAGTAAATAGAGAAAATGGTAAGGGGTAATGAGGGGTAAATATAATTAGTGGCCGTAATAAACTTTCCCATAAAACAAAATGTTAAATAGAAGGGGAAGTAATACAAATAAGCAATTCTAAAAGATTGTATATTGTGGGAAATATGTTTATAATGAATTATATTTATTTTATTTTATTCTTGTCGTAGAGTGAAAGTGTATTTGATAATTAAAATTATTGGAATAAATATTGCTTACTTACCTATTTCTAAAATGCTCTCTTTTGCTTTATGATTCTGGTAAAATGTCGACAGTGAATTTTTGTGTGGAATGTAATATTTCCACTGCTCACCTTACATAGTACAGAAACTGAAAACTGTAGCTGAACAGTGTTTAAATGCCTGTGTGTTCACCATAAAATGACGTATTCCCCTTTGCCATTGCCGCAAACTTTTTTCTCCATATCTAGCGAGCAATGCAAAAAATAGAAACATGGGGGAAAAAGTAATTAGTGCTACCATCTGCTTATGAATAATTGAACTTGTTTGTGTGCGCTAGGTAAATACATATAGGACTCGCCAAATTAGTGTCCAGAGAACCTTTGGCGTTTGTCAAAGGATAAATTACAATTCTGATTGGCAAATGCTAGGTAATGGAATTCAGATCGTAAATATTGTGACAAACCGTTCAAACGACTGTTTACGGCTACACAATTAAAATTTATAAATGGACTAGAAAACTGTCCTGATTCCACGGTTGTGGAGCACCATTATTATTGTATAACGATTGACATTATGGATGCATATAAAAACAAGAAAAAATGTAATAATGCGACAGGCAAATTCATATTTATCACACATAAGCGGAATCTAAGCGAATTTTGGAGACTCATTGGCAGCAACGCAATTATCGTTACGGGTTCTGTTTTTTTAATAAACAGTCATTTATTCATCGAAGTTTTTCGAACAATTTGCATAAGCCATTATGGCGAAAAATCGTTGTTTGTGGCATGAACAGTATTCCATCGCATGTTTACGTTAAATGAACACAGTCTCAGACATAGGAAAGAGAGCTATGGGGACGTAGGTTGGTAATTACTTAAGGATATTCATAGAAGAAATGTCTGAATTCTATATTTATGAACATATGTTGAAATTTATACTGCAGGTAGCACCCAAACTATTAGCATGTATTCTTACAGGTTTCCATTGCAATATAAGCAATAGGTTTGAAGTTTTTGATTGTTTAATTCATTATTGTAATGGCGGAGGAATTAAAATGTATAAATATACTGGATATTGCAACAGGAGTTGTGATTGGACAAACCTAGAATAAATGTTCCTATAAACCTATGTCCGAAAACAAATACCTGTTGAGGTATGAGCCATTTTACTTGTGTTGAGTATTTACACGAGACATTGGACTTCAACGAGTGGATTGGCGAAAGAGGTTCAGTAGCATGGTCTCCCCATTTGCCGGACCTCAATCCATTGGATTTTTGGCTATGGGGAGATTTAAGGGCGTTGATATATGCCAAACGCATCGACAATGTGCATACAAGAGCGGTGACCAATGCATGTGCCCAATCCGAGAGCAGACAGGTATGATCGAAAGAGTTCTAGATTCTTTGAGAAGAGGAGTTGAAGCACGTGTAAAAATGCATCGTAATAACCTGGAGCATCTCCTGTAGTTATATCGACATAACGTGCAGATGTTACCAGAGGACAAAATGGCAGGAATCATCACAGCTCCTGTTTGGTGTTTATGGATGTTTGTCTATTCACAATCCGTGACTTTGCGACTCAGAGCTGTTCCGTGGCATCCTAACCTTGACACAAACGCTGCTCAATTGTTCACAATTCACTCTGACAATTTGACTAGCTCCTCGGTCCGTGCCGACTGTTTATATAATCTCTGAATTACCAGCGACTTTTCTGGAAATCGAGATTTCTCGTAGTTTCTGTTGTAAACAAGACCTCGCGCTCGAAATCTTGTAAAAAATGCATGCAGTGGCGTTTGCTGAGCCGACATGTTGCCCAGCGACCGCATTTACTAAAACAACGTGTAACTGAGAATAATTGTTATGTCTGTAAGACACGACCGCCGGGAAATGTATTAGAAGACTTTGAGATAGTCGATGTTGACAATTTATAAACGAATGTCTGTCAATTATACTATAGAAAATGCTACCAAAAGTGTTAAACAATAGGACAAGTCGCTGTTTCGTTTATCTAGTTTTGAATATAATAAATACTTCTTTACCTGATTATACTCCCCTAATGTAGGACTTGCACCCCGTAGGACTTATAAGTTAATGCCTATAGTCAAACGCCTGTCGGGGAGCAGAGGAACCTATGGACCGGACAGAGTGAATACCTGGAAGCGAGTGGTCAGCCAAACATCAGGTATGATAGTGAGGGAGAGGATGATATGAAATGCAGGCGCAATCGATGAATAGAAAGCTGATTATGGAGCAGTTGATAGAATGAGTGGCGGGGAAACCGGAACACCCGGAGAAAGACCGCCCAGACGCCGCTTCGTCTACAAGAATACCACATGTGGGTCTCTGGGATCGAACCCCGTTCGCATAGGTGGTAGTTGAGCGGTCTAACCGCTCGGCCACAGCCCCGCCTTATGATAAACACAATGAGTAAAAAATTAAAACTTAACAATATCGTGTTGTAATAAAAGAATACAAATGAGGCAATTGAAACCTTAACACCAGTTTGTCCTACAGTTTAGAGCCCCAAAGTAAGAAAACGGAAACAGTTTAACTAGAAATGACATGTATGAGGCCAGTTAAAAGCAGACACAAATGAATCTTAGTTGTAAATTACCGTATTTACTCGAAAGCAAAAACCCCCCCTCGATTGTAAGACCTGCCAAGTTTTGCGGACGAATTTTAAAAAAATATTATATATTATTATGTATTATATATTATAATTTTTCTAAAATTCGTCCGCGAATGCTAGACACGTTAATTTGAAACAGGCTGTAACTTCTAAAAAAATTTATGAATTATAAGGTAGTGTAGGAATATTACGTTCATAAGATAAAGGAAGGTTATGTAATTTGTCTACCAACAGTAAGCGGCTGCAATAATTATTGTATGCAAAAAATGTTTAACATAAAGAAA
Source organism: Tenodera sinensis (assembly GCA_030765045.1). Lineage (NCBI taxonomy): Eukaryota > Metazoa > Arthropoda > Insecta > Mantodea > Mantidae > Tenodera > Tenodera sinensis. The sequence goes on along the minus strand of CM060969.1, from coordinate 80,125,888 downwards.
ATAGTTACCACGCAGGTGGAACGAAGCCATCACTGCCCTTGTATCAAAACAACCATCGTGGAGAAGATGGGGTGAGTAAGGCAAGTCCCACCGCTACCTCTCCTCTCGTGCTCATGCTTGTGTTAAACGAAGGGGGTCTTATTTTGGAGTAAATACGGCATATAACAAAAATGAGTGGGAAGTGTAGGTAGACTGGGGAAGTTGAGTTCGAATACTGGACAATACGCGATTGATTATTATGTTGCTGGTGCTGCTGTTGATGATAATGCAGAATTTATTCCTTACATAATATGCACAGTTTGGTGCTCATAAATGATTAAGTTTTGAAGTACTTTTACTCTTAAACTGCTCAGCCCAGTATTTCCACAATGGCATACAAAATTCAAGTGCCTAAGCAGTTCCGTCTCTGAACAGCTCTTCCTCGCAGAACTGAATGATATTTTATCGCTAATCCTATTATCTTCTATTGTTCTTCATCTCTTTGTGTCTGATTCTCATTTCTCTTCGATATCCATTTAGTGTAAACGTGCTGCTCGTCTATCTCGTATTATCCTAAATGCAAATAGTTCGAATCTCCTCGCTACTTTTTGCTCAATGTCGTTTGTTTCACTCTCCCAGTAGATAAAAGAACATCGCGCTGATTACGTTTTCGCTGCTGTCATTTTATTTCGTTGCTCTCGATTTTATTTCTGTGTTTCATTTTGTTTCAGCCGCAATTAGATTGGTCACGTACATATGGAGAGCTTGTTTCCAAATGGTGCTAAATTAAACTTGTGTTGATTTTAGCAGTTAGCAAAAGAACACACCAATTATAAGAATTAACAGCATTGAATCACTAGAAATCTTAGGTAATGTTTTAGTTATATAGGTCGCAATGCAGTGCTTTAAAGTGCTCTATATTATCACGTCGAAGTTATCAAAAAAAGTTAATTTTGCGTTTCGCACACTTTGTTATAAGGTTTTGGGGAAAATACAGTACTACGCCTTTAGTATTATCATGGCATAACTGTTACTTTTGATATAATTAATTGTTAGGTTATTAACTGAGATCCGTTAAAGAGAAATCTCTAGAGTCCTATAATTCCTTGAACTATTATCGGCATCAAATTTCCTGCATATGGCAGTAGCCAATAGGAGCGCGCTACAACTTAGTGTATCGTGTGCTTGTGCGTAGGATGTGTGCAACGTTAACATAGCGTTTCACTGTGCGTAGATAAAAGCTTAAGTAAAATTTGGTTAATCAGTTAAACTAAATGGCAATAGAAATGGATTGGCTTATTCCACACGCTGCAACAGTTAACTCTTGACGCTTTTTAAAACCAAGTCTGCACCTTTCTTCCTCACTTAAGTTCCTTTTAAAAAAACTCGTATATCCTATATACAACTTGTTGTGCTCGACTACGAAAAATACTATTTTCTCCCTCTTCTATCACTAACAGAATCGCTTTCTGTACTTAGAAGCCTCTACAAATTCATAGAACTGCAGATTATCTACCTGGTCTGTCTCCTGGTCAGAGTAATTAGATGTGTTATGAGGAGAAAGGGGAAAGCATAACCGTAAAGTTGGGCCCCTCCTTGCGCTTCCAGCATAAAGTAGTCGCTTTGTAAGGAAGTGGAGAGCCGACTTTCGGCCGAGCTATACACTTATTCACAAAGGTTATTCACACCTCTGTTAAACAGCTCAAGTTCTGCTTCAGTTCTGACAAAGTACACGTAAACTTAATTGCGTATAATTACCGAACGGGTGAAGCTAAAATTACACTCTTTTTTCGTACGTGCTTGCGCGACCATTCTATTTGTACCTGACGTAAGTTTTAAGCCTGTAAATAAACTATTAATAGCCGAGTGTTACTATAGTGATTACCAAGCTAGGCAGCACTGCAGGCCTGTGATTTGCCACTGTGTGGAGCCTCTGAGGGTCATACGCAGGAGTTTTAACGCGAACCTTGGGGCTTTCTTTGTAATTTGTCACTCAATCGATTACTTATAATAGTAAGAGACATTTAAAGAAAACAAATAACGAACCATATTCAAACTCAAGATTTGAAATAGAAGCTTAATTAGGCATCCTAAACCAATGAGCTTTATTTTTCCAACGTTTTGTTTTTGAGTTATGCTATTGTCTCTCTCTCTCTCTCTCTCTCTCTCTCTCACACTCTCTCTCTCTTTCCCTCTTTTTCTTTCTGAACCACTTCCCGTTCATGCGGGAAATTAAATTTCCTCTATTCGGTGCTGGTAACCTAACCTATCTGCGTGTTTTGTCTTTTTTACCGCACCTATGTACACGAACTGCATTTAAGTCTCTGAACTATTGATATATTTATTATTTCAGACATGGAATATAATCATAAGAAGTGGACAAATATCCACTGAGAGGGGAATCAACGTAACTACCACTGTACCTAGTACACGTGACGTCATACAGAACGCACGGATCCAGGCTGTACAGTTGACAGTCAGTAGTTCGAGTGCATACTGGCAGTGTAGAGTTGGTCACTGTGTGCTCTGTGTTTACATTCTGCTTTGCTTACAAAGTCAGGACCATCATTTTCTGCCACATTGAAAACGTTAGCGGAAGAATTTCACCGTGAATGGAGAAAACATGCTCGTACATGCAGGTTGAGTAATTCAGGAATACCAAACTGTAAAGAAAATGGTTAAAACAGCAATTGTAAAAAAGGGACGTCCCTTATGTGCGTCCCTTGTGTGCGTCCCTTTTTACTTTCTCTACTGTAAGTAGGGGAAGTATTGTATTCCACCCAAAAATTCGATGTCAAGATTCTTCACCGGAAATATATGTTTTCAGGCCCCCTGAATCCAAAAAAACATTTTAGAAAAAGGCCCGTGTGTGTCTGTGTGTCAATCCGTAGACAGCATAACTCAAAAAGGAAAAGTCGGTTAAAACCAAGCTTGGTATTTAAGTTTAATGTCTTTCAAGGATGTGACACGAAGATTTTGAAGAAAATAGCCCCACCCTAAACTACCCTTTACATGGAAAATTTTGATTTTCTTGAAAATGGCTCTAACGATTTTGATTAAAATGTCATATGTTTGAGATATTTTTGTGACAAATGAAATGTATATCTTGAATTTTCTGGCTATAGCTCCTGTAGTCTTATTTTCTCTGGACGAATTTTGCATAACTGGTAAACCGTTAGAGATAGACCATATCATACTATACAAAAAATGTAGATCTTGCTAAAATACACAATTTATGGCTGAATAAATTTTCTTGTAGGGTGAACCATTTCGGAGATATTCCTTATTATGTGTGTGAGTTTCGGAAAACTTGGAACTTTAGCGAAATGCAACAACGTTGTTCATTTTTTTATATGTTAATCGTGCAAAGAGAACGGAATCTCAAAGCTTAAAAAGATTTGACTGTCGCACAAAGTCTACTGTATTCTAATATCCCCTTGTACCTACAAGGAAATAAGCAATAAGATAATTTGTACGAATGTTTATCTTAACTAACATGGAGATATAGGAATAAGAGTTTGTTAGAATGGTTAATACAAGAGTAGAGAAAGTCATGTGAGTGCAACACATAAGATTTTATTTAAATTAGGTTTGTTTTTACTCCCCTGACTGTGATGTTTACAGTCGCAGGTTACCTGTGTCACCCCCTTCCCCTATCCGCAATGCCCATACATTCTCGCAGGGCGCACACATTGCTGGCAGAAGAATATTTGTCCTAGCTCTAGTAATCATATGCGAAACTTGAGTTTTGCTATTTTAATATTATCTGGGATATGCTTTTTTTTTTTTTTTTTCCTGTTTACCAATATTTACTCGAAATTAATTATTTGTGTATAAGATTGTGCTTTTCAAGCCACCAATTTTTTTTCCTGTTTATTCCTTCGCTTTGTAGGTAACAGGTGTAGTTAAATGTTAACCGGAAGCAGTAATGTTTTTCAGGTGTTTAACTATGACCTTGTGGTTGACACAAGTGTAGTTGAGATAGTGCGCTGTCGTTTATTCCTCTCGCTCTGATGTTTAACACCCTGCTTCAAAAGTGACTTATCCTTTCTTCCCTGGATAATAAATATTAAGCAAAAGTGTATTACAAATACATCACATTATCGCATCAAAAAAGCAATGCTTTCAATATTGTCACTAATGAATTATTTTATTGGAGACTTAAGAAACCATATGGTATAATAATTTAGTAACACTGTCACTGCTTACAGTTCAACTGCTTTGTAGACAGTGATTTTAACTACTGGTATTGCCCTACTGAAGCACCTCCCCACTCTACGGGGCGATTCCTGAGCCAATGACATTAGTTAAAATAAGTTCGATATAATCAGGTATTGATAGTATTGAGGTACTGTACCACCTTTGCGAAAATGTAGGAGGATCCTGGCACCTCTAATCCCTAGGACTTTGAGTTTATGGATTAACGCTATACGCATTATTATAATCCCAAATTGTGGTTGCGTGTACAGCTCCACTGTAAACGTGTAGATACGTCAGTGCAGCTCCGGGCATAATGCAGATGTTTCAATTTCCTAATGGTAAAGCAGTTTATGCAAACGCCAGCATTTTACTTTGATGTCACGAGCAACCAATCGAGTCCTCTGATAGAATACAAACCGTTTATCTCTCCCCACTGCAATCATGGGGAGGGAAATTCCCCACGCAAGTATAGTTAAATGACCACCCCAACCCTCTTTTTTCACTCAGAACGTGTGGGAAAATAAGGGAGATTGTGTCGTCAACAGGCCGTCATTACAGCCACGCGTGGACCAACCCCTCAGGCTTGCAAATCATCCCCTGTAACAAACTTGTTACAAGAACGCTTTTCAAGGTGTAACGCAATTAAACTCCCTTTGAGGGAGGGCTTCTATTTGCGGCCCTGGACAAGGAAGGGTGGGAAAAAAAGGGTTGGAATAAATTAATCACAGTGATGAGAGAAGAAAAGGATGCATTGACGGTGTTTGGAATTCGTGTTAGTCTCGGATTACAAAACCTCCATCCGGGATCCCACGGAAACGAATAAGCTCTCTGAAACTAGTTCTCAGACTTCTCGTTTTTCTTATAGTCTGGGTTTGGAATGCAATAGCCCCGGAAGCCGGATCACCGAGGTGTGTGGAAAGTTAACAGCAATTAGTTCTATTCATTAAGAACTAAGCGTATCGCAGCAGTAACGTAAGGTTTCGATATTCCCCTCAGTTTCAAACCAGGTCCAAAAGGTCTACACACACGTCAGTGGTATTCATTTTTTGAATCCAAAATAAAAGATGGGTCCCAAGAACCGGATTCTTTTCAGGAACTCCTTGGGAGTGTGGATAACCTCTTCCCCTTTTTGGACCAGGAAGTTCTTTCTAACAAGCAAACGTCCTGAAGGGGCAGAAAAAAATCGTAATCGTTGTATATGATGGTGTTCAGTATTTAAAATTAATTGCTATTAATTGCTTCTGCAAATTTTGGTCACGCAAACGCAGTTGGTTTGTGAGAGAAATGAGTTCATAGAAAGGAGGCATGAAACATATTTTCTTCCTTAATGTTGATAATATTAATAATACTAATAAGAATAATAATTTATATATCTGAATAATGGCAATAACCACAGATATCAACAATTAAAAAGAACACTAGTAATTTTCTTTCCTGCATGATTATATGTTAAGCTGTTCAATCCAGGAACAAAGGGTCTTTGCAACGTTTAGTTTGCTTTCCAGGAGACCTCCTTCCATCCCTGTTCATTTATTGCTTATTGTCCAACGGTCTCCTTAATCCCGCACTTTTGATCTTATCTGTCCTTATATTGTGTAGGAGTATTCATCTAATGTCTTTCTGAGATATGTTTTATTTCTGTTGTATTTTGCCATGTCACTAATGTAACTTAATTTTTAGTTATCAACAAGTTATCTGAATTCCTTGATACTTAAAACTCCCTTTCCTCAATCCCTTTTCTTCGATCCCCTTTCCTAGTGTTCCAACTTGCACCTCAACGGAGGTTTATTTTCATGCATCACGTACCTAAGTTATTTTAGTCAGGAACCGTTATTGGCTTTTGTCAGACCTCATTAATATCACTTTATAAATATTATGACACATATAGTTTCGTATTGTACAGAAGTATTGTCTTCTGAGAAATTGATACTCGACATTGCGTTTCTTTCTTTCTCTTTCTTTCTTTCTTTCTTTCTTTCTTTCTTTCTTTCTTTCTTTCTTTCTTTCTTTCTTTCTTTCTTTCTTTCTTTCTTTCTTTCTTTCTCTTTCTCTCTCTTTCTCTTTCTCTCTTTCTGTCGTTCATTGTTCCCTTCCCTCCCTCCTTTTTCCCTTTCTTCCTCCCTTTCTCCCTTCCTCCCTTTCACCCTTCCTTCTTTCTAGGCTTCGTGATTGACTATTCCCCATGTCATGGAGACGCTGTTTATCTAACAATAATAATGTCTTCCAATTATACATTCATATTTCGAATTATGGCAATATTGCTATTTTGTAATTTTCATTATTCTTCATTCGTGTGATTCATACGATTAAAAAAAAAAAAAAAAAAAAGAATTGCGTTACAGCATCCATACTTATGAAATACTTCAAATTATCCATTTTTCATTAAAACAAAATGCAATTTACAGGGGTTATAATAATATTTAAGTTAATTTCTCACAAAAGAATTTGTATTCACAGCAAACGCGCTTTATGTACTGATCAGAATAATGCGTTTTACCCATATAGTACTATTCATAAACTAAGGATTTTACACGCAATAAAGCAACACTTGTCAACTATCTATAAACTTCATGGCTCAACATTCACAGTGATGGGTTTCGTTCTGTATGTAATCTCTGTTGAAAATGACATTTCAATTCAATAATGTTTTGTAGAGTAGGAGAGAGGTTGCTGTGAAGAAACCGGAGTAGTCCCTCCAAGGAAACTACCTCCATGAACGGAAGAGACTTTTTTTTTTTTTTTTTTTTTTTTTTTTTTTTTTTTTTTTTTGTAGTGGATCCGGAACTGTTTCTTTAAAAGCACCCCGAGTGCAGAGTGTCAGAGATGAAATAGTTCTTATAACGAATCGGGCTCGATCGATCACTAATACAAAGATATTAGTGGTGTCACCACTGACGTTAACAATTGTTACAATAATCACATGATCGTAATATAACTCAACAAACGGCTTAAAATAAATATAATGATCCACCTTAACTTCATATTTTTCAAGCGCAGTTTGTTCAATGGCCCTTGGCTTCATCCATTACATAATTAGTCTTTGTCGAAACTTTGCGAGAGGTAGAAGTTAATTTCCTCAGACTTGATGGAATATCTGCCCAAGAACGGGCAGCTCTTCAAAATGTGCAAAGTTAGAAGGCCGGTAATTACAACAGGCAGTCACCAGAGCGTGTTGGTGTACCCCAAAGTCAACAGCAAACTTTGTGACGGACCGCTTGACCGACTCCCCGCGGGCTCCCATGTATCCGCGGTTTTCACCAGATCCCCTGGGTCTCGACACGTTACATTGGCCACTGGCCGTAGGGGAATGCACTGACCATGTACTGTAAACATGATCGCATGGGACCTGGTGTTTCATATCTTGATGCAATCGCTATTGTCAAGGGAACGTTTGTATCTGAAATCTTACAGCCTTAATTTGGAGCTAGGTTGTCTCTGAAACAACACTTGGCCACAAAGCGCGAAATATTGGTAATGAATATTCAACTTGGACAATTCGAAGTTGAAGGCTCAAGAAAAATATTCGAAATGTCCAAAAAATACGACTTACAAAAGTCTAAAATTGCCATTTTAGCAATATAGGTGCATATTCCTAGTTAAGGCTATAAAGTAAAGAAACTGTATATTTGAACGAAATGTTATTTATTTTTACATTAAGGAATGTTTTTGTTCCGTGCTTGCTTAAACCACTTTAACACGTACTCGTCAACATCAGGATTTTTCCAGTTGTCACACACATTTTCAACTCTTTATTTTCATTCGGGCAGTGCTTAAAATGTTATCCTTATTCTTCAGATAAGGGGACAACGTGTTCGGTGGTATCCTATATACTTCCGCGATTTCAAATGTTTTCTTCAAACCCTTTCCAACTTCTTGAATTTCGGCAACTTTTTCCGCAAAACCTAGTCTTGTACTGGACACGTGATTTACTAAGAGACATAGTGGCATTGATTTACAACACCCTGAGCATAGGAAACTCAAGCAAAACTAAAGACGCATATGTTTTAAACAAGGAGATGTGGGAGCAGGTATAGAAGCTCAAGGTTTTTTTTTTTACTGTACTTTATTCATCTCTATTTTTTTAATGTTCAAACACTTCAGAACAGAAGATAAGACTTTCAAAGATTTGGGGACTTTCGATCTAATGGCTGCACGAGCATGATGTATGTTGTTACGAATTCCAGCTGCGTTTGTAATCGTTAAGGAACCAAGGTTACCGTTTGATTACAGGATCTATAACTTTAGCCGGTCTCTGAGAAGGATTTGCAACAGCTTTCAAAATATTGCTTAGTCTTTTTCTGTTCACTGATTCTCGTTCTTTTCATGATCATGGTCCAACATTCTTTCTGCAATAACGCACTCTCCATCAATTTTAACATAAGCCTTACAAAGTCTCTTGCAGCATGCCGATCTTTCCTTACTATTGCTTAGTGTGTTTAAAAATAAAAGTTGAAGCCATTGACAAATAGTTTTCTATTCTTCTCACTGATCATTGTAGTTACAGTTGGTTCCGTGGTTGGTATGTCTCTTGCTGTGTTTTATACCTCAACTAACCTTGTTGAAGATAAGATGAAATCAGCACCGTCTTGAAGGCACAAATAACTAGTCACTTATCGACTGTTCGGTCCCAACTGTTAAAGAGACCTCTAAGGACAGCTCAGCATGCAATTCAAGTGCGCGTTCAGGAATGCTGCACTCAATTCAATATTTACTTTTTCTACCTCAGGTGATCCCGCACGCAATTCGAGCTCCCCCAAACAATCCCGGACCGATAATCTGTTTTTCCGCGTTTAGGTTAATTTTCGACTGACATTTCTGTACAAAAACTTCGAACTAAGGAAAATTAAATTCAAATTACGTTATATTTTTACATTGCTTTAATACAAAGTTCAATGAGCCAAGAAAGGTCGTCGGACTAACGACGACTTCAAATTATACACGTTCGAATTATCCGGATTCCATTGTACTTGTACGATACCTTGGAACCAAGTTACACCGAAACTTCGTTAGAAGAATAAATTAAAGAAATAATTGTAATTGAAAACAAAGCCTACTCTGCAATTAAACGTTTATTTGGCAAACTCGTATGTATAAAAACTAATGATGGTGCGATACCACTGTTTCTCAATATCGATACAGATTTTTAAACGTCGATACTCGATACTCACTTTATAAAAAGCTGTAAAGGCGATAGCAGGTTGTTCCTCCTTACTTGATTACCCTCCCCTTATGGAGGAATTACACCCCCTAGCACTTATAAGCCAGTTCCTAGGGTCAGACGCCTGTATGAGAGCACAGGAATCTATGGGCCGGACAGGGCGAAGACCTGGAAGCGGGTGGTCAGCCAAGCACCATGTATGACAGTGAGGAAGAGGAGGATGTAAAATGCAGGCGAAATGGATGGGTGGAAAGGTGATTATGGAGAAATAGGTGGAATGAGTGGCGGGGAGCGAATACATGTTCCTAGGTTGGCAATACTATCGTGCGCACTCCCAGAAACACAAGTGAAACTTCAGATATCTCTGTGTACCTGGAATTATTTACTGACGTATTGACTTAATGCATTTCTGCCATGGACCGTGAACAAACTGCACAGCCCACCATTTTTACTCTGAGTTGCTGAATTCTAGGAATTATTTTCCCTGTGTAACTTTCAGAGGTTTACCTATGTAACTGCGTATTTTTAACTTTGTGATTAATGAACATCCTGAATTCTAAGTACCGGAAATTGAGCTAATGTATTCCTTGCTGACCGATTGCTCCTAGTTGTGTTAGCTACACTGATTTACTCTAATTTCTCTTCCTTAACACTTAAATTTCATTGCCAATGACTTGCAATTCGCTGAAAAAATTGTGGCTCATGTATTGTGTATTGATTTTAACATATGAAAAATATTTATTGCAAATATTTATATCTCCTTATCATTTCTTTATACAATTATGAATCTCACCAGTCGTTAATTCGGGTATCAACTTTGACGAAGCATGCTTTCGGTTACTCGCTGATGCATCGACGTAATCGATAAACACAGCATCAGCGAAATGCGTTGTTTATTCATTATTCGCGCATCTTGCAACAGCTCCTACTACTACGTGCGAGCACGTAAATACACAGAAGCAGAAGGGCTGGTTTTTTAATTGTGGCTCTTCGCAGAACCCCTCTCTTTTGTTTCTAGTGGCAGCGTGGAGTGCAGATAAGTGAAATGAATTGCGTGCAACAAGAAGATTGTAGGCAGACAAATGGCCTCGGCTTGCTGGAATGCGATTATATCAACACTGATGCATTACATCCCCTCGTCAGCTTCTGAAGGGGTGAAAGGCTGGATTTCGGGCACTAACACCCTTCGCAAACCTCCCACGTAAAGAGATTAGTCTGTCCGATCGACAGAATTGGGAATGTTTGGTAGAGCAACATTTATCTTCCAGATTGCCTAATAAAAAGTGCGCTTAATTGATTTGCATTGATATATTTTAGCATTGCAATACTTCAGATTCCCGCTAGTTGATTTAGCTGATTTGCCAGCAAAATTGGAATCGTCAGGTCAGCAAAAATTAATTTCTATTGTTTAACAAGTCTGCATTGATGTTGTTATCGGAGCCTGGAGGTGTGCGAATAATCAAGTACCAAAATATGCACAGAAATATAAAATGTATGCAGAAATATATGCAAATAAGTACTTGTTTCGTGCTATCTTACGAGATATCTTGCCATCATTAGCGCACGCCGCAGTGACACGAAGGGGCCTTGATAGGAATATGAAGTTGAGGAGAAATCCCTTTTTACTTTCTCTACTACGTTTAGTAAAGTAGAGAGTGTTGTATTCCACCCAAAAATTCGATGTCGAGATTTCACCGGAAATATGTTTAGAGGTCCCCGAATCCCCCCCCCCCCCCCCCCAAAAGCATTTTTAGAAAAAGGTCTGTGTGTGTCTGTCAGTATGTGCACATTATAATTTAAAAAAAAAATCGAAAAATCGGTTAAAAACCATGGGTGGATATTCAGGGGAAGTAGGTGGAGTGACACTTCACGAATATTTGTACCTTACATAACTGATAAACCGTAAGAGATACACCAAATCTTACTACACAAAAAAGTAGATCTTGCTAAAATACGCAATTTATGTCTAAATAAAATGTAGAGTGAACCATTTCGCAGATATTTCCCACTATTTATGTAAGTTTTGGAGAACTTATACTTCTGTCAAATGGAGCATTGCTATTCATGTTTTATATGTTAACCGTGCAAAGAGAACGGAATTTCAGAGCTTAAAAAAAAATTTTTTTTTATTTATTTTTTTTTTTATTTTATTATTTTTTTTTTAGAAAGAGAGTTGGAAGGGAAAAGAGTTGGCTTATTACGCCGGGATGGAAGAAAGGGGGATGGGATAGGTTTCTCGAGGGGATAAGGGAGAAGTGTGGCGTAGGTGGTGAGGTACCGCCGAAGCACCCTCGCAGTATGGGGTTACAGCCGGTAAAATTACCGGCATCTGGTTAGGATTACCGGGTGACAGTCATGACAAGTCCTGACTGTCACACACGGGAAGTGGACGTGGGATATAGATGGAGAAGTATTTATTTTATTAGGGGGTGACGGCGTTGACATAGGCAAAGGCTGCTCAGACGGCGATGTCGAGAAGTGAAGTTCTCAATGTTGAGAGGTGTTGAATAGCTGTTGGTTGCGCTTCCTGGTGAGAACCGCGTCGCATTCCAGAACCTCACATAGCTGGCTACATGGTGCAGTCCCATGATCGTAGGAGTTGGTCCAAAGTACTTCAGTTGTGTCTTGTTGGTAGTCGAGTTGCTGTGTTGCGTTGAGTTGCTGGTTGTAGTGCGTCTTCGGTACGTAGTAGTCCCTCGGGTGATGGTATGTTTGGCGTTGAGTTGGTCGAGGAGGCACATTGACGAGATTTGTTATTACAGGTGGAGATTTTTCTGTCTGAGTAGTAGCTGCGCAGGTTGTTGTGTTTCTCGTCCTTTCCAGTCTGTTGACAGTGTCGTTGAATGAAGTTGTGATGTCCTTGAAGACGTCTCGTAAGTTGAAGTATAAGCCGCAGAGTTCTTCGAATATTGTATTCGCTTTCTTTAGTTCTTCAGTGTGGTGAAGTAGGTTTCGTTCGATGTTTTTCAGTCTTTTGTTGCTTGTCCGTCGAAGTAAGTTCGTCTTGAGGCTGCATTTCTTGACGTCTTTATGTAGAGTTGCGATAGTAGTCGCTGATGTTTTGCGAAACTCTTTCATTGAGTTGTGGACGTCCTTGAGATGTTCTTGTGTAGCGTTGGTGTCATTGTGAGCTACGTTGTTAGCGATGGAAGTAACGACGGAGTTGAGCTGCTGTAAAGTTCCTTACATTCCGCCCAGGCGATGGTTGAGGCTCCGAACTTCCAGACGAAGATCCTCCAACTCTTGTCTGGGCAGAGATGGTCCAGTGGTAGCTGCAGCGTACAATGTGGTATCCTGTTGAGTTGGTGCTGTAGGTATGTTGACTGGTGAAGGTCTTTGATGTGGCTGAGAAGCTGCGCTGACTGGTTCTGGTTGTCTGCTGAGTGCCCGAGGATAAAAGGGGCACTGTGCTTGCCCTGTATAATGGCCTAAGCCATTGCAGGTGGCACAGTACCGGCGTCGCCGACGCAAGTCGTGCGCGGTACACCATTGTGTGAGGCGACGTGCCCCACAGTAGTGACACCTTGGTGATGCGGTGCAGGATGTGGCGTCGTGTCCAAACCGGCAACAACGCCGGCAGGGCACATGACGAGTGGCTCGGCTGGGCTCTGCTAGAAGACGCCTCCCAAGTAGGAAAAGTCCTCCACTCAAAGCTGCCTCGCTATCCCTGGTGTCAGCAAAAACGACTCGCACGAGGGTAGAAGGTCCATGGTTGGTGATGATGCGAGTGGCCCTCAAAACAGAAGACCACTCGTGCTGCGCTGCTGTTAGAACATGCCTTTCCGGTATGTCTCTAGGGATCCCATGGAAGACAACACTGCACCCAGGATAGGGAGCAGTTGATGTTGTCGGCGATGTATGTTGTTGAGTTGTCGCTGGTAGAGTTGTAGCTGAAGGTGATGACGAGGTCTCGGGGATCGGTACTCTCACTGCCTCCCCCCGAGGTGTCTCGGTGACAGCGGATTGAGCTGTTGTAGGTTGAGGTGGTGTTGAGGGCTCCGGGGCCGGCACTCTCACTGCCTCCCCAAGAGGTGCCTCAATGACGGCGGATTGAGCTGTTGCAGGTTGAGGTGGTGTCGAAGTCTCCGGGGCCGGCACTCTCACTGCCTCCCCCAGAGGTGCCTCGGTTGCGGCGGAGATTGGCGCTGAAGTTCTGCGTTGAGTCTTCTTCCTTTCAAAAATTTGACTATCGCTCAAAGCCTACTGTATTCCCGTTGCACGTGCAAGAAAACGAGCAGTAAAGTAATTTTGCCAATGTTTATCTCACGAAGAAGATAAGAGAAGAAGAATAAGAATAAGAAGATGGTAAGATAAGAAGAATAAGAGAATAAGAAGAGTAAGAGTTTGTAAGAATGGTTAGTACTAGAGTAGAGAAAGTCATGTGAGTGCAACACAGATTTTTTTCTATGGTGTCTTAAGGCAGGATCAACATAATATATGTTCATTATGGATTATTACAGGCTAGAAAATGGTGGATTTGAGTAGTAATTTTTTCTTTTTTCGGCATATTTTGGTTTAAAGGTCCGATTCAACAGAGCCTAATCATATTCAAATTTCGTTTAGTTAATGCGCACTACTAAGACTGGCTACAATGATTGTTCAGAAGACCCTTTCTATCGTATTCATGCCATTAACACCAGCAGAGCGTCCTGCTAGAAATTATGAAATCTTCTCTAAATACCCAGTAATTTACCAGCATCGTGACAATGGTCTTGACTAGGCGGTAGGAGCGGGTAAGTTGTGTTCACACTCTATTTGACTGCAATTCCACAGTTCCTGCAAGAAATCTTGTCTATAAATATGCCTAAAACTATACCTAATAAAACTTTTTTTCTTTTTATTTCTTTGTCTTTCTTTTCCTTCTCTCTCTCCGTCTGTCTCTTTTTGCGGCAACTTGTATCTGTATTTATAGCTTGCTAACACAAAGTGCCAATGTTCTAAGTCATTTTCGTTTTACAAAGAACTCTTTAGTACCTTAGTGCGAATATTCCATTAGTAAAAATATATACCTATTTCAATTTGTTTCTCCAAAATAACCATTACTGGTTCTTGAATCATAAAGAAGCATTTCTTTCATGTAGTTCGTTATTCTGTATTTTGGATACCATTAGAATGTTGTATTATGAAACATATGCATTACACATGTCATTGAACCTGAAATAATTAATTTAGACTGCCCCTTTGTCCTTTTTTTTTCAATTTTTAGTTCCTTTTATTAAAGTTTTAGGTCTCTTTGAAGGTCTTTTTAACCAGACAATTTCTGGGCCTTCATGTTCAGAGTCTTAGTTCTTGGTTTCGGGATTTAACGCGACATTAGGCTAGGGAGTCTGTGAACTGAATTAAAACTGATAGCGAGAAAATCTCTTCATAACAGGGACCCTGACAAGTGGATTCGACGCTTATTTTGGACATTTCCTCACCCAATCTTTTAACATGGTGTTGGGGCTGCACACGGAGTGTCACTATTCATCTCGCAGAGCCTTAACAGCTATGAATCCGACACTAATATAGGTTCTTTGTCAACCCTTCACTCCACCGAAGTTTATTTTCGAAGTTGTGTGCCGAGTTTACCTGAAATTACCCATAATTTCGAGAGATAGACCTGGTGTTAGATTTCGAAGGAATTATGGAGCCACTTCAACGCATTATTGATCCGTTTATTCCTCGAAGAAACTGGGAACAGTTAACGTTATTGCTTAGTGCTGTAATATTTCACTAGCCAGCTGAAGACGGAATTGTCTACTCATACTTTGTTAATGGCTTACTGCGCACTCACCTGTCAACACTATGCGACATCTGGAAGTTTTTTGTACGGGAACGCGCCATCTTCAAACACTTGCTCGCCCAGCGTTACTCTACCAGACCTTTTTCTTCGGGAACAGCAAAATCTATAGTGTGGTTGAAATATGGTAGACCCAAAATTCAATAGCTGACCACTACTATTCTCCTTCCTGTTGTGCAAATAAATTTTATGAAATTTATATCGCCGACTTTACAGCCTGATTTCACAGCGTGTCTAACTATAGGTACAAGACGTGGCAAGACTGATTGGATGTTGTGTTGACCAGCTCCTTCTCCACCCGCCATTAAATTTTGTCAGCCATAACTACGTACTTGAGAAGCATACCACAACCACATGCGCTGCAACGGTTTTCCAATAAAACTAAGCAGGTTCAGGCTTATAATCGCTTCGGATGACACTTCCAATTATGTTGTAACTGCACAATGACTTTTCCAATACTCTGTAGTTAATATAATATAACAATCAATGATTCTTTTATTGATTACTAACATTTACGGCTTAGCTTAAGGGGACAGTTATAATTTAATACCTACTGTTTTCAGGTTTCAGAATGAAACTTGCACTTTTGATTAAAATTCCGAAGTAAAGATTTTTCCCCTTGAGTATGAATTTGTGTGCATTATCATACAGTTCAAATTATCTGTTAAGGTGTCCAGCTATTTTGACGTACCTTCAAATATATAAAAATAAATCAGTGTTGGTTATAAATGCCGACTATAGTTGCTACAATAATCAATTATATCTCAAAATAAATGTTTTATCACAAACCGTACATACATTAACGTTTTTACTTTAGATAGGTGAAAAATAAAAAAATCCACAAGTTTCATTTGAGCGAACTGAAGTTTGAATCATAGAAGGGAAGTGAATATAACGAGCACATACAAAATTTTTATGTGATATCTGGATTTGATTCAGAAATATTAATGTTTTTGTTGTGGATTCAATGATTTGAATTTGTGATAATTAAAAATGCCCCATGTATCAAACGAGTTGTTTAATCCTACTAAGGAATTTACGAGTATTTTGCCGTTAACAGACCGTTATAAAGATTATATATATATATATATATATATATATATATATATATATATATATATATTTTTAAATTCAAATGAGGCTATAGTATAAAAAGATAACACCTTTGTATTTTGATTTTTTTCGATTTTATGAATATCAAGCGGTCAATTATGTAATAAAAATACCATAATTACAAACAATAAATAGTGGCAGTAAGTTTCTCCTAAGTAATTTTCTCTCATGTAATTTTCTTGAAAATTAGAAATTAATCAGTCGAATATTTTGGCACTTTAAATAATGAAAAATACTGGGCAAAATGTGTGGGGGAAAAACTACGTTTAAATTGAAATGTACATTGTGAGGAATGTACGTATTCAGGAATGGTTGCACAGAGTGATAAGCATTAGTAAATCAAAGATGCCAAGTGAAAGTCTGGAGTAAAATATGTACAGCGAAAGGAGAAAAACAAATAGTTTTTTCCAGATTTTCATCCAATTATGCAACTGCATTTCCCTAAGCTAGACGAGTATTGCTGGTAGATTGGAAACATTCTCAGACTCTGCATATTGCATCGGGAGAGGATTTTAGGCCACAGATACAGCCCTTTCCCTTATCTTTGCCTAACAATTGACCCCGCTGAATTTGAAACCCATAAATGCTCTTTTGTTTTCCTCTATTCACCGCGTTGACGGGATTATCAAACAACTGAAGCACGGTAGCCTGCCATTACTTCATTAGGTACACCCATCTCAGTATTAGGCATGGCACAGTGATTTTCATCTACATTCACTCGATCGGGGGAGAGAAAGAGAAGGAAAAAGAAGAGCGTTCCATCATATAGTTTTTTTTTTTTTTTTTTCAGATCCCCCAACCCTATCCTACCGTTGTGGTAAGGTGATGCATGACTAGAGCCACGTGCCGCCACTGCTCATCTTTATCTAGTTCACGTGACGTCACGCGGCCGGCGTTATTCTTTTGTCGGAAGCGGCGATAACAATAGTGGCCGCACACAAGACTGTGCGCGGGTCCCACCGGCCGACCGCAGGGTATAACGCTGCCTTTTTGTGCTCCAGAAATATATCTCTGAATAGGAAATGCCATTTGTATCCCTCAAATGACCCATTAATCCTCTCCCAGCTTTTCTTGCTGGTAATTGAGGGTCCTTCCGTACGCGTGCATTGATTTCCGGACCCGATGGAAAACATCACCAGACAAATCTCTATTTTTTTATTTAACAAAAGGAAGAAGTTGATGAATCACCACAACGCACAGTAAATTCCCGGCCGAACTCTATTTTTCTTTTGCCGCGTCTCCCCTTTTTCATGCGTCGCATCATCCCCCTCCCCCCCATCCCCCCTTCCGTGCGGTTGGTCAAACGTTTTGTGTTACCGAAGTGCTGTCTTGGGAAAACTTGTGCTGCAGTTGCCATTATTTGAACTACTGATGTACAAGCCAAACAAAAAGTCACGGATCACATTAAGGAGTCCGGGGAATCGAAACGACACACAAAACATAAATAACAACTGGTATTGGTTTTGTGTTATTCAAATCTCACCCTATGCGCTATTCTGGCTCCAAGTACTACAGCTGTACAGGTCAACAGAGAAAAAATATAACACCTTACATTCACACGAATCTCTTCGTCCACTATTGTTTATTACTTTATGTGCTGCTTATCTATGACATAGAGTTCTCATGACTTTCCAGTTTCACACAATAGTGATCCTGCCCTTCTCTGTGGTCAAGGTTTGCTACACATTCAGAATTTTTCTTTTTTAAGATGCATGCGAACAACGCTGCTTTAACTTCAGCAGCAGTGCTATAAACGCGCCAAGTTACCGCAACATCAGACTCAAACGTGCCGAAATGGAATCCCAACTAGCTCTTTATCATCATCATCATCATCATCATCATCATCATCGTTATTATTATTATTATTATTATTATTATTATTATTATTATTATTATTATTATTATTATTATTATTATTATTATTATTATTATTATTATTATTATTATTATTATTATTATTATTATTATTATTATTAAGGGTCCCTGAATTACCTGTATTTGCTTGTAGGTAGAATGCAAATAGGGGAATGCAGTGGGCTTAAGAGAAAGTTGAATGTTTTAAGAGCTTGACTTGTAGGAAAAATACTGGAAAATACAAACCAATAACCAAAACTATCTCAAATGGTCAACTCAAAAGAAAAGAAAGAAAAGAAAAGAAAAAAAAAACAGCGTAACAAAACAAAAAAAAAAGGTCTTTATGACAAAGTATTTAACGAGACTTACACTCTGTTCATCTAGAGATTAGAGGAGACGTAAACAAAGCCACGTGCGTTTTGGCCACATCGCGCCCTCTTGACGCTTTCGCCGTGTAAATAGTCCCTTGAAGAAATACTGTTACTAAGGTCTGAAATGTCACCTAATGTTTGCTAAAGCATGAACTAAGTGCACTAAGCATAGTTAAAGTGTAAGAATAGTCAGTTAAGTGAATCTGTAACCAGCCTATTACATTCTGCGCGCGCATTATTCAGTATGAAAGTAACATGGCGGAACAAGTGAGTTGTGAAACATAAGTGCGGCAAACCGTTGCGAAGTGGTGACAAGACAACAATATTGAACATGTTTAACAAGTTCTACGAGAAATATCCCGAACTTGCTATCGAAGACGTTATGAAATTAACATCCGTGTTTACCGGTGTGTCAGTTGCGAGTATTTACAACACACGCAAAGAAAAATCGTCAGTTGGTGAAGATCCCGGCCAAAAGCTTCCACGTACCAGATAAATGGTGGATGTAGTTTGCGACGAATTTGTGAGATCTGCAATCCGTCGAAAAGTTCACCAGTTCTTTGTTAACAATGAACCTCCACCTTAAATAAAGTGCTGTTGGCAGTTAACTCTGATCCCGATCTTCCAGATTTAAAACGAACTTCCCTCCATAAGATGTTTCTGGAGATTGGTTTCGAGATTGTGAGCAGGAAATGAAAAAGTGTTATTGTGGACAGAAATGACGTAAGTAGCAGTTAATTTCCATGTGCTACATGTTATTTGGATGAAGTAAATATATTCTTTTAGTAGTGTAAAATGCATATTATACCTACGCGTAGCGGTAGGTAACTGTGTTGCGTCATTGTGAATGCACGTGGCCGCGGAGTGATACAAACCGGTGCTTTGTTTATACCTGCTCTAATCTCTAGATGAACAGAGTATACATATTTTGTGTAGTAAGATTTTGTTCACATCTTGCAGCCTATCAGTTGTGTAAAAATCATTCAGAATGAAGCGTACTTCAGACATCATTCCCAGAAAATTCAAAAAATATTTCATTAGTGATGGAAACATCTTAAACACACGACATTTTAATAAAACTAGCTGCTATTTTTAAGAAAATCAAAGTTTCGGAGTACTTTAAATGTCAAAAGTAGTTTGGTGTGTGGAGGATTTTCTTGGAAAACTTGGTGTCACAACCTTGTAAAACGAAGAACTTCTTCTTTAATGCATTTCCCTACCCGTACGGAGGACTTATACCTTATGCCTTTTTTTATTCAGAGTCTCAAAACGCGTCTTTTCGGTGAAATATCGGTATTGTAGCAGCCTTCAACAGTATTAGAATGCATTAAATTCTCATATAAATGTTGCACAAACCTAAATTTTTTGAAGGTGGAAATATATATTGTGGAATGCAATATCTTCTCTTCCTACGATGTAGAATAAACTCCAAAGAAAATCGTCGTATCGTTTTCTTAGGCCTTTTGTAGCATGAGCTTCTCCGCTAGTCGCTCATCAAGTTTTCCCCTTAGATTTTAACCCTTTCAAAGGCGTGTCCTGCAATAGCCGGTAAGTTATGCCTTTCAATCATTATAAGAGGTTTCGAATACAACCTGAATACATTCACTCGTTTCTACGCCATTTTGTAACCCTTGTTTTGGTCATTGGTTAGGGTTATTTAGCAAAAGCAGTGGCACACCCTTGCACCGTGGCCTGAATCAATCAATGAAATGGCTAGGGCTTCGTACAATGATAATAATGACATAGTTCGAGATACAGTGAGATTTCTTTGGCGCTCTTTGTACTGGTACAGAAACTAAAAATGCTTAAAACAGATGCAGTGGACTGACAGAAAAATATGAAGCTTGATCATTAATCTGCAAAAGTGACGGAAAATCAAACCCGGAAATCGGGTACATTACCTCCAGGCCACAAAACTGAAGATATATTCATGCACCCATTTAACGGCGGGGAATTGTAATGTAGTGCGGGTAATTTTTGTTAATGGTTATACCGATCATTTCATCAATAATAAAACAGACTTCCAACGATGACCCATCCCTTCCTCCCTCCCTCTCCCGCCCTAAAATGGTCATTTATTTCGTGGACCAGCGAAAACTAATGATCACAGTTTGGAAATTATGCACTGGAGCAAATTTTGGGCCGTAGTGCGGACAGATGTAATTTATATTAAGGCATACATATAATACGTAATGCGATGGAATAAACATCAAAGTTATATAGGTCGGCTGTGCAATAGCGTTTTAATAGCACTGTACAGTCCGCGAAACTAATATTTTCAGCACTACAGGAATTTACTAATGCGTACATGGATGTAATTTTCAGAACTAACCTACCACTTCACCCTCCATGTTTTTGATACAGTTTTAAATCGTATACTATATTGCTTTAATACCGTTGGCTTTGGCTAAAATGTAGGCAGCGTGTATGGTGGCAATAGAAACTAATTTGCGTCCGGTAATATACGTACGTTAGTAGAAGTAGCAAATCGTATCCGCTGAACTTTCGTCCTCGCTTTAATAGTATTATTTAACAAATAATAATTGGCAGTATGTTACACATAAGCATCGTGCTCAAAGCCATGAGCAACACTTGATCTTTATTTTTCATACACACCAAATACGTCATCTTAATATACAGACCGTGCGCTAAAATAAATAAACAAATAACAAGGTAGACAATTTTATTGCCACTGTTATATAAGGGTCGTCGGTGCTTCAGAATGCCAGGTGGACCTGTTTCGACTGAGAAGGGATCTTCTCAGCGTCTCCGCGGTTTTCTAACTTTTCTACTACCAACTGGTTTGTGCTGTAAGGCCTGTTTGGTTAGTCTTTCTTCTGGCATTCGGGAGATATGCTCTTGACATTTCATTTTGCACTCCCTGATTTTGTCGTTTAAATTAAATATTTTTAGTTGTTCTCTTATTGTTTCACTTTTAATGACCTTTGAGACTACAGCCAGCCAGCTACGTACCTACAGTTTCATTTCAGTCGTTTCAATTATTCTTTTGTCATTTCTATTCAAGGTCCAAGTCTCGACTCCATAAGGTATAATGGGCACTGCCATAGTTTTATAAAATTTCATTGACGTCGATGGTATATGTAGACATTCATGTGACACAATGACAGTATTGCCTAACGGACATTTTTAAACTGAGCGTCGTTTGCCTTAGAGAGCGTCTTTAGCTCCTTGCTTGTTTCACCTACGTGCATCGCCAGTAGGTGTACAAAGTTAGGAAAATGAAAGTGATATAAAGTGTATATCGACGAATAAACCAAAAAGCTTTATTACAGTGCACACTTATACTAGTGAATTACAAGTTATAAGTGACAGTGAGTTAATATTTTAAGATCAGTGGTCGCACATCTCGTAAAGAAAGTATGAATGTGTTCAGACATTAAAGCTGGTGACACTTTAACAATCACTCCAATAATACACCAACTGTCAACCCGACCGTTGTAACCAATTGTGTTACTAGCTGGCCACCGTAGTTGTAGAAAAGCAATTCTTGCTACAATCAGGATCCACGTGTGATTGGAGGACTTCATCGTAGCCAGGTAATACACAGTTCGTTGGTTACAAACTGTCACCTCAACGAGGAGCTCCGAAACATCAACGGTCGTCCCAGCAAGTAACACACTTTTGTTACAACTGTTGGCATATCTTAAAGGATCTAGTTGTTTCCATTCTTTTTAAATGGTTGTCAATTTTATCTAACATACATTTCATCTCTGATGGCACCATTTTATCTGAATAGTCCTTCTAAATCCTGCGTTTCCTCGTAGAAATTGTATTTCCGCTACTTCTCTACATTGATCGGTGTCCTGCATTCATATCTATAAACTATATGGGAACAGTGACTGTTTTATATTTTTTTTTTAAATAAGCATTTTAGCTTTCGCTTCCGTAAGTAATGCTCTTCGTATTCTTTCACACAATGACGCTACGAGGTAATTAAAATTACGAAGTTTAATATCTAGACAACTAGAATTATCAACACTTTCCAAGTTGAAGGCCATTATTTTAGTTTGCTATTTGTTATAGTTATTCTTTCTCATATCCTGTATACGAAGGTGATATTGACAGTCGTTTGCTACTCATTAAAATTCAAATTCCAACAATGTAAGAAAATCGATTGCAAGATCGTAATACATGCTTTGCACACTTTGCCATACTATCATTAGTTTTCATCACGTGATGACAGGCAGTATTTACAAAGTGGCGGCCATCAATGTTTCGTTTCGACAGCATGCTGTCATTGAATTCCTTATTAGAGAGAGAGAGAAAACGTTGCTGATGAAATTCGCCTCAGACTTCAGCATGCGTATTTCAAAGATGGGAACACGAGCATCCAAGATGAGCCTCCTGGAGATCACCCTTGAACTGCCTGAACGTAATGCAACTGATGAGCTCATGCCACGTGTCTCTGTGGATAACATAAGTGCAAAACTTGCCCGCTTAGGTTACCACACTCTACTATTCCATTATTTGATGTCTGTTTGACATTCAAATTAGTCCAACCACTGAAATCCACCACTGCATCATCGGAAATCATGATCAATCGGCTGTTCCCGATGATGTAGGTCGGTTTTAAAACATATACAGTACTATATCTGTATTTTACATAAACATATAAGCGTTGTAAATGCCTATGACCAGACAAAATGAGTCACTAAAGTAAATGATTTAGAAAAATCAATATTTTAAACAAAATCCAATTTGCCGAGTGTTATTTTAAAACGATAACAAAAAAGTCTCAAGCTATAACATTCCAAAAAAAAAAACGAACACAAGATAAAAATCATAGGAAATTAGGGCTGCTATATTTCATTCTACTACTGGAGGTATAATGAACCAAAAGGCAAGTCTTCAGGATGATTGCGGAGCGATTAAGACAACATTAAAATCAAATAATTATTCAGCCTAATATCTTCCTTGTCAATGATTTTCTTGTGTCGAAATACCCTAAACATTTCAAGTATAGGAATGTTTTAAATTTTTAATGATTAACTAGGTCTAAAAAGCTTTGCACATTTTAAATATGGAGGCTAAAGCTTAGATCAAATCATTGATTAAGAGAAGGCGCTCGAAAACAGCAATTTAAATCTCAGAAGCTTTCCAGTCTCTATCCCAAGGTGCGGAGGACTGGGGGTTAATTAGATGCTCACCGTCCTACTAGATTGTACAGGCCACACAGGGGGTTGTCTTGTCGTATCAAGGCGGTGGAAATGACAGGGTAGGCAGACGCAATTTGATGCCCCGTTGTCAGTCCAAAGTGTGCAACTGATAGTCCTCTTGGCCAGTTAAGAAAATTGACGAGGCCAATTCTTTCCACAGTTTTTCCACAATTGATGATAATTATAATACTATTTTGTTTAAAAGTAGTTGTTCTTTGACACTAGCCATGTGTAGGGCAAGGTTAGAAGTAATTTGTACAACAGTAGAGAAAATAATGGGAGTGCAAAATATCAACTTTTCTTTGTTTCTACTTAGATTTTTCCAAATTAAAATTCCTGTGAAAATGTACATAGATGTACAGTTCCCGATAATAGCCTTTCAAACCCACACAGCATTTGATGTACTTTTTCATCTGTTTGCATATAAAGAAAATAATTCTTAGGTTTCGAGGCTTAAAATAATACTAAAACATCTATTACAAGGCCCGTTGAGTATAAAAGTATTAATTGTAGTAATGTATTTAAATGAACCTTGGAATAGGAGCTGATGAAGTTCTATATTTTGTTGAATTCTTGTACAAGTCCCTTTAGCATTCTTGGGCAGTATATTACTTCACTTGTATAGTCATATTGAAAGCTTTGACTTGAGAAACTACTGATGATGTTTCTTTGAAAAGTTGGTGTTAATAATTTTTGTCATGAAGCACAGTCGGAATCGCTCCCCGTTCAAACTTTCAGACTCTGCCGAAGGTATAGAATGAACCTGATTAAAGAAAAGTTTCTTCTTTACAGCCGAATCGATCTCTTTGTTTGAGAAATCGGTACGTTGTACCTTCGGCCGCGAAGGGTGTAACTTTATTCACTGAAAATACTGTCACGTATGTAATGAATGCTCTTATTGTGTTACAGGTGAGTGGATACTGTGCCCTAGATGTGTCGTAGACGCAGAATAGGTAATGTAAACTTTCTTTATTTTGATATTTATTCGTGTTCATAAAGTAAGACGGTTCTTTAATTTTTAAACGTTTTAAAAATATTTATTTATTTAACTTTTTAGCACACGCTGTCTAAAACAATTGCTCACACTACAAAGAATACCTTAGGGGCGTTATAAACAAACTCCAGATGACAGTGATCAGTCATATCCACAAGGTTTGGAACAAAATACTTGAGCATAAAACAAGAGTTATAAAGGCAACATTACAAGCGATTAATTTACACAAAAAAATTCAGTATTTTCTTTCAAATACAAACTAGTTTTAAGCATGGAGTATTTGGGCCGTAATGAGGAAGCTTTTAGTCTTCGATTTTTGATGTAAATGAGTCCGTATCAGTCTACTTACCATGCACCGGTCTTTAAATTCAATGTATTCCCCCTGATCCCCTCTAAGATTTTGCCGGCAGCAGCTCCAGTTCAATATTTACGACTCGGGTGAAAATTTACTCGGAATTTTAACCCAAATGTTCAGTCGCAAGCTTGTTGTTCAGAAGCTAGCGTTGCAATCTGCATCCGCATTTTGTGTGATTAAGATGAACGCTTCCTTTGATTCACAGCGTGAATATAAATATGACAACAAATAACTGGCTATACCTTTTATATTTATACAATACTTATGTTACATTTATTAATTTTATTTATATACTCTAGAGCAGGGTAAGGTAGAAAATAAAAAAATTCGCAAAAATGCACAGATCAACATTAATATTTGTGCAAAGTGTGATATGTTTGTGTAAAATTCTGCTATTAGAAAATGTTATAAATTATACTGTTAATGAAAGTTTTAAAAGTGAAACGTGTACACTTATATTGAACTGAAGACAACGGTAATCATCTGAATGAACCATTATTATTTTTTAAAATGTTCTTTTACCATATACTAGATCCACTTATCACATATCTACACTACATATTTCCACTACTTCCTTAAGACAAATATATCATTTGAACATACACAAGAATGAGTGAACCACAGATTGGATCAGAAATAAACACCACTAGCTGGGAGGAAAGCGGTCTATCATTTGTATCTCTGACAGATTCCAATGTTTGTTGACAGTTTGTGTTTAAAGCCTCTGTCATTTGTTTCTGTGGCTGATTTGTTACCTCATTTTTGCGAATGCTGTTTTAAAGTTCGTCGCATTCTTCGAGTGCAGAATGAGACTAACTTAAACCCTAATGTAGAAAGCTTTTGCTAAAAGCTATTGTACGCACCATGTAGGCAAAAGCTTTTGCAGGTTCATTCGCCTGCTAAGCTTATTTTGCGTTCTTGGTACACGAATACTGTAATAGCTAAACATTGAAGGTCGAATTGTTTATTGTACTTGTGACACACTTTCCTTTTAACGGTATGTAAATGCTGGTTATTGTTTCTTTGTGGAATAAAGATAAGCACCTGAACACGTCAAAGAAAGCGTTTTTACTTTATGTAGACTAGCACAAGTTGTCACTTTCACATATTTATTACACTGCAAACAATTCCAAAATACTTCCGGTAAATGTCATTTCCTTGCAATTTATGAGTAGGAGATATGAGGATACCAACGTGTTAGAAAGTGAAAGAAATGAATTCATAATATTCATACCTACTTAGTTGCAACAAAATTCCAAGTAGGGAAACGAGTATTATCCATATGGGCCATATGAGCCAATTAATAAGAATTCGGCTAAGGAAACCGCACACACCTCTGCCTAACTTTTCTACGTCAACGGAAATTATTTGGCAACAATATGCTCTGCCTTTCAGGAAATTAACCATTGTTTCCAAACTTTGGATGGTGGATTTCGAAAAGAAATTACTTAAAGAGCAATATTTGTGAATGTCCTTCCATAAAGTGCTATAACTTACACATGATGATCAGGAAAGTGTTTTAACGTAAATTCATTTTTGTCACTGAATTCGCTGGTTTGCTATTTGAGTTAATTACTAAATTAAGAAAAAAGTATTTTATGTTGCATATAATACATATTTTTGCCTTTTTTTGTTGTTGTTAATAAGCATGTTTTAGGAGTTTGCGA
Source organism: Tenodera sinensis (assembly GCA_030765045.1). Lineage (NCBI taxonomy): Eukaryota > Metazoa > Arthropoda > Insecta > Mantodea > Mantidae > Tenodera > Tenodera sinensis. Next base: position 80,099,238 of record CM060969.1, on the reverse strand, counting down.
ATTATGCTTCATATTTGATTATTTTAAGTCCTATTTTATACATTTATTTCATCTTTATATTGAATTTACAAATATGATATTGCACAATTATACCTGCCATTGAGTTATTCTTGAAGCGTGGCCACTGATGGTAGCTCACAGGCAGCACAATAAACAGCTCGTGTCACATCGGTGAATCTGGCCTTATCTGGTCTCAGTCATTCGCTCAGGTATAAAATCGACTCCAAGGAGTTCTGGGAACTGAATGTGGTGGTTTACTTATACGTAATATTATATTTAGTTTAAATTTTATTGTTTAGTATCTCTTGAAATTTATAAAAATGTAACCTACCAATTCACACAAAGGGAAACATCTCAAAACATTCAACATTAATAGTTTCGAAATGCAATGCCGAAAATATACCTGCAGATTTGCAATCGTGTTGTATTACTACTTAAAATTTCCTTATGCGCATAAACCTGCGCATTATATCGGCACAATTTTAACACTCAACGCTACGTTAAATTTACAGGAATGCTGATTGATCGGAATACCTAATGCGTAAGAACTGTAAAATCTTGCACAACGATTTCATTAAAAGTGAATGGTTAGTTAGTAGCTTGCCTTAGTGAAGCGTTCATTTCATCAGTACATTCACGAACTATCCATTACATGACAATTAGGTTACTCCTTACTCGTAGTTAATACACATAAAATCTGTAGTTAAGAATGTTGCACAAAGGCGCACTCAATGTATTAGCCATATTATAGTCCCTGAGTGCAAAAACAAATGTTAATTAGGCACAGAATGTCCGCAAATAAATAACAAATGAGATTGATATCGCTGTTAAGCAACAAAAGATAAAATGACAGTCATTGAAATTATCTTAATCTCGAAAACCGTCAATTATCAGATGTAGGCTATTCTGCGATGAAGACATGAGATATGTTTCAAATTGTCTTTTCGCCGGAGACTACAGATCCATTCCATACCATTTACGCGTTCCGTATTCGAAAGTGTAATACGTTACGGCGGGTTCCAAATGGCATCAGAAATATGAGCGTAATGGACTATGCAATTCAGAAGCTAAGTGATTCGTCTGGCAAATTAGCCAGAGAAGTCGCTGCTAAATTGCGCGCTTGAAAAGAAGCCTGAATATTCAACATTCGCATTACAAACAGAAGATGTGAATCCCCTAAAATGATCTTGGCAAATGGAACTGCTGGCTTTAAAATCAAACGTCTACTTCATCAAAAAACTTCGGAAGCCACTGACGGTTTTTAAAAATCTTAATGAAGTCTGAAACTTGCAGCGGATAGTTAATTGATTCAGAAGTGCTCCTTGTATTATTAAAAAAAATACGTGTGCATTTATGTATGTATGTATAGGCCCCATGCTTTTAATGAAACCAGTATCTTCAGAAGAATCCAAATCAAGAGGAAATGGATCTTTGAATGGGAAAGCAATAAGTTGTAACTAAATTACAAGGGATGGCGTACCCATTGGGTTTTTGTTTCTGTAGCCATATCGGAAGCTTTGAATTGAAAAAACAACTGATGTTATTGCTCGTTGAACTGCAGGGTTTCTTAAGTACATTTTTATCTGTGTTTTTGTTATTTAAACACATACGACTGTGGGGATAGAAAATCATTCTGGTTGAAGAAAAACTGTCCTCTCCAGATAGGAATCGAACCCTGGACCTCTGAGTTGAGACATCAGACCATAGACTATTTGACCGAGAGGCAAAGTACGAAAAGCTCAAGTCAGGGAATCGAACTAGAGACCTCTCAAATGTGCTCCTCATACGTTACCGTGTGAAATGTTTGTGCATCTTCCAGATAGTAAATGTAAAATCAAGACTTCAGTATTTGACTCATATTTTTCACTATCTGTCAGATTGGAAATAAAGGTTCGATTAGATAATGCTTGGAATGAAATTGCAACATCTGTCCAGCGTGTTGAGTCATTTTCATGAATAACCATGGTGGACGCTGTGTTTAATATTTCTTTCATTTTTGGTGTGTGGTAATTGTCTTATGTTTGGATAGGAGTCTTGGGGAAAAAAAAGAGGTTTTACCACCACTTATTCTCACACCCAGCTACTTATGAACCGATCAATCACTTTCTTAAGTAATTGAGCAATTGCTTAAGAAAGCAATTTATATAGCAGTACAAAAAATAAAAAATACAAAATTCTTGCTAGAGAAAAAAGTAATAAAATGAAAATAACTGATTAGAAGAATTCAGCTTCTCTTTAGAGTGGGAGAACATGGTGTGGTCTGCTAAAGGATAGGGGAGAAATTATTTCCCTCTTCCCTCTCCTTCTCTCTGGTTTTGCTTCACTCTCGCACTTTATATTTGAATTATTGTTATAAATTAATTAAAACAACATTGATTAATATAATATATATTTTAGTTGGTAGCCACTAATATTCATAAATTCATCAATTACAATAATCTAAGCCATGGTGTGAAGCCCAAGGTACTTGGAATAGCTTTATCTTTACTTCCATTGTCTCTCTTTTTCCGGACAACGATTTTGTTCTTCGTAACATTATATCCATTACACCAAATATTTTATCCATACGAAGATAGAATGTAGGTAATAGGTAATCCAGTAGAATGATTTTAATTGGTGTGTGGTAACTGTAACTCGGGAAAGCTGAACACTGAGTCAATACCTATAATTAACCCAGGTACTGAACGTACTGCTAATACAGGGTGTTTACTGATACTGGACATTGTGGAATGTACTTGAGTTTTAACCGCACCGGATATACTGAAATTATATTAGATTAATAATTAATATACTGGAAAAATTGGATTATGTATCCGTATAGCACTGATTTATTTCAGATTGAAGTTTCAGGCGTTTGGTTTAGTTCTTGGAAGATCTCGTCAATCAAATAGGACATATTTTTAATCTTACTGTTTCGCACGATATCTGTGGTTTTTCCTCGTAATTTTTCATCTTATGTAAAATAACTCAAAGGTTTTGAATAATCTTCCCCTAAACTGTTTACGGGCTATACAACTTATCCAAAATCTTGAAATTTCTGCTGGGGAAGGGATGGGAGGAGGCCAAAATTAGCAATACAAAAACTACTGGTATTTGGTTACCATTTCAGTGAGTATCAGTGAATATTTAGTCCATTATTATGAAATACATTTTGAAATTACAGTTATAAAAAGTAACGTGGAGAATTAAACATATAAAATCATCTAGGTCATTAACCAATTGTACAATCATTAAATTGAGATTAAATTGAACTAAATCGCCATTCAAGATTTAAACAAAACTCATCCTTGTAACATCGGGTTAGCAAATATCACTAAATGCAACTTGATATTGTGGCTGTATAAACGAATGAAATCATTAAAGATGTTAAGATAACCACAACACACATTTGAATGATGTATTTTTACTGCAGTACTAGAATTTTGTCAACATTTATATGAAATTTTAAACCTTCTGGCAGTGAATATCCTATAATTCCAATTACTTTGTGTGATGAAAAGTAAATTCAAATTACCACGAGTGTGGACAGTTTTTGGGTAACTTAACTGAGATTATTTCTGTCTCGAAATAATTATCTAAAGGTAACAAGCATAGGTTTTAAAGTGTGGTTAAATTATCGAAGAAAAATTATAAATAACATGGGTATTCCGTAGAACTACAATGGAACACTAATTTGTTTTCAGTTTTTGACCCATCGTCTAATATTATAGAGCTATCAGTTAACTCATTAAGATACTTTTATTGTTTTTCTATTAATTCCAACATCTTTATGATTAATCCCTTCACGAAGATGTCTTAATTTGGTTCTTTTAGCATAATCATTGAAGTGATTAAAATGCTGGAAGGATGCATCTTTTTTCGGGGGGGGGGGGGGCACTTTGTTTAATCACTGATTGCCTGTTTCGACTTTCTACAACATATAAAAATTCTGTGACTTTTAGTTTCTGTACTTTTAATGTAATCATTGAAGTGGTTAGGTGTTTCTTCTTTCTAAAACACACATAAAAGTTATTGCCTTTTACCTTTGTACTTTAGTATAATTACTGAAGTGAATACAATGCGAGAATTGTTTCTTTCTCTCTTTCTGTTTTATACTTTTGTATAATCACTGAAGTGGTTACCTTTTCATTTTGCTGAAACATTCATAGCTTTTATTAGCTTTCATTCCAAGTGGAACGCAGATGTGAATTAAATAAAACACAATTAACAATAGGTGTTGTAATGCGTACTTTGTTTGGGGCTAGTGAGATAACTGAATAGAAACAGAGGTGATAGAATTCATCATTATTTACTTTTGTTTCAAAATGGAATACGAAGATATCTGTAACTGAGTAATTAAAAACAATCTCGTAATTTCATTCGCTGTAAAGCTTGGAAAATTGATTCCATGCTCCTTTTTACTTTCTCTACTGGTAAGTAGGGGAAGTATTGTATTCCACCCAAAAATTCGATGTCGAGATTTCACCGGAAATATATGTTTTGAGGCCCCCTGAATCCAAAAAAAGCATTTTTAGAAAAAGGTTTGTGTGTCTGTGTGTCAGTCTGTCAGTCTGTGGACAGCATAGCTCAAAAACGAAAAGTTGGTTAAAAACCAAAGTTGGTATTTAAGTTTAATGTA